>CM039095.1:35760455-37220455 GCA_022113865.1 Chimonanthus praecox
ATACACAACTCGCACACACTCCCTTTCCAAAAAAGATCAATACACCAAGCACTATACTTAGATTTATTAGATTTGTTGCTAAAATATCGGTATTAAACCCGAAACTCCCAGCAAATGGCCAGTGACCCAAGGAAACGAAAGAATCGGTTACATTTTTCATATGCTTTCCTCTTATAGAATAGATAGGGCTAACAAAATTGCACAGAGTTCTTTTTGTATCACTTTGCCCCCCCTTTTTTTTTGATTGATTTCTTTTTATGAATTTCCTTATTTATAAAATAAATATGAATATAGCAATTTCATTTTAATGAACATTTTTTATTCATTATTATTTCAATTGAAATTCACAAGAATATATTTTTATTAGTCCCAGGTCTCATGTCAATTTCGAAATACTTCGTTTGTTCCTTTAACACCCTAATTTCTCAATGATATTAATATTTATGAAAATGCCATTGGAATGGTAAATTTAAAAGATGTGATTGTAAATGAGTAAATGGTGGGGTCCATTGTTCAAATTAAGACCCAATGAACATATTATAAGGGTCAAATTAAAAATGAATGGATAATGTACATCTAATTGGGTCAAAATGGTTAATTGGGTCAAAGGACCCAATTGGGACCCAATGGGCCATGGTGGACTTATTTGACCATTGGGTGAGCTCAATTTTAATTGGGTCAAGCTGAATTGATTGGGAATTAAATAAAGGATAAATGGGTAGGCTTGATGCAAGTGTGTAAACCACATTCAAATTAACCACCCATAAAATGGGTCATGGCGCCAATTGGATCAATGAGCTAAATGGAGACCCCATGGGTCGAGTTGACCATGTTGACCATGGTTAACCGTATGGACCATCATGTGAACTTAAATGGTGAGTCAAATCAGGTTGTGTTGGGGTTGAAATGAGTTGGATTTAAATCAAATATTGGAGTTGACTCAAGTACATTAAATGAATGGCATTAAATGGGGTGAGTTGAGCTAATGAGTTGGGTGAGTTAAGTTGGAAACCAAAGAGACCTTAAATTCCATTGAGTCAAATGGGGAGATGAGAAGTTGCCATGATCTCAAACACCACAAAGACAAGTCCCACACGTTGGGTACTTGAGGAGTGGGTTTCCATGCATGAATTCAATGGCATGAGATAAGATTCACCTTGGAAGCTTGGATGGGTTTCCATCTCATAATGGAAACCCAAGACCCAACATGGGGAGCTAAAAGGATGGCTAAGCTTAGGCCAAGTGTCCCATAGTTAAGCCATGGGACTCCTTGGTTTGATCAAGAATTGATGAGGGTGAATGAGGGGTTTGAGGGTTGTTTAACAAAAGCAACAAACCATACTCCTTGGCCGAATTCCATCACAAAGTAATCTTAGAATTCATCTCTCTCCCTTTCTCTCAAAACCTATCTCATTTTGCCGAACCATCCTTTGGTGTTTTCACCATTGCTCAAGCTTTTAATCAGCTAAGGATTAACGGAGCAAGAAGGAAAAAAACAAGGATCAAAAGGAGAGGAGAAGCAAAGGAACTTGGTAAGTGTTTACATAAGAATTTAGTTAAATAAAGTGGTGAAAGGGAGCATGATTTGGCCATGGAATGGCCGAATCCATCAAGGGTTTAAACCTTGGATGGTGCTTTATAAAAAGGATAAAAGGTGGATCATAGGGTCCGACCACTTTGGATGGCCAAACCCCATGAAAAGAGTTGGTTAGGTTGATGGTTTGTGAAGGCTAAAAACCATGCAAAACCATGGAGATTTTCACATGTTTTAATGAGACACAAAATATATGTTAAAGGGGTCCAAATCATGGGTCATAGGGTTTGGCCACTTTGGATGGCCGAACCCCATGAAAGGATTTGATAAGTATATGGTGATCTTATGGTGACCTTTGATGGTTTTGAGAGATAAAAACCATACAAGGTATGGAAGGGCTAAGGTGTTAAAAATGGAGATAAGGTGTATGTCTTGGGTCGGCCAATGTATGGCTGAACCATATTGTTCTTATGGCTAAATTATTATGTCAAAACCATGAATACTTATGGGAAGGATTAAACCAAGAGAATCATAGGGTTCAGCCATGTGTATGGCCGAACCCCATGGACCATTTTATGGGATAAATGGACCCTTGAATGGGTATTTGGATTCAAGTATATGATTAGAAGTTATTGATTGGTTTTGTAATGTTTTAAAGGGTCTAAATTATGACTATATGGTGAAGTATGATTAATGGATAAAAAGACCAAGGGTGATCTATAGGGTTCGGCCATGGGTATGGCCGAACCCCATAGAAAGAGGCATAGGTCATGTTTGGGGGTTTTGAACGATAAAAACTATGGAATGTTATGAATATCTTAAATGGATTTTTAGTATGTTAATAGATGGAAATAAAGAACCATAGGGTTCGGCCATATGTATGGCCGAACCCCATGGAGTGGTTTTGATGGATGTAAGTGATGTTGGAACCAAGAAAATGATGGAAGATTAGGCTAGTTAATCACATGGATAGATTGGTAACTAATCTTAATTATGAAGGATTAGAAGACCCAATTTGGATTGGTGAGGTTCCGCCAAGTTGTATGGCCGAACCCCACTAAGGTGGATTGGTTATATGACTTTGATTATTAAGCAAGAATTAAACAAAGGTTAGTAGTGGCAAAACCGTAAATATAAGTTATAATGGAATGAAGGATTAAAGGACTTGAAAGAAGTGTCAAACCAAAGTGGTATGGTTTGGCCATGCTGTATGGCCGAACCCTACCAAGTTATATTATGTAATATAAGGTGTTTAAATGGATGGTATTGATCAAATGAAAAGGAGGATCAAATCCAAAGTGGGTGAGGATTTGAATGTTATTATTTATTTACAAATGACATATATTCATTGACATCTCATGCATGGCATGGGGTGATGGTTATGAAAACCGGAGCCCACACTCCGTCGGCATGCCCGTGATGCATCTGTGGGGCCTCCTTTGGCGATGAGAGTCCCGCCAGGAGGAATAACTTGATGGTGAGAGTCCCATCGAGATTACTACCAAGAGATTATATGTATGTGATGAGAATACTATCAAGATATGAGAATACTATCAAGTGATGAGAATACTATCAAGAGATGAGAATACTATGAAGAGGAAACCAAATAACACAACACCTTGAAGTTGAGAATCCCATCAAGTGATGGCTATGTATACTTGTGATGGGTGGGACTCATTACATTTGCACATACATACATAGCATTGATTTTATATGTTTTGATGATCATATATTATGATATATGCATGTTTTTATATACTAACCTTGTGGTAACCCTAATCGGAAAACCTACTGGCTCGTTGATCTAACGCCCTATTTCTATCCTTAGAGGATGATGCAGGGAAAGGAAAGGCAAAGGCCGAGGATTGCGAGGGAAGCCAAGCATAGGAGTTTGGATATTGGGATTTTATTTATTGTCATTTGAATACTATTATATGGACATGTAATAGTTTAGTAACTTTGCTATGGTTTGTGAATAGTTTGATTATAGATATTTGATTAAGTAGTTTTTAATGGATGACTTGTACTTGCTATCTACTCAGTTTAATTCCGCAATCAATTAGTTTCGCAATTAGTCTAGTATTATTCCGCATAACTTATTTAGTTCCATGTGTGGATTATTTATTATGGGTTTAGACCACGCACACATGGGTGGCCAGTTAATGGTCGGACTTTGGAAGTCAGGACTTAACTTGCGTCGTGACGCCCTCCCTCCCTCTTCCGGCTTTAATTTATATTATTTTAAAAAAAAAATTAGACTCAGATCTTCGGAGCGGAAAAGGCGGGGCGTTACAGTTGGTATCAGAGCGAAACAAGGAAGTTGAAGTAAACCTAGCTTTTTTTCCAGAAGAGCACACGGAAGATATCCCGATGATAAGGGAATCTGTAGGGGAGATAGAGCCCGATTTTATGTACGAGTTGTGCAATCAGGATGGGCACAACTGCACTTACTGCCCTTACCCTCTTGGAGTAGTTTGCCCTGCTTGTGGACTTCATGGGCACGGGGAAGAAAGGACTAACTGTCCTTACATTGGAGGACCAGGGATAATACCCTGTTTGACTTGCGGAGTGTTGGGGCACACATCGACGACATGCCCCTGACAACTTATTCAAGTTTACTGATGATGCAGGATCTTCTACGGAAGATTAGGCTAAGAAGTAGTACGACAAGATAAGAAAAGGGGATATTTTGTAAGGGTTGTGGGTGCATTTTGTTCTTTGAAGGGTTTGTTCTAACCCTACCAACCCTTGTATGGTGATGGAAGTTTAAATGATTTTCAATGAAATATGCAAATTTCAGAGTTTATGAGGACTTTTGGCACTAAAATGTAGGTGACGGGTCACTTGATTAGGTTGAGACGTGGTATGGGTGCGTCCCTCACGTGATATTAAGGATTGAGATGTGGTATGGGTGCGTCCCTCACATGATATTGATAAAATAAGAATATAGATTCCATGAGTATGACTTATAGTAGCTATGAGACCGTGGGAACCTTGATACGAAATATGGAGACGTGGTCCTGTAGGGTTTACCGTTGAGGAGTGGGTCCCTTGCATGCTACGCGTTGGAGGGCGCTCTCACAGTTATTTTGCACACTTGATGTACCTGGACTAACTATGAACAAGAATGGATTATTTATGCCATGAATGGATTATACCCAGAAGGAGGGTTATATTCATGGACGGATATTAATCATGGATAGATGATACTCATGGACAGAGTAATATCAAGGATGGATTGCTTCCATGAATGGATTATACCCATAGGAGGGTTATATTCATGGATGGCTATTAATCATGGATAGATGATACTCATGGATAGAGTGATACCAAGGATGAATTGTTTCCATTAATGGATTATACCCATAGGAGGGTTATATTCATGGATGGTTATTAATCAAGGATAGATGATACTTATGGACAGAGTGATACCAAGGATGAATTGTCTCCATGAATGGATTGTACCCATAGGAGGGTTATATTCATGGATAGTTATTAACTATGAATAGATGATACTCACTGGTAGATGAGATGCTCGAAGATGAATTATTTCCATGAATGGATTATACCCATAGGAGGGTTATATTCATGAATGAGTATTAACCAGGGATGGATGTGTATAACCGTGGATGATGGATTCCAGATGGTTTGGATTGAGGTCAGATATCGGTACCAAAATAGACATGTCAGAAGTATGGTAGACCTGTTGGCTTCATAGATGACATATTGACCTAATGATTGGGACATGTTTCGATTTACATCCCACGTTTTTAAAAAAAAGTGTAGGTCGTATTACGACTTGTATCACCAGAAAAGTTGGCATTGAGAGATACTCAACATCGTAGAAGTTTTGAACAAAGGTTGTTAGTCATATAGAGACTTATGTGCAAAGGAAAATGTGTTTAATTTTGGAGATGTACTTAGTGGAAAAGTTAAGAGTCTAGTGAAAAGTGAATACGGAACTCGTTGGACTCAGATTTGAGTTCAACTATCTGGTATTTGACATGACTAAGTATGATATAATTTTTGGCATGGACTGGTTGGCTAAATTCCAGGCCAATATTGATTGTTATCGCCGAAGAGTGTTGGTCACCAGAGGGAAAACAATATGTGGTTCGTACAGACAAGCAGAGCAGACTACAAGAAGGGTTGAACCATGTGGTATTAAATAATATCATCATAAACAAGGCACCAATCACTAAACTTCTGGCAATTGTGAAAAAGTTTGCGGATGTTTTTCCAAAAGAACTCCCTGGCTTACCACCCATGCGGGAGCTCAATTTTGAAATTAAGTTGTATCTTGGTACTTCACTAGTGTCTTTACTGCATTATCGGATGGCGCCAGCAGAGATGTCTGAGCTAAAGAAGCAGATTGATGAACTGCTTAGGCTGGGTTGCATCCGAAACAGCACATCGTCTTGGGGAGCTCCAGTGTTGTTTATAAAGAAGAAGGACGATTCACTCCGAATGTGTTGTTTATAAAGAAGAAGGACGATTCACTCCGAATGTGTGTGGATTACCGGAAGAGGAATCAACTAACGGTCCGGAACAAGTACCTTCTACCCAGGATCGATGACTTATTCGATCAATTGAGGGGTTCCAGCCACTTTTCAAAGATTGATTTGATGTCTGGTTATCATCAAATCCGGGTTACGGAGGAAGATATAAAGAAGACTGTAATAGCCCGGAATTTTTTAAATCAATATATATGTGGCTATTATTTATTTTAATGATGGAAATTGGGAATTTTAATGGAATAGATGCTAAGTGGATCAAAATTTGGGGCAAAGGCCCAAGTATGGTCGAATGGACCATGGGTTGGATGAAACTCATTTAAATGGTCAATGATAGTTAATTGGGCCAAGGATGGTCAAATTGGGCCCAATACCCATTTACAACCCAATGGGCCAAGAGGATTTAAGCTCTAAGGTAAATGGATATGAGGGAATTTAATTGGGCCATGGGCCCAATGGTGATCCAAGTAGTGGAAATGGATTTAATTAAATCACCTAAGTTAGTGGTGAATAGACCAAGGTGACATGGCCCAATGGGGCCCATCTCCACCTCACCAAGTGAGGTGGCATGTGGACCAAGGATTGGTGGGGGCGGCCACCATGGTTGAATTTGTCAACCATGGGTGGATACATGGAGGGAATTTAAGAAAATGGAATTAGGTTAAGTGGGAATTAATTAACCTAAGTTAATTATCTAATTAATTAAATAATTAAACTAGTCAAAAGGTGGTCAAATGGTCAAATGGAAGACCAAAACCACCTTATCACAAGACACTAAAAACGTTGGCTAAGGTGGTGGTTTATCCCAACCACCACCACTAATCAATTTAGCCCATGTTGGTTGGTGGGAGGAATTAAATGGTGGAATGTAGGTCACTCAACCAAGATGGGATAGATTCATCTCATTTCTCCATCTTTTTCCATCTAACTCTGTCACTCTCTCCCTCTTTCTCTCTCATTGCCGACCCACACTAAAGAGAAAAGATGAAGAAGAAAAACTAAGAAGAGAATAAGAGAAGAAAGAAGTTCAAGCTTGGGCCCTCCACCTCAAGACCAAAGCTTGAGACATTCTCTGCCCATCTCTCTCTCTCTCTCAAATCTACTCCATCTTAGCCGACCCAAGCTTTGATGTTTTTCATTTGATCAAACACATCTTGGCCGACCAACAAAGGAGAAGAAGAAGAAAGGAGGCCAAGGAATCCAAGAGGAGAAAGAAAAGTCGGAGGAGCCGTCGGATCTGTAAGTATTTCTAAACAAGAGGTTAGGTTTTTAAGGTTTAAAAATGGCTCCATTTCTTGGATTTAATGTGGCCAAAAATATCATGGGCCTTGGATTTAAAATCCATCCAAAAGATGAAGTAAGAAATGGACAAAATGGGGAGGAGAGATTAAGAAAAATAAATGGAGGTATTAAGGACATTATGTAATAAGGTTTATTTAAACATGAAGATGTGAATGATTTTTGTGGCCTTAAAAAGCATGAATGAATGATGGACCATGAACCTTATGGTGATGGTGTCAGAATTTTAATGGGGTTCTTAAAGAATGGAAACCATGGAATATGATTTATGATTTTTAGGGTTTTAATGATTAAATGTAGTGATTTTTAAAGGGATTTTAAATGAGGAAATTCATGAAGATGTGAATGATTTTGTGGCCTTAAAAGGCATGAATGAATGATGGACCATGAACTTATGGTGATGGTGTTAGAATTTTAATGGGTTTAGAGAATGGAGGCTATGTTAAGTGGTTAATGATTTTTTAAAGTTTTAAATGAATGAATGATTAGTGATTTTTTTAAGGGGGTTTCAAATGAGGAAAACCATGGAGAGATTTTATGGATGGAATGTTTTGAACCCTATGGTGATGTGTTGGTAAATTTGATGGGTGTAAAATATGGAAAATATTGGGGGAGGTTTGGTAGTTTTGATGGACCAAAATGTACCAATTGATGATCAAAGTTGATGATTTAAAGGTATGATTTAAACCCCCTCATGGAGGGACTTATTTTGAATCTAAATGTGGTAAATAGGCCTAAGAAAAATGGGTAAAAGACATCATGGGTTCGGCCATGGTGTATGGCCGAACCCATGACCCATTTTACAATCCAATTGATGGGCTAAGTATGGAGCTAAGTATGTGAATTAATTGATGTGATTAGGGTAATTAAGTGGCTGATTTTTTATGATGTTGTGTCATGGCTAATGAGTCATTAAAGGATCCAAGTCTATGGATCAATTATGGGGCTAAGACTGGAGGAATGAAATGAGAACTTAACCATGAAGGAAGAGTGGCAAAACCGTAAATAATGGCCAAATTCAAGAACCATGGGTTCGGCCATGGTACATGGCCGAACCCCATGGGAGATGATCATGGACTTAGGGGCTCTAAGTAACAACCTTATGTGTGATTAATAAAGCCTAAGGTGCTGGTTTTTAGACCCATATAATTAAAATAATTAATGGACTAAATGGGACCCACAAACCTAGTTAGTGAGGTTCAGCCATGGTGTATGGCCGAACCCCGCTAAGGTATGATTAATGGACTTAAATGGTTAAAAACATAGACTGATTATTCATATGTAATAAGGTATCGGATATCGCAAGCGGTGCGCGTATCGGTGACCAGATTATCGGGACGGAAACGTAAGAGGACATTAGTTGATATTCGGTAGGATTCCAACCTTGTTGTAAGCCATGGACTATGTGTATGGATGTTTTATTGAATTATTTTGGTAATTCTATGATATGTTTATGATGGATTTTAAGGATATGAATTATATGTTAAGACTATGAATTATATGTTAAGGCTATAAATTATATGATTAGGCAATGAAATATATATGAAGGCTATGAATTATATATATTACATAGCATAATGCATTTACATCTCATGCATGGCATGGGCGGAAAAATAATGAAACCAGAGTTCATGCTCCGTCGGGGTGACCGAGAAGCAAACATGGGGATAGCTTAATGTGCTATAACCGGAGTCCATGCTCAGTCGGGGCGACCGAGAAGCAAATATGGGGATATCTTGATGTGTTGAGATATAACCGGAGTCCATGCTCCGTCGGGGCGACCGAGAAGCAAACATGGGGATATCTTGATGAGATTTTTCCATCAAGGGGGATATGGCATCATGATGGTATGGATGATGGGACACATGACATAAGACACCCATGGCATGGCATTCATTTTATAGTTTTCATTATATGATTACCTATGTGCTTGTTATCACTAATCCATGTGTTAGCCCTACTCGGAGTCCTACAGGGCGCATTGTCTAACGCCTTACTTCTACCTTTGCTGATGACGCAGGAGATGGGGAATCGAAGGACGAGACGGGAGCCAGGCGTAGGAGCTTGGGGAAGCGAGCTATTTAGTTTATTTAAGATTTATTTTGGAAATGTAATTTGAGTAGCTTTGCTCGTTGGAATGTAATAATTTAGATTACTTGCTATGTTTTGGATTTTATTTTGGACACTATGATTTTGAGGTATTTTAGTAATTAAATGAACATATCTTCCTTGCTATCTAAAATCGGTAGGATAGACACTATTATAATTTCCGCATTTAATTATATTCTGCGAGCTTACTTTCTACGTGTGAACCGCTCTCGTGGACTTAATTCCACGCACGCGTAGGGTTGGCCAGTTAAGGGCCGAGCTTTAGAAGCTCGGAACTTAACTCCCGTCATGGCGTCCCTCGCCTTTGTCACTCTTTACTTTCAAAAAAAAAAAATAGTCTCTGATTTTAGTGAAAAGGGGAGGGCGTTACAGGTGGTATCAGAGAGAAATCGGAAGAATGAATCTCTCGAAGTAAGATTAAGACGATTGCATGTCTCACTGACAGCTAAGAATCCCAACTGACCGACTCTTCGGAGTCCGCTGCACGGGGGCCAGGTTAATGTACTTCCATTGACTCAGATTGAAGCATTCAATCTGAGAGCAACATTTGAAGAAAATGAATGATAGCAAGGGAAGAACAATTACTCTAAGTTAGATCTATCAAACATAGCAAATAGGGCTTACTTCCCCCGAAATAAGAGAAAACATCTAGATTTTTCCCCCAAATTGATGAAACGGTGATGGATTTATCAAACGTAGGAAATTTTCCCCAAAAACTAAGTGTGCTAATTTGGCAATTTCCCCAATTTGAGAAAGACTACATGATACTTGGGAAGTTTTTTTCCCCAAAAATATAAGAGTGCTTATTTGGTAATTTTCCCCCAAAATGAGAAACAATACTTAGGAAGTCTTTCCCCCAAAACAAAGTATGTTTACTTTCCCCCCCCCCCCCCCCCCCCCCCCCCCCCCCCCCCAATTTTGAGAAGGAACTAAGTCAATATTTTTCGATGACTTAGGAAAATGCCTCCGAAGAGAAGGACTCGTAAAGACCCACGGGTCGAAGAAGAGGTGCCACCACCTCGTCAAGAAGAGGAGGTACAGCCACCCCATCAGGAGGAGAGACAGAATAGTGTGAACCTGCAGGTTGTGCCTCCCGAGTTGAAAGAATTGGTTCAAGCAGTGGTCACCTCTCTCCTGTAACAGCACTTGAATGGGAATGCGACCACCAGCGACTCCAACAACCGGAACATGGTTAGAGATTTCCAGCAACAGCGCCCTCCCTACTTCAGGGGAAAAGAAGGGGCTGTCGGAGCAGAACATTGGTTGAAAAAGATCACTCAGACTTGAATCTGCTTCAGATTTCCAGTCATGCAGATAGGATCTTACTGGCTACATCTCAACTGATCGAGGATGCCGGTAATTGGTGGGAGGTTGTAGAAAAACAGCAAGCACTGGTGCCTGAAGGGGAAAGGATTACCATGACATGGGAAGGGTTCTCAGCTACCTTTCTAGAGCAGTATTTTCCGGAGGAGGAAAGAGAGCACCAGACTCAAGCCTTTCTATCATTGGTACAAGGCCATATGACGGTGGCAGAATATCACAGGGAATTCCTTAGGCTATCCGTCTGTGCATTTTATATGGTGGATACCGAGCACCGGAGGGCCCGTAAGTTTGAACGGGGCCTTCGGCCGAGCATCAGAGCCAAGGTGACCATCTTCAAGGCACCTACACTGGCAGAGGTGGTCAGCAGGGCCACTATAGCAGAGCGAGAGTTGAATGAGATAGTGCGGTTTGACAACCGGCGAGGGCAGAGTGGGCGGGGTGCATTTCAACCCAACAAGAAGTTCCGTCCGAATGTTAGCAGACCCTCACCCTCCACTAGATCTACAGGGGGCTTTCGCCCCAATCAGCCCTCTCCATCAGCATCAGTCACTCAGGTTCCACGTGGTGGGAACACATGCTATCAGTGTGGCCAACAGGGCCACCTCAAGAGGGAGTGTCCACAGATTAGCAAACCCTTTCACTTCAGGGGTTCCTTCTGCCATTTAGTTAGACCAGCTCAGTCATGAGGAGGCAGGGCGGGAGCCAAACCCTACAGGATCTGGACGGCTTTTTACCATAGCTCCTCCAGCAGCGGTGGATCACTCGGTGATTCAAGGTATGGTCGTAGTTGGTAGTTCCTATGCTGTTGCATTATTTGATTCTGGAGCTTCCCATTCATTTATATCTGCTGCATTCATATCTGCTATGGGCACATTAGTACAAAACCTGTCCACATCACTTACCATTGTATCCCCCGTCGGAGACACATCTTTGGGACTCATATGCACGGCATTGAACACTGAACTCGCCGGATTCAGATTCGAGTTCAATTATTTGGTACTCGATATGGCTGAGTACGATGTTATATTTGGCATGGATTGGTTGGCTACATTTCAGGCCCACATCGATTGCTATCTTCGTAGGGTGATATTTTGGTCACCCGAGGGGAAACGGTATATGGTGCATGCTGACAGACAGGGCATCCTTAGAAGGCTGCAGGAAGAATTGAACCACCTTGTCTTGAACAACCTCAGATTAGATAGGGCACCAGTGGCTGAACTTCCTGCGGTAGTAGCAGATTATGCCGAGGTATTCCCAACAGAGCTCCTTGGTTTGCCACCCAAGAGGGAGATAGACTTTGAGATCAAGTTATATCCCGGCGCTGCTCCAGTCTCACTGCCCCATTACAGGATGGGACTAGCTGAGATGACCGAGTTGAAGAAGCAGATTGATGAACTGCTCAGACTGGGTTTTATTCGGAACAGTACATCAGCATGGGGAGCCCCGGTATTATTTGTGAAGAAAAAGGACGGTACCCTTCGGATGTGTGTGGATTATAGAAAGTTGAACCAGCTGACTGTCAGGAACAAGTACCCCCTACCTAGGATTGATGATCTGTTTGATCAACTTAGGGGTTCCTCTCACTTCTCTAAGATTGATCTGATGTTCGGATACCATCAAATCCGGGTTAGAGAGGAGGACATAGAGAAGACAACCTTCAGGACACGGTATGGCTTATATGAGTATGTAGTCATGCCGTTTGGACTTACAAACGTACCGGCTGTGTTCATGGATTTGATGAACAAGATCTTCCGTCCTTACTTGGACCAATTTGTGATCGTATTTATTGATGACATCCTGATTTATTCCAAGAGTCAGGAGGAACATGCCAAGCACCTGCGGATAGTCTTGGACACCTTGGGAAGAACCAGTTGTATGCCAAAGCCAGCAAGTGTGAGTTCTGGCTATCTGAGGTCAACGTCTTGGGGCACATTATATCGGAGGAAGGTATAGCCGTGGACCCGGCTAAAGTAGCGGCAGTGAAGGAGTGGAAAGCGCCGACGAATGTGATGGAGATCCGCAGTTTTCTGGGATTGGCCGGTTACTACAGGAAATTCATCATGGACTTCTCCAAGATTGCAGCTCCACTTACCCGACTCACTCAGAAATGAGTTAAATTTGAGTGGTCGGATCTGTGCAACCGGAGATTTGAGGAACTAAAGGAGAGGCTTACAACCACTCCTATTCTGATATTGCCGGAAAAAGGTAGAAATTATGAGGTGTACTATGATGCCTCAGGTGAGGGGTTGGTGTGTACACTCAGTCAAGGTAATCGTGCGGTGGCGTACATATCAAGAAAGTTAAAAATTTATGAACGCCATTATCCCACACATGATCTGGAACTAGCAGCAGTGGTCTTCACTCTCAAAAGTTGGAGACACTACCTTTACATTGAGAAGTTTGAGGTATTCTCAGATCACAAGAGCCTGAAGTACTTATTTGATCAGAAGGAACTCAACATGAGACAGCGCAGATAGATGGAATACCTGGGGGATTATGAGTTCGCACTCCGGTATCATCCTGGTAAGGCGAACAAAGTGGTGGATGCCCTCAGCAGCATGTCACATGCGACAGTAGCCAACTTGATCAGGATGGAATGGGAGGTATTGAATACCATTAGAGAGTTTAAACTCTGCCTCAATAATCATGGGACCATATATAATCTCATCATATGATCCAACATGGTCTCCGAGATTGAACGGGAGCAACGGACAGATCCAGAGGTGGAGGAGATATGGGCTAAGATGTCTGCTGGTGAGGCTGTACCGGAGTGGGAATTACGACCAGGACAGGGTCTTGTGTTCCGAGACAAGACATGTGTGCCTAAGAGCTGCAGAAGGGAGTTGTTGATTGAAGCACACCAAACCAAGCTCTCTATCCATCCGGGCAGCACCAAGATGTATCATGATCTTAAGAGGCACTATTGGTGGCGGGGACTCAAGAGAGATGTGGCAGAGTTTGTTGCTCGTTGCCTAACTTGTCAGCAGGTTAAGGCGGAACATCAGAAACCACCGGTTTATTTGTACCCTTGCCAGTGCCAGAGTGGAAATGGGAGCACATATCCATGGACTTTGTAACAGGGTTGCCAAGGTCATCAAAGGGCAACGATGCGATATGGGTCGTGGTAGACCAGTTGACTAAGTCTGCGCATTTCCTTCCCATCAAGATGACAGATTCATCGGAGACCTTGGGTCGACGGTACATCTGGGATGTCATCAGACTACATGGTTTCCCCGGACTATTGTGTCCGACAGGGATGGCCGATTCACAGGCAGAGTATGGCAGGGCATGCAGTCGGCTTTGGGGACCGATATACTGACTAACACAACATTTCATCCACAGATTGATGGACAGTCAGAGAGGACGATACAAACTCTGGAGGATATGTTGAGAGCATGTATGCTAGACTTCAAGGGCGGATGGGAGGATCATTTGCCACTGGTGGAGTTGTCTTACAATAACAGTTACCAGGAAATCCTCCAGATGGCTCCATTTGAGGCCTTGTATGGTAGGCCATGTAGATCACCAGTGTGCTGGACAGAGACCGGTGAGCTTGCACTGATTGGACCCGAGTTGGTTGCGGAGACTATAGCGCAGATCAAATTGATACGGCAACACTTACTCACTGAGCAGAGCCATCAGAAGAGCTACGCCGACAAGAGGAGAAGGTTCCTCGAGTTTGAGGTGGGAGACTTGGTGTTCTTAAAAGTCTCACCACGAAAGGGACACATGAGATTCGGGAAGAAGGGGAAACTGTCGCCTAGATTGTGGGACATTTTCCAATCCTGAAGAGAGGGGGGGGGGGGGGGGGGGGGGGGGAGCTTATCAGTTGGCGCTCCCTCCACAGTTATCATCTTTACATGATGTGTTCCATGTGTCCATGTTGAGGAAGTACAACCCTGATCCTTCACATGTCCTGAGCGTGCAAGACGTCGATGTGCAAAGCGACGTGAGGTATGTGGAGAAGCCGATCAGAGTGATCGGGAGAGAACAAAGAGTGTTACGGAACCGGGCTATTCAGTTGGTCAAGGTGGTATGGGAACGACATGGCAATGAGGAAGCCACCTGGGAACTTGAATCAGAAATGAGAGCCGCTCATCCAGATCTTTTTGTATGAGTTGTTTGAACCCCGACTTCGCTCGAATTTTCGGGACGAAAATTTCAAAAGAGGATTGTATTGTAATAGGTCGGAATTTTTTGAATCAATATATATGTGGCTATTATTTATTTTAATGATGGAAATTGGGAATTTTGATGGAATAGATGCTAAGTGGATCAAAATTTGGCGCAAAGGCCCAAGTATGGTCCAATGGACCATGGGTTGGATGAAACTCATTTAAATGGTCAATGATAGTTAATTGGGCCAAGGATGGTCAAATTGGGCCCAATACCCATTTGGGACCCAATGGGCCAAGAGGATTTAAGCTCGAAGGTAAATGGATAGGAAGGAATTTAATTGGGCCATGGGCCCAATGGTGATCCAAGTAGTTGAAATGGATTTAATTAAATCACCTAAGTTAGTGGTGAATAGACCAAGGTGACATGGCCCAATGGGGCCCACCTCCACCTCACCAAGTGGGGTGGCATGTGGACCAAGGATTGGTGGGGCCGGCCACCATGGTTGAATTTCTCTACCATGGGTGGATACATGGAGGGAATTTAAGAAAATGGAATTAGGTTAAGTGGGAATTAATTAACCTAAGTTAATTATCTAATTAATTAAAAAATTAAACTAGTCAAAAGGTGGTCAAATGGTCAAATGGAAGACCAAAACCACCTTATCACAAGACACCAAAAACGTTGGCTAAGGTGGTGGTTTATCCCAACCACCACCACTAAGCAATTTAGCCTATGTTGGTTGGTGGGAGGAATTAAATGGTGGAATGTAGGTCACTCAACCAAGATGGGATAGATTCATCTCATTTCTCCATCTCTTTCCATCTAACTCTTTCACTCTCTCACTCTCTTGCTCTCTCATTGCCGACCCACACCAAAGAGAAAAGAAGAAGAAGAAAAACTAAGAAGAGAAGAAGAGAAGAAAGAAGTTCAAGCTTGGGCCCTCCACCTCAAGACCAAAGCTTGAGACATCCTCTCCCCATCTCTCTCTCTCTCTCTCTCAAATCTACTCCATCTTAGCCGACCTAAGCTTTGATGTTTTTCATTTGATCAAACACATCTTGGCCGACCAACAAAGGAGAAGAAGAAGAAAGGAGGCCAAGGAATCCAAGAGGAGAAAGAAAAGTCGGAGGAGCCGTCGGATCTGTAAGTATTTCTAAAACAAGAGGTTAGGTTTTTAAGGTTTAAAAATGGGTCCATTTCTTGGATTTAATGTGGCCAAAAATATCATGGGCCTTGGATTTAAAATCCATCCAAAAGATGAAGTAAGAAATGGACAAAATGGGGAGGAGAGATTAAGAAAAATAAATGGAGGTATTAAGGACATTATGTAATAAGGTTTATTTAAACATAAAGATGTGAATGATTTTTGTGGCCTTAAAAGGCATGAATGAATGATGGACCATGAACCTTATGGTGATGGTGTTAGAATTTTAATGGGGTTCTTAAAGAATGGAAACCATGGAATATGATTTATGATTTTTAGGGTTTTAATGATTAAATGTAGTGATTTTTAAAGGGATTTTAAATGAGGAAATTCATGAAGATGTGAATGATTTTGTGGCCTTAAAAGGCATAAATGAATGATGGACCATGAACTTATGGTGATGGTTGTAACACCCTGGAATTTCAAAGATAACAATTTATATGAATTTATTCATATTTACGGAATTGCCATTGTGATATATGTGATTTGAATTTAAATGGGTCAATGGTTCAATCAAGACCCAAAGGATGGTAGTTTTATTTACAAAACAAATAAATGGATAAGATGAACTTAAACAAGTCAAGAATCATAATTGGGTCAAATTTCGTTAAATGGGTCAAAATGGCCAAATTGGACCCAATGGGGCGGGTTTGACTTTGTTGATCACTAAGTAAGTCCAAGATTGATTAAATTGGGACTGTTTGGATTTTGAAAATGGAATTAATAGTTGAGTTAAATAAGTGGGCTGATTTAGAATAATTATAGTGAGTGAGTTGATTAAAATAAATTTAAGTAAGTGAGTTGTTAAATAAGTTTTAATTAAGTGGTGTGTGAAGTGAAAGAGTTGATGATTCAAACTCACCTCACTCCACACGTTGAAGGGCAGCTAGAGGGGGTGGGGGAGTTTCATCTCAAAGATGAAACCCCCACTCATAGTCTTTAATGAGAAGTTATTCAAATTCAAATCATGGGACGTTGGTTGCATGAGACATTGCATGCATGTAACGTCTACTAGGGAGTTAAGTTGGTGAGAGTTATTTTTCAAGGGTTAATCCATATGCACATTGGATAATATGTAGGCTTTATTCCATGCATGAAACCCCCCACATGGGGTATTGATGAGAATCAAGGGAGGTGGAGTTACATAAGGGTTATGGCATTTCAAATTCAAAAAAATATAGGCTACAACGTTGGGGCTCATGGGTGTTTCACATTTTTGGATGAAACTTCTAGATGGGAAATGAATGGGATTTGAGGAGGTTACTCAAAGACAATGGTAATGAGAGACGTTGGGACCATAGGGAGGTTTCATCTCATGATGAAACCCCCAAGTAACATAAGGTTTTGGGTTAAGGCAATGGGAGTTACATAAGGTTAATCTTGGGCTGGTTTTGGTTAAGGAAAGGGTTCTCATTTTACTCTCTCTATCTCTCTCTCTTCCTTGGACTGTTATCATCTCTCTAAGATCAAGAATAGCAGCTGGGTACTGATATGAAATCAGTCTTTGATTGATTTATTTCACCAAGACAAAAGCATACATTGAGCAAAGGAGTTGGCATCAAGTTTCCCATCCAAAGCCAAAATTCTCTCTCTCTCTCTCAATCCTTGTCATCTGGTTGAATTAATTCAAGGAGCTTGCAACAAGATCAGTCTCAGTCCAAAGAACATTAAGAGAGAAGGAGAGGTCAAGGAAATAAAGGGTCAAAGAAGGAGTCAAAAGAATCGAAGGAGACGCGATATTCGTAAGTGCATTTTGAACCCTTGTTTATTAAATTGGTTAAGAAAATGAGATCTGGCCATCGTATGGCCAGATCCATCAATGGTTTAAATATGGGATTATGATGCTTAAAAGTGATAAAATATGGACCATAGGGTTCGGCCCTTTGGATGGCCGAACCCCATGAGAAAATCTGGTGAATTCTATGGTGTTTGAAAGACAAAAATCCATATTTTGAAGTGGGGCTGTTAAAGGATTTTTATATGGAATTAAGCTTACTGTTTTGGAGTAGATATGACATGGCTGAACCATGTCTATAATATGTTAATTTACTGATTAATATTATAGATAAATATTGGTGGGTTTTCATTAAGAGAACCATAGGGTTCGGCCATGTGTATGGCCGAACCCCATGGACTGTTTTTTTATGGATAATTGGATCAAGTGTAGGATGGAAATTATGTAATCATTATGTGCTTTGATTTAAGATTAAGATAGGTCTGTCTATAGACTTAATATAGGTATATAATTAGCCATCAAAGATGGTGGAAAGATGGATAAATCGGTTTAGTGAGGTTCGGCCATGTAGTATGGCCGAACCCCACTAAAGGGTTACTTGATGGACTTAGTGCTATGTTTATAATTAGAATTGAATTAATGAAAGACTAAAGGATTAAAAGTTAAGTGGTGAGGTTCGGCCATATGTATGGCCGAACCCCACTAAAGTGGTTTGGTGATGGTTTTTGTTAAGATAAATTAAATCAAAGGATAACTGGCATGATGGTAATTATGATGAAATGATCCAATATGAAAAGATCATAGAAATAGGCATATGAGCCAAAACCCAAGGTGGTAAGGTTCGGCCATGTAGTATGGCCGAACCCTACCAAGGTCCATTTGAAAGTTTGGGATACTTAGATGGTTTTAATTAAATAAATGAGTGACTAAGGTGTAAATGGGTGAGGTTCGGCCATGGGTTATGGCCGAACCCCACATAGTGGATTTTTAGGACATAGATCAAGTTGGAATGATAGGGATGAATGCTTAACTTGTTGTTATGTAAATAAGGTTTTGGGATTGCTAGACCGGAGTACAAGTCGTGAACGGAAGACGGTTCAAAGGAAGGGTCAAACTAAGTAACATTGTGTAGGTTTCCTACCTCTATTGTAACCACACTCCTATTTACTGTTTTAAGATGATTTTGATAAGTTTTGGTGAATGTAAAGTTATATTTCTAGATGTAATGTTTGCATAGACATCTCATGCATCGCATGGAATAATGGTGTTGTAACCAGAGGTCACACTCCGTCGGGGCGTCCGAAAGACCACTGTGGGGTACCTTGATGATGAGAATCCCATCAGGAGGAATCCGGAGGCCACACTCAGTCGGGGCGTCCGAAAGACCACTGTGGGTTACCTTGACGATGAGAATCCCGTCAAGTGATGATTACGTTGAATGGTGATGGGTGGGACTCATTACATGTTCATTTCATACATAGCATGTTTTTATTGAATTTTGTCACAATTGTATTATTATTATACTATTTGCATGTTTTTGAATAACCCATGTGGTAGCCCTATTCGGAAACACTACTGGGCGCGTTGATCTAACGCCCTATTTATATCCTTAGTGGATGACGCAGGAAAGTCAAAGATTGAGGATCGAGAAGGGGATCAAGTAAGGAAACTTGGGCAGTTTCAATGATTTGGAATGAACTTTGAATGGACTATTTATGGACTTGTTATTTGATTTATTCGGACAATGTAATTTGGTAATTAGATATGTTGGCATGTAATAAGTAGTTAGGTAGATGCTATGGTTTGCTTTATTTTGGATGGTTTGGAATGAATGGTAGACTAAGGTTATTTGGTAATTTTGGAAAATAAATCTTGTACTTTGCTATCTTAAGTTAAAAATGGATTAGTCTTAGGATCTATTATAACCTCAGTTAGTTTAAGACTAAGTTAATTTATCGAGTTGTATTTGTACCATGTGCGGATCAGTTTTATGGACTTAGTTCATACGCACATGGGCTTGGCCAGTTAAGGGTCAGATTTAGAGATCCGAACTTAATTCGCGTCGTGACACTCCGCCCCGATCACATGGTTATTATATTTAAAAAATAAAAATAAACTCTGAAAATTAGAGTGAAAAGGGCGGGTGTTATAATGGTGTTAGAATTTTAATGGGTTTAGAGAATGGAGGCTATGTTAAGTGGTTAATGATTTTTTAAAGTTTTAAATGAATGAATGATTAGTAGTGATTTTTTTTAAGGGGTTTTTTAAATGAGGAAAACCATGGAGAGATTTTATGGATGGAATGTTTTGAACCCTATGGTGATGTGTTAGTAAATTTAATGGGTGTAAAATATGGAAAATATTGGGGGAGGGTTGGTAGTTTTGATGGACCAAAATGTACCAATTGATGATCAAGGTTGATGATTTAAAGGTATGATTTAAACCCCCTCATGGAGGGACTTATTTTGAATCTAAATGTGGTAAATAGGCCTAAGAAAAATGGGTAAAAGCATCATGGGTTCGGCCATGGTGTATGGCCAAACCCATGACCCATTTTACAAGCCAATTGATGGGCTAAGTATGGAGCTAAGTATGTGATTATTAATGGGATTAGGGTAATTAAGTGGCTGATTTTTTATGATGTTGTGTCATGGATAATGAGTCATTAAAGGATCCAAGTCTATGGATCAATTATGGGCCTAAGAATGGAGCAATGAAATGAGAACTTAACCATGGAGGAAGAGTGGCAAAACCATAAATAATGGCCAAATTCAAGAACCATGGGTTCGGCCATGGTACATGGCCGACCCCATGGGAGATGATAATGGACTTAGGGGCTCTAAGTAACAACCTTATGTGTGATTAATAAAGCCTAAGGTGTTGGTTTTTAGACCCATGTAATTAAAATAATTAATGGATTAAATGGGACCCACAAACCTAGTTAGTGAGGTTCGGCCATGGTGTATGGCTGAACCCCGCTATGGTATGATTAATTGACTTAAATGGTTAAAAACATGGACTGATTATTCATATGTAATAAGGTATCGGATATCGCAAGTGGTGCGCGTATCGGTGACCGGATTATTGGACGGAAATGTAAGAGGACATTAGTCGGTATTCGGTAGGATTCCAACCTTGTTGTAAGACATAGACTATGTGTATGGATGTTTTATTGAATTATTTTGGTAATTCTATGATATGTTTATGATGGATTTTAAGGATATGAATCATATGTTAAGACTATGAATTATATCTTAAGGCTATGAATTATATGATTAGGCAATGAAATATATATGAAGGCTATGAATTATATATATTACATAGCATAATGCATTTACATCTCATGCATGGCATGAGCGGGAAAATAATGAAACCGGAGTTCATGCTCCATCGGGGTGACCGAGAAGCAAACATGGGGATAGCTTAATGTGATATAACCGGAGTCCATGATCCGTCGGGGCGACCGAGAAGCAAACATGGGGATATCTTGATGTGTTTAGATATAACCGAAGTCCATGCTCCGTCGGGGCGACCGAGAAGCAAACATGGGGATATCTTGATGAGGTTTTTCCATCAAGGGGGATATGGCATCATGATGGTATGGATGATGGGTGGGACATATGACATAAGACACCCATGGCATGGCATTCATTTTATAGTTTTCATTATATGATTACCTATGTGCTTGTTATCACTAATCCATGTGTTAGCCCTACTCAGAGACCTACTGGGCGCGTTGTCTAACGCCCTACTTCTACCTTAGCTGATGAAGCAGGAGATGGCGGAATCGAAGGACGTGACGGGAGCCAGGCGTAGGAGCTTGGAGAAACAAAGATTTATTTTGGAAATGTAATTTGAGTAGCTTAACTCGTCGGAATGTAATAATTTAGATTGCTTGCTATGTTTTGGATTTTATTTTGGACACTGTGATTTTGAGGTATTTTAGTAATTAAATGAACATATCTTCCCTGCTATCTAAAATCGGTAGGATAGACTCTATTATAATTTTCGCATTTAATTATATTCCGCGAGCTTACTTTCTACGCGTGAACCGTTCTCGTGGACTTGGTTCCATGCATGCGTAGGGTTGGCTAGTTAAGGGCCGGGCTTTAGAAGCTCGGAACTTAACTCACGTCGTGGCGTCCCGCGCCTTTGTCACTCTTTATTTTCCAAAAAAAAAAAAATAGACTCTGATTTTAGTGTGAGTTCTGGCTATCCCAAGTGAATTTCTTGGGGCATGTTATATCCGAAGAAGGTATAGCCGTGGATCCGGCTAAGGTGTCAGCTGTAAGTGAATGGAAAGCACCAAAGAACATGACCGAGATCTGCAACTTCTTAGGATTGGCGGGTTATTATCGGAAATTTATCTTGGATTTCTCCAAGATAGCGTCTCCATTGACTCGACTCACTCAGAAAGGAGTTAAATATGAGTGGTCAGATCTGTGCAATCAGAGGTTTGAAGAACTGAAGATGAGACTTACCACTGCTCCTATCCTAATTTTGCCTGAAAGAGGCAAATGTTATGAAGTACACTGTGATACTTTAGGAGAGGGACTGGGGTGTACACTCAGTCAAAGTAATCGTGTGGTGGCATACGGATCAAGACAATTGAAAATACATGAACTTCCCTATCCCACACATGATCTGGAGCTAGCTACAGTGGTCTTCGCTCTCAAAAGCTGGAGACATTATCTCTACGGCGAGAAGTTTGAAGTATTTTCTGATCATAAAAGCTTGAAATACTTGTTTGATCAGAAAGAACTCAACTTGAGGCAGTGCCGATGGATGGAATAATTGACGGATTATGAGTTCGCGTTCCGATATCATCCAGGCAAGGCGAACAAGGTGGCGGATGTCCTCAGCCACATGTCACATGCAACAGTGGCATGTTTGATCAAAATCGAAGGGGAGATGTTGAACACCATTCGAGAGTTTAAACTCTACCTCAATAAGCATGGAACCATATACAATATGATCATTCGGTCCAATATGGTTTTCTCGGATTGAACAAGAGCAACGAGTATATCGGGAAGTGGAGGAGATGGATTTGGGGTGTATATGAATACCTAGGCTCCAGCGGGGGAGATGTAAGAAAAATTACCAATTTGACCCTTAGCCCAAGTGTTATATTTGGTTATTTACTTAAATCTCCTTTTGGGGGAGAAGGATGGATTGTTAGTGTGGACGATTTGGAAGATATAATTGGAGGACATGTATGGTTAGGTTCCATTTGTGTACTTGGTGGAATCTGGCATATTTTAACCAAACCCTTTGTGTGGGCTCGCCGTGCATTTGTATGGTCTGGAGAGGCCTATTTGTCTTATAGTTTAGGTGCCTTATCTGTCTTTGGTTTCATCGCTTGTTGTTTTGTTTGGTTCAATAATACCGCTTATCCTAGTGAGTTTTATGGGCCCACTGGGCCAGAGGCTTCTCAAGCTCAAGCATTTACTTTTCTGGTTAGACCAACGTCTTGGGGCTAACGTGGGGGTCCGCTCAAGGACCTACTGTTTAGGTAAATATCTAATGCGTTCCCCGACCGGAGAGGTCATTTTTGGAGGAGAAACTATGCGTTTTTGGGATCTCCGTGCTCCTTTTGTTGGAACCTCTAAGGGGTCCCAATGGTTTGGACTTGAGTAGGTTGAAAAAAGACATACAACCTTGGCAAGAATGACGTTCCGCGGAATATATGACTCATGCTCCTTTAGGTTCTTTAAATTCCGTGGGTGGCTTAGCTACCAAGATCAATGCGGTCAATTATGTCTCTCCTAGAAGTTGGTTAGCTACCTCTCATTTTGTTCTAGGATTCTTCCTATTCATGGGCCATTTGTGGCATGCGGGAAGGGCTCGTGCGGCTGCAACTGGATTTGAAAAAGGAATCGATCGTGATTTTGAACCTGTTCTTTCCATGACTCCTTTTAACTGAGACAAGAAATCAAATGCATGAAGTAGGAATCAAATTGATTCCATTATACATATTAGGTTGGGATCAGGCCATACTTAAATAAAATAAAGTATTCCTTTTTCTTTTTCATTCTATCTATTTTTTTCTCTGGATCGGCTATTACCCCTAGCCGAGCCATTCCCCCTTTATGACACCGGACCGGGCCAAACCAATAAAAAAACAAGTCGATTCAACAGCAAAAGGAGAGAGAGGGATTCGAACCCTCGATAGTTCTTTGTTCAGAACTATACCGGTTTTCAAGACCGGAGCTATCAACCACTCGGCCATCTCTCCGAGAAACAATCTCTATTTTATTCCTCCGAATGGAACATGGCCATATAAGTTGATACCATAACTATCTGTAGAAACATCCCCATTGCGAATCTATATTTCGACATATCTATCTGTCTATGTGGATAGATGCATGATCCAACATGCCCATTTTTTACTTGAGATAGGGATCAAATGGTATAGTTCATTTGTTAGTAGCTTGGAGGATTATAAGCATGATTATTGCTTTCCAATTGGCTGTTTTTGCATTAATTGCTACTTCATCAATCTTATTGATTAGTGTACCTGTTGTATTTGCTTCTCCCGATGGTTGGTCAAATAATAAAAATGTTGTATTTTCTGGTACATCATTATGGATTGGATTAGTATTTCTAGTAGCTATCCTTAATTCTCTCATCTCTTGAACCTATTCGGTCTTTCCCGGATCCAAAAATTGACCCCTCCCCCAATTCTTTTGGGTTGTGAGACACTCAAATTCAATATCAATATGAGTCCCGAAAATGAAAATAAAAAAATCCAAAATTGGAGGGAGGGGTAAAAAGTAACTTCTTGAATGAAAAAAAAATGAAGAATCTAATAATAATTGGAATCTTCCTAAGTATCTGGCCCTGTACAAATAGGATCCAGACGTATATATGATATATCATATATGTGTGGACATATGTGTGTATATTAGGAACGAAGAAAATGGCGATATGGGTGAATGGTAAAATTTCTCTTTGCCAAGGAGAAGATGCGGGTTCGATTCCCTCTATCCGCCCATGGTAAAGTAAGGTAATCTAATAAATTATTAAATGATTCGGTATAGTTAACCACGATAGGGTAGTGGTTCTATCTTCTCTCTTTTTTCTTTTCTTTTTCTTACCATCCCAAAACTAAAATAGTCATTAATTACTAGGTAATAGAGTCACGCCTAAAAATAAATGTCTTTTTGAAAAAAAAAAAGATGTTGCAGAGACAGGATTTGAACCCGTGACCTCAAGGTTATGAGCCTTGCGAGCTACCAAACTACTCTACCCCGCGCCAAAAAACTGAGAACTAATGGACAAACAAGAATTGGATGTGCCCCCATACCATATTCTATATAAATAGAATAGCCCATTTATACAGAATGGTAAAGGGGGCCTCTATGATCATAGATCATAGAGATCAATAAAAATCGAAAGAGGGGATATTTGGATTTTTATCCTTACCAACTTGAACTTGTTGCCCCCGGCAACAAACATGCATGAACCTTTTCTCGAAGTATGTGTCCGAATAGTCCAAAGTCTCGATAGTTAGCTCTAGGTCTTCCGGTCAAAAAGCAACGTCGATGAAGACGTGTAGGGGCACTATTACGTGGTGGGGATTGTAATTTTCCTTGAATTTTCCACTTGTCACTCAACGATGAAACTTTGCCTATTTCTTTTTTCGGGGATCGACGAATCAAATGATATTTCTGTTCCAATTTTTGCCTCTTTCTCTCCATCTAAATCAAACCTTTCTTTGTCATAATGTTTTAGTTCCTATTATTATCAACGATATGGGTCGGATCCTAGATGTAGAAATATAAGAAGGCGGATTTCACCTTCTCCATCGAATCAAATGAGATTCTCGCTGTTACAGTACATAAAATCAAAAAAAGGAATTAACCAAATTTACCGGATGTAGAGGCAATCAGGAAAGCTGCATAAGTGAATATATAACCTACAGAAAAGTGACCTAATCCAACCAATCTTGCTTGCACAATGGAAAGAGCTACTGGTTTATCCCTCCATCGAATCAAATTAGCCAAAAGCGTGCGTTCATGAGCCCATGCTAAAGTTTCAATCAATTCCTGCCAATATCCACGCCAGGAAATTAAGAACATAAATCCAGTAGCCCAAACAAGATGCCCAAAAAGGAACATCCACGCCCAGACCGATAAACTATTCGTACCAAAAGGGTTATATCCATTGATAAGTTGTGAAGAGTTTAACCATAGATAATCTCTTAACCATCCCATCAAATAAGTGGAGGATTCGTTAAATTGTGAAACGTTACCCTGCCATAATGTGATGTGCTTCCAATGCCAATAAAAAGTAACCCATCCAATAGTATTTAACATCCAGAAAACAACCAAATAAAATGTGTCCCAGGCCGAAATATCACAAGTACCACCTCGTCGAGGACCGTCGCAAGGAAAACTATAACCGAAATCTTTTTTATCTGGCATTAACTTAGAACCACGTACATCTAAAGCACCCTTTACTAAGATCAATGTAGTTGTATGCAAACCTAGAGCAATAGCATGATGAACCAAGAAGTCTCCAGGACCTATTATTAAGAATAATGAATTACTATTCTCATTAACGGTGTTCAACCAGCCCGGTAACCATATACTTCGACCAACATTGAATGCCGGTCCATTCGTTGAAGATAAAAGTACATCGAACCCATATGAAGTCTTACCATGAGCGGATTGTATCCATTGGGCAAATATGGGTTCGATCAAGATTTGTTTCTTCGGAGTACCAAAAGCGAGCATGACGTCGTTATGAACATAGAGTCCTAAGGTATGGAACCCCAGAAACAGGCTGGCCCAACTTAAATGAGATATGATAGCTTCTTTATGGTCTAACATTCTTGCCAATACATTATCCTCATTCTACTCCGGATTGTAATCTCGAATGAAGAATATAATTCCATGAGCAAAGGCTCCTGTCATGATGAACCCTGCAATGTATTGGTGATGGGTATATAACACAGCTTGAGTAGTAAAGTCTTGCGCTATGAATGCATAAGCAGGTAAAGAGTACATGTGTTGAGCTACCAAGGAAGTAATAACCCCTAAAGTGGCTAGAGCAAGACCTAATTGAAAGTGAATCGAATTATTGATTGTGTCATAAAGACCCTTATGCACACGTCCCAATCGACCCCCTGGGGGAATATGTGCTTCTAAAAGATCTTTCATACTGTGCCCAATCCCGAAGTTAGTTCTATACATATGACCAGCAACGAGAAAAATAAATGCAATAGCTAAATGATGATGAGCAATATCGGTCAGCCATAAACTTTGTGTTTGTGGATGGAATCCCTCGAGAAGAGTTAGAATGGCAGTTCCTTCCCCTTGGGAGGTACCAAATAAATGACTACTGGAATCGGGGTTTTGGGCATAAAGATTCCACTGACCTATAAAAGTGGGCCAACCCTTGGGGATGTGGTAAACATCTAAGAAATTATTCCATCTGACATACTCCCCCCTTGCTCAGGGAATAGTGACATGAACTAAATGCCCTGTCCAAGCTAAGGAACTTACTCCGAAGAGTCCTGACAAATGATTGAGACGAGATTCGCATTTTTGAACCACGAAACGCTTGGTTTCCATTGGTTGTAGGTGTAACCAACCCGCAATTAAGGATATGGCAGAAAGAAATAATAGAAAAGAGCTCCAATATAAAGATCTTCATTGGTGCGTAAACCGATTGTATACCACCACTGATAAACACCGGAATAAGCGATATTCACCAAGCCGAGAGCACCTCCTCGAGTAAAGGCTTCTACAGCTGGTTGGCCAAAATGAGGACCCTAAATTGCATGAGCAATAGGTCTTACATGTAAAAGGTCTCGTACCCATGACTCAAAATTTCCTTGCCAAGCTACATGAAATAGATTTCCGGAAGTCCACAGAAATATTATTGCTAACTGTCCGAAGTGAGAAGCAAAAATGTTCTGATAAAGACGTTCCTCAGTAATATCATCATGATTCTTGAAATCATGTGCGGTAGCAATACCAAACCAAATACGATGAGTAGTGGGGTCCTGAGCTAAGCCTTGGCTAAACCTTGGAAATCTTAATAATGCCTTTCAAATCCTCCTAGCCATTATCCTACTGCAATAGTTCTTGCTAAGAAGAATGCCCATGTTGTGGCAATTCCACCCAGAAGGTAATGGGTTACTCCTACAGTACGTCCTTGTACAATGCTCAAGGCTCTAGCTGAGTAGCAGGAGCAACTTTTAATTTGTTATGACCCAAACGATGGATTCAATGAGTTCTTGCCAATAACCACGGCCGCTGAATAGAAACATTAACTGAAAGCCAGACAAAATGAGCACCTAGGAAAAAAAGGCCATATGCCGATATAAAGAACCATAAGACTGAATTACCTAAGATGCCTGTGCCCATAAAAAATCCCGAAGCCATCCATTAATAGTAATGGAACTCTGTGCAAAATTTCCTACTGTGATATGAGTTACCACTCCTTGATCACTTATACTACCCCAAACATCTAACTGCATTTTCCAACTGAAATGGAATATGACTACAAAAATTGCATTGTACATCCAGAATAGACCTAAGAAGACATGATCCCAGGCAGATACTTGACATGTCCCCCCTCTTCCAGGTCCATCACAAAGGAAACGAAAACCAAGATTTGCTTTATCAGGTATCAAACGTGAGCTACGAGCAAATAGAACACCTTTCAATAGTGTCAATACAGTCACATGGATCGTAAATGCATGAATGTGATGGACCAAAAAATCTGTGGTTCCTAATGGAATAGGTAACAAAGCGACTTTTCCGCCTATTGCTACTAAATCACCACCCCCCCAAGTCAAACTGGTGCTTGCTGTTGCACCAGGGGCCGTTGCACTAGGTGCTAAAGCATGGGTATTTTGTACCCATTGAGCAAAGATGGGTTGTAATTGGATAGCGGTATCTGAAAACATATCTTGGGGACTCCCTAAAGCGCTCATGGTATCATTATGAATATACAAGCCAAAACTGTGAAAGCCTAGAGATATACATGCCCAGTTCAGATGTGATATGATTGCATCCCGGTGTCTAAGGACACGATCTAATAGATCGTTGTATCGAGTAGTTGGATCATAGTCTCTTACCATAAAAATGGCTACATGTGCAGTAGCACCAACTATGAGAAATCCACCGATCCACATTTGATGTGTGAACAATGAAAGTTGTGTACCATAGTTAATAGCTAGGTATGGATAAGGGGGCATGGAATACATATGGTGAGCTACAACAATGGTTGAAGAGCCTAACATAGCTACGTTAAGAGATAATTGAGCATGCCATGACGTTGTTAGGATCTCATAGAGGCCTTTATGGCCCTGGCCTGTAAATGGGCCTTTATGCACTTCTAAAATATCTTTCAGACTATGACCAATGCCCCAGTTGGTCTTATACATGTGACCAGCTACCAGGAAAAGAATTGCAATAGCTAAATGATGGTGTGCAATATCGGTCAGCCATAGACGCCCCGTTACTGGATCTAATCCCCCACGAAAACTAAGAAAGTCCGCGTATTTTGACCAATTCAAGGTGAAAAAAAGGGTTGCTCCCTCGATAAAACTGGGATAAAGTTGAGCCAAAAGATCCCGATTCAAGATAAATTCATGAGGAAGTGGTATCTCTTTAGGATCCACTCCAGCGTCTAGAAATTGGTTAATTGGTAAAGATGGTGTCCCACCCAAGAAAGAGACCCAAGCCCCAGTAACCCTGCTAAGTGGTGATTCAACATAGATTCCACATCTTGGAACCAAGCCAATTTTGGAGCAGCTTTGTGATAATGGAACCAACCGGCAAAAAGCATTAACGCTGCAAAGACCAATGCACCAATTGCGGTACAATAGAGTTGTAATTCACTAGTTATTCTAGATGCTCGCCAAAGCTGAAAAAAACCAGAGGTTATTTGTATTCCTCGGAAACCCCCACCCACATCACCATTCAATATTTCTTGATCCACTCCCGGCCAAACCACCTGGGCGCTAGGTCCAATGTGAGTAGGATCGCTTAGCCATGCTTCATAATTGGAAAAATGGGCGCCATGGAAGTACATGCCACTCAGCCAAAGAAAGATGATGGAGAGTTGACCGAAATGAGCACTAAATACTTTTCGAGAGATCTCCTCCAAATCACTGGTATGGCTATCAAAATCGTGAGCATCGGCATGAAGGTTCCAGATCCAAGTAGTAGTATCAGGGCCCTTAGCTATTGTTCTTGAGAAATGGCCGGGTCTGGCCCACTCCTCGAAAGAAGTTTTTATGGGATCCCTATCCACCATAATCTTCACTTCTGATTCTGGAGAACGAATAATCATTGAGTCCTCCTATTTTCGGACAACACATACAAAGAAACCCTCAAACAGTCAAGTAATTAGTGAACCTTTGAAAGATGGGTATTTATATTTAGGATTAGTTCATTTCTTTCCTATCCCCCATCTATTTTCTTTAGTTATTTAATAGAGCAATTATTATATGGAAGTCGATTCGAGGCAAGTGTTCGGATCTATTATGACATAACTTTGGGGCGCTCAACGGACCCTTAAAATCTTGTAAAACCCTTCCTGGCGTGACGCAAAAACAATTTTTTGTACAAGCTAGTTAGTGTATTCCTATCTCAATGTATAGGAGGGTCTACTTCATATCTTACACAGAACGTATTACTCTATTGCAAATCAAAGGATCATTCATTAATAAGAGACATCCCGACATCTCTATCTATATTTAGTCATTCAAAGGTCTGTCTCTTTTATTAGCTTAGCTTTATTGGCATAGCAGAAAGAATATATTCTGCATTATATCCATATCGTTTATCCCTATGAGGTACCAGACGAAATAGAACGATCTTAATCTTAGAGGGGATATAATGAAATTCCTTGATCGGCTCTCCCTAGAGGAACGATCTAATTAATGGATCCAATATTATAATGAATTCAAAAAGTGAATGTTCTTATTCGAACCGCCTTACAATCTTCAACCAATTATGTGCTTCAATATAATTACCCGGAGTAAGCGCTATAGCTTGTTTCCAATATTCAGCAGCTTGATCGGACCAAGCCTCTGCAATTTCATAATCTCCTTGTCGAATGGCCTGTTCTCCCCGGTCGGAATAGGTGGGTCAATTCCTTCCCTTAGAACCGTACTTGAGAGTTTCCTACCTCATATGGCTCAACATTCTTTTGGCGTCCCATCTTAATCTACCATATCTAACTGAATGAGATTTCTCGTGAATCTATCCCATTTTTTCGGGTTAACCGAAAAAGGTTAATTACATGAGTTTCAAACTCTAATTATATAATCAATTTTCTCTTTTCTCCCACCTTCAGAAGAGTGAAGCATCGGTATTTTCCTCTATCGTTAGAATTTTCTGAAAGGTAAGTATCTTGGTTTCGTATAGAAATTCATATAGGATCTTTGAAAAAGACTTTCCTCTGTAAGAAAGAAAGGACTTACTATCTTTGGGATCTGATGCTACACCGCTGCTCAATGCTTTAGTAGATCGACTCTATTACATAAGTTGATTCCTAACTTTTATCTCATATCATGACATAAGTAAGCAGTCCTTATTGTATCGGCCCCCCAACCTCGCTAATTGATCTTTACGGTGCTTCCTCTATCAATTAGATCCTTTATCTATAGAATAAAGTAGATAGGCCATACCTATTTCTTCATATTTCGGCTCTTATGAAGTCTTTTTCTTTGCTACAGCTGATAAAAATCGTTACTTTGGACGATACATATGTAGAAAGCCTATTTTGTTTCTAGTATTTACTAGCAGATTTAATCTTTCTTTCCTTCTTTCTATAGTGAAGATATTCGCACGTAATGACAGATCACGGCCATATTATTAAAAGCTTGTGGTAAGAATGGATTTCGTTCTATTGCCCGGAAATAATATTCCAAAGCCTTCGTATATTCTCTGTTGCTTGTGTGGATAAGGCCTATGTTATAGAGTATATAACTTCGATCATAGGGATCAATTTCTGGTCGCGTAGCTTCATAATAATTTTGTAAAGCTTCTGCATAATTTCCTTCGGATTGGGCTGACATCCGTTACGGTCGTTCATTCTATTCAAAGAATCTTCGTTCCAGAAACGTACGTGAGATTTTCATCTCATACGGCTCCTCCCTTCTCTCTGTGTATAGTCTTTTTATAAGGGGGATAATCCATGGAATCCAAAAAGATTGAAATATTCTCATTATGAATTAAAGGGGGTTGGTGTTTTTAAAAGAAATCTCTAGCCAGCCTTCCTGCAAGAGGTCTATCTTTTCTTAACACCAAGCGTATTGGTGATGATAGAAATAAATGGTATCTCCAACAATTTCTTTGTCCTTAACGCCCCCTGTTTCCAGGAATTAGTCACTTCAACGACCTTCGATGGTTATACGGGTATCCAAAGTACGAACGAGATGGATGTTTGTTGTCCCAACCATTCTTGTTAGTTCCGATCCTGATAAGGAAGGGGGGTAATTTATAACAAAGTTTTCTTGTTGTTGATTCCTAGGTGTAGTGCTTCTTCCCTTATGCACCCTATTGGTATTGGTGGAGTAGGATTGACCCGCAATACATAACCTATAGGTGTAACCCTTCGCTCAATACTAGAATCGACAATTGAAGCATCTGAGGCTGCATCAATAGGGGATACACGACAGAAGGAATTTTTTATCTCCAAACTTCACCTTCATCAAGCGTATGTTTTTTTTTTTCAAGAATCTTTTTTCTTTGTATCCTGAATCGTGTCTCTTTCTCGTAAGACTGAGATCGATAAATAAAAAAAGAATCAAATCGTACCATCTCTGTAATAGGTAAATGCCTCTTTTTCTCCTGAAGTTGTCGGAATTATTCGTAATAAGATATTGGCTACAATTGAAGAGGTCTTATCAATAAAATTTCCATTTATCCGAGATCTAGGCATAGTTAACAATCCACTCTAGAATTCTTCTCATTCCTCCTCAAGGGAAAATGATTCCACAAACAAAGGAATTGTACAGTACGAAATCGCATAGAAACATACTAATTCTAAAAATAAAATAAAAAAAGATGTGGACCTTCCACTCAAATTATCCCTTTTTGACAGGGATAGATAGGAAGTTGAGGAGTCAAGGAATTTTTCCTAACGATTCTTACTAACTCGAGAATTTCTATTTTGATTATGATCCAAAGAGGAAAAAAAATCAAATAATCATTTCATGATAAAAATAGAATAACCATCCATTTTGTGTGCATAGCGTGGATACACCATACAATCGAAAGATAAAAATCCAACGGAACCGTAGGTTAAATCTAACCCTATTCTAAAATAGGGTCAGTTGACTCGTTCCAATTCATTGGCTTAATACGGTATAAATATTAGAATAAGATAAGATGGTTGTCTTGACAAACATGAATCTATATTTTGTTTTTTTTCATGTTTTTACCAAGAAAAAATGTGTTCTTTATCCCTCAAGGGAAGGTCTTTCTTTAATGAAAAGTTTTCTATTTTATTTAGCATAGATTGGTTGTACCCGTGTTACAATAATATATATGAATGACTCGCTATTTATTCGGTTTCTGGAGCATAATAATAAGATTATGTAGGAGAGATGGCCGAGTGGTTCAAGGTGTAGCATTGGAACTGCTATGTAGGCTTTTGTTTACCGAGGGTTCGAATCCCTCTCTTTCCGTACCTTCACCTAATTCACCAACCGACCACAATGTATCAAATCAAATAACAATGCATGCCATTATTCCAACAGTAAGACCCTTATTTGATAGAGATTCTCTATTCCTAATTACTGCGGTACGGAAAATACTGGAAAAAGTGGAATGGAAAGGAATAAAAATATCACCGCTGCGCTGATCCTTTTGTGATACGCGAATGGGAGAAAAATCCGGATCAAATCCCTTCTTTGTCGAAAAAGGGGGGGCAAAATTGTCCGAAGTTTTGTTATTTTAGTTAGGTTCAAGTCTGACGGGAATAATATTCTACGACTAGCAACTCATTGGTTTTTAAACCGACCCACTTACTATCTATTATTTGATTTACCAATCCTTTATATTGGGATGGGTGAAAAGTCAAATGTTTTGGCAATTCCTCGTGGGAGGGTGAATCAAGATAATTTTGAATCAGAGCTCTGGATCTTTGTTCATCCCTCGTAGTAATAATATCTCGGGGTTTACAGTGATAACTTGGGATATCTACTATACGACCATTAACTAACATAAGTCTATGGTTAACTAATTGCCTGGCTCCAGGAATGGTCGAAGCCATACCCAGTCAAAAAAGGATGTTATCCAAACGCAGCTCAAGTAGTTGTAGTAAAACCTGACCAGTTGACCCTTTGGCTTTTCCAGCAATATGAACATATCTAAGCAATTGTCGCTCTATCAGACCATAATGAAAGCGCAATTTTTGTTTTTCTTCTAGACGAATACGATATTGAGATTTTTTCCCAGAACGCGATTGGTTTCTAAGATCACTTCCGGATCTAGGTCTTTTACTAGTTAGTCCCGGTAAAGCCCCCAGACGACGTATTTTTTTGAAACGAGGCCTTAAGTAAGGAGACATAAAAACTTCTTATTGAATTCATTTTACAGAATAAACTTAAATTAAGACTGAACTAAACGAAACTAAATCTACTGAAGTACTACAAAACAAAGAAGAATAAGATGAATTGTATCAATATCCGATTTATTTTGTCTATATAGGAAGTTAAGGACCCTTTTTTTATTTTATTTGTTCTGTAATGTAGAGATTTAACTGTTCTAATCCGTTCTTTATTCATAGTTGGAAGTTCCCGCAACATAATAGATCGGTGACCCGACATTAAAAAAAAGGGAAGGAGTCTTTATTCCTTGAGATCAAGGAGACAATCATGGAAAAAATCTAACAAATAGAGAAAAGCCGGCTATCGGAATCGAACCGATGACCATCGCATTACAAATGCGATGCTTTAACCTTTGAGCTAAGCAGGCTCACATAACATAAATAGTGCATAGGAATTCGGGAAACTGCCGGGATCTTAGTTATTCATAATTAATATTAATCTAATTAATAATAGAGTCCATTAAGACTATAAAAAATGATTAATTAATATCATTATAGAACTATATGGATTAGTAAATAGATAACTATATAGTTATATAGAATTTTTATTTTCTTATTTATTTAGATTATAATTAGTTATAGCAGATTAGATTAATCATATTAGATCGAATCAGTTCTAAGTAGAGGATAAGAAGTAAAGGATAAGGATGCAATCCAGATCATAATGAGACATTTCCCCGGTTTTATTTGGAAAGGAGGGGGGTAGGACAAAAAAAAAATAATGAATATCGACCGTTCCAGTATTCAAAATCACGCTGGAAAATTGAGAGGGGGCGTGTATATGTGATGGGGTATCTCCATCCATATTGAATTGCGGATACATCAATGATAGAATCATTTCTGATTGGACCAAATGAGGGTCCTCCAGTAGAGATGAAAGAAGATCGGCAAGAAAAAAAATAGGAGCAGATACTTTTTCGATATAGAATTCAGTATTTAATGAATTCAATGGTTCCGACATAAATAAACGAAAGAGGGGGGTGGAATCACAATGAGATCTCGTTCTCATAACATAAAGGGGATATGGCGAATTTGGTAGATGCTACGGACTTGATTGGATTGAGCCTTGGTATGGAAACCTACTACGTGATAGCTTCCAAATTCAGAGAAACCCTGGAATTAAAAATGGGCAATCCTGAGCCAAATCCTGTTTTCGAAAAAACAAGGGTTCAGAAAGCGAGAATAAAAAAAGGATAGGTGCAGAGACTCAATGGAAGTTGTTCTAACGAATGGAGTTGATTACATTGGTAGAGGAATCCTTCGATCGAAATTCCAGAAAAGATGACCCTATATACGTATGTATACGTACTGAAATAGCAAATGATTAATCACAACCCGAGTCTGTATTTTTGTATAAATTTACGAATTATTATGAATCGATTCCAAAAGAAAGAATTGAATATTCAGTGATCAAATCATTCATTCCCCGGTCAGATGGATCTTTTGAAGAACTGATTAATTGGACGAGAATAAAGATAGAGTCCCACTCTACATGTCAATATTGACAACAATGAAATTTATAGTAAGAGGAAAATCCGTCGACTTTAGAAATCGTGAGGGTTCAAGTCCCTCTATCCCCAATAAAAGAAAAAGTCCATTTTACTCCCTAACCTTGTTTCATCATCGGTTCCAAATTAGTTATGTTTCTCATTCACTCTACTCTCAGATACGGTCAAAAACCTTTCTCTCTTATCACAAGCCTTGTTATAGATACGATACACTTACAAATGAACATATATGGGCAAGAAATCTCTATCATTACTCTACCCTTACACTCCCTCACTTACAAAATCTTCTTTTTGAAGTTGAAGACCCAAGAAATTACAAGGCCTGGGTAATTGTAAGACTTTTTGAGTCCCTTTATTTAATTGACATAGACCCGAGTCCTATATTAGGATGATGCATTGAGAATGGTCGGGATAGCTCAGCTGGTAGAGTAGAGGACTGAAAATCCTCGTGTCACCAGTTCAAATCTGGTTCCTGACACGTGGTTAATGTATCGAATCGATACACACACACAAACGAATTGATATGGATATCGGGATCCGTATTCGTTAATAGTTTATACCAGGATACATACTTATCCGCCTAGGCATATAGATCTATACCCCCATTTTTGTAGATGGGTAAAGAGTATATGGGTAATAAAGAAAAAAATTAGATTCTATTACCTCTTCTTTTTTTATATTGTACCTCCTCTTGCTAAAAAAGAATGTTAATACTTCATACATATCCGAAGTTAGTTGGCTGAAAAACCAAAAGTCTAGCCTAGCTTGGGGGAGTTGAAGGATAGGAATAGACAATATTCATTTCAAATACAATACAAAGAAAATACGATCCCTTTTCATTTTTGAATTTCCTATTTTCTTGCGTATTCTATTTCTTCAATCCCTCCTACGCAACTTTCCGGGGCCCATCTAAGTGATGTGAGTGGTACAAAGTTCCTGGTGCAGAACTCTTTTGAATCATCCTCTTGGTTTTACTCATACGAAATAGATATCTTCCAAATTGGGGAATATTAACGAAGCCCCTTTAGGAGTCGTAGGAGGAAAGATTAGTTTCTTATCATTCAATGAGCATCTTGTATTTCATAGAAATTGGGGGCAATATAATCCTTACGTAGAGGCCATCCTATCCAACTTTCGGGCATCAAGATACGTTTCAGGCGTGGATGATTTTCATAAGAGATCCCCAACATATCATAAGATTCTAGTTCTTGAAAATCAGCACTTTTCCAAATCCAGAAAACAGACGGGATTTTAGGATTCCTCCTTGAGGCAAATACTTTTATGCAGACCTCTTCGGGTTGATCCACACCATATTGTATTCTTGTAAGATAATACACACTAGCTAACAATCCGCCAGGTGCTACATCATAGGCACACTGGAAACATAGATAATTATAACTATATACATATGAAATGACAGCAATGGAGTACCAATCCTCGGGCTTTATTAGTAAAGTCTCTATTCCTTGGTAATCGAAGCCCAAAGATCTATGAACTAGCCCGTGCTTGACTAGCCAAGCAGATAAACGACCTGCATCTTCATGATCTCTCCCACATTTGTATTTGTATGAGTATTTTACATTTACGATGAAATTTATGAAGATTGACCCAGTGTTTTTTATTCTGCACAAAAACATCCTTCCTGATTCATTAATTCGTGGGAAGATACTGAACTTTTGTATTTGAAAAATGTTTCAGAAGGTATTTCTGAAGTAGTTGGAGATTGGTAGAGTAATCCTTGACCGTAATTTCCAGTATGAGTACTGTGCTCAATATGAAACTTGTGATTGGTAGTAAAACATCTATTTTCCTGTTGAAACCCAATTCTATCTTGATAGATTTCTCGAGATACTTTCTTTTCGTTATAGCATCTATAACTGCCTCTAGTTTAGGTGCGCAGCCCGGCAAATAGACATCCACAGGAATTAGCTTATCGACTCCTCGAACGGTCCTATAAGAATCGGTACTGAACATCCCTCCTGTAATAGTACAGGACCCCATAGCAATGTCATATTTTGGTTCAGCATTTGCTCATATAATCTCACTAAAGAAGGGGCCATTTTCATTGTTACTGTGCCAGCTGTTAAAATTAGGTCTGCTTGCCTAGGACTCGATCTTGGTACTAGTCCATAACGATCAAAATCGAATCGCGAGCCTATTAATGAAGTAAACTCAATGAAGCAACAACTCGTACCATAAAGAAGCGGCCATAAACTAGAAAGTCTTGATCAATTCGAAAGATCATTCAATGTAGTTGAAATAACGGAATTTTGGGTTGTTCGGTCAAGTAATGGAAACTCAGTCGAATTCATAACTGTCTCAATGTAATCTTTTCCTTCTTTTTGATTTTGATTATCTGAATATTTAGGAGCTAAGACCATTCCAACGCTCATTTTCGCCATGCATAAACTAAACCAACAATTGGGATAAGCACGAAAATTAAAGCTTCTATAAATACAGATACACCCAGTCATCGAAACTCATTGCCCATGGATAAAGAAAGACCGTTTCAACATCGAAAACAACAAAAACTAGAGCAAACATGTAATAGCGGATTCGGAATTGTAACCAAGCATCCCCCATTGGTTCTATACCTGATTCATAACTAGAGAGCTTCTCTGGTCCTTCCCGAATCGCGGCTAAAAGTCCGAAAATTAGAAATGCCAAAATAGGAATGACACTTGATATTATTAGAAATGCCCAGAAAATATCATATTCATGAAGCAGAAACATAGATGCACTCCTATGAATGTGGAATATACCAAATTAGTCGATTCGAATTAGAATTGTCAATTCATCCCTAACTGCATTAGTCGACACAACAATTTTGATCAAACCATATATTTTCGTTTGTTTGCTGTGGGTCATGTCTCGTTTCAAGATTCATCCAACAGAATCCCACTTACTACACTTATTTCGATTCTATTTAGCTATGGTGTAGGCATAGAGTGCTCTTATACAAATACAACTCTCTCCATTTTCCTAAGATTTTCTATCAAACATAAAGGAATTGAATGAAATATTCGACATAGATAATTTAAATATTCTATAAATAATAGAATAACAAAGTCATTAATATAATAGAATACTAGAGTCAAAGGGGAGGTCTGGATCTTTCTCTCTCTCCCTTTTTTTCTTAGTGATTTAGAATATAATGAAATTAGTAGTCAGATGTAGGTAGTAGCATTTCTAGGGATTTCTATTTCGAAATTTATGGTATATTCTACTCGGTTGTGTTGGTGTATTCTTTTCATTAAGATCTGAATAGGGGATCAGATCATTGCTTCTATGAATTTGATAGCAATACAGAAACAGAATACATTGACCGATTAGATTCTCTCTCCTTGTCCCAGATTTATACTTAATTGATTTGATTCAATCCATTGAAATGTGAGGAATCCTTACATGTAACAACTCGCAGATTCCTATACCCAAATTAGGAATCTTTTGACCTGTACTACCCCAACCTTCCTTACTTTACTTCCCAGAAACAATCGAATTAGTTAATTCAAATTAGAAGTCTTGAAACAATCATTTCAGACTAATTTCTAGGACTAAAAATGGTGATTTGGAATGACTCGAAATACTTGTGTAATAACACCTAGCAAGACCGACCAATGGGTTAGGCTTCGTGACAATAAAAGGTTTCTTTTGAAGCAAACCTACACAATGTGGCATAGTGCAGTGGTAGAGTCGGCTGAATCGTAAATGATCTACAGAAGATATTTTGAGTGGAATCACACGTTGTCGAATAATTCGACAGACCAAATCTCCCCAAACCAACTCATAGAAATAGAAGAGGGCGCAACGTTGATACATTAGGACCAATTCATTGTCTCGGAAACAATGAATTGGGGTTGTTTTGTTGTTCCGCTTAGGAAATGAATACAAAAATAAATGTAATGTATAGGGCTATACGGACTCGAACCGTAGACCTCCTCGGTAAAACAGATCAAACTAATTATTATCAAAATGATTAAAATTGTTTCAAAGACCCAAAGTGCATTTTTTTTTTTGCATTGGGCTCTTTCATTAACTGATAGAAAGATCAGTTAGTCCACCATATTTTTTTTTGACAGGAAGATAATGAGATGGCTCCATGCGCTCTGATTCAATATTTGTATTCTGATCCAGGAGCAATACCAAAGTGTTTCAAAGAAGGGTTACCTTGACGTAGGTCTGCTTCTGGCCTAGATCAACCTAAGTTAAATGGAGTCTCTATCGATCCACCCCAAAAGTAAAATATGATACTTCATACACCTTAAAGTTCATAGGATGAAAATAGGTTATTTTGAGGTCCTTATACTCATTATGCCTAGCATTGAATGGACCGGGTATTCACCTTATCAATGATCAAACCAATCAATAATGGGTTCTATTTGGCACCTAAATTGGTACCTGAATCGGACCGAACAAAATATTTGTCAGGCTATTGTTCTCTTTTTCCCTTGAATCCATGGAGTAAGACATCGATTTTTCAATAAGATCAATTTTGTTGATTGCATGATGGACTCCTCTGAAAAAGCATTGGCGCGCGTGTAAACGAGGTGCTCTACCTAACTGAGCTATAGCCCTTGTCATAGATATCTTAACATCTAGATAATTTCTTGTCAAGATGGATATTCCATAATCCCACATGATAACTCTCTGATCCGCTTACTGCCGACCGGGGATTAGTATTGCTGAGAAGTCATATTCTGTCTATAATCCCCGATGGGGCCCTTTTTTCCTCTTTGTAATGATAAATGGCCTGGCCTACTTAACTCAGTGGTTAGAGTATTGCTTTTATATGGCGGGAGTCATTGGTTCAAATCCAATAGTAGGTAGAACTTATTAGATACCGAAGTCAACGGTATTTAATAAGTTTTTCTACCCACCTTCTTTTTTTTTTCATTGCATCAGATTACACTTGACTTGATTATATCCAATCGGAGGAATACAAATAGGGTGTATAAACAGAACTTCTTTTGATGATTTTGATGCATCGACTAGTACTAAAAAACATTGATAGCCTCTACTCGTGTTCTAGCTCGTCTAAGAGCTAGATTCGCCTCAATGACTTGTCTCTTGCCTTCAACTTTACTCAAGTTAGCTTCAGCTATTTCAAGAGTTCGCTGAGCTTCTTGTGGATCAATGTCACTACCCTTCTCTGCATCATTTACTAAAATGGTGATCTCGTTATTGCCTATTCTAGCGAAACCGCCCATTACAGCCATCATTAACCATTGGCCGTTGAGGCGTATTCTCAAAATACCTATATCTACAGCTGTGGCAATAGGGGCGTGATTGGGTAATACGCCAATTTGGCCACTATTAATAGATAAAATGACTTCTTTCACTTCTGAATCCCAAATAATTCGATTAGGAGTTAGTACACAAAGATTTAGGGTCATTTCTTCAATTTGTTCTCTACTTCTAAGTTCATAGCCTTCGCGGTACGTTCATCGATGTTACCCACCAAATAAAAGACCTGTTCGGGAAGACCATCCAATTCTCCCGAAAGGATCAGTTGAAACCCCCTAATTGTTTCCGCAAGACCAACGTATTTCCCTGGGGAACCAGTAAATACTTCGGCTACGAAGAAGGGTTGGGATAAGAAACGCTCAATTGTTCGTGCTCTTGCTACTGTTAAACGATCCTCTTCGGATAATTCGTCCAACCCAAGGATAGATAGAATGTCCTGAAGTTCTTTGTAACGTTGTGAAGTTTGCTTAACTCTTTGCGCAATTTCATAATGTTCCTTACCAATGATCCTAGGTTGGAGCATAGTTGACGTTGAATCTAAAGGATCTACTACTGGATAGATACCCTTGGCAGCTAATCCTCTTGATAGTACGGTAGTAGCATCTAAATGTGCAAATGTCGTAGCAGGAGCAGGGTCGGTCAAATCGTCCACAGGTACATAAACTGCTTGAATGGAAGTTATAGACCCCTCTTTGGTAGAAGTAATTCTTTCTTGCAAAGAACCAATTTATGTACTAAGGGTAGGTTGATAACCCACAGCAGAAGGCATTCTACCTAATAAGGCGGATACTTCTGATCCTGCTTAGACGAAACGGAAGATATTGTCGATAAATAGAAGTACGTCTTGTTCATTAACATCCCGGAAATATTCCACCATGGTTAGGGCAGTCAAACCAACTCTCATACGAGCTCTCGGCGGTTCATTCATCTGGCCATGGACTAGAGCTACTTTTGATTCTGCAATATTTTGTTCATTAATCACTCCAGATTCTTTCTTTTCCATGTAAAGATCATTTCCTTCACGAGTACGTTCACCTACTCCGCCAAATACAAATACACCTCCACGAGCCTTGGCAATGTTGTTGATTAATTCCATGATGAGTATTGTTTTACCCACCCAGGCTCCTCCGAATAGTCAGATTTTTCCTCCACGACGATAAGGAGCTAAAAGATCCACCACTTTAATCTCTGTTTCAAAGATTGATAATTTGGTATCTAACTGGATAAAAGCAGGCGCAGATCTATGAATAGGAGATGTTGTGCGAGTATCTACAGGACCTAAATTATCAACAGGCTCTCCAAGAATGTTGAAAATTCGTCCAACCGTAGCTCCACTGACGGGAACGCTTAGAGGAGCTCTTGTGTCAATCACTTCCATTCCTCTCATTAGACCATCTGTAGCACTCATAGCTACAGCTCTAACTCTATTATTTCCTAATAATTGTTGGACTTCACAAGTCACATTAATTTGTTGACCGACAGTATCTCGACCCTTAACTACCAAGGCGTTGTAAATATTAGGCATCTTGTTCGGGGGAAAAGCTACATCCAGTACTGGACCAATGATTTGAGCAATACGCCCCAGGTTTTTTCTTCAAGTGTGGAAACCCCAGGACCAGAAGTAGTAGGATTGATTCTCATAATCATAATAAATAATGAAATATGTCGAATTTTTTTGCGAATATTACTGAATCCAAATAAATGTCCGATAGCAAGTTGATCGGTTAATTCAATAAATAATAAATGGGAGTTAGCGCTTGAGTTCATTGGTACCATCCAACCACAACTCAATCATTTACTCATTCAATGAATGAATTTTCAAGTTCAACCAACCTTTTTCAAAATAACAAAATAAATAAAAAGTAGATGAATAAGAATCATGGGGAAGTATTTTATTTTTTTATCATTATAGACAATCCCACCCATATTATCTATGGAATTCGAACCTGAATTCTATTTATGATTCATCATTTCTATCTTATTGGCCATTGTTCCTTATCTCAGCATATGAATTTCCGCCTATTCTTTATCCCCTTTCATGTATGAGCCTATTTTCATATCTAGGACTTACATATACAACATATATCACTGTCAAGAGTGAATTTCTTATTATTTAGATAGTTAGATTAAAAAAAAAGAAGGGGATCAATTATAAACTTGCAAAACAAGGATTGGGTTGCGTGATACATACGAAAGAGTATACAATAGTGATGTATTTGGCGAATCACATGGTCTAATAAAATAACGAACCATTCTAATTAGTTGATAGTTGATAATATTAGTTGAGAATTTTGTGAAATATTCCTGTGAAAGGTTTCATTCATTCCTAATCCATGTAGAGCAGACCTTGTTATTGTGAGAATTCTTAATTCATGAGTTGTAGGGAGGGACTTATGTCACCAAAAACAGAGACTAAAGCAGGTGTTGGATTCAAAGATGGTGTTAAAGATTACAAATTGACTTATTATACTCCTGACTATGAAACTAAAGATACTGATATTTTGGCAGCATTCCAAGTAACTCCTCAACCTGGAGTTCCAGCGGAGGAAGCAGGGGCTGCGGTAGCTGCCGAATCTTCTACTGGTACATGGACAACTGTGTGGACCGATGGACTTACCAGCCTTGATCATTACAAAGGACGATGCTACCACATCGAGCCCATTGCTGGGGAGGAAAATAAATTTATTGCCTATGTAGCTTATCCTTTAGACCTTTTTGAAGAAGGTTCTGTTACTAACATGTTTACTTCTATTGTGGGTAATGTATTTGGGTTCAAAGCTCTACGAGCTCTGTAACACCCGCCCCTTTTTAAATGAAAGGGTGCGGACGTCATGACGCGAGTTAAGTCTGAGCTTCTAGAGCCCGGCCCTTAACTGGCCAACCCTACGTATGCGTGGAGCGAAGTCCATGAAGAACAGTTCACACGTAGAAGTAAGTGTGCGGAATGTTACATTTAATGCGGAATGATAATAGAGGCTAACCTACAATTTTTAGATAGCAGGGAAGATTTCATCATTTAATTACTAAAATGCCATCACATTATATGTCTACAATAAAATTCAAAACGTAGTAATAAGTCTAAAATATACAGTCCGACAGGTTAACTATTCAAATATACATTTTCCAAAATAAAGCTTAAAACAAAGTAAATAATCCGTCTCCCCAAGCTCCTAAGCTTGGCTCCCATCTCGTCCTTCTACTCCGGCATTTCCTGCGTCATCAGCTAGGGTAGAAGTAGGGCGTTAGACCACGCGCCCAGTAGGACTCCGAGTAGGGCTAGCACATGGATTAGTAATAACAGCATATAGATAATAACACAATAAAAACTGGTAAATCTTCATATAATGAAACTATAAATTGAATGCCATGCCATGGGTGCCTATGTTATGAATCCCACCCATCATCCCTACCATCATGACGTCATATCCCCCTTGACGGCAAGACCTCGTCAAGGTATCCCCATGCCTGTTCTCGGTCGCCCCGACGGAGCATGGACTCCGGTTATAGCCTATCAAGTTATCCCCATGCCTGTTCTCGGTCGCCCCGACGGAGCATGGTCTCCGGTTTGTTTATTTTTTTCCGCCCATGCCATGCATGAGATGTAATGCATTATGCTATGTAATATATTTGGGTCATAGTCTTTACATATTACTCATATCACTAACATATAATTCATAGGTTAACCATATGCCATAAGTACATATAAACCATAATTTCATAAACCATCATATAACCAAACATATAATTTCCAAAAGTAAAGTAATAACCATTCACATAGCACCTAATCCATGGCTTACAAGTAGGTAGGAATCCTACCGAATACCGGCTCGCGTCCTTTTTCGTTTTCGTCCGATAATTCTGCTACCGACACGCGTACCGCTTGCGATATCCAATACCTTATTACATACACATAATCAGTCCATATTTTAACTATCTTTAAGCCCATTAATCATTTCCAAGTCCATATGAAAAACCGGTCACTATTTAGGTTTTGTGGGTCCCATTTCATCGATTAAACCTTTTAATCCCATAAGTCTTAAAAATCGGCCACCCTAGGCTTTATTAATCACTTATAAGGTTATTACATTAGAGCCCCTAAGTCCATGATCAATCTCCATGGAATTCTTGAATTTGGCCACTAATTACGGTTTTGCCACTACCTCTTTTCCATGATTAATCACTCATTTATCCATGCATGATTAAGTCCAAAATTGATCCATAACTTAGATCTATTAGTGACCTATCAACCATAACATGAACTCATTAAAGATAAGTCCTTAACTTAACCTAATCCCAATCAATTTAAACACATTCATACTCCAATCTAACCCATCAAAAGGCTCATAAATGGGCCATGGGTTCGGCCATACACCATGGCCGAACCCATGGTGTCCTTTTCCCATTTTTTCTCGAGTCTATTTACATCATTTAGATCCAAAATAAATCCTTCCTTGAGGTGGTTTAAATCATACTTTTAAACCATTACTCTTAACCCCATTTGGATCATTACATTTGGTCAACCTTAATTATATTTAAGGTTCATTCAAGCCACCAATATTTCCTTATTGTCTTCATGATCCAAATACTTTTAGATCCACCAAAAACCTCTCCATGGTTTTATTTTTTTAAATCATTATTTCTTATAAACACCCCTTTAAACTTAACCACATTTAATCAATAAGCCCTTAAAACCCTAAACCATCCTCCATGGTTTCCATTCTTCATAAATCCTAACAAATCATTAAAATGCCCAAATTACTTTCCATATCCTCCATTCCTTAAAACCCTAAAAATTTTACACATAAATTACATAACCCTAATTAGATTCATCAACCCTTTTTACCATGCTTAATTAACACCTAATTATACAATGTCCTTCATTCCTTAAAACCCTAAAAAAATTCACACATTAATTACATAACCCTTAATCCATTTATATATATTTTTCTTTCTTTCTTTAACCCTAATTTATCCGTTAGAGTTTCCTCCACTTTCCATCTTTCAAATTGATGGATTTAAAATCCATGGCATAAAATCATTTGACCACCATTAAATTTACAAAATGAATACCAAATTTTAAACCCTAAAAATCCAAAATTTTTTGTTTAAGAAATACTCACAATCCGTCGTCTCCTCCGATTTCCACCACTCCCGTCGGCTTCCTTAGGCTCCTTTCTCCTTCCTTTTGATCTTTGGTAGGCCAAGATGCTTGATCAATGGTGAAACCCTCCTAACTTAGGATTGGCCATGAAAGGGTTTGTTTGAGAGAGGGGAAGGGAAAGATGATGAAAGGGGAGATAATAGACCTTGATCTTAGAGTGATTTTCCTTAAAATTTCACTTCTTTCTTCTCTCATTCTCTTTTTTTTCTCCTTAGCTTTCTTTCTTTCCTTCACCTTGGGTGTGGGACGGCAATGGTAGAATGCAAAATGGGGAGAGTAAAATGAAGATAGAATGAGAGATGGGAAAGAAAAACAAAGCTTATCTCATTTAAGTTGGGCATTTAATTCCTCCACCTACCATAAGATATTTATTTTGCTTTATAGTGATGGTTGGGATAACCATCACCCAAGTCCAACGTGTTTTGTGTTTTGCTTAAGTGGTTTGTGTTAGTTTAAAACCACCATTTGACTTATTTGACCAATTCATTTGGATAATTTTAATCATTTAATATTTAGATAATTAAATTACTTTAATTCCCATTTACTTCAATCATCTTTATACATCCACCCATGGTTGACCAATTCAACCATGGTGGTCGGCCCCACCAGACCTTGGGTCCACACGCCACCTCACTTGGTGAGGTGGAGGTGGGTCCCATTGGACCATGTCACCTTGGTCAACTTTAAATTAACTTAGATAATTTAGACCCATTCAATTCATTCTAATTGGATCACCATTGGGCCCATGGCCCAATTACATTTTTCTCTTACCCATTTACCTTAGGGCTTACATCAACTTAATCCATTGGGTCCCAAATGGGTATTGGGCCCAATTTGACCATCCTTGGCCCAATTGACCACCATTGACCCTTTAAGTAAACTTAAATCTAATCCAAAATCCATTGGGCCCTGGTTGGGCCTTTGTCCACATTTTGACCCATTTACTATCTATTCCATCCAATTTCCAATTTCCACCAAAAAAATAAATAATAACACATATATATTACTTTACAAATTCCGGGCCCTTACAAGCTCTACGTCTAGAGGATCTGCGAATTCCTCCTGCTTATACCAAAACTTTCCTAGAATCCACCAAAGCCCACTCCCTACAAACCTCTGACAGAGAAATACCTCGGACCTGAGTCGAACCAACCATCTACCAAGCCGCTCAAAACTTAATTAACTCTAGGAGATTAACAAGAGAACATAGTGCCTATTATAGTTAACATGAGTAATTGTACATAATACTTAACTAGAAACTAATTATTAGATAATATAATTGTGCATGTATATAAAACATACTTATATAATGTTTAGGTTCATGGATTTTTGTCCTTACTGCATTGATGTTAATAGAAAGCATTTTAAATACAATACTACTAATCATCCACCACGACCATCATCGTGAAAGCTACAAATCCCATCTTTCTAGTGTCAACTATCTAAGTTCTTTTCTTCCACTCTGCTCTATTGAAAACCATACCCTATTTCCCTTCATTCATATTATTTTTTACCCCTTCCATCCAAGTTTTTTTAAGGTTTGCTCTCCTTCTCCCACCTTCAAATTGAAAGCATGCAAGTAAAAGTTAAGAGAAAGAGATATAAACCTTCAAAGATTAGATGGAAGGAGTAAAAAGACATGATAGAGTATAGGATAACAGAGGGCATGATCTCTGATAGAGTAGAGTGAAAGAGAAAAACTCATAAAGCCAACCAAATAATTGGAATTAGTGCCTTTAATTACAATGAAGTTGATGGTATTGTATTTTAGTAAGATTGATGCAATGAGGACACATATCCATCAATCTAAACATATATTTGAAGAACCCAGAAAAATTAGACTCATGCCTTAACATGTGCCTTTTGCTTTCTGATCTAGGACCCCTTGGCGCCTTTGACTACTATGGATTAAATTATGGTTGAGAAAAAAAGGAGCTTAATCATTTCTATGATAATCTTCATTTGATCAATAACCAAACTTCTTATGCAGATTGGACATGAGCATGACTTTAAAATTAAAAGCATTATTATGTTGACCAATGCAATAATCAATCCAAAAGAATTCAATTCCAACTTATTCTCAGATGGGGACCCAAAAGCAGTAAAAAAATCTTCATCCTATAAACAAACTCCAGTACCAGGTACCCTTTTTTCTAACAACAATTAACTAAAAATGAGTAAGATACAATCATAACAACCATCCTTCATAACAAGAGGAAAACAAGGAAATATCAAAGGCAATACATAAAACAAAGAAGCCCCTAACTTCAGATGTTGTCCATACTATTATTTTTTCCTAAATCGTTGTTGCCTAACTAAACTTTACAATGACCAAAAAAAAATCCAACCAAGAAAATCAATGAATAAGAGTACGAGTCAAATTCTGTAGACCAGTTCATTGGAGTGCAACTCCATTCATAATTAAGTCAGAGAAGACTCAAGCAGAGAGAACCATTTGCTCTATGCACACATAAAATCTTGAAGATCATAACAGGATCTCAAGAAGAACTATGTGCAGAATTGTCTCGACCTCGTATAGTCATATTCATAAGAAGAATCCCTCATCTAAGCCCCTTTACCAATGAGTAACTCCAAACAAAATTGAAATATATGCATCATCATCTTTTCGTGTATTCGTAGGCGTCTTGGTGAATCCAATAGATCAGACCGAGTACCTATGGCTAGAAGTAGAATTGAAATCTCCTTCTGGGACATTAGCGGGCTGTCTTTAGTGATGTCTTATGATCACATCAAGGGTGGAATTATCCTTGAGAGACATCGGGGATTGTGGGATGATGTATCGGACAACATAGTGTACTGTGTGGAGTCTTAACATGCGATTGGTTGATATTTAATAATCCATGCATAATGTGATTTTAATATGCATGTGTTTATTGAGATTAACATATGTCATACGCGTGTGTGTGTGTGTGTGTGTGTGTGTGTGTGTGTGTGTGTGTGTGTGTGTGTGTGTGTGTGTGTGTATGTGGTGTTACTCGTCATTGGGCAATTTTGCTCACTCCTTATGAATCTTAGGGACTTCATTCGAGGAGGGGTTGGGTAAACCCTGGAGGATGACGCAAACTTGTCAGAAGCATGACATCATTGGTCTGGAGACCTTTAGATTACTTTATGTTGGGATTTGTAATATTGTTGATGTATTTAAATATTCGGTTGGATTATGGGTGTTTGTAATAACTCTGATTTTATATCATTTTATGCTTCTGCACTGTGTTATTGAGATTCATGTGTCGACAGGCAATGATCTTGCGTTAGTCACGTGTGGGGAGGGGTGTGACAAAATTGGACTTTAAATTTTACAAGTTGGGAAGAGTGGGGATCTCCCCTCTTGAGTGAACCATGTGGGGCTAGAATTTTCATGGTAAATTGAAGGTATGGTGGACCCCTAAAGACCAAATTAATGAATTGGACCTCAGAATGGGGACATCTGAGGTTTCTTCTTGTATGGAGAGAAGTCTCGATGTAACATGAAAACCAAGGGGTGTATTCTAAGTTATGTTAATTATTATTGGCAGGATTAAATCCTTCCAGAACCGTCAAGGCAATCCGAATGCGCAGTATAGACACTAGGTGAGGAAAAACTCCAATTTGGTTTGCATGCTATAAACCTAATCGTAATGTATACCACTGTTTAAATGTGGATTCAAGTAGATTATGGCATGTTGAATGGATGTGATATACAAACATAGTGATGAGCATGGAATTAGTGAAATATGAAATGAAAAGGTTTGCTAACAATTTTATGATTGTCTTATATGTTATGTCAATTGGTGAAATTGGTTAGAGGGAACCTAATGTATTTGGGTGTGTAAATAATGTAAAGCATGTAATAATTGGGTTTGTGAATTCCCATGCTGGTTGTATATGTATGTGCATGGCTTGGTTGGAAGCATTGAACCATTGAAGCGATGTAGGTAGAGAGATTATGGAAGAGTATCCATCGTGGAGATATAGTGGAATGAACTTGTTTGGGAAAGTACATTGTGTAGTAAAGGGGGGTTATGTCTTTGGCAGTTTGGTAGTGGTGGGTACGTAGAAGGGCACGCTCTGACTCTGTGACACATCATCCTGGGTGGGGAAAAGCATAGAAGGACACGGGCAGTTATCGTGACACGTACTATGCCGGGATATGTAAGTTGTGTAGAAGGGCATGCTCTGACACCGTGACACGCCATCCAAAGTGGGGAGAAACGTAAAAGGTAGTCATCGTGACACAGTCCCAGTTAGCTCGTGAGTAGGGGCCTGATTATGCATAGAAGCGCATGCAAGGGACGTCCCATGCATAGGCTGAAATGTGAAATAGTAGTAACAGATTGGGATGATATTTGGGAAAAATAGAAGTATGTATACATGGGAATAAATGGAGAATGGAATTTGGTGTGGTGATGTACATGTCTAGTCTTTTGGAAATTTCATGAGGGCGTATGAGTGTAAGTATGTATTTATTTTTGTTTAAATTATGTTGATAATGACCTCTCACAGATGCAAGACACATTATAGAGGCGGGGTCCATCAGACCCTACAAATGAGACTAGAAGCATGCTTGGAGATCTCTCTCTCTATATATATTTGGCTTTTTGTAGAAAACATGTATTACTCTAGGCTTCATGTGTAGATTTTTTGAAGTGAAAGTATGAAAATTTATCAACAAGATCAGACCACCACAAAAGGTTGTCCTCATCAGATCCAATGGGAGCTAAGAATCTAGAGAAGATCAGAAAATTCATCTCCTTCAAAATCTATTAGGTTACACTGAAGGAGGACATTCCACAATCTGATCACCATTAACTGAATAGAAGTCTGAAATGTAACTTGACGGCGACTGAGAAAGGCGTAGAGGGATGGGAAGCATGAAGCAAAAGTGAAACTATCATACGAAGAATCTGTCCAGAACTTAATTATGTTAACGTGCCCTACTTTAAACTTAATCCATTCTTTAAATTTGTCAACACAAGCTGAAATGGCTCTCCACATGCCTAATGCTCTATGAGGAGCACGATTGATGATCCAACAGGGATTTACTAAAATTGTACTTATAAATGAAAAGGGACTTCCATGGAACTTCTTTCTCAGACTCGATTCTCCACGAGCACTTGGAAAGGAGAGTCGCATTAACGTCCTTAATGGGGCGAACACTAAGACAACCCGCATTGATAGGAAGACAAACTGATGCAAAACACTACTAGGGAAGACCCTAAATATCCAATGAGGTTAAGAAAAGATTAAAATGAATGAAAATAATGCACCCTAAATCTAAAATTGGCTGAAATTAATCAATCAATTAATATGGAACAACTAAATAACATAAATAACCTACAAACAATCACGAGAGTCTCAAAAAGTTAATGTAAACAATTAAATCATGATCCAGGCCTAGTTACCAAAGGCGACGTGATCCCTCAAAACAAAGCGACTTGTTAATTCCCACAAATATATAAATCTATCACCAAAAGGGAATTAGTTCATGCTGTTTTTTTTTTTTTGAGGTCCGGAGGTGTCCAGGCTTCACACCCGACTAGTCCCCCGAGGTGTGTGAAAACGCCCCAATTAGTTTGACAATAATAGGTGGCTTTCTGATAGTATCCGGGCAGAATATGTGATGCAGGACAAGGTATAGAGTAACCTTAAATGCCTAATTTAATTCTCTAAAAATTAAAGAGATGAAAATAATGCACTCTAAAACTAAAATAGGTTGAAATTAAATCCCAAATAATACTTGCAACTAATTAATAGAAAATTAACACAAATAATCATGCAAAATACTTAGAATCTAATGTGAATGAAAATAATGGGCTAAAAATATAATGTATTAAATGGCACAAGCTCAAACTTAGCCACTTGCGATGCTAAGGAATTGGAATAAAGGGGACACGAGTGGAATTTAAAGATAATGGGGTGAAGGAAAATAGGAAAAAGGGCTTACAGTAGCAAAATATGGCTAAGGAGGCCACGACAACAATAGGAAAAGGGGATTTGGAGATGGCGAACCTGAAGGAGGGTAGTAGAGGGATTGGTGACAAAGAGATGGGTTCAGATTGGGTTGCAACTGCAAGAGCTAGAAGATTTAGGTGTTGGTCAGCGACAATGGGTTAAGGCTAAGGGAGGGTTTCTGTATGGCTGTAACAAAGTGAGAAGGCCTTGCGATGGGGTTGCAGAGGAATTAGAGGAAGAGATGAAGGCTGCAGAGGGTTTTGGATGGAAGGCGAAGGTCTTGAATGAGTTTTGGAGATGGACGAAAGTTATGAGAGGGAGTTGGGAACGGGCGAAACATGAACAGATGAGGGATTAGGCAGCAGCACCAGTAGAGGGACTGACAAAGAGGATGGTTTATCGCCTGGTTTCTCACCCACACAAACACGGAGGTATGCTCAAAAATCTTAATTCATTTATTCGATTATCAGTTCCTTGACTCAAAAAGGCTACAAACTTATATAACCTTTCACCTTACTAAAAATAAAGCATTACTAATTACTAATTACTAAAATACCCTAGCTAAATAAACAGATCACATGAAAATAGAATTTGTAAAAATAGAAACTGTCTCCCATTCCTCTTATGTATCAACGGTGACATTACAAACTTGCTCCCAATTGATAGATGGTCTTTCCTCTTGTCCTCCTGGTCACCCCAAAGAAAATTCTTCATGATTCTCTGCAAGGAGTGTACAACCTTGTTGGGGCATCTAAATGCAGAAAGGAAGTGGATAGGTAAAATTGAGAGAACAGACTTCAAAAAAGTGATTTCGTCCTTGAAAGACAAATACTTTCAAGCACATTGTCGTCCAGGTTGATGTCGAAGATTTAGCTTTCAAAGTAGTTGATCTTGAGGGAGGAGTACAGTTCAAACCAATGTTATCAAACTTGAATCGTATCGAAAATCGGTCTAGGGGTGTGACTTGTGTATCGTAAATTGTAGAATCGTAAGAGTTATAATATTTTTTACTATAATTACATATAAAATGCCATAGAATAATAAGATGCAATGTTCAATTTCTCATAATATATAATTATTTATACTATAATTGAATAGTATATATTTTAGATAGATAATTTAGAAGAAATATTTGTTTAATGTAATTATAAAATTTAATTTCAATTGAATAAATTGAATAAAATTGCCATTAAGATGATAATAAATTAATAATATGAGCTATAAAAGAAATTTCTACATATTTTTTAAGATTTATAATATTAAAGTATATAGCTTATTATATGTTGCTTTTTATAGCCACAGTTGTAGTGATAGAATATTATATAAAAAATAAATTTTAATATATTTTGTAAAACTATTAATTATAAAAATTATTTTTTATTATTAAAAAATTCATACAAAAATTATTATTTATACTATTAAGTACTAATAAACTTTAAAAAATAAATAAATCAATAACATTTAAAATTTTAAATAACCCTCAATAACATCCATCAAATATTTTTTTTTTGTAAAAAAATAGAACTATTTATTTTTTATAATAGGTATAATTATACAAAAGATTTAAAAAAAAAGATTTCGTAATAAGAAAAATAAAAATATAGTAAAAAATTAAATAGACGTTTCAATGAAAAGAACAAAAAATAAACATGAAACATGAATATGCTGAGAACAGTCAAAGAATCTATTTATAAATAAATCAAACTAATTTAAAAAAAATAGCATTTATTAAATATTAAAAAATAAAAATATAAACTTTTTTTTAAAATAGATATAGAAGATTGGAAAAAAAATAGAAGAGATATCTTTTAAATATAGATAAAAAAATATCTTTAATTAAAAGACCCCGATAGTCCTCCAACATGGGAAGCCTTATTTCCGTGAAGACTACAAGTCCCCTCATTTTCGTGACATGAAATGAGGACTTTTAATCTTCACGGCAAGCATTATTTTTGTAAAACCTAAAATGCAGTAGTAGTTGTAACACCCCAATTTCTTAATGAAGTGAAAAATTACCAAAATACCCCTGAGTTGTTAAATTAATTATTTTGTGATGTTAAGTAAGGAAATAGTGGGGCCCATTGCTCAAAATAAAATCATATGAGCACATTATGAATATTAAGTTTGATTGGTTGGGTAATTTTCATCATTTGGGTCAAAAATGGCTAAATGGGTCAAAGGGCCCAAATGGGGCCCATCGGGTCTTACTGGGTTATTTGACCGTTTTGTGATTTTAAATTAAATGGGGTTAAGCCTATTTGATTGGAAATCAAGTGGAGAAAAAATGGGTAGGCTTGATCCATATGTAAAAACCAATTAGAAATGACCAAAATACCATAAATGGGTCATGTTGTCAAAACGGGTCAAGAAGCTAAAAGTGGACCCAACGGGTCGAGTTGACTATTGTTGACCGTGTGAACCCTCAAGGGAGCTCAAACACGAGTCAAATCAGTTGAGTGGGACTGAGGTGAGTTGGAATTAAATCAAAAAGTGAGTTAACTCATGTGCATTAAATGAAATGCATTAAATGTGATGAGTTGGGTTGGAATAAAAATACCTTGAGTTGGGTGAGTCAAAATGGAAATTCAAGGGGCTGTAAAATCAGTGAGTTGAGAGGGAATTTGAAGAGGTTGGCTGGTCTTAAACCAACCAAAACAAGTCCCACACGTTGGGGACTTGTTTTGGTGATTTTCATGATGGGTTTTAAATGAGAATACATGGAAATTGGATGAGATGCTTTGGGAGTTGAAAGGCTGCATGGGTAGCTGCCAAGGGGTGCCTTGGATGGCACCCAATACCCATTGGTTTGTGCAAGGAGTTATGAGGGAGTGGAGGAGTTTTGGGGGCTGAAGTACTAAAGGAAATAAACACCAAGGTTGGCCATTTTTCACATTGGAAATCCAAGAATTTCCATCTCTCTCTCTCTCCCTCTCTCAAATTCGTTTTTCCTAGCTGGAATAGCAGAGGTGTTTGCACCAGTAGATCAAGCAAAAAACAACAAAATAAAGGAAGAAATAAAAGGGAGAAACCAATGACCAAAGGCAAAGAGAAAGATTGGAAGTTTGGTAAGTATTTATATGTTATTTTGGTATAATAACATGGAGCAAATGGGGTGTGTATTGGGCCATGGTTATGGCCGAATACACCAAGGTTTTAACCTTGATTAGTGGAGGATTTAAAATGGTAAAAATAACCATTGGGTTCGGCCACCATGAAGGGCCGAACCCCATGTAAGAGATGGCTTAGTTTTCATGTTTTGAAACATGAAAACCATGGATTTTGTGGACTGTTTTTGGGTTTTGATTTAAGATTTAAATACATGTTTTAGAATGGTTAAAAACATGGATCTGAATGACATAGGGACTGAAGTTTATATGGTCTAAAATCAGTGGATTAAAAGATGGAAATGGGCCATTGGGTTCGGCTACTTAGCATGGCCGAACCCCATGGAAACAAATGGTTGTTTTTGATATTTTTTGGAAATTAAAACCATATGATTTGGGACTGATATTAGATGTTATTTTTGGATTTGGAATGCATGTTTTAAGGAGGTTAAAACATGGATTTGGGTGTTGGTTTCAAACCCAAGATAAAGGGTTAAATGTTCAAAACCAATTTCATGGTGTTTGGCCAATGAGCATGGCCGAACCCTATGAAATTGGGCTAATGTTTGGATGTTTGTTTGAAAGGTAAAACCGGATTTTAATATACTGTTATTACATGATTATCTGAGGTTTAAAAACAGTAAACGTAACCATTGGGTTCGGCCACCATGGAGGGCCGAACCCCATGTAAAAGAATGTGGGTTTTCATGTTGGAAAAACATGTAAACCATAGACTTTTTATGGACTGTTTTGGATGGTTTGTTTGAAAGTTAAAACCTGATTTAATATATTGTTATCACATTATTATCTAAGGTTTAAAAACAGTAAACATAATCATTGGTTCGGCCACCATGGAGGGCCGAACCCCATGTAAAAGAATGTGGGTTTTCATGTTGGAAAAACATGTAAACCATAGACTTTTTATGGACTGTTTTGGATGGTTTGTTTGAAAGTTAAAACCTGATTTAATATACTGTTATTACATTATTATCTAAGGTTTAAAAACAGTAAACCTAACCATTGGGTTCGGCCACCATGGAGGGTCGAACCCCATGTAAAAGGATGTTGGTGTTCATGTTGGAAAAACATGTAAACCATAGACTTTTTATGGACTGTTTTGGATGGTTTGCTTGAAAGTTAAAACCTGATTTTAATATACTGTTATTACATTATTATCTGAAGTTTAAAAACAGTAAACATAGCCATTGGGTTCGGCCAACATGGAGGGCCGAACCCCATGTAAAAGAGGGTTGGTTTTCATGATTGGAAAACATGGAAACCGTAGACCTTTGTGGACTGTTTTTGGGAGATTTTTATGTGATAAGGTTACTGATTTTGGGTTGGCAATGGGATGGTTAAATCATGGGCTTAATATGGCTAAGGGGTAGAGCCAATTAGTATTTAAACAAAGGACATCATTGAGCAAAGAACCATAAGGGTTTGGCCATGAGTATGGTCGAACCCCATGGACTGTTTTCATGGGCCATTTTATGGATGTATGTGTAATTAAAAATGGAATCATGTTTGCTGTTTTGGTCGTCCAAAACATAACTGAACCATGTTAAGGTTACGGTTAAGGTTGTAGAATTTAATCAAGGTATTGGTGGCAATGGCAAATCTGTGAATACAAGCCAAATGAAGAGATTGATCAAAAGTACTTATAAGATGTTTTAGGTCTCATATGTGAATGGACATGTAAATAAGATTATGATTTACTTATTGTTGCATAATAAGGTACCGAAAGTTGAACAACGAACGAGTCGTGACCGGTTAAAGCCTAAGAAAGAACGAACGCTTAAGTGATTCTTCAGTAGGTTTCCTACCTACTTGTAACCACGGTTTTTACCCAGTTTTTTCTTATGATACTCTTGTTTTAATATATGTGTTTCAAATGATATATTATGCATTAACAAATGGCATACAGGCATTGGCATCTTATGCATAGACATGGGATTATGAATGAGGTTCTACAGTGTTTCAAGTTATGAATTACGTCCTGCCTTGGTGGTGCAAGTCACGCCAGGAGGAGTAACATGATGATCATAGTCACATTGGTCTCCTTAGGCGATGAGAGTCCCGCCAGGAGGACTAATACGTGATATGAGTCAGTCAATGATAAAGAGGTGGAAGTTGTATTGTAATTTACCTTGACGGTGCAAGGCACGTCAAGTGATGACTATGAAGGTACATGTGGGGGATGCTCATTGCATGTGCATACTTCATAGCATGGTTTTACTTGTTTTTAATGATCATGTATTATGATATATATTCATGTTTTTATATGCTAACATGTGGTAGCCCTGATTCGGGAACCTACTGGGCGCGTTGATCTAACGCCCTAATTCTATCCTCAGAGGAGATTGCAGGTACAAGCAAAGGGAAAGGAAAGGTCATTGACCGGGAGGGGAGCTGAGCCTAAGTGCTTTAATGATGGATTTGGATTACGTTATATTATTGTCATTTGAATACTTTTGTTCGACATGTAATAATTCGTTACTTGCTATGGTTTGATTAGGATAATAACCTTTGGATGGTTGATCTATGTTATTTATTGTTTAAGACTGTTACTTGCTATCTCGTCTTTCTATTCCGCAATTAATCTAGATTATTCCGCATGTTGACGTTAGTTCCATGTGTGATTCACTATCATGGTCTATTCCATGTACACATGGGTGGCCAGTTAAGGTTCAGACTTGGGTAGTCTGAACTTAACTCGCGTTGTGACGCCGCCCGCTCTCTTTCGATGTTTTATTATTTACTTAAAAAAAAAAAATTAGACTCTGAAATTCTCGAAAAGGGCGGGGTGTTGCACTAGTAGCAGCAAAAATGAGAAATAAGGAAAGGGGAAACACGGAGGAAAGGAAGGAGAGAAAGGAGAAATGAAGAAGGAGAAGAAGAAAGAAGGAAGAAACATAGGTACAATCTCTTTTCTTTTCATTTTCCCTTTCCTTTCCTTCTTTTTTTTTTCCTTTCTTCTTCTCTGGATCGCACGATTGAATGATTGTTTGAGTTGGAATCGCACGATCTGCTATTTACCCAAAAATCGAAAGATTATTGGCAATTTTTTATTTAGCATACGAGTTGACTCACTGGACCATCCGAGCCGATATGAGTTGACTCACAACTCAGATGATTTTAACAACACTAGTTCAAACCATCTTAGAAGTGAATGAAGATTCATGACAGAATCCTCGTTGGCCTTACAGAAAATAATGGTGTCATCCACAAACTACAAGTGATGGAATTGCAACAAAGAATCACCAATTCTGAATCCGTGAATAAGGGAGAAATCAATAGCTTTGGATAAAAGGAGGCTAAAGAGCTTCCACGACCATGATGAAAAGTGCAGGAGAAAGCAGACACCCTGACGAATACCTCTAGAACTCTTAAAGAAGCCTCTGGAAGATCCATTGATGAGAACAAAAAGATAGCTAAAGAAATGCACTTTGTAATCCACAAGCACCATCTCTGACTGAAACTCATGCTAGAAAGAATAAAGTGAAGGAAATTCCAATCCAACATATTATAAGCTTTTTCAAGATAATGTTTGCATATGATTCTTTTCCAGCGAGACTTGTGTTGGGAATTGATACACTCGTGAGGAATGATTACCGCCATCCATAATTTGTCGCCCATCAACACTAGCGGACTAGAACAGAGAGATGATCTTGGGGAGAAGAGACTTCAACCTGCTTGCCAAAACCTTGGATAGGATCTTATAGGGGCTACCAAAAAGACTAATAGGTCTGAAATCCGAGAGAAGAGGCACCATCATTTTTAGGCACAAAGACAAGGAAAGGGGTGACTAACTCCTTTGAAAGACTCCCTCTTTGATGAAAACCCTCTAAGAAGCAATACCATCATGTCTGACGATTTCCCATAAGATCTTAAAGAAGGCAATGTGATATTTGTCTAGTCCAAGAGCTCCATCTTCACTGAGGTCCCACACAACAACTCTAAATTCACCCCCAGAGAAGGGATAGATGTAGAAGTCGACCTGAATGGGAGATCTGAAATCGGTAATCTATTGAAGTAATTGGCTGAGGATAAATCATTGAAACAATCTACAATGGAAGAAATGACATCAACCTTATCTAACACCGTTGAACCATCAAATGAAAGAGATCTTATGTTGTTCACCCATCTATGCGCAGAAGCAACGACATAAAAAATTTGGTGTTTGTCTTTTCATTAATCCACTTGTCTCTGGATCTCTATCACCACTTCATCTCATCTTGAATATTCTTGACCTTGTATTGTTCCTGGAGTTCATTACGAAGAAGGATATTCCTCCCAATAATAGAATTAGCATGCTCACTAAGGTCAATCTGATTGATGTCGTTGAGTAAAGAAGCAAGGGGATTCAGATAAAGAACTAAAACTAAAAGTGCATCAACTCTTCCTAATGTAGAACAAAACCTTTGTGGCCAGCATTCAGTACGTGCGATGGGTCAGGATTGTACTTCTTCAACATAGAAACATGGAATACATCATGTAGTGCTGACAACTATGGAGGGAGTATCAGACTATAGGCTACTTCCCCCACCTTCTCATGGATTGAAAGGGTTCCACAAATCTGGGTGAAAGCTTCCCTTTCTTTCCAAACCTCATGTGTCCCTTTCGTGGTGAGACCTTCAAGAATACTAGGTCTCCCACTTCAAAGTCAAGAGATCTTCTTCTTTTGTTAGCATAGCTCTTCTGACGACTCTATGCACTGAGCAGATCCTGTCGTATCACCTTGATATGTTCCGTGGTCTCAGCAACTAGATCAGGTCTAATAAGAACAGGTTCACCGGCCTCTGTCCAATACACTGGAGATCTGTAGGGTCTACTATGCAATGCCTCAAATGGAGCCATCTTGAGGGTTGCCTGGTAACTGTTGTTGTATGAGAACTCGACCAATGGTAGATGATCTTCCCAACTACCCTTGAAGTCTAACATGCAAGCTCTCAGCATATCTTCCAATGTTTGTATTGTTCTCTCTGATTGACCGTCAGTCTGTGGATGAAAAACCCTGTTGATTAACAAATTTGTCCCCATAGCTGACTGCATGCTCTGGGACACCCTGTCAGTGAATCAACCATCTCTGTCGGACACAATAGTCCTGGGAATACCATGTAACCTGATGATGTCCTTGATATACCACCGTCCCAAAGTCTCAAACGAGTCTGTCATCTTGATAGGAAGAAAATGTGCAGACTTGGTCCGACTGTCCAATACAACCCAAATTGCATCGTTACCCTTTGAAGACCTTGACAATCCTGTCACAAAGTCCATGGAAATATGTTCCCATTTCCATTTGGGCACAGGTAGAGGTTTGAGCAGTCCTGGCGACTTTTGATGTTTTGTCTTGACTTGTAGAAAAGTAAGGTAGTGAGAAACAAAGTCAGCCACGTCTCTTTTGAGTCCATGCCACCAATAATGTCTCTTCAGATCATGGTACATTTTGGTGCTACCAGGATGGATAGAGAGTTTTGATTGATGAGCTTCTGTCAACAACTCTCTTCTGCAGCTTTGAGGCACATATGTCCTACCTCGGAATGTGAGACCTTGTCCAGGTCGTAATTCCCATTCAGGTATGACCTCTCCAGTCGACATCTTGGCCCATATTTTTGCCACTTCAGGATTTGTCCGCTGTTCTTGTTCAATTTTGGAAACCATACTGGACCGTACCATCAGATTATACATCCTCCCACGATCTTTGATGTACAAATTGAACTCTCGGATGGTCATCAGCATTTCCTATTCTTTCATAATCAGACTGGCCACATTTGCATGTGAAATGCGACTGAGGGCATCTGCCACTTTGTTCGCCTTGCCAGGCTGATATCGCAGTGTAAATTCATAATCTTGTAGGTACTCCATCCATCTGAGCTGTCTCAAATTGAGTTCCTTTTGATTGAATAGATACTTTAAGCTCTTATGGTCTGAACATACCTCAAATTTCTCACCATATAGATAGTGTCTCCAGCTTTTGAGAACGAAGACCACTGCAACTAATTCCAGATCATGAGTGGGATAGTTGCGTTCATGGATTTTTAGTTGCCTTGAACCATATGCCACTACATGATGACTTTGAGTGAGAAAGCACCCAAGTCCTTCTCCTAAAGCATCACAGTATAGTTCATATCCCTTGCCTCTCTCCGGCAAAATCAAGATGGGAGCAGTGGTAAGCTTATATTTGAAATCCTCAAATCTTCAATTGCATATGTCCGACCATTCATATTTGACTCCTTTTTGAGTTAGTCGGGTGAGTGGAGCTGCAATCTTGGAGAAGTGCATAATAAATTTCTGATAGTAGCCTGCCAGTCCCAGAAAGTTGCAGATTATGGTCACATTCTTCGGAGCTTTCCAGTCTCTAACCGCTACCACTTTAGTCCGGTCCACGACTATTCCTTCTGCTGATATGACATGTCCTAAGAAGTTGACCTCAGATAGTCAAAACTCGCACTTGCTTGCCTTAGCATATAATTGATTCTGCTTCAGGGTGTCCAGGACTATCCTCAGATGCTCAGCATGCTCCTCCCGACTGGTGGAATAAATCAGGATATCGTCAATGAAGGCAATTACGAACTTATCCAAATAAGGACGGAATATTCTGTTTGTCAAATCCATTGGTGAGTCCAAATGGCATGACCACATATTCATATAGTCCATACCGAGTTCTGAAAGTTGTCTTCTCTATGTCCTCATCCTTAACACGGATTTGATGGTAGCTTGACATAAGATTAATTTTGGAGAAATGGTTGGAGCCTTTGAGTTGATCGAACAGATCATCAATTCTGGGTAGAGGGTACTTGTTCCTGACAGTCAGCTGATTCGATTTCCTGTAGTCCACACACATCAGAAGAGTATCATCTTTTTTTTTTTACGAATAATACTGGTGCTCCCCAGGATGAGGTGTTGTGCCGGGTGCATCCTAGTCTGAGCAATTCATCAGTTTGTTTCTTTAGCTCAGACATTTCTGCAGGGGCTATCCAACAATGAGGCAATGATACAGAGTAGTACCAGGATAGAGTTTAATCTTGAAGTCAATCTCCCTTTTTGGAGGCAAACAAGGGAGTTCTGTCGGAAATACCCATGCATAGTCTTTCACTACAGCGGGTAATTCTTTCATCAGCGTCTTGTCTAGTTTGATGATGTTCAGTACAAGATGGTTCATTTCTTCATGTAATCTCCTGGTCATAGGAATGATCTGTCTGTTGGCATGCACTATAAACTGTTTTCCCTCGGGTGACCAGAATATCACCCTGCGAAGATGATAGTCATTGCAGGCCTGGAAGGTAGCCAACTAGTCCATGCCAAATATAATGTTGTATTCTGTCATCTCGAGTACAAGATAGTTGAATTGAAGTCTGAACTCAGTAAGTTCAGTATCTACAGAGGTGTAGATTAGATCCAGTGATGTGTTTCCAATAGGGGATACAATAGTAAGTACAATGGACATTTGTTGTACTAAGGTACCAGTAGCAGGTACGAAGGTAGCAGATATAAAGGAGTGAGATGCTCCTGAATCAAATAATGTAAAAGCATAAGAACTACCAACTATGGCCATACCTTGAAGCACCGAGTGATCCACTGTCTCTGGAGGAGGAACCAAAGTATATAGCCGTCCAGATCCTGTTGGAATGGGTGCCCGTCCTGTCTGGTTATGTGCTCTGGATGCTTGTGACTGAGATGGTCGAGCTGGAGGACGGAAAAACCCCTGGAGTGGGAAGGTATATTGTTCTGCGGACACTCCCTCTTCAAATGGCCTTGGTGGCCACACTGATAACAGGTGCTAACACCTCGAGGAGCCTGAGAAACTGGTCCTGATGTGGACGAAAACCTCCAGTGGAAACAATAGAGGTTGAGGGTCTCCCAAAATTGGGTCTGAATCTCTTGTGAGGGCGGAAAACACTTCCCCCTCTCTGACCTCGTCTGTTATCCATAAATCTGACTGTCTGCATCAGCTCTTGTTCGACTATGCTAGCTCGACTGACCACTTCTGCCAAAGTAGTTGATTTGAAAATTGTGACTTTGGCTCTGATGATTAGTCGCAGGCCTTGCTCAAACTTTCAAGCCTTCTTATATTCCGTGTCCACCATGTATAAAGCATAACATGATAGACAGAGGAATTCTTGATAATAATCTGCAACAGTCATGGTGCCCTGGAACAAAGATATGAATGCTTGTGTCTGACGTTTTTTCTCTTCCTTTGGAAAGTAATGATCCAGAAACATCCCAGCGAACTGGTCCCAAGTCATCTCTGTCCTATCCTCTGTTGGAATTTGTGCTTGTTGACGTTCTATTACTTTCCACCATTTGCCGGCATCATCTACCAGTTGTGAGGTAGCCAGCAGTATTCTGTCTTCATCACTAGTGATCTTAAGTAACTTCAAGATCTTTGTGATGTTTTTCAATCCAATTTTCTGCTCCTGCAGGTCCCTTTTTCCCTTTGAAATAAGGAGGACGTTGCTGTTGGAAATCTCTAACCATGTTTCGGTCCTGAGATTCATTGGAGGTAGTGCCTCCATTTCCGTTCTAATGTTGCTGTAAAACAGAGGTGACTACTGCTTGTACTAGGCTCTGCAGCTCGGGAGGTACCTCAGGAATGTTCACATTGTCCTGTCCCTCTTCCTGATGTGGGTTATGTCGGGTATTTCATTTTCTTGGAAGCATTTTCCTAAGTCATTGAGACATTGGTTGACTTAGTTTTCTCATAAGAACTTATGTTCACATACTTGGGGAAATTGCCTAATCATCATCTTGTATTTCTTGTTTTGGAGAATTTTCCCTATGTATCATATAATGTTTCTCATTTTGGGGAAATCATGATGTTTCTTGTTTGGGGGAGGGACGACCTATTTCGCTATGTTTGATAAATCTACAATTTATAGTGATTTTCCTTCCCTTGCTGTTTCTCATCAAATGTTGTTCTCAGATTGAATGCTTTCAGTCTGATTCTAATCAAAGTAAATTAATCCAGCCCCCGTGCAGCAGACTCCGAAGAGTCGATCAGTTGAGATTCTTATCTTGTTAGTGAGACATGATATCGTATTAATCTTACTTTGCGAGACTTAACACTTCTGCTTTCGTTTTGATACCAACTGTAACACCCCGCCCTTTTTCACTCCCCACAAATCAGTATATTTTTTTTTATAAATGAGTGAGAGAGAACGGGACGTCACAACGCGAGTTAAGTCCGAGTTTCCAAAACCCAACCCTTAACTGGCCACTTTTACGTGTGCGTAGACTAAGTCCACTAAAACATTTCACACGCTTGTCTGAATAGTTGCGAAATTATTCATATGAATGAGATAATCATATCATTGTTATCATTAAGCAAGAAGAACCAATGACCATACAATTCCAATTAAAACTTAAATATTATCAAACCATAGCAAATAGTTTCTAAGTTATTACAATCCAAAATATCAGTACTCCCAATACATCATTCAAAATCAACATAAGTAATTTGAACATAAATCTGCCCAAGCTCCTACGCTTGGCTCCCTTTTCCTTGTAATTCCCTGTTCCATCATCTATATGGTAGAAGTAGGGCATCAGTCAACATGCCCAGTAAATATTCCAAGTAGGGTTATGGAACACATAAGAGTAATATAAATCAAAATAGATACATCATATCATATTTTTAAAACATCTCATAAGTAGTAAAAACAATGCATAATGTCCATATCATAATCATGCTTACTTATGTGTCATGTCATGGGTGTCAATGCCAAATGATCTCTCACTCAATTTCCATATCCAATTACATCATATATAAATAGTTTCCTTGGTAAATTGCCATATCAGGGTGTTCCCTTGGCCAATTACGTCCACAGTGTTTTGTGGCGACACCACTAGGTCACTGTATACCTCCCCACAAATTAATAACCGAGATTATTGGTGGAGTGTGGACTCCTCCCTCTGTGTAGGGTTTCGAGACTGCCTACCCAAGAGCTCTTTCGCCCAAATTACGCCGTACCTATTTCTAGCAACCCGGACAAGGCCAAAATCTCAACAGTTCACATAGCTTCATACAAGCTAGTCTCAAGCCCAAGTCATGTCCGGACCACTCATAACTTGGTTTGCTGGTCACATGTATTCCCTCCCATGCCATGCATGAGGTAATGTAGGCAATAATGCCATTTCATTTCAAATTACATAATATCATTGAAAATAAGTTCATAAACATATACCATTTGTTTAACCAAAGTAAACATCATATTTGGAATAAAAACCAGTGTAATATATAATCCATAGTGTCTCAATAAGGTAGGAATCCTACCAATGTCTGATATACTGTCCTTTTCTTATTTTGCAAGAGCAATGCTAACAATTGCTTGAAAATGAATCGAAATCCTCTTGTAAACCTCTTTACCTTATCAATTTAGTCGACTGAATCTGGAATGAGTCGACTGAATCACGTCCAGATACCATCTATGCTTTACCCTCAAACTTTCAATCGACTGAATCACATCCAGATACCATCTATGCTTTACCCGCAAACTTTCAATCGACTGAATAATAATATTCAGTCGGCTGAAACATAACTAAATACTATATAAACTTGACTCATAACCTTTCAGTCGACTGAATCATAGATTCAGTCGGCTGACTTTGGGTCAAATCCTCTGTGTTCTTGATTAGTACACTTTCAATCGACTGAATCACAGATTCAGTCGGCTGACTTTGGATCAGATCATTTATGTGTTCGGCCAGTATACATTCAGTCGACTGAATCAAAGATTTAGTAGGCTGAAGTATCAACAAACCATTTACGTGTTTGGTAAGTATACCATTGGTCAACTGAATCATAAGATTCAGTAGGCTGAAACACACCAGATCACTTACTTGTTTGGTACGTATACGTTCAGTCGACTGAATCAAAGATTCAGTCCGCTGAAATACCAATAGACCCCATATGTTCATATCCAGTCCACGTTCAGTCTACTGAATCATAATATTCAGTCGGCTAAAACACCCAAATAACCCTTGTGAGCTCGGCCAGCACACCTTCAATCGAATGAATCCTGAGATTCAGTCTACTGACTGTTTGTCAGTTCTTTTTGTTTGCTTATTTTGTAAAGCCCTTCTCCATGAAATCCATCCTTATCATTTTTAAACATGGATTTCATCTTCAACCCTTCACTTAATAAGTTTATCTTACCCACTAGCCAAGGTTAGGGTCTTTTCCATAATTCATTCAATTCTTAGTATCATACCATGGATTCTAATATCACCTTATTTTTGTTTCAACCCACTACCATTTTTTGGATGGATTTCCAACTCCATGGCCTTATAACAATCCATCCATTCTAACCAATTTTGGAACTCATGGGTTCGACCATACCATGGCCAAACCTATGGTTTCCTTTGATTCATTCCAATGTAGTTAAGCCTTAAACATACATTCTTTCCGTGTCCTTCTTTTCCTTTTGATCTATATTTTCTTCCTTAATCCTTCTTCTTCCTTCCTTGATCTTCAAAGTCTCCAAGCATAGAGGTATATATGGGAGAGAGAGAGAGAGAGAAGAGGAGAGAAGGGAAATCTTTTTGCTCAAGAGGGGAGTCAGCCAAGGGTGTGGAGTGCCCCTTGGTTTGTGTCTCTTTGTGTAACAGCCTTAGACCCTTCAACCTCCCTCATTATGGTTTGTCTAACCAATGTGTCCCTTGGCTTAACCAAGGAGACCCTTGGCTTAAACCAAGGAGACCCCTTGACCTCCCAATAAGTCTCTTGGCTTCATGCCCTTTGAGATGAAAACTCTTCACCTTCCCAACTCAAGCCAACTCAACTCAAGACTTGAACTCACTTGTGGTTGACCAAGTCAACCCATGACATGGTCGGCCATGCATGTGATGACTTGGTCACCACATGGCACTTGGGTCCCACTTGCCATGTCTCTTGATGATGTGTCATCCTTGCTTATTTGGCTTCTATGTGATGACATGGATGCCACATGGCAATGCCACATCACTCACATGCCACCTCACTTGATGAGGTGGACTTTAATGCATTGGATAATTAACCCATTTACTTTAAACTTACCAAATTACTTTAAAATCAAGCTCATTCATGATCCATTGGGTCTTAATTGGGTAATTGACCCATTTCTTGCCCTTCTAATGTCAATTTCCACTTTTTAATTTCAAATTCCATTAAATTGATATTCAAACGGGCCAATCCAATATATATTATAATCTGAGGAAATCCGGGCTGTTACAGTTAAATCCTTTTAATGAGCACTAGGCTCTGATACCAATTGAAAGTTTTCTTTGCAAGGGTGCTAGAACAATACGATTGACCCTTGAGGGGGATAGGTCAATCTAATTTTGTTGGTCCTTTTTTAAATTCACTTGATTGATTAATGAAGTGCAGCGGATATAACAATCAAGAGTGTGTGTTTAGCAAGTGTGATAAACAATCAACAAAAGAAATTGGCTCTAACACGACAAACACAAGGACACAAGATATATAGTGGTTCGGTTCGCTAACCTAAATCCACTGTTAGGACTCACTCAACCTTGAGTTATCCCCAAATTCACTATGTGGGGACCTACACTCTCCCAATTAGAATAGGAATTCCAACTCACTCAATCATCTGGGAATTCCACCCACCATAGAGACAATGCTCTAGAGTTTTTTATATTCGTTCCGAAGCAAATCCCCCTTAATCCACTTTCGAGTTACAGGTTTTAAAAATAAAATTAAAACCAATAAGTACTTGCCTTAAAGCTCTTTCTCGCTGATGTGTGCTTCTTGAAGATCCCACCCAAGCTGTGACAATGCTTTTCCTTGTAGCCGTCGTAATGGAATCACAAACTCTAGGTGACAAGGAGACTTGGCTTAACCAAAACTTTCCAAGTTTATGGGTTTCTCACTTGCAAACTCATTCCAAAGATTCGTTGTTTATGATCTTTCTCTCCTACTCTCTTTCTCACTTGCAAACACAATCAATAGATTGGTTTTTTATGATCTTTCTCTCAAGAGTGTTGATCGCTCTTTAAGTGTATAACTCTTTTTCAGCTCAAGGAAGATAGTAAAACGATCATTCAACATTTATATTTATAGAGGAGTATTACCGGTCTTTCTGACTGTCCAGGACCGACAGGTTGGTGGCACCGATGGGTCAGTGTTCATATTTATTACCGTTCAACCACCAGACCGTTGCGCATTAAATGAACTCCCAACGGTACATTTACTTCTGGTCGACAGGTCGGTGTAGCCGATGGGTCAGCAGTTATAGCACCGATGGGTCGGTCCATACGAGAGGCTCGTTCTGGTGCAAACATGCTTGACAGTAGTTTCCACTTTGGAAACCTGTTACCTAGAACGTGTAATGCCCCACCCTTTTTCACTCGCCGAAAATCAGAGTCTATTTTTTTTTTTTTTGGTAAATAGAAGAGTGAGAGAGAGCGGGACGCCACGACGCAAGCTAAGTCCGAGCTTCTAAAGCCCGGCCCTTAACTGGCCAACCATACGTATGCATGGACTAAGTCCACGAATACGGTTCACAAGCAATAAATTATACATGTGGATTAAACCATAAGTGCGGAATTATAATAGAATCCTAATTCAATTCCATTTTAGATAGCAAAGTAGTCCAAGTCTTAACCATAATTATCTTAACTTAAATATCAAAATAAACCATTCAAACCATAGCAAAATATCTAAGTTATTACATGCCGGAATTCTAGCTACTCAAATTACATAGTTCATGAGTAACTTAAACAAAATGAAATTAAACACATCCAAGCTTCTATGCTTGGCTCCGATCACATTCATCATTCCCTTCAATTCCTGTGTCAAACATTAGGGTAGAAGTAGGACGTTAGACAACGCCCCCAGTAGATATTCCAAATAGGGTTAACACATGGTTAGTACCAAAATCATATATATAACATAATCACAAAATCATGTAAAACAATGCCATGCCATGGTGTCATATGCAATGAGTCCCACCCATCACAAACACATGTATCCTCTTGATGGAATTCTCCTCATCAAGGTATCCCCACAGTTGCCTTACGGACGCCCCGACGGAGTGTGTTATCCGGTTACTTCTTGATGGATAATGCACATCAAGGTATTCCCACGGATGCCTTACGGACGCCCCGACGGAGCGTGGCTCCGGTTACAAAAATCCCTCCCATGCCATGCATGAGATGTAAATGAACACATGCTATGTAATAATATAATCACAGCATTAAAACCTCATATTTAAAACATATCATTTTTACAACATAACTCATCAAAATAAGAATCAAAACCATCATACATAACCCATGGTTTCAAAGAGGTAGAATCCTACCAATGACCACCAAAGTGTCCTTGCATTTTTGTCTGGAAACCGCTCACGATTGTGCACCCCTAGTGAGGTCTCGTTACCTTATAACATGTCAATCAATCAATCCCATGTTCTATTTGATTTACAATCTTGTCTAAGTTCATAAACATATCTTTGTGGGGTTCGGCCATATACCATGGCCGAACCTCACTCACTTGGTTTTAGTCCTTCTTTTGATTTATTAATCAATCACCACTATGTTAATCATTTAAGCCCTAGGTCCACAAAATACACCTTAGTGGGATTTGGCCATACATCATGGCCGAACCTCACTCACTTGATTTTGGTCCCTCTTTGTAATCCTTTGATCTTTTAAATTAAATCCAAGATCATGCCATCTTGATTCATAAATCCAATCACTTATACAATAATTATCTAACATTGATAACGACCTAAGTTTACAAAAGCATTCCTCATGGGGTTCGGCCATACACCATGGCCGAATGGCCTAACCCATGATCTTTCATTTATCCATATTTACTTCTTTGCCATGGTTTCCATCACCTTATGTTTAGGTCCAAAAACATAGGTCCATGACTAACATTTCATGCACAAAACATTCTTCATGGGGTTCGGCCATGGTTCTTTATTTCCATGATTCAATAATACATTTAGGTTCATCCTTTTGGATCATCATTAACCATACTTAAAATCAATTAAAATTACCATCATTCCCCCATTACTTCCATGATCTAAATATATGTTCCTGCTTCAATAATTCTTCATGGGGTTCGGTCATACACCATGGCCGAACCCAAGGTCCATGGTTCTCCATCCTTTACATCATTTTGACCCGTTTAAAATCCTTGATTCCTTTCCATGGGGTTCGGCCATACAACATGACCGAACCCTATGGTTCATCATTGTCTTTAGCCATAATAAAAATTAGTGCATGGCCGAACCATGTCCTTAACCATCTTTTCTTACTTATGCAAACTTATTCATGTACTTATCGATTCCGCGACTCCTCCGATTTCTTTCACTCCTTCTTGCTCCTTTCCTTCCTTAGCCTCTTCTTCCTTACTTCTTGATCCTTGGCCGAGATTGATCTTGATACAATCTCTTGGAGTGGTTCGGCCAAGAGGTATAGATTTGAGAGAGAGAGAGAGAGAGAATATTTGAGATAATACTCTAAGTGTTCTCCCTTTGTCAAAGAAAGGGGATCGGCCTTGAGTGAGAGCTTGAGATCAAAAACTACTCTAAGTCCTTTGTCTTGAGGAGTGGTTCAGCCAAGAGAGAGAGGGAGAGAGAGTGAATTGAAAACTAAAGTCTTTCTTGATCAATAAGGTCGGCCAAAGGTGGTGTCCTTTGGTGACAACCCCTTTGTAACTCCCCATGCCCATTTACCTCCCTCCTTAAAGTTCCATTTCGGGGTTTCATCCATGGGGTGAAACTCCCATGTCTCCAACGGTGTGCTATGGGTATGCCTTTGTGTAACCACCAAAACATTCACCTCCCTCATTAATGACCCATTTGAGGGTTTCATCCATGAGATGAAACTCCCATCTCCCAACGCGTAGCCTTGGTTTGAATTGTGTAACAACACAAAACCGTCCTCCTCCCATTAATGATCCTTTGGAGTTTCATCCATGAGATGAAACTCCCACACTTCCAACGTGTAACCCCTTGGAGTTTGATTTTTAAACAACAAAAACTCTTCCACTTCCCACTCCACTCACTTAAGATGAGAGTCCCAATAACTTCCCATCCAACTCACCTCTTTAACCCAACTCATATGTTTAATTCATATCTGTTTAACTCACTTAAAAATAAACTCATTTCCTTGGTTCCATTTCCAATTTAATTCAGCCCCACTTAATTTAAACTTGAACTCACCTGGTGGTCAACCAAGTCCACTATGACCATTGGGTCCCAATTGGCCATTTGACCCAATTGACAACCTTGACCCAAATAAATAGATCTTACCCATTTAATTCAATTGAACCATATCCACCATCTCTGTTGGGTCTTAATTGGGTAATTGACCCAACACCTTACCCATCTAAGGTCCATATCCCTTATTTCACAAATTGAATAAACAATTTTCATATATATTGATAACTTGAAAATCCGGGGTGTTACAGAACGACCTGTCGCTCTTTACCGAGGGGTCGGTCCTAGTACTCTCGATCGGTCTTTGATTGCCGATATGTCTGTTTCTTCGAGAGTTCACATGAGTTCAAAGTTTCGAAACTCAAGATCTTTGATTGAGGAGTCGTTGACCACGATGGGTCATTTCAGCCTTTCATCGAAAGGTCGGTGCATACGAGACTCTCGATCAGAGGCTTACCCAGAATGACAGTTCTTGATCCAGAACCTATATCAATCTGGTCGACCAGTCTTTGACCACGATGGGTCGATCCTGACTTCACCGAGGCGTCGGTGAGATAGACTGGTCGTGCTGAAAGTGAACATAATTCATGTTTCCAAGTTCATTTCCAATTCACTGTTCAGATTCCTCTCTAGGCAAGTTATGTTTATTACCAACATATGTAACTAAGCCTAGGATAGTCTTCTCTCAAGTGTGGGTTCCACCTAAGGTCATCTATGGTTGTATACTTGCTGTTGTGATTGCCATAACGATGAACTCTGCGCTTGGTGGAGCATAATCTTCATTCTTGATCATCTTTGACTCTTCAAGCTTCTTAGCAAGTGCTTCTACCCGAGTCTTGAAATTGACAAACAGGGACTCGGCCAAGCCAGGGCACTAACACTCCTTTTTAGAGAAATCCCATCGCTGAGAATTCTCCTCCAAGTTTTCCAAGAAATTCTATCCTTCATTTAGACTTTGTTCCAAAAATGCCCCATTCTTCATAGACTCGACCAAAGTACAGCTAGATGTGGTTAAGCTTTCATAGAAAAATTGTACGAGTCTCCAAGTTTCAAACCCGTGATAGGGACATTTACTCAATACATCCATGAATCTTTCCCATGACTCTCAGAATTGTTCACCCTCTTTCTTAGTAAAATTTGAAAAATTTGTTTTGATGGTGTTCATTTTAGATATTGGGAAAAAAATGTTCAAGAATTTATTAGCCAACTGATCCCACGTGTTGATGGAATTTGTGGGGCGGGAGTTCAGCCAAGATTTCGCTTTTTCTTTCAGAGAAAAAGGAAAGAGGCGAAGTTTAATAGATTCATCAGTGACATTTTGAAGTTTGATATTGGCGTAAATCTCTAAAAATTCCTTAATGTGTAAGTAGGGATCCTCACGATCAAGACCATGGAAAACGGGGAGATGTAAGAGGCATGGTTTTAGCTCATAGGTGGCATTGGTGGCTGGAATCACTATGTTGGAGGGTGTGTTGGCTACGACCGATGAAAAGTAATGTCGAAGTGTTTTCTCCTGTTTTTTGGCCATTTTGGGTGATGGTGGTGGTGGTGATGACGATGGTGATGGGGGTGGTGATGATGGTGGGTTGTCTATATCTATGACTGAGCCTGACTGAACCCTGGACGCAACTATTGGTGGTATAACGAACAATGCAACTCAAACCAAGTAATTGGTGGCGTTACGAGACCAATGAAAAAAAGAACAAATACGCTCACAAAAATCCACACAAAATATGCCATAAAACCTAGACTGACACAGGGATCCTAGACTATAGACTGCTCCTAGACTGTAGACTGACACAAGCAGGGCCAGATAAGTTTCTGGTAAGTGGAGGAGCAAAATGTCAATCTACTTAAGCTTCCACTTATCCTTTCGGTTGTTTACACCTTGGTGACAAAACTAGCCTAGAAGTTGTGTTTGAAGCAAAATTATTCACCGGTGAACTAAAAATAATTGAATTAAAGATGGTCCTATTGAGCATGAACAAACAATGGTTCTAAATTGATTTTAATTGGGTAATGCATGAACCAATTTTACTAATATTTTGGATTTTTTTTCTTTGACCTAAGTTACGAATGCAAGATTCAAACAAATATGAAAACAATAAGCAAACAATTTAACCTAATGCATGAGTTAGCAACCTAAATACATGAACAAATTAAATATGCAATTTTTTTGCTTTTTTTATGCAAAATAAATGCAAGACAACCTAACAAAATATATATGAATGCATGAAAATTAAAAAATTAAAAATAAAGAAAAATGGTTTAGGCACTTATCTTGGCTTGTAGTCACTTTTTGCAAATCTTTTTAAACGTGCAATTCAAAATTCCTTCAAAAATCAACACACAAAACCTAGGTGGAGACACCAAATCACATAAAAATATGCATGAAACCTAGATCTAGAAGCAAAATTCCTAAATCTACAATTAGTGGTAAGATTAAACTAATAGATTTTTAATTTTATTTTTCCATTTCAAACCCAAGTCCCCAGCAACGACGCCAAAAACTTGTTGTGCAAATTTTAAATTTATAACTCGCAAGTGCACAAATCGAATTGGAGAATAGAGATATGTAACTACGAGGTCGAACCCACAGGACTTGATTTTAGAATGAATGGGAAAACAAATTAAAAGGCCTAATATTTTAACTTTAACCTAGTTAATACTTTTCATGGAGGATGTTGAATTAAACATGCAAAAATTAATTAAAACAACTAAAAATAGAGATTGAATTAAGTGAGAGAAATAACTAAGGCATCGGATTCCACCACCATTAAATTCATAATATTCCATTTATTTATTTATCATTTCCCAGTTTTTAAAGATTTAAACATTTAAGTTTATTAATATGGTGTTCAAAATTTAGATTTTCCTTTTCTTTTAAAGATATAATTCCTAAGCATTTAATGTATCCAATTTTAATTTAAAAGACAATGGATCAAAGAAAATAATCTAAGCATCCAATGTATCTAATTAAATTGAAAAACATTAAATCAAAGAAATCTTCCTTTTGAATTAAAATGCCAAGTCCGTGTTTAATTAAATAATATTATTAACTACCAAAAATACATGATATTAATGGTAAAAATAATGAATATTTAATTAATTTAAAGAAGTCAAAACATTAAATAATAAACACACATATATGAGAATCAATAAATTAATAACTGAAAAGTTATTTCATTAATGGGGCTTCTTCTTCAACCTCAGTACAGAAAATTAGCTGGACATTATGAAATTAAAAACAAAAGAGACGGAAAAATAAAACCCGAGTGATCGTCGAAGCTCTGAAGCCTTCAGTCATGATCCTTCTTTCAGCCGAACCTTCTCCACTGTGATGTATCAAGTTCAAGTTCGAATTTTCCTTATATGTAGGACCTCAATTTATAGAGGTTTAGATGAGGTGAAATTAGTAAGGCCATGGGACCCACTAGCAAATTCAATTCAGCCGATCCTATGCCAAAAAAAAAAATAGCAACGTGTATTCCTTTTTTTTCCTTCCTTACTTTCTTATTTCTATTTTTCACCTTCTATTCTTTCTTTCTTCATTCGGCCAACACTTTCTTTGCTCTCTATTGTATTCCACCGTCACAGCCAACTAGCTGGATTTCTTTTTTCAGTTGCCTTTTTTTTTTTCTCTATTCTTTACTCTAATAGATTCAACTAAATCATCCAACACCTTCCTGCATCGTTGATGGCTTTTATTGAGAGACGTGGAAGCAAGGTACTGCTCTATATTTTATCTTTTCTTTCAACTCTGGCTGCTTCACTTTTCTTTCTACAAGTTGACCATCTTTGCTTGTTACTTGCAACAAATTCAGCGCCAGGCTTTAGGGTGAGTTGATGGTTTGCAGAGACATCAATGGCTCTCTCATGCTCTCCACGCTGCTTCTTATTTTCTCTTTTTGTTATTTCTCAATTTGGGACGGTGCATGCATATGGGACAGCCACCTTCTAGACTCTCATTTTTCAATCAGTCAGGTTTTCTTCTCTTGACACGATTTATAGCTGCTTTTTCCTTCTTTAATCAGCCAACACCTTTAAGCTTTGTGGGTTATTCAGTTTAAGAAAGGTGTTGTTCAAATCTGATGGGGTTCCAACGAGTTTGACAGGTTGCAATCAGCACCAGAATACTTTGATGACTGTCCTCTTCCATGGCCCTGTTATGATTTTTTATGCTTGAATGATTCTTGGGCCTTTAGTTGAGCTTTGATATTCTTAATCTCTTTTCTTTTCAATTTTCTTCACAATTAATCTTTGCTCCATACACAGCATGTCAGCTCCTCACAGTGTTTTCTCTGTTAAATCAGCCAAGGATCTGTCACCTTTTTCCTTTTTTATCTTACATTGTTGTATTTGTTTCCTCATTAAAAACACTGTTTACTCAATAGATTGTTGGCTGATTTTGCAATGCTTACGAATTACTTCCGTCCTTGGAGAGAATTTGGATCTCTTGATTCATTCGGGCCAACCCATCATTACTCGATCTTAAATTAGACCCGATGTTTGCATCTTTAATACACTAACCTATAAACACACAAAAATACATTAATTAGATAAAATTAATTAATATAATATATTAACAAATATAATTTTAGAATATATAATATATTACAATAATTATATAAAATAAACAAAATTTAAGAACTAACTAATCAAATATTCAAGGGTAAAATTATCATTTTTCTGTGCTTATCAGGTGAGTAAGAGTATATTTCATCCATGACTAAACAACTCATCAATGAATGATATCTCACACGTTGACACTAGAAATCGGCTTGGGCAGCAATAGTGAAGGAAGCACGAACACGCCTCATTCCATATTTCCGTTCGTTCACTCATTCGCGCGGGTGGAGAAAATCTAGCCGGTAAAAATGCGTTTTTAACGTGATTTTACCATTTCTCATGTTAAAAATGCACTTTTACAGGTAAATTTCCGTTAAAAATGGGATTCACGATAAAATCGCGTTTTTATCTCGAAAAAGTTATTTTATCGATATTTTCGTGATAAAAATTAAAATATCGGAGATATTTATTACAGTGATCTTAAGCACACTCTAGTTTCTACGTCCATAACGGCTAGGCCCGCACATTGTAATGTGAAAATTTTATGTGGAGCCATAGCGCAATGGTCTAGATCAACTAAGACGCACTTTTTTACCATAGAATGCCTTTCACATTTGTAATTCTAAAGCATATAATTTTTTTAAATAACCATAAGCTATGTTAAAATTGTTCTCTAATCATGTTTCTTCTAATTTTTTTTTTTAAGGACCGCTAGTCTTGATTTTTCTATAATTTTGAATGGAACTCTCCTACTTTAGTGGTTGAGATTATATTATCTAAATGTTTTGTGGTTTTTGAAATTTCTCCCTTGGTGCTAGAACATGATTGACCCTAGAGGGGGGTGAATATGTCAATCTAAAAATCGTTAGTCCCTTTAAAAATTACTTGATTGATTAATTAAGTGCAGCGAATATAACAATCAAGTGTGTGTGTGTGTTATCATATGTGATTAAGCAATCAACACAAGGAATTAACTCTAACACCACAAGCACAATGAGACACTATATATAGTGGTTCGGTTAGCCAACCTACATCCACTGTTAGGACTAGCTCAACCTTGAGCTATCCCCAAATTCACTAAGTGGGGACTTACACCTTCACAATTAGAGTATGAATTCCATCTAACTCAATTGGCTAGGAATTTCACCCACCACATGTAAAATAGGAATTCCACCTATTTGAAACCTGGGAATTCAACCCACCACGAAGCACTTGCCTTGTAGCTCTTTCTCCAAGATGTGTGCTTCTCAAAGATCCACCCAATGTGTGCCCAAGTTAATCCTGACGTTCCGCCTTATAACCGTCGTTGTTTTCTACTTCAAAACACTTCGGACCTTTAGAACTTTTTAATCAGGATAATTTACTCTACCTAATTGTAAAGTTAGATCATTTCAAAGAGATTCTTTAAAATTATGATTTTTTGACAAACAGTGATTTTTGGCAAAAACACCAGGTTTTCGACGTCAATTTCTCTCCAACTTTTAATACCATCTTCAGTTTTTAATACCTGACCTAGTAGATTATTTAGACCTGTCAAGTGGGACCCTAGAATACTCAGACTTTATAAAGGATGTGAAGGGAATTAGTTAAAAAGAAGTTTTAATAAAATAATAATAAAATTTAAAGATCTTCATTGCAGATGACTTGTTGGAGTCATTTCTTCAGCTCCAAGCTTGAAAAATCTATACATTGGATTGAAGTGAGCCCCATTCCATGCGATTCTCTTCTGCTTTTTTTTTTTCCTTCCTTTTTCTTTCTTTATTTCAATGCTTCCATTGTCCACTAAGAGCAACAGAAAGACTTAAAGTCTTTCTTTCTCCCGTCGCTTCTTTCCTCTTCCATTTCTTTTTCTTTCGTTCATTAGCATTCCATTTCCTTTTCTTTCGTTCGTTAGCAGTAAGTAGCAGAAGATTTCCTGCGTTCCCTCAGGTTTTCAAAACTAAGCAATTTCTTAGCGGATTTTTGCGTATAAGGTACTGAAATGATCCTTTTTTCGTTTATATTAATTATAGAGCAAGTTAGGAGATGAAAGGGGTAGTTATGGGCTTTAAAATTGGATTTTTCAAAATGGAGGGAAAAATAGGCTTCCTCCTAAATTTTAAATTATACCCTTTAAATTAGCTTTATTTTACATTTAAAATTCAATTTTTCAACCCTAAGTAAAATAGGAGAAAAGATTAACCCCAGCTGACTATTGTGTGTTCAATTTTTCGCTTTGTGTGTTTAATTTCAGCATTCTAACCTCTGGGCCACACTATCATTCGTAGTGGCGCTAGTCACTTGATGATACCATTTGACGTGGCGTAATCACTCGGTGGATCATTAGTAGTGGCGCTTAGTCGCATAGTGATACCATCTGAAGAGGCGCTTAGTCATTCGGTGGTCTTGAGTGGGGGCACTTAGAACTTTATTTACATTGCTCGCACTATACCCTTTGGGCCGGAATCCCCCATCAGTAGCGCAGCGGAACGCCGCTCAATGGTAAAAGGGGTTGGGCACTAAGTATTTTATTTACTTTACTATCTTTATACCCTCTGGGTACCGTCTCAATATATCTCCTTAACTGGAAAACAATACGAGACGGGGCATTGAGTACTTACACTCATCACGTTTTTGTTAGAAAATGCATGGGATTGGGTAGTTAATCCATGAATGTCTAGAATTTATATTATTATTTTATATTATTACATGGGGTACATGTGTCAATTGTATCTGATAGAGACCCTAGATTTGTCTTAAGATTTTGGCAAGGACTACAGGTAGATATAGGGACTAAGTTATGCTTTAGCATTGTTTTTCACCCTCAGACTGATGGCAATCAGACAGAACCATTCAAACTTTGGAGAATATGCTAAGGGCATGTGTCATGGATATGCAGGGTAGTTGGGAAGACTATTTAGCATTGATTGAATTTGTATACAACAACAACTATCATTCTAGTATACAAATGGCGCCCTATGAAGCCCTGTATGGTAAACCATGCAGATCATCTCTATGTTTGACCAAAGTAGGGGACAAAACACTATTTGGTTCGGACTTGGTACGTGAGACCTTTAGAATTTGCAGTCGGTGACCGAGTATTCCAAAGTGTGGCACCACGTTATGAAATATAACCATTTGATTGCAAGGGAAAACTATCACCTCGATAAGCTAGACTCTTTGAAATTTTGAAGAGAATAGGAGAAGTAGCCTATCAACTAGATCTCCCTCAGACTATGGAAAGAATACATAGTACATTTCATATATCTATGTTGAAAAAGGTATGAGCCTAATCCATCCCATGTGTTGAGTTACGAGGATATTGAAGTCTCAGAAGATCTGACATTTGAAGAAGTACTAGTAGAGATACAAAGATCTAAGATTCAAGTACTCAGAAGAAACTCCATTCCACTAGTGCAAGTGTTGTGACAACATCGTGACGTACAACATGTGACGTGGGAACCGGAGTCATCAATGCAGAGGTTGTACCCTAGTATGTTCACGGAATAAAAAGTACGAGGTTTATTTTAAATTTCGGGATGAAATTTCTTTAAGGAGGGTAGGATGTAATACCCAAACCCGAATTAGGCTTAATTAATATGATTTATTTTAATAAATCATAATTTAACCTGTTAATCATGAAGATTACAGTTACGCTTTGTGAAAAGTCCAGGTTTGACCCAATCATAGCTCGATAGCTCGATGATCCAACTCATCTAAGTTGGAAGGGCAAAATGGTAATTTACCATTGACAGTGTTATTTTATTATTTATTTAATTGTTTGATTATTGTTTGAGTGATATTGATTTCCATATTAAGGATTTAAAATTTATAAGTATTTTTTTATTTTTTTATTTCAGAAAATGTTATTAAAAAAAAAACTACCCGAAAAGATCTAGAAAGTTAGGAAATAATTATTTTAAACAATTTTAGAAGTGAGAAAAATTTAAGAAAAATATGTGTTTTAGATTTTGTTTTAACTCATTGTTTATGTTTTCAAATTTTGAAAATAAAAGCTTAAACTCTTTAAATATATACAAATTTAATTAAGGGAATAGTGATAAAAATGTGATTTTTGTTTAAATCAATAAATTTTGATAAAAAATAAATCTCCAAAATTTATGATGTGTAGAGTTTATAAAACCGAACATTTTGTTAAGATGGATTAAATTAATTAAGTAAAATAAATTTTCTAATTAGTTAAAAATAAAAAAAGAAATAAACTGGACTTATTTGCAAATAAAAATTGAAAGACTAAACTGCAAATTTTTCCAAATATTTGGAAGCACTTGCGTGGTAGACGAAGCTGGTGCAAGGGCTTCGACTCATACAAGCTACGACCATAGCCTGTAGATTGAGGTGTTCTCTTCATACCCATGCATGAAGTCTACTTCCGTAGCCTCCAATTTCTATTTAAAATGCCTCAAATGCAAATGAAATCTTCATAGTTTCCCTGCATTTCCCTCTGTTTTTCCTATTTCTTCTTTACTTAAAATTTCACCGTTGCTTTGAAGTGGAAGTTTTTTCAGTTGTTGAAACTCTGCCCAATTTACAAAGCGAAGGAAATATTTAGATTTAGCTTCAAATTCTAACCAGTTTAGGATCAAACAGAACTAAATTTGGTTGAGATTTGAGTGTCAAAATCGATTTTGAAGTTTAATGGAAAACTTGAATTTTCATGTGTTTCACTGGTTTTCCAATTAAAATCTGATGTTTTTAATCAGTATGAATGGTCCAATCAATTCCCAATGTAAAGAGGACTCATTTAAGAGTCCATCTGACCAAAAAGGTGTAAAAAATGAATCCAAAAAACCCACTGTTTCTAGATTCATAGTTTACACAGTCCCTCCTGTCGCTGCTCTATTGCAGGCTACAGAGGAAAAAGACGACTCTCGAAAGATCCAAGAATCGGCCTTCGAAAGTTCCGAAGGTAAGACTTCGGAAGTTCCGAACTTCTGTTCGGGGTTCCGAAGCGTTCAGAAGCCAAATGTTTCTTTCTGCCTCTGTTGTTCAGACCTTGATATTCCGAGACCCCTTCGGACATTCCGAACTCTTCAAAAGTTTCGTGTAGACCTCGGCAAGTTCTGAGACACACTGAGACCTACTGATTTTCCTGTTTTCTTTGCTTCTGTTCGGAAGCAGGCTCGAAAGTTCCGAGACTTGAACTTCAAAAGTTCCGAAGAACATAACTCAAGTTCCAAAGGCTCTGTAAAGCCTAGATTTTAGGCAGTGACTCTGAAGTTCCGAAGCCACAGTACCTGGTTTCGAGGTATGTTCCGAGGAACCCAGAACAGGTTTTTGAAACTTGGTCTAAGTCAGAATTCTATGTTAATGTTAGACCCTAGGTTTTGATGTATGTTTATACCATTTTTATAAATTAAAAGTGATATTAACCCATCTCTTTGGTACTATTATGTAAGCCTATATTATGTATTCACTTGCAGGCCGATACTTTCTATCTGTAGCGCAGTGGAAACGCACCCGGTAGCTATCAGTAGCTGTGCGATTAACTTCGCCGCTCCGTAGAAAAGAAAGGTCTGGGCACTGAGTGATCTCTAGGCCTAACTCGTTATATGAGTAGTGCACTGAGCATCTTATATCTCTAGGCCTAACTCAATATGTCTACATGGTTATTTTCAGAAGACAATATGAGAAGTGGCCTGAGCACCTTCTTATATTTTTTATTATTATAATTTAAAATGGATAGGTACCCATATACCAAACTCATATCCATTTCCCTTGGAATTTTTCTGGAAAATAGGACAGAAGGATTTGAAATACTATAAATCTATGTTGTGTTATATATATCTGTGTATTATGTTGATTATGACTAGATGATTCATTGTATTTTTATTTGTGTGTTCAACAAATACCGCGAAATCTCACATATTCGGTGAGGACACTTAACATTGCAGTAGGAGTAAATCAAGTTAAGAGGATCTAGTGCAATGATGGTTTCAAGGATCATACTTAATTAACCCACTCATATGCCTAGACAGGATGCACTATTATGAAATGTGTTTATTACTTCTAACGATATTTATCGTATATTCTGATTATTGATGAACTTGAGCATTATGATGATATTGATACTGCTTCCACATACCATTAACTGCTGAACTATTATCAACTCAGGTGTGTCGATTACCGGCCCAAGTGTGTCGGTTTACGTGTACTGGCCCAGGTGTGTCAGTACCGGGCCAAATGTGTCGGAGATGTTATTGCAAGATGTTGCATTTTGACCGTGTCGGGATTTAATGCTTATAGTCAGTATAATACGTAGGTGTTACGTTGGATGTCAGCAGTTATGAAGATGATTTGATATATTGGCATGATAAACCTATTATGATGATAATATTGATTTTGGCTAACCTAATATTCATTACACTGCATTGTTATGTTATTTTCACTGGGCTGGTTAACTCACACCACTTACATTTCAGGAGATGTACCCGAGGAGGAGGAACCTCCATTTCAAGCTTAGGATGGATAAGCTATTGCGGTTACTTGGAAGTCCCATGGATGGGAATTTCCTTTTGTTTTTTACTATTGATTCTTTTGAACCATGTTTTGTATTAAGTACTGCATGTCGTACTTATTATATTTTAATCATGTATAAACACCCACGTTACAGTTAGCAACTCTGGATGATATGAATGATATTATCTTTTGTGATGGAATTATTTGTTTGTATAATATGTACTTGTAAATGGGTAGAGATATGGTACATGTTTGAGTCCACATGTAAAGAGCATGTGTGACATTTATTTTTGGGCCTAACTATTGATCCAGCCCAGTTAAGTGTTATTAAAGATAAAAAAAAAAAAAATAGTAGCGTTCTAGGCCCATCTCCGGGTTGGGGTGTTACACATGGAGTGTCTGGGAACTGTTGGGTGAGAAATTGGATGAAGGATCTAGTGTTAGTAATCCAGTTTGATTGATTGCATGGTTATTGATTTTTATTTATTCATTTATGCATTTTGGGTAATTTGGATGGTAAGTCTAAAACTCATCGAATTTCTCTCAGGTTAAGTCCCTATGGAAGAAGGGCACTTGGAATCATGCATTGTCACGCATATTGTTAAACTTAGTGGTTTAAATGTAAATTGAAGTTTAAAACTGTGAAAATGATTTTAGACTGTTTAGGGTATATAGTCTGTGGATTTGGTAAACTAAGCCTTAGTGGGTATGTTGGAATGACAGTAAGTCTTAGTGATTATGATAAAGTTGGAATGTTTGTGAGCACTTACAAGTTGTTGTATTAATTTCAGTGGATGGATTTAATACTACCGAAGCTTAGTGGCGATCTTACGTGAGGATCAGCTTAGGACTTCAATACGTGGGATATAGCCTGGTGGGAGATCCTCGTATGAACAATGAGATGTATCTTCGTGAGTTACTAGGATGTGACTAGGTGAATGATTACCCCAGTAGATAAATGGGATATGACTAGGTGAATGATTATCGCAGTGGAAAAATAGGATTTGACTTTGTGACTGATTATCCCCAGTTGATTATCAATGTATGACTTAGTGAATGATTCCTCTAATTGTTTATAATATGATGGTTAATGCATGTATGGCATAATGAGATACGACTTATTGATAAATATTGGTATAGGACCATAAGGGTAAACAGTGTCCTATAAGAATGATCCTAAGATAAAAATGTACAAGGTTGGTAAGTTATATGTTCATTTGCATTGATACATGCATGCCATGGTTCCTAATTTATTTGAGTTTTCCCCACTAGGCTAGTAACTCACTTCCCTTACAATGCAGGATATGAGCCGGAGGATGGAATGGAGAAACCAATGGTGCCTCGTTAAGAGTCGAAACTTGGATTATTCTGTAGTTTCCCGCACATGGAAACTAAGTGAACCTTTAAACTATTTTGTATATTTTATTATAAATATGCCTCATGTGGCATAAGAACTCACGGTTATAAGTTCTAATATGTTGTATACACTATATTGTTGTGTTGGTACGCTTAATATATGGTTTCTCACGTGTTTTGAGGGTTAATGGATAATGATGGTGGTTTGGTAAGAGAAAAAAATAAATTAAGTCACATTCTGGGTCCACATTCTGGTTCGGGGTGTGACAGTATGAAAAGTAATGGAATGTGCTATGCCGCTATCATTGTGAAATTATGGTCATTATGCGATTACGACATATATGTTGCCTATGTAATTGTGAATATGATCATTTTTTATATTAGTCACTGATATGTGCATAGAAGGTTATCTAGGACGTGAGTATGGGATATTGTGTTAATAGGCATGATGATATTGAGAATTACTAGTATTGGGATGAGATGCAAAGAGTTTATAGGACTTGATGGTGTACTTTTCTCTTCTTTGGGCCCCACTAGTATGAGTCCCCATTCCCTAGAGGAGACTGGTGTGATAGGATAACGGTTTGGTTTAAGGAACCCTATTGGAACGGTGGCGTCGGCTACGGGACTTGGTCCTGTAGGCTATTTTGTACACTTGGTGTACAGTTCGCGCAGGGTCAGATACTCGTGAGCCTATGCAGGCGGTACTAACTAAGTAAGACGCATTGCGCAGGGTTAGATACTCGTGATCCTATGCAGGCAGTACTGACTTAGTAAGACGGATTGCGCACGGTTAGATACTTGTGAGCCCTACTTGGGCGGTACTAACTTGGTAAGTCGTATATTATCACCTTAGAGCTGACTTAATAGCCAGAGTGGTGAAGGGACACAGGGTGAGGTACATTATCTATGTTGTATGGAGATCTCCCACTTCTAAGACGTGGCCTATGTCCCTCAAGGGATCATGATCATTGACAGCCCATTCCATAGAGGTATCCTTGGGTAGACATTGTGTTCACGTTGATAAGATTGGTGTCCTTGGGTGGACATAGTGTTCATATATCATTATTATATATGTGCGTGAGTGTGTAGCATGCATATTTCCTTACTGAGTATTGTTTGTACTCATGTCCTTGCAATTTCAGGTAATGTTGCACCGGCTAGGTCCGAGGGACCCCGAGGAAGTGTTTAGTTTATCATGTTGCTTGATACGCCCTACATATTGAGTTAATTGCTTTATTTATTTGATTTGAGTTGGTGATGTTGTTTATACCATTTTATTCATTGTAGATTTGGTTGGAATAAATTCTAAAATGTTTCATAAAATTTATGGTAGAGAATGTATATCCCCTTTGAGATATTAATGGTATTTGAGTTCATTTATGATATCGATGTTTGAGTTGTGAATACACGTGATATTTCCCATGTGTGATATTCGAAAAAGTAAAATTATTCTGCATCACGTGCCTATGTTTTGGGTCAGGGCATAACAATTTTTATCCTTTTTACCAAAACATCTATATTTTATTCTCCTTGACTATCAAACCCAATTTAAATTAGTTAGGACTGAATTTCATTAGTAATGAGTTCTAGGAGATATAAGTGCAGGATTTAATCAATGGATTTAATTATCAAGATTTATGGTCAAGGCCTTCTCTTAAATAGGTGTTGGGGCCAGTATAATTAGGGGATATCAAGATTTATCTCTCCGTGGGTTAGTTCGAATGGTTACCTTCCGCCTCAGGAAGTGGGAGGTGCTATGTTTGAACCCCACGAACTAAACTTGGTGATGCCTTAAGGGATAGAGGTACCACCCGTGAGGGTTTTAGTATACTATGTCTAAAGTTTCCCACACGTAAATCCAAAAAAAAAGAAAAAGAAAAAGAAATAGGTATTGAGTCCAACATAATTAGGGTAGAGGATTCACTCTGAAGTGAACATCCGAATCTTATGATTTTTGGCCTTTATCGATTTTCATGAATTAGAAGTGTAGATTTATTAGAGTTAAAAATCAAGAGATAGAGTGATCATGCATTGGGCTCCACATGATTGTGTAGGAAATATAAAGAACTTCGTGGATGATGTGATTCAAACTTCTTTCACTGAATCAACATAACTTTATTAAAAAATGAATCATGAAAAAGTAGTGACTTATAATAATCAAAATTTCAAGATATAAGATTATGTGACTAAGATACTTAGATGGAGTTTAAATTTTCACCTTTGTAATTGTCCTCGTATTTTTCTATATATCCAAATGATTAATATGTAGCCCATAAAAAAAATTCTAAAAGTGGCTTTCCTAAGTAGAGAGATTTTTAGTTTTCATGTTGAAATTAAGTGGTTTACTAAAATAAATTAAATATTCACATCAATCCTAAATTTTATAATATACATCATTTTATGGGGTCTAATAATCCCCACTAAATTAAATTAGAAACTGTAGATAAACCGTTATAAGAAATATCTCACATTGAATATCTTTATTTTTTTATTTAAGCAAATGAAATGGAGATTGACAGAGAACTTGCTTATTAAGTTTTTTAGGGAGCTATACATTCTTAGTTTGAATATGCAAAAAATTGCAAAGACAATGAATAGGTAAAATATGAACTTCATTTGACCATCTTAGCTAGATGATCTTAAATCTTGAAATTTTTATTATAACAAGTTGTTGATTTTCATGATTCATTTCACAAAGTTATGATGATTGGATGAAGGGATTTCATTTGAATTATATCATTTATGAAGTTCATTAACTTTGAATTCACTTTCTAAAAAAGAAATTAAAAGTCACACCTCCCTTGTTTTAGAAAGAAAGTTTTTTTTTTTTAACGAAAAGAGTAAATGTCAAAAAAGGGAAAACCTTCCCAAAAATACATATACAAGGGAGGCCCAAGACAGGCCCAAAAGAATTGATATGGAGTGCCCAGATAAAAAATACAAGCCCAAGGCAAGCCTAGACTATGAAATGGCTTCAAAAAAGAACCGTGCCAATACAAAAGGGGTTGATAGATGTTAAATCCCTAGAATTATGAGACAACCAGGAACTTAGGCGATGGAGGGTGCTTCGCTTATGCATCTGAGTAATCAAAATATTGGGGGAGATCATCATGATCGAGTGCTTTAAGGAGCGAATATGAGCCTTAAGGTCCTAGGGGATGTGCTTGGAGGATAGCAGTCGAACCAGACTATCCGAGGTAGGGATCTACAAGGAAAAGACAGGGATGCCAGCAATAGTAAGCCAATCCAGAGCCTGATGAATGAAGAGGGAGATTGAGAGAAGTTCATCATGCCCAGAATCAACCTTAGCAAAATAGTCCATATGAGAATCGTTGTTTCTACAGTAAACGGCACCAAGGAAATGGGAGTCCCCAATGCGGGATCTGGTAATAAGCAGAACGTGGCAGTCAGCATTGTTGGTGATCGTAGGGTGGGGTTGCTGGGGGTAGTTATGTGGATGTGAAAGTAATCGAAAATAAATAGTTTTGTCCTTTGAAAGGGGTGCCCCAAATAATAGAAAAAGGATAATGCCTTTATTATTTGTAAAGTTTGATAAAAAAAAATTACTATTTTAAATAAAGACTGAGTGGTTGGCACCAACAACAATTAACTAAACTAAAAAATGGCTATATTCAAAATAAAATATATTACAACTTGCCTAATTGAATCAACAGCGGTGGCTTGACGAGAGAGTTGGTATGACTTGGAGTCCTCATCCTAGCTTGAAATCAATTGTGATTTAGGAGTAGAATTATGATGTATTTTTTCTCCTTTTTCATTATTATTATCAAAACTCCAATCTCATCCATTTAGAGTTGGTATTTTGAGTTATACTTTTTCATTTTAACTTAAAAATCGCAAATTCTATCACTCCAGTGTGTATCTTTTCTTTTTAAGAGATTTTTTGTCAGAATACCTTAAAAATCATGAATTCCGATAAAAGTGTCAGATCTTTTTTTAAATAAGACCGTCTCATAGATCCATGTCAGACTATGAAAGATGAAAATCCCCTCCACTATGTAAGCACAATCCAATCCATCTACGCTAGCACGACTTGGCCAAGTTATGCTAATGCAACATAGACATTTTGCACTTGTGCAACCCCATCTATATGTGCTAGTGCCAAGCCCGGCCCTGCCTTTAGGCGAACTAGGCCTCTGCCTAGAGCCCCCAAATAGATAGTGCCCCCAAGTCATGTTCAATTTTTAAGTTCCCGTACATTCTTTTATGTTATAAATTTATTTTAATGTTTACTTTAACATCAACTAGATTTGTGCTGCATTAGTAGTGCGCCGGACTTTCAATTCAAAAGTTTTGTGTTTGATTCATGTTAGGTTCAATTTTTCAATTTTTTGAATATTTTGTAAATTTAGACATAATTTTTACTTTAATTAAAATAACTTTACTTTTTACAATTTCTTATAAAATTAGACATAATTTATAATTTTTCTTTAAGAAAAATAACTTTACTTTTTGTAATTTCTTATAAATTTAGACTTAATTTTTCTTTAAATAAAATAACTTGGGGAGTATCCATGTTGTTAAAATTTTTGCCATTTCTTATAAATTTCTTATAAATTTAGATATAATTTTTCTTTAACTAAAATAACAAACAAAATTTTTCTTTAAGTAAAATAACTTGGGGAGTATTTAAAGTCAACTTGAAAAAGCTTGACAAGACTCGTTAACTCGCTTGACTCGAATTTCTATCGAGTTTAGTCAACTCAGATTGATTTGACCCTTTTTTTTCAAATTTTAAATCTATAATTCTAATAAAATGAATTAAACACCATGATAAAAAAAAATATTTATCCTGTAGTTTTATTTTTCTTTTAAAAATTAAGAACTGAGTTGATTAATTGACTCTATTACATGATTAAAATGATTATATTAAGGTTAAACTTTAATTAAACATTATTCTTATCATTTTTTTTAATTTTTTAATAAAAGTGTGAATTAAAGAAGTCCCTAAATGAGGAAGCTTAGTGTTCACTATAATATAGATGGTTTAATGAAAATAAAATAGGTTTAAATTTGAATAACTATTTTGTGATTTATAGTTTATAATTGAGTTATAATTTTTTAATATAATGTTACTTTATATGTTGTTTTAAATGCATTATATACTTTAGCATGTCATCTCCTCTTTTTAAATACAATAAAATAGTAATAAAAAATAAAAAATCAATATGCATACACAAGTGGAAATTAAATTTCTCACAAGAAAGATTGAATGGATTAACTATCTTATCTAAAAAGATTGAATGGATTAACTATCTTATCTATTGAAAAAGATATGTTAACAAAACTTGAATATACTAATTTAATTATTAGTAATTTTACATCTCAAAATTCTAGAAGAAAAAATTTTAAGTAATACTTTCTTATAAATTTGATTATGATATTTTATTTAAATGTTTTACACTTTGTAAAAAAATGTTTAATTTTATTTTTTGTGAGTGTATAAAAGGCCCATCTTAAAGAACCACTTAAGGCCCTTGAAATCTCAGGGTCGACACTGGCTAGTGCAACCTAGTTAAGTTGCACTAGCGCAATGCAGCCGATCTGCACTAGTGCAACTCAATCTATATGTACTAGCCAACTTGGCCGAGTTCTATATAAATAATGTATGAAAATAATGAAAAGTAAAAATATATATATCTATAATTCTATATAACAAAAATACTCAAGTAATCAAATAATAAAAAGACCTAACTAATCAATAAATAAAAGGCAAAAAGAACTTTATTATAATTAATATTAGAAAAAAAATCTATCAAAAAATAAAAACTTTGTAGACTTCTTACACAACCAAAAAGAAGTTGAAAGGAAAAGAATAAAAGGGAAGATAAGTGAAAGAGGACGTGAGAGTGATTTTAAAACTGAAAAAAATGCTTATTAACTGCGACATAGGTCATTATAAATGCTTTTAAATTGTGTTATCACCAATGAAGCACCGATACGGGTACGCGTATCGGATACGACACGTATCCGATACGGGGACACGGCAAATTTTTAAAAACTAGGATACGAGTACGACAGGATACGCCGAATTAAAAAATTATATAATATATATATAATAATAATAAATTCCAGCATTTACAAAAAAAAATCATAAATTCTACTTTTAGATAAAAAGAGTCAACATTTTAACAAAATATAAGTCACTCACAAAATACATGTTTAAACTTATTACAAAATCTGATGGAAAGTTTCAATCTCTTCATTTCCTTCACCGGCATCAGTAAAAACAACTGCCTCCATATCTGGTTCATCAAGAGATAAACTTGCAACCTCTAGAACTCCAGCTCCGTCAAATGGATCCCACTGATCTCCTCCAATGTCCCACATCCTAGTTGGTCCTTTGACATAGCTTTCATTCTTCCTTGACAAAAGACGAAGATTTGTATGTATGAACACCAAATCTTCAGCTCTCTTAGGATGTATCTTGTTTCTTTTCATGGAGTGGATGAATGAGTAGGTGCTCCAATTCCTCTCACAACACGATGATGAACATGGTTGTACAAGAAGCTTAAGAGCCATCGTTTGCAGTTTTGGTATAGAAGATCCATAGGTCACCCACCATGTTTTTGGATCTAAGTCCCATCTGTCCTGTAAACAATCAAAGGACCCAAATACATCAGTAGCTCCTGAAAACCTTGCATATTCTGTCAGAACAGCTTTCCTCTCATTCACATCAGGGAAATACCTCCTTAAACATTTGTTTCTCTCATCAGATATCTCTGGATCCTTATGTGGTACAACCCTATTCGAAGCTTGAGCAAGCCATTCACTACTATAATACCTTAGTTTGTAAAACATGAAGTTCAAAATCTAAAAAAATAATCGACATAGATAAATTACCTTGGATTCAAAGAATGAGCCATGCAATGTAGTGGTGTGCAACTTTTAGTCCATCGATCAATGAGTACATCATACACCACACCATAAAAAATAGATTGCTCATCTAGCTCCTTCAACTCATGGCCATATATCGCCGCCTTCACTTGCTCTATCATTGAATCCCACATATCATAAACCAAATGAAGGGTCGGCTTATTCGTGTCACACAACCGGAGCATCTCATAGATTGGGCGTGTAAAAGAAAGAATATAGTCAACCTTGTCCCACCATATATCATTTAAAATCATCTCTTTCATAGCTTGAGCCTTTCCAACATCATCCTCCCGGTAGGCACTCCATTCCTCACAAATAACCATCTCCTGAAGGCCACGCTTGATAAGCTTCAATCTCTTCAACATCACAATGGTGGAAGCAAATCGTGTCTCGGCCACAGCAAGTAATTTCAATGGTACAATAGAATTAAAAATAGCCAATCTCATAGAATGATTCATAATGAAGTTGCGAATAAAACATGCATCATCTGAAACTTCAGTAATCCAATGGCATTCAGCAAAAACATTCTCATTCCTCTCTGTATTTTTTGCTGCACATATATTTTTTAGTGCAAGATTTAATGTGTGCACCACGCAAGGAGTCCAAAATATGTGAGGGTAATGACCTTCAACAAGTAACCCCGCTGCCTTACATATAGGAGCATTATCGGTCACAATTTGCACCACATTCTCTGACCCAACCTCACGAATTGTGTCTATTATCAATTTGGCAATGTAGTGCTTATCTTTATATTCTTTTGACCCATCAACAGCTTTCAAGAAAATGGGGTCTCCCTCAGATGCAGCCATGAAATTGATTAACGGCCTCCTTTGTGCATCACTCCACCCATCACTAACTAGGCTCATCCCCTTCTCATGCCAAGTATTTTTGATTGGTTGGAGCAACCTTTCAATGTTTGCTCTCTCCTTTTGTAAAAGTGTGGTTCTTAAAGCATTATAACTTGGAGGAACATACCCAGCGATCTGATTGTTTGCAGAAAAAGTATATGAACTAAGATAATATGGATTTCTAGAAAAGTGAAATGGCAAACCACCTGAATAAAACATTCTAGCAATTTCACTAGTAAGCCGATCTCTAGCATCATTTTTAAATGTTTGTTCCAAAGCACTTGTACCTCCAACTCGTCTTTTTTTTCCCTCACTAGTTGATGCTGAGGCCATATGAGTTGCAATGGAACGATTCGGTAAGGGAACATTTCTTGGTCTAGACCTCTCTTCAGCTTCAGAAACAACTTTGAAGAGTTCCCTTAAATATTCTTCAGTCACAGAAGAACACATTTGAATCCCTTTACCAATTTGCCTCAATAGATGAGCCTAAACCCTAGAGTATGAACCGTTGAAATCCTTATTACAGAAATTACAGTTCCACTTCCTATTTCCACCTCCAAGAGTCGAATCTCTACTTTGCAATATTGTAACATAGGATCAAAGATGACAATGGTCATCCATAGCCAGTGAAGAACAAAATCTACTTGTAGCTGTACTACTAGATGAACCACACCTACTACTACCACTGCCCTCAACACCAGTAGCCATTTCAATTCACAAACAGGCTGAACGACAAACATAGATAAGAAAAAAAACAAAAACAAAATGTCAGAATTTTAAATTTTAAATTTTATCATTGGTTCAAACATAGATAAGAAAAAAAAAACAATTAGATTAAGTTTATCAAATTGCCACCATTTAACGTAAGATTGTAGAGATGACCGTTTTGACTGCTTTTTCAAAAGTACAGCCACGTTGAACACTAGATTTACCAGCAGTAGTGCTAGTTTTATATGCAGCACTATCACTAGAATTACATAAAGAGTCGAGTTGTTGTAGATCCATCCAAACAAGAGTCCATGATAAATTTGTTCATTTCCATATAAAAGTTTAAATTTGATTTTGAAAAATCTTTACGTGCATCTTTGAAAAGATTATGTTATGTGATTTTGACCGTTAAAATAGAGTGACTAAAAATTAATTTTTGAGATGATTTTTTTTTTAGGAGTTTGGTCTTTAAGTCTTTCTTCAATCAGTATAATTATATTTTAATTTTTTAAAATAAAAAATAAAATTATATTAAAATTAGTCAAGCCTAAAAGTCTGAACTCAATTTGTCGAACAAAAATCTCATTAAACTCATTTATTTAAGTTAGATTCAAACTGAACTTAAGCTCATTCGGACAAATGAACACCCCTAAACTTCTCATATTGTCCTCTAATTTTTGGGTGCCATTATCCACTAAAACTTGGATGTCAAGCCTTGGAAATATTGCATTTGCTATGTTCTTTTGGTAAAACGTAGACCCAAATATATAAAATAATTCAAAACTCAAAAAGCGGTTCCTTCTATTTACCTAAACAATTGAAATTTCTAATGAATAGAATCCATTATGTGGTCCAAAGTGCTCACTCCAAAACTTGTACGCCCTTAGGTAGGTCATGCCATTTGGGAAAGGATATTGATTCGAGGAACAGTGCTTCTTCTTGGATAGAGACCGAGTGGTGTATTTCTTATGTTTTTCTTTATTTTAAAGATAAAATGAAGAATAAAATAAAAAAACTACTATTTTAGATTCTCGTGGAGGAAAAAGTACCAGTGCATTAATCAAATTTCTTTGAAAAATTGGAATAAATTGAGACTTTTGCATGTTTTTATTCATGAGAAATGCTTATTAAAGTTTTAGACACTAATGATAATGAATGCTTTTAAAAAATTAAATTATGAGGTTAATGAAATTTCGAGGAAGAACCCCATTGTAGAAAAAAAAAATCACCCACACAAAATTTGATCATGTTACATTATCTTTTATTTTTAAACTTCATGACCTTAAAAAAATAATTTGATTAGTTTAATTAGAATATTTTTGTATGGACCATGTATTTTTTTTAAAAAAAAGACCTTTTTAAATGGTTAGGAATTTTTACCTGAATACATGTCAAACACACTGTAAAGACTAAAGAAACCCCTTTTTTGCTAACGGTCCCCTTTTCCTTCGCTTGTTCCTTTTCTGCAGAAGAAAACTTGATTGTGGGTTCAACCCTTTTGGGATGAGAATGGCCTTGGCTGAGAAAGGTCTCGAACGAGGATGAAAATTTGCACGAGAAGAGCACCTTCTATTGAAATCAAACCAAGTTTACAAGAATAAGAAGAAGACGAAGGAGAGAAGAAGGGAACACGAAGACGAAGAACAGAGGAAGAGGAAGAGGAAAAGGAAGAAGAAGAAGAAGAGAACAGAAGAAGAAGAAGACAGAGAATAGAAGAAGAAGAGAAGACGAAGAAGAAGAAGATAAGAAGAAGAAGAGGAATAAAAGCATACCTGGAAAAAGACGAAAAGCAGCCGTAGCAGAGGAGAATACCCTTTTTCGTTTTTCCCCTTTTTCTTTCGCACGAAGTGGAAATGGAAAGCTGGAGACGGAAGATAGGGTTTGATGTTTTTATTTTCTTTTTCTCCTTTTTCTCTTTCGCACTTCTAGCATCCCGTAATTTTTTCTCGCCCGTGTCTCGGACGTGTCCCGGCCATATCTCGGTGTATTAATTGCCGTATCCTAATCCAGATACGCGTATCCGAGGAGTATCCATAATTAAAACATTTTTTAATTAATTGGACACGTACCGGTACGTATCCGCACCGTATCCGGCCGTATCCGTGTCGGATACGTACCGGATACGGGTACTTCAAGCATTTTGAAGTATCCGTGCTTCCTAGGTTATCACAGACTAGGTGAGTTGCACTTGCAGAGAGGGCATTTTCATAATGTGATCCAATTTTATGGTTTTCTAGGTATTTTCACCATATTTTCCTTTTTCATCCTATCCTCCAAAGATCTCTATATTTGGATCAGAGGTAAATTGTATAGAGGTTATCTAGGGTTACCTTTGACTAGAGATTACACTCGGTGTTATGAATACTCTTTGCTTGGAATGGATTTTCAAAAGTGGAACAGGAGGGGGGTAAAAAGTTAATTTTTTACCCTTATCCTTTACCCTGGTAACCCCCCATTACCCCATACAAATGCAATCTTTATTTTCACCATTTGTACCAACTCAACTTTACATACTATAGAGATATTTATAATATTTACCTATATATCTTTATCATCAAATTAAATTATCATCTATTAAAACTATTTTCAAATTATTTCTAACATGGTCCCTTTTTTCTCATTTTTATCATTAATATTTAACGTATTGTATTAATTATGATCTATTCATTTTATTATCATAGTATAAAGAACGAATTAGAGGTATGAATTATAGATGCTATTTCTATCTATCCACCTGATACAAAATCATATGTTCTGCACCCCATTTGAGACCGTTGATGGCAACAGATTACACAAATCCTTTTTATTTTCAATTTTATTAGCATAACGGAAAAGGTGAGCCCCTTTCAAATCTTTAATGTCTTCTCACCAACGGCTATTTTCTCTCTCTATCTCTGTCCCGTTCTTTCTTCTCTCATCATCAAGCAGGGAATAGGAAAAAGAGAAGCCATCTCTCTCTCTTTTCCCGTTACTCTCCCCAATTCTAACTCCTTCCAATTTAATGATGATGGAGATCTCCACCACCACCACCAGCAATAGTTTGGAAGCGCCAACGCCAAACCCTAGCAGTAAAGAGGGGGACAGGAAACCCTCATCTTCCACCACCACTCGTCGTCCTCGCGTCCGAGAAGTAAGCTCTCGTTTCATGTCGTCGGTTGTCTCTTCTTCTTCATTGGGAGATCTTCATAATCCCACTCCTTCGAATTCCAGGTGCCCCCTTCCCAATCCCATTTCCAAGAACGCTGCACCATCAGATCTCCATCGTCTTCATCATCAACGGTCCCTGTCCGTGCAGAGGCGCCATCCATCCCCTTCTTCCAATTCCTCAGATGCCCACAATCAACATCAACGAGAGCCCTTTGCCTTTGCTGACAATGTGATGCGAGGCGTCCAGACGCCTTTGCCTCCAGACCCCTCTAGCAAGGCCTCCATGCAGAGGCGTCGCCCCACCAAATATTCCAAGGAGAATGGAGACCCACAGCTTGATTGCTCTGTCAGAACCAGCTGCATTGGAAATGGGAAGCTTCCTGTCAAAACCTCCTCCACTCTTGCTCGCACCAGGTCGGACACACCTACCCCTGCTTTTGTCTTTGGTACCACCCCTAGATCAATGATGTCCACGAGCCAAAACCTCTCTAGATCCATGTTGACCAGTGACAAGGTCGCCTCTACAACTACTGCTGCTACCAAGCTACTCCAATCCAGTGGTTTAGCCCTTAAAAGAGTTGGAGCCGAGGATACCATGACCAACAGCACCCCTATCTCATCGGATGTCAGTGACACTGGATCTGCTGTTAATACATCCATGGATGATTGGAGTTCCAGCGACTCCTCTTCCGAAGCATGTACTGTTAGCAGCCTTGGAGGCATATGTGATAGTCCTCCCATCCCTGTCTAGAGCTGCAAGGTTCGTCCCATTTCAGATTTCCTCTCCTCCATGCCGGAGGCAGATCTGTTGCCTACCATGTCTGCTAGATTATTAGCAGAGGGGTGTACTGGGGATGTGAATGCCAGTGTGGATTTGTGCAGAGTGTCTGCATCCCCCTGTTATCGTTCTCTGAATTCAGCTTTGCAAGTTGCCAGCAGTCCTTCAGCCCCACCAAATCTGTCAGCAGATCGTCTGTTTTCTCCACATCACATGTGAGTTCTGCAAAGGAGACTGCAAATTGTCTGCCACCAAATCAGTCCAACGCCAAGTTGGGGATGGATGCAGCACGGAAAACTAATAAGGCATCAAATCAGCAAGAGGATATTCATATGCCCCGCCTGCTTTACAACCATTATCTACAATGGAGGTTTGCCAACGCAAAAGCAGAGGCTTCCATGGAAGCTCAGAGAACTGCAGCTGAAGTGAGTGTGGTTTTGTGTTTTGTGATTCTTGGGTTATATAATGTATGAACCATGAGATCAGAGTGTATAGATTTTTGAAGGTTGAATGAGAAACTGAAATTGGAACCTGCAGTTTATTAGGAATACACACCATTTCTATATTTCTAAGCATTATTGCTGTGTTTTTGTTATTGACAACTTGGAAATGCAGTGCAATGCCTGAAATGAATGTATTCTGCTACTTCACTCACTACCCCCTGAATTTGGCTAAATGTCATAATAAACTTAAAGAACCTCCTTTAGCATGGTTCTTTTATCATGCTTAGAAAGATGTAGTTGATTCTTTTCACCACCAAAAAAAGGAAAAAACTCATAAATTAGATTTGACATTGAGCCAAGTAGGCCACTTGGAGATAAAGAGATGGCATGGATTATTAGTCTTCCAAAGAGATGTGACATACACCTTACTTCGCAGCCTTGCCAGTTAGGAGACATTTGCGTCCTTGTGAACATGTACTATTGACCATCTCATTAGAAAGACAAAATGTTCATCTATTGGAACTTTAAATCATTGAGGATATTGGAATACTTTTCACTTTAAACAATCATACTGCAGTTGAACAGCAGCCTAGAATCGTTAGTATGTTCCTTTTGGAATTTAGAAACAATAAGTGGAATGCATTCTTGCTTGAGTTTAAACATTTTTCTATGGCTTCACTAGATTGGTATTTATTTCTTGTTATATGATTGATTGTCTAGATAACGTGAGTTACTGCTTCAATTGAGAGGACTGGTTATGTTACTTTTGTCATATTTTGTGACACCAGTGGTTATTTAATGTGGTTTTCTTAGTGCTGCGCATTTGTGTGCATGTGTCTCTCCTCTTACATGGTTCCTCACTAATCTTCTAAGCAGGGGAAACATTATTTTGTGAAAATTTCTAATGAGGTGCAAAAATTACTTTGTGAAAATTTCTGTACCAATTGTCAAACTTTTTTTATGGCTGAGAAATCTCCTTCATTATTAGGTGCTCTGATCCCTCATTTTCTTGATTCAAACACATTCTTACTATGTTCTCTCCTTCTTGTATAAACTTAAGGTTCACATGTTTACTGCAGAGATCACTTTATAGCCTTGTGGAGAAGGTATCAGAATTACGGGGTTCAGTGATTGCCAAGCATGTTGAACTCCAACATTTAAAGAAGACAGAAACCATATCTTCTATTCTCAATGGACAAGTAAGGCCTTCAGTTGGATGCATTCAATGCTAATAATTTTATGCATCGATCAATCAAGGTTTAAAATTTTATGTTGCTTATTTCTATATTAAATATGCTAGTTTTTATGCTGGAACATTTTCTTAGCATCTAAACTGTTTCTATTAGATTTATTGTGAATTTTTGCTATGTATTGTATCTCATAGATTTTTACCTTGTACACTTATGACACGATTATGATATAAAATAGTATCTTCAACAATTTGATTGGTTCGTGTCTTGAGCTTGTTATTGAACTAAGAGATCTAAGATACTTTCTATTCGATTCATTGTGCTTTTCTGTCATGTGTTTTATCTCATAGATATTTATCTTGTACACTTATGACACAATCTACGATATAAAATATTGTTGTATCATCAACAATTTGATTGGTTCATTTCTTGGGCTTATTATTGAACTACGAGAGGTATCATCAAATTTTACTATGATCAACAAATGAACCAATTGAGTGTAGAAGGTATAAAAGCATTTAGAATCTTAGATTGTGTCATAATACTCAACGCTTAGATGTTTTAGTTCAATAGAAGGCTCTAGAAATCTAGTAAAGGTGTTTCATTGATAACCTAATAGAAAATGGGACATTATTTACACCTCGAATGTACAACTAACCCCTAAAATGGATAACTTACCCTCATTAACTGGATAACTTCACACCTCAAATTCAAAATAAAAGCTTTAGCTAGATGCCTCTATTAAAGAGGCCTCTTGTAAAAAGGGCTTGATGGCCAGCCCCTCACCATTTGAAAATGGAGAGGACCACATGGATAGTTTTGACCCCATATGATCATGATAGCCTTATGATTTTTATGATCGTTGGAATTTGACAACTACTGATTTTGAGTATCCCAACTTATAAGGCTAAGATGATCGAATGAGGGTGATATTTCACATATCACCTAACAATGTGGTGCTCCATGTCCAAAATCTATCAATGTTCTCTTTTTGGTGGCTAAACCGAAAACTTGATTGTATATTTTGATTTGGTTTCTTGCAACACAACTTTTTTCATATGGTACCCATCTTTGGGGTGAATAAAAAACAAAAAGAACTGCAGTGTTGAATATTGTAATTTAATCTTTAAGATAGGGAAAGAAAACCATTGTTGGTTAATGGTTCATTACCATCACAGCTAATATTCACCAATTAAAAGAATGACGTGTGTTGTTGGTTAATGGTTCAAAATGACCAAAATAATCTTGATTTTGCAAACTACAAAATTCCCCCACCTTTCACTTTCTTTGACCTGTTCTCTTCTCGAACCCATCTCCTTTTCTCCCACATAATTTGAGTGCTACAAGGTGAAGTTGGATTTTGAACTTTTCCTAGTTTAATTACTTATTTCAAACATCCCCTCCCATCTTTCTATCTCTCCTCTCTTTCTTACAGACACAATTTCCATGAACAAACACCAACGACATCCTAGAGAATGGTGTTGCTTTGGTTGTCAACTTGCATTTGGACTACTCAAATTTGAGAAAATATTAAACTAAAATGTAAGATAACAAAGAAGAGATCTTCATATTGTTCAAATACAATTTTTTTTATCGAGTCAGTTGATTTTTTGAGTTTTACCGAGTTTTGCAGAGTTTATTTGATCCTCTTAAGTTTACAATGTCTTGAGTTTTTTTGAATCAACTGAGTTAAGCCGAGTAAAATTGAGATTTTGGACTAAATTTTAGAATGTTTGCAATATTAACAAATAATGTTTGGTCATTATGAAGTATGTAACGTCTGGGCATTTAATGTCTTTACATTTTTGTTGCGCTAGTTTCTACTATAATTTCATTTGACCATTTCTTGTTTTTTTTTTTTTGGGAGAGGAAAGGGGAGGTGTGGAATGAGACACATCAACAACTCAGAGAAGAAATCACTAACACGTGATCAATTGCATGTTTGATCATTATGAAGTACGTAACATGTAGGTAATTAATATCTTTGTTATTGTTGTAAAACTTATTAGAATTTGATTCGATCATTTCTTATTTTTTTTATTGTGCCCAGTGGCGGAGGTGATTACGTTCAAGTATGCCTTTTTCCGTCTTATTCTTTTATATATATATATATATATATATATATATAGTGTGCTGATGATGGTAAATAGATTATGGTGATGAATATTGTGATGAAGACGTTGAAACATGTTCCATTGTAAAATTACGAAAATTAGAAGAAATTATGGACATTTCTACAAGTATGTCTTTCATCATCATCCTTTTCATTTCCATTTCTTTATTATGGTGATAATGATTAGTGAATTTGATGACAGCTCTCAACGGCGATTTTCTCTCCCAAATCACATCCCTTTGGAGAGTCCTCTCTCAAGATAGAAAAAGCTCTCTCTCCCTCTTTCTCCCATTCGAAAGATCAAAGGCATATCTCCGTGAGAAAGACCTTGAGGATTGAGTCCACCGATTCGAATCAATCACCTCACGACTTCTGCAGCCTCTCTTCTCGGACACCTCGCCCAAGTTTCCTGCCTAGAGGCACCTCTTCTGTCTTATGTGCTTCCGGCCGCAACCTCTTGACTTGTTAGCTGCCGTTCTTCCCTATGTCCGCCGGGCTCTGTGGTTTTCGGATCTCGGCCGAGCAAACATGGATTTCAGATCTTTTTCTTGCTGCCTCACACTAATAGGTACTATCCCCACCCCTTCTCTTTCATTTTCTTGAAATCTGGTTTCGGATGGAAATCCAATGGAAAACGTTTTATTTTCCTGATTATTTTCTGATTTGGGTTTCATTTGATCTGTATTTAGGTCTTGGCTTGAATATCTGAATATGTGTATTTATTGTTCTTTTCTGAGGATTCTGAATGATTCTTAACATTTCTTTTTTGCCTTCTGTTCTCTCCTGATTAATGTGGGTAGATTTTGTTTAGGGTTTGATGTAGGCTAAATAAAATGAACACCCCTACAGCTTGATTTATCCCGATCGAATCTATGATGGGCCGATCGGGTCTGCAAATTTTTTAATACCGATTTCCCCACAAATTTCAATAAACCTTGTCTTAGAGAAAGTGCATACACATGGTTCTGCTAATTAGGCTCGAGTCCAATGCAACAAATGTTGCCAGCTGTCTGGGCTTCTCTGAATTCAGTAGAGGTTGTGCAGAATTTGACTGCAAGCTGGGTTGGTTCAGATGGATAGCTTGTTGTACCTGAAACTGGTGACCCAGCTGGACCAAAGTAGTGCTGTTAGGCCTGGTTTCAACAACCGTTGCAGGCTGGTTTATCAACAGATGTGCAGGTCAATCCTACACCTGGCCGTGAAACTGAATTCAGTAGGAAACTCTGCTGACGTTTTCAAGAAGTGTCTCCAATGAAACTGCTAATTGGTTCCAACTCAGAGATTCACAAACAAACATGAATTATGTTAGAAAATGAAAACAATAATCAATCCTATTGCTGTATTTGTCTGGCTCAAACCTCTCTCTCTCAGCATTCCAAGATGGGTCAGGAAACCAACGACATTTGCTGGTAGTGGTTCTGGTTTGCCAATCTGTAAGACTACCTGATGTCCAAAAAAGGATGCAGATCACCGTCCCACACTGAGAACAATAAGCCGCTGTCTCTTGCAGCAGTAAACTCACCGTTGCTGGAATTGGGCCTGAATCCTAGGCAGCGGTGGTCCCTGGAACTGTTCTCAGCCCCTTCATTTAGAACAGAGGGTAAGCAACGAACACCTGGTTGCTTCCGTCTGTAGTACTCGACAACAACAGAAGGTCTGTCTTCATGGGACTCGCAGGAAGAAAGAAAATGAAATCTTACTGATCTCCTTCATTCCAAACTGGGAAGAAATCCAAATACTTTTATTGATCAAATCGTCTAAAAATACTCTGTATACAATCTGGTTGAAACACTTGTTTAAATAGAAAAAGAAAATGAACGTTTCTATCCTAAAAAATAGGATCTGACCGTTATTTCAAAAAAACAACTTGACCATTCATACCATTATTTCAAGAAATAGAAACTGTCATGGCACAAGCTTTTGAATAAATTGAGTAACGGCTGCAATCAAGTTTTACTCAAACCCTCTACTAAAAACTGTTTGACTCCCGTGTGCTAGTACCCAATCAGATTGACTGCACGAACTGGGCCTTGGACCTTTGGGACTGCCTTGGATCTTTGTGAAATGTATAGCACTCATTTCCGTCGATTTTGTGATAGTGGTTTTTATAAAAATCCAATGCTATGGCGACGATCGCATATTCATCTCCACTAATGTCCGCATCAGGGTTTTATGCGATTTACTCTTCTTTGTTTTTTTTTTTTTTTTTCATTTTATTTAGACTTTGTTTTGGGACTTGAAAAGTCTTCTTTGGTTTCATTCTTGGATTTTTCAAAGCTTTTTTAATGTACCAGATTTTCATCCAGCATAGAATAAATGGGTTTTGAAGTGTTTTGTCTTGTGTTCATTTAGATCATAACAACTTCTTTAGGCCACGTATTTGGGCATCCATATTTAAAAAAAAAAATGAGGCACCCACTTGCACATTCCCCACTATGAGTGTTCCTCAATAATCAGTTCTTCTGTATTTTCTTCTTGATGCTGATGTCATTCTTGATGTTCCTTGTCATGGTTTGGACTTCCTATTACAATTTCCTGTAAAGGTTCTTCTTAATATTTTCTCTTTTTTTTTTTTTTTTGGTTGTCCATTTCAGTTTTAATTAGTATTCAGATGGTTACAATGGGCTTCTTTAGTCCTACGTATGTCTTTGTTGCCCAAACTTCTTCTAACTTAAAAACTGTTTAAATCCAGATGAGATGAAATATTCATTAGAGTGATTTATTCCATCTATCTGTGGTTGGCACTAATAATTGGATTTGACATTATTTTTGGGCCCACCGAGTAGAGCCCATGAGAATCAAATATGAATTATGCATTTTCTTAATTTCCAGTCATAAAAGGGTTTCACCTTGATTGTTTATAAGAAGTTTGAATTTTAGATATTTTATTCTCTTTGAAATTCTTTTTTTAGCAATAAATTCTCTTTGAAATTCTAAATTGGTAGACCTTTTAAAAAAAAAAACTGAAGAGAACAGTGGATGTTGTTTGATTTTTTATCTTCTTATCATGACAGAGGATTTTATGATGTTTGTGAATGCCTGGAGGTGGGGTCAACGAATGACTGGATTCCAGAATTAATTTCATGGGTAACTTTAGTTATCAAGGAAGGGGATGTGTTAAGAACATATGATTTTGTAATCGATGGTGGTGATTGCCCTTCTCTTTATCAGTCTGCTTGGTATGGGAATTTCTGTTACAGATTTGATGGGCTACCTCCCAAAGATTATTTTGTGGATCTGCACTTTGCAAGGATTGTAAACATAAATGGGCTAAAAGGAATTAGGATTTTTTATGTTTATATGCAGGAAGAGAAGGTAAGAACCATACTTTTATTTATGTAGGTCTTGTCGATCAATTTGAGGGAAACTCTGTTGCTTGTTATATTGAAAAACTGAAAATAATTTTTTGTATTCTTGAAAACATCTTACAGTATTAATTTAAAAATTCTTGACTTGTTTTGAAATGTCTCTCTCTTGCTAAAACTGCAGGTTCTCTCTGAACTCGACATATATTCAGTTGTTGGAGCCAATAAGCGTCTGCAACTTGTTAATGCCAGGATTCTGTTGCAGAAAATTATAAGGTTTAAGGGCATTTGCCGATGCCCAGTTGTCTGTGGAATTTGCATAAGAGAAGCACCAAAGTTATCAGTTATCTTTTTTGTTGTTTGGTATATTTGAATACCTTCAACTGTCCAACTACAAGCTGTACTGAATTTAAACTGGTTTGGAATGTGAAATCAGCTCCTTTGGTGAATTCTGAGTATATGCTAGATATCTGCTACCTTTTTACTGTCAGGCTTGTAGATAAAATTAATGTCTCAATTGAGCAAGATCCAAATTCGAAGTCTCTAATAGGGGTCCTTGACATCTATGGGTTCGAAAGCTTTATGACAAATAGGTAAAATTTGGTAAAAAAAATAATTGGATATTGTATCTAGTCTTTTAATCCTACTATGTGGAAATTTTAAATCCTATTAGTCTGTGCCATTTAACTTCTAATATCTTAAATGTTTCGGCTTTGAGCAGTTCTGCATTAATTTAACAAATGAAAAGCTGCAACAACATTTCAACCAAGTAAGGTATCATACCTTTTATGGGCAGGTCCCACTAGGTTAGCATGGACTCCTATTTTTGTGTCTAAGGAATCTAGTATCGTGTGTATTTTTAGAATGTGTTCAAAATGGAACAGGAAGAGTACAATAAAGAGGAAATTGATTGGACCTACATAGACTTCGTCGACAACCAAGATGTTTTGGATCTTATTGAAAAGGTTCCGCGATTTTTTTAATTTTTTTTTATCAATATCAATTACTCATATTATTTAGCCACTGTGGTATGATTATAAATGCCAAAATGCATATTTAGTGTTTTATTTCCATAAACTAAGAAAAATGGGCTTTTAGCTATTGATGATGATGATGATAAAACTAAGAATAAGCGACGTCTTTGTTGACATTTGTAACAGAATGGCCAATTGGGATGTTAGTTGCTCTACTACTTTTTAGTGTTTTGGACTTAAAAGTAACCTATGTGCTCTTTATACACCAATTTTACTTGTGTGTACTCATTACCTTTTGCAGAAACCTGGAGGAATAATTGCTTTACTTGATGAGGCTTGGTAGGAATATATATTTCTCTTTCCTTATAATGTTCTTTGGTAATTTTTTTCTTGAGGAAAAGTGATCAGGATTCGTTAGGGAACACTGTTATAGAGTGAACATCCCTTGTGGAATACCTTATGCAAAAATCTTGTAGTAAAAAATGTTTCTTTGGAGTGTCAGTCAATTCCTAACTTCCCCCAATGGCTTTGCTTGTTCCTTCAATATGTTTCCAAAGTCTACACATGAGACATTTTGTGAGAAGGTCTATCAAATATTCAAAGTTCACAAGCGCTTTATAAAGCCAAAATTGTCTCAAACTGGCTTTACCATCTCACATTATGCAGGTGAGGTGAAGTTTTGTTTCTACAGATTCAAGTATTTCATTTCTAAGCTTTCTATGGAATTTCAATTTGTTCATTTTCTATAACTGGTTTCAGGTCTTGTATCAATCTGATCAGTTTCTGGACAAAAACAAAGACTATGTAGTGGCAGAACATCAAGACTTGTTGAGTGCTTCAAAATGTTTGTTTGTATCAGTCAGGCCTGTTCCCTCCAATTAATGATGAGACAACAAAATCTTCCAAGTTCGCTTCCATTGGTTCTCGTTTTAAGGTATCTTCTTCTTTTGTTATTTATTTACAATGGATGGTATTGGACTTAAGGGTGTCAGTTGGACAGTCCAGCATGTTAGGTCTTTGACCCAGGCCCTTTATAGGTTAGGATTGGGCAGGGTTGTGAACCCTTGTGCCTGACTGTGTCCAATCTAATAAATGAAGCCTGCTTACTTGTGGGACCAGGTTCCGGTTAGGATAAATGAGAGGATAATAACAACAGCAGCAGCAACAACAACAACAATTATAATAACAATAATAATAATAACATAATAAGATAGCATCAGTAGTAATTGTTGTTGTTGTACTAGTAATTAACGAATTATATTATTACTATTATTGTTATTATTATTAGTTAAAAAGCTATGAATAGAAGATAGAATGAGATGAAAGCCATTAAAAAACCAGAGTAGGGGATAAAAGAGGATATAATAGATTGTGGAGTGATGGAGGATATGTTTTATGATGGTAAAGTGGCCTGAGAGCTGGCCTCAGATAAATGGTAAAGTGGCAATGGTGATACACACATCTATGTATGTTATGTATGTTAAATTGGTTACATAAACAATTATGCACATGCAACTTTGCATGTATAGTTGTACTGGTCCAGGATTGGTTCTTATGAAGTTATCAGGTCAGACTTGGTTTCCCTGGGGCTCGGCTGACTCACCCTGGCTGGGTTTTGATACCCCAGGGCACTTGACAGGGCACTTGACACTTGTAATTGGAATCAACTATAGTATGGCTCATGAAGGATTACTATCATATATGATCACATCAAGTGGCTTGCATCGGCATCATAATGCCCTCTTAAGTGACAAGTTAACCCAATGCTTTCGTGATCTTAATGTTGCAGCTACAACTACAGTCCTTGATGGAGACATTGAATTCAACAGAGCCTCACTACGTAAGATGTGTTAAGCCAAACAATCTTCTGAAACCTACCATATTCGAGAATGTCAATGTCATACAACAATTGCGGTGTGGTGTGAGTACATACTGAACACGAGTGATGTCTTCAATTGATTCAGAGACATTACAATAGTACAATTTCGTCATGTTCATACTTAAAATTCTTGTTATTAATTGTCTTTTATAGGGTGTTCTTGAAGCTATCAGAATCAGCTGTGCTGGATACCCCACTTGCATGAGATATTATGAATTTCTTCTGCGTTTTAGAATTCTTGCTCCAGAAGTTACAGAAGGGACATGAGTACCTTTTTGTATTACATCAGCTTGAAGTGAAACCATAGTTCTATCCATCAAGACTTCTGTTTGATTGGTCTGAAGCCTAAATTCCAGTTGGGCAATGATAGTTGATCATTTTAAGTGTTTCCTGTACTTTTTGCATTCCTTAACAGATACTTCGAAAAGGAGGCATGCAGAAATATTTTGGATAAGAAGGGGTTGCAAGGGTATAAGGTAGTTTCTGGTCCTGGTTTGCATCACCAAATGATGTCTGTGGGGATATTTCCAACTGTTTTTGGCCTCCTCTTTCCCTTCTATGTTTCCCTCAAATACTAATAATTACTCTATCCCTCCCACCCCTAAAATAAAATACATAAAAAATGGCCCACCTGTTTTGGGTCAGAATGACACTTGCAGATGAAAATTTTGCTTCTAAACTTACACTTTTTTTAGTTCCTCGGTGAGATAAGATAATCCTTTCTTCTTCTTGGAGTAATTATGAATACATTGAAGTTTGCGTAGCATTTATATATATAATTAAGTCTTTTTAAATCCACTGTGCATTCTTATGCTTCTAGCCACATTGTGACATTCTTTATGATTCAAATGACTTACGGTTTTCTAGATGGGAAAACAAAGATATTCCTACAAGCAGGCCTGATGGCTGAACTCGATGCATGGAGAACCAAGATACTCAGCAAGGCAGCAAAGTCTATTCAGTGTCATGCACGGAGACATATTGCTAGGAAACAATATATTGCATTGAGGAGGTCTTCCATTCATGTGCAATCTTCATGGAGAGGTATGGTCTTCCATTGTAATAAGCAATATGAAATGAATTCCTTGAGAAAACCTAAATTCACTACTAGCGCTATTGCTAGAAATGGCCCTGGATTTTTCTAGTTGATCCACCAGTGAAGAGGTCATTATTTTTTTCCATTTTCTTTTCAGCCACCTCTGTTGTTTCTGATTTTTTATTATGTGATATGATTTGTAGGAAGACAGGCTTGCAAATTATATGAAGGGATGAGAAGGGACACTACTGCTCTCAAAATTCAAAAGAATTTGCTCCGTTACCATGCCAAGGACTACAAATCCTTGCATCTTTCTGTTCTTGTTCTGCAAGCTGGTCTTAGAGGAATGGTAGCTCGTAATGAATTTACATTTAATAGGAAGATGAAAGCAGCAACTATTATTCAGGTTGTTACATGAACATATAGTACATACTTAAATTACCAAGTTTAGATCTTTATTATGTTCTTAATGATGATGACCCTTGAGGAATTATTTGTAGGCTCAGTGGCGTCATCATATAGATTCTTCATATTATAAGAAACTGAAATGGGCATCAATAACTATGCAATGTCGGTGGAGAGAAAGATTGCAAGGAGACAGCTTAGAAAACTCAAAATGGTCAGTGCCAATCATCTTGCATTTACAAGATAATGCAATAAATATGTGGAAAGTAAAATTATAAAATGGTTATTACGGTTCCATTGATGTCAAGATATCAATTAATTCTTCCCAGTATACAAACATGCAATTAGCAGGGCATATGATGATCAAAGTAAATTTTAATTTGAGTATGGCATGTTATGTCTTCAACCTCTTGTCCTGATACATTTTTACTCCATAGGATGATTTATTTTATGAATCTCAATTTTGTGAGGAGGCATGCTTGTTGAATACCATTTGACACTTTTGCTTTTATTAGTAAAGTGCGTGCAGCACATGAAGAATTGTTTATGGGTTTGGAGAATGCTGGATATAAAGACAAGTCCCAGTCCCATTAACGAGTGCATTTTACTTCATGCATAAAATATTGATGTCAATACCTCTATATCTGTATTACATAATTGTGGTTTTATGACCTATAGATAATGAGTGCCCAAAATACCACACTTAAGGGGAATGTGAATAACAGTCAACTTGAACAAATAAAACAACTAATATGCAAATCTATGAAGAGAGAATTTGACATAACTTGTTTTTATTCCTCAGGAATGGTGAATACCATATTCTTGCTTAACAAATTGTATAAGTCCCGTCGGATATTCTTAAAGGGGGGCTTTTCCGCTTCTCTAAAGAAATTTCTCATTTCATATATTTTTTGCGCTATTAGATGTTCTACTTATTGTATTTAATATCTATCTTGACAGGTAAAATGCGATCTACCAGGATATTTTCTTTGGATCCTCTCCACAGATTGGTATTTGTGTACTTATTGTAATTGGTTCTTCAAATGGTTGTTTACTGTTTTACTGAAATTCATCTAACTTTTTGATTGGTTTTGAATTTTGTTATTGAACTTTGGCATGTCTCGTTTCGCTTGTTCCTATTTTTTGTGATGCCTTGTATTTCTTCCTCTGAAATGGTGAATATTGCTTAAGGAATTTTACACGTCAGATACTCTTAAAGGGGGGGGTTGTGCATGAGTCTACACCCCGAAACAAAGCCGTGCGGGTTGGAGTTAGGCCCAAAGCGGATAAGATTGTGTAAGGCGGGGTGGGTCGTTATAAATGGTATTAGAGTACCGTTCAAATTTGGAGCCAGAGTTGGAAGATTAGAGTATTAGAGCTGATGGCGACTCTAGTCCAAGGGGAGGGATTGTGATGACCCATGCCCATGGTAAGTCTCGAAATGAGATGCAGTGAAGGCATGAGAGGGAAATGAGAGAAACTAGCCGAAATGGCACAAATCTCAAGGTCTCATATCGCCTATGGACTAGTGCTGAATGTGCATTATAAACTTAGCGCCTCCTCCCTACTCTAGCACAGGGCGTTTTGAGATTGTGCAAGAGTGGAAACCCCGAAACAAAGCCGTGAGAGCCCAGCGTTTAGGTCCAAAGTGGACAAGTATTGTGCTTAGCGGGGACGGGTCGTTACAAAATGGTGTCAGAACACGGTTCAATTGTCGGGCCATTAGTGGAAAGTTGAGTTCCATAGCCGAGGACTGCTCTAAACTCAGGCGGTAGGATTGTGATAACCCATACCCAAAGTAACAGAAAAAAAGAGTATTAACTATCACGAAAGGGAGTACCTGATAGGAGATAGAGAGAGAGCTTCAGTGGGGGCGGGTGGAGAGAAGTGAAAATCGGCAGAGAGTTGAGTTTCAAGGTCCCGCATCGCCTAGTGTCCCCCATTTCTTATATAAGGCGTTTTGGGGTTGTGCAGGAGTGTACACACCCCACAGCAAAGCCGTGTGGGTTGGTGTTAGGCCAAAGCGAAAATATTGTGATAGGCAAGGCGGGTCGTTACAAATGGCATTAGAGCACAAGTCATTGGGGGAAGATGAGAGTATCAGAGCCGATGGCGAATCTAGTCCAAGGGGTTGGGATTTTGATGGCCCATGCCCATGCCCATGCCCATGCCAAGACTCGAAATGAGATGTAGTGAGGGCATGAGAGAAAACCGCTTCAAACCCCAAGATCCCATTTCGCCTATGGACTAGTGTTGAAGGTGGTTTATAAGCTTAACGCTTCCTCCCCACTAGCACAAAGCCTTTTGGGATTGTGCTGGACTGCACGCCCAAAAGTAAAGCAGTGTGAGACCAGAATTTAGGCCCATCGCGGACAATATTGTGTAAGGTTGTAACGACCAGCTTCGATCTTCTAGCACAATATTGTCTGGTTTGATCCCACACAACTTTGCATCAGAGGACCCACGCCTGGGCAGCCATGTGCTAGATGGAGAGGAGCCAACATTTTATACACAGATGAAATTCGCACACACTGGCTCTAATCCCACATTAAGGCGATTATCTCTCCCTTTTGCACTCTCTGGTTTTAAGGCTGGGGCCCCCTCTGGGGCGGAGTACTACAACCCCCGTTAAGACCAGAGCCGCCCCTAGGTGGACATCCAATTGAGACTCGCACCAGCCCATACCCTCGGTCCGAGAGTTGAACCGTGCTCTGATTTCATTAGTAACGACCTGCGTATTGCTTAAAGATTTGAATGATTCACGTTGGATATTCTTAACGGGATGGTGTTTGCGATATTTTGTTTGTGACCTATTGTGTTTAATAACTATCTTTCCAGGTAGGCTACGATCTAACCGAGTACGTAATTTGTATATTCTCCATAGACTGACATCGGTTTACTTATTTTTATTGGTTCTTCAAAGTCTCCTATGCAGTTTAATATTGATCTTGGCAGGTAGGATGCGATCTAACAAAATATGTATTTTGGATCCTCTCCACAAATTGGCACAGGTGTATTTATTTTAATTGGTTCATCGAAGAGAGGTTCTAGTTTGTTTTAAGAAATACATTTTACTTTTTGATGGTCGGGATAGATTCGCAATTCGATTGTTGAATTTTGACATGACTTATTTTTATTCCTCAGGAATGGTGAATACCGTATTCTTGCTTAACGAATTATATAAGTCACGTCAGATATTCTTAAAGGGGGTTTTCCGCTTCTCTAAAAAAAATTCTCATTTGATATGGTTTTTGCGATATTATTTTTCTACTTAATGTATTTAATATCTATCTTGACAGGTAAAGTGAGATCTACCAGGATATTTACTTTGGATCCTCTCCACAGATTAGTATAGGTGCACTTATTATAACTGGTTCTTCAAATGGTTGTTTACTGTTTGTTTGAAATTCATCTAACTTTTTGATTGATTTTGAATTCTGTTCTTGAACTTTGGCATGTCTCGTTTCACGTGTTCCTGTTTTTACGATGGCTTGTATTTCTTCCTCTGATGTTTTTCTTTAGATATGTGTTACTTGGTTTGTTGCAACTGTGAACGGTTATTATAGCTGTACCTTATGTGTGAAGACTTGTATGTTCATTGTATGAATAGGAATATATCCCATCTTCTTCAATTGGTCTTTCACAAAAATGCAATAATTTTTATGTAACTTCTCATGTCCACATGCAAACAATATCAAGTGTCTCCTTTTATAGATTTGTTCCTCTGTGTGTGTGTGTGTGTGTGTTGTGTGTGTGTCACATGTGTGTGCATGTGTCTGTCTGTTGTCTCTCAATTTGCACATATACTGTGTGTTTGACCATTTGTGCATGTGTATGCATGTATTATTCATGCACATCTATTTGTGTGGGTAGGTATGTACGTGTGCATGGTTGTGTATGTTATACTTCTTTGGCCTTTAACATGGATTACGGTATGTGGATGCCTTTTCCTTTTGGCTGGCAACACCAGAAGCATATAATGAAGTTTGGACCTTTGCACTTTCCTATCACAAATTGCTTCAACCAGTTTTGTGGTATGAAGGGTTATTGATGAAACATTAGTTATCACATGTTATTTACTCTATAGACATATCAGAGTCTGCATAAGCGTATTTTTGGTAGCAAGATGTAGATACTGAGGTTTGAACAGCAGAAGTTTCTGTCATAAGTTTATTGCTAGCTTGCTTGTGAGAGTAGATTCAGTTGTGTAGGTCTATCCTTGTTTAATCAATATGGAGATTGGAGAATGCTATTAATGCACTGAACAACGAAAATTTCATATTGGGTTATCTTGAGAATGAAGGTAAAAGTCCTTATGATTTTGAGTTTTTTATTGATCTATAAATTTCATTATTCAGATACAAGAGAGACCATTGGTTGCGCAAAGCAACGGAGCATTACACACTTATTGCTATCAGTGGAACCCATGGTATAATTTGCATGCTTTTTACCAACAAACGTGGTTCATTGTGAATGTGATCCAAGAGAGCTCTCTTTCATTGAGAGGGAGAGGGAGAGGGAGAGGGAGAAATCATTTTCTAGTCTTTAAGTTGCTACTATTACTGTCATGCCCTTTTGTTTTTAAAGATCCAAGCATGCATATAACTGATGGCATCCATTCATGAGCTCTTATTTTACTTTTTTAAAAAATTAATAAATTGGTATTTATTTTATCCCTTTTTCTCCTAAATCAAATGATGCCTACAAACTGACAGTTCTTTGTAAGGAATTCCATAAAGTGAGAAATAAAAGTAAAAAAAAAAAGAAGAAGAAAAAAAAACATATTGAAGTGGGATTGAGTCATATCACCTTCTTTGAGGAAAGTGCATGTCAATGTTATGTCCAATCATGTTGTGTTAGACTTTGTTATCTTATGGTCACTAAATTTGGAACTCATTTCATATTAGTAGGTGTAAAAGGTCAAGCATTCTCTGATACATGATTTGCATTGCTCATGCACAGAAAAAAAAAAAGAGAGGAAGAAAATAAGAATGCTTTGTGTGCATAGGTGCATTGAAGCCTCAACATGATGCAATTGAATCACTTTGACATGCTTTTACCTTTACTCATTGCCATCTCAAGTATATTTTTATCAGTTCGTGAGCTTGGGGTCTTGAGTAACAACAACAGCAACAATACTGATAAGAATATATTTCAGATGAACTGCTTGCAATGGTTTGATGCAGCATGAATTGTTGTCTTTCTTTTCCCTGGTCATTTTACAAAATCGTCCATGTGGTTGGTATATGCAGGAAAAAGTACAACTTCTGCCATGCTTGCATATGTTTTGAATGCAATGGGAGATAACGTTACTGCTGGAGTTGGGGCACATGTACCACAGGTACCTGTTTGCAGCCAAAATGGCAATTCAATCAGTTTGCTTCGATTATTTAGATTTATTTTGTAGATGGTGTTTCCATCTAATCCTGTGGGTCTCTGTGTTGAAGTTCCATCGTTTGCCCTGATGATGGAAGCAAAAACTTATTATTTATTTACTGATTTTGTTACATTTGCTTGTGTTTTCACGGAAATATTTCTTGCTTAGCATGTAGATTATAGATTTTTAAGAAAAAGATATGTTGAGATAAATCCTAGTCCCTGGATTGCTCATTTATTTTAACCATGCTATTGATCAAGCATGGCTAGAAACATTTGATACTAATTGCAAATGGCAATTGATTTCATTATCCTATAAATAATTTGTGAGATGCTTTTAGTTTAGAAGAAATCCTCTTATAAATATCACCTTGTTTGTTTAATGAATTTTTTAAAATACTTGGATGATATAGTAAAAAGGGATATGATAGATTGTTGAGTGATGGAGAACATGCTTTTTGTTTAGTCAGAAAGCTACGATTAATTGGTTTGAAAAATTCCTTCCATAAATAATCATTTTCTTCGACAAAAGATCATAACTAACAGTTCTACCACACAATGTTGTCATCTATTTATAACCATGCATGAAGAACAGTTTTAGCAATTTTTGCCATATTGACATGTTGACAAATAGGAGTTTTGGATATTTCCAAAAATCAACTTAGTAACATCAAAATAATTTCCAGAGCGATGAGATTTAAAAATGATTAATTTCATTTGGAAGTGCCGTCATGATCCACCAAAGGGTGTTTATGAAGGGTTAGTAGGGAATCCATATAAAGAGACAAGCTTATGGAAATGGTGTGGATTTTGAGCCCTCAAAACTACTTCATTTCTATTTTTGTCACAATTTTTTGTGTGCTTTTCTAGATGATCATTATGTGGCATTCATAGCCGCATTTCAGTACTACAAGCCTCCATGCAACATATAATGTATCTTTGCCTAAGTTATCCTAGGGGCAAAGTTACTGGCAACTCGTAATGGTACGAGTCAGACTCAGGCTTTGTTTTTTAATTTCTTATTAATTTTCCTCAACTGGTTACATTTTTTTTGAAACAGTAACACATAATTTCATTAATTCAAATAAAGAATACAAATGAGATACAATCAAGTATTAGAGAGATATACAAGGCCAAAAGAAAGACAACTAGAGTCAGTAAGGTAAGTCTGTATGTACAATGCTCCACAAGCAACATAAGATACAAACAGAAATCCCAATCACCCTATACACCCAAATCAAGACCACCATCAGAACAACTCCATTGCCGATCTTTGTTTTTGTACTCCCACCTGTGGCAGGAAGTCTGCAACAATGTTCACCGATTGAGGAATGTGTACAAAGTTGATTCCTCAACTGGTTACATATTATCACTTTTTGTTCATATTTTTTTCCTTCTATCCATGCAAGTCTTTCCTTTCTCCTTTTTTTTGCCCAATTCTCTGGTTTAGGATAACCTTTTTATATAAAATTCCTTTATTGATTACTTTTTATGGATTGCTATTTTAGAAGATTGATAGTATTTCTGCTGTTGTCATTAACTCATTATTATTGTTTATAATTTCTATGTTTGTATAATTTTTTAGTACTACATTTCCTTCTATATATTTCTATCATTATTCATTAGATAGGTGCTATATCTTTAGAATAATGAGTATTTGTCCTGTTTCATGTTTTCTTATTGGTTTAGTCTCTTGTTAGTATTTTGCTTGTCCATTTTATTATCATTATCATTATTTTCTGTATTATTGTGCGTTAGGTTGACAACTGGCTCATATATATAATATTGCCAAATCCTTTCTATGAGTTCTTGTACATGCACCAATGAACTGAAAATTCTCATTCAGGGTTGAATCATCTTTGTTTTGTGTATATATAGTGTACAACGTATTCTTGAACCAATGTGCAAGTTATAACTGTGTAACAAAATTTATTTCAGTTTCCAGAAGGAAATGTTATCATTGGCCGTGGTCGCAATTTTTGTTTGTGAGGTATGTTTTTTAGCTGGTTTTAATCAAGTGATGACAGTATAAGAGAGCGATTTTGCTATTTCATTTACAGAACTTTAGGAATAATATTGTTTTTGATGAAGTGGCCAAGTGCATTTTCATTTTTGTAACTTTTAGGAGAAACCAGAATCTTAGATTTGAATTGAAATTTAATCAAGGGAATTATTTGGCTGAGTTTCATTGAGTTTGATGTGGTAACATTGGTGGTTTGCTCGACTAGAAATGCAGTCAAGTTGAGTCTTACTATGTTCAAATTATGGGAAGAATGTTGTCATTTTATCAAGTGACGTACCTTTTCCCATTCTTCATCGTGTAATGCATCCGATTGTTCAAGAAGGTCCAGAAAGGGGATCCATGTCTTGCATTGCTGTTCCAGGAAGCAAGAGAGCTGGACCATATGCAAAGGCCCACAAAATGGCCCTTGGTTAACACAGTTCAGTCATGTGGGCTGTTGGACTCACATTGGATGAGTCCACTGTTGATTTTTGTTTCCTTTAAAACCATAGCTAGAGTCATTCAATCAAATTGAGTTTTATAAAGACTATTTGCAAGCATAGATCTTTTTAACCTACCCAACCCCATGATCAAGCCTCGCTTGATTTGCTAACAAATAAATTGGATGTAGATCTTCTTGTGCTATGAACGACCATGACTTGCTTTTGTAGGAGAGAATCTTCTCTCTTTGAGGATTGTAGGCGCCCGTACATGCCAAAGGAGAGGATTGTCTTCTATTTTGTAATTGGAGAGATGTGGATGACATGTCATGCAGATGTGGAGCTCTAATTCTCTCTTCTCCTCTCTTCCCGTCCCTTCTTAAAACATGTTGGATTAGGACCTAACCCATATACCTACCTATGGGCTCATTTTTTAATGCATCTAGGTCCATTTAGACCCTTGGAAAGCCCTCTCTTGTCATCATCAATTTTTCTCATGAAATTGGAGAGGCATTTCCACTATCTCATCAAATAATTCTTCATTTTCTTCATTTGGGTCAAATGGGCCTAGGATGTCCTCATTAGGGCCCCACATGGAGGTACACTTTATGGGTGTACGACTGATCATTTCAATATATATATACATGTATACATACATACATACGCATGCACGCACGCTCACGTGCACACACACACACACATATATATGGGGAATAAGCTATGCATATTTTCTTTTCCTCATTTTATATCGTGTTTGCGATATTGGATTTTCTACTTAATGTGTTTAATATTGATTTTGACAGGTAGGATGCGATCTAACAAAATATGTATTTTGAATCCTCTCCACAAATTGGCACAGGTGTATTTATTTTAATTGGTTTATCGAAGAGGGATTCCTCGCATTTCTTCTGAATTTTAACTAACTTTTGGTTGGACTTGGAATTCTGGTTTCACTTTTACAGGAATAGCGATTACCACAATCTTTGTTTTAGAGAATTGTACATTCTACTGGATACTCATAGGTAGGTGTTTTCGGCTTCTGAAGAAAGATTTTATCATTTCATAGGGATTTATGATAATGGCATTTCTACTTAGTGTGTTATCAATTCTTCTCGGTTGAATGCTATGTGAATCAGTATTAATTATTCTCTCCGCAGGTGGGCAGAAACAGAGCTATTTGAATTAGTTCTTCAAGGGGTGTTTTGCAGGTTATCCTAAACTTATCCATCATTTTTTATGATCTGGATGGATTTGGAATTTTGATATTTATTTGTGGCATCTTGAGTGTTTCTTTTTCAGGAGTCAATATTATTGAGAACAATAGGATACGCTACGGATATGTTTTAATGAGGGTAATCAACTTCTCTAAGAATTCGATGAGGTTTGCCGTTTAGAAATTCTTTTATCTTTTTTATGGCAGATTGATTGGTTTTTGTAGTTGTATTTTAATTTTCCTATTGATCGTCAATTTTGCAATCTATTTGTGCCTCAAAGACTTTTCGCAGTTCCAAGGTCACATCACTTATGGAATAGTGCAAAAGGTGCTTCATAAGCTAAGGTGGTGGGATTGTGATTACCCCTACCAAAAGTCACGAAAGTGAGTAGTGACCTGATGAGAGAGAGAGCATTAGTGGGGATAGTTGGGGAGAAGTGAAATTTGCTAGACATTTGAATTTCAAGGTCCCACATAGCCTAACATTGTCTGTTGGGCATGGTTTATAAGCTTGCAGCGCCTCTTCTCCTAACAAATGTCCTTTTGGGGCTGTGAATGAGTGTACACCCCGAAGAAAAGCCGTGCGGGTTGGAGTTACGCCCAAAGCGGATAAGATTGTGTAAGGAGGGGTGGGTCGTTATAAATGGTATTAGAGCACGGTTCAAATTTGGAGCCAGAGTTGGAAGATTAGAGCATTAGAGCCGATGGCGACTCTAATCCAACTGGAGGGATTGTGATGACCCATACCCATGGTAAGTCTCGAAATGAGATACGGTGAGGGTATGAGAGAGAAATGAGAGAAAGTCGCCAGAGCGGCATAAATCTCAAGTTCTCATATCGCCTATCGACTAGTGCTGAAGGTGCATTGTAAACTTAGCGGCTCATCCCTACTCTAGCACAAGGCGTTTTGGGGTTGTGCAGGAGTCACAGCAAAGCCGTGCGGGTTGGTGTTAGGCACAAAGCGAAAAAAATTGTGCTAGGTAGGGAGGGTCGTTACAAATGGGATTAGAGCACGATTCAACTTTCGGGTCATTGGGGGAAGATAAGAGTATCAGAGCCGAGGAGGACTCTAGTCCAAGGGGTTGGGATTTTGATGGCTCGTGCCCATGCCTATGCCAAGACTCGAAATGAGATGTAGTGAGGGCATGAGAGGGAAATGAGAGAAAACCGACAGAGTGGCTCAAACCCAAGATCCCATTTCGCCTATGGACTAGTGTTTAAGGTGGTTTATAAGCTTAACGCTTCCTCCCCACTAGCACAAAGTCTTTTGGGTTGTGCTGGACTGCACGCACAGAAGCAAAGCCGTGTGAGATCAGAGTTTAGGCCCATCGCGGACAATATTGTGTAAGGCTGCAACGACCTGCCTCGACCTTCTAGCACAATATTGTCTGCTTTGATCCCGCACCCGGCCTGCAAGACTTTGCATCAGAGGACCCACGCCTGGGCAGCCATGTGCTAGATGGAGAGGAGCCAACATTTTATATACATATGAAATTCGCCCACGCTGGGCATTGTGGGACTCTGAAAACACGCCCTCTGGCTCTAATCCCACACTGAGGCGATTATCTCTCCCGTTGGCGCTCCTGGTTTTCAGGTTGGGCCCCTCTGGGGCGGGATACTACAACCCCCGTTAAGACCAGAGCCGCCCCCAGGTGGACATCCGATTGAGACTCGCACCAGCCCATACCCTCGGTTCGAGAGTTGAACCGTGCCTGATTCCATTAGTAACGACCTGCGTATTGCTTAAAGATTTGAATGATTCACGTCGGATATTCTTAACGGGATGGTGTTTGCGATATTTTGTTTATGACCTATTGTGTTTAATATCTATCTTTCCAGGTAGGCAACGATCTAACCGAGTACGTAATTTGGATCTTCTCGATAGACTGACATCGGTTTACTTATTTTTATTGGTTCTTCAAAGGGTGCTATGCAGTTTGATATTGATCTTGACAGGTAGGATGCGATCTAACAAAATATGTATTTTGGATCCTCTCCACAAATCGGCACAGGTGTATTTATTTTAATTGGCTTATGGAAGAGAGGTTCTAGTTTGTTTTAAGAAATACATTTTACTTTTTGGTGGTCGAGATAGATTCGCAATTCGATTGTTGAATATTGACATGACTTGTTTTTATTCTTCAGGAATGGTGAATACAGTATTCTTGCATGACGAATTGTATAAGTCACGTCGGATATTCTTGAAGGGGGATTTTTCCGCTTCTCTAAAAAAAATTCTCATTTCATATGATTTTTGCGATATTAGATGTTCTACTTAATGTATTTAATGTGTATCTTGGCAGGTAAAATGCGATCTACCAGGATATTTACTTTGGATCCTATCCACAGATTGGTATAGGTATACTTATTTTAATTGGTTCTTCAAATGGTGGTTTACTGTTTGTGTTCGATTCATCTAACTTTTTGATTATTTTGAATTCTGTTCTTGAACTTTGGCATGTCTCGTTTCGCGTCTTCCTCTGAAATGGTGAATACTGTATTCTTATTTAAGGAATTTTATGATTCACGTCAGATATTCTTAAAGGGGGTTTTCTGCATCTCTATTTTTTTTTCCTCATTTCATATCGTGTTTGCGATATTAGATTTTCTACATAATATGTTTAATATTGATCTTAACAGGTATGATGCGATCTAACTAAACATGTATTTTGGATCCTCTCCACAAATTGGCACAGGTGTATTTATTTTAATTGGTTTATCGAAGAGGGGTTCCTCTCATTTCTTTTGAATTTTAACTAACTTTTGGTTGGACTTGGAATTCTGGTTTCGCTTTTACAGGAATAGCAATTACCACAATCTTCGCTTTAGAGAATCGTACATTCTACTGGATACTCATAGGTGGGTGTTTTCGGCTTCTGAAGAAAGATTTTATCATTCCATAGGGATTTATGATATTGACATTTCTACTTAGTGTGTTATCAATTCTTCTCGGTTGAATGCGATGTGAATCAGTATTAATTATTCTCTCCGCAGGTGGGCAGAAACAGAGCTATTTTAATTAGTTCTTCAAGTGGTGTTTTGCAGGTTATCTTAAACTTATCCATCATTTTTTATGATCTGGATGGATTTGGAATTTTGATATTTATTTGTGGCATCTTGGGTGTTTCTTTTTCAGGAGTCAATATTATTGAGAACAATAGGATACGCTACGGATATGTTTTAATGAGGGTAATCAACTTCTCTAAGAATTCGAGGAGGTTTGTGGTTTAGAAATTCTTTTATCTTTTTTTTTATGGCAGATTGATTGGTTTTTGTAGCTGTATTTTAATTTTCCTATTGATCGTCAATTTTGCAGTCTACTTGTGCTTCAAGACTTTTCGCAGTTCCAAGGTCAAATCACTTATGGAATAGTGCAGAAGGTGCTTCATAAGCTAAGGTGGTGGGATTGTGATTACGCCTACCAAAAGTCACGAAAGTGAGTAGTGACCTGATGAGAGAGGGCATTAGTGGGGGTAGTTGGGGAGAAGTGACATTCCCTAGACATTTGAATTTCAAGGTCCCACATAGCCTAACATTGCCTGCTGGGCTTGGTTTATAAGCTTGCAGCGCCTCTTATCCTGAAAAATGTCCTTTTGGGGTTGTGAATGAGTGTATACCCCGAAGCAAAGCCGTGCGGGTTAGACTTATGCCCAAAGCGGATAAGATTGTGTAAGGCGAGCACCGTTCAAATTTGGAGCCAGAGTTGGAAGATTAGAGCATTAGAGCCGATGGCGACTCTAGTCCAACGGGAGGGATTGTGATGACCCATGCCCATGGTAAGTCTCGAAATGAGATACGGTGAAGGTATGAGAGAGAAACGAGAGAAAGTCGCCAGAGTAGCATAAATCTCAAGTTCTCATATCGCCTATGGACTAGTGCTGAAGGTGCATTGTAAACTTAGCGGCTCCTCCCTACTCTAGCACAAGGCGTTTTGAGATTGTGCAAACCCCGAAGCAAAGCCGTGAGAGCCGATAGTTTAGGTCCAAAGCGGACAATATTGTGCTTGGCGGGGAAGGGCCGTTACAAAATGGTGTCAGAGCACGGTTCAACTGTTGGGCCAATAGTGGAAAGTTGAGTTCCATAGCCGAGGACGGCTCTAGACTCAGGCGGTAGGATTGTGATAACCCGTACCCAAAGTAACAGAAAAAGAGATACCTGATGGGAGATAGTGAGAGAGCTTCAGTGGGGGCGGGTGAAGAGAAGTGAAAACCGCCAGAGTGGCTCAAACCCCAAGATCCGATTTCATTTATTGACTAGTGTTGAAGGTGGTTTATAAGCTTAACGGTTCCTCCCCACTAGCACAAAGCCTTTTGGGTTGTGTTGGACTGCACGCACAGAAGCAAAGCCGTGTGAGACCAGAGTTTAGGCCCATCGCGGACAATATTGTGTAAGGCTGCAACGACCTGCCTCGACCTTCTAGCACAATATTGTCTGCTTTGATCCCGCACCCGGCCTGCAAGACTTTGCATCAGAGGACCCACGCCTGGGCAGCCATGTGCTAGATGGAGAGGAGCCAACATTTTATATACATATGAAATTCGCCCACGCTGGGCATTGTGGGACTCTGAAACACGCCCTCTGGCTCTAATCCCACACTGAGGCGATTATCTCTCCCGTTGGCGCTCCCTGGTTTTCAGGTTGGGCCCCCCTCTGGGGCGGGATACTACAACCCCCGTTAAGACCAGAGCCGCCCCCAGGTGGACATCCGATTGAGACTCGCACCAGCCCATACCCTCGGTTCGAGAGTTGAACCGTGCCTGATTCCATTAGTAACGACCTGCGTATTGCTTAAAGATTTGAATGATTCACGTCGGATATTCTTAACGGGATGGTGTTTGCGATATTTTGTTTATGACCTATTGTGTTTAATATCTATCTTTCCAGGTAGGCTACGATCTAACCGAGTACGTAATTTGGATCTTCTCTATAGACTGACATCGGTTTACTTATTTTTATTGGTTCTTCAAAGGGTGCTATGCAGTTTGATATTGATCTTGACAGGTAGGATACGATCTAACAGAATATGTATTTTGGATCCTCTCCACAAATCGGCACAGGTGTATTTATTTTAATTGGCTCATCGAAGGGAGGTTCTAGTTTGTTTTAGGAAATACATTTTACTTTTTGATGGTCGAGATAGATTCGCAATTCGATTGTTGAATTTTGACATGACTTGTTTTTATTCTTCAGGAATGGTGAATACAGTATTCTTACTTGACGAATTGTATAAGTCACGTCGGATATTCTTAAAGGGGGATTTTTCCGCTTCTCTAAAAAAAATTCTCATTTCATATGATTTTTGCGATATTAGATGTTCTACTTAATGTATTGAATATGTATCTTGGCAGGTAAAATGCTATCTACCAGGATAATTACTTTGCATCCTATCCACAGATTGGTATAGGTATACTTATTTTAATTGGTTCTTCAAATGGTGGTTTACTGTTTGTCTTAGATTCATTTAACTTTTTGATTATTTTGAATTCTGTTCTTGAACTTTGGCATGTGTCGTTTCGCGTGTTCCTGTTTTTTGCGATGGCTTGTATTTCTTCCTCTGAAATGGTGAATACTGTGTTCTTGTTTAAGGAATTTTATGATTCACGTCAGATATTCTTAAAGGGGGTTTTCTGCTTCTCTTTTTTTTTTCCTCATTTCATATCGTGTTTGCGATATTGGATTTTCTACTTAATATCTTTAATATTGATCTTGACAGGTATGATGCGATCTAACAAAACATGTATTTTGGATCCTCTCCACAAATTGGCACATGTGTATTTATTTTAATTGGTTTATCGAATAGGGGTTCCTCTCATTTCTTCTGAATTTTAAGTAACTTTTGGTTGGACTTGGAATTCTGGTTTCACTTTTACAGGAATAGCGATTACCACAATCTTCGCTTTAGAGAATCGTACATTCTACTGGATACTCATAGGTGGGTGTTTTCGGCTTCTGAAGAAAGATTTTATCATTCCATAGGGATTTATGATATTGGCATTTCTACTTAGTGTGTTATCAATTCTTCTCGGTTGAATGCTATGTGAATCAGTATTAATTATTCTCTCCGCAGGTGGGCAGAAACAGAGCTATTTTAATTAGTTCTTCAAGGGGTGTTTTGCAGGTTATCTTAAACTTATCCATCATTTTTTATGATCTGGATGGATTTGGAATTTTGATATTTATTTGTGGCATCTTGGGTGTTTCTTTTTCAGGAGTCAATATTATTGAGAACAATAGGATACGCTACAGATATGTTTTAATGAGGGTAATCAACTTCTCTAAGAATTCGAGGAGGTTTGCGGTTTAGAAATTCTTTTATCTTTTTTATGGCAGATTGATTGGTTTTTGTAGTTGTATTTTAATTTTCCTATTGATCGTCAATTTTGCAATCTATTTGTGCCTCAAGACTTTTCGCAGTTCCAAGGTCACATCACTTATGGAATAGTGCACAAGGTGCTTCATAAGCTAAGGTGGTGGGATTGTGATTACCCCTACCAAAAGTCACGAAAGTGAGTAGTGACCTGATGAGAGAGAGAGCATTAGTGGGGTAGTTGGGGAGAAGTGAAATTCCCTAGACATTTGAATTTCAAGGTCCCACATCGCCTAACATTGCCTGTTGGGCTTGGTTTATAAGCTTGCAGCGCCTCTTCTCCTGAAAAATGTCCTTTTGGGGTTGTAAATGAGTGTACACCGCGAAGCAAAGCCGTGCGGGTTGGAGTTAGGCCCAAAGCGGATAAAATTGTGTAAGGCGGGGTGGGTCGTTATAAATGGTATTAGAGCACGGTTCAAATTTTGAGCCAGAGTTGGAAGATTAGTGCATTAGAGCCGATGGCGACTCTAGTCCAACGGGAGGGATTGTGATGACCCATGGCCATGGTAAGTCTCGAAATGAGATACGGTGAAGGTATGAGAGGGAAATGAGAGAGTCGCCAGAGTGGCATAAATCTCAAGTTATCATATCGCCTATGGACTAGTGCTGAAGGTGCATTGTAAACTTAGCGGCTCCTCCCTACTCTAGCACAAGGCGTTTTGAGATTGTGCAGGAGTGCAAACCCCGAAGCAAAGCCGTGAGAGCCGATAGTTTAGGTCCAAAGCGGACAATATTGTGCTTGGCGGGGACAGGCCGTTACAAAATGGTGTCAGAGCACGGTTCAACTGTCGGGCCAATAGTGGAAAGTTGAGTTCCATAGCCGAGGACGGCTCTAGACTCAGGCGGTAGGATTGTGATAACCCGTACCCAAGTAACAAAAAAGAGATTCCTGATGGGAGATAGAGAGAGCTTCAGTTGGGGGGGGGGTGGAGAGAAGTGAAAATCGGCAAAGAGTTGAGCTTCAAGGTCCCGCATCGCCTAACATTGTCTCTTGAGCTTGGTGTATAAGCTAGTGTCTCCCATTTCTTATACAAAGCGTTTTGGGGTTGTGCAGGAGTGTACACCCCACAGCAAAGCCGTGCAGGTTGGTGTTAGGCGCAAAGCGAAAAATATTGTGCTAGGCAGGGTGGGTCGTTACAAATGGGATTAGAGCACGATTCAACTTTCGGGTCATTGGGCGAAGATAAGAGTATCCGAGACGAGGAGGACTCTAGTCCAAGGGGTTGGGATTTTGATGGATCGTGCCCATGCCCATGCCCATGCGAAGACTCGAAATGAGATGTAGTGAGGGCATGAGAGAAAACCGCCAGAGTGGCTCAAACCCCAAGATCCCATTTCGCCTATGCACTAGTGTTTAAGGTGGTTTATAAGCTTAACGCTTCCTCCCCACTAGCACAAAGTCTTTTGGGTTGTGCTGGACTGCACGCACAGAAGCAAAGCCGTGTGAGATCAGAGTTTAGGCCCATCGCGGACAATATTGTGTAAGGCTGCAACGACCTGCCTCGACCTTCTAGCACAATATTGTCTGCTTTGATCCCGCACCCGGCCTGCAAGACTTTGCATCAGAGGACCCACGCCTGGGCAGCCATGTGCTAGATGGAGAGGAGCCAACATTTTATATACAGATGAAATTCGCCCACGCTGGGCATTGTGGGACTCTGAAACACGCCCTCTGGCTCTAATCCCACACTGAGGCGATTATCTCTCCCGTTGGCGCTCCCTGGTTTTCAGGTTGGCCCCCCTCTGGGGCGGGGTACTAAAACCCCCGTTAAGACCAGAGCCGCCCCCAGGTGGACATCCGATTGAGGCTCGCACCAGCGCATACCCTCGGTCCGAGAGTTGAAACGTGCTCTGATTCCATTAGTAACGACCTGCGTATTGCTTAAAGATTTGAATGATTCACGTCGGATATTCTTAACGGGATGGTGTTTGCGATATTTTATTTATGACCTATTGTGTTTAATATCTATCTTTCCAGGTAGGCTACGATCTAACCGAGTACGTAATTTGGATCTTCTCTATAGACTGACATCGGTTTACTTATTTTTATTGGTTCTTCAAAGGGTGCTATGCAGTTTGATATTGATCTTGACAGGTAGGATACGATCTAACAGAATATGTATTTTGGATCCTCTCCACAAATCGGCACAGGTGTATTTATTTTAATTGGCTCATCGAAGGGAGGTTCTAGTTTGTTTTAGGAAATACATTTTACTTTTTGATGGTCGAGATAGATTCGAAATTCGATTGTTGAATTTTGACATGACTTGTTTTTATTCTTCAGGAATGGTGAATACAGTATTCTTACTTGACGAATTGTATAAGTCACGTCGGATATTCTTAAAGGGGGATTTTTCCGCTTCTCTAAAAAAAATTCTCATTTCATATGATTTTTGCGGTATTAGATGTTCTACTTAATGTATTGAATATGTATCTTGGCAGGTAAAATGCTATCTACCAGGATAATTACTTTGCATCCTATCCACAGATTGGTATAGGTATACTTATTTTAATTGGTTCTTCAAATGGTGGTTTACTGTTTGTCTTAGATTCATTTAACTTTTTGATTATTTTGAATTCTGTTCTTGAACTTTGGCATGTGTCGTTTCGCGTGTTCCTGTTTTTTGCGATGGCTTGTATTTCTTCCTCTGAAATGGTGAATACTGTGTTCTTGTTTAAGGAATTTTATGATTCACGTCAGATATTCTTAAAGGGGGTTTTCTGCTTCTCTATTTTTTTTTCCTCATTTCATATCGTGTTTGCGATATTGGATTTTCTACTTAATATCTTTAATATTGATCTTGACAGGTATGATGCGATCTAACAAAACATGTATTTTGGATCCTCTCCACAAATTGGCACATGTGTATTTATTTTAATTGGTTTATCGAATAGGGGTTCCTCTCATTTCTTCTGAATTTTAAGTAACTTTTGGTTGGACTTGGAATTCTGGTTTCACTTTTACAGGAATAGCGATTACCACAATCTTCGCTTTAGAGAATCGTACATTCTACTGGATACTCCTAGGTGGGTGTTTTCGGCTTCTGAAGAAAGATTTTATCATTCCATAGGGATTTATGATATTGGCATTTCTACTTAGTGTTTATCAATTCTTCTCGGTTGAATGCTATGTGAATCAGTATTAATTATTCTCTCCGCAGGTGGGCAGAAACAGAGCTATTTTAATTAGTTCTTCAAGGGGTGTTTTGCAGGTTATCTTAAACTTATCCATCATTTTTTATGATCTGGATGGATTTGGAATTTTGATATTTATTTGTGGCATCTTGGGTGTTTCTTTTTCAGGAGTCAATATTATTGAGAACAATAGGATACGCTACAGATATGTTTTAATGAGGGTAATCAACTTCTCTAAGAATTCGAGGAGGTTTGCGGTTTAGAAATTCTTTTATCTTTTTTATGGCATATTGATTGGTTTTTGTAGTTGTATTTTAATTTTCCTATTGATCGTCAATTTTGCAATCTATTTGTGCCTCAAGACTTTTCGCAGTTCCAAGGTCACATCACTTATGGAATAGTGCACAAGGTGCTTCATAAGCTAAGGTGGTGGGATTGTGATTACCCCTACCAAAAGTCACGAAAGTGAGTAGTGACCTGATGAGAGAGAGAGCATTAGTGGGGTAGTTGGGGAGAAGTGAAATTCCCTAGACATTTGAATTTCAAGGTCCCACATCGCCTAACATTGCCTGTTGGGCTTGGTTTATAAGCTTGCAGCGCCTCTTCTCCTGAAAAATGTCCTTTTGGGGTTGTAAATGAGTGTACACCGCGAAGCAAAGCCGTGCGGATTGGAGTTAGGCCCAAAGCGGATAAAATTGTGTAAGGCGGGGTGGGTCGTTATAAATGGTATTAGAGCACGGTTCAAATTTTGAGCCAGAGTTGGAAGATTAGTGCATTAGAGCCGATGGCGACTCTAGTCCAACGGGAGGGATTGTGATGACCCATGGCCATGGTAAGTCTCGAAATGAGATACGGTGAAGGTATGAGAGGGAAATGAGAGAGTCGCCAGAGTGGCATAAATCTCAAGTTATCATCGCCTATGGACTAGCTGAAGGTGCATTGTAAACTTAGCGGCTCCTCCCTACTCTAGCACAAGGCGTTTTGAGATTGTGCAGGAGTGCAAACCCCGAAGCAAAGCCGTGAGAGCCGATAGTTTAGGTCCAAAGGGACAATATTGTGCTTGGCGGGGACAGGCCGTTACAAAATGGTGTCAGAGCACGGTTCAACTGTCGGGCCAATAGTGGAAGTTGAGTTCCATAGCCGAGGACGGCTCTAGACTCAGGCGGTAGGATTGTGATAACCCGTACCCAAAGTAACAAAAAAAGAGATTCCTGATGGGAGATAGAGAGAGAGCTTCAGTTGGGGGGGGGGTGGAGAGAAGTGAAAATCGGCAAAGAGTTGAGCTTCAAGGTCCCGCATCGCCTAACATTGTCTCTTGAGCTTGGTGTATAAGCTAGTGTCTCCCATTTCTTATACAAAGCGTTTTGGGGTTGTGCAGGAGTGTACACCCCACAGCAAAGCCGTGCAGGTTGGTGTTAGGCGCAAAGCGAAAAATATTGTGCTAGGCAGGGTGGGTCGTTACAAATGGGATTAGAGCACGATTCAACTTTCGGGTCATTGGGCGAAGATAAGAGTATCCGAGCCGAGGAGGACTCTAGTCCAAGGGGTTGGGATTTTGATGGATCGTGCCCATGCCCATGCCCATGCGAAGACTCGAAATGAGATGTAGTGAGGGCATGAGAGAAAACCGCCAGAGTGGCTCAAACCCCAAGATCCCATTTCGCCTATGCACTAGTGTTGAAGGTGGTTTATAAGCTTAACGCTTCCTCCCCACTAGCACAAAGTCTTTTGGGTTGTGCTGGACTGCACGCACAGAAGCAAAGGCCGTGTGAGATCAGAGTTTAGGCCCATCGCGGACAATATTGTGTAAGGCTGCAACGACCTGCCTCGACCTTCTAGCACAATATTGTCTGCTTTGATCCCGCACCCGGCCTGCAAGACTTTGCATCAGAGGACCCACGCCTGGGCAGCCATGTGCTAGATGGAGAGGAGCCAACATTTTATATACATATGAAATTCGCCCACGCTGGGCATTGTGGGACTCTGAAACACGCCCTCTGGCTCTAATCCCACACTGAGGCGATTATCTCTCCCGTTGGCGCTCCCTGGTTTTCAGGTTGGCCCCCCTCTGGGGCGGGGTACTACAACCCCCGTTAAGACCAGAGCCGCCCCCAGGTGGACATCCGATTGAGGCTCGCACCAGCGCATACCCTCGGTCCGAGAGTTGAAACGTGCTCTGATTCCATTAGTAACGACCTGCGTATTGCTTAAAGATTTGAATGATTCACGTCGGATATTCTTAACGGGATGGTGTTTGCGATATTTTGTTTATGACCTATTGTGTTTAATATCTATCTTTCCAGGTAGGCTACGATCTAACCGAGTACGTAATTTGGATCTTCTCTATAGACTGACATCGGTTTACTTATTTTTATTGGTTCTTCAAAGGGTGCTATGCAGTTTGATATTGATCTTGACAGGTAGGATACGATCTAACAGAATATGTATTTTGGATCCTCTCCACAAATCGGCACAGGTGTATTTATTTTAATTGGCTCATCGAAGGGAGGTTCTAGTTTGTTTTAGGAAATACATTTTACTTTTTGATGGTCGAGATAGATTCGAATTCGATTGTTGAATTTTGACATGACTTGTTTTTATTCTTCAGGAATGGTGAATACAGTATTCTTACTTGACGAATTGTATAAGTCACGTCGGATATTCTTAAAGGGGGATTTTTCCGCTTCTCTAAAAAAAATTCTCATTTCATATGATTTTTGCGGTATTAGATGTTCTACTTAATGTATTGAATATGTATCTTGGCAGGTAAAATGCTATCTACCAGGATAATTACTTTGCATCCTATCCACAGATTGGTATAGGTATACTTATTTTAATTGGTTCTTCAAATGGTGGTTTACTGTTTGTCTTAGATTCATTTAACTTTTTGATTATTTTGAATTCTGTTCTTGAACTTTGGCATGTGTCGTTTCGCGTGTTCCTGTTTTTTGCGATGGCTTGTATTTCTTCCTCTGAAATGGTGAATACTGTGTTCTTGTTAAGGAATTTTATGATTCACGTCAGATATTCTTAAAGGGGGTTTTCTGCTTCTCTATTTTTTTTTCCTCATTTCATATCGTGTTGCGATATTGGATTTTCTACTTAATATCTTTAATATTGATCTTGACAGGTATGATGCGATCTAACAAAACATGTATTTTGGATCCTCTCCACAAATTGGCACATGTGTATTTATTTTAATTGGTTTATCGAATAGGGGTTCCTCTCATTTCTTCTGAATTTTAAGTAACTTTTGGTTGGACTTGGAATTCTGGTTTCACTTTTACAGGAATAGCGATTACCACAATCTTCGCTTTAGAGAATCGTACATTCTACTGGATACTCCTAGGTGGGTGTTTTCGGCTTCTGAAGAAAGATTTTATCATTCCATAGGGATTTATGATATTGGCATTTCTACTTAGTGTGTTATCAATTCTTCTCGGTTGAATGCTATGTGAATCAGTATTAATTATTCTCTCCGCAGGTGGGCAGAAACAGAGCTATTTTAATTAGTTCTTCAAGGGGTGTTTTGCAGGTTATCTTAAACTTATCCATCATTTTTTATGATCTGGATGGATTTGGAATTTTGATATTTATTTGTGGCATCTTGGGTGTTTCTTTTTCAGGAGTCAATATTATTGAGAACAATAGGATACGCTACAGATATGTTTTAATGAGGGTAATCAACTTCTCTAAGAATTCGAGGAGGTTTGCGGTTTAGAAATTCTTTTATCTTTTTTATGGCAGATTGATTGGTTTTTGTAGTTGTATTTAATTTTCCTATTGATCGTCAATTTTGCAATCAATTTGTGCCTCAAGACTTTTCGCAGTTCCAAGGTCACATCACTTATGGAATAGTGCACAAGGTGCTTCATAAGCTAAGGTGGTGGGATTGTGATTACCCCTACCAAAAGTCACGAAAGTGAGTAGTGACCTGTGAGAGAGAGAGCATTAGTGGGGTAGTTGGGGAGAAGTGAAATTCCCTAGACATTTGAATTTCAAGGTCCCACATCGCCTAACATTGCCTGTTGGGCTTGGTTTATAAGCTTGCAGCGCCTCTTCTCCTGAAAAATGTCCTTTTGGGGTTGTAAATGAGTGTACACCGCGAAGCAAAGCCGTGCGGGTTGGAGTTAGGCCCAAAGCGGATAAAATTGTGTAAGGCGGGGTGGGTCGTTATAAATGGTATTAGAGCACGGTTCAAATTTTGAGCCAGAGTTGGAAGATTAGTGCATTAGAGCCGATGGCGACTCTAGTCCAACGGGAGGGATTGTGATGACCCATGGCCATGGTAAGTCTCGAAATGAGATACGGTGAAGGTATGAGAGGGAAATGAGAGTCGCCAGAGTGGCATAAATCTCAAGTTCTCATATCGCCTATGGACTAGTGCTGAAGGTGCATTGTAAACTTAGCGGCTCCTCCCTACTCTAGCACAAGGCGTTTTGAGATTGTGCAGGAGTGCAAACCCCGAAGCAAAGCCGTGAGAGCCGATAGTTTAGGTCCAAAGCGGACAATATTGTGCTTGGCGGGGACGGGCCGTTACAAAATGGTGTCAGAGCACGGTTCAACTGTCGGGCCAATAGTGGAAAGTTGAGTTCCATAGCCGAGGACGGCTCTAGACTCAGGCGGTAGGATTGTGATAACCCGTACCCAAAGTAACAAAAAAAGAGATTCCTGATGGAGATAAAGAGAGAGCTTCAGTTGGGGGGGGGGTGGAGAGAAGTGAAAATCGGCAAAGAGTTGAGCTTCAAGGTCCCGCATCGCCTAACATTGTCTCTTGAGCTTGGTGTATAAGCTAGTGTCTCCCATTTCTTATACAAAGCGTTTTGGGGTTGTGCAGGAGTGTACACCCCACAGCAAAGCCGTGCAGGTTGGTGTTAGGCGCAAAGCGAAAAATATTGTGCTAGGCAGGGTGGGTCGTTACAAATGGGATTAGAGCACGATTCAACTTTCGGGTCATTGGGCGAAGATAAGAGTATCCGAGCCGAGGAGGACTCTAGTCCAAGGGGTTGGGATTTTGATGGATCGTGCCCATGCCCATGCGAAGACTCGAAATGAGATGTAGTGAGGGCATGAGAGAAAACCGCCAGAGTGGCTCAAACCCCAAGATCCCATTTCGCCTATGCATAGTGTTGAAGGTGGTTTACAAGCTTAACGCTTTCCCCACTAGCACAAAGTCTTTTGGGTTGTGCTGGACTGCACGCACAGAAGCAAAGCCGTGTGAGATCAGAGTTTAGGCCCATCGCGGACAATATTGTGTAAGGCTGCAACGACCTGCCTCGACCTTCTAGCACAATATTGTCTGCTTTGATCCCGCAGCCGGCCTGCAAGACTTTGCATCAGAGGACCCACGCCTGGGCAGCCATGTGCTAGATGGAGAGGAGCCAACATTTTATATACATATGAAATTCGCCACGCTGGGCATTGTGGGACTCTGAAACACGCCCTCTGGCTCTAATCCCACACTGAGGCGATTATCTCCCGTTGGCGCTCCCTGGTTTTCAGGTTGGCCCCCTCTGGGGCGGGGTACTACAACCCCCGTTAAGACCAGAGCCGCCCCCAGGTGGACATCCGATTGAGGCTCGCACCAGCGCATACCCTCGGTCCGAGAGTTGAAACGTGCTCTGATTCCATTAGTAACGACCTGCGTATTGCTTAAAGATTTGAATGATTCACGTCGGATATTCTTAACGGGATGGTGTTTGCGATATTTTGTTTATGACCTATTGTGTTTAATATCTATCTTTCCAGGTAGGCTACGATCTAACCGAGTACGTAATTTGGATCTTCTCTATAGACTGACATCGGTTTACTTATTTTTATTGGTTCTTCAAAGGGTGCTATGCAGTTTGATATTGATCTTGACAGGTAGGATACGATCTAACAGAATATGTATTTTGGATCCTCTCCACAAATCGGCACAGGTGTATTTATTTTAATTGGCTCATCGAAGGGAGGTTCTAGTTTGTTTTAGGAAATACATTTTACTTTTTGATGGTCGAGATAGATTCGCAATTCGATTGTTGAATTTTGACATGACTTGTTTTTATTCTTCAGGAATGGTGAATACAGTATTCTTACTTGACGAATTGTATAAGTCACGTCGGATATTCTTAAAGGGGGATTTTTCCGCTTCTCTAAAAAAATTCTCATTTCATATGATTTTTGCGATATTAGATGTTCTACTTAATGTATTGAATATGTATCTTGGCAGGTAAAATGCTATCTACCAGGATAATTACTTTGCATCCTATCCACAGATTGGTATAGGTATACTTATTTTAATTGGTTCTTCAAATGGTGGTTTACTGTTTGTCTTAGATTCATTTAACTTTTTGATTATTTTGAATTCTGTTCTTGAACTTTGGCATGTGTCGTTTCGCGTGTTCCTGTTTTTTGCGATGGCTTGTATTTCTTCCTCTGAAATGGTGAATACTGTGTTCTTGTTTAAGGAATTTTATGATTCACGTCAGATATTTTAAAGGGGGTTTTCTGCTTCTCTATTTTTTTTTCCTCATTTCATATCGTGTTTGCGATATTGGATTTTCTACTTAATATCTTTAATATTGATCTTGACAGGTATGATGCGATCTAACAAAACATGTATTTTGGATCCTCTCCACAAATTGGCACATGTGTATTTATTTTAATTGGTTTATCGAATAGGGGTTCCTCTCATTTCTTCTGAATTTTAAGTAACTTTTGGTTGGACTTGGAATTCTGGTTTCACTTTTACAGGAATAGCGATTACCACAATCTTCGCTTTAGAGAATCGTACATTCTACTGGATACTCCTAGGTGGGTGTTTTCGGCTTCTGAAGAAAGATTTTATCATTCCATAGGGATTTATGATATTGGCATTTCTACTTAGTGTGTTATCAATTCTTCTCGGTTGAATGCTATGTGAATCAGTATTAATTATTCTCTCCGCAGGTGGGCAGAAACAGAGCTATTTTAATTAGTTCTTCAAGGGGTGTTTTGCAGGTTATCTTAAACTTATCCATCATTTTTTATGATCTGGATGGATTTGGAATTTTGATATTTATTTGTGGCATCTTGGGTGTTTCTTTTTCAGGAGTCAATATTATTGAGAACAATAGGATACGCTACAGATATGTTTTAATGAGGGTAATCAACTTCTCTAAGAATTCGAGGAGGTTTGCGGTTTAGAAATTCTTTTATCTTTTTTATGGCAGATTGATTGGTTTTTGTAGTTGTATTTTAATTTTCCTATTGATCGTCAATTTTGCAATCTATTTGTGCCTCAAGACTTTTCGCAGTTCCAAGGTCACATCACTTATGGAATAGTGCACAAGGTGCTTCATAAGCTAAGGTGGTGGGATTGTGATTACCCCTACCAAAAGTCACGAAAGTGAGTAGTGACCTGATGAGAGAGAGAGCATTAGTGGGGTAGTTGGGGAGAAGTGAAATTCCCTAGACATTTGAATTTCAAGGTCCCACATCGCCTAACATTGCCTGTTGGGCTTGGTTTATAAGCTTGCAGCGCCTCTTCTCCTGAAAAATGTCCTTTTGGGGTTGTAAATGAGTGTACACCGCGAAGCAAAGCCGTGCGGGTTGGAGTTAGCCCAAAGCGGATAAAATTGTGTAAGGCGGGGTGGGTCGTTATAAATGGTATTAGAGCACGGTTCAAATTTTGAGCCAGAGTTGGAAGATTAGTGCATTAGAGCCGATGGCGACTCTAGTCCAACGGGAGGGATTGTGATGACCCATGGCCATGGTAAGTCTCGAAATGAGATACGGTGAAGGTATGAGAGGGAAATGAGAGAGTCGCCAGAGTGGCATAAATCTCAAGTTCTCATATCGCCTATGGACTAGTGCTGAAGGTGCATTGTAAACTTAGCGGCTCCTCCCTACTCTAGCACAAGGCGTTTTGAGATTGTGCAGGAGTGCAAACCCCGAAGCAAAGCCGTGAGAGCCGATAGTTTAGGTCCAAAGCGGACAATATTGTGCTTGGCGGGGACGGGCCGTTACAAAATGGTGTCAGAGCACGGTTCAACTGTCGGGCCAATAGTGGAAAGTTGAGTTCCATAGCGAGGACGGCTCTAGACTCAGGCGGTAGGATTGTGATAACCCGTACCCAAAGTAACAAAAAAGAGATTCCTGATGGAGATAAAGAGAGAGCTTCAGTTGGGGGGGGGTGGAGAGAAGTGAAAATCGGCAAAGAGTTGAGCTTCAAGGTCCCGCATCGCCTAACATTGTCTCTTGAGCTTGGTGTATAAGCTAGTGTCTCCCATTTCTTATACAAAGCGTTTTGGGGTTGTGCAGGAGTGTACACCCCACAGCAAAGCCGTGCAGGTTGGTGTTAGGCGCAAAGCGAAAAATATTGTGCTAGGCAGGGTGGGTCGTTACAAATGGGATTAGAGCACGATTCAACTTTCGGGTCATTGGGCGAAGATAAGAGTATCCGAGCCGAGGAGGACTCTAGTCCAAGGGGTTGGGATTTTGATGGATCGTGCCCATGCCCATGCGAAGACTCGAAATGAGATGTAGTGAGGGCATGAGAGAAAACCGCCAGAGTGGCTCAAACCCCAAGATCCCATTTCGCCTATGCACTAGTGTTGAAGGTGGTTTACAAGCTTAACGCTTCCTCCCCACTAGCACAAAGTCTTTTGGGTTGTGCTGGACTGCACGCACAGAAGCAAAGCCGTGTGAGATCAGAGTTTAGGCCCATCGCGGACAATATTGTGTAAGGCTGCAACGACCTGCCTCGACCTTCTAGCACAATATTGTCTGCTTTGATCCCGCACCCGGCCTGCAAGACTTTGCATCAGAGGACCCACGCCTGGGCAGCCATGTGCTAGATGGAGAGGAGCCAACATTTTATATACATATGAAATTCGCCCACGCTGGGCATTGTGGGACTCTGAAACACGCCCTCTGGCTCTAATCCCACACTGAGGCGATTATCTCTCCCGTTGGCGCTCCCTGGTTTTCAGGTTGGCCCCCCTCTGGGGGGGGTACTACAACCCCCGTTAAGACCAGAGCCGCCCCCAGGTGGACATCCGATTGAGGCTCGCACCAGCGCATACCTCGGTCCGAGAGTTGAAACGTGCTCTGATTCCATTAGTAACGACCTGCGTATTGCTTAAAGATTTGAATGATTCACGTCGGATATTCTTAACGGGATGGTGTTTGCGATATTTTGTTTATGACCTATTGTGTTTAATATCTATCTTTCCAGGTAGGCTACGATCTAACCGAGTACGTAATTTGGATCTTCTCTATAGACTGACATCGGTTTACTTATTTTTATTGGTTCTTCAAAGGGTGCTATGCAGTTTGATATTGATCTTGACAGGTAGGATACGATCTAACAGAATATGTATTTTGGATCCTCTCCACAAATCGGCACAGGTGTATTTATTTTAATTGGCTCATCGAAGGGAGGTTCTAGTTTGTTTTAGGAAATACATTTTACTTTTTGATGGTCGAGATAGATTCGCAATTCGATTGTTGAATTTTGACATGACTTGTTTTTATTCTTCAGGAATGGTGAATACAGTATTCTTACTTGACGAATTGTATAAGTCACGTCGGATATTCTTAAAGGGGGATTTTTCCGCTTCTCTAAAAAAAATTCTCATTTCATATGATTTTTGCGATATTAGATGTTCTACTTAATGTATTGAATATGTATCTTGGCAGGTAAAATGCTATCTACCAGGATAATTACTTTGCATCCTATCCACAGATTGGTATAGGTATACTTATTTTAATTGGTTCTTCAAATGGTGGTTTACTGTTTGTCTTAGATTCATTTAACTTTTTGATTATTTTGAATTCTGTTCTTGAACTTTGGCATGTGTCGTTTCGCGTGTTCCTGTTTTTTGCGATGGCTTGTATTTCTTCCTCTGAAATGGTGAATACTGTGTTCTTGTTTAAGGAATTTTATGATTCACGTCAGATATTCTTAAAGGGGGTTTTCTGCTTCTCTATTTTTTTTTCCTCATTTCATATCGTGTTTGCGATATTGGATTTTCTACTTAATATCTTTAATATTGATCTTGACAGGTATGATGCGATCTAAAAAACATGTATTTTGGATCCTCTCCACAAATTGGCACATGTGTATTTATTTTAATTGGTTTATCGAATAGGGGTTCCTCTCATTTCTTCTGAATTTTAAGTAACTTTTGGTTGGACTTGGAATTCTGGTTTCACTTTTACAGGAATAGCGATTACCACAATCTTCGCTTTAGAGAATCGTACATTCTACTGGATACTCCTAGGTGGGTGTTTTCGGCTTCTGAAGAAAGATTTTATCATTCCATAGGGATTTATGATATTGGCATTTCTACTTAGTGTGTTATCAATTCTTCTCGGTTGAATGCTATGTGAATCAGTATTAATTATTCTCTCCGCAGGTGGGCAGAAACAGAGCTATTTTAATTAGTTCTTCAAGGGGTGTTTTGCAGGTTATAAACTTATCCATCATTTTTTATGATCTGGATGGATTTGGAATTTTGATATTTATTTGTGGCATCTTGGGTGTTTCTTTTTCAGGAGTCAATATTATTGAGAACAATAGGATACGCTACAGATATGTTTTAATGAGGGTAATCAACTTCTCTAAGAATTCGAGGAGGTTTGCGGTTTAGAAATTCTTTTATCTTTTTTATGGCAGATTGATTGGTTTTTGTAGTTGTATTTTAATTTTCCTATTGATCGTCAATTTTGCAATCTATTTGTGCCTCAAGACTTTTCGCAGTTCCAAGGTCACATCACTTATGGAATAGTGCACAAGGTGCTTCATAAGCTAAGGTGGTGGGATTGTGATTACCCCTACCAAAAGTCACGAAAGTGAGTAGTGACCTGATGAGAGAGAGCATTAGTGGGGTAGTTGGGGAGAAGTGAAATTCCCTAGACATTTGAATTTCAAGGTCCCACATCGCCTAACATTGCCTGTTGGGCTTGGTTTATAAGCTTGCAGCGCCTCTTCTCCTGAAAAATGTCCTTTTGGGGTTGTAAATGAGTGTACACCGCGAAGCAAAGCCGTGCGGGTTGGAGTTAGGCCCAAAGCGGATAAAATTGTGTAAGGCGGGGTGGGTCGTTATAAATGGTATTAGAGCACGGTTCAAATTTTGAGCCAGAGTTGGAAGATTAGTGCATTAGAGCCGATGGCGACTCTAGTCCAACGGGAGGGATTGTGATGACCCATGGCCATGGTAAGTCTCGAAATGAGATACGGTGAAGGTATGAGAGGGAAATGAGAGAGTCGCCAGAGTGGCATAAATCTCAAGTTCTCATATCGCCTATGGACTAGTGCTGAAGGTGCATTGTAAACTTAGCGGCTCCTCCCTACTCTAGCACAAGGCGTTTTGAGATTGTGCAGGAGTGCAAACCCCGAAGCAAAGCCGTGAGAGCCGATAGTTTAGGTCCAAAGCGGACAATATTGTGCTTGGCGGGGACGGGCCGTTACAAAATGGTGTCAGAGCACGGTTCAACTGTCGGGCCAATAGTGGAAAGTTGAGTTCCATAGCCGAGGACGGCTCTAGACTCAGGCGGTAGGATTGTGATAACCCGTACCCAAAGTAACAAAAAAAGAGATTCCTGATGGGAGATAAAGAGAGAGCTTCAGTTGGGGGGGGGTGGAGAGAAGTGAAAATCGGCAAAGAGTTGAGCTTCAAGGTCCCGCATCGCCTAACATTGTCTCTTGAGCTTGGTGTATAAGCTAGTGTCTCCCATTTCTTATACAAAGCGTTTTGGGGTTGTGCAGGAGTGTACACCCCACAGCAAAGCCGTGCAGGTTGGTGTTAGGCGCAAAGCGAAAAATATTGTGCTAGGCAGGGTGGGTCGTTACAAATGGGATTAGAGCACGATTCAACTTTCGGGTCATTGGGCGAAGATAAGAGTATCCGAGCCGAGGAGGACTCTAGTCCAAGGGGTTGGGATTTTGATGGATCGTGCCCATGCCCATGCGAAGACTCGAAATGAGATGTAGTGAGGGCATGAGAGAAAACCGCCAGAGTGGCTCAAACCCCAAGATCCCATTTCGCCTATGCACTAGTGTTGAAGGTGGTTTACAAGCTTAACGCTTCCTCCCCACTAGCACAAAGTCTTTTGGGTTGTGCTGGACTGCACGCACAGAAGCAAAGCCGTGTGAGATCAGAGTTTAGGCCCATCGCGGACAATATTGTGTAAGGCTGCAACGACCTGCCTCGACCTTCTAGCACAATATTGTCTGCTTTGATCCCGCACCCGGCCTGCAAGACTTTGCATCAGAGGACCCACGCCTGGGCAGCCATGTGCTAGATGGAGAGGAGCCAACATTTTATATACATATGAAATTCGCCCACGCTGGGCATTGTGGGACTCTGAAACACGCCCTCTGGCTCTAATCCCACACTGAGGCGATTATCTCCCGTTGGCGCTCCCTGGTTTTCAGGTTGGCCCCCTCTGGGGCGGGGTACTACAACCCCGTTAAGACCAGAGCCGCCCCAGGTGGACATCCGATTGAGGCTCGCACCAGCGCATACCCTCGGTCCGAGAGTTGAAACGTGCTCTGATTCCATTAGTAACGACCTGCGTATTGCTTAAAGATTTGAATGATTCACGTCGGATATTCTTAACGGGATGGTGTTTGCGATATTTTGTTTATGACCTATTGTGTTTAATATCTATCTTTCCAGGTAGGCAACGATCTAACCGAGTACGTAATTTGGATCTTCTCTATAGACTGACATCGGTTTACTTATTTTTATTGGTTCTTCAAAGGGTGCTATGCAGTTTGATATTGATCTTGACAGGTAGGATACGATCTAACAGAATATGTATTTTGGATCCTCTCCACAAATCGGCACAGGTGTATTTATTTTAATTGGCTCATCGAAGGGAGGTTCTAGTTTGTTTTAGGAAATACATTTTACTTTTTGATGGTCGAGATAGATTCGCAATTCGATTGTTGAATTTTGACATGACTTGTTTTTATTCCTCAGGAATGGTGAATACCGTATTCTTACTTAACGAATTTTATAAGTCGCGTCAGATATTCTTAAAGGGGGTTTTCCTCTTTTCTAAAAAAAATTCTCATTTCATATGGTTTTTGCGATACTATTTTTCTACTTAATGTATTTAATGTCTATCTTGACAGGTAAAGTACGATCTACCAGGATATTTACTTTGGATCCTCTCCGCAGATTAGTATAGGTGTACTTATTATAACTGGTTCTTCAAATGTTTGTTTACTGTTTGTTTGAAATTCATCTAACTTTTTGATTGCTTTTGAATTCTGTTCTTGAACTTTGGCATGTCTCGTTTCGCGTGTTCCTGATTTTGCGATGGCTTGTATTTCTTCCTCTGAAATGGTGAATACTGTATTATTGCTGAAGGAATTTTACACGTCAGAAATTCTTAAAGGGGGTTTTCTGCATCTCTATTTTTTTTTTCTCATTTCATATTGTGTTTGCGATATTGGATTTTCTACTTAATATGTTTAATATTGATCTTGACAGGTAGGATGCGGTCTTATAGAATATGTATTTTGGATCCTCTCCACAAATCGGCATAGGTGTATTTATTTTAATTGGCTCATCGAAGAGTGGTTCTAGTTTGTTTTAAGAAATACAATTTACTTTTTGATGGTCGAGATAGATTCGCAATTCGATTGTTGAATTTTGACATGACTTGTTTTTATTCTTCAAGAATGGTGAATACAGTATTCTTACTTGATGAATTGTATAAGTCACGTCGGATATTCTTAAAGGGGGGTTTTTCCGCTTCTCTAAAAAAATTTCTCATTTCATATGATTTTTGCGATATTAGATGTTCTACTTAATGTATTTAATATGAATCTTGATAGGTAAAATGCTATCTACCAGGATATTTACTTTGGATCCTATCCACAGATTGGTATAGGTATACTTATTTTAATTGGTTCTTCAAATGGTGGTTTACTGTTTGTCTTAGATTCATCTAACTTTTTGATTATTTTGAATTATGTTCTTCAACTTTGGCATGTGTCGTTTCGCGTGTTCCTGTTTTTTGCGATGGCTTGTATTTCTTCCTCTGAAATGGTGAATACTGTGTTCTTGTTTAAGGAATTTTATGATTCACGTCAGATATTCTTAAAGGGGGTTTTCTGCTTCTCTATTTTTTTTTCCTCATTTCATATCGTGTTTGCGATATTGGATTTTCTACTTAATATGTTTAATATTGATCTTGACAGGTATGATGCGATCTAACAAAACATGTATTTTGGATCCTCTCCACAAATTGGCACATGTGTATTTATTTTAATTGGTTTATCGAAGAGGGGTTCCTCACATTTCTTCTGAAATTTAACTAACTTTTGGTTGGACTTGGAATTCTGGTTTCGGTGATGAAAGTTCTTCTTGCAACAGCACGGGTGATTACTTGATCATTATTTTAGTAAAATAACTCGCTTGTTGGTGAAACATTTTTTTTTTTGAAGAAAAAAGGGATCTACAAATACTTAGGACAGCAAAGTGTCCTCTCATGCCATTCCCAATTGTTTGTTGCTGGGGCCTCTTGTGGCTTTGTGTGGTGTCTTAAGAATTGTTTCAGATTGGAAGATAACCGGTAGCCAATGCATGGCTAAATTAGAAAGAAGAAATAAAAAACATACAAATTGGATGGCTAGGACTTCTATCTGAAAGTTTTTTTGTTACTTTTTGCCATTCGGTACTGGAGCCGTCAAATAAATGGTTCTTCGTTTTACTGGGTAGTGGGTATGTAAGGACACTGTTCATGTTCCAGTGCTTTTGGACCCTTTTTTGTTTTCCTTATGTTGCACATTTCATGTTAAATAGGAACATTAATTTTATCAAAATAGAACCTTTTGTTGGCCTTCTTCAGATCTCTCATTTCTCGCTTTATCATGACACTGTAGGTTGCAGCTCAACAAGGCACATATCTTGCAAAGTGCTTTTAACTGTATGGAGGAGGCTGAACATAACCCTGAAGGTCCTCCTCGGTTTAGGGGATCAGGGCGCCATCGTTTTCATCCTTTTAGGTACCATTATGATTTCATGCCTACAGATTTAATTTATTAGCTTTAGTCATTCCTTGCTGATACAAGGCTAAGATGATCAAATGAGGGTGAAATTTCACATATCACCTAACAATGTGGTGCCCCATGTCCAAAATCTATCAATGTTCTCTTTTTGGTGGCTAAACCGAAAACTTGATTGCTTATTTTGCTTTGGTTAACACAATTTTTTTCATATGGTATCCATCTTTGGGGTGAATAAAAAACAAAAAGAACTGCAGTGTTGAATTACTCATATTATTTAGCCACTATGGTATGATTATAAATGCCAAAATGCATATTTAGTGTTTTATTTCCATAAACTATGAATAATGGGCTTTTAGCTATTGATGGTGATGATAAAACTAAGAATAAGCAACGTCTTTGTTGACATTTGTAACAGAATGGCCAATTGGGATGTTAGTTGCTCCACTACTTTTTAGTGTTTTGGACTTAAAAGTAACCTATGTGCTCTTTATACACCAATTTTACTTGTGTGTACTCATTACCTTTTGCAGAAACCTGGAGGAATAATTGCTTTACTTGATGAGGCTTGGTAGGAATATATATTTCTCTTACCTTATAATGTTCTTTGGTAATTTTTTCTTGAGGAAAAGTGATCGGGATTCGTTAGGGAACACTGTTATAGAGAGAAAATCCCTTGTGGAATACCTTATGCAAAAATCTTGTAGTAAAAAATGTTTCTTTGGAGTGTCAGTCAATTCCTAACTTCCCCCAATGGCTTTGCTTGTTCCTTCAGTATGTTTCCAAAGTCAACACATGAGACATTTTGTGAGAAGCTCTATCAAATATTCAAAGTTCACAAGCGCTTTATAAAGCCAAAATTGTCTCAAACTGGCTTTATCATCTCACATTATGCAGGCGAGGTGAAGTTTTGTTTCTACACATTCAAGTATTTCATTTCTAAGCTTTCTATGGAATTTCAATTTGTTCATTTTCTATAACCGGTTTCAGGTCATGTATCAATTTGATCAGTTTCTGGACAAAAACAAAGACTATGTGGTGGCAGAACATCAAGACTTGTTGAGTGCTTCAAAATGTTTGTTTGTATCAGGCCTGTTCCCTCCAATTAATGATGAGACAACAAAATCTTCCAAGTTCGCTTCCATTGGTTCTCATTTTAAGGTATCTTCTTCTTTTGTTATTTATTTTACAATGGATGGTATTGGACTTAAGGGTGTCAGTTGGACAGTCCAGCATGTTAGGTCTTTGACCTAGGCCCTTTATAGGTTAGGATTGGGCAGGGTTGTGAACCCTTGTGCCTGATTGTGCCCAATCTAATAACTGAAGCCTGCTTACTTGTGGGACCAGGTTCTGGTTAGGATAAATGAGAGGATAATAACAACAGCAGCAGCAACAACAACAACAATTATAATAACAATAATAATAATAACATAATAAGATAGCATCAGTAGTAATTGTTGTTGTTGTACTAGTAATTAACTAATTATATTATTACTATTATTGTTATTATTATTAGTTAAAAAGCTATGAATAGAAGATAGAATGAGATGAAAGCCATTAAAAAGTCAGAGGAGGGGATAAAAGAGGATATAATAGATTGTGGAGTGATGGACGACATGTTGTATGATGGTAAAGTGGCCTGAGGGTTGGCCTCAGATAAATGGTACAGTGGCAATGGTGATACACACATCTATGTATGTTATGTATGTTAAATTGGTTACATAAACAATTATACACATGCAACTTTGCATGTATAGTTGGACTGTACTGGTCCAGGATTGGTTCTTATGAAGTTGTGATCAGGTCAGACTTGGTTTCCCTGGGGCTTGGCTGACTCACCCTGGCTGGGTTTTGATACCAGGGCATTTGACACTCGTAATTGGAAGTCAACTATAGTATGGTTCATGAAGGATTACTATCATATATGATCACATCAAGTGGCTTGCATCAGCGTCATAATGCCCTCTGAAGTGACAAGTTAACACCAATGCTTTCGTGATCTTAATGTTGCAGCTACAACTACAGTCCTTGATGGAGACATTGAATTCAATAGAGCCTCACTACGTAAGATGTGTTAAGCCAAACAATCTTCTGAAACCTACCATATTCGAGAATGTCAATGTCATGCAACAATTGCGGTGTGGTGTGAGTATATACTGAAGTCGAGTGATGTCTTCAATTGATTCAGAGACATTGCAATAGTACAATTTCGTCATGTTCATACTTAAAATTCCTGTTATTAATTGTCTTTTATAGGGTGTTCTTGAAGCTATCAGAATCAGCTGTGCTGGATACCCCACTCGCATGAGATGTTATGAATTTCTTCTGCGTTTTAGAATTCTTGCTCCAGAAGTTACAGAAGGGACGTAAGTACCTTTTTTTATTACATCAGCTTGAAGTGAAACCATAGTTCTATCCATCAAGACTTCTGTTTGATTGGTCTGAAGCCTAAATTCTAGTTGGACAATGATAGTAGTTGATCATTTTAAGTGTTTCCTGTACTTTTTGCATTTCTTAACAGATACTTCGAAAAGGAGCCATGCATAAATATTTTGGATAAGAAGGGGTTGCAAGGGTATCAGGTAGTTTCTGGTCCTGGTTTTCAGCACCAAATGATGTCTGTGGGGGATATTTCCAACTGTTCTTGGCCTCCTCTTTCCCTTCTATGTTTCCCTCAAATATTAATAATTACTCTATCCCTCCCACCCCTAAAATAAAATACATAAAACATGGCCCACCTATTTTGGGTCTGAATAACACTTGCAGATGAAAATTTTGCTTCTAAACTTACATTTTTTTAGTTCCTCGGTGAGATAAGATAATCATTTCTTCTTCTTGGAGTAATTATGAATACATTGAAGTTTGCTTAGCATTTATATATATAAATTAAGTCTTTTTAAATCCACTGTGCATTCTTATGCTTCCAGCCACATTTTGTGACATTATTTATGATTCAAATGACTTACGGTTTTCTAGATGGGAAAAACAAAGATATTCCTACAAGCAGGCCTGATGGCTGAACTCGATGCATGGAGAACCAAGATACTCAGCAGGGCAGCAAAGTCTATTCAGTGTCATTCACGGAGACATATTGCTAGGAAACAATATATTGCATTGAGGAGGTCTTCCATTCATGTGCAATCTTCATGGAGAGGTATGGTCTTCCTTTGTAATAAGCAACATGAAATGAATTCCTTGAGAAAACCTAAATTCACCACTGGCGCTATTGCTAGAAATGGCCCTGGATTTTTCTAGTTGATCCACCAGTGAAGAGGTCATTATTTTTTTCCGTTTTCTTTTCAGTCACCTCTGTTGCATAGCATTCAACAGATCTGTTAGCTGCTTAAGTTGTTGTTTCTGATTTTTTATTATGTGATAAGATTTGTAGGAAGACAGGCTTGCAAATTATATGAAGGGATGAGAAGGGACGCTGCTGCTCTCAAAGTTCAAAAGAATTTGCCCCATTACCATGCCAAGAAGGACTACAAATCCTTGCATCTTTCTGTTCTAGTTCTGCAAGCTGGTCTTAGAGGAATGGTAGCTCGTAATGAATTTACATTTACTAGGCAGATGAAAGCAGCAACTATTATTCAGGTTGTTACATGAACATATAGTACATACTTAAATTACCAAGTTTAGATCTTTATTATGTTCTTAAAGATGATGACCCTTGAGGAATTATTTGCAGGCTCAGTGGCATCGTCATATAGATTCTTCATATTATAAGAAACTGAAATGGGCATCAATAACTATGCAATGTCGGTGGAGAGAAAGACTGCAAGGAGACAGCTTAGAAAACTCAAAATGGTTAGTGCCAATCATCTTGCATTTACAAGATAATGCAATGAATTTGTGGAAAGTAAAATTATAAAATGGTTATTACGGTTCCGTTGATGTCAAGATATCAATTAATTCTTCCCAGTATACACAAACATGCAATTAGCAGGGCATATGATGATCAAAGTAGATTTTAATTTGAGTATGACATGTTATGTCTTCAACCTTCTGTCCTGATATTTTTACTCCATAGGATGATTTATTTCATGAATCTCAAATTTGTAAGGAGGCATGCTTGTTGAATGCCATTTGACACTTTTGCTTTTATTAGTAAAGTGTGTGCCGCACATGAAGAATTGTTTATGGGTTTGGAGGATGCTGGATATAAAAACAAGTCCCAGTCCCATTAACGAGTGCATTTTACTTCATGCATAAAATATTGATGTCAATACCTCTATATCTGTATTACATAGTTGTGGTTTTATGACCTATAGATAATGAGTGCCCAAAATACCACACTTAAGGGGAAAGTGAATAACAGTCAACTTGAACAAATAAGACAACTAATATACAAATCTATGAAGAGAGAATTTGACATAACTTGTTTTTATTCCTCAGGAATGGTGAATACCGTATTCTTGCTTAACGAATTGTATAAGTCTCGTAGGATACTCTTAAAGGGGGGCTTTTCCGCTTCTCTAAAGAAATTTCTCATTTCATATATTTTTGCGCTATTAGATGTTCTACTTATTGTATTTAATATCTATCTTGACAGGTAAAATGTGATCTACCAGGATATTTTCTTTGGATCCTCTCCACAGATTGGTATTTGTGTACTTATTGTAATTGGTTCTTCAAATGGTTGTTTACTGTTTTACTGAAATTCATCTAACTTTTTGATTGGTTTTGGATTCTGTTCTTGAACTTTGGCATGTCTCGTTTCGCGTGTTCCTATTTTTTGTGATGGCTTGTATTTCTTCCTCTGAAATGGTGAATATTGCTTAAGGAATTTTACACGTCTGATACTCTTAAAGAGGGGGGGGGGGGGGGGGGGGGGGGGGGGTGCATGAGTCTACACCCCGAAGCAAAGCCGTGCGGGTTGGAGTTAGGCCCAAAGTGGATAAGATTGTGTAAGGCGGGGTGGGTCGTTATACATGGTATTAGAGCACCATTCAAATTTGGAGCCAGAGTTGGAAGATTAGAGTATTAGAGCCGATGGCGACTCTAGTCCAAGGGGAGGGATTGTGATGACCCATGCCCGTGGTAAGTCTCGAAATGAGATGCAGTGAAGGCATGAGAGGGAAATGAGAGAAAGTAGCCAGAATGGCACAAATCTCAAGGTCTCATATCGCCTATGGACTAGTGCTAAAGGTGCATTATAAACTTAGCGCCTGCTCCCTACTCTAGCACAAGGCGTTTTGAGATTGTGCAGGAGTGCAAACCCCGAAACAAAGCCATGAGAGCCTAGCGTTTAGGTCCAAAGCGGACAAGTATTGTGCTTAGCGGGGACGGGTCGTTACAAAATGGTGTCAGAACACGGTTCAACTGTCGGGCCATTAGTGGAAAGTTGAGTTCCATAGCCGAGCACTGCTCTAAACTCACGGGGTAGGATTGTGATAACCCGTACCCAAAGTAACAGAAAAAAAGAGTATTAACTATCACGAAAGGGAGTACCTGATGGGAGATAGAGAGAGAGCTTCAGTACGGGCGGGTGGAGAGAAGTGAAAATCGGCAGAGAGTTGAGTTTCAAGGTCCCGCATCGCCTAGTGTCTCCCATTTCTTATACATGGCGTTTTGGGGTTGTGCAGGAGCGTACACACCCCACAGCAAAGCCGTGTAGGTTGGTGTTAGGCCAAAGCGAAAAATATTATTCTAGGTAGGGCGGGTCGTTACAAATGGCATTAGAGCACATGTCATTGGGGGAAGATGAGAGTATCAGAGCCGATGACGACACTAGTTCAAGGGGTTGGGATTTTGATGGGTCGTGCCCATTTGCCCATGCCAAGACTCAAAATGAGATGTAGTGAGGGCATGAGAGGGAAATGAGAGAAAACCGCCAGAGTGGCTCAAACTCCAAGATCCCATTTCACCTATGGACTAGTGTTGAAGGTGGTTTATAAGATTAACGCTTCCTCCCCACTAGCACAAAGCCTTTTGGGATTGTGCTGCACTGCACGCCCAGAAGCAAAGCCGTGTGAGACCAGAGTTTAGGCCCATCGCAGACAATATTGTGTAAGGCTGTAATGTCCTGCCTCGACCTTCTAGCACAATATTGTCTACTTTGATCCCGCACCCTGGCCTGCACGACTTTGCATCAGAGGACCCACGCCTGGGCAGCCATGTGCTAGATGGAGAGGAGCCAACATTTTATATACAGATGAAATTCGCCCACACTGGGCAATGTGGGACTCTAAAACACGCCCTCTGGCTCTAATCCCACACTGATGCGATTATCTCTCCCGTTGGCACTCTCTGGTTTTCAGGTTGGGGCCCCCTCTGGGGCGGGGTACTACAACCCCCGTTAAGATCAGAGCCGCCCCCAGGTGGACATCCGATTGAGACTCGCACCAGCCCATACCCTCGGTCCGAGAGTTGAACCGTGCTCTGATTCCATTAGTAACGACCTGCGTATTGCTTAAAAATTTGAATGATTCATGTCGGATATTCTTAACGGGTTGGTGTTTGCGATATTTTGTTTATGACCTATTGTATTTAATATCTATCTTTCCAGGTAGGCAACGATCTAACCGAGTACGTAATTTGGATCTTCTTCATAGACTGACATCGGTTTACTTATTTTTATTGGTTCTTCAAAGGGTGCTATGTAGTTTGATATTGATCTTGACAGGTAGGATGCGATCTAAGATAATATGTATTTTGGATCCTCTCCACAAATCGGCACAGGTGTATTTATTTTAATTGGTTCATCGATAAGAGGTTCTAGTTTGTTTTAAGAAATACATTTTACTTTTTGATGGTCGGGATAGATTCGCAATTCGATTGTTGAATTTTGACATGACTTATTTTTATTCCTCAGGAATGGTGAATACCGTATTCTTGCTTAACGAATTTTATAAGTCACGTCGGATATTCTTAAAGGGGGTTTTCCGCTTCTCTAAAAAAATTTCTCATTTCATATGGTTTTTGCGATATTATTTTTCTACTTAATGTATTTAATATCTATCTTGACAGGTAAAGTGCGATCTACCTGGATATTTACTTTGGATCCTCTCCACAGATTAGTGTAGGTGTACTTATTATAACAGGTTCTTCAAATGGTTGTTTACTGTTTGTTTGAAATTCATAACTTTTTGATTGATTTTGAATTCTGTTCTTGAACTTTGGCATGTCTCGTTTCGCGTGTTCCTGTTTTTGCGATGGCTTATATTTCTTCCTCTGATGTTTTTCTTTAGATATGTGTTACTTGGTTTCTTGCAACTGAGTACGGTTATTATAGCTGTACCTTATTTGTATCCATGTATAAAGACTTGTATGTTCATTGTTTGAATAGGAATATATCCCATCTTCTTCAATTGGTCTTTCACAAAAATGTAATATTTTTTATGTAACTTCTCATGTCCACATGCAAACAATATCAAGTGTCTCCTTTTATAGATTTGTTGCTCTCTCTCTCTCTCTCTCTCTCTCTCTCTCTCTCTCTCTCTCTCTCTCTCTCTCTCTCTCTCTGTGTGTCACATGTGTGTGCATTTGTCTGTCTGTTGTCTCTCAATTTGCACATATACTGTGTGTTTGACCATTTGTGCATGTGTATGCATGTATTATTCATACACATCTATTTGTGTGGGTAGGTATGTGCGTGTGCATGGTTGTGTATGTTATACTTCTTTGGCCTTTAACATGGATTACGGTCTGTGGATGCCTTTTCCTTTTGGCTGGCAACACCAGAAGCATATAATGAGGTTTGGACCTTTGCACTTTCCTATCACAAATTGCTTCAACCAGTTTTGTGGTATGAAGGGTTATTGATGAAACATTAGTTATCACATGTTATTTACTCTATAGACATATCAGAGTCTGCATAAGCGTATTTTTGGTAGCAAGATGTAGATACTGAGGTTTGAACAGCAGAAGTTTCTGTCATAAGTTTATTGCTAGCTTGCTTGTGAGAGTAAATTCAGTTGTGTAGGTCTATCCTTGTTTAATCAATATGGAGATTGGAGAATGCTATTAATGCACTGAAAATTTCATATTGGGTTATCTTGAGAATGAAGGTAAAAGTCCTTATGATTTTGAGTTTTTTATTGATCTATAAATTTCATTATTCAGATACAAGAGAGACCAATGGTTGGGCAAAGCAACGGAGCATTACACACTTATTGCTATCAGTGGAACCCATGGTATAATTTGTATGCTTTCTACCAACAAACGTGGTTCATTGTGAATGTGATCCAAGAGAGCTCTCTTTCATTGAGAGGGAGAGGGAGAGGGAGAGGGAGAGGGAGAAATCATTTTCTAGTCTTTAAGTTGCTACTATTACTGTCATGCCCTTTTGTTTTTAAAGATCCAAGCATGCATATAACTGATGGCATCCATTCATGAGCTCTTATTTTACTTTTTAAAAAAATAAATAAACTGGTATTTATTTTATCCCTTTTTCTCCTAAATCAAATGACGCCTACAAACTGACAGTTCTTTGTAAGGAATTCCATAAAGTGAGTAATAAAAGTAAAAAAAAAAAAAGAAGAAAAAAAAAAGATATTGAAGTGGGATTGAGTCATATCACCTTCTTTGAGGAAAGTGCATGTCAATGTTATGTCCAATCATGTTGTGTTAGACTTTGTTATCTTATGGTCACTAAATTTGGAACTCATTTCATATTAGTAAGTGTAAAAGGTCAAGCATTCTCTGATACATGATTTACATTGCTCATGCACTGAAAAAATAAAAAAAAAAAGAGAGAGAGGAAGAAAATAAGAATGCTTTGTTTGCATAGGTGCATTGAAGCCTCAACATGATGCAATTGAATCACTTTGACATGCTTTTACCTTTACTCATTGCCATCTCAAGTATATTTTTATTAGTTCGTGAGCTTGGGGTCTTGAGTAACAACAACAGCAACAATACTGATGAGAATATATTTCAGATGAACTGCTTGCAATGGTTGATGCAGCATGAATTGTTGTCTTTCTTTTCCCTGGTCATTTTACAAAATCGTCCTTGTGGTTGGTATATGCAGGAAAAAGTACAACTCCTGCCATGCTTGCGTATGTTTTGAATGCAATGGGAGATAATGTTACTGCTGTAGTTGGGGCACATGTACCACAGGTACCTGTTTGCAGCCAAAATGGCAATTCAATCAGTTTGCTTAGATTATTTAGACTTATTTTGTAGATGGTGTCTCCATCTAATCCTGTGGGTCTCTGTGTTGAAGTTCCATCGTTTGCCCTGATGATGGAAGCAAAAACTTATTATTTATTTACTGATTTTGTTACATTTGCTTGTGTTTTCAAAGAAATATTTCTTGCTTAGCATGTAGATTATAGATTTTTAAGAAGAAGATGTGTTGAGATAAATCCTAGTCCCTGGATTGCTCATTTATTTTAACCATGCTATTGATCAAGCATGGCTATAAACATTTGATACTAATTGCAAATGGCAATTGATTTCATTATCCTATAAATAATTTATGAGATGCTTTTAGTTTAGAAGAAATCCTCTTATAAATATCACCTTGTTTGTTTAATGAATTTTTAAAAATACTTGGATGATATAGTAAAAAGGGATATGATAGATTGTTGAGTGATGGAGAACATGCTTTTTGTTTAGTCAGAAAGCTCCGATTAATTGGTTTGAAAAGTTCCTTCCATAAATAATCATTTTCTTCGACTAAAGATCATAACTAACAGTTCTACCATACAAGGTTGTCGTCTATTTATAACCATGCATGAAGACAACAGTTTTAGCAATTTTTTGCCATATTGACATGTTGACAAATAGGAGTTTTGGATATTTCCAAAAATCAACTTTGTAACATCAAAATAATTTCCACAGCGATGAGATTTAAAAATGATTAATTTCATTTGGAAGTGCCGTCATGATCCACCAAAGTGCTTATGAAGGGTTAGTAGGGAATCCATATAAAGAGACAAGTTTATGGAAATGGTGTGGATTTTGAGCCCTCAAAACTACTTCATTTCTATTTTTGTCACAATTTTTTGTGTGTTTTTTCTAGATGATCATTATGTGGCATTCATAGCCGCATTTCAGTACTACAAGCCTCCATGCAACATATAATGTATCTTTGCCTAAGTTATCCTAGGGGCAAACTTACTGGCAACTCGTAATGGTACGAGTCAAACTCAGGCTTTGTTTTTTAATTTCTTATTAATTTTCCTCAACTGGTTACATTTTTTTTGAAACAGTAACACATAATTTCATTAATTCAAATAAAGAATACAAATGAGATACAACCAAGTATTAGAGAGATATACAAGGCCAAAAGAAAGACAACTAGAGTCAGTAAGGTAAGTCTATATGTACAATGCTCCACAAGCAACATAAGATACAATAAGAAAACCCAATCACCCATACACCCAAATCAAGACCACCATCAGAACAACTCCATTGCCGATCTTTGTTTTTGTACTCCCACCTTCGCCAGAAAGTCTGCAACAATGTTCACCGATTGAGGAATGTGTACAAAGTTGATTCCTCAACTGGTTACATATGATCACTTTTTGTTCATATTTTTTCCTTCTATCCATGCAAGTCTTTCTTTTCTCCTTTTTTTGCCCAATTCTCTGGTTTAGGATAAACCTTTTTATATAAAATTCCTTTATTGATTACTTTTTATGGATTGCTATTTTAGAAGATTGATAGTATTTCTGCTGTTGTCATTAACTCATTATTATTGTTTATAATTTCTATGTTTGTATAATTTTTTAGTACTACATTTCCTTCTATATATTTCTATCATTATTCATTAGATAGGTGCTATATCTTTAGAATAATGAGTATTTGTCCTGTTTCATGTTTTCTTATTGGTTTAGTCTCTTGTTAGTATTTTGCTTGTCCATTTTATTATCATTATCATTATTTTCTGTATTATTGTGCGTTAGGTTGACAATTGGCTCATATATATAATATTGCCAAATCCTTTCTATGAGTTCTTGTACATGCACCAATGAACTGAAAATTCTCATTCAGGGTTGAATCATCCTTGTTTTGTGTATATATAGTGTACAACGTATTCCTGAACCAATGTGCAAGTTATAACTGTGTAACAAAATTTATTTCAGTTTCCAGAAGGAAATGTTATCATTGGCCGTGGTCGCAATTTTGTTTGTGAGGTATGTTTTTTAGCTGGTTTTAATCAAGTGATGACAGTATAAGAGAGTGATTTTGCTATTTCATTTACAGAATTTTAGGAATAATATTGTTTTTGATGAAGTGGCCAAGTGCATTTTCATTTTTGTAACTTTTAGGAGAAACCAGAATCTTAGATTTGAATTGAAATTTAATCAAGGGAATTATTTGGCTGAGTTTCATTGAGTTTGACGTGGTAACATTGGTGGCTTGCTCGACTAGAAATGCGGTCAAGTTGAGTCTAACTATGTTCAAATTATGGGAAGAATGTTGTCATTTTATCAAGTGATGTACCTTTTCCCATTTTTCATCGTGTAATGCATCTGATTGTTCAAGAAGGTCCAGAAAGGGGATCCATGTCTTGCATTGCTGTTCCAGGAAGCAAGAGAGCTGGACCATATGCAAAGGCCCACAAAATGGCCCTTGGTTAACACAGTTCAGTCATGTGGGCTGTTGGACTCACATTGGATGAGTCCACTGTTGATTTTTGTTTCCTTTAAAACCATAGCTAGAGTCATTCAATCAAATTGAGTTTTATAAAGACTATTTGCAAGCATAGATCTTTTTAACCTACCCAACCCCATGATCAAGCCTTGCTTGATTTGCTAACAAATAAATTGGATGTAGATCTTCTTGTGCTATGAACGACCATGACTTGCTTTTGTAGGAGAGAATCTTCTCTCTTTGAGGATTGTAGGCGCCCATACATGCCAAAGGAGAGGATTGTCTTCTAGTTTGTAATTGGAGAGATGTGGATGACATGTCATGCAGATGTGGAGCTCTAATTCTCTCTTCTCTTCTCTTCCTGTCCCTTCTTAAAACATGTTGGATTAGGACCTAACCCATATACCTACCTATGGGCTCATTTTAATGCATCTAGGTCCATTTAGACCCTTGGAAAGCCCTCTCTTGTCATCATCAATTTTTCTCATGAAATTGGAGAGGCATTTCCACTATCTCATCAAATAATTCTTCATTTTCTTCATTTGGGTCAAATGCTAGAGATCTATTTGTTGTGGTTCCTTCTTATTTTTCATGGCTATGTGTCATACCACCACTAGTGGAGAATATTTTTGATAATGTGGATAGATAGAAGGAGATTTTGACATATAAAATGCCCCATTTGTGCATGGACGCCCAAGACTTGCTAGATTTAGTTCATATTATTTTTTATTTTTTCTCTTAATTTCATTATATAAGGCCTTTGGCCTATGGAATGTACAAGTTAATTTTGAGTGAATTTTATTGACCTTTATTAGTTGTTATTTCTTTGAATTTCTTGTCTGAATTTGTAGTAAAATTACAAGAATCTTATTTATTTTAAATTGTTTGTTTGATTTTCGGTGAGAAAGAGAGCATACAATTTATCCTGAGTGAGGTTTGCATTCTTTCCAGTGTGGAAGAAACTTACCAAGCTTCTGCTGAATTTTGGGGTTTTCTCTAATTTCTTAGAATCTGGTTTCTGCAGCGTTGATATCTTGTGTTAGATTTCTTTCTAACATCAAGAAAATTAGTGATCCTAAGGATTCTATGGTGTTAGAACCTAGGATTGCATCATACTTGAATGAAGGGGGAAAAACTGTTGACAATTTATGTTCTCTACTTTGGAGGTGATTTATTATCCAAAATTTGTCTAATCTTGCCATGTAGGTAACTACAAGGACCTGAGGTGGTCCACTAATCCTCCAAATAGAAGGTGACACCATCTGTTGTTTCCCTTGATTGGTCAACTTCATGAAAAAGGATTCAACCTAAGATAATACACTTATCTAACTACCATACCGTGAATTCTATGTTTTTTCTTGGAAATAGAATTAGAATATAGCATCTTGGAGGGCAAAATAAGCAGGTACCACCCTTCATTGCCCAAGTTTATTTGAAATAGCAATGGCTATTTCATCATATAATTGTCCTACTGTAATGATCAGCAATGATGCCCTACTGTAAGAAGTAACAGAGATTTGTCTCCAAGCATTATTGAACCCACCCGAGATCTTCCCAAAACCTGACATTGTTTCCATTCCACATGCCATCTTGCACCATGCTTAAAGGTTAAATAAACAAATCTGAACGGACAAAAAAAAAAAAACTGATAAGACTTCAAATACCTGAAATAGAAGCTGCCCAGTTATCAGTTCTCCACCCATTCTTTGTCGACCCGTACTAGTGTATAAGAAATGACTTTCTTTTTGCAGAATAATATCCTCCAAAGTATGGAACAATTTGCATTAGTGGGTGATTTTTTCTTTGTCTATAGGCTTTGTTCCTAATTTTCCCTCCAAATATTTTCCCTTTAAATCCTTTGAATGAGCAATTGGTTCAAGCACGGGAAAGGTTCATGATGTTGCACCCGAAAAGTAAAAAGGGTTCATGGTGAGAGCCTCGGCCGCCGCAACGAACAAAATTGAGACATAGGAATATCATGGGCCTTCTGCAAATTCATTGTTATGACAAGGCCATATATCCAATATTTATTTTCTTTAGCAGAAGCGTCTTGGGGTTCATATACAATCATTGGAATCACTTTTTTTAATTAAGTAGTGAATGCCTTTGGCAAAAAAATATACACTTCGTATATGACCTAAGTTGCAGGGTTACATCTATGTGTGTCGCAAGCCAACATGGGAAAAAGGTATCTCAATTGGCATTTCCAAAAATATACAATTCATGGATTTAACGTAATATTTAAATAAATTATTTACTTTGAAATAAAATAACATGTAAGAATAATAAAAGTTAATTTATAAATGAAACAATCCTATTTGCTCTACTTGAAATCTTCTCTCTTAATTTGGACAAATGGCAAGTTTTGATTAGGTGTTAACTGAAAACCCGTCTAGCTTGGTTGTAGAGTTTTTTTTTCTTTGTTTTTTAGGCCTATAAACAGACATTTGAAATTTACTGGCAGCAATTTCTTTTCCTGGACCATAGCTCGATTGCATGTTCTTGCTCCAACTGAGAATTGCTTTGTCAGTTATCAAATAGAGTGGTTCTATCCTTTATTCCAGTTTAGTAAGAGTGCATAGACCTATCCATTCCAAAAGACACTTTTCCTGTTGTAGGTATAGTTTTACATTCCAAATGACAGGAATATGAATCATTCTCATTGAATTGGTGAATAAGAGTTTCATATTTCAGTTGAAATATGGTTTACTTTTTTGGACCGATTGGATAAAAATGCTTTTTAGAGTAGAATGTTATTTGTTTCCTTGACATGCTGCTTTAGTGTCATCTATGTTTCATGACTATAGGATACATGAGTATAGGACATGTTGAAACCAACAATAGTACAGGTGTATAATTTGGTGAGTCCCAAAACATAGGATGTACTGATTTTGCATAATGTTTGAATAAATTAATTGGTTTTTTAAACAAAAATAGTGTAAAATAATATTCATTCAAGTGCATGCAATAGTGATACCAATAAAAACTAATGTTTAAAATTAACTGAACAACTAAGAACATTTCGTTGTTGTAGCTAGATTTCTAAAGAAAAGGTGTGATATCAAACATGGGTTTTTGAAAATGAAATGAGTATATCCAATATGTGTTTTAGTCTTCCAGGAATGCATGCTGAAAGAAATCAGTTTAACAGGCTATAATTCTTCAAGCCTTTATTGAGTTGCATGCTGAATCTGAATTTTATAGCCACAATTTTTAAGACATGAGGTGATGCCATTGCTTGCTCATCCATGGACCTTAACTATTCATTTTGATCTGTGTTCAATATGGTTATAGTACAATTTATGGGCATTGCTTTGCTATGTGTTACTTTATTATCTTTTGAATGTTTTGATCAATGTACTGATAATCTGATATTGTTCATTTGTTTTGGGTTTTCTTATGTTCACATCTATAAATGATTGATTCATGTGGTGATTGATATAGGTGAAGTGTATACCTGGGGTCAAGATGAAGGGGATGGGAGATTGGGTCTTGGTGGTGGTGGTGGCCCGGATGAGAGTGGTGCACTTGGTACTCCTTCTAAAGTCACTGCCCTACAAAAACTTTGTGGCCTTCAAAAACATGTGAGCCCTACAAAAATCACACTAATCAAAAGGGCTTTACTTGAACAAGGGACCCACCAAAAATCACATCGATTTGATTAATTAACCATTTTTAAGCCCCTTTATATATTTAATTTCAAAACTTTTTTGGGCTTTAAAAACATGTTGTGCCTTCTAAAATACCTAGAACAAAAAGCTCTTTGCTTTAATATCACGCCCACCAAGAATAATGTCAATTAGATCAATCAAGTCATGTTCTTAAGATCTATTTGATTATTTTTAATCATTCTTAACCCCTAACCTTGAAATTTGATTTTAAATTTTATTTAGAATAAATAATATCTTTATTTACATTAAAATATTTTTGCAAATCTGGTGTAAGAATTTTTGCAAAAGAAGATATTATTCAGATGACATTTTGTTCTAACCTTTATAGATTAATACAAAATAGACCCGGAGTCCCTAAATATGAATGAAATCCATAAATGAACCTTTTATGGCATTTGCACCAATGAATATTTATGCTTCTTTTAGTACGTAAAAAGGATGGGGTGGATGTGGTAGACATGAGGTCCCTTTGTAGGTGTGGCAATAAGTCGGAGTTGGGTTGCATTGGCTATAAGTAATAACAAAAATTTTCCTTGACCCATCTTGGCCCGACCCAATCGAACCTTTTGATGCTTGACCTAATTTGAATTTTATTTTACTCATCCCATCCTGACCCTAATTTCTTAAAAAAAAAATTGAAAAATGTGATGAAAAATTATTTTAATAGAAAATGAAAGATGAAGGACCTTCCTTGCATGTGGGGGCATTGCACCATAAGAAATAGAGTCAATGGACTAGAATTTTTAAACTTGGGCTGGGGTGCATTGGCTAAAAATCAATGGTTAAAAATAAGGAACTCAAATGATGACCTATAATTTGGGTCTAGTTGTGTTAGGGTCTTGGACTCCTTGATCCAACTGGTTTGGATCTATTTTGGGTTAGGGTAGGTTGGGTCCAATTAATTTTTTCTTTGGCTTGGACCTGGATTTTTATGAGTCTGGTCGGGTTGGGTTCATAGTTCAGATTGGAAATTGCCAGCCCTAGCTCTTTGCATGTCGAATCTAGGAAGATTTGACTCCAATTTGAGTTAAAAAGCCCATTGATCTAACACCATAAATTTCTATCATTGGATAGACGAAAGTTGAATCTTTGAGACCTTAAAAAATGACTTCACTTTTTTATCAAAGTAGTTTTTGATAGGCACCTTATTCAAGTGAAAGTCTTTTAACCAACCCATCCATGTGTGCTCTGGTGTGCCCTAATAAGAGTCCTTGAATTGTTATTGGAGGACAAATCCCCAATTTATCCTGACTAAGTACAAATAAATATATGTATTTATTCATTCCAAAGCAAGTAATTCCCCTCTTCAAAGATGGTCTCTCACTCTTTTGAAATGCAAATGTATTTTGTGGGAAGTTGGTTGAAGGAGTTCCATGGAGCTATGATCAAGCCCAAAAGATAGGTTTGGGTATGAGTACAGCCCTCAAGAACATAAGTGCTGTTTGGATCTAGGTTTTGTATACTGAATACATGTTGGGTCCATGCACTGATATGGGTATGGATTTACCGTTGACTTGACCAAACCCTACCCTCTTGGATCCATTTTTTTTTTTTTTTTTGAATTGTTACTTCATTAAAAAGGCAAATGAGTATAAGATACAAAATATTGGTAGAAGAGATCTATACCACTGAGAGACACCCCAACCATGTAGAAGATGAGCCCCAAATTGTTTCCCACACTTGTACATAATATACTTCAACCAAACCAAAACCCTCCTACAATTTTCCTTGTCACTTCATATAATATTTTCATTTCTCATATTATAATATTTTCTATCAGTTTAAGGAAGAAGGATTTCATACGACTTATCCAATCCTGGATTATTAGTACCTATCCATGTTGTGCAATTGATCTAAAGAAGTGTTTTTAAAGATCTTAAGCCATCTATTCCATTGGTTCCTCTTTGCACCTGTTGTATCTCTACAACAGCACTTGCTTCATGCTGGAACGGGAATCTACTAGTCAAAATTTATAGTCTTAGACTCCATATGTTACTTGGTTGAATGCAATCAGGTGTGTTTCTATTTGGTTGTATGGGTTCTGCAAACTCTTGCTTTTATGGTGAACATTAGTGACCTGTTTGTGTTTCGATGCATATTTCAATTCACATTAGGTGTTTTATTTTTCACTACGAAGTCACAAAGTTTTCTTGGTTACCTCAGGCTACACTTTATCCTGGGCTATGTGAGGAAACTACTCAAGGAGGATTGGGATTTGATTCAACTTTTTGACTGTTGAATTTAATGATACTGTATTTCAGAATAACACTAAAAAAGGATAACATATTTTAGATTGATTCTCTATTTTTTTTTTCAGTCCATTGTATTTTGGGTAATAGTTACATTTTATACTTTACTTCAACATATTAAATCTTGTATGCCTACTTTGGTTTTGCTTGCCTTTTTCATCTATACTCTTTATAAGCTTAAGACAAGTCCAATGTGAGTTCATTTTATGCTTCACGAATGTTATTTATGCTCTTTCTGAAATTTCCTCTCATAAGCTTCTGATGCGTAGATAACAAAATTTTCCTTCCTTCTTCCTTTTCTTTGTTAACAACACTAAATTGTGTTTTTTTTTTTGTCACCATCTCAAAATGTTGTGTGTGTGTGGTGGGGTGGGGGCGGGGTACGGGGGGCGTGGGGGGATGGGGAATAGGAGGACTTACTTTTGTATTGGTTTGGATTTATTAGGCTTTATTTTTTTTTATACTGATAGAAAGTTATGATTTGTGCAGATCGTGTCATGCCCCGCCTTCCAACACCTGGACGGGCGTGACAGATTGGTATCAAAGCTTGGGTTCAACCCTCTGACTGTGAGTAAGAGGTAGGACCCAAGAGTAGAGACGAGTAGACCCTTTACACCCTAGAATGAGTGAGGGTAACAAGATTTAAGAAGGGTAGAAATTGTTTAGTTTTATCGGGATGATGCATTTAGTACTATGATTAAAGTAGATTGTAGGGTTATCGGAGAGATAGGGTTAGGCTCAATAAAGTTATAGCACATATCCTATTGATATTTGGAGTTGCCTGATTATTTTTTTGATTGAATCTTTATCTTGATAGGTAATGCTTGGTAAGAGGTTTACCGACGCAGAACAAGACTTAATATTCACGACACAGGAATGGCAGGATCATCAAACCCTCCTCCTCCGCCGCCTCCTGAAACTGTGGACCCCAATAGCGTGCTGAGGGTTGTACATGAGGCGATGACACTAATGCATCAGAACGCGGTGGACCAAAGAAATAATGCTATACATCACCCTTCATAGGAAACGAGGGAAATCATAGCCATTCGGGAATTCAAGCGTCAACTCCCTCTGACCTTTCGAGGGGATGAAGAACCAATAGATGCAAAACGCTGGCTGAAGTAGGTTGAGACACTGATGGGCAATATAGGTGCGAATGAAGATAACCTTCGTATCATACTAGCTACAATGCAATTGAGTGGAGAAGCGGCAAGATGGTGGGCTGACAAGAAGGACATGAATGTGGGAGGATTGAAAACTTGGAAAGAATTCTCAGATGCTTTCCTGGCGGAATATTTCCCTACTGCAGTTCGTCGGGCCAAAGTACGGGAATTCTTAAAAAGCTAGTGCGATATGCCACAGATATAGTGATAAACGAAGATGCAAAGGCCCGCAGATTTGAGGAAGGATTAAATCATGTCATAAAATACCTGCTAGTGAGCTTGGAACTTCCGACCTTTGCTGAAGTACTTCGTAGGGCCCTTGCAGTGGAGGCATCGGCAAATCATGTCTTCAAGGAACAGAGTCAGATATCTTCGGGTAGCAGGAGGTATGATGATCGTAGCAACAATAAAAGGAAGAATCCAGATGCTCAGTCTAATCAAAGATCTTCTTTTAGGCCGCGACAATCTTCTGATGGACGAAATCAAGTACAGTGCTATAATTGCAAACGATGGGGACATGTGGCCAGAGAATGTCATCAGCCTCAGAGGCAACCTCCACAGCAGAGAGGACCAGTGCAGTGTTATCATTGTAATGAAATGGGCCACATCTCCACTTATTGCCCACAGAGGACAGGAATTTCTAAGCCTGCACCTAATGCTCCAGCAGGTTCCGGTGCACCAATGGCACAAAGAGGTGGTCAGCAACAAAATAAAGGGCGTGGACGCCCAGTGACTCAAGGGCATATAAATGCAATTGTTCCACCCGATGATGAGACTCCAGCAGCTACAGTTATGCAAGGTATGCTTTTATTATTCGGCGTATGGTCTAAAGTACTATTCGACTTTGGAGCTTCTCATTCTTTCATATCTAGCATGCTTGTGGGTTGAATAGACTTATGTATAGATAAGCTAGAAGAATCATTGTTTATAAAAACCCCCATAGGGAGAAGTACTGAGGTTATACGCATTTGTCGATCTTGTGTACTGGCGATTGGTGGTGTAGAGTTAGAATTCGATTTGCTAGTTTTGGGTATGACTGGATTTGAAGCAATACTGGGGATGGACTGGTTAACAGCGTACCAAATTAATATGGATTGTTCCAAGAAAAGAGTGTCGGGTTACATCTTCAGGAATTGTATTCACAGAGAAGTTGAGTATGACTCCAGGACCATGTTTAAAGAAGACTAGACCGTATGGTCAGTTAGCCAATATGGGTTGGGAGAATCCAGAACCTGCGGGGTTAGAAATGCCTAGAGTTGTATGTGAGTTTCCAGATGTGTTTCCTGAGAAATTGACACAAATACCACCACATAGAGAGGTGGAGTTTTGCACAGACTTGACTCCTGGAACGGCCCCTATTACACTCCCTCCATATAGAATGGCCCCAGCTGAGACAGAAGAGTTAAAGAAACAATTGAACGAGTTGAGCGAAGTCGGTTTTGTTCGACCAAGTACATCTCCTTGGGGCGCACCGACCTTATTTGTGAAAAAGAAAGATGGATCCATGAGACTCTGTATTGATTACAGACGGTTGAACAAGGTCACGATTAAGAACAAATATCCCATTCCTTGGATTGACGACTTATTTGATCAGTTGAGGGGAGCAACACACTTCTTTAAGATAGACCTTCGATCTGGATACCATCAGGTAAGAGTCAGAGAGTGTGACATAGCAAAGACAGCTTTCCACACGAAGTTTGGTCACTTTGAGTTTGTAGTTATGCCGTTTGGTGTGACAAATGCGCCTGCGACATTCATGGACTTGATGAATAGAACCTTTGGGGCATACTTAGATCATTTTGTGATAGTGTTCATTGATGACATCCTAATCTATTCAAGATCGGAAGAAGCGCATGAACATCATTTAAGCGTGGTCTTACAGTTGCTAAGAGATCATCAACTGTATGCTAAGTTTAGTAAGTGTGAATTTTGGTTAACAGAGGTGCAATTCTTAGGGCATGTGGTTTCAGCCAGTGGCATATCAGTGGATCCAGCTAAGGTAGAAGCAGTATTGAAATGGGAGAGACCTCGTAGTGTTTTTGAGATCCGCAGCTTCTTAGGTTTGACAGGCTATTATAGAAGGTTTATTAAAGATTTTTCTACACTTGCGACTCCAATGACCAAGTTGACGAGAAAAGGTACGAAAGTTTGTGTGGTCTGAACAATGTGATAAAGTATTTTCGGAACTAAAGGAGAGATTGACAACTTCACCTGTGTTGATCGTTCCAGAAAGAGGTTTAGGTTATGCCGTCTATTGTGATGCTTCACGAGATAGATTGGGGTGCGTACTGATGCAAAAGAACCAAGTGGTGGCTTATGGGTCTCGACAGTTGAAAACACATGAAGAGAACTATCCAACCCATGATCTGGAATTAGCGGCAGTATACTTTGCACTAAAGATATGGAGGCATTACCTTTTTGGTGAGCACTTCGAAGTATTCTCGGACCACCGCAGTCTCAAATATTTATTCACACAGAAAGATTTGAACCTGAGGCAACGCAGATGGTTAGAATATTTAAGTGATTTTAAATTTGAAATCTCATATCACCCAGGTAAAGCGAATGTGGTAACTAATGCATTGAGTTGTAAGGTTCGAGGAGTGATCGCTAACTTGATGGAGGACCAAAATCCAGAAGAGATAGGTATTATGGTATCAAGTCCAGCGATTATTGATAAGGTATTGGCAGCTCAGAAGACGGATGAGGTAGCAGTGAAGATTCGAAATTCTTTCTGCAGCGGTAACATACCAAAGGGATGGATAGTAAGAACGGACGAGGGACTAACATACCAAGACAGACTCTATGTCACACTATCGGAGAATTGCAGAAAAGAGGTACTTGAACATTTTCACAATACTCGTTTTGCAATACATCCAGGAGGTACGAAGATGTACCAAAATTTATGTAGACAGTTTTGGTGGAGAAGTATGAAGAGGGATGTTGCAAAATTTGTCGCCAGCTGCCTGACTTGTCAACAAGTGAAGGCTAAACACCAGAAACCTGCGGGGAAATTGCAGCCCTTAAGTATACCCGAGTGGAAGTGGGATAACATTACCATGGATTTCGTTACTGGGTTGCCAAGATCACAAAAGGGTAACGATGCAGTTTGGGTGGTGGTTGATAGACTGACGAAATCAGCTCACTTCATTGCTATGAAAATGACGGATCCTATGGAAAGATTGGCTAAATTATACATGGACAGGATAATCAAGTTACATGGAATACCAGCTACCATTGTATCGGACCGTGATTCAAGGTTCTTGTCTCAGTTCTGGCAGCGTCTTCAGAAACAGTTGGGTACTCAGCTTTGTTTTAGTACAGCATTCCACCCTCAGACTGATGGCCAGTCTGAGCGAACTATCCAGATTTTGGAGGACATGTTGCGTCCTTGTGTACTGGATTTAAAGGGTAGTTGGGAGGATCACTTACCCACTGTCAAGTTCGTATATAACAACAGTTATCAGTCAAGCATTAAGATGGCACCATTTGAGGCACTTTATGGCAGACCGTGCAGATTACCCCTATGTTGGGAAGAGGCTAGTGATAAGGCAACTATAGGACCCGATTGGGTGCGAGAAACGACGGAAAATATCAAGATAGTCCGCCAAAGGTTGCAAACAGCGCAATGCCGTCAGAAAAGTTATGCAGACCGTAGGCGGAGACCTTTAGAGTTTATAGTGGGAGACCATGTGTTTCTTCGTGTATCACCTCGCAGAGGCATTCAGCGGTTTGGGAGCAAAGGGAAGTTAGCTCCTCGGTTCATCGGACCATTTGAGATCTTGAGTCGTGTGGGGGAGGTGGCATACACACTTGCCCTTCCACCCAAGCTTTCTCGAGTTCACAATGTCTTCCATGTATCAATGCTTAGGAAGTATCATGCGGACCCTTCCCATGTGCTGAATTGGCAAGATTTGGACGTCAACGAGGATGCCGCATATGAAGAGAAGCCAATTAAAATTTTAGATTAAAGAGATCAAGTACTCCGCACAAAGACCATTTCCTTGGTCCAAGTGCTTTGGCAGCATCATGGAGTAGAAGGCTCAACATGGGAACGGAAGGAAGCAATGCAACAAGCGTATCTAGAATTATTCGATGAGCAAGGTGCGTACGTTAGCTAAATTTCGAGGACGAAATTTCTTTAAGGGGGGTAGGATGTAATGACCCGACCCGAAGTAACGGGTCAGTAGTGACGGGTAAAATTAATTTAGAAAATTAATTTTAGTCCAAATTGATTTGTTAGTTAATTTGATAATTTATTTGGGGTAAATACAATTTAATTTAGGGATTGAATAATAGACTCCTATTTCACACACTTTCTCCTCAATAAGAATTTACAAATTTACCCCCTTCGAATTAAAATTAAGGGAATGGAAAATAAATTATCAACTTAGACTTTTAAATTCCCCTAAGTTAGAATTTCAATTGGAAATATTTTATTTAAAATTTCAAAATCAATAAATAAATTCCAATTTTTAAGTGTCTAGAATTTAAATTGATGATTGACAAAATAAATAAAGGACAATTTATTAAAATCAATAATTCAAAGGGACCCACCTTCCCTGGTCGAAATTAATTGTCCAAAATTCCTTCACCTTGGAATTTGTTTAGTGAGATTTTTATCTTATAGATAAAAATGTATAAATATAGTTTTTTTTTTAATTTTATTTTAGAGAATAGAAATTACCCCTTTTGACACCCCCATTCTCGACCCTTTTTAATAAAGTTTTCTTGTCACTATTTTTCCCAAAATAAAATCCCATACACGGATGGCATTCTAGTTGCTGTGGGACTCATCTCCCTTCCGTCTCTTTCACTAAAGCCATATATCTTGTTGGACAAAATCCCCAAAATCCTTCTCTTCTATTTTCTTCTCCTTTCCTTATTCATTTGGGATTCTAAATCCCTACTTTCCTTTTCGACAGCAGAGACCACAAAATCCCTAATCTTCGAACCCCTTCCTCTTCGTCTCTTCCTCTTGTTTTTCCGTCTCCTTCGGTAAGCAAATCTGGGATTTCCTCACCGATTCCTTTTCCTTTTTAAACCCATACCAAGGGCAGCCAGATCTTGTTCCATATTCTCGAACTCCTTAGAGTGGAAGCAACCCGAACCCAAGCAAGAACGATATCCAGCCAGTGTTGAGCAGTGGCCGATCCTCCCAAACAGTAAGTCTTCTGATCTTGTTATTGCTTTAATCTTACTCCTTGCTTCCAACATCAAAACAATAAATAGTTTATAAAATCAGGGAAATCAACCCATGAATCTATGATACTTAGGACTGTTTGGACCAGAAAACCATCGTTTCTTGAATAAGATTTGAACCTCAGACTTCGTTTATGTATAAGATGATGTTCAGTATTTACTCAAAAGGGATTTCTGACTGAATGGAAGTCTTTACTGTTCATTATCCTTGACCTGTTATGAGCAGAATCCTTCCCTTCAACGGTGAATGGTACTTGCTTTGGATAGTATTTTTCTAGTTATTAAGCCTCTCTCTAGCCATCATGTGTTGAAGTACAATGTTACTTATTAATATCAATTTACTTTAGAGATTTCAAAAGTATTTCATAAAACAAAAACCCTCCCAGATTCAGCCCTTTTTGTGGGATTTTGATTTTTGTGCTTACCTCGTTTTAATTGGGTTTGGGAGGGGTAATAACTTATTAAATCAAATATACATTAAGTTATTATTATCTTCCATAAAGGCAGCCAACCTCTAAACTGCCCCAAGTTAGGATAGTTTTCATAAATAAATAAAATAATACAGTCCTAAGTAACTATTATGTTATTATGAAAATAGGTGATTTGAATTTGAACAAATTTCCTTTATATCAGTTTTGCTACATTATTATATAATGTAGGATTTTGAAATTTCCAGTAAATGTCATTTTAGTTTATTTTCTTACCTAATGGCCAAAGTATTTCTACAAGGTCTCTTATTGTGTTGCCAACCCATGTCCAAATTTTATCCCATCTTTATTCAGTTTTACATATTTCTTTTCTTTTCTCAATACTGTAGCATTATGTTACTGTTATTTAAATTATAAAGATAAATATAAATTCGTTGGTTTATGATTCTAGTCAAACTGGTTTTGAGAAAAGAAAGCAAGCCATGATGTGGAAAATTATTATTATTATTTTATCATTAATGGTAGTAGTGTTATTATTCTATTTTATAAGGTTTAAAGGTATGATTCGATAACTAGACCTTAAGTTTTCAGTTGGGCATTCCCTAAACTCCAACCTTTTCATATGTGGTACTTTCTATTAAGTCAAACTACTAAATAGTTTATTGTAACTATTGTTATTTATTTACTTATTCTATTTTCAAGTAAAATTATTAGTAACTTAAAAGGGCAGTTACTTATTTTTTAGGGAAGGTTTCCATTGTCTTGTTAGCACCAAGTTGGCTTAAGCATGGCTCGTCCATGCAGTGTATGGACTCAACCTTTACCCTTAACCATAGACCTTTAGATAACCGATGGACTAAAGTTGAGTCCGCAACATACTTCACCTTAATGTAAATTGCCGAAGAAAATAAATAATCCTCATTTTAATAACACGTGAAATCTTTAAATCGTATTCGCAGCAAACTTTGGTTCTCAAGGTTGATATCTCTTCGAAAGCGTTTGGGTACATCGTTTGCACGTCACAAACTTCTAGGTGAGGGAAACAATTCACTACAAACCATGTATTCATATAATCTTCTATTTGTAGTTGTGCAATGAAAATTATGCATTGTTTTGTATGTTATGAATATAATTGTTGGATCTAGAATAGACTGGGTGTATGTTAATAATGGTTGTGATCCGGTGCTCACTCACAGTAGTGTAAGAGAGATCTTGGCTAAACATTCTATTGGCCGTGAGGAGACTCAGTCCGCTCGGATAATGGAATCTAACCATTAAGGTTATTGAAAGATCCAATAATTTTATATTCGTAGATTAATGATTATTTGTATGGTATTGTTGAATTTTAATCTGGATTTGGCATGTTTGAATGTTGATTTATATTATCCTACTATTATGATGCTTGGATTGCTGCATGTTATAATCAAATTATATGCATGTTATGGTAAATGAGATGTTGGATATGTTACAATCTGTTTAGACTGAGATTCATGATTTTACGAGCATATTATGAATGATTGAGTATATCTATTGAGCATAGCATTCTCATATTCATAGCATTGGGTATGAGGGTGCGATCCATGGTTGTCACGAAGACCACGACGGTGGTAGTATTGTTAGCCTCATTTTAAGTGGGAAGACCATTATGGTAGATGTGATGTGATATCCGTGACAAGTCATGAGGGCTGTTATTTGGTGGTAGGTTGTGTTATCCTCACTTTATGTGGGAAGGCCATTAAGGCGATGTTGTGTTATCCTCGATTCGTCGGGAAGACCACCAAATATCAGTAGATGGAATAATGGGTTGGAATATGGCATTGGCATTGAGCATTATATTTTGCAAAGGCATGAGCATGAAATAAATTATTATTCTTGCTTATTTGAAATATCATTGAGGAAGTAGGGATATGATATGCTATGTTTGTGTTATTGTTTTATTCACTGGACATGGAGCTCATCCCTTACATTGCAGGCAATCCCTTGGACTTGGGTCTGTACGATAATCACAATTGAGGTTAGAAGGCGAGGAGTCGATAAAGAATTCGTAGAAACGCTTTTTAATCCTGCTGCCCACTTAATCTCATTTGTGGAGTCCCCTTCAATGATCAGTTTTTCCCTTCCCATGAGAGACCAAATGGACAAAGCTTTCCCAATATTGATATATTCTGCCTCACTTGAATCTCTCCTTCTATCGATTCGGAAAAGACTATTGATTTCTTACCTTTCCAATCGCAAAACGCTCACCCTACACCCGTCGGGCTTGGTTTTCCTCTTGCTACCCCATCGACAGTGAATTTATATGTATCCACTTGAGGGGGATGCCATGGGATTTGTGCCTTGGATTTCCTTGGCCCCCTACTAAGACAACCTTCCCACCAAGAAGAAAGGAGGCCACCAAATCTTAATGACTTTTGGTTGTGGGTTTCTTGAGAGTATGAGGCAATATTGCATTAAAAGACCGGTTCTAATGATTATATTATTAGGAATAATATATACGAAAATAAATCATCACAGCGCGATAATAATAACAAGCAACACCATAACTTAGATTTACATGGTTCGGCAAACACCTGCCTACCTCCACGGAGCATGTATTTTATTCAGAGGGAAAAATAAGAACACTTATTTCAAAGAGAGATAATCAATGAGTTTAAAACCCAAACTCATTCCTATTTAGAGAGTCATAGACAAATCCTGTGACGGAAGCCCTGTTGCTCCACCTTGTCTATGGTCCCTTGTCTTGAGAATAAGTCCTCTCTAGCCAAGAACAAAGTCAAACACAAGAACTCTGTGTATTTCGGCTTCTGTCCTGCTATCTGGTGTGCTTCCTCATTCCTCTATGTGTCTAAGCCTCTTGTTCTCAAAGCGTATACCCATACATGCGGCCACAGGCCTAGAGGCACACAAGGCCGAAAGGCCTACACCATCTGCCTCTACTCCACAATGCTAGCGGCCAAAGTAAAACATAGCACCCGTACTTCTCTTCTATGTGTTGGAGACAGCCAAATCATGAGAGTTTCTCTCTCTTCCCACACGTCACAATTGTTGTGTACACATCCTGGCTTTCTTATTTGTTTGCAATCCAACACTGGCATGTCATGTCCATCTAGAGAGAGATTCTCCATGCGGTGCCTTGCATGAGTTGGAGTCTTCCAAGGTCACCATCAATTTTGGGAACTTCCAAATTTGAGCCATGCACACAACATATATGTTATGATTTCTTCTTTATATGCTAAAGTGGTCAAGTTCTAGTTTGTAGGCTTGTAGTCTTCTCAGTGGTTTGTGGTCAAATTTGTCTTAATTTTTGGTGTTTATAAATCGTGCTTAACATGATAATACATTGTATTATGTATATTTAATAAATAGTAAAAAAATTAAAGACATGCTGTCTAATCTGATCCAGAATGCAATATCACTCCTAAGAAGGGGAAAACTAATCCAGAATTTGAATGAATTTTCTTCTACACAAACTCTCAATGCTAGCAAAATGATTAGTGTCTTTGCAGAGGTTTGTTATGCTTGCGCATACCTAAAGAAGCAAATTACATAAAATTGGATTTTATGGTGATAGAAGGCATGCTTTCAGAGCTCTAGATCCTTGATTTTAATAGGGAACAACTAGGGTGTAGGCAGGGTCGGCCCTGAGATCCCCTAAAATCTCATGCAGTGATATGTTAGCTGCAATGAGTATGAAATGCTACTTTGCGACCATACAGAGGTGTATTGGTTACTTTTTATTTGATTATTCAAAAAGAATATTATTATTTCTATTGTTGTTTTTACTATTTTGAGATGGTGACCAATATTTTCTTATAAGGCACAAAATGTGTACAAATGCCAGAGAGCCAAATGACAAACCCCCATGATTAGAACCCCCTCAATCACCAATTCCAAAGTCAGACCCTTACAAATCACATCATATACATGCCTCTGGACGCAGCCCAAAGAGACATGATTAAAGGTCAATGGTGATCCCAAATATCTGCTAGAACCTGATTATTTCATTTGTTCCTCTATCTTTTGAGCAGTGCCCTCAAATTCCATTCTCCACATGACGGTGAATTTAGGGGAACCTTTGAAGAATTCCAAGAATGGGAGACCTATATCAACATTGGTCTACCCCACTCATTTTGAAAATTTCATATTTTTAAATTTCAAGTTTCATCAAATCGAGTCAAAGCAGTCTACTTGAGAGTGATCATCATGTTTGCTTGAAAAGCTAGCAATAGGATGAAAGAAACTGCTGGGAAAAACCGATGGCTGGTCTTGTTCAATTTTTAATTAGATTTATTTGAGATTTCCTGGATTGCTATCCACCAGTGGTTCAGTTCATAGCTCACTGGAACATAGAATGGTTTGATGGAACTGTGCAATGGTAATAATAACGACGTAATGATAGAAAGAGTCCATTTCATGAAACCATTTTGTAATGTGGGAATAAGTGTGCTATTCAAGTTTGTACATGAGGGAGAGAGGTCACATGGTTCTGTTTGAGGTACACTTTCAATTCAAGGAGCTTTTATTTATTTCTAGCAATTACTTTATGATGTTCCCGCTTAATTCAAGCTTACCCAGAACTCCAATGATGGAACCTCTAAGAAAATCAGAGGGGAGAAAGAGACATCAAGGAGAATGGAAAATCTAGGACCCAGTTGGTCTTGAAACCACATCTCTGAGTTCTCCTGCACGAATGCAAGGCTATGGTAGTTGAAGCAACCATACAGTGTTGTACAAATGTACAGAAGGGCTGTGATGGGGTTCATCTTCCCTTTCATGATTTTGCTTTCTTCGGGCAGGAGTGATGAATGCAAAGTAAGGACCCACTTGGTCTTGGTTGAAAACAAAACTATGTAAGCAGCCATATGATTCTGTACGGATGTATTGATGGCTCTGATTGGGTGCCTCTCCCCCTCCCCTTCACACTTTGTCGGAAGCCAAATTTTAGCGAACGCCTCTGAGCTCTCTTGTATTGCTTACATAGCAGATGCAACTCAAACCATCATCATCATCATAAAAAATTCCACTAATCCGATCGGATTCCCCTATCATATGAACTAATAAGAAATAACAAGAGATATCTGAGTTCCTGCACAACAATATAATCACAAAACCATCTAAAATGCAAAATCTAGCCCCAGAGTTGTTCAAATTGATAGGAAAGAAAGAGATTAATAAAAGTTAATGTAGAAAATGGCCCAGGGTCAATCCTAGGTCCAAGTGTCAATAGTGCCACATTTTCTCAATAAGTAACCATGGACCATGTGGAATAAGTTGAAGCTTTCAAATTAACGGAAGATATCGCTGAATTAACATATCTGGTTGTTATAATCTTTGCCTTTTCATCTATTTATTGCATAAGTTCATTATAAACTTGGCAAGTTTGCTTGCATGAGCTGATGAATCTGCTGCAAATCAGACTCAACCTTGCTTTAGGCACATATGATAGAATACTATTATGTGGGTTAGGAAAGGGATCTAATAATTGTCTGCCATGACGTACCTCTTCATTTGTGAAACTGGTAATCTAGTATCCTCGTTGTTTTTTTTTTTTTTTAACCTTTTTTCCCCTTTTTGGATGGTTTGTATTCTACAACATTTTAAGAAATCTTACTTCAGATGTTTCCCTATTGCTTCCTGCTATTTTCCCCCTTAAAGCAATGTCCCTAAAACTTGCAGGTGTATCTGATATCTCAATATACTCTGGGAAGATTATTGAATGCAATTGAGATGGGGAGGAGCAGTGTTGGACATCTATGCGTATTAGGACGGACAAAGCAACTCCAAATGGTATCAGTGCGTACAGGAAGGTAATGTCTCTCCACCATTTACTTCTTTCAATTGGCAGTAAATGCAAGGTCTGCTTTTTTTTTTTTTTTATCCCCTTTTGTTTTGAAAGATAAAAGTGCAAGATCTACTTTAGCATAATAATAATAATAGTTCATCTCTGGCATAGGTCATGCGAAGCATCTGGGATAACATTACAGAGGACGTTTTACTAGATGAAATACAAGAGATTGTAGCATAATAATAATAAACAATGATAGGAAAGCTCATGGACACCCCAGGATATACCCAAACAAGGATGACCAACCAAATGGATGTTGCTAGTGTTTTTCAGTGATAAGGCCTTCACGAGGGGAAGAACTGATGTTATCAAAACTGGGCTGGTCCGCAGTCCCCCAAACCATTGATATTAGGATTGATTTTTCAGTCCCCCAAACGTTAATATTAAGGACTGATTTTCAGTTTCCAAGGCAATGAGAGTAAGGACTGATTTTCAGTCTCTAAAGATCGTTGATGATGGAGACTGTGTGGGACACAAATCTCACCTAGATCGGACCAGTAAAACTTGTCTATAAACTTTCTCTGTTTTTACTCCCCTGCCAGCAACAAGTGACGCCCTACTGTCAAGAACAGTTCAGCAGTGTCTCTGTTGTTCTGTACTTGCAAGTGAGCCCTCCTTCAGCCCTTGTTCTTAGACAAACCCAGCAACTGTCCGAGTACGGGACTGCATAATCATCTGCCCAAGCATTCCTTCTGATACATGCGACGAAAGAATGGAAACTTTGGATCGTAGAAAAAGAAGGTTCAGTCCCTGATTAGATAGTAAAGGAAGAGTCTACTATGGTAATCAATATTTGCCAAAAAGAAGAAACACCCGAATGAAAATAGAGGCTAAGAAAAGGACGGTGGTGCACGCATGTCAAGCTCACTTTAGAAAATGGATGAACGGAGGAGAACGGTCACTTGACCCATCCGGCTTGTCGTTGGCCCACCCGACTTTTCTAGCATACTCAAATTAATGGAGTTGCACCTTTCAGTAAACTATCCGGAATTTCTTGTCTGAGGTAGGAGGATAAACAAACCATATTTACATGGAACGGCTAGTTTATATTAGTATTTTATTTTTATGTTATCCTCCTATATTGTTTGATGAGAATTGAGATGTATGATATATTATGCTATGAGTGTGCATGATTTCAATTATATGTGATTTGGTGTTAAATTCAAAATGATGTTGTAACCATGGATAATGTGGGGGTGGCTGGGTGGAAATTGCTACTGGGTAAATTCGTAATACTTATGAAAAAAAAATTGCTAGGAATTGAGTATCGTTTGAAATAATCTGGGTAAGATTAGACATGCCATTATTTTGAGGAAACTTTGAATCAATGTTGGTTTGTTGGAAAGTAGTAGGCATGGGAGGGCAGAAATGTAATGATTCTATCTGAAATTCTTGGTGGGCTTAGTTGGAAAGTTCTTATTTAAGGAAAAGTGAATAGAGTTTGATATAGTGTCTTTGCATATGAATGGGTGTAGTTTAACACCATTACCTTATTAATGGAGTAGTAGGATTTATTTAGTCTATGGGGATGGAAGCGTAACATAATAGGTGGAACTAGAGGTGAGTTCTCGATTCAGTACTAGTGAGAATATGGGTCTTCGTTGCATCCAAGTCTCAGGTTAATGTATGAAAGGGGAAGGTTGACCTCCATAACATAAAACAAATTGGTTTTAGTATTTGGAAATAAATTTTAAATTTTTATTTCCCTTGGACGAATTTCATGACAAACAACCTTTGGTTTTATTTTCAAATTCTCAGTTTTTAAAATAGTTTGAAAGTTGATTTATGAAAGGACTATTTTGCTCATGTTTTAAAATGATTCTTTTTAAAATCCAAATTCCTTGAAGTATGGGTCGAATTTGTACTCTAAAATCACTTCACACGTTTTTGGATTTATTATTTGTAGCAATTTATACTCTAAAATCACTTCACATCTCTGTCCCTCTATTTATTCCAATCGTGAGTCTGTCCTCTCTCTTTCACAATTCGTGCAACTCTCTCCTCTCTACTCTTGCCTTGTTCGAGTTACCCAATAAGGTATGTGGGTCTTTTCTTCTCTAATTCCTTCAATTTCCACGATCTTCCTTCTTTTCTTCTCTTATTTTCTATGGTGGATCGACCACCCTATTGTTGTAGTGATTTCACAAAATTCGTTTTTCAATGGTCTTCAATATTGATGAAATTTTGGAGCATGGAAAGGCCATGTTCCGTGGAAAACTATTACTAAAACTCTCCTCTATGGCCGAAAATTTGGTATTCATTGTGGAGTTCTCCATGTCTTTTCTCTCTAGGTTATTCGAACAAAGCTGATAGTGTCCCCCTTTGAATCTTCATCTCTGCTTCCTTCAATTCTTCCAAAAGAGGTATGTACTGATGTTATGAATCTTTTTCCTACTCCTTTTTTGATGTTCGACTATAAGGAAATAGAACTATGTTTGTCGCGCCCCGCCTACCAACACCTGGACGGGCGTGATTTGACTGTACAAATTTAAATCACCTGCTGCCCTAAACGGGTCTTACTTTCAAAATCTGTGGCTAAATTCAAAACAAACATAATTACATTCACAAGCCACCAAAATTCCTCAAGTCCACAACCTGCTTGAAGACATAACATCTCATTTGAGCTTCTAAATAACTTAAAGGGATAAATATCACTCACATAAAGATTTCTAAACTCACATTCCCATAATAATAAAATTTAAACGTTCTCAAAATTAATCCATACTTGAATTTATTATCCAAGTTTTCACAAATAAAACAAATAAACAACTTTCTCAATGTCTCAAAACAAATAAACAACTCTCTTATAACCTAAATAATAAATTATGCAACTAAGCGTTTCTACGAATTCTGCATCGACTCCTCGCCTTCTAAGCTCAATTGTGATTATCGTCTAGACCCAAGTCCAAGGGATTGCCTGCAATGTAAGGGATGAGCTCCATGCCCAGTGAAGAAAACAATAACACGATCATAGCATATGATATTCCTACTTCTCAATGATATTTCAAATAAGCAAGCATAACAATTTATTACATGCTCATGCATTTGCAAAATGTAATGCTCAATGCCAAATGCCATATTCCAACCCATTATTCCATCTACTGATATTTGGTGGTCTTCCCGACGAATCGAGGATAACACAACATCGCCTTAATGGCCTTCCCACATAAAGTGAGGATAACACAACCTACCACCAAATAACAGCCCTCATGACTTGTCACGGATATCACATCTCATCTACCATAATGGTCTTCCCACTTAAAGTGAGGCTAACATACTACCACCGTCGTGGTCTTCGTGACAATCATGGATCGCACCCTCATACCCAATGCTATGAATATGAGAATGCTATGCTCAATGCCAATCCATATGCTGAATTAATCATGACATATTTATATAATTATAACTTCCATTGTAAGCAGATTATTGCATCATAATCGACGTCTTACTTGCTATAGCATGCATATACATTGAACTAATCATAGCAATAATCCAAGCATCATAATGATTTGAATCATATAGACCAACATTCAAACATGTATAATCAAGATTGAAATTCAACGATACCATACAATCAATCATTAATCTACGAATATAAAATCATTGGATCTTTCAATACATTAATGGTTAGATTTTACAATCCGGGCGGACTAGATCTCCTCACGGCCAGTAGAATATTTAGCCAAAATCTCCCTTACATTACTGTGAGTGAGCACCGGATTATAACCATCATTATCATTCATCCAGTCTTTTTTTCTAGATCCAACAATTATATCCATAACATACAAACAATGCATTATTTTTCATTACACAACAACAAATAGAAGAATATATGAATACTTCTAGGTGAATTGTTTCCCTCACCTAGAAGTTTGTGAAGTGCCAATAATGAAGTCAAACGCTTTCCAAGAGATAACTAGCCTTGAGAACCCAAGTTTGCTGCGAATACAATTTAAAGGTTTCAAGTATTAATAATATGTGGATTATTAACCGTGGGAGCTGGGTGCTGCCCTTACCTATGTATGCTGAAAATACAAGGTTAAGAGGCTATGTATGAAATGGTTTCCTATCTCCGATTTGAGTTGGACAATAACAAGGCTGGTTTGAACATCCAGTTTTAGGTGGGAAGAGGATAGATAAGTTTTACTAACCAATTCTGAGCAAAATTCTGGGTCCAAACAGTCCTTAATATCAATGTTTTTGGGGCTGAAAATCAGTCCCATTAATTGGCTTATCTGAGGTTAGAAATCAGTCCCCAACTTAGGATGTTTTTATTAGAGAAAGACTAAGTGATTACTGTTCACAGATAAGAAATTGGAGACAGATCTGAGTCACCAATTTATTTGATCCTACAGCTGAATGAAGAGGGGAAAAATCATCACCATCCAACAAGGATTGGCTGGTTGGCTGACTCAAAATTTACAAAGGGGAGAAGAGGAAGAAGAAACCCATGGGAGAAAAAGAACATAGAGGAAATTAGAGGGACATACCTGTTACTTGCTGTAATTTGGGAACAAAAAAGACAAAAGCTGGTCACACGGTGGTCCCGAACTCTGCTGCTTGAACCGAAACTTGGTTTCAAAGAGGAGAGGAGGAATAAGAACTCAAGAGAGATTTGGGGTTTTTCTTTCCCTTCTTTCGCTGAGGTTTTCGCTGCGATTCCGTTGAGATTTGGTTGCTGTTTCGAAAAGGGTAAAAGAAGGGAAGGGTTCGCAGGTCTCTTAAAAGGAGGAGAGTCCTATTGGTAAAGGAATCCCATCGGTGAAAGGATTTTGGACAGTTTCCATTTAGGTAGGGATTTGAGTCCCAAACGAATAAGGAAGAAGAAGAGTCCAATCTGAATAAGGAATCCCATCGGTGAAAGGATTTTGGATAGTTTCCATTTAAGTGGGGATTTGAGTCCCAAACGACTAAGGAAGAAGAAGAGTTCAATCTGAACAAGGAATCCCATCGGTGAAAGGATTTTGAACAATTAAATTCGACCAGAGAAGGTGGGTCCCTTTAAATTATTGATTTTATTGTCCTTTATTTCTCTTTTAATTTGTCAATCATCGATTAAATTCTGGACACTTAAAATTGGAACTTATTTATTGATTTCACATTCTTAATTAAATATTTCCAATTGAGATTCTAACTTAGGGGAATTAAAATCTAAGTTGATAATTTATTTCCCATTTTCTTAATTTAATTCGAAGGGGATAAATTTGTAAATTCTTATTGGGGAGAAAGTGTGAAATCAGGGTCTAATATTAAATCCCTAAATTCAATTGTGTTTTTCCCAAATAAAATTATCAAATTAAACTAAAAAATTAATTTAAACTTAAATCATTTTCTAAATTAATTTTACCCGTCACAACTGACCCGTTACCCCGGGTCGGGTCATTACATCCTACCCCCCTTAAAGAAATTTCGTCCTCGAAATTTAGCTAACGCTCATACCTTGCTTACCGAATAACCTTGCTCACATCTATTTCATTATCACCTTGACTCTCACGTATCTCCTACATCCATACTACTCTGTCAAAGCATCAATGATCTCCTCCATCGGCCTACCTCGCAAACTCCTAATCAATTTAAGCATCATTTCTCAAACCAAACAAGGATAACACATCCTACGTGGTACTACATGTTATCTCTCACGCCTGACATGCGTGACCGCTCCAATAATACTTCTAGACACAAAAATCATAATCTCAACTAACTAAGTACATCTTCTGTCACACGTTACCCTTTATTTAGTTGCCACTAGTGTTACACAATATTCCAACGTCACATAACCACCATTTAAATACATCTCAAAACTCAAGTATTATTAATCTCAAAATAAAATACACCGCTATTTCAAACGACTCCATTGCTTTTCAAGCTAAACCAATAATTCTGATTGTCGCCATTCATCCCTCCAATGTATAAACAACCTTAGCATAGCGTCCTACTCAAACTAAAATTATTCCTAAGCCTACCAGCAACAATCAACAACGATCTACCTACAGGACACTTCAACTCTCTTTAATTGCTAAATTGTCCTCAAGGAAATTTCCAACATTGCTTAGGGCACACTTGTGGTATAGATCTCTTTAGCATTCATAACCTTATCAAATCCTCATACACAAAATAAGCACTAATGAAGACAACCTCATCCTCACATAAATCATCAAACTTTAAACACTCCATATTAATGTTATGGTGACACACTGTTTCCATTTCAACACCAAATGTTATGGGGTCACTCAACGCCATTCACTTCAATTTGTTGCTTCATGCCTAAAGGTTTTAGAAATTAAAATGAAGTCAGTGTTTCCTACGCAAAGCACTCTACCTCAACACTCAAGAGCACTCATGGCCTAACCATCCACATCACATCAACTTGAGTCCAATTTGCATAACTCATCATTCACTACATCTATAATCTTTCATGAGAACGGGTTTTGGGATTTTCCAATCTCTTCTAAATCCCTCTTGTCTGAAATTTTTAAGTCTCTATATTAATCTCGACTTAATTTCAAAGGGCACCTTTGCTCACCAAACCACCTTTAAGGAAACCGATGCTCTACCATAGCCATCCTTTGAAAACTAACCGGTTGGTTACCAAAACCTCTTGGATAGGATATAACACTATATTATACATTAGGGTAACTCCTTTGGGACTTGAAATATCATTGATGTCATTGAAATTCTCAAGACGTCACTTCACTCAAAAACTCTCATTAGGACAAATTTGAGAATTCTATCCTTTTCCATATCAAATAATGATCCAATCAATAACAATATTACTAATCCTAAGAATCAACTTAAATAAAATCTAGATATGACTAAGGGAATCTGGCTTACCCACAATTCAATCTACCCAGTCAAGGGAGTTGTCTACGCCTACGGTTGTTTCTTCCAGCCACTTTAGTAAAACTAAAACTTAATTAATTTAATATTTAGGCAAGAATTCCAAATGTCAACCAAACATCAACAAAACCAAAACTTAGTCTAACCACCTCTCTTCAAAACACTACGAGCTTCTTTGAATCAAATGTTAATTTAAACATCACATTTGAAGACTATACAATTGCTACCCCCCTTAAATATTTCTACCCTCACTCAGTCTAGGGAAAAAGGGGTCTAATTTGTTTCTAATCTCAGGCCCAACCTCGTACTCACAGTCCGAGAGTTGAACCAAAGCTCTGATACCAATCTGTCGCGCCCCGCCTTCCAACACGTGGACGGGCGTGATCTGACTGTACAAATTTAAATCACCTGCTGCCCTAAACGGGTCTTACTTTCAAAATCTGTGGCTAAATTCAAAACAAACATAATTACATTCACAAGCCACCAAAATTCCTCAAGTCCACAACCTGCTTGAAGACATAACATCTCATTTGAGCTTCTAAATAACTTAAAGGGATAAATATCACTCACATAAAGATTTCTAAACTCACATTCCCATAATAATAAAATTTAAACGTTCTCAAAATTAATCCATACTTGAATTTATTATTCACAAATAAAACAAATAAACAACTTTCTCAATGTCTCAAAACAAATAAACAACTCTCTTATAACCTAAATAATAAATTATGCAACTAAGCGTTTCTACGAATTCTGCATCGACTCCTCGCCTTCTAAGCTCAATTGTGATTATCGTCTAGACCCAAGTCCAAGGGATTGCCTGCAATGTAAGGGATGAGCTCCATGCCCAGTGAAGAAACAATAACACGATCATAGCATATGATATTCCTACTTCTCAATGATATTTCAAATAAGCAAGCATAACAATTTATTACATGCTCATGCCTTTGCAAAATGTAATGCTCAATGCCAAATGCCATATTCCAACCCATTATTCCATCTACTGATATTTGGTGGTCTTGCCGACGAATCGAGGATAACACAACATCGCCTTAATGGCCTTCCCACATAAAATGAGGATAACACAACCTACCATCAAATAACAGCCCTCATGACTTGTCACGGATATCACATCTCATCTACCATAATGGTCTTCCCACTTAAAGTGAGAACAATACTACCACCGTCGTGGTCTTCGTGACAATCATGGATCGCACCCTCATACCCAATGCTATGAATATGAGAATGCTATGCTCAATGCCAATCCATATGCTGAATTAATCATGACATATTTATATAATTATAACTTCCATTGTAAGCAGATTATTGCATCATAATCGACGTCTTACTTGCTATAGCATGCATATACATTGAACTAATCATAGCAATAATCCAAGCATCATAATGATTTGAATCATATAGACCAACATTCAAACATGTATAATCAAGATTGAAATTCAACGATACCATACAATCAATCATTAATCTACGAATATAAAATCATTGGATCTTTCAATACATTAATGGTTAGATTTTACAATCCGGGTGGCCTGGATCTCCTCACGGCCAATAGAATATTTAGCCAAAATCTCCCTTACATTACTGTGAGTGAGCACCGGATTATAACCATCATTATCATTCATCCAGTCTTTTTTTCTAGATCCAACAATTATATTCATAACATACAAACAATGCATTATTTTTCATTACACAACAACAAATAGAAGATTATATGAATACATGGTATGTAGTGAATTGTTTCCCTCACCTAGAAGTTTGTGAAGTGCCAATAATGAAGTCAAACGCTTTCCAAGAGATAACTAGCCTTGAGAACCCAAGTTTGCTGCGAATACAATTTAAAGGTTTCAAGTATTAATAATATGTGGATTATTAACCGTGGGAGCTGGGTGCTGCCCTCACCTATGTATGCTGAAAATACAAGGTTAAGAGGCTATGTATGAAATGGTTTCCTATCTCCGATTTGAGTTGGACAATAACAAGGCTGGTTTGAACATCCAGTTTTAGGTGGGAAGAGGATAAGTTTTACTAACCAGTTCTGAGCAAAATTCTGGGTCCAAACAGTCCTTAATATCAATGTTTTTGGGGCTGAAAATCAGTCCCATTAATTGGCTTATCTGAGTTAGAAATCAGTCCCCAACTTAGTTTTTATTAGAGAAAGACTAAGTGATTACTGTTCACAGATAAGAAATTGGGGACAGATCTGAGTCACCAATTTATTTGATCCTACAGCTGAATGAAGAAGGGAAAAATCATCACCATCCAACAAGGATTGGCTGGTTGGCTGGCTCAAAATTTACAAAGGGGAGAAGAGGAAGAAGAAACCCATGGGAGAAGAAGAATATAGAGGAAATTAGAGGGACATACCTGTTACTTGCTGTAATTTGGGAACAAAAAAGACAAAAGCTGGTCACACGGTGGTCCCGAACTCTGCTGCTTGAACCGAAACTTGGTTTCAAAGAGGAGAGGAGGAATAAGAACTCAAGAGAGATTTGGGGTTTTTCTTTCCCTTCTTTCGCTGAGGTTTTCGCTGCGATTCCGTTGAGATTTGGTTGTTGTTTCGAAAAGGGTAAAAGAAGGGAAGGGTTCGCAGGTCTCTTAAAAGGAGGAGAGTCCTATTGGTAAAGGAATCCTATCGGTGAAAGGATTTTGGACAGTTTCCATTTAGGTAGGGATTTGAGTTCCAAACGAATAAGGAAGAAGAAGAGTCCAATCTGAATAAGGAATCCCATCGGTGAAAGGATTTTGGATAGTTTCCATTTAAGTGGGGATTTGAGTCCCAAACGAATAAGGAAGAAGAAGAGTTCAATCTGAATAAGGAATCCCATCGGTGAAAGGATTTTGAACAATTAAATTCGACCAGAGAAGGTGGGTCCCTTTAAATTATTGATTTTAATAAATTGTCCTTTATTTCTCTTTTATTAATTTTGTCAATCATCGATTAAATTCTGGACACTTAAAATTGGAACTTATTTATTGATTTCACATTCTTAATTAAATATTTCCAATTGAGATTCTAACTTAGGGGAATTAAAATCTACGTTGATAATTTATTTTCCATTCTCTTAATTTAATTCGAAGGGGATAAATTTGTAAATTCTTATTGGGGAGAAAGTGTGAAATCAGGGTCTAATATTAAATCCCTAAATTCAATTGTGTTTTTCCCAAATAAAATTATCAAATTAAACTAAAAAATTAATTTAAACTAAAATCATTTTCTAAATTAATTTTACCCGTCACAACTGACCCGTTACCCCGGGTCGGGTCATTACAATGTTTACCTTGAAAACTAAGCCCTATGCTGGATTGGACTAAAGACTTGATTATGGAGTTTAATAAGATTGATTTAAGATCCCCACGTTAGAGAGACCTTAATTTTGTGGAAGGTTGGGAAATTTAAGATTTCAAGACAGATTTATGATTTTCTGCGCATAGTCACGAGAAACATCATAACTGGAGTTCTCGGACATCTTTTTCGATGAAATTTAATTTTATGGAAACTAGACACTTAGATCTACTTGCCGTAAAAATTTGGGAACAAAAGAAAAAGATTTGATGCCTCATATCTGACCTTTAAGACAAACCTAATTCTGGGACTGAAAGCTGATACAATTATACATCAGTCACAAAATTATCTTTGTAATTCCCCTCCTTCCTGGACAACGATCAGAGCAATATAAATGAAGATTCCACAGAGGCGAGTGAGCGTCACGACGCGAGTCGAGTCCGAGTCTGAAGACCCGACCCTCGACTGGCCATACCAAATATATGCACGGACTGTTGTTAATGATAACATTTACACACAATAGAATAAACAGTGGAAAATTTAAAACATTTATATATATATCAAATACAAAGTAAAAGATCTAGGAGTTAAATATAAATATTACATTCCCAAATTGATTTCTCCTACAAAATACATTGTTCTCAAAATTCAAAAAATACTATTCGAATCGTGTTTCTCTTTGCGCTAAATTTGCTCGTGCTTAGTTGTTGCTTGGTCCGGCCTCGCCTTCATTACCTTGGTAAGTTTGTGATTACATACATTGATGATATTCCCATCTACGCAAGAAGCAAGGAAGAACATGCTGAGCACTTGCGAATTGTCCTGAACACCTTGAGGTATAACAAATTGATTGCAAAGGCCAGCAAGTGTGAGTTTTGTCTATCCTATAACGACCCATCCCGCTAGCACAATATTGTCCGCAACACACGGGCCCGCACGGCTTTTCATTGGCTAGCCAACTCAATGTTGCTCGCAAAAGGCCTTGTGCTAGAAAGAGGAGGATTCCAACTTATATCCCACCGAATAACTCTCCTCATAAGCAATGGGGACAAGTAGCGCCGAACCTGGCTAATTTCTCTCCCATCAATGCTTACACAAACACGGGACATTACAATCCACCCCCCTTAAGACCAGAGCCATCCCCGACTCTGTCCACAAACATGCCCACACTCACAGGCAGAGAGTTGAACCGTGCTCTGATACCATTTGTAACGACCCATCCTGCTAGCACAATATTGTCCGCTTTGGGCCACACACGGCCCACACGGCTTTGCATTGGCGAGCCAACCCAATGTTGCTCTCAAAAGGCCTTCTGCTAGAAGGAGGAGGGATTCCAACTTACATCCCACCGAACGACTCTTCTCATAAGCAATGTGGGACAAGTAGCGCCCAACCTGACTACTTTTTCTCTCCATCAATGCTTACACAAACACGGGGTATTACATATCCAAAGTGAATTTCTTAGGAAACATAGTGACGACAGGAGGGATAGCAGTGGACCCAGTGAAGATAGAAGCAGTGCAGAGTTGGAATCCCCCTCGGAATGTCACCGAGATCCGAAGCTTTCTAGTATTACGGGGTATTACTGCAAGTTTATTGCGGATTTCTCCAAAATCGCAGCTCCACTTATTCGTTTGACTCAAAAAGGGGTCAAGTACAAATGGTCAGAGAAATGCAAGAAAAGATTTGAGGAGCTAAACTAGATACTCATCACAGCTCCTATCTTGATTCTCTAGAACGAGGCAAGGGTTACGTAGTGTACTGTGATACTTCAGGTGAAGGACTGGGATGCGTCCTCACCCAAGATGCATGGACAGTGGCTTATGGCTCCCGACAATTGAAGATTCATGAGCGAAATTATCCCGTTCATGATCTGGAGTTGACAGTTATAGTGTTTTCCCTCAAGAGCTGGCGAGACTATCTTTTTGGAGGGAGCTTTGAAGTCTATTCTGACCATAAGGTTTGAAATATTTGTTCGGACAGAAGGAATTCAACATGAGGTAGAGATGATGGATGGAGTATCTTCAAGACTACGATTTTACTCTCCACTACCATCCCGACAAGGCAAACAAATTTGCAGATGCACTTAGCCGAAAATCTCATGGAACTGTAGCAAGCCTGATCATGGAAGAGTGGGAGATGCTTTCAGCTATCAAAAACTTGAATCTACACATGTCCAACAGAGGATGTTTGTATAATTTGGTAGTGCATTCTACTATGACATCAAAAATAGAACAAGCACGAGATCAGATCTAGAAATGGCAGAAATATGGGCCAAACTATCAACAGGAGAAACAATTCAAGATTGGCAATTGCATCCTGGATAAGGTCTCACGTTCAGAGGCAGGACTTATGTACCGAAAGTCTGCATAAAAGAAATACTAACAGAAGCCCATCAATCCAAATTTGCGATACACCCCGGAAGTACAAAGATGTACTGAGATCTCATGAGGCAGTATTGGTGGTGTGTGTTGGCCTCAAAGTTAAATCTGTCTCCCTTGAGTCAGACTGAGTTGTCAATTCCGTGACTGATTCCGACTGTGTCGTGATTTGTCAATTCTGTGACCGAGTCATGACCGAGTTGTCAGATCAAGCTTGAAGCTCCAGAAGCAGTGAAAATTGGAAGGCAACATACTGAAATCAAAAGATCTTCATGAATCCATCCATGCACAGGTATATTGGACCATAGGACAGACCTGACCTTAGGATCCTTGAATAAAAATGATTACATATTAAATTGGATCTCTAAGATAGCCATTAGCCAAATGAAGTAGCTCTCATGCTTACCAAATGTCTCTATCTTAAATTGTTCTCACAATCATGACATGTGCTCATAGTTAAATTTTTATGATTGTGAATGAACAACTCAAAGAGCTCTTCATTTTATATCCAAATAATCACCACACTACAATATATTGTAAAAGGGTGATTTCTGAAATTTAGAAAATGGGACGATCCCACTTTTCCCAGACCACTCTTTGAAGCTTTATAAATTGGGACGATCCCACCTTTTAAGGACGATCCGAGTTTGTATTTAAGTAAGCATGACCGTTGGCATATGACCTTTTAAATCCGACCGTTTTGAAACTGGGACGATCCGACTTTTGTGGGGCGATCCCACTTTCTGGAAATTTGTTTTGGGACAACTTGCCTATATAAACCAAGCTCTATTCATGGGCAATGTTAGACACTCCAAGCTGATTTTTCTCATACTACTCTCAAGTTTCCCAACCATACTTAGAGCTTCTAATCACCATAGGTAAACCTTATTAAGCTCTTTTAATCCCTTTCTAACACAATCAAGGCAATAATAGGCACATCTTGAGCATATTAAGGTCCACATTGATTGTGTGATTAGAGAATCTTCATAGGGATAGATTGACCTTATAGGCAAACTTTATTTCATCCCTAAACTCTTTTCCACTTTGGTTTGGCATTCATTGAAGCAACTCTACATCACCAAAGGCAAGAAAGAGGAAGAATATCAAAGAACACACCACAAGCTACATCGATCATCAAGAGGCTAGTGTTCATGGTACTTCTCAAAACTACTACTTTTTATCATTTGTGAGAACATTGTAAAGGGTTGGTATAACCCTATTGAAATCCAAGAAAGGTGTTTTTTTGGTGTTTGTAAGTCTCGATTCGATCTACACCCTTGAAGTAGATCAAGGTTGTAATAGGTGGAGAAGGTTAGTGAAATCCTCAAGTCGCATACTTGAAGCGTGGATGTAGGCAAGGTTGCCGAACCATGTAAAAATCATTGTGTCACAATTCTCCATCTCTTCTCATCTCCGTCACCTTATTTTGTGCACTTGCTTTAGCTCATATCTTATTGCTCTCATAGTTTGCATGAACTTAATCTTGCTTATAAATCATACTTAGAAGATTAATTGTACAAATTTCTATTGACCAATCTCTAACGTGCCCAATATTTAAATAGAAATTAAAATTCCCCAATAGTCCTATTCTCCTCCCTCTAGGACTATTCTTGACATCTTGCTAGCTTGACTAACAAGTGGTGTCAGAGCAAAGACTCTTGCAATTTGACTTCACTATCTAAAACTAGATCCTTCAAGGTAGAAATGTCTAAGGGTGATTGCATGGCCATGATGTGTACTACAATCCTTGTTGGCTCCAACTATGGTGTTTGGAAAGCCAAAATGAAAGTGCACTTAATGACTATGGATGGAGGTTTATGGGAAATTATCTTATGTGGTTGGACCAAACCATCCATGAACTATTTCACATGAAATAGAAAGGATTATGTATTCGGCTAATGCAAATGCCCCCAATGCTATAATTTGTGCCGTTTCACCAAATATCTTGGATAATATCATATCTTGTGAAACCACAAAGGAAGCATGGGATATTTTGGAGAAAACCTGTGAAAGCCCTAGGAAAGAAAATGCCTCAAAAGTGGTCTATTGCTTAGGACTTGAACCTCAAGATGAACTTAAACATGAAGACTTAGAAGATGAAGAAAAACAAGACTATGAACAAGAATATGAAATTCTTCATGAAGGCTACAAAGAACTATGTCTTGCATTTCAAAAACTAACCAAAAGATTTATCGAGTCAAAGAATGAAAACACAAAAATATCAAATGAGCTAAGTTATGTAAAATTAACAAATAAGAAAATCTTAAAAGAATTGGAATTAGCTAAAGAAGAGGCATCAAAGAACTATGTCTTGCATTTCAAAAACTAACCAAAAGATTTATCGAGTCAAAGAATGAAAACACAAAAATCTCAAATGAGCTAAGTTATGTAAAATTAACAAATGAGAAAATCTTAAAGAATTGGAATTAGCTAAAGAAGAGGCATCAAAATCTAAAGGAGATAAAATTCAAGAAAAATCTAAAATCATACAAGAAGAATGCCTAAAACTTAAAGAATGCTTGAAAATGGAGATAAATGAAAAAGCCAATCTTGAAAATGAAACAAGAAAACTAAAGCATGAACTTCACCTATTAAAAGAAGACTACAGTGATTTGAAAATTGTGCTAAGTGGTGAAGAAGAAGAAAATGTCAGAATTAAAAATGAGCTCAAAGAGCTAAAAGCCAATACTCCACAAATACAATCAAATCTAACTGTTGAAAATCTAACGTTGATAAAAGTAAATGATTTGAAAAGATATAAAGAAAATTTTGAATTAAAGTTCACTAAAGGAGAAGAGAAACTTGAAAAACTCTTGAAATTAAGTAAACCATTTGGAGACAAGACGGTCTTGGTTATGACAAGAAGATTGTTAAAGAACCCGTCAAACCAACCGTTTTATAAAGAGTAAGTCTCTGTCAACTCCTCAGATTAAAACCATAAAATGTTTTCAATGTGGAAATTTTGGACATCTAATGTTTGAATGTAAGTTAAAAGAGGAAAACAAATATATGAAGGCAAATCAAACTAAGATGAGAAATCCAAGACAAAAGATATTTAAAGAAAATTTAACGAGTGGAAGGAGATTTGAAAACCAAAAGAAATATCCACCAAGATTTCAAAGTCAAAGGCATAATAATCCAAAGGGAAACTTAAATTATATCCTTGCTCAAAAATTAATTGAAGCCTTAAATGCATTAACAAACTTTTGTCAAACCCGTAGACCGTCTTCAGCCATCCAATGGGTACCTAAAGATACGGTAGTAGGATAGGTCATGATACAGTCATTGGTTTGAAGCTCATATCAGATTCCTTGTGCTCAAATAAACTTACTATTGTTGAGAATCTGCCATGTTTGTATGTACATAATTCTTAACTGATTATCTCCTTACAACATGGCTGCATAGTTAGCTTCCCATGAATACTTGACTTGCTACTGCATTTTCAAGGTTTCTTGAGTTCCAAAACGGAAGCCTTCACCACATTCACATACTGTTTCAACTTCAAACCTCTACAAATGCTTACTGTTTGCATACATAAATCCAAATGACCTACCTAATGCTCTGTGCAAAATGCTTCAATCAAGTCAAGACAAACAATTTCCTACATGATCACTCATGTCAATGATTAGCATGTAAATATCTCTATGGGTAACTTAGCCTCAAGGGCTTTGGAACTTCAACAGTCTATGTGTATTATGAAACCTTGATATATCCCACACTGTTTCAGCTGTCATAAGCTTGTACTATTGTAAACAGTTTATATGGAAATATGGAAAGAGTGTGTCTTTTGGATCAATCATAAGTTTTTGGTGACTAAACATTCTATTGGAGCTTAAAGCCAATTTAAATAATTTATATGCTCTATGATCAAAGGAAATCTTATTTGGAGCATTTCAGCAATCATATGTACATAACTGAATGTTTCGTTGGGACATAAATGAACTGGTTCCAAATAGTATTTACTCGAGTAATTCTGATACCGAAAAGAACTAAAAATAATGTTTACAAAAACAATGTGCAGTTTGTATTTAAAACTAGAAAGATTAATTTTGGGCATCTTCGCTAGATCTAAAATTTTATTTTCTAATAATGAGTATTTTGTTCCTAAATTCTGATTCACTAAAGAATATATCAGTGACTTTAAATAATTTGGAGTTTTATGAATTATATTTAAATGAAGTATTATGGGTAAAATTACCATTTACCCTTGGTTAGGACAAAACACATATGTGGAGTCATTTAGACTCTAATGACCTTTGCAAAATGACCCTTAAAGCTTAATTAAGACTTTCATAAATTGAATTAGAGGGTTTTTACACTATAATGACGTGAGAATTATATGTTGACACATGTGAACGAACGAAGAAGCGCGAGTAACTCCGAGATTGTCTGATCTACTTCGTGAATCGTTTATCCTCGCTAGTCATCTTAGATCAGATATGTTTTCTTATATTGTTGAAGCACTATGGTTGTGAACTACATACTCTACTATGTGTTGATTTCCTTTAAAATCATATATTTTGAATCACGAGAATGCTATGATTTCAACATGAATTATATTGAGTTATTTTGCCATATGTTTTACATGTTGAAGGGTTTTGGAATTATATGATGAATAGATTTGTCATCATGTTGCATACATATACCTCATGCATGATTGCATGGGATGGAATTGCATTACCGAGCCAAGAATGAAATGTCCGGATATCGCTTGGTCTCATGTACGATTATATTGATAGAAAAATACAATTGTTATACTTTGGCCCCGTCCTTGTGTATGTTTGTTACGGTTTTATCTGAGCCAAAGAGCTCTTAGGAATGTCCCGAAACCCTGCATAGAGGAAGGAGTCCACACTCCACCGATAGTCTCGATTAATTTGTGGATGGGTACATCACCCTGGTGGTTGTTGCCTCAAATGTTGTTGGACATAAGTGGCCAATGATGGAAACCATTGAGATGAAATGAATATTATGATTGATGCATGGGCATGGAAGTGCATTCATTGATGCATGGCACCCATGACATAGCATTTCTTGAGAAATTGCAAGCATATTGAAATATGTGATTTTATACCATATTGCAAATGATATTTGAGAACTTTATCATGTTTTCCCAATGAGCAATGTTTTACCATGAAAATACAAGTATATGTATTATTTTGATTATAACACTCCTCAGTGCATACTTATTAATTGGAATTCCTACTGGACGTGTTGACTAAGTCCATAAATTTCCCTCTTTAGGTGTGTATGCAGGTTTAAGGAATGTAGATGAGATCAGACCAAGTGATGGCCGACTATGAGCGATATGGATGCAAGAAGGAAGCTCAGATAGCTCAGTTGAATTATATTCATGTTGATGTCTTGCGAACAATGTAATTTGTAAGAATGTTCATTTTGGGAAATGTAACATTATGACCGTAAACATTTAGTATTCTCGTTTTGTATTTGACTCATGTAATTGTTGGGAATTTCCTTATCTTTGCTTGAGTTGTGGTATGCTATTCATGCAATGTACAAATGTTTTAAATTTCTGCAGTTTATTGCTAGTGTATACAAAATTATTATGGATTGGATCCAGGTGCACACAAGATTGGACCAGCTGAGAGTTGGGTTTTCAGACTCAGACTCGGCTCGTGTCGTGGCACTCTGTTCTTTTTTTTCTATTTCTATTACAAAAAAGGAATTACTCTGATTTAAGCAATGGAAATGTAACACCCCGCCCTTTTCACTCTAATTTTCAGAGTTTATTTATTTTTTTTTTTTTAATATAATAATCATGTGATCGGGGCGAAGTGTCACGACGCGAGTTAAGTTCGGATCTCTAAATCCGACCCTTAACTGGCCAAGCCCATGTGCGTATGAACTAAGTCCATAAAACTGATCCGCACATGGTATATATATAACTTGCGGAATTAACTTAGTCTAAATCTAACTGAGGTTATAATAGAACCTATGACTAATCCAATTTTCCATTCTTAGATAGCAAAGTACATAACTTATTTTCCAAAATTACTAATCAATCTTAACTATTCGTTTAAAATCATCCAACATAAAAAAACCATATCTATCTTAACTACTTATTACAAGCCACAAACTAATTACCAAATTACATTGTTCAAATATATCAAATATCAAGTCCATAAAATAGTCCATTCATAATCCATTCCATTCATTCAAACCGCCCAAGTTTCCGTACTTGGTCCTCTTCTCGATTCACGTTCTTCCTTTCCCTGCATCATCCACTAAGGGTATAGATAGGGCGTTAGATCAACGCGCCCAGTAGTGTTTCCGAATAGGGCTACCACATGGTTAGTCAAAAACATGCAAGTAATATAATAGTAAAACATGTGTGACAAAATCCCATAAAATATGCTATGTATGAAATGAACATGTAATGAGTCCCACCCATCACCATTCATCATAGCCATCACTTGACGGGATTCTCATCGTCAAGGTAAACCCACAGTGGTCTTTCGGACGCCCCGACGGAGTGTGGCCTCCGGATTCCTCCTGATGGGATTCTCATCATCAGGGTACCCCACAGTGGTCTTTCGGACGCCCCGACGGAGTGTGGCCTCCGGTTACAACACCATCATCCCATGCCATGCATGAGATGTCTATGCAAACATGTCATTTAGAAACATAACTTTACAATCATATAGGATATCAAAATCAACATAAAACAGCATATGGAATAGTGGTTACAATAAAGGTAGGAAACCTACTGAAGATTCACTTCAGTACTTGATCTTTCTTTCGCGTCACCCGGTCACGACTCGCACGTCGTTCAACTTCCGGTACCTTATCCATATAACAATCAATAAATCATACTATCACTTACTTGTTCATTCATATCTAAGACCCAACTACATCATGTGAGTCCTTTGATCAATCCCTTCGTTTGACTTGTATTCACAGATTTACCATTGGTATAACCAATGTCTAATCTTGCTCATAATCAAAGTTCATAAAAGTAATCTACCTTAGTGGCTGGTTATTTACTTATCACTAAGTCCAAAGATAAATCCATATGTTTACTTAATCCAACTCATACAACCAAGTCATAATCTCCAACAAAACAATCTATGGGGTTCGGCCATTCATATGGCCGAACCCTATGATCCTCCTACACAATGATCCCATCATTTGTTTACAAGTTAGGCTCTACCATTTAGCCATATTAACTACAAGGTTCAGCTATCCCATGGCCAACCCAAAACAGCAAGCTTATTTCATTTTAACATACATAGGAAAACCCATAAATCTTGGTCCATTCATCCCAAAGCTAGCCCCATGGGGTTTGGCCATGCACATGGCCGAACCCAATGGTTCTCTTGATCTGATTATCACCATGATCACTCATGGTTTAATCATGCTAATTCAACCATGATCAATACATGGTTCAGCCATCCAAAGGCTGATCCAAATCAGTAACCATAACCCTAAGTAAACAAAATAAAAACCATAAAGCAACCCATGGGGTTCGGCCATTCACATGGCCGAACCTCATGGCTCTTTGGGATTCAATTCTTCTATTAATCTTTCATCATTTATCCTGTATCTTAGGCATAAAAACAGCAAACCTAATTCTATTTAAACTCCTATAGAAACCCATGGTATTGCATGGTTTCTAACTCTTTGATTTCACAACAATCATCAATCTCTTTCATGGGGTTCGGCCATTCAAGTTGGCCGAACACTATGTCCATGAATTGATCCTTCAAACATGCATTAGGTGTTATTTAAATCATGCAATATCAGTACCCTTTTGCTGCCTTATATCTCTTAGAAACCCTCTAATTAAATTCATCCAAACAGTCCATAAAAGTCCATGGTTTCCATGTTTCCCAACATGAAAACCAAGATTCTTTTACATGGGGTTCGGCCCTCCATGGTGGCCGAACCCAATGGTTATGTTTACTGTTTTTAAACCTCAGATAATCATGTAATAACAGTAAATAAAAATCAGGTTTTACCTTTCAAACAAACATCCAAAATCAACACAACTCCATGGGATTCGGCCATCCAAGATGGCCGATCCCATGGTCCATTTTTTCCAATTTTAATCCACTGATTTAGACCACATAACTTCCACCTTTTCTGATATCCAAACCATGTTTTAACCCTCTTTAAAACATGTATTTTAAATCTATTACAAACATCTAACATCAGTCCCAACTTATATGGTTTTAACTTCTAAAAACCATCAAAACTAGCCACTTGTTTTCATGGGGTTCGGCCATGCTAAGTGGCCGAACCCAATGGTCCATTTCCATCTTTTAATCCACTGATTTTAGACCATATAAACTTCAGTCCCTATGTCAATCAGATCCATGTTTTTTAACCATTCTAAAACATGTATTTAAATCTTAAATCAAAACCCAAAAACAGTCCACAAAATCCATGGTTTTCATGTTTCAAAACATGAAAACCAAGCCATCTCTTACATGGGGTTCGGCCCTCCATGGTGGCCGAACCCAATGGTTTATGTTTTTACCATTTTAAATCCTTCATAATCAAGGTTAAACACTGGTGTATTCGGCCATGACCATGGCCCAATACATACCCCACTTTATTAATCCAAAAGTCCATGAAACACTTACCAAATTCCAAGCTCTTGTCTTGCCTTTTGATCCTTGCTTTCTTTCCTTCTTATTTCCTTCCTTCTTTCTTAATTCCTTGCTGGTTTAAGCTTGAATATTGATGCTAAAACCTCTGCTGTTCCACTTAAGCAAATGAATTGGAGAGAGGGAGAGAGAGATGGAGAATCTTGGTTTTTCAATGGTGAAAAATGGCCAAGATGGTGTTTGTTTCCTTTAATAATTCAGCCCTCAAAACCCCTCCACTTCCTCATCAATTCTTGCCTAAACCAATGGGACACTTGCTGCCAACAAATGCACCCATTGGCATTCCAACATTGAAGGCTTGGGGTTTCCAAATGGAATAGAAACCCCCCATATTCCATTTAATGTTTTGCATGAAACTCTCCATAACAAGTCCCCAAAGTGTGGGACTTGTTTTGGTTTGTTTGAGATCACCACACCTCCTCATATTCCACTTAACTCACTGAATTTTCAGCCCATTTGACTTCCATTTTTGACTCACTCAACTCAATGTCCAACTCACTATAATTAATGCATTTCATTCAATGCACATGAGTTAACTCAACCCTTGATCTAATTCCAACTCACTTCAGTTCCACTCAACTGATTTAACTCGTGTTTTAGCTCCCTAGAGGGTCCACACGGTCAACCATAGTCAACTCGACCCGTTGGGTCCACTTTTAGCTCCTTGACCCGTTTTTGACTCCATGACCCAATTATGGTATTTTGGTCATTTCTAATTGGTTTTTTACATATGGATCAAGCCTACCCATTTTTTTCTCCACTTGATTTCCAATCAAATAGGCTTAACCCCATTTAATTTAAAATCACAAAGCGGTCAAATAATCCAGTAAGACCCGATGGGTCCCATTTGGGCCCTTTGACCCATTTAGCCATTTTCAACCCAATTGATGTAAATTACCCATCCAATCAAACTTGACATTCATAATGTGCTCATATGATCTTAATTTGAGCAATGGGCCATACCATTTCCTTACTTAACATCACAAAATAATTAATTTAACACATCAGGGGCATTTTCGTAATTTATCCACTTCATTGAGAAATTACCCATCCAATCAAACTTGACATTCATAATGTGCTCATATGATCTTAATTTGAGCAATGGGTCCCACTATTTCCTTATTTACAATCACATTTATTGAATTCACCAATCCAGGGGCATTTTTGTAATTATTCCAACCGTTGAGAATTCTTTGACCCAATTAACCATTTTGACCTAATTTGATGTACATTACCCATCCATTATAATTTGACCCTTATAACATGTTCATAGGATCTTAATTTGAACAATGGGCCCCACTATTTTCTCATTTAACATCATAATTAATAAATTTACCAATCCAGGGGCATTTTCGTAAATATTCATCTTATTGAGAAATCGGGGTGTTACAGGAAAAGGGCGGGGCGTTACAAAAATTGAGATTTTGGATTAAGTTTTTGAATGTTTGCATTCTTAACAAATAATGTTTGGTCATTATGAAGTATGTAACGTGTGGGTATTTAATATCTTTACATTTTTATTACGACATCTACAACAAAGAGAATAAGTCATTGACACGTGAAGGTGGAGTGTGGTGGTGCTACGTGCATGCAAAAAGACATGTCTCCTTTTCATGCCATGTGGCGTGTGTTGCCATGTGGCATTTGCATGTCACCTCATCTTACCACGTCATCGCGGATGTGGCACCTCTGCTACATCTTCAATTTATTTTCTTTAATTAAATCTCATTTTAGTTAAGTAATGTGTAAATTAATTACCCACGTAATTTAATCACCCAAAATTTCGTTTAATTAGTTAATCATCTCTCCAATTTTTGTTGTTAATTAACGTCGACAATTTCCATCAATCTAAGTCTAAGTTTCAATCCTACAAAATTTTCATTCAAAATATTCAGAAAAATTACAACGGACCAGAGCGTTAGCATTTCTTTGTGTTAGAGCGTTGGCGCTTTTCATGTGAGAGTGTTAGCGAGTGGGAAATAAAACATTTCCATTAGAATAATCCAACACTTAAAAGCCCCTCCTCCCACTTCCATTGAGGCTAGAAAATGAGATGAGTGAAGTGAAAAAGAAGAGAGAGAGAAGCAGAAACTCAAGTTAAAGTGTAATGGCCCGACTAGATATTTTGGGATTTTAGGGAGATTTACAGATCTTCAAGTTGATTGACAATGTATGGGCTCACTGACGAACCCAGGTTTACCTAGTTTCGAACTCAGAGGCTCGAAATATCTTTTAGTAATTTTACAAATCGTATATTCATTTCGTGAAAAATGTTTGAAAACAAACAAAGAATTTAGACATTGGACATTTAGATTCCCATAGTGTCACACACTTTCCCTACACACTTTCCCTCAGTTAGACACACTTGAAGAACTTGAAAACCGCAGAAACTCCTTTCCAATGTTTGAATTCTAATTTTTGAGGTTTTACGTGAATTTGAATCTAATATAAAAAAATTAATAATACTAATAATTTTCCTGAGCTTTAGCTTTTATTTTTGACGAGATTGGAATTTCATTTTAAAACATCCATTGGAAATAAACGCATGAATGAACGAATGCACGCGCACACACACGCACTATATATATATATGCTGATTCTCTCAAATCTAGTGGGCCCACCTCAAATCCCGTTCACTCAAAACCCCTCCCAACCCATTGATTTTTTCCTACTAACCTTACCCATACTTCTATGTATGATTGCATCTTGAGTACCCTACAACTCTCAATCACAGCAATGAGAAATCAACCACTCCTCTACTTTCATTCCTCCTCTCAAGCAGCACAACCTCTCTCCTTCCTCTCGTCTGTCACTCCTCTCACGGGTAGAAGAACCTAATCTGTAAAACCTTGCTGACCATTTGATACCTGAATCAAGTAAGCCTTACACCATTGGCAACCCCCCTTCCTCGTCTCTTCGATTCTCAAGTCTCATCCCTTTCCAAATTTCTTTTTTCTATATTTTTGTTATTTTAAATTTTGTTGGGCTTATACCTGCCCCTAGCCCATTGTTGTGACTTGCTACACTACCTTTCTCAACTAGGTCTCTTATTCTAATTAGTGGATTTATCAAGATGTTTGAGAACTCAGTTATTTTATGCTTTCCAACGTAATCATTCCTTATTTACTTTAATTTGATTCATTATTAAAATACTTAAAGAAGTCAAAACTGGTGGTTATTCTCCACTTATTTTGATATAAAAACAAGCATTTCTACTTTTCTATTATCATAATTGTTTATATTGTAGAAAATGATTTAAACCAATTGATTTTATTCATTGAGGTATTTAATGATGTAGGTTTTGAAAATGATTTTTTCTTATTCTATGTTATCCCATTTTACTCAATTAAATTATTTCAGACATTTTAATAATCAAGACGAATTTCTCAAAAACCTTTGTTTTTTCTGAAATATTATTTTGCAACTAGCAGGTGCCCCTCTTCAATCCATTAAGCTTTGATTCTTCAATACACGGATTTCAATAACACATTTAGATGAGGGGACTATCACATATCTTGAGCATGCATCTCTACATAATATTCTTGTAACCTTGGGCATGTGGTGACCGAATGAGACCCATTTGTGCATTAGGCCACTCGGTAAAGAAACCATTGAGATGTTATGTGGCAAGGGGTCTATCAAGGTACACCTATGTCAACTATATGTCATTATTGATAATTGATGTTTGGATGGATGTTGATATGACGTTTGAAATTGATCAGTAGCATGTTAAGTGTTTATTTTTGTAGTATGAGCATGTCATACTATTGGTTTGGAGAATATATATCATAGATGAACATGTTATATGCTTTATGGATCGCATGACGAACATGTGGCATTGTTTATGTTGGAGCATATTTATTTATCATGCATGAGACCATGGTATCATTCATGGTGTGAGTGGCATGCATGAGGAGACTGTTCACTAGCGGTTGTTTACCGTTAGTGAGGGTGATTAGTGCGTGTTTGTTGGGATTAGAGTGATCCCCTGTGCATTATTTATGGGACTCTAGATGTTTGGTGGTGTTGTTCATTTACATGTTATTTATGTATGATGTGATGGAGATGGTTCCTTGGCGTGGCCCGAGTAGGGTGAGGTCATGTATGATTTTCGACTCCTCGGGCACGGCTGTATGGTTGAGTCGATGGTTCCCTGACGTGGCCCACATAGAGTGAGGTCTAGCATGATTTTGAACTCCTCGGGCACGGCTGTACGATTGAGCTTTGGTGGCTGGCATCCCTGATTGCTAAATGGGTGGGAGTTCATGAGGCCGCCTAGGAGTTGGCAGGGAGGATAGAGCACCGTGTGGATGTATTTGGTTTGTATGACCATATGATTATATATATGAGGATATATTGGAATTGTTTTTCTTGTCAGGAGATTTGGTGTGATGCGTCGTAGCCTTCTATCCCTTTTGAGGTGGGGGTTGAGTGAACATGCATAGACATTTTTATATTAGTGATGCTCATGTAATTGTATAATATGATATGTTAAGATTGCATGTGATGTTTTCCTCTTATCCTCATTGGGTTGGTCTAGCAACACCCTTACTTTTCAGGCACTTCTATCGTGGAGGGGTCAGGCGAGCCCTTTGAATAGGCCCTGGGAGCAGAGCAGTAGCCGTAGATTTAATTTCATCTTTATTTCCTAGCCTTGAGAGAAAACCCAATATTTATGTTCCAATAATTTTATTATTGCGCATGGATTCTCAGATGACTGTAATAATTATGCATGAGATGTTGTTGTTGATTGATGGTTTAAGTTTTATTATATGTTTACTATGCTATGGTGATTTTATATTTTTATTTTATGTTGATGTTGGATCTTGGAATGGCTAAATGTTGAAAAAAAATACCACGTTTTATGGTATTCGTACCATTTTGGAGAGATATTTCCAAAGATAAATTGTGTAATTCACAATTCACGATTCACTAAAAAATCGTGCATTTTTTAAAGAATTTCGATACTGATACGTGTCGAATCGTGTGATTTTAACAACCTTGGTGAGATAGTTAGAAAAACAGTGGTGTGTATGAATTCGATAGTGAAAGAAATCTTTATGCATTCCATTCAGGTAGGTTATTTTGCCCAAAGATGACTAGTGAGTGTCGTGCAATGATACAAACATATGAGTTTCAGATGATGGACAACCATCAGTAAGCATCAGGTTATTTAAGATGTAACGAAAGTCAATAGGATTCAAAAACGATTGTAATCTGAAAAGACTAATTTAAAGCATTTAGAATAACTATTGGCTAGAACAGGATCAAGTAGCTTGTGCCCTTGGATTGAGGGAATTTCCCATATTCATTTTTTTTGCAAAAGCAGTATGATATCCCTCAAGGAAATGCGCAAAAGATTATTTCCACCATATTTAAGATGAAAACAGAGCCATACTTGTCCTACGATGATGGTTTTGTATTTGAAATCAGGAACATGGATCTTCAATGACAGGTTTGGAACATGTGATTTAGATTGGGGCAAGTTACTTAGGTTTTTATGATCCACAAAACAGAATAAAAAGGAAATCAACATAGGCAGATACTATAAGCAACATGAAATCCAAAAAAAAGAAATTTCCAATAGCCCTAATAAATGCCTTTGTCATGTATCAAAAGGGGATCTTAATTTTTGAAAAGAATCACGAGCATGAAGTAGAGCTCAAGAAGTATGATTCAGTTGTGATAGATCAATGTTCTTTTTCAAGTCTTATCAACCATTGAAAACAGAGGCTTAAGATGGCCTTATAACTCTCTTCTCCCTTTGTAATTATCATATTTTCAGCACGAGTAGTAGCACAGATTTGAAGGAAATAATATAAAGGTGCGTATGCTGTCTTTCATAGTTATCCCTAGCAACACAGATGAGATTAACATGATTGTGATGATTTGATGAAGAATGCTCAAAAGATCATTTCTACAATCTCCTATGAGAAGCAGAGCCATACTTGTCTTTTAATGAAAATCATAGAATTAATTCGTAAGGACAAAAAGACCTGAACAGGTAGGAGACTTTCAAATCAGTTGAATTCTATTTCCGATCATGAGAATAAAGGCCAAAGTCATGGAGTCATGAGAAATGTTCAGAAGAGGCAATTGCCACAGTTCTTGAAGATCATTTAATTATAATAAAAATTATTTGTTGGCCATTCATAGTATTAACTAAGAAGTATTTACAATGAGTAGACCATCATTGACAATGTCTTATGAGTATATAATGTTCAATAGATTTTGAACAACAATGCAATCATGAATGCAAACAGTTTAAAATCTTTTAAGAAGACATGATACTCTAAGATTTAAACATGAGTTGTAAACCTCACAAAGCCATGTGGATTGCTTGAAGATTCATCATGAGATTCAGAGTAATATCAAAATGTAAAGCATTTAGGGGAAATCCTGTGAAATAAGTCATTTTGATCTTATTTCTTAAGGGATCCCAATGAAAGTTAATTAGCCTTTCATCCCTTAGCCGTTGAGTATCATGCTCATTACATATGAAGACAAAGAAAGGTTTTCAGATCTCAAGTCAAATTAAACCATATCAATGGTTTCTCATTTTTCAACTCATTACTGGAGAGAGAATAGAGATATAGAAGCACAAGGATTAAACACAAAGATCTTTAATCGAGCAGCGCATAAAATTTCAGGCAAGCATTTTTGTTCTTGTCCTTAAATATATATTCTTGCCAATCAGACATTAGTATAGATGGTCCACAACATCCATAGACTATTTTATCAATGACATCTAGCTAAATAATCATGAGATATTCAAGTTCAAGTTATTATGATAAATCATTGAAAGACATTTACACATCATACAACATGATAAGACATTTGAATCTATTTATGCGATAACATTATGAAAATCAATTAGACAGTGTATGTGACAAGCCATGCAATGCTCTCCAAACATGAAATATTCATGCCAGTTTCTTTTTATTATCATTCTTTTTCCCTTCTTGTCATCATAAAATAAATAGGCATTCAACACATTCAATGCTGAATCCATTTCTCTTTTAAGATTTACTCCCAACCAGGGGAGGCAATTGGAAAGCCAAGTATGAGCTTTGGATCCTAATTACATAGGATAGTTGTTCAGCAAATTGTTTATGGAACTCAGCTGATGACCTATTATTTTGTCAGTATGAGATGATGATTTAAACATATCTATTTATCACACTCAACCGTTATGAGAATTGATTGATGCAACCCATTTAGTGGGATAATAAATTATAGATTCTTAGAAGCAACAGGCAATGCATTTTGTCTATCAAAAATATATTCTTTATGAATCCAAGAAGACACTCAACTTATTTTCAGGCATGATGAAAAGCATTTCAAGTGCAAGATATAATGGAACATTTAGAGCAATGCTCATGAAGCACAAGTCAATCAGAAATCAAGGTAACATAGCAGTGAGCCATTTAATCCAAGATGTGAAACATTTAAGGCATAAACGATAGAGGCAAATCAATAAAGAATTGTTACATGACTAACACAGATTATAGCAATTTATTCTTCTTTATTTATGAAATTCAATTTGTATACATTTACTTCCTGCTTGAAAAATTATTAAGAAGAGGAAGTTTTCCATTTTTCTTATTGTCAAAAGTAGTGATCGAACTCAAGATGGTTAAATCTAAATAGGACACTCTGATACCAATTGTTGTCTAGATATTGACCCAAAAGAGGGTGGGGGGGATCATGTTTTACATCTTTATATCAGGGTATGAGGTGAATGACTAAAGGATCAAATATATTTCAGAGGCAATTTCCTTTGGTCATTCCCTGCAAATGAAGAATGATTTTCACGACTCTAGAAGGAATATGGCAAGATGCACACAAGAGAATGTCCCACAAAAGCATAATCATGATCAATATAGCATGAGAACCAGTTTCCAAGAACATCATGAAACCAATTTAATAAGTGGACACAGGCTCTAATCACAGTGAAGTGCTTTGTTTCATGTGTCAGAAGGGTGACATTTCTATGAAAAAGATCAAGATCATGAAACCAATTTTGTAAGTAGTTTCTCAAGTATATCAAGGTAATACCAATTCCACTTGGTCTTAATTTTGATACCCAGAAGATAGATTGTATCCAGATAATTTTTTCATGGGTATCCTCTTATCAAGCTGGAACATTTTCCAAGATTTTGTGATGGTTTGGATGGAAAATGTTCAAGAGATCATTTCCACCATGTATAACCAAACTGGTCCTGAAAGGATATTTATATATTTTCCTGAGATTGGGGGCAATGTATATATTATAAAACAAATTTTTCTTCAAAAACCCTTTTAGAAGTTCAGAATTCCTCAACGGAATTAGCCAAACAATTAAAGCAAATAATTCCACAGTATTCCAACTCTAACTAGGGTTCCAGGGTATCAAACATACTTCTCAGCAAATATCCAAACAGACCCTAGGTAATAATCGCATACTTCAAGCTACTGGACATACTTTTTACCAATATCGAAACAGACCCTAGATAATAACTGTGAGAATGCAATCGTATAGAGAAACACTCCACATGCACATGCATGCACGAACAAAATAAAAGGGCAGGCTAATTTCATAACGAGATTCTCTACTGCCAACGGAACAAGCGTTACCAAGAACTGCTCGAAAATCATAAAAGAACCAACAAAATCAAACATAAAAAATAAACAACATAGTAGTCTGTAAGGCAATAATAAGATCATAAGCTCAAGATCTCAATGATGACTCCGATAAGATAAAAATCAAGTATATGATAGGGATTTTAGAAATCTATCCATCGAGAACTCTTGAATCCAAATCCCACCGATCATTAATATCTGTATATGATTTGTCCAAGCCGATTCTTGATAGTAACCCATCCAAAGTGGGCTCCACAAGACAATGATCACCAAGTTTTCATTTTAAAAGTCCTAACCGGATCGTAACTAGATTCAATCAGAGATTCAAATGAAAACAAGAGGGAAAATGCAGAAATAGATACGGTGAAAAGATACCTTTGCTCGTTGGCTTTGTCTCTCTCACGCTCTCAGGTACTTTGGATATCTCAATCTTTCTTTAGCGACTGATTGAAAAAATAATGAGCTATGCTTTGGTCAGATAAAGAATAAAAACAACTAACTTCAACTTGGAGATTGTAGAAAGGGTATAAAGGTGAATAAGATCATTACCTTCTTGTTGCATGTACTCTGCTGATTTTCTCTTTAGAAGAAGGTGTGATGTGTAAAAGCATTGTGATGTAACCATCCTCAAGTACATTCAACTCCTCATACGGTTCATCACCACGAACAGATACAACCAAACGCGTGCCTGAAATATAACAGACATGTGAGATGATATACAAAATTTATTTAGCCAGTAAATGTAATAAAAATAAAATCTGCCTTTCGGTAGAAGTTTGTAAGCACCACTTGCCAGTTCCTTAAGATCTACTAGGACCATGACATTAGGCAATGGCTTTGTCAGCTGCTCTAACGAAGGAGTCAAGACTCCCATGCTTATATTTATCAACTTTTTAATACAAGTCTAAAGTACATTATGTATCTTCTAAAGTTCATCCTATTTAGATAACAAGAAAAGTGATTCAAGAAACAATCTTGCCAATAATAGATGATACGTCTTAATACTTAAGGGGAAGAAGTAATGGTTGGACGCTCGCAGCATCAACATCTTCTTCTGGAGGAAGCTCTCACAAGGATTAAATCAACAATTGCCAGATCTTGCAGTTGGCAAAAAGAATTTATCAATAAGATACTAAATGAACAAAATAACATATAACATCATATTACAAATGCCTTAGATAACACTTTCGGAAAGAAGTAAAATCCTTAGATGCTTGTATCATCTTAAAAAGAAAGAAGAGATAAATTCCTTAAATGGCATGCCAACGACAAGCTTTGTTGCAAGTGATCTGTATAGGAGAACATGTGTCTTCTAAAGGGAAGAAAAAAAAAGCACATTAACACAAGAATCCACACTAAATATAATATATCAAATATCGAATTGTTAGGGGATATGGAACTTAACGAGTCAACCTCAAAGTCCAAAAAAATAAAATAAGAACAATATATGTGTAACGACCCTGTCCTGATTAGAGGGTTAGGGTAAATGGGTAGAGTTAGATTTGAGTGATCAATAAATTGTGTGCTTGTGTGTTATTTATTTTGTTTAAAAATCATTTGAAAACACACTAGACTTCGAAATTAAATTCAACTAGCTTACCCATTGCAGACACTTTCCCTCAATTAGATTATGCAATTTGATATTTATGTTGATTTTAGAAATTTAAATTAGAAAGAAAAAAATAAAAATAAACAAATTATGACCTCAATTTTATAAAATACAAAGGAATAATTTTAATTTCCGTTATTTAGAAAATTCAATTTGAAAAGAAAAGAGGCTTGTAAAACTATTTTACATATAAAACAAATTAATTTTGTACTTGAAAAATAATCTTGTGATAAAAAATTGGAGATCCAAGGTTTTTGTCGAATTATCTTCTAAAATGATTGCATATGATTTTAATTTTAGTATCTAGCAATTTTCGAAAATTAGGAGGGTTCTTATCTAAATAGAAATCCAATTTTTATAAAATTAGGAAATCCCAAGATCTTCTTTCATGTGGTCGAATTTCCCTAAGAGGAATTTCCTAGTGTATTCGTTTCTTTTTTCCCCCATAGTGGTCGTATGACGCCCAAGAAAAAAACGAATACACTCTTTACAAAAAAAAAAACGAAACTACTACTCCTTCAAAGCCTTGGCCGATCTTCCTCCAAAGGTTTCTCAACTTTTCTCCCATCTTCTTGCAAAGGTATGGTTTCTATCTTCTACTTATCTTTTCTCTCTTTCTATTCCGCGCAATCCCTCCATGGACTTTTGTGTGATTCGGTCATCACCCCCTCTAACCATGAGAAAACGCCCTTATTTTCCACGAGAAATCTTCCATGTTTGGATAGAAAATTATCCATATTTTTCATAGAAAATTTCATATGTTTTTCCATAGAGAAAATCACCTATGCTGCCCATAGGGAAAATCGACCATAGAGAGACTAAACCCTTCACCATTACCCATCATCCTTGCTGCCCTATAGTATGAGAAGCCTAGAAACCATGCTAGGAGTTTTAGAATAATACCTTACTTCCCTATGAACTATGTTTAGAGATTACCTATATGTTAGAAAAGCCCGAACACCTAATTGGATATTTAGGATAGTTTATTACGTCTACTGCTTGGATGCTAGGAGACCGTGAAAATCTCAACTTTGAGGTAGGGAGTACGAAACTTGATTTTTGGCGTCTTTTCTTTTGATATAAATCAAGTCATGCTATGGGTTTTATGTAGAAGATTCAATTATAATTATGATTTAAATTATTATTATTGTTTATTTTATTTCATATGCATTTTCAATTATAATGAATATTCGTATGACTTTGATTATATGTTGGTTTATGTGAATTATTGCTATATGTGGTATGATTTGGTGATTGGGATATTATGGTAATGACGCAAGCATGGTCAATGACTAATACCGGTTCTGGATTTTAAAATAAATTTTATACGTCCCGAAGAACCTGGCCGGACTCGTCAAATTGATTGAGATCCCATCATATGTGAATTATTGAATATGCTAAGTATGAGTTTGATTATGATAGGTGTATGAGTGAGATTTATAGATATGTTGATAAATGTAAGTTGGGTGGATATGAGTAATTGTGATATGGTCGAATGATGACCTCATGAATTGTGTGATGTGTTAGCCACTTGTGGAGGATATATCTGATTACTAAGATGTCGATTGATGTGTTTGTTGGATTTGGGTTCCACATGTTGGATTACAATGCATGGGCCTTATGTGTGAGTGTGATGGGCGCACAGTGTATTCACAGTGACGTATGTTTATGGGTGGCATTATGTATCAGATTATTGATTTGTGATTAGTGGCTTGTGAGTAAATATCCCATGTGTGGAATTTGATTAAGAGCGTGATACTATATTGTCTTCTTGATGGGGAGGTGTGAGGCCAAAAGACCCAACAGTCCTTGTGGGCGGGTGATGTGTGGGCGGGTGATGGATGAGCATAGGCTACCTACCTCACTGACAGGCTGCGGGTGAGGGGTGTGGTTTTCACTAATCCCATATCGAGAGCAAATGAGTGAACGTGTTGTTTATAAAATGGATTGAGAGCATCTTTGTACCAGGTGAATTGAGTCATTGTGGAGTTTGATAGTGTGATAAGTTATACTCTTTAGTTGGTTAAATTGATGATCTAGTGCTTAGAACTAGGATGCATTGATGGATATGAGCGTATTGAGTATGATATCAAAATAGATACGTTTAGGTGAGTTATGTTATGGTGTTCATGTGTGTGTTGCTTATGTGATGTTGAATTGTGTTGAATATTCTGCCTTTTCATTGAATATTATTGTATGTGGGTTTCCTATTGTTTATTTGTACCCCTACTGAGCTGATGATCCATGGGCAAGTGAGGCTCACTCCCTAACAGTTCAGGTGATAGCTGAGAAGTGACGATTCAATTCTCGGAGGTGGTGACGTAGTACTGAGTCAATGATGGATATTTAATTTCTTAGCATAGTTGTGGATTCATGCGATTGAATTTATTTATTTGGTAATATTTATTTTTGAGACTTAATTAGTTGATTTGAATAAATTGAGAACCTTGAGGATATTGATTTTATTTTATTTTATGGAATGAGATGTGAGTAGTGAGATTAGACTTGGTATTAATAGTCAATGTTGTCCTTCTCATTTTTGTAGATGACATTAAGATTTCTGCAATGAGTAGCTGGGCATGAAGGATTTGATCATTTATAATCTTTAAAAAAAATATATATACTTATTTTCTCCCAGCTACAAATCTGTGATGTAAGGCCCGTTAGATGTGTTGTCGCATTGGGTGATGCCCGTTCAGCCTGCAGTTAAGTGGGCCACGACCCGTTTAGACTGTAAAAAGGGGCAGGGCGTTACAATATGAATAAGATCAATTCATCAAGAACTGGTTGAATTGTATCAATCAAATTGTATTTCAAACATGAAACATGTGGCATCTACCGGCCATTCTACAAAATTCTATTTGTTGAACTCTAACATTTAGTCAAATTTGCAAGGGAATAAATCCTTTCCCATACATCATTGTCTGGAACGATACAAGTGCTTAGCTATCATGGGATAAGAATTTGTTGATGATGATGGATATAGTTAGAATTGGGTTGAAGAAAAATAAGAAACGCACCTCGAGAAATAAATAATATATGGCAACATACTAATGTAAAGACACCTTCAACTGATCTAGAGACAGACAAAAGAACAAATCCATCAAGGTGCTGATCTCCTCGATAGTCTACCTCGTCACCCTGTACTCACATTAAATGCTACTTTGGCATTTCAAAAGCTGATAAATAGTTATTATCACCATTCTCCTAGGAGAATCACCATAGTAACTCATGATATGGTCAGAAAGACATCCATGATTTGTTCCAATGCACATTGCTCTTCCATACTTCTTACATTTCTCAACCAATGGAGAGAACTATTCAATAAGTAAAATCAGTAACATAAAACCTGCAAAACTATGAGAAAAACCTGCAAATAAAACATAAACGAACATGAAAATAAAGAAGAAAAGAGTGTAAAGATAAATCTGCAGATGTTTCTTCATCTTCTTTAAGTCTCCCATATACGGGAGAGTCGTCTATTACATTAAGGAAGGAAATTTCTAAATATGTGCTAATAATTTATATATAATTAGAGAGAGAATAACTAAAAGATGACTTTAATTTTGAAAATGATAGATTAAAATTATATATCATTTGTTGAATTAAGACAAATAGGGCTTTTCTCAAATATATAAATTATTTAGTAAGTAAATCTTGTTGGTTAAATTGTATGGAACAAGAAAAGTTAATTTGTATAATATCAAATAATTCCTTTGTTTATCTCAGGGAATTTTCATCCATTCAAATGCAAAAAATTCAAAGACATAGTCAATAAGCTTTGTTACTTTAGCATAGAGCACTTCAGGTCTGGTTTAGTTTTAGGAGGGGTAATCTCATCATTAAAAGTGACTCAACTAATGCTATCGCTTGGGCTAGTAATAAGAAATTCCCCCCATGGAGGTTGATTTGTGTGGCAAGGGACATCTGGAGATTGTGCAGAATAGGTGGCATCACTTTCACTCATACACCGCGACCAGTAAACTGTATTGCTGACTTCTTGGCAAAATCTTTTGTTCACTTACAATCGCTGGCTTTGGTATTTATTCCTCTGGCCAGTTGAGGAAGCTAGGGGGTTTAGACACCTTTTGTATTTGGTGTGGGGTATATCTTGTATTTTTTTTTTCCTTCTGTTTGTTTCTTGTTTTCTTTTGATTCTGAGTATATTTCTCCTATACTCAATTCCTTCTTTTTGTACTACTCTCTTATTTTATGGAATCTAAGCAGTTAATGTTTCAAAAAAAAAAAAAAAAGCTTTGTTACTTTAGCATAAAAGAAATCAACTAAAGTTTAAAATACTATCCAATTACTAAAGATATTTCACTAGTATTCAAAACTTAGAGTATGTGAAATAGATAGCCAACATAAACATAATTTCAGCCTCAAAGTAAAATACAACCCAAATTTCCTTTTGTTCCAAGCTTTGACTCAAATCTCACCAGACTTACACTTAAGAATTAATCACTCCAAAGTAGGTGTAAATCACTCAATAATATGTGAGGGGAATAATGTCTATCAAAAACAAAGTATCTCACATATAAAACATGAAAGACGCATTCGCAAGAAAAGAGAGAATAGTCTCATGAAAGTATGCCAAATACTAAGAACCTTTAGAAATTACCACACTACCATCCCTACTCATTCACTTCCACATCTAAAACCATACCACTCCTAAGACCAAAGTAGGACTTTAATAGCACGCAACTTTAGGCTTAGGACAAAGGTTAAAGCAAGAAAGGATAAGAGATAGAACAAAAAGACTAAGAATAGTTGAGATAAGCAAATAATACTCGGTGCATTATTCTTTCCACGTCCTTTTTTTTAAACTACTTTTCTTTTTCTTTTCCTTTCTTTTTTATTTTTTTACTTTCTTTTCTTTTCTTTTCCTTTTTATTTTTCCTTTCTTTTCTTTTTGAATAACTCTTTCCTTGGCATATAATATTGAGCCTTTTGAAAGTCATTAATTTTTATGCTCCATTTGCCCTTTCCTCGATCATACTAATCCCAACTAATTCTGAAGACAACTAAGGAAAAGAATATAAATATAATGGGGTTACCTCCTAACTAGCGTAGGGTGAAGATAATTATCTAACAAATAAAAGCTATATAAAAAGTTCAAATGGTTAACTAACGGAAAATATCACTTTGGGTAAGCTAGAAAGGCTCAAGCAATCCAAAGAGGGCCTATATCATCTCTTAGGGTTCATATGATCCTTTAGCTTTCATAAACTCAAAGGATATCAAGTGTAGCATTCAAGTTTTGTTCTTCTCAGCAATTGACCGAGATGAAAGAATAATGAGACTAACAAAAAAATAATGCGCTTAGAAAAAAAAATTGAATTTATTTGTAATAACCCTCCAAAGGCATGGCTCTAATCTCACATGGGTTATAAGTCTCCACTAATTTTCTTCTAGATTTCCATATTCTACTCACTCTTCAACTTGGACTACATCTATGTGGCTATTATGAAGTGCAAAATTTTTCTAAATTTCAAATTCATGAAACACCTTTAAAAGAAAGATAGCATAATGAACTAAGGGTTTACAAATTCATTTTTATCCTAAAGCATCAAAGTTACACAACACATGTATTATAATTCAAAACATTGAATATTGGAAAAGTCAATTCTCATCATTGCAAAGGAATTTTTAGTCAAAGTTTTAAAAAAAAAAAAAATTTAAAAACAAGCTCAATTCTAACTACTTGCCAAAAACATCTAAGAAGACAGATCCCTACACCCCCTAACCTAAAGTAAACATTGTCTTCGATGTTAAAAATGCATACAATAGATTTTGAGAGACATGCTAATGAAAGGAAAGCACAAAGAGAGGGATAGAAGTCACCTAAAGCGATGAAGAATCTTCAAAGCTATTTTTTGCACTTTGTTAGAAACACAAAAATATCAATGAGGTTTTTCTTTTCCTACTTTAAAATGAATTTATAATTTTTATATATCAACAAGCATTTTTTGAAGGAGTAGGGGAATCATTAGTCAAGAAACTTAAAGCTAGAAGATATAAAGACAATAACCTCTAAGCAATCATATGCAACTATTGATATTTATTGCACATTTATTCGCTCTATGGTCTTCATTCAATCACCTTGCTATTAATATTAAATCCCTACAATCTTACACCTATAGCATCAATATAATTTTCTAACTTTCTTTCTCTAAACTACATTAAGTTAAACAGCTAAGAGGGATTACAATACACCCTACTCTTCTTCCACTTCAAGAATGTCAAACACAAACTTCTCAGAATGATAACATGGTAGAAATCTCACATTTGGCACATACACATGTAAAAGATGATGAAAAATAAGAGTATTACAAACACCTCAATATCATATTGTCGAATATGATGAGAAGAAATACAGGAGGAAGCGTCAGCGCATGTTGAAACTTAATCATGACACGGCTTCAGCCTTCCCTATTACTTTTTCTTTCTTTCCATTTGACTAGGAAAGAATATTCTTTTCAAAGCATTAAACTATACAATAAAAACATGAATACAATACAAAAGTATAAGCTTTCAATGTATATCCTTAACAAGCACAACTATGAAATATACTATTTGATTCTATTTAAAATGTGTTTCGATTACAAAAGTTAAAATTCCACAACCAGAGTAAAATCCTATATAAAACTGATTTAATGACACCAGAGAAAATCGAAGAATGATGGTTCAACTAACCCACCAACAAGAACACCACTACCATGGATGAAGGTCATACAAAAAACTAAGCCTGCGAACAATGATAAAACACATGTCAAGTGACAAATTCCCAACTGTAAACAATGATTCAGTGAACAATTCCTAGTCTCATATATTAACATGTTTTCCTTGTATTTAATATTTTCGAATGGTGACTTGCTCGTAGTACAATTGGCAAGTGCTTACCGTGCAACCTTAAAAATTGTGTATTCAAGCCATTTATCATTGGAAAAGAAAGGAATCATGAAATGTTGCCACATTCTTAGAATGATTTGGGTTTGAACTTCTAGACTGGAAAATTTGGTAACTGGTTGGATTGGATAAGACCATGACATTATTAAATATGGGTTGTACTGGACCAAACGGTTAAGTGTTACCATTATCATTCGGTTTCAAATAATGTCAATAATATCTAAATCTACCAATATCCTATGAGATTGGATAAAATTGTTAAGTTTTGTAATTCAAAGTCCACTCCATTGTTTTTAGCTTACAATAGTACTACAAGTTTGCATGTGTGTTACAAAAATATTTAGCAAAAAGAAACAGATCGATGTTAAATAAGCTAATATCATATAAAAAATTAAACATCGTAGAAACTAGTAGAGTAACACCATAGCCATATCCCAAAGATGTATAACGATAATTGATACACCTGTACCTTATCCTCCTGAGTAGTGGTATACCTGGGCTATTAAGTATCCAGGTTCCACAATAACAACCCATACCACATTTTTCAAAAAAAAAAAGTGAAACAGTTTTATCCTTGGTAACAAAAACCATAAATTGAATTGTAGTGATCAATGGTACACTTTAGTCGTGTCTAAGCACCAAACAGATTTTGTGCCTCATCAAACAGGCTCTCCTTAATTTAGCCTGGTTTTTTTTAGGAACTTCTTTTTTTGAAAGATAACTTCATTAATAGTAAAAAGGAGAACATAGAAACAAAAACAATGAACCACCAAAGAGAAAAAGAAGCAAACCCCCTAATTACATAACATAATTAACAATCTCCGTATCCAAAGACAACCCCTGCCTGGCCATCACATCTACAGCTGAGTTAGCTGACTGAAGAACCAAAGCAATCTGAAAATCAAAGGAAGCCATAGAATGACGGATCCTCTCAACTTTGTCTAGGAGAGGCCAAGGACATAGAGATCCCACCACTACGTTTGAATCTCCTTCCACCAAACTCCCTCGAACTCCTACCTTTTCCAGCTTCAGAATACCTCTCCACATAGCAAACAATTTTGCCTCAATTACAGACCCATTAGGAAGTGGACCAACAAAATATCTCAAAATATTCCCTAAGTCATTAGTAATCACCTCTCCATAACTTGCACAACCAATCTCACGCATACAACTACCATCAAAATTTACCTTAAGCAACCCAATGGGGGGAGGAGACCAAGGAACCGGAGGCCTAGGAATAGTATGACACCTGGTAGAATCCACCGAAGCCCACTCCCTGCAAACCTCTGACACAGAAATACCTCGGACCTGAGTCGAACCAACCATCTACCAAGCCGCTCAAAACTTAATTAACTCTAGGAGATTAACAAGAGAACATAGTGCCTATTATACTTAACATGAGTAATTGTACATAATACTTAACTAGAAACTAATTAGTAGATAATATAATTGTGCATGTATATAAAACATACTTATATAATGTTTAGGTTCATGGATTTTTGTCCTTACTGCATTGATGTTAATAGAAAGCATTTTAAATGCAATAATACTAATCATCCACCACGACCATCATCGTGAAAGCTACAAATCCCATCTTTCTAGTGTCAACTATCTAAGTTCTTTTCTTCCACTCTACTCTATCAAAGACCATACCTTATTTCCCTTCATTCATATTATTTTTTACCCCTTCCATCCAAGTTTTTTAAGGTTTGCTCTCCTTCTCCCACCTTCAAATTGAAAGCATGCAAGTAAAAGTTAAGAGAAAGAGACACAAACCTTCAAAGATTAGATGGAAGGAGTAAAAAGACATGATAGAATATAGGATAACAGAGGGCATGATCTCTGATAGAGTAGAGTGAAAGAGAAAAACTCATAAAGCCAACCAAATAATTGGAATTAGTGCCTTTAATTACGATGAAGTTGATGGTATTGTATTTTAGTAAGATTGATGCAATGAGGACACATATCCATCAATCTAAACATATATTTGAAGAACCCAGAATAATTAGACTCATGCCTTAACATGTGCATTTTGCTTTATGATCTAGGACCCCTTGGCGCCTTGGACTACTATGGATTAAATTATGGTTGAGAAAAAAAGGAGCTTAATCATCTCTATGATAATCTTCATTGGATCAATAACCAAACTTCTTATGCAGATTGGACATGAGCATGGCTTTAAAATTAAAAGCATTATTATGTTGACCAATGCAATAATCAATCCAAAAGAATTCAATTCCAACTTATTCTCAGATGGGGACCCAAAAGCAGTAAAAAAGTCTTCATCCTATAAACAAACTCCAGTACCAGGTACCCTTTTTTCTAACAACAGTTAACTAAAAATGAGTAAGATACAATCATAACAACCATCCTTCACAACAAGAGGAAAACAAGGAAATATCAAAGGCAATACATAAAACAAAGAAGCCCCTAACTTCAGATGTTGTCCATACTAATATTTTTTCCTAAATCATTGTTGCCTAACTAAACTTTACAATGACAAAAAAAAATCCAACCAAGAAAATCAATGAATAAGAGTACGAGTCAAATTCTGTAGACCAATTCATTGGAGTGCAACTCCATTCATAATTAAGTCAGAGAAGACTCAAGCAGAGAGAACCATTTGCTCTATGCACACATAAAATCTTGAAGATCATAACAGGATCTCAGGAAGAACTATGTGCAGAATTGTCTCGACATCGTATATTCATATTCATAAGAATCCCTCATCTAAGCCCCTTTACCAATGAGTAACTCCAAACAAAATTGAAATATATGCATCATCATTTTTTTTGTGTATTCATAGGCATCTCGGTGAATCCAATAGATCAGACCGAGTACCTATGGCTAGAAGTAGAGTTGAAATCTCCTTGTGGGACATTAGCGGGCTGTCTTTAGTGATGTCTTGTGATCACATCAAGGGTGGAATTATCCTTGAGAGACATCGGGGAGTGTGGGATGATGTATCGGACAACATAGTGTACTGTGTGGAGTCTTAACATGCGATTGGTTGATATCTAATAATCCATGCATATTGTGACTTTAATATGCATGTGTTTATTGAGATTAACATGTTATGTTATATATATATATATATATTATATATTATATATATATATATATATATATATATATATATATTTGTGATATGAATGTATATACATATGTGGTGTTACTCGTCATTGGGCTATTTTGCTCACTCCTTATGAATCTCAGGGACTTCATTCGAGGAGGGTTGGGTAAACCCTAGAGGATGACGCAAACTTGTCAGAAGCATGACATCATTGGTCTGGAGACCTTTAGATTATTTATGTTGGGATTTGTAATATTGTTGATGTATTTAATATTCGGTTGGATTATGGGTGTTTGTAATAACTCTGATTTTATATCATTTTATGCTTCTGCACTGTGTTATTGAGATTCATGTGTCGACACGCAATGATCTTGAGATAGTCACGTGTGGGGAGGAGCGTGACAAAATTGGGCTTTAAATTTTACAAGTTGGGAAGAGTGGGGATCTCCCCTCTTGAGTGAACCATGTGGGGCTAGAATTTTCATGGTAAATTGAAGGTATGGTGGACCCCTAAAGACCAAATTAATGGATTGGACCTCAGAATGGGGAAATCTGACGTTTTTCCTTGTATGGAGAGAAGTCTTGATGTAACATGAAAACCAAGGGGTGTATTCTAAGTTATGTTAATTATTATTGGCAGGATTAATCCTTCCAGAGCCGTCAAGGCAATCCGAATGAGCAGTAAAGACACTAGGTGAGGAAAAACTCCAATTTGGTTTGCATGCTATAAACCTAATCGTAATGTATACCACTGTTTAAATGTGGATTCAAGTAGATTATGGCATGTTGAATGGATGTGATATGCAAACATAGTGATGAACATGAAATTAGTGAAATGTGAAATGAAAAGGTTTGCTAACAATTTTATGATTGTCTTGTATGTTATGTCAATTGGTGAAATTGGTTAGAGGGAACCTAATGTATTTGGGTGTGTAAATAATGTAAAGCATGTAATAATTGGGGTTTGTGAATTCCCATGCCGGTTGTATATGTATGTGCATGGCTTGGTTGGAAGCATTGAACCATTGAAGCGATGTAGGTAGAGAGATTATGGAAGAGTATCCATCATGGAGATATAGTGGAATGAACTTGTTTGGGAAAGTACATTGTGTAGTAAAGAGGGGTTATGTCTTTGGCAGTTTGGTAGTGGTGGGTACGTAGAAGGGCACGCTCTGACTCTGTGACACATCATCCCGAGTGGGGAAAAGCAAAGAAAGACACGGGCAGTTATTGTGACACGTACTCTGTCGGGATATGTAAGTTGTGTAGAAGGGCACGCTCTGACACCGTGACATGCCATCCCTAGTGGGGAGAAGCGTAAAAGGTAGTCATCGTGACACAGTCCCAGTTAGCTCGTGAGTAGGGGCCTGACTATGCATAGAAGTGCACGCAAGGGACGTCCCATGCATAGGCTGAAATGTGAAATAGTAGTAAGAGATTGGGATGATATTTGGGAAAAATAGAAGTATGTATACTTGGGAATAAATGGAGAATGGAATTTGGTGTGGTGATGTACATGTCTAGTCTTTTCGAAATTTCATGAGGGCGTATGAATGTAAGTATGTATTTATTTTTGTTTAAATTATGTTGATAATGATCTCTCACAGATGCAAGACACATTATAGAGGCGGGGTCCATCAGACCCTACAATTGAGACTAGAAGCATGCTTGGAGATCTCTCCCTCTCTATATATATTTGGCTTTTTGTAGAAAACATGTATTACTCTAGGCCTCATGTGTAGATTTTTTGAAGTGAAAGTATGAAAATTTATCAGCAAGATCAGACCACCACAAAAGGTTGTCCTCATCAGATCCAATAGGAGCTAAGAATCTAGAGAAGATCAGAAAATTCATCTCCTTCAAAATCTATTAGGTTACACCGAAGGAGAACATTCCACAACCTGATCACCATTAACGGAATAGAAGTCTGAAATGTAACTTGACGGCGACTGAGAAAGGCGTAGAGGGATGGGAAGCATGAAGCAAAAGTGAAACTGCCATATGAAGAATCTGTCCAGAACTTAATTATGTTACCGCGCCCTACTTTAAACTTAATCCATTCTTTAAATTGTCAACACAAGCTGAAATGGCTCTCCACATGCCTGATGCTTAATGAGGAGCATGATTGATGATCCAACGGGGATCTACTAAAATTGTACTTGTAAATGAGAAGGGACTTCCATGGAGCTTCTTTCTCAGACTCGATTCTCCACGAGCACTTGGAAAGGAGAGTAGCATTAACGTCCTTAATGGGGCAAACACTGAGACAACCCTCATTGATAGGAAGACAAACTGATGCAAGACACTACTAGGGGAGACCCTAAATATCCAATGAGGTTAAGAAAAGATTAAAATGAATGAAAATAATTCACCCTAAATCTAAAATTGGCTGAAATTAATCAATCAATTAATATGGAACAACTAAATAACATAAATAAGCTACAAACAATCACGAGAATCTCAAAAAGTTAATGTAAACAATTAAATCATGATCCAGGCCTAGTTACCAAACGCGACGTGATCCCTCAAAACAAAGCGACTTGTTAATTCCCACAAATATATAAATCTATCACCAAAAGGGAATTAGTTCATGCTGGCTTTTTTTTTTTTCTGATGTCCGGAGGTGCCCAGGCGTCACACCCGACTAGTCCCCCGAAGTGTGTGAAAACCTCCTAATTAGTTCATGTTGACAATAATAGGTGGCTTTCTGATAATATCCGGGCAGAATATGTGATGCAGGACAAGGTATAGAGTAACCCTAAATACCTAATTTAATTCTCTAAAAATTAAAAGAGATGAAAATAATGCACTCTAAAACTAAAATATGTTGAAATTAAATCCCAAATAATACTTGCAACTAATTAATAGAAAATTAACACAAATAATCATGCAAAATACTTAGAATCTAATGTGAATGAAAATAATGGGCTCAAAATATAATGTATTAAATGGCACAAGCTCAAACTTAGCCACTTACGATGCTAAGGAATTGGAATAAAGGGACACGAGTGGAATTTAAAGAGAATGGGGTGAAGGAAAATAGGAAAAGGGGCTTACAGTAACAAAATATGGCTAAGGAGGACACGACAACAATAGGAAAAGGGGATTTGGAGATGGCGAACCCGAAGGAGGGTAGTAGAGAGATTGGTGACAAAGAGATGGGCTCAGATTAGGTTACGACTGCAAGAGCTGGAAGATTTAGGTGTTGGTCAGCGACAGTGGGTTAAGGCTAAGGGAGGGTTTCTGTATGGCTGTAACAAAGTGAGAAGGCCTTACGATGGTGTTACAGAGGAATTAGAGGAAGAGATGAAGGCTGCAGAGGGTTTTGGGTGGAAGGCGAAGGTCCTGAATGAGTTTTGGAGATGGACGAAAGCTATGAGAGGGAGTTGGGAACAGGCGAAACATGAACAGATGAGGGATTAGGCAGCAACACCAGTAGAGGGACTGACAAAGAGGATGGTTTCTCGCCTGGATTCTCACCAACACAAACACGGAGGTATGCTCAAAAATCTTAAATTCATTTATTCGATTATCAGGTCCTTGACTCAAAGAGGCTACAAACTTATATAAGCTTTCACCTTACTAAAAATAAAGCATTACTAATTACTAATTACTAAAATACCCTAGCTAAATAAACAGATCACATGAAAATAGAATTTGTAAAAATAGAAACTGTCTCCCGTTCCCCTTTTGTATCAACGGTGACATTACAAACTTCCTCTGTAATAACCCGTCCCGCTAGCACAATATTGTCCGCTTTGGGCCTACACACGGACCCGCACGGCTTTGCTTTGGCTAGCAAACCCACTGTTGCTCCCGAAAGGCCTTATGCTAGAAGGAGGAAGGCCACTACTTATATACCAGGGAACTTCCAATGCCACTAGCAATGTGGGACTTTTTGGGGCAGGGTATTACAATTTTGTAACGACCCGTCCCGCTAGCACAATATTGTCTGCTTTGGGCCTACACACTGACCCGCACGGTTTTGCTTTGGCGAGCCAACCCACTGTTGCTCCCAAAAGGCCTTGTCCGGGTATCAAAGTACACAACGGCACAATATTGTCCTCTTTGGGCCCTCGGGTAGAGCCTCGTTCCATACCCGGCAACCCTCAAGGTTTTGTTCCTAGCACATGGCCCATACATGCCCATTCTTGCCTAGTAGGCCTTGTGCTAGAAGGAGGAAGGCCGCTACTTATATACCAGGGAACTTCCAATGCCACTAGCAATGTGAGACTTTTTTGGGGCAGGGTATTACAATCTACCCCCCTTAAAGCCAGAGCCGTCCCCGGCTCTGTACACAAAACAACCAAGCCCACACCCTCAGTCAGAGAGTTGAACCATCTCTGATACCATTTGTAACGACCCATCCCGCTAGCACAATATTGTCCGCTTTGAGCCTACACACGGACCCGCACGGCTTTTGGATCGGACCCGGCCCAAGTCCGGGTCCAAAACGCCTCTTGTTGGTTTGAGGGAGCAAGGCTACTTATAAACCCCCTCTCAAACTCCTCAACTTCCGATGTGGGACTTTCCACAACTCCCACCCACTGCTGGGCTATCGGGTCCGACCGGCCCACTCTGCTGGCCCGTCCGACAGGGCCTAGTTTCACTTGGATCAGCCTATCTAGGGCCTGGCCTCTAGCTCATGGGTCAGGATATCACAATCCACCCCCTTAAAGCCCAGAGCCGCCCTCGGCTCAACCCAATGAACCCAGTGGAAGGCAGTAAGCCCACTCCGTCCGAGTGTAGAACCTGGAGCTCTGATACCATTTGTAACAGCCCGACCCATAAAAAGGGCTTGCGAATCGACCAACAAGATATTGTCTGCTTTGGGCTCACACATGTGCACATGCGCGAGCCCGCACGGTTTTTGGATCGGACCCGGCCCAAGTCCGGGTCCAAAACCCTTGCCTGGCTGATGTGGCAAGAGTCCCACATCTGTTAGGAAGGGAAAGAGAGGAGAATTTATAAGGGGGCCAAGCCCATTAACTAGCAAGACGCGTTTTGGGCTGGGCCAGGTGGGCCCGGGCCCAAAGGTAAAATCGTGAGGGCTCGCTATGTGCGAGGTCCAGAGCGAACAATTTCTTAGTGAGTTTGAGCCCTAAGCCCTGTATGTGGGTCGGGTCATTACAAATGGTATCAGAGCCTGAGTTCAACTCTTGGACTGTGTGGGCCTTTCCTCCTCCTCTGCTGTTGTTGAGCTAAGCCGGGTCGAGCCGGGGGCGGCTCGAGGCTTAGTGGGGGTGAGTGTGAAACCCCTGCCTAGCTGATGTGGGAAGAGTCCCACATCGGTTAGGAAGGGAAAGAGAGGAGAATTTATAAGGGGGCCAAGCCCATTAACCTAGCAAGACGCGTTTTGGGCCGGGCCAGGTGGGCCCGGGCCCAAAGGTAAAATCGTGCTGGCTGGCTATGTGCGAGGCCCAGAGCGAACAATTTCTTGCTGAGTTTGAGCCCTAAGCCCTGTGTATGGGTCGGGTCATTACATACTCCCAATTGACAGATGGACTTTCCTCTTGTCCTCCTGGTCACCCCAAAGAAAATTCTTCATGATTCTCTGCAAGGAGTGTACAACCTTGTTGGGGCATCTAAATACATAAAGGAAGTAGATAGGTAAAATTGTGAGAATAGACTTCAAAAGAGTGATTTCGTTCTTGAAAGACAAATACTTTCAAGCTCATTGTCGTCCAGGTTGATGTCGAAGATTTAACTTTCAAAGTAGTTGATCTGGAGGGAGGAGTACAGTTCAAACCAATGTTATCAAACTCGAATCGTATCGGAAATCGGTCTAAGGGTGTGACTTGCGTATCATAAATCGTAGAATCGTAAGAGTTATAATATTTTTTTACTATAATTATTATTTATACTATAATTACATATAGAATGCCACAGAATAATAAGATGCAATGTTCAATTCCTCATAATATATAATTATTTATACTATAATTGAATAGTATATATTTTAGATTGATAATTTAGAAGAAATATTTGTTTAATGTAATTATAAAATTTAAGTTCAATTGAATAAATTGAATAAAATTGCCATTAAGATGATAATAAATTAATAATATGAGCTATAAAAGAAATTTCTACATATCTTTTAAGATTTATAATATTAAAGTATATAGCTTGTTATATGTTGCTTTTTATAGCCATAGTTGTAGTGATAGAATATTATATAAAAAATAAATTTTAATATATTTTGTAAAACTATTAATTATAAAAATTCGTTTTTATTATTAAAAAATTCATACAAAAATTATTATTTATACTATTAAGTACTAATAAAATTAAAAAAATAAATAAATCAATAACATTTAAAATTTTAAATAACCCTCAATAACATCCATCAAATATTTTTTTTGTAAAAAAATAGAACTATTTATTTTTTATAATAGATATAATTATACAAAAGATTTAAAAAAAAAAGATTTCGTAATAAGAAAAAGAAAAATATAGTAAAAAATTAAATAGACATTTCAATGAAAAGAATAAAAAATAAACATGAAACATGAATATGCTGAGAAGAGTCAAAGAATCTATTTATAAATAAATCAAACTAATTTTTTAAAAAATAGCATTTATTAAATATTAAAAAATAAAAATATAGACTTTTTTTTAAAAAAAATAGATATAGAAGATTGGAAAAAAATAGAAGAGATATCTTTTAAATATAGATAAAAAAAATCTTTAATTAAAAGACCCCGATAGTCCTCCAACATGGAAACGTTATTTCTGTGAAGACTATAAGTCCCCTCATTTCCGTGACATGAAATGAGGACTTTTAGTCTTCATGGCAAGCCTTATTTTTGTAAAACTTAAAATGCAGTAGCAGTAGTAGCAAAAATGAGAAATAAGGAAAGGGGAAACACGGAGGAAAGGGAGGAGAGAAAGGAGAAATGAAGAAGGAGAAGAAGAAAGAAGGAAGAAACATAGGTACAGTCTCTTTTCTTTTCATTTTCCCTTTCCTTTCCATCTTTTTTTTTTTTCTTTCTTCTTCTCTGGATCGCACGATTGAACGATTGTTCGAGTTGGAATAGCACGATCTGCGATTTAAGATTATTGGCCATTTTTTATTTAGCATACGAGTTGACTCGCTGGACCATCCGAGCCGAGTCAACTCGTACGAGTTGACTCGCAACTAGGACGATTTTAATACCACTAGTTCAAACCATCTTAGAAGTGAATGAAGATTCATGACAGAATCCTCGTTGGCCTCACAGAAAATAATGGTGTCGTCCACAAACTACAAGTGATGGAATTGCAACAAAGAATCACCAATTCTGAATCCGTGAATAAGGGAGAAATCAACAGCTTTGGATAAAAGGAGGCTAAAGAGCTTCCGCGACCATGATGAAAAGTGCAGGAGAAAGCAGACACCGTGATGAATACCTCTGGAACTCTTAAAGAAGCCTCTGGAAGATCCATTGATGAGAACAAAAAAATAGCTAAAGAAATGCACTTTGTAATCCATAAGCACCATCTCTGACTGAAACTCATGCTAGAAAGAATAAAGTGAAGGAAATTCCAATCCAACATATTATAAGCTTTTTCAAGATAATGTTTGCTTATGATTCTTTTCCAACGAGACTTGTGCTGGGAATTGATACACTCGTGAGGAATGATTACCACCATCCATAATTTGTCGCCCATCAACACCAGTGGACTAGAACAGAGAGATGATCTTGGGGAGAAGAGACTTCAACCTGTTTGCCAAAACCTTGGATAGGATCTTATAGGGGCTACCAAAAAGACTAATAGGTCTGAAATCCGAGAGAAGAGGCACCATCATTTTTAGGCACAAAGACAAGGAAAGGGGTGACTAACTCCTTTGAAAGACTCCCTCTTTGGTGAAAACCCTCTAAGAAGCAATAACATCATGTCTGGCGATTTCCCAGAAGATCTTAAAGAAGGCAATGTGATATTTGTCTAGTCCAAGAGCTCCATCTTCACTGAGGTCCCACACAACAACTCTAAATTCATCCCCAGAGAAGGGATGCTCAGATTATACATCCTCCCACGATCTTTGATGTACAACAAATTGAACTCTCGGATGGTCGTCAGCATGTCCTATTCTTTCATAATCAGACTGGCCACAGTTGCATGTGAAATGTGACTGAGGGCATCTGCCACTTTGTTCGCCTTGCCAGGCTGATATCGCAGTGCAAATTCATAATCTTACAGGTACTCCATCCATCTGCGCTGTCTCAAATTGAGTTCCTTTTGATTGAACAGATACTTTAAGCTCTTATGGTCTGAAAATACCTCAAATTTCTCACCATATAGATAGTGTCTCCAACTTTTGAGAACGAAGACCACTGCAGCTAATTCCAGATCATGAGTGGGATAATTACGTTCATGGATTTTTAGTTGCCTTGAACCATATGCCACTACATGATGACTTTGAGTGAGAGAACACCCAAGTCCTTCTCTTGAAGCATCACAGTATAGTTCATATCCATTGCCTCTCTCCGGCAAAATCAAGATGGGAGCAGTGGTAAGCTTCTATTTCAAATCCTCAAATCTTCAATTGCATACGTTCGACCATTCATATTTGACTCCTTTTTGAGTTAGTCGGGTGAGTGGACCTGCAATCTTGGAGAAGTCCATAATAAATTTCTGATAGTAGCCTGGCAGTCCCAAAAAGTTGCAGATTACGGTCACATTCTTCGGAGCTTTCCAGTCTCTAACCGCTGCCACTTTAGCCGGGTCCACGGCTATTCCTTCTTCTGATATGACATGTCCTAAGAAGTTGATCTCAGATATCCAAAACTCACACTTGCTTGCCTTAGCATATAACTGATTCTGCTTCAGGGTGTCCAGGATTATCCTCAGATGCTTAGCATGCTCCTCCCGACTGGTGGAAAAAATCAGGATATCGTCAATGAAGACAATTACGAACTTATCCAAATAAGGACGGAATATTCTATTCGTCAGATCCATTAGTGAGTCCAAATGGTATAACCACATATTCATATAGTCTATACCGAGTTCTGAAAGCCGTATTCTCTCTGTCCTCATCCTTAACACGGATTTGATGGTAGCCTGACATAAGATTAATATTGGAGAAATGGTTGGAGCCTCTGAGTTGATCGAAAAGATCATCAATTCTGGGTAGAGGGTACTTGTTCCTGACAGTCAGCTGATTCGATTTCCTGTAGTCCACACACATCCGAAGAGTATCATCTTTCTTTTTTACGAATAATACTGGTGCTCCCCAGGATGAGGTGCTGTGCCGGGTGCATCCTAGTCTGAGCAATTCATCAATTTGTTTCTTCAGCTCAGACATTTCTGCAGGGGCTATCTGACAATGAGGCAATGATACAGAAGTAGTACCAGGATAGAGTTTAATCTCGAAGTCAATCTCCCTTTTTGGAGGCAAACCAGGGAGTTCTGTCGGAAATACCCATGCGTAGTCTTTCACTACAGCAGGTAATTCTTTCATCGGCGCCTTGTCTAGTTTGGTGCTGTTCAGTACAAGATGGTTCATTTCTTCATGTAATCTCCTGGTCATAGGAATGCTCTGTCTGTTGGCATACACTATAAACTATTTTCCCTCGGGTGACCAGAATATCACCCTGCGAAGATGATAGTCATTGCCTGCCTGTAAGGTAGCCAACCAGTCCATGCCAAATATAATGTTGTATTTTGTCATCTCGAGTACAAGATAATTGAATTTAAATCTGAACTCAGCAAGTTCAATATCTACGGAGGTGTAGATTAGACTGAGTGATGTGTCTCCAATAGGGGATACAATAGTAAGTGCAAAGGACATTTGTTGTACTAAGGTACCAGTAGCAGATACGAAGGTAGCAGATATAAAGGAGTGAGATGCTCCTGAATCAAATAATGTAAAAGCATAAGAACTACCAACTATTGCCATACCTTGAATCACCGAGTGATCCACTGTCTCTGGAGGAGGAACCAAAGTATATAGCCGTCCAGATCCTGTCGGAATGGGTGCCCGTCCTGTCTGGTTATGTGCTCTGGATGCTTGTGACTGAGCTGGTCGAGCTGGAGGACGGAAAAAACCCCTGTATATTGTTCTGCAGACACTCCCTCTTGAAATGGCCCTGGTGGCCACATTGATAACAGGTGCTAACACCTCTAGGAGCCTGAGAAACTAGTCCTGATGTGGAGGGATGATCGGGATGAAAACCTCCAGTGGAAACAATAGAGGTTGAGGGTCTCCCAAACTTGGGTTTGAATCTCTTGTGAGGGCAAAAAACACTTCCCCCGCTCTGACCTCGTCTATTATCCATAAATCTGACTGTCTCCATCAGCTCTTGTGCGACTATGCTAGCTCAACTGACCACTTCTGCCAAAGTAGTTGATTTGAAAATTGTGACTTTGGCTTTGATGATTGGTTGCAGGCCTCGCTCAAACTTTCAAGCCTTCTTATATTCCGTGTCCACCATATATAAAACATAACATGATAGACAGAGGAATTCTTGATAATAACCTGCAACAGTCATGGTGCTCTGGAACAAAGATATGAATGCCTGTGTCTGACGCTTTTTCTCTTCCTCTGGAAAGTAATGATCCAGAAACATCCCAGCGAACTGGTCCCAAGTCATTTCTGTCCTATCCTCCGCTGAAATCTGTGCTTGTTGACGTTCTATTACTTTCTACCATTTGCCGGCATCATCTACCAGTTGTGAGGTAGCCAGCAGTATTCTGTCTTCATCACTAGTGATCTTAAGTAACTTCAAGATCTTTGTGATGTTTTTCAATCTAATTTTCTGCTCCTGCGGGTCCTTTTTTCCCTTTGAAATAAGGGGGACTCTGCTGTTGGAAATCTCTAACCATGTTTCGGTCCTGAGATTCATTATTGGAGGTAGTCCCTCCATTTCCGTTCTGATGTTGCTGTAAAACAGAGGTGACTACTGCTTGTACTAGGCTCTGCAGCTCGGGAGTTACCTCAGGAATGTTCACATTGTCCTGTCCCTCTTCCTGATGTGGGTTCTGTCGGGTATTTCATTTTCTTGGAAGCATTTTCCTAAGTCATCGAGACATTGGTTGACTTAGTTTTCTCATAAGAACTTATGTTCACATACTTGGGGAAATTGCCTAATCATCATCTTGTATTTTTTGTTTTGGAGAATTTTCCCTGTGTATCATATAATGTTTCTCATTTTGGGGAAATCATGATGTTTCTTGTTTGGGGAGGGACAACCTATTTCCCTATGTTTGATAAATTTACAATTTATAGTGATTGTTCTTCCCTTGCTATTTCTCATCAAATGTTGTTCTCAGATTGAATGCTTACAGTCTGATTCTAATCAAAGTAAATTAATCCGGCCCTCGTGCAGCAGACTCCGAAGAGTCGATCAGTTGAGATTCTTATCTTGTTAGTGAGACATGATATCGTATTAATCTTACTTTGCGAGATCAACACTTCTGGTTTCGTTCTGATACCAACTGTAACACCCCGCCCTTTTTCACTCCCCACAAATCAGTATATTTTTTTTTTATAAATGAGTGAGAGAGTGCGGGACGCCACAACGCGAGTTAAGTCCGAGTTTCCAGAACCCGACCCTTAACTGGCCACCTTTACGTGTGCGTGGACTAAGTCCACTAAAACATTTCACACACTTGTCTAAATAGTTGCGGAATTATTCATATGAATGAGATAATCATATCATTATTATCATTAAGCAGGGAAGAACCAATCACCATACAATTCCAATTAAAACTTAAATATTATCAAACCATAGCAAATAGTTTCTAAGTTATTACAATCCAAAATATCAGTACTCCCAATACATCATTCAAAATCAACATAAGTAATTTGAACATAAATCTGCCCAAACTCCTACGCTTGGCTCCCTTCATGTCCCATGTCCTTTTCCTTGTCATTCCCTGTTCCATCATCTATAGGGTAGAAGTAGGGCATCAGTCAACATGCCCAGTAAGTATTCCAAGTAGGGTTATGGTACACATAGGAGTAATATAAATCAAAATAGATACATCATATCATATTTTTAAAACATCTCATAAGTAGTAAAAACAATGCATGATGTCCATATCATAATCATGCTTACTTATGTGCCATGTCATGGGTGTCAATTCCATATCCAATTACATCATATATAAATAGTTTCCTTGAAAATCGCCATATCAAGGTGTTCCCTTGGCCAATTACGTCCACAGTGTTTTGTGGCGACACCACCAGGTCACAGTATACCTCCCCACAAATTAATAACCGAGATTATTGGTGGAGTGTGGACTCCTCCCTCTGCACAGGGTTTCGGGACTGCCTACCCAAGAGCTCTTTGGCCCAAATTACGCCGTACCTATTTCTAGCAACCCGGACAAGGCCAAAATCTCAACAGTTCACATAGCTTCATACAAGCTAGTCTCAAGCCCAAGTCATGTCCAGACCGCTCATAACTTGGCTTGCTGGTCACATGTATTCCCTCCCATGCCATGCATGAGGTAATGTATGCAAGAATGCCATTTCATTTCAAATTACATAATATCATTGAAAATAAGTTCATAAACATATACCATTTGTTTAACCAAGGAAAACATCATATTTGGAATAAAAACCAGTGTAATATATAATCCATAGTGTCTCAATAAGGTAGGAATCCTACCAATGTCTGATATACTGTCCTTTTCTTGTTTTGCAAGAGCAATGCTAACGATCGCTTGAAAATGAATCGAAATCCTCTTACGGACCTCTTTACCTTATCAATTTAGTCGACTGAATCTGGAATTCAGTCGACTGAATCACGTCCAGATACCATCTATGCTTTACCCGTAAACTTTCAATCGACTGAATAATAATATTCAGTCGGCTGAAACATAACTAAGTACTATATAAACTTGACCCGTAACCTTTCAGTCGACTGAATCATAGATTCAGTCGGCTGACTTTGGGTCAAATCCTCTATGTTATTGATTAGTACACTTTCAGTCGACTGAATCACAGATTCAGTTGGCTGACTTTGGATCAGATCATTTATGTGTTCGGCCAGTATACATTTAGTCGACTGAATCAAAGATTTAGTCGGCTGAATTATCAACAAACCGTTTACATGTTTGGTAAGTATACATTTGGTTGACTGAATCATAAGATTCAGTTGGCTGAAACACACCAGATCACTTACTTGTTTGGTACGTATACGTTCAGTCGACTACTGAAATACCAATAGACCCCATATGTTCATATCCAGTCCACGTTCAGTCGACTGAATCATAATATTCAATCGAATGAATCCTGAGATTCAGTCGACTGACTGTTTGTCAGTTCTTTTTGTCTGCTTATTTTGTAAAGCCCTTCTCCATGAAATCCATCCTTATCATTTTTAAACATGGATTTCATCTTCAACCCTTCACTTAATAAGTTTATTTTACCCACTAGCCAAGGTTAGGGTCTTTTCCATAATTCATTCAATTCTTAGTATCATACCATGGATTCTAATATCACCTTATTTTTGTTTCAACCCACTACCATTTTTTGGATGGATTTCCAACTCCATGGCCTTATAACAATTTAGCCATCCATTCTAACCAATTTTGGAACTCATGGGTTCGGCCATACCATGGCCAAACCTATGGTTTCCTCGGATTCATTCCGATGTAGTTAAGCCTTAAACATACATTCTTTTCGTCTCCTTATTTTCCTTTTGATCTGCCTTTTCTTCCTTAATCCTTCTTCTTCCTTCCTTGATCTTCAAAGTCTCCAAGCATAGAGGTATAGATGGGAGAGAAAGAGAGAAGAGGAGAGGAGGGAAATCTTTTTGCTCAAGAGGGGGAGTCGGCCAAGGGTGTGGAGTGCCCCTTGGTTTGTGTCTCTTTGTGTAACAACCTTAGACCCTTCAACCTCCCTTATTATGGTTTGTCTAACCAATGTGTCCATTGGCTTAACCAAGGAGACCCTTGGCTTAAACCAAGGAGAACCCTTGACTTCCCAATGAGTCTCTTGGCTTCATGCCCCTTGATATCAAAACTCTTCACCTTCCCAACTCAAGCCAACTCAACTCAAGACTTGAACTCACTTGTGGTTGACCAAGTCAAACCATGACATGGTCGGCCATGCATGTGGTACATGGCACTTGGGTCCCACTTGCCATGTCACTTGATGATGTGTCATCCTTGCTTATTTGGCTTCTATGTGATGACATGGATGCCACATGGCAATGCCACATCACTCACATGCCACCTCATTTGATGAGATGGACTTTAATGCATTGGGTTTTAATTGGGTAATTAAGCCATTTACTTTAAACTTACCCAATTACTTTAAAATCAAGCTCATTCATGATCCATTGGGTCTTAATTGGGTAATTGACCCATTTCTTGCCCATCTAATGTCAATTTCCATTTTTTAATTTCAAATTCCATTAAATTGATATCCAAACGGGCCAATCCAATATATATTATAATCTGAGGAAATTCGGGGTGTTACAGTTAAATCCTTTTAATGAGCACTAGGCTCTGATACCAATTGAAAGTTCTCTTTGCAAGGGTGCTAGAACAATACGATTGACCTTTGAGGGGGATAGGTCAATCTAATTTTGTTGGTCCTTTTTTTAAATTAACTTGATTGATTAATGAAGTGCAGCGGATATAACAATCAAGAGTGTGTGTTTAGTAAGTGTGATAAACAATCAACAAAAGAAATTGGCTCTAACACCACAAACACAAGGACAAGATATATAGTGGTTCGGTTCGCCAACCTAAATCCACTGTTAGGACTCACTCAACCTTGAGTTATCTCCAAATTCACTATGTGGGGACCTACACTCTCCCAATTAGAGTAGGAATTCCAACTCACTCAATCAGCTGGGAATTCCACCAACCACAGAGACAATGCTCTAGAGTTTTTTATATTGGTTCCGAAGCAAATCCCCCTTAATCCACTTTCGGGTTACAGGTTTTAAAAATAAAATTAAAACCAAGAAGTACTTGCCTTAAAGCTCTTTCTCGCTGATGTATGCTTTTTGAAGATCCCACCCAACCTGTGACGACGCTTCTCCTTGTAGCCGTCGTAATGGAATCACAAACTCTGGGCGACAAGGAGACTTGGCTTAACCAAAACTTTCCTAGTTTATGGGTTTCTCACTTGCAAACTCATTCCAAAGATTCGTTGTTTATGATCTTTCTCTTCTCCTCTCTTTCTCACTTGCAAACACAATCAATAGATTGGTTGTTTATGATCTTTCTCTTAAGAGTGTTGATCGTTCTTTAGACTGTATAACTCTTTTTCAGCTCAAAGAAGATAGTAAAACGATCACTCAACATTTATATTTATAGAGGAGTATTACCGGTCTTTTTTACTGTCCAGGACCGACAGGTTGGTGGCACCGATGGGTCAGTATTCATATTTATTTCCGTTCAACCACCAGACCGTTGCGCATTAAATGAACTCCCAACGGTACATTTACTTCCGGTCGACAGGTCGGTGTAGCTGATGGGTCAACAGTTATGGCACCGATGGATCGGTCCATACGAGAGGCTCGTTCTGGTGCAAACATGCTTGACAGTAGTTTCCACTTTGGAAACCTGTTACCCAGAACGTGTAACGCCTCGCCCTTTTTCACTTGCCGAAAATTAGAGTCTATTTTTTTTTTTGTAAATAGAAGAGTGAGAGAGAGCGGGACGCCACGACACAAGCTAAGTCTGAGCTTCTAAAGCCCGACCCTTAACTGGCCAACCATACGTGTGCATGAACTAAGTCCACGAATAAGGTTCACACGCAATAAATTATACATGCGAATTAAACCATAAGTGCAGAATTATAATAGAATCCTAATTCTATTCCATTTTAGATAGCAAAGTAGTCCAAGTCTTAACCATAATTATCTTAACTTAAATATCCAAAATAAACCATTCAAACCATAGCAAAATATCTAAGTTATTACATGCCCGAGTTCTAGCTACTCAAATTACATAGTTCATGAGTAACTTAAACAAAATGAAATTAAACATATCCAAGCTCCTATGCTTGGCTTCGATCACGTTCATCATTCCCTTCAATTCCTGTGTCATCCACTCGGGTAGAAGTAGAGCGTTAGACAACGCGCCCAGTAGATATTCCAAATAGGGTTGACACATGGTTAGTACTCACAAAACCATGTAAAACAATGCCATGCCATGGTGTCATATGCAATGAGTCCCACCCATCACAAACACATGTATCCTCTTGATGGAATTCTCCTCATCAAGGTATCCCCACAGTTGCCTTACGGACGCCCCGACGGAGTGTGTTCTCCGGTTACTTCTTGATGGATATTGCACATCAAGGTCTTCCCACGGATGCCTTACAGACGCCCCGACGGAGCGTGGCCTCCGGTTACAAACATCCCTCCCATGCCATGCATGAGATGTAAATGAACACATGCTATGTAATAATATAATCATAGAATTAAAACCTCATATTTAAAACATATCATTTTTACAACATAACTCATCAAAATAAGAATCAAAACCATCATACATAGCCATGGTTTCAAAAAGGTAGAATCCTACCAATGACCACTAAAGTGTCCTTGCGTTTTTGTCTGGAAACCGCTCACGATCGTGCACCCCTAGTGAGGTCCCATTACCTTATAACATGTCAATCAATCAATCTCATGTTCCATTTGATTTACAATCTTGTCTAAGTTCATAAACGTATCTTTGTGGGGTTCGGCCATACACCATGGCCGAACCTCACTCACTTGGTTTTAGTCCTTCTTTTGATTTATTAATCAATCACCACTACGTTAATCATTTAAACCCTAAGTCCACAAAATACACTTTAGTGGGGTTCGGCCATACATCATGGCCAAACCTCACTCACTTGATTTTGGTCCCTCTTTATAATCCTTTGATCTTTTAAATTAAATCCAAGATCATGCCATCTTGATTCATAAATCCAATCACTTATACAATAATTATCTAACATTGATAACAACCTAAGTTTACAAAAGAATTCCTCATGGGGTTCGGCCATACACCATGGCCGAACCCATGATCTTTCATTTATCCATATTTACTTCTTTCCCATGATTTCCATCACCTTATGTTTAGGTCCAAAAACATAGGTCCATGACTAACATTTCATGCACAAAGCATTCTTCATGGGGTTCGGCCATGGTTATTTATTTCCATGATTCAGTAATACATTTAGGTTCATCCTTTTGGATCATCATTAACCATACTTAAAATCAATTAAAATTACCATCATTCCCCCATTACTTCCATGATCTAAATACATGTTCCTGCTTCAATAATTCTTCATGGGGTTTGGCCATACACCATAGCCGAACCCAAGGTCCATGGTTCTCCATCCTTTACATCATTTTGACCCATTTAAAATCCTTGATTCCTTTCCATGGGGTTCGGCCATACAACATGACCGAACCCTATGGTTCATCATAGAGTCTTTAGCCATAATAAAAATTAGGGTTCGGCCATGCAATGGCTGAACCATATCCTTAACCATCTTTTCTTACTTATGCAAACTTATTCATGTACTTACCGATTCCTCGACTCCTCCGGTTTCTTTCACTCCTTCTTGCTCCTTTCCTTCTTTAGCCTCTTCTTCCTTCCTTCTTGATCCTTGGCCGAGCTTGATCTTGATAAAATCTCTTGGAGTGGTTCGGCCAAGAGGTATAGATTTGAGAGAGAGAGAGAAAGAGAGAATATTTGAGATAATACCCTAAGTGTTCTCCCTTTGTCAAAGAAAGGGGATCGGCCTTGAGTGAGAGCTTGAGATAAAAAACCACTCTAATTCCTTTGTCTTGAGGAGTGGTTCAGCCAAGAGAGAGAGGGAGAGAGAGTGAATTGAAAACTAAAGTCTTTCTTGATCAATAAGGTCGGCCAAAGGTGGTGTCCTTTGGTGACACCCCTTTGTAACTCCCATGCCCATTTACTTCCCTCCTTAAAGTTCCATTTGGGGGTTTCATCCATGGGGTGAAACTCCCATGTCTCCAACGGTGTGCTATGGGTATGCCCTTGTATAACCACCAAAACATTCACCTCCCTCATTAATTGTAACACCCCAATTTCTCAATGAAGTGGAAAATTACCAAAATGCCCCTAAGTTGTTAAATTAATTATTTTATGATGTTAAGTAAGGAAATAGTGGGGCCCATTGCTCAAAATAAAATCATATGAGCACATTATGAATGTTAAGTTTGATTGGTTGGGTAATTTTCATCATTTGGGTCAAAAATGGCTAAATGAGTCAAAGGGCCCAAATGGGGCCCATCGGGTCTTGCTGGGTTATTTGACCGTTTTGTGATTTTAAATTAAATGGGGTTCAGCCTGTTTGATTGGAAATAAAGTGGAGGAAAAATGGGTAGGCTTGATCCATATGTAAAAACCAATTAGAAATGACCAAAATACCATAAATGGGTCATGTTGTCAAAACGGGTCAAGGAGCTAAAAGTGGACCCAAAGGGTCGAGTTGACTATTGTTGACCGTGTGAACCCTCAAGGGAGCTCAAACACGAGTCAAATCAGTTGAGTGGGACTGAGGTGAGTTGGAATTAAATCAAAAGGGAGTTAACTCATGTGCATTAAATGAAATGCATTAAATGTGATGAGTTGGGTTGGAATAAAAATACCATGAGTTGGGTGAGTCAAAATGGAAATTCAAGGGACTGTAAATCAGTGAGTTTAAGGGTAAGTTGAAGAGGTTGGCTGGCCTCAACCCAACCAAAACAAGTCCCACACGTTGGAGACTTGTTTTGGTGGGTTCCATGGTGAAAATTAAATGTAAATGCATGGATTTGAGGTGAGTTGTTTGGGAATATGAATGGCTGCATGGGTAGAATGCCAAGGGGTGCTTTGCTTGGCTGCAAGTTACTCCTTGGTTTGTGCAAGGCTTGATGAGGAGTAATGGGGGTGTTGATGGCTGAAATACAAAATCAATGAACACCATCACTTGGCCAATTTATCATTGCAAAGCGTAAGATTTTCCTCATCTCTCTCTCCCTCTCTCCTCTCTCAAATTCGTTGTTCTTCTTGGCTGGAATAGCAGAGGTTTTGGCATCAAATATTCAAGCACAAAACAGCAAAAGAAAAGAAGAAATAAAAGGGAGAAAACAAGGATCAAAGACAAGGAGGAAGTTTGGAAAATTTGGTAAGTATCTTTATGATATTTTGGTTTAAAAACATAAAACAAGTAGGGTATGTATTTGGCCATGGTCATGGCCGAATACACCAATGTTTAACCTTGATTATGGAGGATTTAAAATGGTAAAAATAACCATTGGGTTCGGCCACCATGAAGGGCCGAACCCCATGTAAGAGATGGCTTGGTTTTCATGTTTTGAAACATGAAAACCATGGATTTTGTGGACTGTTTTTGGGTTTTGATTTAAAATTTAAATACATGTTTTAGAATGGTTAAAAAAATATGGGTCTGATTGACATAGGGACTGAAGTTTATATGGTCTAAAATCAGTGGATTAAAAGATGGAAATGGACCATTGGGTTCGGCCACTTAGCATGGCCGAACCCCATGAAAACAAGTGGCTAGTTTTGATGGTTTTTAGAAGTTAAAACCATATAAGTTGGGAATGATGTTAGATGTTTGTAATAGATTTAAAATACATGTTTTAAAGAGGGTTAAAACATGGGTTTGGATATCAGAAAAGGAGGAAGTTATGTGGTCTAAATCAGTGGATTAAAATTGGAAAAAAATGGACCATGGGGATCGGCCATCTTGGATGGCCGAATCCCATGGAGTTGTGTTGATTTTGGATGTTTGTTTGAAAGGTAAAACCTGATTTTTTATTTACTGTTATTACATGATTATCTGAGGTTTAAAAACAGTAAACATAACCATTGGGTTCGGCCACCATGGAGGGCCGAACCCCATGTAAAAGAATCTTGGTTTTCATGTTGGGAAACATGGAAACCATGGACTTTTATGGACTGTTTGGATGAATTTAATTAGAGGGTTTCTAAGAGGTATAAGGGAAGCAAAAAGGGTACTGATATTGCATGATTAAAATAACACCTAATGCATGTTTGAAGGATCAATTCATGGACATAGGGTTCGGCCAGGGTTCGGCCAACTTGAATGGCCGAACCCCATGAAAGAGATTGATGATTGTTGTGAAATCAAAGAGTTAGAAACCATGCAATACCATGGGGTTTCTATAGGAGTTTAAATAGAATTAAGTTTGCTGTTTTTATGCCTAAGATACAGGATAAATGATGAAAGATTATTAGAAGAATTGAATCCCAAAGAGCCATGAGGTTCGGCCATGTGAATGGCCGAACCCCATGGGTTGCTTTATGGTTTTTATTTGGTTTACTTAGGGTTATGGTTACTGATTTGGGTCAGCCTTTGGATGGCTGAACCATGTATTGATCATGGTTGAATTAGCATGATTAAACCATGAGTGATCATGGTGATGATTGGATCAAGTGAACCCTAGGGTTCGGCTATGAGTATGGCCGAACCCCATAGGGCTGTTTTGATAATTAATGGGCTGTTTTAAATGGGAGCTTATGGTTGTTTTTAATTAGGGGATCATTCATGATAATTATGGACCATGGCATGGGTTAAATAGGTTAAGCTTATGAGTCGTAATTGTTAATGGTCCCATGTTGAATTAAAAGGTTTAAAATATCCTAATGGAGAACCAAATGGTAATGGATAATAGAACCATTGGGTTCGGCCAAAGGTATGGCCGAACCCCATGGAGTAATTTCGGTATATTAAAGAGATCCAAATGGGATTTGGGTGGTTCGGCCAAGTAGTATGGCCGAACCCCACTATGGTGGAATGGTTATGAATGTTGGTTTCAATATGGTTTAAGGTCAATGGCAAAAACTGTAAATACTAGTCGAATGATCAATGATGGAAATGATCATAGGGTTGGATGTACGGACACGAATCCCACATGATGTGGATGGGTCTATGATGTGATTAAATAAGTAAATGATGTTATGACTTATTGATTGATATATGGATAAGGTACCGGAAGTTGAACGACGAGCGAGTCGTGACCAGGTGAAGCTCAAAAAGGAACGGACACTTAAGCAAAGTTTATGTAGGTTTCCTACCTACTTGTAACCACGGTTTTTACCCAGTTTGTCTTATGATACTCTTGTTTTAATATATGTGTTTCAAATGATATATTATGCATTAACAAATGGCATACAGGCATTGGCATCTCATGCATAGTCATGGGATAATGAATGAAGTTCTACAGTGATGGCTACGATTGTACATGATGGGGGTTGCTCATTACATGTACATCGCTTATAGAAGAGATGAAGGTGTGTTGTAATTTACCTTGTCGGTGCAAGGCACGTGAAGTGATGGCTATGAAAGTACATGATGGGGGATGCTCATTGCATGTGCATATTTCATAACATTGTTTTACCTGTTTTGATGATCATGTATTATGATATGTATATGCATGTTTTATATGCTAACATGTGGTAGCCCTGATTCGGGAACCTACTAGGCCCGTTGATCTAACGCCCTAATTCTATCCTCAGAGGAGATTGCAGGTACAAGCAAGGGGAAAGGAAAGGTCATTGACCGGGAGGGGAGCTAAGCCTAAGTGCTTTAATGATGGATTTGGATTACGTTATATTACTGTCATTTGAATACTATTGTTGGCCATGTAATAATTCGTTATTTGCTATGATTTGATTAGGATAATAACCTGTGGATGGTTGATCTATGTTATTTAATATTTAAGACTGTTACTTGCTATCTCATCTTTCTATTCTGCAATTATCTAGATTATTCCGCATGTTGATGTTAGTTCCATGTGTGATTCACTATCATGGTCTATTCCATGTACACATGGGTGGCCAGTTAAGGTTCAGACTTGGGTAGTCTGAACTTAACTCGCGTCGTGACGCCGCCCGCTCTCTTTCAATGTTTTATTATTACTTTTAAAAAAAAAAAAAATAGACTCTGAAATTCTCTAAAAGGGCAGGGCGTTACAGTTGGTATCAGAGCGAAACGGGAAGTTGAATCATCGAAGTAAGATTAAGACGGTTTCATGTCTCACTGACAGATAAGAACCGACTCTTCGGAGTCCGCTGCCTGGGGGCCGGATTAATTTACTTCGAGTGACTCGGACTGAACAATCAATCTGAGAACGACAATGAAAGATAGCAAAGTAAAGTACAGTCATCATAATTGGACAAATCAAACGTAGCAAGGTAGGATGAACTCCCCTGAAATCCCCACACTAAGAAACAGACAATAGGAAATTAGAGATTTCCCCAGAAACAAAAGAAAACAAAGAATGTTGAATTGGTAATCTTCCCAAACAAAGTACATGGTATTATGCTTGATCAAATTCCCTGAAAACCAAGAGTGGTTAAATTTAGAATTATTGTTGAATATTCTTGTGTTTGGAAATGATATGATACAGATATGTCGAGTAATGTGGAGTACTCGGAATGGCACAGCGGAACTCCTAGCCATCCCATAGACTTGGTGTCAGCTTCTAATAACACCAACGTAGAAGCTCAAGTGGACCATCAGGAGGGACCTCCTGAAGAAGATGAGATGGACTTAGCACCTCTTCCAGAGGATCTGATGGATGACGTTCCTGAGATGGTGGAACCTCCTGAGGAAGAAGAGGAGGATCTAGGATTTTTCTTTTATGAGGATCCTATGGAAGATTTTCCTATAATATTGGAATCGGCGGGGGAGGTAGATCCCTATGATACCTGTGAGTTGTGTAATCAGGACGACCACAATAGTTTGTATTGTCCTCATCCATTAGGAGTTGTATGTCCGGTTTGTGGACTACACGGGCATGGAGAGGCGATGACTAATTGTCCTTGTATTGGAGGACCTGGAATAATCCCCTGCACGACATGTGAAGTATTGGGGCACACGGCGATGACGTGTCCTGATAACCGATTCAAGTTCGCTTTTGATGCAGAGTCTTCTACGGAAGACTAGGCTAGGAAGTAATAGTAGGGGTATTAAAAAGAGGGTTATTTTTGTAAGGGGGTATATTTTGTTATACATAGGGTTTGTTTCACCCTACCCACCTTTGTTCAAAGATGCAGTTTGAATTTATATAAATATGTGATTTCATGTTTTTATGAGGATTCATGGCATGTGTTGCATATTGTTAATGGAAACTAAGTCTATGATGTTTCCATGAATTAGGACTAAATGGCGCCACAGAGAAAGGTGGTAAAAGATTCGAAGGGTAAAGGAAAAGTTTTACAGATCGGATTAGATGAGGGGGTATCAAAGAGAAGGACCCATCAGGACGATAAAAAGAAAGATGACGTGCTCATTATCACACCACAAGGGAAGGTGGTACCCCGACGCAAGAAGGCGTCATCAGAACCTGAAAGAGAGCCGTCCGTTCATGACGAAGAGAGATCTGTTCATGAACGATCTCACAGTGAGGAAGAGTCTCACCACTCTAGGCGGGAAGAAGAAGAGAGTGACCCTACATATCAACAGGACGAGGAGGAGGGATATGACTCGTCATATCGACGCGAGGAGGAGGAGAACAGTAACATGACTGTACCCTTTGTGCCTCCTGAACTGCACAATTTAGTGCAAGCTGTGGTTACATCCGTCCTCCAACAACATTTGAACGGAGGGGGAAGTACGAGCAAAAATAATGACCGTAACATGGTAAGAGATTTTCAGCAACAACGCCCACCTTACTTCAAGGGCAGAGAAGGGCCTATTATGGCCGAGAATTGGTTGGAGAAAATTTCTCATATATTGACTCTTTTGAACATCAAGAGTCATGCTCATAAAATACTATTGGCCACGTCACAGCTGGTGGATGACGCTGCCAAATGGTGGAAGGTGGTGGAGAAACAGCAGGCACTTGTGCCAAGAAGAGAAAGAGTTGCTATGAGCTGGGAGCAATTCTCCGTGACATTTCTAGAGCGCTACTTTCCAGAGGAAGAAAGAGAATGTCAAATTCAGGCCTTTATGACGTTAGTACAAGGTTCAATGACGGTGGCTGAGTATCACCAAGAATTCCTCAGCCTGTCAATCTATGCATACTATATGTGGACACGGAATATCGAAAGGCTCGCAAGTTCGAGCGTGGGTTACGGCCAAACATTAGGGCCAAGGTAACTGTGTTCAAAGCAGCCACGCTGGCGGAAGTGGTCAGTAGGGCCACCATTGTGGAACAGGAGATGGCGGAATTTGCTAGAGTGGACAACCGCCGAGCTCCGAGTGGGAGAGGTGTGTACCAACCCAACAAAAAGTTCAGATCGAACTTCAGCAGACCCTCACCGTCTGTTGGATCAAGTGGGGGCTTTCGCCCCAATCAGCCCACTCAATCTGTTGCGGTCACTCAAGCATCTCGAGGAGTGAATACTTGCTTTCACTGTGATCAAACTGGTCACTACAAAAAGGACTGCCCAAAGCTCAACAGGCTGTCTAACTCAAGAGGATCATTTCGTCCGCCAGCTAGACCGGCATACTCCAGAGGAGGCAGATTGCAGGGCCGGGGAGGTCGAAGGTCTAACCCTGCTGGAGCGGGAAGATTATTCACTCTAACTTCTCCAGAGAAAGAGGAGGAGGATCATCCTGTGATACAAGGTATGGCGGTAGTGAGTAGCTCATATGCATATGCACTATTTGATTCTGGAGCATCACACTCCTTTATAGCTGCATCGTTTATTACTGCTACTGGTACGTTAGTTCAAAGATTAGCCACAGAACTTACTATTGTATCCCCTGTCGGAGATTCGACATTGGGACTTATTTGTACTGCGGTTAACACCGAATTAGCTGGACTCAGATTTGAGTTCAATTATTTAGTGCTGGACATGTCGGAATATGATATTATATTCGGAATGGATTGGTTGGTAAAGTTTCATGCCAACATCGACTGTTATGGTCGAAGAGTGACATTTAAGTCACCCGAGGGCAAGCAATATGTAGTTCGTGCAGATAAACAAAGTGGATTACAGGAAGGGTTAAACCACGTGGTATTGAATAATATCACCATAAACAAAGCTCCAGTTACTGAACTTCCGGAAATTGTACAAGAATTTGTGGATGTGTTCCCAAAGGAACTCCCTGGTTTACCACCTATGAGGGAGATTAACTTCGAGATCAGGCTGTACCCTGGCACAGCACTAGTGTCGTTACCACATTATTGGATGGCACCAGCGGAGATGTCGGAGCTAAAGAAGCAGATTGATGAACTGCTTAGGCTGGGTTGCATCCGGAACAGTACGTCATCATGGGGAGCACCAGTGTTTGTGAAGAAGAAGGACGGTTCACTACGGATGTACGTGGACTACCGGAAGCTGAATCAGTTAACAGTCCGGAACAAGTACCCTCTACCAAGGATTGACGATTTATTTGATCAATTGAGGGGTTCTAGTCATTTTTCAAAGATCGATTTGATGTCTGGTTATCATCAAATCCGAGTTAGAGAGGAAGATATAGAAAAGACAGCTTTTCGGACGCGATATGGACTGTTTGAGTTCGTGGTCATGCCATTTGGACTCACAAATGCGCCGGCTGTGTTCATGGATTTAATGAACAGAATCATCCGTCCCTATCTGGATCAGTTTGTAATCGTATTCATTGATGATATCCTGATCTATTCTAAGTGTCAGGAGGAACATGCAAAGCATCTACGGATAGTTTTGAATACTTTGAGGCAGAATAAACTGTATGCCAAGGCTAGTAAGTGTGAATTCTGGCTATCTCAAGTGAATTTCTTAGGACATGTTATATCCGAGGAAGGAATAGCCGTGGATCCGGCTAAGGTGACGGCCGTGAAAGACTGGAAAGCGCCAAAGAACGTAACCGAGATCTGCAATTTCTTAGGATTGGCGGGTTATTATCGGAAATTTATTATGGATTTTTCCAAATTAGCGTCTCCATTGACTCGACTCACTCAGAAAGGAGTCAAGTATGAGTGGTCAGATCTGTGCAACCAAAGGTTTGAAGAGCTAAAAGACAGACTTACAACCGCTCCTATTTTGATTTTGCCGGAAAAGGGCAAGGGTTACGAAGTAGAATGCGACGCTTCGGGAGAAGGACTGGGGTGTGTCCTCAGTCAAGATCATCGTGTGGTGGCTTATGGTTCAAGACAACTAAAAATACATGAACGCCTCTATCCTACGCATGATCTTGAACTAGCCGCAGTGGTCTTCGCTCTCAAAAGCTGGAGACATTATCTTTATGGCGAGAAGTTTGAAGTGTATTCTGATCATAAGAGTTTGAAATATTTATTTGATCAGAAGGAGCTTAATCTAAGGCAGCGTAGATGGACGGAGTATCTGGCGGATTATGAGTTCGAACTTCGATACCATCCAGGCAAGGCGAACAAGTGGCTGATGCTCTTAGCCGCATATCACATGCATCCGTTGCATGTCTGATCAGAACCGAGTGGGAGATGTTGAATACCATTCGAGAGTTCAATCTATACATTACAAACCGTGGAGTTTTGCACAATTTAATCATACGGTCCAATATAGTCACCAAGATTGAACAAGAACAAAGAGCAGACCCGGAAGTGGAGGACATATGGGCCAAGATGTCTACTGGCACCATTGTACCGGAATGGGAATTACGACCGGGACAAGGTCTTTTATTCCGGGGAAGAACGTATGTGCCACAGAGTTGCAGGAAAGAGCTACTGATTGACGCACATCAATCCAAGCTCTCTATTCATCCGGGTAGCACCAAAATGTATCACGATCTAAAGAGGCATTATTGGTGGCATGGACTAAAAAGGGATGTGGCGGAATTCGTGGCACATTGTCTAACTTGTTAACAAGTTAAAACTGAACACCAAAAGCCACCAGGGTTGCTCAAACCCTTAGCCGTGCCAGAATGGAAATGGGAACATATTTCCATGGACTTTGTATCTGGGTTGCCAAGGTCTTCAAAGGGTAATGACGCCATTTGGGTCGTAGTCGACCGGCTGACCAAGTCTGCACATTTCATTCCTATCAAGATGACGGATTCGTCTGAGACGTTGGGTCGGCGTTATATTAAAGAGATCATTCGACTACATGGTATTCCCCGAACGATAGTATCGGACAGAGATGCCCGTTTTACTGGCAGAGTATGGTAAAGCATGCAGACAACCATGGGGACTGAGCTATTGACTAGCACCGCATTCCATCCACAGACTGATGGATAGTCTGAAAGAACAATACAAACCTTGGAAGACATGCTGAGAGCGTGTATGTTAGATTTCAAAGGAGGATGGGAGGACCACTTACCATTGGTGGAGTTCTCCTATAATAACAGCTATCAGGCAAGGCTTCAAATGGCTCCTTATGAGGCTTTATATGGTAGACCGTGTAGGTCACCGGTATGTTGGACAGAGGCAGGTGAGCCTGCATTGATCGGACCGGAACTAGTCTCAGAAACTACTGCACAAATTAAGTTGATACGTCAACACTTGTTGACTGCACAGAGTCGGCAGAAGAGCTATGTTGATAAAAGGAGACGGTTTCTGGAATTTGAAGTGGGAGACTTGGTGTTTCTAAAAGTCTCACCACGGAAGGGACATATGAGGTTTGGTAAGAAAGGAAAACTGTCACCAAGATATGTGGGACCGTTTTCCATCATAAGAATGATGGGGGATGTAGCTTACCAATTAGCACTTCCATCGCAATTAGCAGCTCTACACGATGTGTTCCACGTGTCGATGCTAAGGAAATACAATCCGGATCCGTCCCATGTTTTAAATGTTCAAGATATTGAAGTACAAAGCGACGTGACGTACGTCGAGAAACCAGTCAGGATAGTGGAGACCGAACAAAGGGTGTTGCGAAACAGAACGATTCAGTTCGTAAAAGTGGTATGAGACCGTCATGGTGATGAAGAGGCCACATGGGAACTTGAATCGGAGATGAGAACAGCTCACCCCGAATTGTTTGTGTAATTTAATTTGAGAACCCTACTTCACTCGATTTTCGGGACGAAAATTTTAAAAAGAGGGTTATATTGTAACACCCCAATTTCTCAATGAAGTGGAAAATTACCAAAATGCCCCTGAGTTGTTAAATTAATTATTTTGTGATGTTAAGTAAGGAAATAGTGGGGCCCATTGCTCAAAATAAAATCATATGAGCACATTATGAATGTTAAGTTTGATTGGTTGGGTCATTTTCATCATTTGGGTCAAAAATGGCTAAATGGGTCAAAGGGCCCAAATGGGGCCCATCGGGTCTTACTGGGTTATTTGACCGTTTTGTGATTTTAAATTAAATAGGGTTAAGCCTATTTGATTGGAAATCAAGTGGAGGAAAAATGGGTAGGCTTGATCCATATGTAAAAACCAATTAGAAATGACCAAAATACCATAAATGGGTCATGTTGTCAAAACGGGTCAATGAGCTAAAAGTGGACCCAACGGGTCGAGTTGACTATTGTTGACCGTGTGAACCCTCAAGGGAGCTCAAACACGAGTCAAATCAGTTGAGTGGGACTGAGGTGAGTTGGAATTAAATCAAAAGGGAGTTAACTCATGTGCATTAAATGAAATGCATTAAATGTGATGAGTTGGGTTGGAATAAAAATACCTTGAGTTGGGTGAGTCAAAATGGAAATTCAAGGGACTGTAAATCAATGAGTTTAAGGGTAAGTTGAAGAGGTTGGCTGGCCTCAACCCAACCAAAACAAGTCCCACACGTTGGGGACTTGTTTTGGTGGGTTCCATGGTGAAAATTAAATGTAAATGCATGGATTTGAGGTGAGTTGTTTGGGAATATAAATGGCTGCATGGGTAGAATGCCAAGGGGTGCTTTGCTTGGCTGCAAGTTACTCCTTGGTTTGTGCAAGGCTTGATGAGGAGTAATGGGGGTGTTGATGGCTGAAATACAAAATCAATGAACACCATCACTTGGCCAATTTATCATTGCAAAGCCTAAGATTTTCCTCATCTCTCTCTCCCTCTCTCCTCTCTCAAATTCGTTGTTCTTCTTAGCTGGAATAGCAGAGGTTTTGGCATCAAATATTCAAGCACAAAACAACAAAAGAAAAGAAGAAATAAAAGGGAGAAAACAAGGATCAAAGACAAGGAGGAAGTTTGGAAAATTTGGTAAGTATCTTTATGATATTTTGGTTTAAAAACATAAAACAAGTAGGGTATGTATTGGGCCATGGTCATGGCCGAATACACCAATGTTTAACCTTGATTATGGAGGATTTAAAATGGTAAAAATAACCATTGGGTTCGGCCACCATGAAGGGCCGAACCCCATGTAAGAGATGGCTTGGTTTTCATGTTTTGAAACATGAAAACCATGGATTTTGTGGACTGTTTTTGGGTTTTGATTTAAGATTTAAATACATGTTTTAGAATGGTTAAAAAAACATGGATCTGATTGACATAGGGACTGAAGTTTATATGGTCTAAAATCAGTGGATTAAAAGATGGAAATGGACCATTGGGTTCGGCCACTTAGCATGGCCGAACCCCATGAAAACAAGTGGCTAGTTTTGATGGTTTTTAGAAGTTAAAACCATATATGTTGGGACTGATGTTAGATTTTTGTAATAGATTTAAAATACATGTTTTAAAGAGGGTTAAAACATGGGTTTGGATATCAGAAAAGGTGGAAGTTATGTGGTCTAAATCAGTGGATTAAAATTGGAAAAAATGGACCATGGGGATCGGCCATCTTGGATGGCCGAATTCCATGGAGTTGTGTTGATTTTGGATGTTTGTTTGAAAGGTAAAACCTGATTTTTTATTTACTGTTATTACATGATTATCTGAGGTTTAAAAACAGTAAACATAACCATTGGGTTCGGCCACCATGGAGGGCCGAACGCCATGTAAAAGAATCTTGGTTTTCATGTTGGGAAACATGGAAACCATGGACTTTTATGGACTGTTTGGATGAATTTAATTAGAGGGTTTCTAAGAGGTATAAGGGCAGTAAAAAGGGTACTGATATTGCATGATTAAAATAACACCTAATGCATGTTTGAAGGATCAATTCATGGACATAGGGTTCGGCCAACTTGAATGGCCGAACCCCATGAAAGAGATTGATGATTGTTGTGAAATCAAAGAGTTAGAAACCATGCAATACCATGGGGTTTCTATAGGAGTTTAAATAGAATTAGGTTTGCTGTTTTTATGCCTAAGATACAGGATAAATGATGAAAGATTATTAGAAGAATTGAATCCCAAAGAGCCATGAGGTTCGGCCATGTGAATGGCCGAACCCCATGGGTTGCTTTATGGTTTTTATTTGGTTTACTTAGGGTTATGGTTACTGATTTGGGTCAGCCTTTGGATGGCTGAACCATGTATTGATCATGGTTGAATTAGCATGATTAAACCATGAGTGATCATGGTGATGATTGGATCAAGTGAACCCTAGGGTTCGGCTATGAGTATGGCCGAACCCCATAGGGCTGTTTTGATAATTAATGGGCTGTTTTAAATGGGAGCTTATGGTTGTTTTTAATTAGGGGATCATTCATGATAATTATGGACCATGGCATGGGTTAAATAGGCTAAGCTTATGAGTCGTAATTGTTAATGGTCGCATGTTGAATTAAAAAATTTAAAATATCCTAATGGAGAACCAAATGGTAATGGATAATAGAACCATTGGGTTCGGCCAAAGGTATGGCCAAACCCCATGGAGTAATTTCGGTATATTAAAGAGATCCAAATGGGATTTGGGTGGTTCGGCCAAGTAGTATGGCCGAACCCCACTATGGTGGAATGGTTATGAATGTTGGTTTCAATATGGTTTAAGGTCAATGGCAAAAACTGTAAATACTAGTCGAATGATCAATGATGGAAATGATCATAGGGTTGGATGTACGGACACGAATCCCACATGATGTGGATGGGTCTATGATGTGATTAAATAAGTAAATGATGTTATGACTTATTGATTGATATATGGATAAGGTACCGGAAGTTGAACGACGAGCGAGTCGTGACCAGGTGAAGCTAAAAAAGGAACGGACACTTAAGCAAAGTTTATGTAGGTTTCCTACCTACTTGTAACCACGGTTTTTACCCAGTTTGTCTTATGATACTCTTGTTTTAATATATGTGTTTCAAATGATATATTATGCATTAACAAATGGCATACAGGCATTGGCATCTCATGCATAGTCATGGGATAATGAATGAAGTTCTACAGTGATGGCTACGATTGTACATGATGGGGGTTGCCCATTGCATGTACATATTGTATAGAAGAGATGAATGTTGTTGTAATTTACCTTGTCGGTGCAAGGAACGTCAAGTGATGGCTACGATGGTACATGATGGGGGTTGCTCATTACATGTACATCGCTTATAGAAGAGATGAAGGTGTGTTGTAATTTACCTTGTCGGTGCAAGGCACGTGAAGTGATGGCTATGAAAGTACATGATGGGGGATGCTCATTGCATGTGCATATTTCATAGCATTGTTTTACCTGTTTTGATGATCATGTATTATGATATGTATATGCATGTTTTATATGCTAACATGTGGTAGCCCTGATTCGGGAACCTACTAGGCGCGTTGATCTAACGCCCTAGTTCTATCCTCAGAGGAGATTGCAGGTACAAGCAAGGGGAAAGGAAAGGTCATTGACCGGGAGGGGAGCTGAGCCTAAGTGCTTTAATGATGGATTTGGATTACGTTATATTACTGTCATTTGAATACTATTGTTGGCCATGTAATAATTCGTTATTTGCTATGGTTTGATTAGGATAATAACCTGTGGATGGTTGATCTATGTTATTTAATATTTAAGACTGTTACTTGCTATCTCGTCTTTCTATTCTGCAATTATCTAGATTATTCCGCATGTTGATGTTAGTTCCATGTGTGATTCACTATCATGGTCTATTCCATGTACACATGGGTGGCCAGTTAAGGTTCAGACTTGGGTAGTCTGAACTTAACTTGCGTCGTGACGCCGCCCGCTCTCTTTCGATGTTTTATTATTACTTTTAAAAAAAAAAAATTAGACTCTGAAATTCTCGAAAAGGGCCGGGCGTTACATTAATGACCCATTTGGGGGTTTTATCCATGAGATGAAACTCCCATCTCCCAAAGTGTTGCCTTGGTTTGAATTGTGTAACAACACAAAATCGTCATCCTCCCATTAATGATCCTTTGGAGTTTCATCCATGAGATGAAACTCCCACACTTCCAACGTGTAACCCCTCGGAGTTTGATTTTTAAACAACAAAAAACTCTTCCACTTCCCACTCCACTCACTTAAGGTGAGAGTCCTAATAACTTCTCATCCAACTCACCTCTTTAACCCAACTCATATGTTTAATTCATATCTATTTAACTCACTTAAAAATCAACTCATTTCCTTGATTCCATTTCCACTTTAATTCAGCCCCACTTAATTTAAACTTGAACTCACCTGGTGGTCAACCAAGTCCACTATGACCCATTGGGTCCCAATTGGCCATTTGACCCAATTGACAACCTTGACCCAAATAAATAAATCTTACCCATTTAATTCAATTGAACCATATCCACCATTCGTTGGGTCTTAATTGGGCAATTGACCCAACACCTTACCCATCTAAGGTCCATATCCCTTATTTCACAAATTGAATAAACAATTTTCATATATATTGATAACTTGAAAATCCGGGGTGTTACAGAACGACTTGTCGCTCTTTACCGAGGGGTCGGTCCTAGTAGTCTCGATCGGTCTTTGATTGCCGATATGTCTGCTTCTTCGAGAGTCCACATGAATTCAAAGTTTCGAACCTCAAGATCTTTGATCGAGAAGTGGTTGACCACGATGGGTCATTTCAGCCTTTCACCGAAAGGTTGGTGCATACGAGACTCTCGATTAGAGGCTTACCCAGAATGACAATTCTTGATCCATAATCTATATCAATCTGGTCGACCAGTCTTTGACCACGATGGGTCGATCTTGACTTCACCAAGGCGTCGGTGAGATAGACTGATCGTGCTGAAAGTGAACATAATTCATGTTTCCAAGTTCATTTCCAATTCACTGTTCAGATTCCTCTCTAGGCAAGTTATGTTTATTACCAACATATGCAACTAAGCCTAGGATAGTCCTCTATCAGGTGTGGGTTCCACCTAAGGTCATCTATGGCCACATACCTGCTGTTGTGATTGCCATAACGATGAACTCTGAGCTTGGTGGAGCATAATCTTCATTCTTGATCATCTTTGACTCTTCAAGCTTCTTAGCAAGTGCTTCTACCCAAGTCTTGAAATTGACAAACAAGGACTCGGCCAAGCCGGGGCACTAACATTCCTTTTTAGAGAAATCTCATCGCTAAGAATTCTCCTCCAAGTTTTCCAAGAAATTCTATCCTTCGTTTAGACTTTGTTCCAAAAATGTCCCATTCTTCATAGACTCGACCAAAGTACGGCTAGATGTGGTTAAGCCTTCATAGAAAAATTGTACGAGTCTCCAAGTTTCAAACCCGTGATGGGGACATTTACTCAATACATCCACGAATCTTTCCCATGACTCTCAGAATTGTTCACCTTCTTTCTTAGTAAAATTTGAAAATTTTGTTTTGATGGCGTTCGTTTTAGATATTGGGAAAAAATTGTTCAAGAATTTATTAGCCAACTGATCCCACGTATTGATGGAATTTGCGGGGTGGGAGTTCAGCCAAGATTTCACTTTTTCTTTGAGAGAAAAAGGAAAGAGGCGAAGTTTAATAGATTCATTAGTGACATTTTGAAGTTTGATAGTGGCGCAAATCTCTAAAAATTCCTTAATGTGTAAGTAGGGATCCTCACGATCAAGGCCATGGAAAACGGGGAAGAGATGTAAGAGGCCTGGTTTTAGCTCATAGGTGGCATTGGTGGCTGGGATCACTATGCTGGAGGGTGTGTTGGCTACGACCAATGAAAAGTAATGTCGAGGTGTTTTCTTCTGTTCTTCGGCCATTTTGGGTGATGGTGGTGGTGATGACGATGGTTATGGGGGTGGTGATGATGGTGGGCTGTCTATATCTATGACTGAGCCTGACTGAACCCTGGACGCAACTATTGGTGGTATAACGGACAATGCAACTCAAACCAAGTAATTGGTGGAGTCACGAGACCAATGAAAAACAAGAATAAATACGCTCACAAAAATCCACACAAAATATACCCTAAACCTAGACTGACACAGGGTCCTAGACTGTAGACTGCTCCTAGATTGTAGACTGACACAAGAAGGGCCAGGTAAGTTTCTGGTAAGTGGAGGAGCAAAATGGTAATCTACTTAAACTTCCACTTATCCTTTCGGTTGTTTACACCTTGGTGACAAAATTAGCCTAGATGCTGTGTTTGAAGCAAAATTATTCACCGGTGAACTAAAAATAACTGAATTAAAGATGGTCCTATTGAGCATGAACAAACAATGGTTCTAAATTGATTTTAATTGGGTAATGCATGAACCAATTTTACTAATATTTTTGGATTTTTTTTCTTCGACCTAAGTTGCGAATGCAAGATTCAAGCAAATATGAAAACAATAAGCAAATAATTTAACCTAATGCATGAGCTAGCAACCTAAATGCATGAACAAATTAAATATGCAATTTTTTTGTTTTTTTTATGCAAAATAAATGCAAGACAACCTAACAAAATCTATATGAATGCATGAAAATTAGAAAATAAAAAATAAAGAAAAATGGTTTAGGCACTTACCTTGGCTTGTAGTCATTTTTTGCAAATCTTTTTTAAACGTGCAATTCAAAATTCCTTCAAAAATTAACACACAAAACCTAGGTGGAGACACCAAATCACATAAAAATATGCATGAAACCTAGATCTAGATGCAAAATTCCTAAATCTACAACTAGTGGCAAGATTAAACTAATAGATTTTTAATTTTATTTTTCCATTTCAAACCCAAGTCGCCAACAACGGCGCCAAAAACTTGTTGTGCAAATTTTAAATTTATAACTCGTAAGCGCACAAATTGAATTGGATTATAGAGATATGCAACTACGAGGTCGAACCCACAGGACTTGATTTTAAAATGAATGGCAAAACAAATTAAAAAGCCTAATATTTTAACTTTAACCTAGTTAACACTTTTTATGGAGGATGTTGAATTAAACATGCAAAAATTAATTAAAACAACTAAAAATAGAGATTGAATTAAGTGAGAGAAATAACTAAGGCACGGATGCCACCACTATTAAATTCATAATATTCCATTTATTTATTTATCATTTCCCAGTTTTTAAAGATTTAAACATTTAAGTTCATTAATATGGTGTTCAAAATTTAGATTTTCCTTCGTTTTTAAAGATATAATTCCTAAGCATTTAATGTATCCAATTTTAATTTAAAAGACAATGAATCAAAGAAAATAATCTAAGCATCCAATGTATAATTAAATTGAAAAACATTAAATCAAAGAAATCTTCCTTTTGAATTAAAATGCCAAGCCCTTGATTAATTAAATAATATTATTAACTACCAAAAATACATGATATTAATGGTAAAAATAATGAATATTTAATTAATCTAAAGAAGTCAAAATCATTAAATAATAAACATACATATATGAGAATCAATAAATTAATAACTGAAAAGTTATTTCATTAATGGGGGTTCTTCTTCAACCTCAGTACAGAAAATTAGCTGGACATTATGAAATTAAAAACAAATGAGATAGAAAAATAAAACTCGAACGATTGTCGAAGCTCTGACACCTTCAACCACGATCCTTCTTTCAGCGGAACCTTCTCCACTGTGATGTATCAAGTTCAAGTTCGAATTTTCCTTGTACGTAGGACCTCAATTTATAGAGGTTTAGATGAGGTGAAATTAGTAAGGCCATGGGACCCACTAGCAAATTCAATTCAGCCGATCCTATGCAAAAAAAAAAATAGCAACGTGTATTCCTTTATTTTCCTTCCTTACTTTCTTATTTCTATTTTTCACCTTCTATTCTTTCTTTCTTCATTCGGCCAACACTTTCTTTGCTCTCTGTTGTATTCCACCGTCCCAGCCAACTGGCTGGATTTCTTTTTTCAGTTGTTTTTTTTTTCCTCTATTCTTTTCTCTAATAAATTCAACTAAATCATCCAACACCTTCCTCTATCATTGATGGCTTTTATTGAGAGACGTGGAAGCAAGGTTCTGCTCTGTATTTTATCTTTTCTTTCAACTTTGGCTGCTTCACTTTTCTTTCTACAAGTTGACCATCTTTGCTTGTTACTTGCAACAGATTCAGAGCCAAGCTTCAGGGTGAGTTGATGGTTTGCAGAGACATCAATGGCTCTCTCATGTTCTCCACGCTGCTTCTTATTTTCTCTTTTTGTTATTTCTCAATTTGGGACTGTGCATGCATATGGGACAGCCACCTTCTAGACTCTCGCTTTTCAATCAGTCAGGTTTTCTTCTCTTGACACGATTTATAACTATTTTTTCCCTCTTTAATCAGCCAACACCTTTAAGCTTTGTGGGTTATTCAGTTTAAGAAAGGTGTTGTTCAAATCTGATGGGGTTCCAGCGAGTTTGGCAGGTTGCAATTAGCGCCAGAATACTTTGATGACTGTCCTCTTCCATGTCCCTGTTATGATTTTTTATGCTTGAATGCTTCTTGGGCCTTTAGTTGAGCTTTGATATTCTTAATCTCTTTTCTTTTCAATTTTCTTCACAATTAATCTCTGCTCCATACACATCATGTCAGCTCCTCACTTTCCATCGTGTTTTCTCTGTTAAATCAGCCAAGGATCTGTCACCTTTTTCCTTTTCTATCTTACATTGTTGTATTTGTTTCCTCATTAAAAACACTGTTTACTCAATAGATTGTTGGCTGATTTTGCAATGCTTACGAATTACTTCCTTTTTTGGCGAGAATTTGGATCTCTTGATTCATTCGGGCCAGCCCATCATTACTCGATCTTAAATTGGACCCGATGTTTGTATCGTTAATACACTAACCTATAAACACACGAAAATACATTAATTAGATAAAATTAATTAATATAATATATTAACAAATATAATTTTAGAATATATAATATATTACAATAATTATATAAAATAAACAAAATTTAAGAACTAACTAATCAAATATTTGAGGGTAAAATTATCATTTTTCTATGCTTATCAGGTGAGTAAGAGTATATTTCATCCATGACTAAACAACTCATCAATTAATGATATCTCACACGTTGACACTAGAAATCGGCTTAGGCATCAACAGTGAAGGAAGCACGAACACGCCTCATTCCATATTTCACGTTCGTTCACTCATTCGCGCGGGTGGAGAAAATCTAGCCGATAAAAATGCGTTTTTAATGTGATTTTACCATTTCTCACGTTAAAAATGCATTTTTATAGGTAAATTCCTGTTAAAAACGGGATTCAGGATAAAAAAGTTATTTTGTCGATATTTTCGTGATAAAAATGAAAATATCAGCGATATTTATTACAGTGATCTTAAGCACACTCTAGTTTCTAGGTCCATACAGGCTAGGCCCACACATTGTAATGTGAAAATTTTATGTGGAGCCATAGCCCAATGGTCTAGATCAACTAAGATGCACTTTTTTACCACAGAATGCCTTTCACATTGTGTAATTCTAAAGCATATAATTTTTCAAAATAACCACAAGCTATGTTAAAATTGTTCTCTGATCATGTTTCTTCTGAATTTTGTTTTTAATGACCACTGGTCTTGATTTTTCTATAAATTTGAATGGAACTCTCCTACTTTAGTGGTTGAGATTATATTATCTAAATGTTTTGTGGTTTTTGAAATTTCTCCCTTGGTGCTTGAACATGATTGACTCTAGAGGGGGGTGAATATGTCAATCTAAAAATCGTTAGTCCCTTTAAAAATTACTTGATTGATTAATTAAGTGCAGCAAATATAACAATTAAGTGTGTGTGTGTTTTATCAAATGTGATTAAGCAATCAACACAAGGAATTAACTCTAACACCACAAGCACAATGACACAATATATATAGTGGTTCGGTTAGCCAACCAATATCCACTGTTAGGACTAGCTCAACCTTGAGCTATCCCCAAATTCACTAAGTGGGGAATTACACCCTCACAATTAGAGTTTGAATTCCATCTAACTCAATTGGCTGTGAATTTCACCCACCATATGTAAAATAGGAATTCCACCTATTTGAAACCTGGGAATTCAACCCACCACGTGTGCCAGAGACTACGCTCTAGATTTTTTATAGTAGTTCCGGAGCCAAGCCTCCTTAATCCACTTTCAAGATAAAGGTTTTAAAACAAAATTAAAACCAAGAAGCACTTGCCTTATAGCTCTTTCTCCAAGATGTGTGCTTCTCAAAGATCCACCCAATGTGTGCCCGAGTTAATCTTGACATTCCGCCTTATAGCCGTCATTGATCTCAAGGTGACTAGGAAGCTGATTCTATCCTAATTGGTATATTTTCTTTCCTCCTCTCTTTCTCTAGTTCACTAACTCAATCAATAGATTGGTTGTATAAGATTCTCAGGTGTAGCATAAGAGAGTTGATCATTCCTTAGAGTGTGTGAATTTTCTCAGTTCAAGGAAGAAAATTAAATGATCACATAACTCTCATATATATATATAGAGGAGTTAACATAGTTTTTCAAACTGTCCAGTATCGACAGGTTGGGGGTACCGATGGGTCGGTGTTCATATTTATTACCGTTCAACCACCCGAATGTTGCACATCAAATGCACTCCCAACGGTATAATTACTTCTCGGTCGCCAGGTCGGTGTCATCGATGGGTTGATATTCATGGCACTAAGAGATCGGTCCATACGAGGCTCTCGATCTGAGGCAACACCATGCAGATAGAGTTTCATGTCCCGAAACTTGTCTTCTCCAGAACGACCTGTAGCCCTTTACCGAGGGGTCGGTCCTGGTACTCTCGATCAGTCTTGAAATACCGAGATGTCTAGTTTCTCGAGAGCCCTCTTGAGTTCAAAGTCCAGAACTCACAAGTTTTGCATCGACGAGTCGTTGGCCGCAAGGGGTAGTTAGGTTCATCACCAAGGGGTCGCTGCATACGAGACTCTCGATCAGAGTCTTACCCAGAATGACAATTCTATGACCCAGAACCTCTGTCAATCTGGCCGACCAGTCTATGACCACGATGGGTCGATCCTATCTCCACCGAGGGGTCGGTGAGAACGATTGGTCGAGTTGACAGTGAACTTGATTCATATTTCCAAGTTCGCTTCCAAGTCACTATCAAGCTTCCTCTCTAGGCTTATTAAGTCCATTACCAACAAATGCAACTAAGCCTAGGGATGACCCTCCTACGGTGTGGGTACCACCTAAATTCATCTATGGCCAAATATTTGTTTTGTGATTGTCATAATGATGAGCTTCAATCCGGTGGAGCATGATCTTCTTTCTTGATCACCTTGAGTTCTTCAAGCTACTAGCAAGTGCTTCTTCCCGAGTCATGCAATTGACAAACTTAGGGATTCGGCAAAGCCAGGGCCCTAACAATCTCCCCCTTTGTCAATTTCATGACAAAACATAGAAGCTAACCCAAATACAATCCCACCCTTATTACATCACATTTGAATACAAAAATTATATCAATTACTATACATATTCAAATGGAAAACAAGACTATGATCTTCGCATATTCTTGTTTAGCTTACTTCATTTCATGCTTTCCTGTTCAAGCACATAAGCAAGCAACACTAGAAAATCATTAGGGTACTTAGTCCAAAACATAAATATGCATCCATGGACTAAACTAGATTTGTATTCATGCTCCTCATACATCATGATTTTCTAGAAACCAACACTACCCATAGCATATCCAAGCTATCAGTGTTGAGAAGATTTTCTCCACCAATCTTTTTTGAGTTTGAAGTTTCCCAAACACCAAGCATAGACATTCTCCCATGTCGATTGCTTCTCTCTATTTCTCCTTTATTCTCCAAGAGGTCCAAGCAGTTAGGCTTACCAATTACTCCCCCATAATTGGTTTTGATGTCTTATAGCTTCTACTAATTTCTCCCCCATTTTGTTATATAATTTACAAAGGTCTTCATTTTGAAGGAATTGGATTTCAAGCACTCTCCCATGCTTCTTGCATTTAGTGTTTCTATGAGTTCATGTCCAAACTCATTAACTCTCCATTGATCAATGCATGCTTCTCATGCATTCAAGTATTGATCTCCCCCACAATACAATACAAATAGCCATTGCATTACTGTTTTTCTCTTCTTCCCATTTAAGAGTTGTGTTGTCTTAAAGGTGTTCTCCCAAATGGGTCAAGCTAATTTACCTAGCTTCCTTTGAATCTTCTCCCCATTCTCCAAGCTATCTTTGCTATCTTCTTCGACCCAGCTCCCCCATTAACTTAGCTGCCTCGAAGTTCATTTTTCATCAAGCTTGCATTAGCCTTCCTCCTGTAACACCTCGTATTTTCAAGTTAAAGATATATATGGAAATTGTCCACTGAGATGGTGAATTAAAAAGATATGAACCTTAGATGGGTAAATGATGGGTCAATGACCCAACGGATGGTAGATGTGGATCAATGGAAATAAATGGCTAAGAATTATTTAATTGAGACAAGTTTGCCAATTGGGTCAAAAGTCCAATTGGGACCCAATGGATCATATATGAGCTAGTTAGAAGTAAATGGGCAAGGCTTGATAATTGGGTCAATTGGTCAATTAAGACCCAACGGATGGTAGATGTGGATCAATGGAAATAAATGGCTAAGAATTATTTAATTGGGTCAAGTTTGCCAATTGGGTCAAAAGTCCAATTGGGACCTAATGGATCATATATGAGCTAGTTAGAAGTAAATGGGTAAGGCTTGACAAATGCTGGTCAATTGCCAACGGATGGTAGATGTGGATCAATGGAAATAAATGGCTAAGAATTATTTAATTGGGTCAAGTTTGCCAATTGGGTCAAAAGTCCAATTGGGACCTAATGGATCATATATGAGCTAGTTAGAAGTAAATGGGTAAGGCTTGACAAATGCTGGTCAATTGCCAACGGATGGTAGATGTGGATCAATGGAAATAAATGGTTAAGAATTATTTAATTGGGTCAAGTTTGCCAATTGGGTCAAAAGTCCAATTGGAACCCAATGGATCATATTGAGCTAGTTAGAAGTAAATGGGTAAGGCTTGACAAATGTTGGGTCAATTGCCCAACGGATGGTAGATGTGGATCAATGGAAATAAATGGCTAAGAATTCGGTCAATAGCCAATTATGATCCAATGGATCAAGGATAGAATTCGATTGGAAATAATTGGATATGTGTGATTAAATGGGTCAACTACCCAATTGGGACCCAATGGGTCGTGGTGGACTTGTTTGACCATTGGGTGAGCTCAAGTGTAATTGGGTTAGGCTGAAGTGAATGGGAGTTCAATGGAGGATAAATAGGCAAGCTAGATGCAAATATGTAAACCCCATTTAAATGGACAATGGTCACTCAAATGGCTCATGGCGCCTAATTGGGTCAAGGAGTTGAATTGGGACCCAATGGGTCGAGCTGACCATGTTGACCATGATTGACCGTGTGGACCATCAAGTGAGCTAAAGGATTGAGTTAAATCATATTGAGTTGGGGCTGAAGTGAGTTGGATTTGAATCAAATAATGGAGTTGGGTGAGTTAAATTGGAAGCCATGGAGACCTTTGAATGCAAATGAGTCAAGTGGGGAGGTGAAGAGTTGTGTTGATCTCAAAGAAGGCAAACTCCCACACGTTGGTTACATGGGAAGTTTCTTCCATGCATGAAACCCCCACATGGGGCGTTAATTGGAATCAAGGGGAGATGGACGGTCCCAAGAGACACAACCAAGGGTTGCAGCCGATTGGACAAGAGAGGTGAAGAGGCATGGGTGTTTCATCACAAGGATGAAACCCCCAAGTAAACCATAAAGGAGGAGATGAAAAGACATGGGGGTTACCAAGGGATGTCACCAAAGGACACCACCTTTGAGTAACTCTCATTAACCAAGGAAGTTAGAGTCTCACTCTCCTTTCCTTGGTCGTCCCTACCTCTCAAAGACAAAGAAATACTTGGAGTTTTCTCATCTTACTCTCTCCATTCCCCACACAAAATCGATCATTCATCAAGACCAAAGGAGCAAGAAGGAAGGAAGGAAGAATCAAACGCAAGAAAAGAAGCTAAAAAGATTGGTAAGTACTCCATGGAATTTTGTTTAATAAATTGGTTAAAGAGAGCATGACTTGGCCATGGTATGGCCGAATTTATCAAAAGTTTAAACCATGGAAGATGGTGTTTGAAAAGGGTAGAAAGTGGATCATAGGGTTCGGCCACTTTGGATGGCCGAACCCCATGCAGATGATTTGATAATTGTATGGTTTTGAGAGATAAAAACCATACAATGATTGAAGATTTTAAGGTGTTTTAAATGGAGATTAAGACTAATGTTTTGGGTCGGCTATGGGATGGCTGAACCCTATTGTTTTTATGGCTAAGATGTAGTGAATAAACTATGTATAATTATTGGGAGATTTGCATCAAGAGAATCATAGGTTTCGGCCATGTGTATGGTCGAACCCCATGGACCATTTTATGGGATGTTTAGAGTTAAGAACATGCTTGGAAATTATAAATGGTTTTAAACCTTGCTGTGGATCTAAAAGGTTGTAAAAGATCCAAGAAAAATGAGGGAAATAACATCACGGGTTCAGCCATGGTGTATGGCCGAACCCCACGGCCTATTTTATGGGTCATTTCATGGGTTAAGTGTGAATCTAGGCATGTTTAAGTGAATGGGTATTAAGTTATGGAAATGGCTGATTTATAATGGGTTTTGTGTCATGATTGATGAGGCATGGATGGATCCATGTTTATGGATCAGTTAGGGATATAGACATGCATAAATAAAAGGTGATTAACCATGGGAAGAATGAGTGGCAAGGATGTAAATATGGCCAAAAATGAAGAACCATGGGTTCAGCCATGGTGTATGGCCGAACCCCATTGGGGATGATTGTGGACTTAGGATAAAAAGATCAAGTTTGAGATTGGTGAGGTTCGGCCATGTTGTGTGGCCGAACCCCACTAAGGAGGATTGGTTGTGGACATTGATTATTAAGCAAAAATTAAACGAGGCTTAGTTAGTGGCAAAACCGTAAATACAAGTTATAATGGAATGAAAGATAAAAGGGACTTGAAAGAGGGGTCAAGCCAAAGTGGTATGGTTCGGCCATGTTGTATGGCCGAACCCTACCAAGGTATGTTTGAAGTGTGAAGTGTTTTAGTGTTGATCAAATGAAAATGAAGATCAAATCCAAAGTAGGTGAGGTTCGGCCATGGGTATGGCCAAACCCCACAAGGTGGTTTTGGGACTTACATTTAATTAGAAATCAAAAAGATATGTGATTGACTTGTTGTTATATAAACAAGGTAACAGGACTTGAATGGTGCTCAAATCGTGAACGGGTGATGGCTAAGAAGAACGGACGGTTTACGTGAACTTTCTGTAGGTTTCCTACCTCCTTGTAACCACATATTATATTGATGTTTTATCTTGATTTATATGAGATATTTGTTAAAGTATTATATTTTCAAGCTAAGTTGGAATGCTATGATTTATATTTACAAATGGCATGTACTCATTGACATCTCATGCATGGCATGGGGTGATGAATATGGAAACCGGAGCCCACACTCCGTCGGAATGTTCGTGATGAAACTGTGGGGCCTCCTTAGGAGATGAGAGTCCCACGAGGAGGAATAACTTGATGATGAGAGTCCATCAAGAGGAATTGAAGGAACACTGTGGATTACCTTGACGATGAGAATCCCGTCAAGTGATGGCTATGTATACTTGTGATGGTGGGACTCATTACATTTGCATACATACATAGCATTGTTTTATGAGTTTTGATGATCATATATTATGATATATGCATGTTTTTATACTAACCTTGTGATAACCCTAATCGGAAGACCTACTGGGCGTGTTGATCTAACGCCCTATTTCTATCCTTAGTGGGTGACGCAGGAAAGGGAAAAGGAAAGGTTGAGGAACGCCAGGGAAGCCAAGTATAGGAGCTTGGATATGGAATGGAATTATTTAATGACATTTGAATACTTTTATATGGACTTGTAATAACTTAGTACTACTGCTATGGTTTGGCTTGTTCGAGTTGGATATTTGATTTGAGTTAGTTCAGGTAGGACTTGTACTTTGTTATTTCATTTGGAATAGGATTGTTATCCTATTGTTATTCCGCAAGTTTTATTTGTACCATGTTTGGATCGATTCTTATAGACTTAGTCCATACGCACATGGGCTTGGCCAGTTAAGGGTCGGATTTTAAAAGTCCGAACTTAACTCGCATTGTGACGTCCCGCCCCGATCACTTGTTTGTTGTTATAAAAAAAAATAAACTCTGATTTTTAGAGTGAAAAGGGCGGGGTGTTACACCTCCTTCGACTATCATGACCAGTGACAGATGTTAAACAACACATATTTTGTAATCCCCCAAACTCCAAGGATGTGTGCAACATTACAGCCCGATCCCTATCTCCCTAACATGCCAATACAAAACCAACTAATTCAAACCTGTATGTTAGTCTATTTAACAAAACCATGTTAACCATAGACAAGAGATAAAAGGCATTCAAACACAGCAATACACACATCAAACCATAACAAACCATATCATATCATTGATAATCAAAATGTGCAGTACATATGGTTTTGGAGGGGGGCATCATGGATTCTTAGACAAAATATCAAAAAGTATAGTTTTTTAAAATTCAAAACATAAAAACATGAAGAACTATCCCAAGCAGAGCCATTCTGTGGAGGTGTTGGAGGAGAAGGGGATCGAGAATTTGGAACTGTGCTATCAGATCTGGCAGAGGAGTAGATAGCAGAGACTAGTTCCTGGACAGACAACCTGATGTTATCTAAACTTCTTTCAAGGTTGTTCATTCTCCTTTCAAGTGTGAAGACCCTTCTGCCCAGACTGACATTCTCTTGAGAGGGATATTGGTATTCTTCTTCTTCCTCAGTCTCTCCAAAAGTCCTCAGAACGATGACTTTCTTCCTCATTACTGTCATCAGGGATAGTGATATGGTCTTCGTTACTAGTTCTAAGACCATTCTCCTTTTATGCATCTTCTCCCCTTCCCGTACGACGTTCTTCGACAAAGATGACATCTTTGTCAATGATGGGGTCTTCTTCAACCTCTGGTTGGGTTTGCTGGTGAGAATTGGATTCTGGTGTGTGGGGAGAGAGAGTGAACTTACCAGCTTGAACAGACACAGGATTTCAAGAGCTAGGGCTAGGGCAAGATCGAAAGACTGATCTTTTGGGCCACTAACTTGTTTCTCCTCGTTTTTCAGAGGTCTGAGGGTGTTACTGGGTTGCCATCTTTCTAGGCATGGTTTTTCCAAGAGGAGATCCTCAAACAGTGTCTTAGAGGTGAATGAGGTGAAGACTGAGCCTGAACTTGTAACCCCCGCCCTTTTTCACTCGCTTATTCCCGTAAATTCAGCATATATTTTTTTTTATAACAGAATATAGTGATAGAGCGCGGGACGTCACGACGCTAGCTAAGTCTGAACTTCCAAAGTCCGACCCTTAACTGGGCAACCATATGTGTGTATGGAATCAGTCCAATAAAATGGTTCACACATTGCAATATCAAGATGCGGAATAAACATAAGTCTGCGGAATCATAACATCAAAATGCGGAATCATAATAGAACCAAGTTCTACTCCATTCAAATAGTAAAGTACGTCATAATCATCAAACCAAGTCATTCAACCATCTAAGTTATTACATTCCGAAATCCAAATACTCAAATACAAGTTTATGAGTAACTTTATGTAACACCCCAATTTCTTAATGAAGTGGAAAATTACCAAAATGCCCCTGAGTTGTTAAATTAATTATTTTGTGATGTTAAGTAAGGAAATAGTGGGGCCCATTGCTCAAAATAAAATCATATGAGCACATTATGAATGTTAAGTTTGATTGGTTGGGTAATTTTCATCATTTGGGTCAAAAATGGCTAAATGGGTCAAAGGGCCCAAATGGGACCCATCGGGTCTTACTGGATTATTTGATCGTTGTGTGAATTTAAATTAAATGGGGTTAAGCCTATTTGATTGGGAATCAAGTGGAGAAGAAATGGGTAGGCTTGATCCATATGTGAAAACCATTTGCAAATGACCAAAATTCCATATTTGGGTCATGGAGTCAAAAACGGGTCAAGGAGCTAAAGGTGGACCCAACGGGTCGAGTTGACTAGTTTGACCACGGATGACCGTGTGGGCCCTCAATGGAACTCAAGTGTGAGATAATTCAGCTTGAGTTGGACTGATTTGGAGTGAGTCTAAGTTAAAAAAAGAGTTGGCTCAAATATGGAGCATTAAATGTGATGAGTTGGGTTGGAATAAAAATATCTTGAGTTGGGTGAGTCAAAATGGAAATCCATGGGACGGTAAATCAGTGAGTTTAATGGGAATTTGAAGAGGTTGGCTGGTCTCAAACCAACCAAAACAAGTCCCACACGTTGGGGACTTGTTTTGGTGAGTCCCATGTTGAATCATGAATGCAAATGATGGGTTTGAGGTGAGTTACATGGAAATATGAATGGCTGCATGGGTAGGTTCCAAGGGGTGCCTTGGATGGCACCCAATGTCCATCGTTTTGTGCATGGATTGATGAGAAGTGGAAGGGTTATGATGGCTGAAATACAAAAGTAATAAGCACCCATATTTGGCTTATTTTTATCATTGTGAAAGCCTTACAATCCCATCTCTTTCTCCCTCTCTCCAATTGGTGTTCTCGGTTGGAACAGCAGAGGCTTTTGGTACCAAATATTCAAGCTTAAACCAGCAAGGAATTAAGAAAGAAGGAAGGAAATAAGAAGGAAAGGAAGCAAGGATCAAAAGGCAAGACAAGAGCTTGGAATTTGGTAAGTGTTTCATGGACTTTTGGATTAATAAAGTGGGGTATGTATTGGGCCATGGTCATGGCCGAATACACCAGTGTTTAACCATGAAATTATTTCTCCAATCTAGGAAATTTAATTTTAATTTAGAAATATTCTAAACATAGAAACTAAGTCCAAAAATAGAAACAACATCTAAAAATAGAAACTAGCCATTAAAGAAATCTAATTTCCAAGAAAAATACAAAATTTAATCTAATTTAAATTAAGATGGTGGAAGTAATCTAGAAATTATGAATAATCTTACCCCAACTTAGAACACATAATTAAGATGTAATTAATTAATTAACCAACCTAGTTCCACAATTTTTGAGAATTTGAATTTATAAACAAAGAAAATGAAAATAAAAATAAAAACAATATATTTACATATTTACAGTGGAACTGGATCAAAGAATTATGGAAGCTTTATTTTTCATATTTTAAAAATAAAATAAAGGCCTAGATTGTAATACCCTGACCCGAATTAGGCTAAATCAATATGATAAATCATATTTTAACTAGATAATTAGAGATTTCGGTTAAGGCTTTATGAAAAGCCCAGGTATGACCCAATCAGAGCCTGAAAGCTCGATGATCCAACTCATCTAGTTAGAAGGGCAAAATGGTAATTTACCATTTATAGATGTTATTTTTACTATTTATGTAATTATTTGATTATTGTTGAGTAATATTGATTTCCTTAATTAAAGATTTTAATTTGAAAGTATATTATATTATTATTTTCAGAAAATGTTATTTAAAACTACCTGAAAAGATCCCGATAGTGAAGAAATAAATATTTTAAATGATTTTAGAAATGAGAAAATTCTAAGAAAAATATGTGTTTTAGACTTTACTATAACTCACTGTTTTATTTCTTCAAATTTTTAAAATAAAGGCTTTAAACCCTTTTTATAAATACAGGTTAAATTAAGTAAATAGTGTAAAAATATGAATTTTGTTTAAATCTATGGTTTTTTGATGAAATATAAATCTCCAAAAATTTATGATGAATAGAGTTTATAAAACCCAACACTTTTGTTAAGTTGGATTAAAATGAATTGAGTTAAATAAACCATGTAATTAGTTAAAATTTAAATAAGATGAAAATGGACTTATTTGCAAAATCTCCTGAAGGACTTATTTGCAAATTTTGCAAATTACCACCTACGTGGCCGAAAGGTGGTGTCGACTCATGCAGTCGCTCGTGGCTTGCCGGTGAGGTGTCCTTCACCTGGCCTTGCTGGAGGGTCTACTACCCTACCCAGCAGTGGTTATAAATTGAGTTACCGTTCCTACCTAGATTCACCCCACTGTGAAAAGAAACTAATTCCCTCTCTGTTTTCAAATTTTCACCATAAGCTTTGAAGTGGAAGATTTTGAAGTTTCTGATTTTCTACCCATGAGCTTAAGCGAAGGTAACCATTGTGTTAGTTTTCAAATTTTAGTCAATTTAGAATCAAACAGAAATGAATTTGGTTAAGTTTTGAGTGTTAAAAATGAATTTGAAGTTTAATGGAAAACTTGAAATTTCATGTATTACACTGATTTTCTTGTTAAAATCGGATGTTTTAAATCTGTATAAATGTTTTAATTGCTTTCCTTTGTAAAGTGGACGTACTAAAGAGTCCATCTAACCCATTTGGTATGAAATACGAATCCAGAAAACCCATTGTTTTTGGATTCGTAAATCACATAGCCATTTTTCGTCTCTGCTTTGTTGCTGTTAACAGAGGAAGAAGGCGACTCTCAGAAGTTCAGAGAGTTAGACTTCAGAAGATCCGAAGGCTATACTTCGAAAGTTCCGAACTTCTGTTCGGGGTTCCGAAGCGACGAGAGGCCAAATGTTCATTCTACCTCTGTTGTTCTGTCTAGGATGTTCCGAGACTGATCGGAAGATCCGAGCCTTTCTGAAGTTCCGAACATTCCCTTGGCAAGTTCCGAGACACACAGACCCACTGATTTTCTGTCTTTCTATTCAGAAGCACCCTCAGACGTTCCGAGACCTGATCCTCGAAAGTTCCGAAGAACTGAACCCATGTTCCAAAGGTTCTGTAAACCCAGATTTAGGCAATGGCTCGGAAAGTCCGAAGCCACAGTACCTGGTTCCGAGACATGTTCTAAGGAACCTAGTTCTAACTTATGGAGCTTAGTCTAAATTAGGAGTTAATGTGTTAGATCTTGGGTTTTAATGTGATGTTTATACCCTTTTAATTAAAAATGATACTAACATTTTTTTCCTTGGTATTATTATGTAAATATATATTATGTATTCACTTCCAAGCCGATACTCTCTATCTGTGGCTGACTCAGCCCAATAACTATCAGTAGCTGAGCGATTAACTTCGCCGCTCGGAAGAAAAGAAGAGTTCGAGCATTGAGTGACCTCTAGGCCTAACTCGCTATATGAGTAGTGGTCTGAATATCTTATACCTTTAGGCCTAACTCAATACGTCTATATGGTCCATTCCACAAGACAATATGAGAAGTGGCCTGAGCACCCTATTATATATTGCTGAATATTGTAACTTAAAATGGTTAATAACCAAATAGGAGACTCAGATCCATTTCCCTTGGAGATTTCTGGAAAATAGGATAGAAATATTTGAAATACTATGAGTATGCATTGTATCTATGTATATTGACTGATTATTGATTGTATATCTGTTTGCATGTTTGATAGATACTTCGATACCCACATTTTCGATGAGGAGACTTAACAATTGCAGTAGGAGTAAATCAAGTTAAGAGGATCTAGTGCAATAAGTGGTTTCATGCTCCGTGGACATAGGTAAGAGTGGGAAGGCTACAACAACAATGAATATGCAAGAAAGCTGATGGACCACGAAGTGGAATTTGTACTACCATGTGTTTTTTTTTTTTTTTTGAATGGTGTACTACAATGTTTTCAAAGGTGAAGACAAATTCAGATCAGGCAGTCAGTGTTACTTTGGATCCTCTCCACAGATTGGTATAGGTGTACTTATTATAACTGATTTTTCAAATGGTTGTTTACTATTTGTCTGAAATTTATCTAACTTTTTTATTGATTTTGAATTTTGTTCTTGAACTTGGACATGTCTCATTTCGTGTGTGTTCCTATTTTTGCGATGACTTGTATTTCTTCCTCTGAAATGGTGAATACTGTATCATTACTTAAGGAATTTTACACGTCAGATATTCTTAAAGAGGGTTTTCTGCTTCTCTATTTTTTTTTCTCATTTCATATCATGTTTGCGATATTGGATTTTCTACTTAATGTGTTTAATATTGATCTTGACGGGTAGGATACGATCTAACAGAATATGTATTTTGGATCTTCTCCACAAATTGACACAGGTGTATTTATTTTAATAGGTTCATCGAAGAGGGGTTCTAATTTGTTTTAAGAAATACATTTTACTTTTTGATGACGGGATGGATTTGGAACTCGATTGTTGAATTTTGACATGACTTGTTTTTATTCCTCAGGAATGGTGAATACCATATTCCTGCTTAAAGAATTGTATAAGTCACGTCGGATATTCTTAAAAGGGGGTTTTCCGCTTCTCGAAAGAAATTTCTCATTTCATATGGTTTTTGCGATATTAGATTTTCTACTTAATGTATTTAATATCTATCTTTAAAGGTAAAATGCGATCTACCAGGATATTTACTTTGGATCCTCTCCACAGATTGGTATAGGTGTACTTATTTTAACTGGTTCTTCAAATGGTTATTTACTGTTTGTCTGAAATTCATCTAACTTTTTGATTGATTTTGAATTTTGTTCCTTAACTTTGGCATGTCTCATTTCGCGTGTTCCTTTTTTTGCGATGGCTTGTATTTCTTCCTCTGAAATGATGAATATTGTATTCTTGTTTAAGGAATTTTATGACTCACGTCAGATATTCTTAAAGGGGGTTTTCTACTTCTCTATTTTTTTTTCTCATTTCATAACGTGTTTGCGATATTGGATCTTCTATTTAATGTGCTTAATATTGATCTTGACAGGTATGGTACGATCTAGCAGAATATGAACTTTGGATCCTCTCCACAAATTGGCACAGGTGTATTTATTTTAATTGGTTCATCGAAGAGGGGTTCTAGTTTGTTTTAAGAAAGAACGACTGAAATCATCTCAGATGGAGAATTTGGCTCAGAGGGTACAGTGCGAAAATGTAAACACCCAATACTAAAAATAACCACACAGGAGTCAGATGGGGTTAGAGTATCCCCTTTTTAGCTTAAGAGAACGAAATCAAGGTTTTGACATGAACTAAAATAGATTTTAGAAATGTAACTCAAGAATTAAAAGAAAAGGTCATTTTCCATTATATTTCTAGAAACCCATTTTTAGAGCCCAAAATCAACCTTTTTTTCACTTCTAATCTTCCCTGAAAAGTTTTGATACATTTCTTGCAAATTTCCACTGAGTTTTGACCCCGTTGGAAAAAACCCAAAATCCCGAGAAAATGCAGAGAAGAACGTTGGAAGAAAAAGGTAAAGAAAGAAGAAGAAATGTAACGCCCTGCCCTTTTTCACTCGCTTTTTCCCATAAATTCAGTGTATATTTTTCTTTTTGTAACAGAGTAGAGTGATAGAGCGCGGGACGTCACGATGCGAGCTAAGTCCGAACTTCCAAAGTAACTGGCCAACCCTATGTGTGTATGGACTCCGTCCAATAAAATGGTTTACACATAGCAATACCGGCTTGTGGAATAAAATCATAAAACTGCGGAATCATAATCATCATAATAAGGAATTATATTAGAACCAAGTTCTAATCCATTCAGATAGCAAAGTACGTCATAATCATCAAACCAAAACATTCAACCATATAAGTTATTACATTTCGGAATCCGAATACTCAAATACAAGTTTCATGAGTAATTTATTTCAAAACATATAAACTAGATCCTCTAAGCTCCTATGCCTGGTCCGTCTTAGGTTCTTTGTTTCCCTGATTACCTGTATCACCAACTACAGGGTAGAAGTAGGGCGTTAGTACAACGCGCCCAGTAGGTATTCCAGTTACAGTTAACACATGGTTAGTACAAAATATATCATATAACAGTGATATCAAAACCATATAAATCCATGCCATGCAATGATAACAAATATGCAATGAGTCTCACCCATCACCTATACATAAATGTGCCTACCACATAGGTCTTTCGGTCGCCCCGACGGAGTGTGGACCCTCCGGAAATCTTCTTGATGGAAATCACATCAAGGTGTTGCACATAGGTTTTTCGGTTGCCCCGACGGTGTGTGACCCCTCCGATTATAAATCCTTCACCCCATGCAATGCATGAGATGCCAATGAACACATGCTATTTTATAACGTAAAACATAGCATTGAAATCATCATTTGAAAACATAACCAATACATGCTCTTTATACAAATAAAACCTAGCATGTAAAATCACCTTTGGAACATAATTAATCCATGCTATTTAAATCAAGGTAAAGTAGCATTTGAAATTCAATAATAAATCAGATCCTTTGAAACACATTTTCATCAAGCATAAGATAAAAACAAGTACATAATCTATGGTTTCAAAGAGGTGGAATCCTACCTAAGACCGTTCACAAGTCCTTGCGTTTCCATCCAAGATTCGATCACCGATGGCGCACCGCTTGTGAGATCCCGTCACCTTATAATATAATAATAAATCAACACCAAAACTCATCTAATTACAAGGTTCTAAGTCTATAAACAAAACCCCATGGGGTTCGGCGGTCGAACCCATGGTTTACCATTTTTCATACATATTTCCAAAAATGCCACTGTTGATAATCGTAGTCCCTTTTCTTTGCTTAGGTTCCAAGTCATCCATTCATGCTTCCAAAGTACATAATCCCATAAAATAATTCATGGGGTTCGGCCATACACCATGGCCGAACCCAATGTCCAACATTCTCTCATATTTACCAAAATGCCATTGGTTTCCTCTTTCCTTTAAATCTTCCATAATTAGACCTTAAAAATTTCCCTAGTGAAATAAGTTCATCAAACACATCTCATGGGGTTCGGCTATACATCATGGCAAAGCCCATGGTTCTCCTACTTTGGTATTTTAATTACATTTTTGCCATTCCTTTCTCCATCAATTCCTAACATACATTGTACCCTTTATTTTATTTGAAAACTACACATAACCTAACTCATAATGTAGGTTCATAATCTAATTCATAAATCAGCCCTTAAACCATGAATTAGAGATACCTTTAATCCCCTTAATTTAGACCATGGGGTTTGGCCATACACCATGGCCGAACCCTATGGTGTATAATCTCCAATTAATCTCCACCTTTCTATAATTGGAAGGTCTCCAAATTTAGATTTCACCTTCCAAGAATAGAACTTCCTTTTATTAATCTCTCCTACTATCATTAGAAGGTTTCCCTATTTAACTTACCAAAATATCAACCTCCTTCTATAAATGGAAAGTTTTCTAAAAATAACTCTACCTTCCATTTTTTAACGTAAGGTCCACATTTAGAAGGTTTCTTAATTAAACAACAACTCTTCTATGATTGAATATCATATTCCAAAATTCACAAGGTTTCCAAAAACTAACCCTAGTGGGGTTCGGCCATAACTATGGCCAAACCTCACTCATGGCAACCAATCCCTTCATTTAAATTAGGTTCCATAATCAAGCCTTACCTTCCATTCTTGGTATGGTTTCCATAAATAACTTTTATGGGCTTTAAGTAGATACTTTCTAATTTTAATATCCACTTCCAAGAATGGAAACTTTCCTTAATAAGTAATCTCCTTTCCATATTTGGAAACACCTTCCAAAATTAGATGGTTTTTCCATATTTAACAACTTCTTCCATAAATGGAAGGTTTCCATATATAGATTCGAACTTTCCATAAATGGAAACTTTCTAAGATTAGAAACTCCTTTCCAAAATTGGAGTGTTTTCCAATTTAGCATATCCTTTCCTTAATTAGAAGTTTTCTATTTTTTCTCCATTCCAAATTACCCCATGGGGTTCGGCCAAGCACCATGGCCGAACCCTATGGTTCATGATCTTAGCCATTGGTCTAGATCCAATCCAAACCGTTCATTATTCCATAAAATGTTTGGTGGGGTTTGGCCATACACCATGGCCGAACCTACCTCTTCCTTTTATTATTTTGGATCCCAAAGTTTAACCACAAAAACATCATGGTTCGGCCATAACAAAGCCGACCCAATGTCCATCCAATTTTTCCTTTAAATATTATCAAACTCCTCCATGGATTTTCATCACTTATATTTGTTAATCTAAACCATAAATCCCCATGGTTTCCATTATTCAAACCATCATGAAATAAACATGATTTTCCATGATCTAAGATCAAAAAATATAAACCCAATCAATGAATCAAGAACACACCATGGTTTTCAATCTTTAAAACCAATTAATTAAGCAAATATTTCCATGGGGTTTCTGCCATGCACTATGGCCGAACCCTATGGCTCTTTCTTCTCTTTTAAAACCATTTACCCATCTCTAATTTCCTCTTCATGGGGTTCGGCCAACCACCATGGCCGAACCCTATGGTTCTTTTGATTTTCAAAACATAAAATTATGAATCAACATACTAACCTCTTCCTTGCTCTTCTAATCTTTCTCCCTTTGCTTTTCTCCAAACAAGAACACCTTTTGTTGCTGCCCTTTCTTCTCTTGCTCTTGCCGTGTAAGAGAGGACTTGAGAGAGGGAGAAAGAGAGAGAAATATAACTTGGTAATGGGGTTGTAAAAACCGTGCACCCCTATGGATCTCTCCTTTTATTAAGCTCTCCTTAATCCCATACATAGAAATTGTTTTAAGATAAGTAACCCCACTCCTTGGCCATGTGCCCCTTGATTTACCTAGCCATGGTCAACTTCCCTTGCCTTATTAAGACCTTCCTTTAACTCTTATTTAGCATGTACCATGCGCATAATATCAATTATTATCTAAGTGATCTTTTCATTTAATTAAAGACAATGTACATTCCCCTTTAAAAATATCCCATGCGCATATTATGAGTATCATTTATCTAAATTTCGACCATGCTCAATCCTTTAAAATTATTTGCTAAATATTTTATCCCTTTTGAAAATATTCTAGTATATCATTTGTGGATTTAAAATCCCACATATCTTTTATGCGCATAGTGTAGGGATTTCACATTCAATATTCGGCCATAAGATCCTTTATTCAAAATTGGATATGATTCACCACCAATTTAATCCTACCCATTTAAATTTTAATAAAACCAATTCCACCATTGGTTGGGTCCTAATTGGGTAAGTTTTTTTTTTTTCATTTCTTTCTGTTCTCCTCTCCATTTATAAAACCCACTACAGGTTGGCAGTGGAAGAGAGACTTCCACGCCACTTATGGCTACTTGCCGTCATTGTGACAAATACCGTTCTCGGGATATTAACGGCAATTGGTAATAATGGGATATTTTTAAATTCTCGGATTTTTACCGAGAATTTAACAGGAAAATCTCACGAAAATTATAATATTTAAAAAATAAAATAAATAAAATAAATAAAATAAATAAAAAATTTAATGAAATAAAAATGGTATAGGGAATTTACCGAGAATTTATCTAGAATTCACAGGCAATTTATCAGGATATTATCGCGTTATTAACGTTTATCGCATTTTTAACGTGATTTTATCGGGAATTTACCAGAAATTTATTGTCGTGGCGATAAAAAATGTGTTCTTAGCGCGGTAATGGTATTTTGCTAATAAAAGTGCGGTAAATTTAAAAATACCGCCAATATTTGTGACAAGGCTTGCCAAAGGTGGGATTATTCACCAACTTTTTACCCTTTTTTTTTTACTTCATGTTTATCTACTTCAAACATTTTCACCAGCTGGGTACTATGGAGGTCCCACTAAACTAATTTTACTGGTCTGATAGGTTGGGTGCTAAAAACTGATAAAGTCATCAAAATCCAGAGGGAAATGAACGTAAAAAACCTAATGATTTAGTCAAAAATCACGTTTTTGGCAAATTTTCATAATTTTAAAGAATCTTTTAGAGATATTCTGACCTCACAGTTAGGTCGGGTAAATTCATCTTATTAAACATTCTAAAACTCAAAGGGTTTTGACTCTCCTAAATAATTTAAAATTAAGGTATTATAAAGTAGGGATCCCTCCAAGATTAAAAAACTACATTTTTAGAAATCAAAATAGCAAATGAAAAATCCATTCAATTCAGAATTTAAAACTTAGTGAAAGTGTGCAATTTGAAATTTTAAATACCTCGAATGGGTTTTTTTCAAATAAAAATAACTTTAGGGTCTCAGCCAGTGAAAGTTTGGATATTTACAACTATGTCATCCACACTTTAGCGAGTCAAATCAATGAGCTTCCGAACTCGGATCAAACCAAACTTGGGCTTTATAGAAAGTCCACTACGAAATCATTATGATTAATGGATCACAATCCACAATTAACGGACTTATAATTACACAATTAATTACTAATTAAAGTGGGGACGACATCTTGCCCCCATTAAAGAAATTTCATCTTGAAATTTCCAAAAGAAATTCGTACCTTTAATCAGTGAAAAGACTAGGATATAGCGTTCGCATTGTTGATTTTGGTTCCCATGTCACGCGTTGCACTCTATGGTGTTGCCACAACACTTGAACCAATAGTATAACCTTCCTCTAAAGCACTTGGGTTCAAGTACCCTAAATTTCTTTGGTGTATTTCCTCAAAAGTCAGATCTTCAAAGATCTCTATATCTTCTACATGCAGCACATGAGATGGATCTGGTTCATACTTCTTAAGCATAGATACATGGAATGTATTATGCACCTTTTTCAAATTTGGAGATAGCGCTAACTAATAGATGACTTCTCCAATTTTCCTCAAGATCTCAAAGGGTCCAACATATCGAGGTGACATTTTCTCTTTGCGACCAACCTTTGCACACCATGTCGCGAAGCTACACGTAAGAAAACAAAATCTCCAACCTTAAATTCCAAAGGTCTCCGCCTTTTGTCAGTGTAGCTCTTTTGTCGACTTTCTGCAGCTTTGAGTCGTTTTCTTATTATTTACACCTATTCACACATCTTGCGTACCATATCTGGTCCTAAAGGAACTTTGTCTCTCACTTTTGCCAACACAAGGGCAATCTACAAGGTCTTCCATATAGAGCTTCATATGGTTCCATTTGTATACTAGACTGATAACTATTGTTGTATACAAATTCTATCAATGCTAGGTGATCTTCCCAGCTTCCTTGCATATCCATAGCACAAGCTCTTAACATATTTTCTAATGTTTGAATGGTTCTTTTCGGTTGACCATTTTTCTAAGGATGAAATCTCATGTTGAAGCATAGCTCTGTACCCATTTCCTTCTGCAATGCTTTCCAGAATCTGGATACAAATCATGTATCTCTATCTAACACAATAGACACTCGAACTCTGTGTAGTTTGACTATCTCTTTGATGTACAATCTGCTTAGTATAGTCAGAAAGTCTTTCTTTTTTATAGATAGAAAATGAGTTGACTTAGTCAATCGGTTCACAATTACCCATATAGAGTCATGTCCTTTTGTGGACTTAAGAAATCTTGTCACAAAGTCCATGGTAATAACCTCCCACTTCCATTTATCCTATACCATAAATGATTCGTGCTCATGCAAGTATAATTTAAAACACAACATCTGTCTCCCTAACGCTCATTTAATTAAGGAATAATATTCATCCTTTATCCCAATTTCATATCACATGCATTATCGTTACATCTAAAGCATGTAGGAATCAAACCGTGTGCATAATGAGACTTTGTTGATGATTGCAAAGTCTTAAATTTATAATCTCGCAAGTGCACAAACCATTTATAGTACAACGTTATGAGTGTGAGGTCGATCCCACAAAGAACAAGCAAAATATATGCACCAAAGTATATATGTTGGGAATCTAGCGCTTTAATTATTATGTTTTCTAAAAAACAGAGATTTAAAATAAATCAAATCATAAAAATCAATCATATTTTCATAAATTTAACTCTAAGTTAATAAAATCTCTAGCCTAAATCTAACAATGCAAGACACAAGCATATATGCAAACAATTAAGCAAACAAACTAATCTAATGCATGAGACTAGCAACCTAAATGCATGATCAAAATAAATATGCAAAATATTTTTTTAAATATAAATAATATATGCAAACAATCTAAGATAAAAATCTAATGAATGCATGAGAAAGATAAAAAAAAACAGTTAGGTACTTACCTTAGCCAATGCATGTATTTTCCAGCAATCTCAACTTGCGATTTTCAAAACTCCTGAAAATAAAACACAACAACCTAGGTGAAGATTCTAACTCAAGAATGCATGAACTAACTAAATGTAAGATCCTAAACTTCAACAAGAAAGAGATTAAAATAATGAAATGTAATTAAGCCTCCTAATTGGTGTGAGATTAAAAAGAAATTCCTAGATTAATATCATTACTTAATGCAAATTTAATGATGATCTAAAATTATAAAATTTCCAAAAATAGAAATTTCCAAAAATAGAAATTTCCAAAATTAGTCGTCTCCAAAATCGGGTAATTTTCTAAAATTACAATGTTTCCAAAATTAGATAATTTTAAAATTTTCCATAGACAGAAATTTTAAAACTTTCAAAATTAGATTTGTTTCCAAAATTAAAATTTATTAAAATAGATTATATTTATGAGATTAGAAAGAGGCTAAAAGAAGAAACTTAGTTAAATCTATCAGTTTTCCAAAAATAGACATTTTCTATAAAAATAGAAATTTTCTACAAAAATAGAAACTACTAAATTTAACAAGTATTTAAGTTTAGCAAAAATTTCACAATTAGAAAAATTTTAGGATCTCTTTTATTTTAAAGAAAATTTTAATTTTAGGTAACCTTCCAAAATTAGAGTTTCTAAAAATAGAACTTTTCAATTTTAAAAAGTTGCCTAAATTAGAATATTCCAAAAATAAATTTATTTTCTAAAAACCATGAAATTTCAAGACCTAAGTTTTCAAAACATATACTTTGATTTGTTCCCCAGCAAAGCAGAGTAACATATTTTTTGTTCCCCGAAAACGGCGCCAAAAACTTGTTGATGTTTACAAAGTCTTAAATTTATAATCTCGCAAGCGTTCGAACCATTTATAGTACAGTGTTATGAGTGCGAGGTCGATCCCACAGAGAACAAGCAAAATATATGCACCAAAGTTTATATGTTTGGAATCTAACGCTTGAATTATTATGTTTTCTAGAAAACAAAGATTTAAAATAAATCAAATCATAAAAATCAATCCTATTTACATAAATTTAACTCTAAGTTAATAAAATCTCTAATTTAAGATTCAAATCCAAAAGTTAGAAAATTTATTAAATCCAACTAAGTTAATGGATTAATGTAGCTTTTATAGATAATCTCACACACACTAATAATATGGCAAAAATAAAAATCTAATAAAATTAATTTTCAATCTATTTAACACTTATTGAAGGAGTGATTTGAATACATAAAATACAAGAGTATTAAAATACATGATAAAAAATTAAAGAATTTAAAAGAATTAAAATAATTAAAATAAGCATATAAATAAAAGATCTAACATGACCAAAGACAGGAAATAAATTTACAAATAAATTAAATGACAAATTATAAAAATGCATAATTTAAAGGTGGTTATCGAATTATTCTCTCATCGCCCGAAATAAATAAATAAATAATCTAGATCTGAAATTCAACGCATAGAATTCAAATTCAATTTACACCATTTTTTTCATAATTTTTAATCTAATTAAAGTATAGTTCTTAGATTTAAAATTTATAACTTAAGTACTTTAATTAAACAAATAATACAAAATTAAAATCAAAAGAGAGTATAAAAAAACTTTTGAATAATCAAACTTTTCAGGATTCTAAAATGGACATCTCTTATTTATTTAATGGAAGAATTAAATACAAGATATGAAAAAACAACTAAAAGACAATTAAAAATTGAAATTAGAATGATTGCTCACTTGTAAAATTCGCATGAAGCACTGTGTCTTTTGTTCTTCAGGGTGTGTTCTCCAATCTTAGGTCCTCTTAAGTTCTAAGTCAAACTCGAATTTGGCTATGGTGAAGAGGTGTATTTATAGGCTCAAGGAAAGGATGGATGGCTAAGATTAAATCTAAGTTTAATTTAGAACATGGATGGCATGGATTAAATCTAACTTATGGTGGATGGATGGGATTAAAGATGGAAAATCTAGGGTTGCTATAGGGTGTACACAAATTTTGGGATTGGTGGCTTAGTGGCTAAGCTAGCTTGGTGAGAAAGAAAATGAATTGGAGATAAATGGTTGTTATGGTTACAACACCCAACGGCACACTGTCCGTTGCAGTTTACCTCCCATGCGTGCAAATAATGTCAGGATCAAGTATAACAGTGATAAACGTGTTCTGATATAATAATTCAAGATCATAATATACTTCATCTTGCGGTCCAAAAGGTGCATAAGAGGTTCTTAAACACACACCTCTATGTCCAACATGGTTACATTTGCATCTTATGCGTAAACACACAACGCATCATAACGTTTTTCAAAAATCATATTTAATAGCAATTTATCCAGTTAAAGTTTCTCACAAATGCACATAGTTGACATGAGTACACTCGAGCGGACCCTTTGCCACATTTTATGTCAACAGTTTTCCCTTACCAAGTAGATAAATGAATAGAGGGTATAGTCGGGTCACTGCATGTCTAGAGATAATTTAATATAAGCAAGTGCATGCTTAAAAAGTGATAAGTCCCCTCATAGTGTGTAGTCGACAACTGAAGCCAGCAAGCGTCTTGATGGGTTGAATGGAGCTCAATCTATTGAAAAAAGGAAGAACGAATAAGTAAATAAAGTAAAACGGGCTAAAACGAGGCTAGACTAAAAACGGGCCTAAAATTTGGGTCAGCCCAAAATGAGCTAAACTAGGCCAGGCCCGAAAACGAGCTCTGAAAACAGGTCTGAAAGTCCCTTTTCAATGTGCTCAAAACAACATGATTGAACCTAGAGGGTTTGAATAGGTCAATCCCATTTTGTATGGTGTTTACAAATTTCTTGATTGTTTTAAGTGAAACGGAACATTAATCAAGAGATTTGTTTAGTGTGATAGATTGTTTATAAATTCTTTAAACATTTACACTAAGATTATGTCCCTTTACATATTGTTTGACTATCGATGCTTGTGCTCAATGAGTAAAATAAGATAATCAACATGCAAAGTTTTTGTGTGTTGAGAAGAGTACTTAAATGCTAAATACAAACACACAAAGATCAAACACCATAACACCAATTTTAAAGTGGTTCGGTTAGTCAACCTACATCCACTGTTAAGACTCGCTCAACCTTGAGCTATCCCCAAATCCACTAAGTGGGGATTTACACCCTTACAACTAGAGTAGGAATTCTACCTCACTCAATCGGTTGGGAATTTCATCCACCATTGTAGAATAGGAATTCCACCTATTCATTTGGCTAAGAATTCCACCCACCACATGTGCCAGAGACGACGATCCAGATTTTTTATAGTGGTTCCGGAGCCAAGCTTCCTTAATCCACTTTCAGAACAATGTGGGAGTTTTTGGGGCGGGGTATTACACCACTTGAGTTCAAAAGTTCAAAACTCATAATTCTTGATCGAAGAGTCGTTGACCATGAGGGGTCAGCCTTTAACCGAGGGGTCGGTGCATATGAGACTCGATCAGAGGCTTTCTCAGAATGATAGTTCTATGATCCAGAGCCTATGTCAATCTGGACAACCAGTCTCTGACCATGATGGGTGATCATGTCTCCACCGAGGGGTCGGTGAGAACGACTGGTCGAGCTGACTGTGAAACTAAATACATATTTACAAGTTGGGTTCCAATTCACCGTCAAACTTGCTCTCTACGCTTTTTATAATTTAACCATTTGTTCCATTAAGCCTAGGGATAGTCCTTTTTAAGGTGTGGGTACCACCTAAAGTCATCTATGGCCATAATACATGTTTTGTGATTGCCATAACAATGTATATAATTCTAAATATGGAATAAATCTAGATTCTCATAAATGGATCCAGATTATTCAATTTACATCAAAAACCCTAAAGTGGCATGAATTAACTATGAAATTCTAAAATTTTCATTTTAAGTTCTCTTCCAACAATTATCCATTGTTTTATGCATGAATCTTTTTTTCCTTCTTTTTATCTGCAAAACTAGAAAAAACCATTAAACGTATCTTTTATATACAAAATCAAGGCTAACTTAATCATAATCAAAGGGTAAAAATGTAAGATTATTAGGCTCAACAGGAGGCTTGGCTCCGGAACCACTATAAAAAATCTAAAATGTAGTCTCTGGCACACGTGGTGGTTGGAATTCCCAGCCAATTCGAATAGGTGGAATTCCTATTCTACATGTGGTGGGTGAAATTGTCAGCCGATTGAGTGAGGTGGAATTCTACTCTAATAGTGAGGGTGTAAGTTCTCACTTAGTGAATTTGGGGATAGCTCAAGGTTGATCTAGTCCTAACAGTGAATGTAGGTTGGCTAACCGAACCACTATATATCTTGTGTCCTTTTGCTTGTGGTGTCAGAGGTAATTTCTTGTGTTGATTGCCTAATCACATTTGCTAACACACACACACACTTGATTGTTATATCCGCTGCGCTTAATTAATCAATCAAGGAATTTTAAAGGGACAACCCCTCCCCCCCCCCCTCTCTTCCTCTTCCTCCTCCTCCTCCTCGGTCAATCGTGTTCTAGTACCAAAGGGAGAACTCTCAATATTCTTTTTATTAAATTAGTGAAGCAAAAATAGTGGTAGTCTAATCTTAGTTTAAAATCACAAGTTTTAAGACTAAAATAACATATCTCCAACCCTAGCTAAAGAATCTTGAGAGAGAGAGTTTGAATACAAAGAATTACATGAACATACAATAATAAAATACTGAACATAAATTAAACATTTAAAATACAATAAGCAGACATAGTAAATGACATAACTAAATAATGGAAATAAATTGACAAGGAAAGTAAACGAGAAAATAAAATAGAACATAATTTAAAGGTGGTTATGAAATTCTTCTCTAATCGCCTAAAATAAATAAACAAATAAGAGATCTAGATCTTAAAATCAACGCAAGACTTCAGAAATCAATTTACACCATTTAATTAAAATTCATAATATTTAATCTAATTAAAGTCTAGTTCTTAGATTCAACACTTACAAACCAAGTTCTTTAATTAAACAAAGAATACAAATTTAAAAATAAATCAAAAGAGAGCATAAAAAGAAATCTGAATAATTAGACTTTCCAGGATTTTAAAAGAACATCTCTTACTTTTTTCTTGGAAGAATTAAATACAAGATATGGAAAAACAATTAAAAGACATAAAAATTGAAATTACAATGAAGAATGGCTCTAAAGCTCACTAGGTATAAGTCTTCACTAGTATTCCTCTGGTGATCACTCGACTCATGAAAAAAAAAATTTGGGACTAACATAACATGGTTGTGTACAGAATTTTCCAAGTATAAATCGTAGAAAAATCTTTTCGGAAAAGTATGATATAAAGATCTCTATCTAAGTATTAATGCTAAAAATGTGACTCTCTTTACGTCAGATTGTCAAGACGTTTCTTCTAAAACCAAAGTGGATAGTCGTTTCAGCCCCAAGGAGTCTCAGTCTTCACTTACTCTTCCCTTAAAATATTAAGTCTGTCATTTTCTTTTTCTTTTTTTTGGGACAAAAAACACAAAGCTTTTTATTGGACTCAATAATAGCACAAGTGTAACCCCTCAATGCCCCCAAACTTAAATCAAACATTGTCCTCAATGTTCCCTAATCTACGGTGATCAGGTGTAAATCAGAAAATTTTTGGAATGGTGTTTATTCGGGTTTAGTCTATCCATTTATTTAATCCAAGTTCCATAATCAAACCCCACCTTCCATTCTTGGATAGTTTTCATAAATAATCTTCATGATCAATAAGTAGATATTTTCTAATTTTAATATCAACTTCCAAGAATAGAAACTTTCTTAATATTCAACCTCCTTTCCATAAATGGATTGTTCCTTTAGTTAACCAACCCTTTCCATAATTAGATTGTTTTTCCAAATTTAACAACTCCTTCCATATTTGGATTGCTTTCCAAATTTAGCAATTCCTTTCATATTTGGAAGCTTTCCATTTTTAGCAACCTTCTTTCCAAAATTAGAAGCTTTCTAATTTTAGCCATCCAATTCCATCTACCTTCCAAAATTACCCCATGGGGTTCGGCCATACACCATGGCCGAACCCTATAGTTCATGATCTTAGCCATTGGTTTAGATCCAATCAAAACCGATCACCAATCCATAAAAAAATGTTTGGTGGGGTTCGGCCATACACCATGGCCGAACCTCACTCCTTTCTATTATTTTAGAACTAACCACTTAGCCATCTAGAAATCATGGTTCGGCCATACCAAGGCCGACCCACATCTCTATCCAATTTTTCCCTTTAAAATTATCAAACTCTCCCATGGGTTTTCATCATTCAATTTTTTATAAATCTAAACCATACATTCCCATGGTCTTTATCATTCAAACCATCATGAAATCACCATGTCTTTCCATGATCTAAAATCTAAGAACATAAACCCAATGAATGAATCAAAAACACACCATGGTTTTCAATCTTAAAATCCAATAATTAATCAAATCTTTCCATGGGGTTCGGCCATGCACTATGGCCAAACCCTATGGTCCTTTCGTCTCTTTTTAAACTATTAACCCATCTCCAATTTTTCTCCATGGGGTTCGGCCAACCACCATGGCCGAACCCTATGGTTCTTTTGGTTTCATAAATAAAATTATACCATTAAACACTTAGATACTAACCTCTTTCCAATCCTTGCTCTTTTAATCTTTCTCCCTTCTTCTTACTTTTTCTCCAAACAAGAACACCTTCTTGTTGCTGCCTCCTCCTTGTGTGTTACCGTGTATGAGCCTTGAGAGATTGAGAGAGAGATGGGGTTGTAAAAACCGAGCACCCCCTTGGGTCTCTCCTTTTATTAACCTCTCCTTAATCCCATACTTAGAAAGTGTTTAAGATAGGCAACCTCCTCCTTTGGCCGTGTGCCCCCTTACCATAGATGGAATGCCGACCTCCCTCGCTTTACTTAGCCATGGCCGACTTCTCCTTCTTAATTTAAAACCTTCCCTTTATTCCATTTATTTATTTAAATTAGATAGTCTCTTTTATTAGTATCTTATGCGCATAACAATATATTTAATACCTAAATTTTGGCCATGCATAATCTCATTTGATTTTTGAACATTTTCTTAGGATATGCAAATCCAATTTAATTAAGAAAGTCCCTCTTCAAATATTCTAGCATATCAATTTGTGGATTAAAATCCCACATATCTGTCATAGCATAATCTATGGATTTCACATTCAAAATTCAGCCATAATATCTTTTATCCAAAAATTGGATATGATTCATCACTAATTTAATTCAACCCATTTAAATTTTAATAAGACCAATTCCACCATTGGTTGGGTCCTAATTGGGTCATGGCTCAATTCCTTGTCCATATAGGATCTAATTCTAAAATTCACAATTAAATTTGAATAAATAATAAACTGAAAACCCGAGGTGTTACAATACAACCCTCTTTTTAAAATTTTCGTCCCGAAAATCGAGTCAAGTGGGGTTTCAAACACTTACATAAATAGCTCAGGATGAGCTTTCTTCATTTCTGATTCGAGTTCCCATGTCGCTTCTTCAATGCCATGTCGATCCCATACTATCTTGACAAACTGGATCGCACGGTTTCGTAATACCCTTTGTTCTGTGTCCACCAATTGGACAGGCTTTTCGACGTATGTCACATCGCTCTGAACATCTATGTCTTGTACATTCAATATATGGGAAGGATCAAGATTATACTTTCTCAACATTGATATATGGAACACATCGTGTAATGATGCCAACTGTGATGGGAGTGCCAATTGATAAGCCATGTCCCCCATCCGTCTTATGATAGAAAATGGTCCCATATACCTTGGTGATAATGTCCCTTTCTTTCCAAACCTCATGTGTCCCTTTCGTGGCGAGACTTTCAAGAACACCATGTCTCCCACTTCAAATTCAAGGAACCTCCTTCTCTTGTCAGCATAACTCTTCTGACGACTCTGCGCAGTCAATAGGTGCTGCCGTATCAACTGTATCTGCGTTGTAGTCTCTACAACCAATTCAGGTCCAATCAGTGTAGGCTCACCAGCCTCTGTCCAGCACACAGGTGATCTGCATGGTCTACCATATAATGCCTCAAATGGAGCCACCTGGAGGCTTGCCTGGTAACTGTTGTTGTATGAGAATTCTACCAACGGCAAGTGGTCCTCCCATCCACCCTTGAAATCTAACATACATGCTCTCAGCATGTCTTCCAGTGTCTGTATTGTCCTCTCAGACTGTCCATCAGTCTGCGGATGAAATGCCGTACTAATCAATAGATTTGTTCCCATGGCTGACTGCATGCTTTGCCAGTGAATCGACCATCTCTGTCAGACACAATAGTCCGAGGAATACCATCAATCTAATGATATCCTTGATATACTGCCATCCCAAAATCTCAGATGAGTCTGTCATCTTAATAGCAATGAAATGTGCAGACTTGGTCAGTCGGTCTACCACGACCCATATTGCATTGTTGCCTTTTGGTGACCTTGGCAACCCCGTAACAAAATCCATGGAAATATGTTCCCATTTCCATTCCGGCATTGGTAAGGGTTTGAGTAACCCTGGTGGCTTCTAATGTTCCGTCTTAACCCGCTGACACGTTAAGCAATGAGCCACAAATACTACCACATCTCTTTTTAATCCATGCCACCAGTAATGTCTCTTTAGGTCGTGATACATCTTTGTGCTGCCCGGATGAATATAAAGTTTGGTCTGATGTGCCTCAACCAATAACTCTTTTCGGCAGTTCTCAGGTACATATATCCTTCCTCGGAATGCAAGTCTTTGTCCCAGTCGTAATTCCCATTCCGGTATGACTTCACCATTGGACATCTTGGCCCAAATTTCTTCCACTTCTAGGTCTGTCCGCTGTTCCTGTTTAATCTTGGTAACCATGTTGGACTGTATAGTCATATTGTACATAGTCCCATGATTATTGAGATAAAGTCTAAAATCCCGAATGGTATTCAGCATCTCCCATTCTGTCCTGATCAAGCATGCCACTGATGCATGTGATAAACGACTGAGGGCATCCGCCACTTTGTTCGCCTTGCCAGGGTGATAACGAAGTGCGAACTCATAATCCGCCAGATATTCCATCCATCTGTGTTGCCTCAAGTTGAGCTCTTTCTAATCAAACAAGTATTTCAAGCTCTTATGATCTGAAAACACTTCAAATTTCTGGCCATGAAGATAATGTCTCCAACTTTTGAGAGAGAAGACCACTGCGGCTAGTTCCAGGTCGTGTGTAGGATAAAGACGTTCATGTATTTTTAACTATCTTGAGCCATAAGCCACTACATGATTACTTTGACTGAGTGTACACCCCAGTCCCTCTCCTGAAGCATCACAATATACCTAGTAACTCCTGCCTCATTCCGGGAAAACTAAGATGGGAGCAGTGGTAAATCTCTTCTTCAGCTCTTCAAACCTTTGATTACACAAATCCGACCATACATATTTGACTCCTTTCTGAGTGAGTCGAGTCAATGGAGATGTAATTTTAGAGAAGTCCATAATAAATTTCCGGTAATACCCCGCCAATCCCAAGAAACTACGGATTTCGGTTACATTCTTTGACGCATTCCAGTCTCTTACTGCCACTATCTTAGCCGGGTCCACAGCTATACCTTCTTCTGATATGACATGTCCCAAAAAGTTGACCTCAAATAGCCAAAATTCACATTTACTGGCTTTAGCATATAATTTGTTATTCCTTAGAGTGTCCAGAACTATTCTCAGATGTTCAGCATGTTCCTTCTGAGTTTTGGAGTAAATCAAAATATCATCAATGAATACAATAACAAATTGGTCCAAATAGGGATGAAAGATCATGTTCATAAGATCCATGAACACAGCCGGTGCATTGGTGAGTCCAAACGGCATGACTACAAATTCATATAGCCCATACCGCGTTCTGAAGGCCGTCTTCTCTATTAACTCCTCCCTAACCTGGATCTGGTGATATCCGAACATCAAGTCAATCTTAGAAAAGTAACTGGAACCTTTAAGTTGATCAAATAAGTCATTGATCCTGGGTAGAGGATATTTATTTCTGACCGTCAGTTGGTTCAATTTTCGATAATCCACACACATACGGAGTGAACCATCCTTTTTCTTTACAAATAAAACTGGAGCTCCCCAAGCCGATGTACTGTTCCGAATGCACCCCAATCTAAGCAGTTCATCAATCTGCTTCTTTAACTCGGACATCTCTGTTGGTGCCATAAATGGTAATGTGGTAATGACACTGGTGCAGTGCCAGGATACAGATTGATCTCAAAATTGATCTCCCTCATGAGAGGCAATCCAGGGAGTTCCTTTGGAAAGACGTCCACATAGTCCTTTACTATTTTCGGAAGTTCAACCACCGGTGTTTTGTTGATTCTGATAATGTTCAATACTAGATGATTCAACCCTTAATGCACTCTACTTTGCTTGTCAGTACGCACCACATGCTATTTTTCCTCGGGCGACCAAAATGTCACCCTACGACGATAACAATCAATGTTGGCCTTAAAGCTAGCCAACCAATCCATGCCGAAAATAATATCATATTCTGACATATCAATCACCAAATAATTGAACTCAAATCTGAGTCCAGCAAGTTCCGTATTCACTGCTGTGCATATAAGTCCCAATGATGTGTCTCCGACGGGGGATACAATGGTGAATGATGTAGACAATTTTTGTACCAATGTGCCAGTAGCAGTTACAAATGCAGCAGATACAAAAGAATGTGATGCTCCCGAATCAAATAATGCAAAGGCGTAGGAACTACTGACTACTGCCATACCTTGAATCATTGAATGATCCTCTGCTGCTGGTGGTGCTAAGGTGAATACACGTCCAGATCCTGTAGGTTGCCGTCCCGCCTGATTGACTGTCCTTCCTCCACGTGAATTAGCTGGCCTAACTGGTGGACGAGATGAGCCTCTGGAATATGAGGGTTTGTTGAGTTTGGGACACTCCCTCTTAAAATGATCAGGTTGATCACCGTGAAAGAAATTGCTCCCTCCTCTGGGAGCCTGAGTGACTGATGCAGATGGGGAGGGATGGTTGGGTCGAAAGCCCCCTGTTGAACCTGTAGATGGTGCGGGTCTGCTAAAGTTCGGTCGGAACCTCTTGTTGGGCTGGAATGTACCCCTCCCACTTGAAGCTCGGCGATTGTCAAACCGCGTCAACTCAGCCAATTCCCGCTCTGCTATTGTGGCCCTACTGACCACTTCTGCAATGTGGGTGCCTTGAATATAGTTACCTTGGCCCTTATGCTAGGCCGAAGGCCCTGCTCAGACTTCCGTGCCCTTCGATGCTCAGTATCCACCATATAGAATGCATACACAGATAGACCGAGAAACTCTTGGTGGTATTCTGCCACCGTCATGGTACCCTGTACCAAAGATAGAAAAGCATGTATCTGACGTTCCTTCTCCTCCTCAGGAAAATAATGTTCTAGGAAGGTAGCTAAAAACTGATCCCAAGTTATGGCAGTCCTTTCTCCTTCCGGAATAAGTGATCGCTGCTTCTCTATCACCTCCCACCACTTACCAGCATCATCAATTAGCTGTGATGCGCCAGTAAGATCTTGTGAGCATGACTCGTAATATTCAGCAAAGTCAGGATTTGAGAAATCTTCTTCAGCCAATGTTCTGCTCCGACAACCCCTTCACTTCCCTTGAAGTAAGGAGGGCGCTGTTGCTGAAAGTCCCTGACCATGTTCCTGTCATTGTTGCCATTGGCGATCCCATTCTCATTCAGACGTTGTTGGAGCACTGAAGTAACCATCGCTTGACACGGCTCGTGTGGTTGAGGCAGTTGTGTATTGTGTAGTCTCCCAATGGTACTGGTAGGGAGACCGGAGTTTGTTGGGCTGGTTAGCTCACCCCTTACCTTTCAAGTACCCTATTTATGAAGGCGTTAGGCTGGCCCCTTGAGGAGGTACCCAGGGAGGGGTAGTAGTAGTCAAATATTTCATAATTATGTTTATGCTTTAGTAGAGAGGCCCTTACTTCATAATTATGTTTGGATGACTGTATAATTATATTTGAACAGTCAATGGTTGTTTGTTACGTTTATAAGTAAGATGGACTTTGTTTTTACTGATCTTTGGGTGGGAGGCAGTTACCCCGTTTCAAAAAAAAAAAAATAGACTCAATATCTGTCTTTCAACAAACCAAAGTCTAACTTACTTCAGCAACAGTGCCCTCCTTACTTCGGAGATAACGTGCCCATAGCGGGACGGAGCATTACAATTTTGATATTGAAAACCAAAGTAACACCATCATTATCTAACTTATGAATTTAACAAGTTGAGAATCAAATCCATATTTTTTTATTAAATTGATGAAACAAGAATAATGGTAGTCTCATATTAATTTAAAATCACAAGTTTTAAGACTAAAATATCATACCTCCAACCCTAGTTAAAAAATCTTAAGAAATGGAGAGTTTGAATACAAAGAATTACATGAACATACAATAATAAAATACTGAACATAAATTAAACATTTAAAATACAACAAACACATAAAGTAAATGACATAACTAAATAACAGAAATAATTGACAAGGAAATTAAATGATAAAATAAAACAAGAAATAATTTAAAGGTGGCTATGGAATTATTCTCTCATCGCCTAAAATAAATAAACAATTAAGAGATCTAGATCTGAAATTCAATGCAAGAATTTAAAAATCAATTTACACCATTTAATTAAAATTCATAATCTTTAATCTAATTAAAGTCTAGTTCTTAGATTCAACACTTACAACCTAAGTTCTTTAATTAAACAAAAAATACAAATTTAAAATTATATAAAAAAGCGCATAAAAAGAAATCTGAATAATCGGACTTTCCAGGATTCTAAAAGAACATCTCTTATTTATTTCATGGAATAATTAAATATAAGATATGGAAAAACAATTAAAAGACATAAAAATTGAAATTACAATGACTGTTCACTTGTAAAATTCGCATGAAGCACTGTCTTTTGTTCTTCAGGTTGTGTTCTCCAATCTTTGGTCCTCTTGAGCTCCAAGTCAAATTCAAATTCCATGTTGTGTTTAGTGCTCTATTTATAGGCTCTGGGAAATGATGGATGGCTGGGATTTAATCTTGGTTTAAGTGATTGGTAATGGCTTGGATTAAATCTCATTAAACATGAGTGGTTTGGATTTAAAATTGAAAAGATAGGGTTTATACAAAGCTCACACGAATTTGGCTGGCTTGGCTTTGAGGTTAAGTAATGGTTGAGAGAAATTTGGGATTTTTACGAGAAAAAGATAGGGTAGGATCGAATGGAGTGACTTGGGGATCAAGCTAGCTTGGTGGCTAAGCAAGGAATGAGAGAAAATAGGAATTGGACGTGGGATTTTTTAATTTGGCTATGTAGTTTTAGGGTTTATGTAATGCAAAATGAATGGATGGGATTAAGAGATGAGATGCATGAATGGTTGGATGATGAGAAGATGATGTGGAGGGTTAACCTAATGAAATGTGAATGAGGTAGATGGATTGTGCAAAAATCGTGTGGATTGGATGGGATAATATGATGAGGTGTTTAGGGTTTTAGGAGTGTATCTAGATGGGTTTTGGTCTAAGTACATGGAGGGTTTTAGTGAGAAAATCATGTGGATTGTGATTGGATTTGATTGGGAGAAAAGATAGGATCTTAGGTGAAGTGTACATGAGGTGGATGGATTGGAGAGGAAACTTAGGGATTGCATGCGCATGGAGGCTTGTGGAGTTCGAGATTTTCGTGTGATGCAATGGGTTATGCGCATGGTGTCCTATATCTTAGGTTTTGCACTAGATCTAGGGTTTAATGGATGAATGATTGTGATTAAAATGCCCTAAATCTAATGGCTTTAAATAGTGATGGATGATCTAGATGGATAGATGATGAGATGATGCATGGATGGTCATGATCCTAAGGTTGATCTAAAAGATAGATAGGTTGGATGGCCTAGATCTAATATCATGAATGTATGGGTTGGATTTGATAGGTGGCTCTAGGGTTTACCTAAGGTTTAAGATGGGGATTGGATGGTGTGGATGGACAAGAAAATGGATAAGACTTGGGTGTGTGACTGGTTTATGGACTTGGATTTTGGATCTGCCTCCAGTGGACCTTGGACTTGAGCTTGAGGACTTGGACCTTTGTTGGACTTTGGAATGTACATTGGCATGGCCCATCTATGATATGCGCATGGACTGCCTGTGGCCTAGCCCAATGATAGCCTGTGAAGCGTAGCTTGGTCCAATTGAAGTGGATCTCTAGCCCATCAATATTGAATGTCAGCCTTTACCTCTTGAATTTCAAGTTTTCTCTTCCAGAATTAAATAATTAACTTCACCACTTTAAAATCTAAAATATTGATTTAATATTGACTCTCATAACTGGATCTAGACTAACCAATTTACATGAAAACCCTAAAAGTGGAGTGAAATTAATCATAATATTCCAGGTCTTTCAAATTAAGCACCAAACTTGCAATTATCCACTGATTTAAGATTATTTTTCTGAACTTTCCATTTTTATCTACGAAACGAGAAAATGACATTAAACGCATGTGATATATACAAAATCAAGGCTAACTAGTCCAATAATCAGGGTAAAAATGTAATATTTCAGTGCTGAACATGCCACTTGTCACAATCTTACACTACATGAACTTTCTAGATTCTCCTACACTCCAACATCATTCTAAACTCTTCCACAACTCTACGAGACTCCATACTACACTAGAACATTCTACACAACTCTAGAATGTTCTACACCATGCTAAAAGACTCCAAACTATTCTACATACTTAGAAACTTCTAGAAGATTATATACAATTCTAAATTATTTTACAATCTTCTAGAACCTTGTAGAGTCTTCTTGAACCGTCTGGAACCTTCCGCATTGTTCCAAAGTCTTCTCACGCAATCCGGGCTATTCTCGATCATTCTATAAACTCCTACGCATCCAAAACCTCCCTCTTTCGAGTCTGACCATTCGATTTTAGCACCAAAGTCATCGTCCATGATCGATTGTTGGGTCACAGGTCGAGACATTCTCCCCCATTGGAATTCATTGACACCCTTGTCGCTGTCTTTTCTTCTTTCCAGCATGGATTCTCTATTTTTTCTTTAGCTTGGGTACTCTTCGACCCTGGTGCTTCACCTTGGCAACACTTTGGCTTTAAGTAAAAATTCCCTCCATTGTAGAGCTTCCTTTTCAGTTTCGAAGATGTGTTGAACACCGGGCCATCTTGACACAAGTTGAGGTCCAAGGCAAAAAATCTAAATGGGGCCTTCTTGGTATTTAAAATATTATTATAAATAATATTTAATTAAAATTTTAATTATATATAGTAAATAATCTGACTCTAAATTTGTTGAGCTTAGAAGAGAAAACTTTATTCATTCAATCAAAGTGATTTTAGATGGCCCATTTTCAAATATAGACATTTTCAGGCTGGATATAAGGCTACATGGGATGATCTTTGTATTTGATTATTATGGTTGGGGTTTGTGGTAAAAATGAAAGTAAAGATAAAAGCACATTTTTTTCAAGTGAGACATGATCAACTTGTTCAAATCAGCTAAATAAGTTTTTCTTCTTCTTATAGACTCGGTTACAAAGAGCTGAAGCAGCTCCATAACCATTGTAGATATACAAACTAAAAAAATTACAATTAACTACAATAGGGAGGCATGTTATTCTATGAAAGAGAGAGATGGTAATACCTTCTGGGACTAGCTTCCTTTACATTGTATCTACTAAAATGAATTTCAGATGGTTGGTTCAGTCCTTCACAAACTTTGAATTGGTTTGATATCAGTAGCAAAGTTCCAAGTATCAAAGGTGCCAAACTGCAGTTTTGGGGGGTTAATTTGCTTGTTTCAACTACCATTCAGTTTGAATGCTACTGGATTGCACAGTTTCATTTTTGTTACCATCATTTTTCAAAAAACATCAGACACTTCTCTTGGACTTCATATAGTTCCGCTCCCAAAGTTGCTGCCAATATTGAGGGCTTTGCTCACATTCTTCAGATTTTTATATCCAATTGGAAAATACATCATCTTTCATAGGTTTTTCAGAAATCCCAAATTAAAGGTCAGCAAAATAAAACTTGCTAATTAATTAAATACATCATGCTGTCTAACTTTGATAATTTGAGATTGAAGACTTATAATAAAAAATAGGTGAAAGAGGCCTACCTCAAACCACATCAAATAAAATCAACCCACATCAAATAAAAGTTAAAGGGAAAAAAGTACCTGCAGAGAAAGGAGCAGGCCAGCGAGAGAGGAACGGTGAAAGGGAGAGCAGTGAGAGAGAGGAACGGCAAGAGGGGGAGCAGTGAGAGAGAGGAGAGGCGGGAACAGCAGTGAGAGAGGAGAGGTGAGAGGGAGAGTGGCGAGAAAGAAAGAGAATGAAGCAATAAGGATTTTATTTTAAAGAGAGTTTCAAAAATTGGAGAGAAAATAATGGATTATGCGGTAATACCGATTTTAAGTTAACCGAAATTTGGGCCTACTTTTAAGCGGGGGCCTAAGGCCGTCGCCTGACTTGCGTTATACTTAAGCTAGGCCTGGTTGAACACCCATGCCTTTCAACACATCCACATGTCCTTTCGTAGGACATACCTCTTCTGCTTGAGGTTTGGTGGTGGCAAGTACATCATCTTGCTGTTCACCACCATCTTCATCATCTATGGTGGTGATCTTCAAGCTAGGACATTCTCTCATTCTATGCTCCAACTTGAGACACCATAGACACTTCTGGTTGGGACAGTCACTCTAATTATGCCCCAACTCAAGACACTATATACACTTCCATTTGGGACAATCACTCGACTCATGTCCCCACTAGTTGCAAATCAAGCATTGGTCAAGATCTCCCTTTGGACAATCAAACCATGTGTGCCCCATCTCTTGGCACCATCCACATTTCAGAGTCGTTACATCACACTTTTGCGAACTCTCTTGGTGAGAGGGCTTTCTACCTTTTTTTCCTTGCTCCTCAGTCATGGTGCTATTGTTCTCCGATGCCATCTCTTTGCTTACGCGATGCAGTCGAACTGGGTCTAATACTAATTGTCACGGGGTTAACAAATCATTCTTTGATTCAACACTCACTCAATCAATCCATTGTCAAGCGAGTAAGCCTAACAACTGATTTAGACACTCCTTTGACCAAGGAGATCAAACCAAGCACACACCCTCAAGCTTGAGAAAGAGATGGAACACCACTTGCAATACAAACTCAACTTGTATTGAAACCGAAGGAAGTATAAGGAAACACTCAAGGGCTACAAACTCTCACACTCAATGCTAGATCACTTTGGCTAGCTTGGGAGCAAATGTGCTCCCCACCCTTATTTATACTTGAGTTCATGGACCAAATGTTGCTAGGATTGTGCCACTTGTCGCAATCCTATACTACGTGAACTTTCTAGACTCTACTCTTCCACAACTCTACGAGACTCCATACTACACTAGAACATTCTACACAACTCTAGAATGTTCCACGACATTCTACAAGACTTCTTGGATCTCTCATGGTGCATGAGTGCCTCAATCTCTTCTTTCACTCTTTCAAATAAATTAGGAGCTTTAACATATTCCTCTATCAGTTACATGAAAAAAATTATTTTCCTATTCAATCCATATAAATTAAAAGAAAAACATCTATACAGGGCCCATTTTGAAAATTCCAACAGTATTTATAATTTAGGAGTTGTATGATAGCCTGCATCAATGGAATGGATGGGAATGGGAGATAATGTGGAGCTTCATTCCCATTCTAAATCATGTTAGAATCCAAAAATGAGCCACTCCAGAATACCCATCCTCATTCTCACTCTAAATCATGTTAGAAGCCAAAACTGAGCCATCGATTCAAGCTACATTGTCAGTCTTAGCCACAGGATGACTCTTAATTATTTGTTGGAAAAGTTAGGATCATTTACATCTTCTGCCAATTACACACAAAAAAAAAAAATATTCATTTTCTCCCTCAAAACCATGAATTAAAACAGAACATGATAATTCTAAATTTGATAAGCGAAGAAATTAAATGAAACCCATCAGATACCTCTAAATTCTAAAACATTGTTTCAGGGGAGGGATGGCGGCAAAGAATACCCCTTCGAATGCATGGGTTCTCTTCTGATTCAAAACTCACTCGCATACTACAAAAATATCCCTTGATTAGGAATAAATAAAATATCACCTAAAAGGTGAGAGTAGCAAGTCAGCTCACCTCAAGCTGCAGAACTCTGAACCCTAAATGAAAATAAAGACGAAAATAGGAAAAAATGTTGTGAAAATTCAAAAACTCATTACTAAAATCCCCTAAAGTCATCTATTTATAGACCTTAAGTATCCCCTCCATCACACCGTTATTGGATTCTAGTGTCACTCCAAAGGTCACATGCCCCTTCAAACATTTGAAGGACAGCCTTTAAATAAGATATTTATTTTAAATAAAATTTGAAATAAATCTGTGTAAATAAATGAATTTTTATGTCATGAATTGTAGAAATATGAATTGTTACAGTACTAGGGTCTTCAACCAAACAACCCCATAATGTTTCTCAGAGATTATTTATGAGGCCATCACATACCATGTTGCCCTTGTTCTAGCACAAAGATACCTCTCATCTTACAGCTGTGTTTATCATTTGATCCAACTTCGTCTCTTTGAATTCAGAATCCAAACCCAAATGTACCTAGATCAAATTCCCCGTCAGTTTATGCTCTGTCCTGAACAATTAAAAACCAACTTGAGAACTTGCAACCCAAATCCAAAAGAGGTGAAAAATCCCATACACTCAGATCGCGGCATCTATGGAAACAAGAAATAAGTTTTTAAACATAGTTTTCTAACAAAATAATTTTTGAGATCTGAAAGTTCCCTTGGGAGCTAGAACAATACGATTGACCCTAGAGGGGAGGTTGAATAGGTCAATCCAAATTCGTTGGTCCTTTTAAAAATAACTTGATTGATTAATTAATTGCAGCAGATACAACAATCAAGTGTGTGTGTGTGTGTGTTAACAAATGTGATTAAGAAATGAACAAAAGAAATTAGCTCTAAGACCACAAGATCAAGGACACAAGATATATAGTGATTCGGTTCGCCAACCTACATCCACTGTTAGGACTCACTCAACCTTGAGCTATCCCCAAATCCATTGTATGAGGCTTGAAGATTTTCATCTTTTTCACTCTCATCCTCCATTATAATTGTGGGATTTTCTTGATCACATATGGTCGAGGCTATGAGATATTTTGATATATCAACTTTTTGTTGAGTCTCATCATCTGAATCGCTCTCTGATTCAAAAGTTTCTACATGGGTCACGCCCACGTTCATAGCTTCTTTATTTTATTCTAGGGAAATTCCTTCATGAAGTGTCCTCTCCCCCCACAACTGAAACAAGTCTGGTCCTTGAAATCCTCTCTTTCTTTCCCTTTCCCTCTAATCTCCTCTTGCCTTCTTGGGTAATTTTTACTTGTTTCACCCTTACCCATTCTTCTCTAGTTATTTCTTTCCAAAATGTTTTTATAAAACTTTTTGGCAAACATTGTCATTTCATCACTTGAGTGTTCATCTTCCGAAAATTTTTCTTTTTCTTTAGTCTTTTTTTGTTTTAAGGAAGATTTCAAGACAATAGATTTATCCCTTGGTTGTTCAAAAATGAAGTTCATAGGTTTGCAGTGAACCAACCAAATCATCAACACTCATTAAGGACACATCTTTGTTGTCCTCCATAGCCACAACCTTGGGCTTGAATATTATAGTAAGATTCCGGACAATTTTCATACATATCTTGTCCTCGGGTATCCCTTCCCCTAAAGCGTACATTTGATTTACAATGTTGTTTATCTTGGAATAGAAATCCATGAAGACTTCATCCTCCCTCATCTTAAGAGTATCAAATTGATTCTAAAGGATCTAAAGTTTGGACCTCTTAACTATTAAGGTGCCTTAATGAGTTCTTTCAAGAACTTTCAATGCTTCATTTGCAGTTTTACAGGTCATAATTCCCATGTAATCACTGTCAGACACTGCACAGTTGAGTGCATTCATGGCTTTGCCATCAGCTGTCTGATTAGCTTTCTCAGCAGGGGTCCAAGAGGGAAAAAGTTTGGCTGTTAACAACACGGTTGTGGTGGATGCTACCATTTTCTCTTCCATGGGTTCCTGCCACCCACTCTTTACAATATCCCATACCGATGAGTCTATGGAAATAAAGAAACTTCTCATTTTAACCTTCCATGAGGCATAGTTTGATCCATCGAAGTACGGAGGTTTGGATATTGCATGACTATCTCCCATGGTATTCTAGGGATCTACTCGGATGGTTAAATCCTTTTAACGAGCACTAGACTCTGATACCAATTGAAAGTTCCATTGGGAACTAGAACAACACGATTGACCCTAGAGGAGGGGATGAATAAGTCAATCCAAATTCGTTGGTCCTTTTAAAAATAACTTGATTGATTAATTAATTGCAGCGGATACAACAACCAAGTGTGTGTGTCTGTTAACAAATATGATTAAGCAATCAACACAAGAAATTAGCTCTAACACCACAAGCACAATGACACAAGATATATAGTGGTTCGGTTCACCAACCTACATCCACTGTTAGGACTTGCTCGAGTTTGAGCTATCCCCAAATTCACTATGTGGGGACTTACACCCTCACAATTAGAGTAAAAATTCCACCTCACTCAATCGGTCGAGAATTCCACCCACCATTATGCCAAAGACTACGCTCTAGAGTTTTTTATATTGGTTCCGGAGCAAATCCCCTTAATCCACTTTCGAGTCAAAGGTTTTAAAAACAAAATTAAAACCAAGAAGCACTTGCTTTGAAGCTCTTTCTCGCTAATGTGTGCTTCTTAAAGATTCCACCCACTGAGTGTTGACGCTCCTCCTTTTAGTCGTCGTATAACAATCAATAACTCAGGGTGACAAGGAAACTTGGTTGAACCAAAGCTTTCCTAGATTATGTCCTTTTTTTTTCTCTCTTTTCCTCACTGACAAACTCAATCAAAAGAGTAGTTGATTATGGCTTTTCTTTCCTCCTCTCGTTCTCACTTTCAAACACAATCAATAGATTGGTTGTTTATGATTCTTCTCACAAGAGTTTTGATTGTTCCTTAGAATGTATAACTCTTTCCAGTTCAATGAAGATAATAAAACGATCATACAACACTCATCTTCCTGACCGTTCAGGATCGACAGGTCGGTGGCACCGATGGGTCGGTGTTCATATTTATTACCGTTCAACTACCTGACCGTTGAGCATTAATGTACTCCCAACGGCATAATTACTTCCCAGTTGACAGTTCGGTGTCACCGATGGGTCGACGGTCATGACACCGACAAGTCGGCCCATACGAGTGGCTTGGTCCAGGACAAAAGCATGTTGGCAGTAGTTTCTAGTCAAGAAACCTGTTATCCAAATCGACATGTCGCCCTTTACCTAGGGGTTGGTCCTGTTACTCTCAATTGGTCATGAAATACCAAGATGTTTGTTTTATCGAGAGCTCATTTGAGTTCACAGTCTAAAACATTAGTCTTTTACCAACGAGTCGTCGACCACGAGGGGACGTTTAAGTTCATCACCGAGGGGTCGATGCATACAAGACTCTCGGTCAGAGGCATATCTAGAATGACAGTTCAATGATTAGGAAATTTTGTCAAACTGGTCAACCACGATGGGTCTATCCTGTCTCCACCGAGTGGTCGGGGAGAACAACTAGTCGAGCTGTCAGTGAATTTAATTCATATTTCCAAGTTCGCTTATGTTTCACTGTCCAGCTTCCTCTCTAGGTTTCTTTATGGTTTTACCATTTGTTCAACTAAATCTATGAATAGTCCTCTCTCAGGTGTGAGTTCCACCAAGGGTCATCTATAGCCATATTTATATATATTTTGTGATTGCCATTACGATGAGCTTTTGAATTTGGTGGAACACGATCTTCATTCTTGATCATCTTTGGTCTTCGAACTTCTTAGCAAGTGCTTCTTCCCGAGTCATGGAATTAACAAACAGGGACTCGGCAAAGCCGGGGTACTAACAATCTCCCCCTTTGTCAAGTTCATGACAAAACCTAGAAGCTAGCCCAATTACAAGTCCACCCTTATTACAACACATTTGAATACAAAATATTACATTACATGTATATATTCAAATGGAAAAACAAGACTATGGTCTTGACATATTCTTGTTCAGCTTGCTTCAAATCATGATTCCCTATTCAAGCACACAAGGAAGCAACACTAGAGAAATCATTAGAGGAGTTGGTCCAAAACATAGATCAAAGTGTTGAGAAGATTTTCTCCCCCAATCTTTTTGAGTTTGAACTCCCAAACTCCAAGCAAGCATAAACATTCTCCACATGTCCATTGGCTTCATCATATTCCTCCCCTTTATGGCTCTCTCTTTCTAGAGGCCCAAGCACTTCGGCTTTACCATGCACTCCCCCATGCTTACAGCTTCTGCTAATTTTCTCCCCCCTATCATACAATTGACAAAGACTTAGTAGATATCATCAGCACTTCCTCTATGCTTTTACCACTTAGTGATTAACTCAGATCTGCTGCAACACATGGTTCTCCCCAACGGCTTAATGTAATTCCTTCTACAACAAGGCTCGTTTTTCTCCTACTCAAGCTAAAATCAAGTTTAACTGATTTCTTCCATTGGACAAACTTATTTATTCAGCTTCCCTAGAGTATTTTCCCTCTTATCCAAGCTATCTTTCGTAGCTTCTTTGACTCATCTCCCCCATGAAGTAGCTATATTTTCTAGCTTTCTTTCAGGCTTGCATCCTTCTTCCTTCCTATACTGTCAAGACTAGTGACAGTAACTAATCAGCACAAGTTTTGTGCTCCCCCATACTCCAAGGATGTGTGTATCATCATAGTCCGAACCCTATCTCCCTAACATGCCAATACAAAACCAACTCATTCAAACTTGCATGTTAGTCTATTTAACAAAAGTCATAATAACCATAGACAAGAGATATAAGGCATTCAAATACAGCAATACACACATCATATTAAACAAAACCATATCATTTCATTAAAACAAAATGTGCATTCAGTACATATGGTTTTTTATAAGGGAGCATTGTGGATGCTTAGATAAAATATCAAAAATATAGTATTTCCTAAAAACAGAGGACATGAAAAACTATGCTAAGCAGAGCCATCTTGAAGATGTGCTAGAAGAGGAGGAGACAGGGTGTCTAGAACTCTGTCAGAGAAGGAGACAACAGAAATTAAATCCCAGACAGTTAACCAGATACTCTCCAGACTATTTTCAAGATAGTCCATTCTTCTTTCTAGTCTTGAAACCTTTCTTCCCAGACTGACATTTTCCTGAGAAGGGTCTTCATATTCTTCTTCCTACTCAAAGTCTCTCCAAAAAGCATCTGACCTAGAACTATCCTCTTCACTGTTGTCATTGGGGATATCGATATGGTCTTCATTACCAGTTTGACGACTATTCCCTTCTTCAACACCTTCTCTCATTACTTCATGTCACTCTTCGACAAAGATGACACATTTATCAACGATGGGCTCTTCTTCCTCATCTGGTTGGGTTTTTTGTTGATCCTGAACATACACAGGATTTTTAAAGCTCGACCCAGGGCACGACCGAGAGGCAGAACTTTTGGTTCGTTTGGCCCATCAACCAGCACGACTCCTCGTTCTACAGTGGTCTATGGACGTGTCTGAGATGACATCTTTCTAGGCATGATTTTTCTTAGAAGGGATCCTCAGCCAGTAGTTCGAAAAAGTATGAGATGAAGACTGATCCTAACCTGATCTAGGAGAATCACAGAAACAATGATTTTCTGGCTTTTGAGGACTGGAGGAACGAACGCCCTATGGTTTCCGACACGGAAATCGCTCCAAGACGTCCTATTGCCCTGTCTAGGGCACGGGAGGAGAAGGAGGGACCACAAGACCTTTACGAGAGAGGGGCCGACAATTTCGAATGAATTGTCGCTTTCGTAGAAAGGGTCCCCTTTTAAATTAAACTTTTTGTCTTACCGACATGTCGGTTCCATCAACAGGTCGACCTTTTCAACATTTTCCCTCTTTTCAACAGTGCTTGATTTAGCACAGTATCGACATGTCTGTCATACCAGCAGGTCTATTTACCGACATGTATTTTACACCGAGAGGTTTCAGATTACAGTGCAATTGTCATGCCCCGACCAAAAGGGTGGGCCCAGAACGCGACTGATTTTTTTTTTTTTTGAAAAGAAACTAAGCTAAGACAAGCATTCTAACTGTATCGGATCAACAGTTAGGCCCAAAGGTCACACATGATCCCAACATGTGGACTCAAATATATACCATAAGTCTACCCAACAAATAGACATAGAAAATACAAACATCAATACACATAATTCCAAACATTGAATTATCATTACAAAATCAAATCAGAGTAACTATAGAAACGTAGTAGTCCTAGTACATCACATTAAGACAAACTAAGTACCACACTCGGTACTTTACAAAAGAAAATGGTTCCAAGAACCAGAAAGCACAAATATAAGGGTATTCCCCTTAGTAGGAATCCCAAAGCAACGCCGCAGCTTATCCGCTCTAAGCTTCAAACAGATGGTTCTCCTCCTCGGGTTCATCTCCTGAAAGGTGAGTGGGGTGAGCTAACTAGCCCAGTAAAGGAAAGATAACAGTACAGTTTTAAAGTAAACAACAGGTTAATATATAATCAATAGTTGCAATATAATATTTCATGCTTGATAATAAAATTCACAATATCAAGTGAAATCTCATCATTGTTTCTATCATCCCGTCATTATCTTTCCAGTACTGCTATCATCCACCGTAACCCCAAGATACTATACTGACACCAATAGTATTAAGTCCCGACACGGTCAAAATACATCCTTACAAGTACATCTCCGGCTCTCCCATGGCTGATACTGACATCCTTAAGTCAGCAACTATCAACACCCATGATCCAGTAGACGTAACCGATACCCACGGCGATGGTCCAATAGTAAAAGGTATGTGGAAGCAGTATTTCGCAATTCATATGATCAACATCATAGCATTTATCAGCATCATAAGCACTCTTACCATAGTGCATCAAGTCTAGGCATATGAGTGGGTTCATCAAATCTGAAACGACTCATTGCTCAATATCTATCTCAAATAAACCTGTTTACATCAAGCCGCAAAGTTAAGTTCCCTCACTGTGACTGTGTGGTTTCGCGGTCTCTGTTCAAACAAACAGACAAGTGCACAATCAATATACATAGCATTCATATATAGCATGTATACATACAAGCAATATTTCGAAATCATACTGGTTTTCCCAAAACATCCAAGGTACATGGAATTGAGTCTCCTACTCGGTTTCTATCCTTTTTAAATTATAATAATCCACGAGATATAATAAATAAAAAGGTGCTCAGTCCAAAATTCATACTGTCTTCTGGGCATTGACCAGATTGACTTATTGAGTTAAGTTTAGATCCTCAGGTCACTTCTCGGTTGTCTTCTGGATAGGACCAGATCTAACATTTTGAGTAAGGCCTCGAGGTCACTCAGTGCCCGACAAATATAGCGTCGGCCTGAAAATGAGATAACTCAGTGCCCGACCAATAGAGTCGGCCTGGAAGTTAATACAATAGTATATACACTATAATAGTAAGAGAAGAGGGTTAGTACACATTTTTAGATTAACATTATGTACTAATCATCACATCACATCACATGCATCCAAAATAATCAAACAACGACATTTTTATACTTCAAAAACTGAGTCCTTCAGAACATGCCTCGGAACAAGGTATTGTGGCTTCGGATCATCCGAACCACAACTAAACTAGTCACTAACCTCGGAACATGGGTCTGACTTCGGATCATCCAAGGATCGGGTCTCAAATCTTCCGAAGTCCTTCTGAACTGAAAAACAGAGAAAAACAGTCTCGGTGATCTGTGCCCTTCGTGTAACACCTTGAATTTTCAGATTATTATTTATATGACAATTATTTCTTTTAAATGGTGGATTTTAGAATTGAACCTTATTTGGATCAAGAATTGGGCCATGACCCAATTAGGACCCAATAAATGGTGGAATTGGTCTTATTAAAAATTAAATGGGTTTGAATTAATTTAGTGATACACATAAATTAAAAGATTATGCATGGCCGAATTTGAGATAATAATATCCATATGATGCGCATGGGATATTCTAAAATGGAAGGTATATTGTCTTAAATTAAATTAAAAGATTATTTGGATTATGATTAAGATTATGCGCATAATATTTTCTAAATAAGAATTAAAGGAAGGTCTTAATAAGGCAAGGGAGGTCACAATGGCTAAATGGCAATGAGGTCACACGGCCAAAGGAAGGGCAAGATTATATTAAGAACATTCTAATACTAGATTAAATGGAAGCTTAAAAGGAGAGACAAAGAGGGGGTGCACGGTTTTACAATTCCATTGCCCAGTTTTATTCCTCTCTCTCTCCCTCTCTCAAGTCCTCTCTCACTCCAAAGAGCAAAGAGAAGAAGAAGGTAGCAGCAAGAGGTGTACTCGGCCAGCAAAGGGAAGGAAAATTAAAAAGAAATAAGAAAAATTGAAAGAGCAAGAAACCAAAGGGAAAAGGTTAGTATCTTGATTAATAATTTTATGTTTTGAAACAAAACGAACCATAGGGTTCGGCCATGGTGTTTGGCCGAACCCCATGGAGGAAGATTGGAGATGATTGATTAATGGAGACATGGATAAGAATGTGGATCGGCCATGGCATGGCCGAACCATGGTTGTTTTATGGTTAAGTTTGGACCTAAAATAGTAAAAAGAAAGGGGTGAGGTTCGGCCATGGTGTATGGCAGAACCCCACCAAACATCTTGATGGATTGATGATGGATTTTAATTGGATCTAAACCAATGGCCAAGATCATGAACCATAGGGTTCGGCCATGGTGTATGGCCGAACCCCATGGGTAGTTTTTGGATTGGTAATTGTATCTTGGTTGCTTAAAATGAAAAGCTTCCATGGAAGGAGTTGCTAATTTTGGAAGGCACCCAATAATGGAAAGATAGTTTCTAATTTAGGAAACTATCTATCTATAGAAGTTGTTTAATATAAGAAAATGTCTATTCTTGGAAAATGGATATTGAAATTAGAAAATATCTAATTATAAGAACATGAAGATTAATTATGGAAACTATCCAAGAATGGAAGGTGGAGATTAATCAAATGAATGGGTTAGTTATCATGAGTGAGGTTCGGCCATGGTGTATGGCCGAACCCCACTAGGGTTTAATTTTGGGAAACCTTTTTAATTATGGAATATGATATCTAAGTATGAAATCTATATTTGGAAAGCATTTAATTAAGGAAAGGTGGTTTCTAATCTAGGAAACTATCTAAGTATGGAGAATGGTTATTAATTAAGAAAACAATCTATTTAGGGAAAGAGGTTGATAATTTTAGTAAGTTTAAATATGGAAATCTTCTAATAATAGAAAGGGAGATTAATAAGGGGAAGTTCTATTTTTGGAATGTGAAATCTAAATTTGGAAACCTTCCAATGATGGAAAGGTGGAGTTAATTTAGAAACTATACACCATAGGGTTCGGCCAAGGTGTATGGCCGAACCCCATGGTCCAAATTAAGGGATTAAAAGGTATTTTAATTCATGGTTAAGGGTTGATTTATGAATCAGATTATGAACCTATGTTATGAGTTATGTTTTGTGTAGTTTTAAATAAAAGAAAAATGATACAATATAGGTTATGGATTGATGGTGAAAAGAATGGCAAAAACATATCACACCAAAATAGAGAACCATGGGTTCGGCCATGATGTATGGCTGAACCCCATGAGTTATATTTATGGACTTAATTTGGTTAAAGATTCTTAAAGGGTCTAGTTATTGTAGATTTAAAGGAATGAGGAAACCAATAGCATTTTTGTAAATATGAGAGAATATTGGACATTAGGTTAGGCCATGGTGTATGGCCGAACCCCATGAATTATTTTATGGGATTATGTGCTTTGGAAGTATGAATGATTATTTGAGATCTAAGCAAGAAAGAAGTCTATGGTTAGGCTCAATGGCATTATTGTAATTATGGACAAAAATGGTAGACCATGGGTTTCGGCCATGGTGTATGGCCGAACCCCATGGGGTTTTGTTTATAGACTTAGAACCTTGTAATTAGGTGAGATTTGGTGTTGATTTATCATTATATTATAAGGTAACGGGATCTCACAAGCGGTGCACGATCGGTGATTTAATCTTGGACGGAAACGCAAGGACTCATGAACAGTCTTTGGTAGGACTCCACCTCTTTGAAACCATGGATTATGTACTTAGTTTTTATCTTATGTTTGATGAAAATGTGTTTCAAAGGATATAATTTATTATTGAATTCCAAATGCTACGTTTAACTTGATTTAAATAGCATGGATTGATTATGTTTCAAAATGTGATTTTACATGCTAGGTTTATTTGTATAAAGAGCATGTATTCAATATGTTTTCAAATGATGATTTTCAATGCTATGTTTAGGTTATAAAATAGCATGTGTTCATTGGCATCTCATGCATTGCATGGGGTGGAGGATTTATAACCGGAGGGGTCACACTCCGTCGGGGCGTCCGAAAAACCTATGTGCAATACCTTGATGTGATTTCCATCAAGAAGATTCCGGAGGGTCCACACTCCACCGGGCCATCCGGAAGACCTATGTGGTGGGTACTTTATGTACATGTGATGGGTGGGACTCATTGCATATTTGTCATCATTGCATGGCATGGATTTTACCTGGTTTTATATATTATGTTATAATATATGTTTTGTACTAACCATGTGTTAGCCGTAACTGGAATACCTACTGGGCGCGTTGTTCTAACGCCCTACTTCTACCCTAGTTGATGATACAGGTATTCAGAAGAACGATAAACGTAAGACGGACTAGGCGTAGGAGCTTGGAAAATTTATTTTACATGTTTTGAATAAAGTTACTTATGGACTTGTAATTGAGTAAGTAGTTTCGGATTGTAATAACTTAGATGGTCAGATGATTAGTTTGATGATTATGACGTTTAAATATTGATTAAGGACTTGACGTACTTTGCTATCAGATTGGAATAGAACTTGGTTCTATTATGTTTCCGCATTTGATGTTATGATTCCTCAGGTTATGATTTTCATTCTGCATATTGATATTGCTATGTGTGAACCGTTTTATTAGACTGAATCCATACACACATGGGGTTGGCCAGTTAAGGGTCCGAGTGGGTTCGGTCCTTCCGAGCTCTACTCGGAACATCCGGCTGGGTTGAGATAGCCTCGAGCGCTTCCAGGATTCGGCTGAAGCTCGGAACGTCCGAGGGGTTATCTTCGGAACGTCCGAAGGCTTTTACCCACGGAACGTCCAAAGATCGACTCTCGGACCTTCCGAGAGTCGTCTTCCTCCACTGTCTGCAACAGCAGACAGTGACGGGTAGACATGACATGAAATACGAATCCGGAAACAGTGAGTTTCTCGGATTCGGTTTCCACATCTAGTCGGTCCTATGGACTCCTCCGGGAGTCCTCTTTCCATAGAGAATAATATAAGGTCTTAAAACTCAGTAGGCCATCCGATCTTAGTACTAAAAGCTCACTGATACAAAGAAAACCAGGTTTTCCTTAAAACTTTGAAACCATTTTTCTCACTTAAAACTAAACCAAAATCGGTTTTACTTGATTCTAAACCACCTAGAATTGAAAGAGGAACACAGTGATTACCTTCATTGGAGTTCCTGGGCTGAAAAACTAAACTTTGAAAATCTTTCCCTCTAAGGCTACGAGTGAAGAAACTGGGAAGAAAACAAAGGCTTAGCAGCTGGGTTTCTGGGTTCATAGAGAGCAGCTGAAAGAGGCTGAGAGAGAAGAGAAAGTGTGGGAGGAAATCAGCTGAGCTGAGGGCTGGATTTATAGATTTTTCAACCGGGAAAGGTGGCCGGATGGCCACTGCATGCCATTGCATGCAGCTCAGGCTTACGTTCGAAACAGTACTCATACTGTTTCGGCTCGTTGCAGATCAGCCCTCCAACAGTTTCCAATTTCCAAATAAGTCCCCTATTTTGGTAAAATCTGATTTTTAACTAAAACCATGATTTTAAAAACTCAAAGATTTAATCCAACCTTACAGATAAGTTCGGTTTTAAAAACTTTAATCACCATAAAAATTTTGGAATTTAACTCTCACTAAAAACCATTGATTTAAAATAAAACCAACATTTAACACTATTTACTTAATTAAACAAATGTTAAATAAAACTATTTAGAAACCTCATTTTGGGATGCAAGGAAATAACTAAACCATTCTTAAAATGGTCTAACGCAAAATACTAGTTTCAAGATTTATCTCATTTTCAAAATCATTTAAAATAATTATTACTCCCTTTCGGAGTTTTGACGGGCGGATTTAAAATACCATTTTCTGAAAATAAAAATATTTTAAAATCAGAAATACAAATCCTTTATTAAGGAAAACATTATCATCCAATAATAATCTCATAACAAGACAATTTATAAAAAAATAATAACAAGAAGCGGTAAATTACCAAAATGCCCGTCCAGCTGGACGAGCTGGATCGCTGAGCTCACGAGCTCGGATTGGGCCACACCTGAGCTTTCCTCAAAGCCCTAACCATAATCTTCGAGATTAACCGGTCAAACAAGATTATTAAGCTAAACTATGCCTAATCTGGGGCAGGGTTTTACAGCAATCATCCTTGATATGTGCAACTTGATGAAGTCTTCTCATAAGCGTGGCATTCATAGATTCATTTCAATGCATAAATATACCAAACATAATTCATCAAATAATCAAATATGTACACAATCAAAATTCACATTCCAAGGCGCATACAATTCAAAAATACTTTGAATGTATTATATCCAAGAAAAATATATTTTAGATTTGTATTTAGCCAATTTATCTCCTCATGTCACCGCACTTTTCTGCTATGTGAACTCAAATGGTCTCTTGTGAGTCCATTTGTAGTGGTCTAAGATATGGAAGTGAATCTTAAACCACAACAAAGCATGGTTAATGGTTTATCTCCTAAGTACGAAAATTGTGGCATTTGATGTTGCATACACACCCCTACGATCGTACCTTTGATGACTAGCCTTGGGATTCATCAACTCTTTTAAGACATGATTCATTTGTCTTAACAAAGAGTCTTGCATTGTATCCATCTTCCTTATGTTTCTTTTAAGGTTGTGTGTTGGTGGATGTCTTTTAAGCATAAGCTTTACTTGATTATGCCTTTGTGCTTTCATTTCCAAGTATCTCTTCAAATAATAGCAATTTCTTTTGAAATGCCAACTTTGTGACAGAAATTGCATTTACCCTTTGAAGGGTGAGAGATACTTGTTTTACTAAACACCCAATGATGTATTTGGTGGATGATGCACCAAGACCAGACCTATCATCATATTGTTTGTCTACCCCTAGGAGTCTTTTGAGTCTTTCGAGTCTTTCATCTCCTTGGGTAAACTTGTCTTAAAATTTTTATTTATGAAATGTTAATTCCCTAACTTCCAAAAACAATTTCTTAACATCCGCTTCAAGAAGTTTATTGTGATGTAATAACCCAATCCTTAATTAGAAAAATGACACATGTTTAGAACCGTTAGTTCAGCTTTGTGACCGGTTAACATGATAGAGTACAGAAAGATCTTCCTAAAAAGGTATTATATGACTCAATTGGAGCTCGTTTGTTTAGTGATCTAGCCCGACGAAGTTCGGAGGGCATTTTGGACATTACTTAGTGTCTTTTGTTTTATATATAAAAATCATGAATAGTGTCTTGTAAACTTGTTGAGTGTGAAAGACCACTCTTCTGATATATTCAGACATTGAAATTCACACACATATTAAGCTTTTGAGTACGCTACTCAGCGGTATTTATGGAATTTCATGAGTATTCCTCTAAATGTGCATTTTTACACATGCTTTTATCCAAAACCTCGATTTTCAAGATACATCGTATCCCGAAAATTGGCAAACTCAGATCACAATCGATCTGTATTTTATCAAACTTTTGACATTTTTAGAATGTCGGAATAAGTATTCTAAACACATGTTTTGAAGTATCAAAAACATGGTGAATGTAAGCTGTCTCTTTTGTTAAAATAGTGGCTTTGTGAAGAATAAACTATTTTCGGTGTCTAACCGAAAAGTGAACGTTCCACCGTAGGTAAACCTCATGTTTTCAACACATCTGTGGTGTCGGATTTTTACGAATTAGGGTCTAATATAGATGAACAGAAAAAAGGTGAAAAGTTACAGTTAAAAAGTGATTTTTCAGAAAATAAGAACGAAAATTTATCTTTCTACCGACAGTTTCATCTGCTGAGATTTTGCCGACGGTCTACCGATAGATCAAAGGGCTAGAGTTGATCCAAATCTTGATCAATAGTTTATTTTCCAAAACTATAAATAGATGTGCTCGGGTTAAGAACAAAATCACAAATTCATTGAGATTTTTACTGTTTTCCTGCTTCGTTCTGCAACTACCATTTAAGCTTGGATTCTGAATTTTTTTTGTCAAATTTCTGTAAGTATTCCTCATGATGTAATATTTTTAGATTGTAGACATCATTAAGACGAAGCTAGATATTAAGTTTCGTCTGAAAATACTTTACAGTATGCTCTAGAAAAATCATGCAAGAAAATACCCAGAAAATGGAAAAAACAGTCGACATGTCGAAATTCTTCGTTTTTGCGCCGAGTGAATAGTGTTTTTTCGACTGGTCGACTAGGGTGAATGGTGCCATTGCCATTTTCGTAATTTTGAACCAGTGACATTTTCGTAATTTTTATGAATAGTACCAATAGCATTTTCTTAATTTTCGCAAACAGTACTAATGGCATTTTCGTAATTTTCGTGAATAGTACCAGTGACATTTTCGTAAAATTTTATAAAATATTGCCCAAGAGCATTTTGGTAATTTCGGATTTTTTTGGGACAAAAATGTAATTTTTAGAAAAGTTTCAAAAATGAATTTTATGTTGTTTTGGCTTAAAAATACATATTTTAGACCACTTGTGAGTTTATTTTTAGTCCGTTTTGAGCTCAGTGGCAAAACCGTAATTTTTAAGCTCCATAAATGTGTTGTCATGATATTTTAACACTAAGGAGTATATGTTATGGCTGTGTAGTATTATTATACGTTGTCTTTACACTATTTTACGTTTTAAACAGATTACTGAAAACACTCGCCAATCGAAGGTGAGGAGATTCAACCACACTATGTGTTTATTAAAATGCATCTCATTTTACATTCGATACAATATTCCTTACACCATTAGCCCTACAACAATAAGTGGATGTCCGTGGTCCTTTTTATTGACGAAAAGGATGTGAGCGAATTAGAATACGATATCGACATTGTTCACATGTAAAGAAGTGATTATGAGTTCTTATATATGAAATGTGAACATGAGAGTGTTTCGTGATATCGAGATCTAACTATCCTAAAACGGAGTACGGAACTCACTTATTCATAAAGACTATTTGGTACTGTTATGTTGGTGATCTAATGATAGATTAGGTATCTGACCGTGATTCTGATTGGAATACGCGTATTTGTGTATGACTGTGTGTATTGCAGGATAATTAATCTGTGTGATGAACCATGAGTATAGAGTAGACGTACCCGATTGGAGAAAACGGTAACACTTTTTTGTGCTATATTTTGTAACCCGTTGGTGGCTTTTTAATCTATTTTTAGTTTTTCCAACATAGTATAGTTAAATATTGATTGCTGATATTTGTATTATAAATCCATGTTAGCTGAATGAGATTATTATGATCATATGTGTAAGAGATATTATGTGGGTTGACAATTATGTTTAAATCCATATGTTGATGTGCATATTGATTGATGTGTTGTGCATATCAAATTACCTCACACCAATGTATGAAATACTTATCTCGTGGAGAGCACTGGTACGAGGTGTATTTAAAATACGGGTTGTGTGAAGCACTGAGATGAATTTGTCGGCGGTATAAAAAACATATTACTCGCTGCTAGGAAAGAACTGTAAACGTCATTTGGCAGTGGTATCTTTTGTGAAAGAAATGACATTTCATGGTAGATAACTATGTTGACATTATTCTACGTGATTTTTGTGTGTATAAATTGTTATTTAATAACATGTTTATTATGTTGATAATATATTTTCACTGAGCTTGTAAAGCTCACACCCCTTACGAAACAGGAAACCCGGAAGATGAAGGACAGGAGGACTTTCAGTTGAAATGAAGGGTGGAAACCCTCTAGCTATTTACCCACTGTTGGGATTGCTTGTTTATCTTGTGTTTTAGATGTTGTATGTATGAACATGCAATGTAATGAAATATATATAGTGTTCGCTGAAACACTGTAGGATGTAATAAAGTCTACTTCGTTTCTTATGTACAATTCTGATATTGATGATATTGTTTATGGTGAATGGTAGGTAGATTACGAGTGATATTTTCTACTTGCACTTTCCTAAGCGGTCAAGTTATACATTACATGTTGGTTAGTAGTGTATCCACATACTATGCGTCGAAGTAGAATCTGTTGAGGTTTTGGGTCCTAAGCGGGCCCATGGTGACCCCTCCATCTACCAGGGATTCTTACCAACTAGGCATGGTTGGATCCGAGACTGCCAAATATCAGATCCAAACTTGGTCATATGAGATCTTAAGTCCATGTATTAATATGATTTCCGCAAATGCTCAGTATAATTGTTAGAAAAAAAAAAATCTCAAGTCAGTGGGTCCGGAGGGTCGGGACGTGAGATGTGATGCCACAGATTCTCGATACCCTTGTAATATACACTCATTTCTTCTTGAAGACTTTTGTTACTGACTTTTGGTTTAGAATTTTCTTTTTCAGAGAGTTCCAGCTTAGATGTTAGAAGAGAATTTTCATCTTTCAATTCTTCGACTTGATTGGAGAGGTCAAGGTTTTCATTTTTAACCTTATTGAGTTTTTTAGCTAACCTCTCACTCTCAAGGAACAAGGTACCGTATGAGGCTTGAAGATTGTCATCCTTTTCACTCTCATCCTCCATTACAATTGTGGGATTTTCTTGATCACATATGGTCGAGGCTATGAGACTTTTTGATATATCAACTTTTTGTTGAGTCTAATCATCTGAATCGCTCTCTGATTCAGAAGTTTCCACATGTGTCACACCCATGTTCATAGCCTTTTTTATTTTATCTGAGGGACATTCATTCATGAAGTGTCCTCTCCCCCCACAATTGAAACAAGTCTGGTCCTTCAAATCCTCTCTCTCTCCCCCTTTCCCTCTAATCTCCTCTTGCCTTCTTGGGTAATTTTTACTTGTTTCACCCTTACTCATTCTTCTCAAGTTATTTCTTTTCACAAAGTTTTTATAAAACATTTTGGCAAACATTGTCATTTCAACACTTAAGTGTTCATCTTCCGAAAAATTTTATTTTTATTTAGCCTTCTTTTGATTTAAGGAAGATTTCAAGACAATGGATTTATCCCTTGGTTGTTCAAAATGAAGTTCATAGGTTTGCAATGAACCAACCAAATCATCAATACTCATTAAAGATACATCTTTGTGGTCCTCTATAGCCACAACCTTGGACTTGACTTGAATCTTTCAGTAAGATTCCGAACAATTTTGGTACATATCTTGTTCTCGGGTATCCCTTCCCCTAAAGCGTACATTTGATTTAGAATGTCGTTCATCTTAGAATAGAAATCCATGAAAACTCCATCCTCCCTCATCTTAAGAGTATCAAATAGATTCTAGAGGATCTGAAGTTTGGACCTCTTAACTATTTAGGTGCCTTAATGAGTTTTTTGAAGAACTTTCCATTCTTCCTTTGCAGTTTTACAAGACATAATTCACCTTTATTCACTGTTAGACACTGCACAATTGAATGCATTCATGGCTTTGCCATCAGCTGTCTGATTAGCTTTCTCAATAGGGGTCCAAGAGGAAAGAGGTTTGGTTGTCAACAATACGGTTGTGGCGGATGCTACCATTTTCTCTTCCATGGGTTCCTGCCACTCAGTCTTTACAATATCCCATACCGATGAGTCTATGGAAATAAAGAAACTTCTCATTTTAGCCTTCCATGAGGCATGGTTTGATCAACCAAAGTACGGAAGTTTGGATATTGCATGACTATCTCCCATGGTGTTCTAGCTTAAATCTACTCAGATACTTAAATCCTTTTAACGAGTAGTAGACTCTTATACCAATTGATAGTTCCCTTGGGAATTAGAACAACACAATTGACCCTAGGGAGGGGGGGGTTGGGGTTGGGGTTGGGTTGTAGATCAATCCAAATTCGTTGGTCCTTTTAAAAATAACTTGATTGATTAATTAATTGCAGCGGATACAACAATCAAGTGCGTGTATGTTAACAAATGTGATTAAGCAATCAACAAAAGAAATTAGCTCTAACACCACAAGCATAAGGACACAAGATATATAGTGGTTCGGTTCGCTAACCAACATCCACTGTTAGGACTTGCTAAACCTTGAGCTATCTCCAAATTCAATATGTACAGACTTACACCCTCACAATTAGAGTAGGAATTCCACATCACTCAAGCGGTTGGGAATTCCACCCACCACTCAAGTAGGAATTTCTAGAGTTTTTTATATTAGTTCCAGAGCAAATTCCCCTTAATCCACTTTCGGGTCAAAGGTTTTAAAAATAAAATTAAAACCAAGCACTTGCCTTGAAGTTCTTTCTTGCTGATGTGTGCTTCTTGAAGATTCCACCCACTGTGTGTGTCGACGCTCCTCCTTGTAGTCGTCGTATAGCAATCACTAACATAAGGTGACAAGGAAACTTGGTTAAACCAAAGCTTTCCTAGATTAAGTATTTTCTTTCTATTTTCCTCACTGGCAAATTCAATCAAAAGATTGGTTGATTATGGTTTTTCTTTCCTCCTCTCGTTCTCACTTTCAAACACAATCAATAGATTGGTTGTTTATGATTCTTCTCACAAGAGTGTTGATCTTTTTTAAAGTATATAACTCTTTTCAGCTCAAGGAAGATAGTAAAACGATCACACAACACTCATATTTATAGAGGAGTCTTAACGGTCTTCCTGATTGTTCAGGATCGACAGGTCAGTGGCATCGATGAGTCGGTGTTCATATTTATTACCGTTCAACCACACAACCGTTGCGCATTAAATGCACTTCCAACGGCGTAATTACTTCCCCGTTGACAAGTAGGCGTCGTCGATGGCTCGACAGTCACGGCACCAACAAGTTGGTCCATACGAGTGGCTCTATCCTAGACAAAAGCATGCTGACAGTAGTTTCTAGTCAATAAACCTTTTATCCAGATCGACATGTCGCCCTTTACCGAGTGGTCGGTCCTGTTACTTTAAATCGGTCTTGAAATACCAAAATGTCTGTTTTATCGAGAGCCCATTTGAGTTCACAATGTAGAACTCGTAAGTGTTTTACCAATGAGTCGTCGACCACAAGGGGTCGTTTAAGTTCATCACCGAGGGATCAGTGCATACAAGACTCTCGGTTAGAGACATATCCAGAATGAGAGTTCAATGATCAGGAACTTCTGTCAAACTGGTCAACCAGTCTTTGACCACGATGGGTATATCTTATCTCCACCAAGGGGTCAGTGAGAACGACTGGTCGAGCTGACAGTGAACTTAATTCATATTTCCAAGTTCATTTTTAATTCACTGTCCAGCTTCCTCTCTAGGCTTATTTGTAGTTTTACCATTTGTTCAACTAAGCCTATGAATAATCCTCTCAAGTGTGGGTTCCACCTAGGGTCATCTATGGCCAGATACATATTTTTGTGATTGCCATTACGATGAGCTTTTGAACTTGGTGGAACAGGATCTTTATTCTTGATCCTCTTAGATCTTCAAGCTTCTTAGCAAGTGCTTCTTCCCGAATCATGGAATTGACAAACAGGGGTTCGGCAAAGTCGGGGCATTAACAAGTTATTTTCATTTTTATTTGAAAAAAGCAATAAAAGTAAATAAAAAAATAAATTAAGTGAAAAAAAAGGTTACTTGATGCATGGGTAGCGCGGCGACAAGGAGTGACCCAGGCGGCTGCCAAAGGGCGTTGGCTGCTACAAATCCAAGCAAATAAGAGGGGTGAGGGAGAGGATTGAGAGAACTCAGAGAGAAGTTTGAGTGAGAGATGGATTGAAATCTGGACAAAGAAAAAAGGATTGAGGGAGTTGATTGAGAGAACTGAGAGAAAATATTGAGTGAGAGAGTGATCCGAGAGAGGGAAGATGTGAAAGACCGAAAGGGATAGTCGAGTGAGCGGCAAGGGAGACTGAAGGAGAGAGAGTCGAGAGAGGCCAGAGAGGGTGCCCTGACTCACGTGTTTTACATTTCAAAAAAAAAACTCCCGTGTTTTAAACTTTTGAGTCCGACAATCCATCCGCAAACGGCCCACGTGCATTATTGGACCGCAAGATCCAGTCTGTAAACGGACTCCAAGATTAAGGCAAAACAGTCCACGGGCCAAACCTCAGTCCGTTTACTGCCTAAAAGCAACCAGTACCTGGAAAGCCCAGATACATAGTGCACTTGCTGAGAATAAAAGAGTTGAAATGCAGTGTTCTGATTCTTAAACCAGAAATGGGACCTGACAAAGATTTTATTCATTAAAAGGGTATAAAATTTATTGACGCGTTGATTAAATAGGTAAATCCAATCTGAATTCATTTATGAATAAATAGACTTGACCAACTCAACCATTCCCTATTGCCATGTTCATATACTGACACTTCCAATCAAGTAAGGTTCAAACCCATTTGAATAGTAATCTTAACTCAACAATGAACACTAATAAAAATTCTATCAAAATATATTTTACCAACTTCTTGTCAATAGTGCCTTGAATGGAACTTAACCCTCATATGATTGGGTGTGAACGCAAAACCATATGATACGAGGTGTATAAAGTTTCGCCACATTCCTGTAATCTTATCTCTTGATTTTCAACATTTTAATTTACAGAAAGGTATAAGATGCATATTAAATGTTTATTTCGATTTTCTTTCCAATAAATTTTAGCATACCAACAGCTTTCATTGACATTAAAAAGAGTATAATCAGGAGAGAATGAATTGAACTCGAGACTATAGACCTGTTGAAGGAGGAAACGCTTTCGACTTGATTATACAGCGATTGTATTTTATTCTCTTTCTTTCCCAAAAGGGAGTACCAGTTTAATTTTAGATTGTAACCATGCATTCTCATTTATGTTTAGCTAAGAAAATCGCTGTAGCTATATCATTCACTCAATAAAGCAAAGAAGAGTTAAGTAAAAGTTCGCCCTCAGATGCCATTTTGTAGACTTCCTTGCCTCTCTTGTGTTCTACATCTTTCTATTTCAAAACTTGAGTGATACGTCAAAAGAGAATGGTCGCTCACAAACTAGACAACTAGGAAACTAGAAGATGAGAGAAGTCAGATTGAGGGTGGGTGGGTATTGGGGAATGATTTGATTCATTCTAATTCTAAAAGCCCAATAAATGGAGCATAATTGCATTCTGGGCGTGCATGCGGTTCTCAGCCTGTGGAAAGACAATGGAGTTTGAGGCCTCAACGACACGGTCAGTTACTTCCACTCCCCTTTCTGCAGGCAAGCAGTGCATGAAATAGGCTTTTGGGCTAGCTATCTTCATTAAGGTTTCATCCACCTGCATCCAATCCAATCCAAATTTAATGAAATCCCAATTTTTTCAAAATTGTTCTATGATAGAGTACCTACAGATAATATACATTACCCGAATTCAAGGGCTAGGGGCCATTTCTCAAATGATGAATTGATTGCAAAATTTACTTGAAAACACCTTGTACACTTCCTTCGTAATTAAGGGGTTTGTGGACATTAGAACAATTGGTCACGGTCAAATTGATTCAAGATAGAGTAGATCTGTCTGAAATGTAACATGTATGACCAGTGGAGATGCCTCACCTTTGCCATACACTTGCCAATTGCCTTGGTGGAGTGAGCAACTACCTTCCAATGGTCATTACATTCTAAATGATAAAAAAATTGCAATTTCTAATAAAAAATTCCAAATGTAGATTTCTCTTCTTCCCGACAGAAGACTTCTGTTTATTTGTTTGCTTATAATTATTTTTTTATCATTCGTTAGCATTGATGGGCCCTGCCAGTTTTACCAAACTTCATTGGAGCCCAACTCAATATTATGCTACTCCCATGATTTAGAGGAAATTTTAGTACGTTGCATACCTGAAAACCTTCGAACTTTTGACGGCGATACACAGCCTCCTCTTTTTGGCCCATGCTTGCCCAAACGTCAGAATACACAACATCTGCTCCTACAACAGCTTCCTTCGGATCATTTGTTATTTCTATCTTGCTAATTCCAGCACTTCTTGCCTTCTCAACAGTCTTCCCATCGGGCTCAAAGCCTTTTGGGCAGGCACAAACAAAATGGAAAGGCACAATGGAGGCCAACAGAAGCCACGAATGAACAATGTTGTTACCGTCTCCAACATACACAACCTGCACTTGGAAACATAAATTAGTATTCAATCTTGTGATTCGATCCTTGACAATAGAGGAATTGTCATGAAGCAGAAGTCTTCAGCATATATACATATCACAACAGCAGCAACAATAATTTCTTCATTCTTCACCAAAACAAAGATACAAAAGTCATTTTACTCATTGTAAAATTGGATTTAAAGAATCTGAGAGAATAAATGCTAAGTGGCTAACCTTGGTTCCTTCCAGATGACCAATATGTTCAATTATAGTAAGTGCATCAGCCATGATCTGACATGGATGGTTGTAGTCAGTCAAGCCATTGACCACTGGTACACTAGCATATTTTGCTAAATCGAGGATATCCTGTACAGCTGATGATGAATTAGTAATCCAGTAAAAAGAATAACGAAGAACACTTTGAATGCATTTATACATTTTGCAGAAAATTGGAAACAAATAAAAATGTCACTAGGTTAGCAACTTTCTAAAGCAAGCACAAAAACAAAAATCACATCCTGATAACATAAGAAACTAACCATCATACCTGATGAGAAAATACACGTGCCATGATAATATCATTGTAACCAGATAGGACCCGAGCAATGTCACGGGTTTCCTCCCGCTTGCCCATTTGAATATCATCAGGTCCCAGATATATGGCATGACCACCCAGCAAGAAGAACCCCGTCTCAAATGAGACTCTCGTTCTCATGGATGGCTTTGTGAAAATCATAGCCATAGTCTTTCCTTTAAATGGTTGGAATGTCCTATCTCCAGATTTTAACAATGCTTTGACCTCACCAGCACATTGAAGAATCTTTAAAATAGTAGCCTTGTCAAAATCATTGATATGCAGGAAATCCTTAATCCCTGTTTTTTCTGTGAAGAACAGAGCAAGATAATAAGTAGAATGAGCTCAAGATGCTGTATACAGATGATTTCAGTATTGTTTCTTTGGCATAATGGTTCAGGGTGAGGTTTTGGGGCTCTGCAATTTTTAGGGAGTGGTCTTTGGGATCAAATCTTCTAAAACATTAAGGCAGCTCCAATAAGTCTAAATTTGCCAAAAATCAGGAAGATGTATTCTTGGCTCATAATACATCAAGACGAAGGGCATTTTAGATAATTCCAGTCCAATGCAAGAGCATTCTTCATCTTGCCATTTTGAAAGAGACTTAACCAGTGAAGAAAAATAGTTTTCATCTCACGCGCACAGATTTCAGTGTGTTCAATTACAAAATGAATACATACTACCTTGGTTGATGCCTCCAAACGATATATTAAAGTGATATTTTTCCAACTTCTCTGGGATTTGACTTTATAACTAGCTTTCCTTACTAGCAAAGAAAGCGGATAGAGAGGTTTGCACATACCCCAAGGATTAGTCAGGTGCTCTAAGAGGCCTAGATACCTTGGTCTTAAAAAAAAAAGTAGAATATAGTTTGTCTTTCAAAATAGAATATAATGTTTAAGTACGAAGAATGGAACAGATGCTGCTCCATGGGCCCCCAACAAATGTGAGGTAAGGTTGGCAAAGTTTTGAACAAGCATTAGTATTCAAAATTCAGACTGATTCAATGAAGCTTTCTGTTTTTGAAAGATAATGTTGAAACTATGACTAAGAAGAAAAGAAATAGATTATACAAGGAAGGTGATGGGCCTCAAAGAGAAAATGAGAATGAATCTCCACCAAAGCTATAAAATAGCAAAAGGCCACACATCACCATCGTCATAATCAGCCAATATCTCATCTATCTGAGGTCGGCTTTATGAGTTCTTCTTTTCCAATTTATTTTATCATAAACAATACCATCAGTCACTCTACAATCTAACATATCCTTCTTTATCCATTCCCTCCATATTTACAAATATCGTCTTCTCCTCCTAGTGCCTTCAATCGGCAGTCTCAACTGTATACATTGGAGTTGTGTTTGGTCTTCTAGTAACATGATGAAACCACATCAAATGAGTTTCTCTCAATTTGTCATCTATCGGAGCTATCTTTAAACTATCCCTAATGTGTTCGTTTCTAACTCTATCATTTAGGGATAAACTACTCATCCAACAAATCATATGTATATCCGCTATCCTAACTTTACTTTTTTTTCTTTTTTTCATTACCCAACACTCTGACACATATAGCATTGTAGATCTAACAGTTGTTTGATAAAATTGTCCTTTTAGGGGGAACTCTTTTATCACACAAGACCCCGCTAGCTTGTCTATATTTTGCCCACCCCGCTCTTATCCTATTAGTTATATCAAAGTCAAAACCTCATTGAGATTCCATCATAGAGCCCAAGAATCTAAATTTATCACAATATGAAACTAAGTTGTTTTCTATTTTTACCAAGTTACCTAAACCTGGCAAAATCTATACCGACCCGATAACCCAAACCGATTTAAGGAGGTATGGGTCTAGATTTTATAACTCGATTAATAAACGGGTTGGGTCTACCCAAACCCATTTAACATTTGTTTGGATCGGGTCTTCCCGAACAAGTAATCAGTTTGCCCATTTTACCCATTTCTAAACTGTAAAAATAAAGGTTCTTTGGAACTCTCTTCTTCGATTCGATCCCAATCTTGTATCCTCTCCACGGTTTGTGGATCTCTCTTATTTAATTTGATCCCAATCTCGTATCCTCTCCAACAACAATTTCTCTTATCGTAATCCTCTCCAACGGCAGCTTCTCTGATTTCTCTTTGATACCTAACCTAATCCATTAACCCCTAATCCTCTCAAGTGGCGACAATCTCTCTCATCCTCTCCGATGACGGCAAGCTCTCATATCCTCTCCACCGACGTCAATCTCTCTCTGCATCTGCCATCATCTTGATCTCAACCTCCCCAACGATGGCAACCTCTTTACATCTGCCATTGTTTTTCTTTCAACCTCTCCAGCGACAACTTCTATGATATCTTTTCTTAGATTCAATCGCTATCTAATTTGGTAATCCCTAATCCTCTCCCCCAACGGCTTCTCTGATCTCTCTTCTTTGATCCATACTTAATCTGGTAATCTTTATTCCTCTCCAGTAACAACAATCTCTCTCGTCCTCTCCAGCAACGATCCTCTCTCAACAAGACAGAGACAGTGATTTAACCCCTTCCCTTCCAACGATGGTACTCTCTCGTATCTCTGGATGATGGTCTTCCATTTTTCTAGTCCCTTGCCCCTTTCCTACCCTAATTCTACCCCTCACCTTCAAACGACAGTACTCTCGTCTCTCTCAGGTTCTTGGAGACAAGCTTATGAGCACTTGTTCAAGCTAATTGTTGTCCCTTCTGCCCCTTTCGGCCTTCTCTATCAACGAGACAGTGTATGTTGCCCTTCCCTTCCCATTTAGTGCTCTTTTCCATCATAGCAACTCTCGTGTCGCAGGCTCGTCGATCTCTTCTCATCGTCGGTAACAGGTATCGAAGAATTGAAGGTACTTTCTCTCTCCTCTTCTTTTTCTCAAATTCAAATGTCCGACTATATTTTGGATGCCTACAAAAAACTAGAAATCTAGAATAGCTGAATAAGGTAAGATATATATTCAATTCTTTCCAAAGATTTGCTTAAAATTGATGGAATTCAAATGGAATACAATTTACCGTGCCAATATTTAAACACAAATGCCACAAGTATGAAATTGGTATTTTTTATAAGGATCTCAATCTTAATTTTTGGTATATGTAAAATCTTTATTGGCGACACTATAAATATCTAATGCTATTGCACTACACAATCCTTATTTCAAGGTACCCTAATTCGGTTAGAAAAATTATCCTTTGAGAGTCCAGTTTGCTTGGCAAGGAAAAAATTATGGGACTGTATCCTCATGTCCTAACAAGTTGGATCAGGAATTATTTTGTGAAATGATGGCAATGGCCATTGCCAAGCAAAATTATCCTTTCAGTATTGTAGGGATGAGGGGCTTAGAGATGCATTTAAATTTTTAAATCTGGAAGTAAAGACTTGGACAAGAAACACTGCAAAAATTGATTTGTTGAAGGTATATAGCAGAGAGAGAAAATGTGTTTTTTGTTACAATCGCCCCCTAGTAGAATTTGTTTGACTTTTGACATGGACATCTATCACAACAGAGAGATCTATTTCTTTGAATGCACATTTTATTGATAGGGAGTAAAAGTTGCAAAAAAATTTAGTCATGCCTCCACACAATAAAATTACTATTCCGAAGAAAGTATCTTCATTATTGCATTTTTGAGGGATTGAGAAGATTTTCTCAATTACATTGGACAATGGTAGTGTTACTGAAACATTTGTCGGAATTTTAGCAACCAAGCTTAGTTTGAAAAATTACGTCGTGCACACATAGTGACTATCATAGTTACTAGGGGATTGAAGGATATTGATAGCGTAGTACAGAAGGTTTGTAAATCAATAAAGTACATTAAACGTTCTCAACTATGGAAGACTAAATTCAAGATGCTCCTACAAGATGGAAATTGACATATATGATGCTAGAAAGTGACATTTATTATCGGCATGTATTTTGTCTTCTACAGTTAGTTGATTCAAACTATGAGTGTTGTCAAAACCATGAAGAATGGTTAAAGATTAAGAAGATATGCAAATTTTTGAAAGTTTTTTTATGATGTGACTAATATCTTCTCAGGGACTAAATATCCCATTACACACTTATATTTTCATGGGGTATCGAAAATTCAATTGCAATTAAAGGAAGAACAGTTTAGTTCTGATGATTTCATGAGCTATATGGCAAGGGGAATACCCCAGGGGTGTTGGCCTAACAGTCAAGGCGCTGGCCTCAGGAAGCCAGGGCTTGGGGTCCATTTCTGGCCAGCACTTCCGGAGTACTCTCCCCATGGGGTTATTTCCCATCAAAGAACCCGGTGTGTGTGTGCAGGGAGGTGTGCACATGCCCCAAAGAATTAGTCGGATGAGATGCCTGGACACCTTCAGTCATCAAAAAAAATATGGCAAAGGGAATGTAGTCAAAATTTGAGAAAATATTGGAGCAACTATAGTCCAATATTACCTATGGCAGTTGTTTTGGATCCAAGATATAAGATGCAAAATGTGGAGTTTCCTTATTCAAATCTTTATAGTCAAATGCAAAGACATGTTGACAATATTCAAAAAGACTTGCATGGCACCGCTCAAAAAAAAAAAGACTTGCATGGTCTTTTTAGAAAGTATGTCTTTTTCTTCAAAAGCATCTTCAAGCAATGCATCTAGTAGTTTGCATGGGAATTAAAGAGTTGATTCCACATTCAATGATGCGGAAGATGAGGTGGAGGTAAGTAATATTGATGCAAAGCACCACAACTAGTTTCTTTATTTAGACATTAGTTTTTATTTAGCATTATTGTATTTTTTTTATTCCATTGTTTAGATTGGTAATTATGGTGTTGTTTTAGGGAATTTTGTGTTTATTTGAGGGTATTTTGGGCATTTTTTTGTAATAGGGGTATTTTAGTCTTTTTTCCCATGTAATGAGTATAAATAGAGGATGTAACCCTCATTAGGGATTCGATCAATGAAGAAAAAAGAAAATTGCTTTGGAAACCTTGTTCCATGCGCATGATGTATTGGTGAGAAATCAACGAACCTATTGGTGAGAAGCCCAGGATTTGGCGAGAAACCCGAAGGTGAGAAATCTTCAACCCTTTCCAGGTACTATTTTATCTTCTTCCATCTCTCTTTTCCCTTTCCTCTTTACTACCCCCTCAAACCCAGCCATATGTTGTCCTAGGTCCGTCCCAAATTTGTTCCAGATCTGTCCCGACTCATCCCAGATAATCCAAAACTCGTCCCAGATCATCCAAACATGTCCTAGATCCGTTTGTTTCACTTCCTGTTACCACTACCATTCCTTAATTTGGTTTGGTATATTTATGTAATTATTTACATCAGATTGCCAGGACTTGCGTGATTATTTATGTCAAATTTATGTTATTCAATTTCCATTATTAATTGATTAATTAATTTCAGCCCATTTTGCATTATTTTCATCCATTTTCATCTTTTCATAACCACATTAGGCATTTAGGGTAACCCTATATTTTGTCATGCATCAAATATGAATGACAAATATTTCTAATTTGTGTTATGAAAATTCAATAAAATATGGCATTTATTAGTTGTATTTTTTATAGGACTTTGACAATTTCAAAAGTGAAAAATTCGCTAAAGTGAACAAGTCTAAACTTGACCTTTGTTTAGAACCAAAGATGGACAGGAAAAAGATTTAATATTTTAATTTTTTTGAAATTCTTATTCATACTAATACCATGTGCTTGCTCTTATGGCACGTGATATTTTAGCAATTCCCATATCAACTGTTGCCTCAAAGTTAGCCTTTAGTGTTGGTGGTAAGGTTCTTGATCAATGTCGCAATTCTCTCAAAGAAAATGTTGTTGAGGTTCTGATACTCGAGATTGATTGTTTGATGAAGGAGATATGCAACTTTTATAAATTCATAAATAATTTAAAAAATGTAATTATCATTTTGATAATTAATTATTTTGATTTTTGAATGTAGTTATGGATAAGCACAAGACAGATGAATTGCTTGATAATGTTAGTTTGATAATTAATTATTTTGATTTTTGAATGTAGTTATGGATAAGCTCAAGATAGATGAATTGCTTGATAATGTTATGCAGCCGAGTAATTGTGGTAATCCTTCTCATGGATCCAATGATGATTGTGTTTAAAATATATAAGTTTATTACTTAAGGTTCTATTCTTTATTTCAATTTAAATTATTTTTTTAGTTGTGTTAAACTTAATATTTTCTCTTTCTTTTTGTCTATGTTAGACTTGCACGAAAGTTTCAAGTAACCACTTAGAAATGAAGGAAACCATAGTTTGGGTTCATATTTGATATTTTTATGCCATCATTTGAGGAAACCATAGTTTGGTTCATATTTGATATTTTTATATGGGTTTAATTACAGATCATTATGTTTGGTAAACCTTTTGTGATGTAGGCTAATAAATAAGACAGTTGTAACCCGACTTACACGGAAGCTTGTCAATGACTTGAATAGCACGATCTCAATATAATACCCAAATAGAATTTAAATGACCTGTAACTGGGTGAAATACTAACCCTTGAGAAAAACGTTGGCTTGCTAAATCATGAATCAGAAAGTGACAAGAATAGCCCAATATGAATGTTGACTGGTAGCAATATACGCTGGATCAGAACTGGTTCTGAAAGGGGGGGGGATGTCACTTGTCCTCAACCCTGCTCTGCTATGAATCGCCCAACCGGCCTAGGCTGATACAGTCGGATCTAACCTGCAGGAATCAAACGAACAGCAACCTACGTTGATTACCCCAGATGAACAGCAATATGTTGCTGCGATGGCTGCAGAAACCCCAAGGTCTTGGCTTGGGTTTAGAAGAAAAAACCTGCAATGTATTGCAGCCAATATACTCCTCACAAAACCACCCTGTTTTTGTGGAAAAAGAAAACTAACTTCTATTCATAAAAAATATTCGGTGTCCACTAAAGGCTGTTTACAACTCCTTTTATAACCAATTCTACCTACTGAAATAAAAGGGAAAGAGCCGACCCTTCAATCCCAATTGAAAACAACTACTAGATATTCAAACTAAAAAAGACTCCTAAAGCTAGTAGTACTCGATTGCTAATTAAGTCCTAATTTAATTAAAATCCTAGCTGACTTAGGATTCTAATTCACAACTGTCTGCACCTCTTTAACCATTGGGCCTGCTTTGCTGGGCCACTCTGCTGGGCCTATTCTTGGGTTGAGTTCCATGGTCCAATTGATAGGATTCATTGTTATTGGACATCCCATGGAACTTCTCATAAAAATCTAATGTCAAGGCCAGAATCTCATCTTCTTTTTCACCGATGTCCGCATCAGTCTCTCCGTCCTGGAAAGAACTCGTCCTCGAGTTTGTATCACTGAAATCTTCATCTCCACTATAGATGCATAAATCGGACACATTAAAAACATCGGAAATATTGAGACCTCCGGCAACTTCACCTGGTAAGCATTATCATTAATCCGCCTTAGAACCTCGCACGGACCTATGTTGCGCATCTTCAGTTTGCCATAGGTACCCGTTGGAAATCGCTCCTTCCGGAGGTATACCATACCATGTCACCTGCATCAAAAACGGCCCGTCGCCTGTGCTTGTCTGCAGCTTCTTTGAACTTGAGATTGCTCTGTTCAATCTTGCAACGTACTTGTTCATACAACTGTTTGATCTCTGCGATTAAATCGTCGGCTGCTTGAGATGTTGGTCCTTTTGAAGGTAATGGCACCAAATCTAAGACACTGCTGGGATTGGAACCATATACAACTTGAAATGGACTGTGACCTGTCGTACGACTTGTCGAGCGATTGTAGGCAAATTCAGCATGTGGTAAAATCAAATCCCATTGCCTTGGCTTCCGTCCAATCAAACTTCTTAGGAGATTACCCAAAGTCCTGTTAAGCACCTTAGTTTGGCCGTCGGTCTGTGGATGATAGGCACTGCTAAACTTCAACTGTGTACCCAACTGTCGCCAGAGAGAAAGCCAGAAGTGACTCGTGAACTTCGTATCTCTATCGGAGACGATAGATTTTGGAATACCATGCAATTTGACGACCTCTTTTAAATACAATGCCGCCACATGTGAGGCATCTGAAGACTTCTTGCACGGAATGAAGTGTGCCATCTTAGAAAATCTATCCACCACAACTAATATGTTGTCCATACCTCGTTGTGTCCTCGGCAAACCTAAGACAAAATCCATGGATACATCCTCCCATGGTGCTGCTGGGACAGGGAGAGGAGTATAAAGCCCTGTATTTTGAGTGTGTCCTTTTGCTGTTTGACAGATATAACAACGGTTGACAAAACTGCTCACCTCTTGCTTCATACTTGGCCAATAAAACTTCTCTTCCAATAGTGCCATGGTCTTATCTCGTCCAAAATGTCCTGCTAGTCCCCCACTATGTAGTTCTTTGACTAGCCTCTCTCGTAGTGAACATTGCGGAATACATAGTCTAAAATCTTTGAATATGTAGCCATCCTGCATACTATATTCGCCACAGGGTCGATTTTGGCTAAGTTGTTGCCAAATCGGTTCAAAGTGATGATCATGCTAATATAGGTCTTGAAAAGTATCAAATCCAAGCACCTGCACCCGCATCTGAGTCAACAAGGCTGATTTCCTGCTGAGAGCATCTGCGACCTTGTTTTGAACTCCAGACTTGTGTTGTACTACAAAAGTGAATGCTTGTATAAGAGAAACCCACTTGGCGTGCCGGATGTTGAGCTTGTGTTGCCCGTTGATGTAACTCAGTGCTTGATGATCAGAGTTAAGCACAAAAGGCTGATGGAGAATATAATGACGCCAGTGTCTGAGGGCTTGTACAATAGCATAGAACTCTAAGTCGTATGTAGAATACCTCTTCTGAGCTCCGTTCAACTTCTCACTGTAGAATGCAACTGGGCGTTGTTCTTGACTGAGGACTGCACCCACACCAGTATGAGATGCATCACAGTCAACCACAAACTGCTTCTTGAAATCTGGAATGGCTAAGATTGGAGCTTCAGTCAACCGCTGTTTGATAGTCTGAAAGCTCTCTTCTGCGGCTTGTGTCCACTGGACCTCACCCTTTTTCAAACAATCTGTAAAAGGGGCCATAATCATGCTGAAGTTCCTGACGAACCGTCTGTAGAAAGAAGCTAAGCCATGAAAACTACGCGCCTCATGTACATTCTTGGGCGTCGGCCAGTCGCGCACTGCTTCCACCTTTACTTCATCTACCTTGATGCCATCTGTACTCACAACATACCCTAAGAAAATAACTTCATTAGTCATAAAGGTACATTTCTTTGGATTTGCATATAGTTGTTCCTTTTTCAAGGTCTCAAAAACTTGGCGGAGATGATCAATGTGCTGCTGCTCATTCCGACTGTAGATAAGAATGTCGTCAAAGTAGACTACGACAAACTTACCAATGAAAGGCTTGAGTACTTGGTTCATTACCCTCATAAAGGTACTTGGGGCATTGGAAAGGCCAAACGGCATAACAAGCCACTCATATAAGCCTTCTTTAGTCTTAAATGCTGTTTTCCATTCATCACCTGGTCTGACTCTGATTTGATGGTACCCACTTTTTAAATCAATTTTGGAGAATATCACTGACCCTGCTAACATATCCAGCATATCATCAAGTCTCGGGATCGGGAAACAATAACGAATAGTGATCTTGTTGATAGCCCTGCTGTCAACACACATATGCCAACTGCCATCTTTCTTTGGAGTCAATAGTGCTGGCACAGAACAAGGACTCATACTGTCACGGATGAAGCCTCTGTCTATTAATTCATATACTTGTCGATTCAACTCTGCACTTTCTATGGGACTCATTCTGTAAGCAGCTCTGTTTGGTAAAGTCGATCCTGGAATGAGGTCAATACAATGTTGTATGTCTCTCATAGGTGGTAACCCTGCTGGTAACTCATCAGGGAATACATCAGCAAATTCTTGCATAATTGGTTGTAGCAGTGGAGGGATGGTTTTCTCAGCTGTGTCCACTTCCTTGGCTACAAGTGCAAATAATTCTCCTCTCTCTTTAACGGCCAATTGTATTTTCAGAAAAGGTGATCAAATTAACATTTGCCCTTTTGGGCCAGACTTTCTCTAAGTCTCTCAAAGGTCCCAAAATATGCTTAGTGCCATCCTTGTGGAAGGAGTAGATATTTTTGCGGCCATAATGATGGGTATCTCTATCATACTGCCAAGGTATGCCTAATAACAAGTGACATGCATCCATGGGTACTACATCACACCATACATCGTCGTAGTATTTTCCCCCAATTTAAAAAGAAACTAGGCATTTCTTATCTACCACAAATTCACCTCCCTTCTTTAACCATGACATTTGGAAGGGTTTAGGATTTTTTGAGTCTTCAATTTCAACTTCTCAACAACTTCAAGTGAAACAACGTTACTGTAACTACCATTATCAATAATTAAATGACATACCTTGCCTCCGATAGTGCAGCGTGTATGGAAAAGGTTAATGCGGAGCCATTCATCTTTGAGCTCTTCTCTTTTGGTGTGAACAAAGAATACTGGATCATAAGATTATCCCCAGACTCACCATAATTGATTTCTTCTTCGGGGATGGAATCTGACTTCTCTGATTCTATCTCTGCCACTGGTTCCTCTTCTTGGGCCAAATTCACGGCTCGATTGGGGCATTCTGAAGCATAGTGCCCAATACCATTGCACTTGAAACACGTCACTGTGCGCTTGCCACTGGAATTGCTAGGCTTGGAAGATGAAGGCTGAGACAAAAACTTTGAAGATGTACCCTTATTGGTCCCTGAACTGCTTCCTACAGGCTTGTTAGATGGAGCCTGATAGGTCCTATTTTTGTGACGCTCTACTTTTTCATAGTGTAGTGCTTTCTTAAATGCATCTGATAAAACAAGTATATCAAATGCCATAACAGCATCTCCTATGGAAGTTCGAAGGCCTTCAATGTATCGTTGGACCAACCGCTCTTTTGATTCATAGAGATTGTTCCGAGATACTAGGAGATTGAATTCCTCAGTATACTCTGCTACGGTCTTGTTACCTTGCTTAAGGTTTTGTAGTCTGGAGAATAATTCTTTCTTATAGTTGGTTGGTAGAAAGGTGTTGAACATCAATTTCTTCATCTTGCGCCAGTCTCGGATTTTAGATTTCCCCTGACTCTGCCTGTCAGTCTTAATCCTCTGCCACCATGATAAAGCTCTGCCTTTCAATTTAGAAGAAACCAACTTAACTTTCATGTCATCCGGAACTTCTCTGCAATCAAAAGCATTCTCAATTGCCTCGATCCATTCGACGAACTCATCATGCTCAGTACTGCCTGAATAATCTGGAATATCAACTCGAATGCCATATGAATCAAGGTTTGCTTTGTTGTCTCTTTCTGGACGTCTGTCTACATATCTGTGTCGACGTCTAGGAGGAGAAGGAAAACGAGGTGGTGTCTCGTCTGACGATGATGAATGACTGTTATGAAGGGAAGGAATACTAGGGGGACGCTGATCGCGTTGCTTCTTCAAATCTGCTATATCCTGTGCCATATTAGCCATCATCTGAACTATCTGATCCAATCTAGATTCTTATTTTGAGTCGAACTTGGGTGACCACTGCTTGAAGAACTGCCCATCGGATGAGTAGGGCCACTTTCTGGAGCACTTCTGCCCCGAGGAACGGAATTTCTAGGGATCCCGCCATCCGTCCATGCTTGACGAGGGCGAAAATTATAACGCCGTGCCATAACTCAGTGAAAAGATCAAAAAAGTCTTGCAGCAAAATAATAGTAGTGATAAAATAAGCCACTCACAAGTAAGATCGATGTCAGAGTCTCGATTAACTCAAAAGCTCTGAATACCACTCTGATGTAGGCTAATAAATAAGACAGTCGTAACCCAACTTACGCAGAAGCTTGTCAATGACTTGAATAGCCCAATCTCAATATAATACCCAAATAGAATTTAAATGACCTGTAACTGGGTGAAATACTAACCCTTGAGAAAAACGTTGGCTTGCTGAATCATGAATCAGAAAGTGACAAGAATAGCCCAATATGAATGTTGACTGGTAGCAATATACGCTGGATCAGAACTGGTTCTGAAAGGGGGGGGATGTCACTTGTCCTCAACCCTGCTCTGCTATGAATCGCCCAACCGGCCTAGGCTGATACAGTCGGATCTAACCTGCAGGAATCAAACGAATAGCAACCTGCGTTGATTACCCCAGATGAACAGCAATATGTCGCTGCGATGGCTGCAGAAACCCCAAGGTCTTGGCTTGGGTTTAGAAGAAAAAACCTGCAATGTATTGCAGCCAATATACTCCTCACAAAACAACCCTGTTTTTGTGGAAAAAGAAAACTAACTTTTATTCATAAAAAATATTCGGTGTCCACTAAAGGCTGTTTACAACTCCTTTTATAACCAATTCTACCTACTGAAATAAAAGGGAAAGAGCCGACCCTTCAATCCCAATTGAAAACAACTACTAGATATTCAAACTAAAAAAGACTCCTAAAGCTAGTAGTACTCGATCGCTAATTAAGTCCTAATTTAATTAAAATCCTAGCTGACTTAGGATTCTAATTCACAACTGTCTGCACCTCTTTAACCATTGGGCCTGCTCTGCTAGGCCACTCTGTTGGGCCTATTCTTGGGTTGAGTTCCATGGTCCAATTGATAGGATTCATTGTTATTGGACATCCCATGGAACTTCTCATAAAAATCTAATGTCAAGGCCAGAATCTCTTCTTTTTCACCGATGTCCGCATCATTTTGAGTATCTATTGTTATTTTATGGTGGATGGAATGATTATATATTTCATTGACTAACAAGCCAAAATATTGTTTCATGAAATTGTTGTTTTGGTTACTTAGTTATTTTGTATAGACTCTTAGTTACTTTTTTTATTATTTGGCTAAATTGTAATTATAATGTTATTAAAAAGACTATTTATGGGTTGAAATTGTAGCTCATTGTTACCCATTAGGTGGTGATATTGAATTTCTTTAATAACTTTTTTTATGATGTTATTAAATATTGTATTATATTCATGTTGAAATTATAAATATTGTTTTTACATATAGTTTATATCATTGCAATATTATTGACAAATTGGAGCCACATGCCACTAATAAAGGTGAGCCTTTTTTTTTAAATGATTTTGATGATGTTGTTAAAATATTAAGTTGAAATTGTAAATAATTCTTTCTTTATGTTATTGAAATATTATTAATAGGTTGAAGTTATAAGTCCTCATTAGAGGTAAGACTGAATGCATTTTTACATACTTTTCCCTTTTATGATAGCATTGAAATATTATTTTTATGTCAAAATTATCAATCATGAAGTTTTAATACTCTTGTTGGTATTTTAGTTTTTTAAATGTTTTCATATATGAAAGTTTAGTAATTGAACATTTACATATTTATTTTAGATTTACAGGCATTTTATTGTTTAATATTTTTTACAGTTTTTTTTTTAAAATAAGCTAAACACCTATAATTCTATATGTTCACGTCAAATAAGTGGATAACCTAAAACAGACCCGATCTGAACTGGACCCGAAATAGACCCGAACCGACAAACCCATTTAATAAACAAGTAATGGATTGAGGTTTGGTGACCCAAAACCATTAAGACCCAACCCATCTAACCCACCAAAGTTGCATTCCATGTATTATATTTTAGTTTTAAAATTTTCAAACCATTTGACTCTAACGTTCTCCTCCAAAAAGCTAACCTTGCATTGAGTTGTTTCGTCTAACTAATTAATACTATATCATCTGCAAAAAACATACACTATGACACTTCATCTAAGCCACAAACTTAGCCATTAAGTCATAAAGCTTCTCCTTTTCGACACCCTAGCCCATTCTTCGATTTTGAGATTAGTAGATTTGTAGAACAGAAGAAGAGCCTTAACCAATGTACAAAACTCTAGTGCACAGATGCTGCAAAGAAATATGTAGTGCAGAGACAGCTAAGAACTAAAAGGCGGAATTGGAGGAGTTGACCTGAGAAGGAAAAACTATGAGCAAAACCACTAGCTCTTGCACAAAGTATCAATATTGCAAGCCAAGAAATCAATCACTACACCCCCTACCTGTAAAGGAAAAAAGGAGTAATATAACAAGAACATCAAGCACACTGTGAAACCACTTCCCATTAAATTGGTCCATTGAACAGTCTCAATAGAGCCTCCTAGCTAGTGCAATTGGATGATGTTCATCTTGATGCATGGCTCTAGAGGAAGTTTTATCTTTGAATGCTCTCATGTTGCACTCATTCCTGAAAAAGCAAATAACAACCAAAGGTACAAGCTTCCACAATGCAAGGCCCTTCTTATGGAGGGCCCCAAACTCCAGATTCAATGAGACCTTATTAAGTTGCTGTACAATTCGTCAATATTTGCAAAACAACCTAGTTACTTCGAACTTTCCATCACAGCAAAATTCTTGCCTGTGACTACAACTATTAAGACATTTGTCACAACAAAAGAAAATTGTCATTTGCATTTTCCAATATTAGCATTTTGATAATAAGTTACTCTTCTTCTGTGTGTATCTGTAGAACTGGATTAGATTCATACTCATTAATTAAACTAGGTATTGTTCTAAATGGGGCTTACCTGAAAACATTTTTCCTCAACCGAGCAATCCAACTTGATACTAATTGCAAACTAGATTGGGTGTGTATGAGAGAGAGAAGAGAGAGAGAGAGAGAGAGAGAGAGAGAGAGAGAGAGAGAGAGAGACCACACTGAGTCAGCCAAGTAATACATACCCAATGAGTCCTATACAATTTACATATCCAAATTTTTATTCCTTATGAAGTAGGCTTTAGGCAATATCTGTGTTTGTGGCATTTATCTCACAAGATAAAAGAAATATAATGATGACCAGCTGCTTTCAAATTCCAAATAAAAGGTCAATCTTCATATCAGGAACCATAATACGAGTGATGACCAACCCTAAGATTAACTGCAGTCCAGATAATTTTGCAGAGTACACCCAGAGATACTTTCTCCTTTGAGGACAACTAGATAAAAGGCTCACTAAATGCATGAAGACTAAGCAATAAACCCAAGGCCTGAATATCCATAGATGATACCTGATACCAATGGAAATTTCCTACCCACTTATATAACACAATTAATAGCAATTAGGTTTTTCTGTTGCCCAAACCACAGAGACTTCAAGATGATTAATTTGTCCTTTACATTTTCTGGTTGTCGTGACATAGATTACAGTTCATTATTGCTCCAGATGATGAAGACAAGTATAGCGTAACATGTACTTTTTTACCACTATTTACCAAGGAATGCAGTATTATGTCATGCAATCCACTTATATTCCATCTGCCCACAAACTTGCACACAAGCATGCCACCCACACAATATCATGCAATCCACTTCCATCTTTCATCTGCTAACTGCCAACACACACGCATGTGGGCACACACACAATGTCATACAATTGGCTTATATCTAACTGCCAACAGAAACACTTGCACGAGCGCGCGGGTCCCCCACACACACTAACACTCACTAGATGCATGAAGTACTCATCAATCAAGCCCAAGGCCTGAATATCCACAGATGATACTTGATACCAATAGGAATTTCATCCTCAGTTATTTAATACACTTAATAGCAATTAGGCGTTTCCAAATCAGTAGGGTTGATGGACTCAAATGAAGCAGAACTGAGGGTAATTAGGAGAGCACTTCAAGTTTGGTTTGAGTTTAGGAGTGATAACCTCATTATCGAAGGTAACTCAACTAATGTCATTTCCTGGGCTAGTAAAAATAAATCCCCCCATGGAGGTTGATGAGTATTACTAGGGACATTTGGAGGATGTGCAGGTTAGGTGGTGTCTCCTTCATTCATACACCTGGATCGGCAAATTACGTTACAGACTTCTTGGCGAAATCTGGTGTTATGCTACCGTAGTCCATCCTTTGAATTTTTTTCATCTTCCCAGCCTTGACTGTTGGGGTTTCATATGCTTTTTGTTGGGGATTTTTTATGTATCTTGTTTTTTTCCTTTTTCACTGTTCTTTTTCTTGTTTTCTTCCTTCCTTTTTCGGGTCTGAGTATAGATCTCCTATACTCGGATCCCTTCTCTGTAATTCCTTCTTTTTAATGATATTTAGTCGTCAATCTTTCACCAAAAAAAAAAAGCAATTAGGCATTTCCTGTTGCCCAAACCACAAGGACTTGGAGAGGATTTATTTGTTCTTTATATTTTCTAGTTGTTGTGACACAGATTACATATTCATTATTGCTCCAGATGATAAAGCCAAGCATACAATCATTTACATGTTAACCACCATTGACCCAAGAATGCAGAATTAGTCATGCAATCAACTTATATTTCATCTGCAAAGACCTCTGGGGAGACTTTTATGTGCAGCTCTCCAATGAGCAAATTGGTATACATATATAAATGAAATTGGGGAAAAAGATATGCAAATTTATCTAAGGCCTATAAAACCTTTAAATTTTGAACTCCTACATATTTTTTTGTAAGGATGATAGGATGAGGTTGAATGTTGGCTTACTAATTCACCTAATGATCTTCCTATTCATCCACTCTCTAGTAATTAGCATGCATTTAGATATGTCTATACAATTAAAAAAGAAAAGGTCTCTATTTCACAAAAAAAAAAATAGAGACAGGTCGTGAAATAGAAACCGGTCTCTCTAAATATATTGGCTTAATCCTAATTCATCTACTCTCTAAAGATTAGCATGTATTTAGATAGGTCTTACAATTAAAAAAGAAGAGGTGTCCATTTTAGAAAATAGAGACAGGTCGTGAATAGAGACCAGTCTCTCTAGATATATTGATGTTCACTTTTGTTGGTTGAATTTCAATAGGAGACATCTAATTAGCGCTCTATCTTGACAAAGGGCTTAAAGGGCCAAAAGTCCAAAACATATAGTAACCCATGATATATGTCCATTCAAGCAACTCTTAAATTCAAACAAATAACAACTTATATTTTTTTTTATTTTAAGGATTAATCTAGTTAATGAAATGATGCAATCACAATTTGACTTAGTCAACTTGACCCAATAAGTCTACTAATAATAGCTTGACTTGATTAAAACTCAATTCCACCTAGTTTGCCCTACTGAGTGACTAGATACATGATTGGGTTGGGTCGACTACGTGAGTCAACCAACAACTCCACCTATTTAGTTCAAAACTTGACAAACCTAGTTTTACCTTACCCAATGACTAAGATTTTAACTGGGTTGGGTCGACTCGATGGATCGACCATGAACTTTGCCCAGTTGGAAAACATTGATTTCAACTCAATCAACAACCGTTTCAGTCAACTTCTTGAGCAAAAAACTTCAATATAGTTGCAAGCTTTTGAATGCTGGTAATGAGAGATAAAAAGAATTTATAAACCAAAGTAATTGCAGATGTGATTACAGACCTTTCTCCTTAATCAAAGATGAAAGAGGGGAAGCAGAGGCAGAGGATTGGCAGAAAATTCGATGGGAGTTGGCCGATGAAGTTCCACGCATGACGAAAAACTTGGCCAGAGAAGACGAACAGGGGCGAAGAATGTGGCTGGAGGAGAGAGAGGAGAGAGAGTTGTCGGTATGGAAAGGAGAGTTGCTAGAGATGGTGGCCATTGCTGCTCAACAAAAAGGAAAAATGTCAGTAACTTTTTTCAACAAAATAAGATTGAAGATGAAAGTTGTTGGCATGCTAAAATTTATTGGAATGAAAATGGAAGAAACATAGAAATATGCTATTTAATATGCATCTTATATAGGGATGTAGATAGATCTAGATCCAGCTTGGCTGACTGGGTCCTGGTCAAGATCCGCCTAACCCAGTATGCTAAGGTTTGGTTATATTTGGATCCGAACCATTTGAATTGTTAAATGGGCCATCCAAAAGCCCATTAAGCGTTCGATTATCCATTGACCTAATAATGGGCCTAGATCAATGCTACAAGGCCCAATATCAGATTTTTTTACCAAAATTTAGTTACATTAACTCAAATATTTACAAATTGACCATACAAAAGGTCATTCTTAATGCTACCAAGCCCAATATCAAGTTTTTAATCAAAATTTACTTATAAGCTAATAAGTTTAATATTTATCATTTTTCCATAGAAATTCAACATTTAACCAATACAAACCAACATAAAACCATATATTATAAATAAAAGGGAAAAAATCTAAACTGGGCCAGAAAATATAAAATTTTAAATTGGGTTACGACCCTTATTAAAAACCAACATAAACAAATAGAAGGGAAAAAATATACATCACCAACAAAAACAAGACTATCTCACAGTTCTCTCTTCTTCATGTGCATTTTGCCTCTATCAACTTCACATTAAAAAATGAAGAGAATGTTACAGAATTAAGGGTACTCAAGCTAAAAAGGACACAACATTGGAAAAGTGCAGATAGAATAAAAACAAATCAATAATAGATGTGATGCTTTCATTCATAAGCAAATAAAAAAGAAAGAAAGAACAAAAGAAAAAACACACCAGATAACATGCAGGAAACAGATCTCCTTTGTGGCCTGCGGTAGAATGCACAAAAATATCATTTATTATAAATGATTCATGTCCATGCCTTCTTGCCTCCATTTTCTTACTTTTTGCAATATAAATATTATTACTTAGAAGACAATACAACGTTTAAAACAAAACCACCTGAGAATGTAACGTAACTTTAAAAAGCATAATTCCCTATGCTCACTAAAATAAATACAAAAACCCCATATCCAATAGCAAATAAAAAGAAGAAAAATAAAACTTACCCCAAAATAAATTTGGATCAATCACTCTCCAAATGACAAGATCTGAACGATAAGGTATTTTCTATGCACCTAGATGATTATATCTGAAAAAAACATCACTAAAAATAAAAAATGAAAGAGAGAAAGGTTCAAAAGATACTTAGAGTAAAGATACATGAAATGGTAAAAATAAAGGAAAAATAAAAGAATACCTGACATGTCGCAGATCTTCAGGTCCAGCAGATTTGGAGACTGAAAAAGAAATATCCAAAGATTTGTAGATAAGAGATGGGTTTAGGGCTTTTAGGTACGATGAAGACGAGGCAAGCTTGGCGCGCTTATATAGCTAGAGATCTGAGAGAGGTGAGTAGAAAGAGAGAGCAGAGAGAGAGACAGAGACAGAGACAGAGAGCAGCGAGAAAGAGTAGCAAGAGAACAGAGAGCTGCCGTAAGTCCTTTTTTCCCTCTTCCCTTCTATGGCATTGTTGCCTTAAGCATTCTTATTACATTCTTCTCACGGCTGCCCAATTCCTATCCTATTACCCACGTGCTAACACCCAGTTTCATGAGTACTCATTACCCATGTTAAGTATTTGGATTATTATTTAATTAGTTACATTAGATTTCTAAATTTCTTTATTATTTGCAGCTTATCATATTATTTAATTGTTAATTTGTTAATTTTAATTTCAGCCCATATTTAATATAAGGTCCATTATTTTCAACCATTTTTAATTTTTAAGGACCATATTAGGCATTTAGGTTCACCCTATTAGTTGTCCTGTATCAAATTTGGTATTAGAGCCACGTTAGGAGAGTTTCCTAACTTTCCAGATCTTAAGTCGCATTTAAAAAAATTAATTAATTAATTAATTTAAAAAAAATTGCATCACTTTGTTTCTTTCATTCATTGCATTTAGAGTTACGTCACATCATTTAGTATGTTTTGGTGCATGACAACTAGAAGCGGGGATAGTTACCAATCAGACTCTAAAGATATATCAGGAGAACAACCCCCAGCTTGGCTCAAGCAATCGACCACCCAGTTGAACGAAATGCAGAAGACCCTAGTGGATATTAGAACTGATGTTGCCACCCTTACAACCAGAGTTGCAGTTTTAGAAACCCCTAGGACCATGCGCAAAGGAAGTCAGACTGTTAGTGAGCATATCACTAAGTTTGATGAGTATTTCATGCAATGCGAAATTGAAGAGGACCCCAGTCAGACCCTCTCTAGGTTCAGATTAAGTCTTCGTCTCAAGTTCCAACGTGAGCTCATTTTGCATCATGTTGTCACCTTGGATGAAGCATATCAAGCTGTACATGAATATGAGGACTACCTGAAATTGAATCCTCCAAGGCAGTCAAACCTCCATGGTGTCAACTTCGAGCCCGCTCCGCTAGGAGCTAGGCAAAACACGATGAGTCAAGCCAACGACTTTAATACTTGCCGGTCGACAGATCGGTGTCGTCGATGGGTCGACAGTTATGGTACTGAGAGGTTGGTCCATACGAGTGTCTCGATCTGGGGAAAACCATGTTGACAGTAGTTTCAAGTCAAAAACCTATCTGACTCTGAACAACCTGTCGCCCTTTACCGAGGGGTCGGTTCTTATACTCTCGATCGGTCTTGAACTACCGATATGTCTGTTTTCTCGAGAGCCCATTTGAGTTCAAAGTCTAGAACTCACTAGTCTTTTACCGACGAGTCGTGGACCATGAGAGGTCGTTTAAGTTCATCACCGAGGGTCGGTGCATACGAGACTCTCGATCAGAGGCATACCCATAATGACAGTTCTTTGATCTAGAACCTCTTTCAAACTGGCCGACCAATCCTTGACCATGATGGGTCGATCCTATCTCCACCGATGGGTCGTTGAATACGACTCGTCGAGCTGACAGTGAACTTTAATTCATATTTCCAAGTTCGCTTCTATTTCACTGTCCAGCTTCCTCTCTAAACATATTTATGCTTTTACCATTTGTTCAACTAAGCCTAGGAATGGTCCTCTCTAAGGTGTGGGTATCACCTAAAGTCATCGATGGCCAAATACTTGTTTTCGTGATTGTCATGACGATGAGCTTTGAACTTGGTGGAGCACGATCTTCATTCTTGATCATCTTGGGTCTTCAAGCTTCTTAGCAAGTGCTTCTTCCCAAGTCATGTAATTGACAAACATGGACTCAGTAATGCCGGGGCACTAACAAATATATTTTTGTGCCTTTTTTTTTATGGTTATTTATGATGGATGATAAATGTCAAATTTGTAGATGTGGCTTTAGAAATTCTTGTAAATTGAATCTTATTATTCTATATCATGTTATATAAAATTATAGTATAAATAATAATTTTAGAAAAAACATCATGAATCTTACGATTTTACGATTTTCGATTAACGATTCAGACACTTGAACCGATTCAAGTTTGAAAATATTGATTTGCACACTGTGAAATGGTGGATTGCAACTGGGGAGAGATGGAGCCCTCTATAGTTGCCTCTCTAGCAACTAAGGCATACAATTCACCTTTTTCATTCTCTATCTCTCTTTCCAACTCTTGGAGGATGTCTAGGTTATTTTCAGCCTTTTTAGGTTTCACCATCTACAATTTCTTCAAAGGGTCCAAAATGATCTAACCATCAACAAATGATAGGGGTCTATAGGCACAAGATCGCACCAAACATCGTCGCACATAAATAATAAATATACCAATTGAGATTTGAAAGTTGGAACACAAAGGTTAGGAATTAGATTGGATAATTAAGTGAAAATGAGATGTGGGCATCTCATGCAATGAAGATCCATTAAATGAAGATGAGAGATTCGACTAGATTTAATTGAAGAATTGGCACTCCAATTTTATGCAAAAATCAATGGAGGGAAGAGAGGCCCTCGCAAGTGTTTCAACAGATCCTGTTTCATGCAAATCAGAGTTTGGATGAAGAAAATATGGACCTTAGACCATCACTGTAACGCCCCGTCCCGCTACGAGCGTGTTACCTCCGAAATGTCCCAAAAACATCACAAAGAATGGATATCGGGCAATTTTTTTTTAAAAAAAAAAAACGGGATAGCTACATCCCGCTCAACAATTTAATAAAGGCCAAAACCAACATAATGATAAACATAATAAATTACCACTGATCGTTCAATACAGTTATACAGTCATCCAAACAAACATGTGGTGACGAGCGCATACAAATAAAAGTCTCTCAAATATAAAGCATAAGCATGATCATATAATGTTTAACTACTACTACTGCTCCTCCCCAAGTGATTGCTCGAGAGGCCCGCTTGGCCCCTCCACGATCGGGGTACCTGAAAGGTAAGGGGGTGAGCTAACAAGTCCAGTGAAGGGAATAAGTATATCACATATTAGCGACATAAACATATATCACATGTATGAAATGTAATAAACATCATAATAGAAAGGGTGTCTATGTACATGAGTATTCAACTATACTACTAACCAATGGTCCCACAACCAATCTGAGACATCACCTCCATAACTCAGAACGGTCCTCCAACAACTCCGGTCTCCCTACCAATGTAAACAGAGACCACACAACCGCCTCAACCACCGAAATGCAATGGGGAAACCCGCATTCCATATGGGGGTCTCAACCGCCGAAGTATAACAGGGAAGCCAATCTCAAGGGCAGGCACCTCAACCACCGGAACGTAACGGGGAAACCCGCATCTCCTATGGGGGGGTTTCAACCGCCGGAGCGTATCGGGGAAGTCCTTCCAACAACCAACATCATCGCATCATCATAACCATATACTCATAAATAGTCCCTCCATCACAACAACCAATGGTACACCGTCCATTGTGGATTACCTTTCATACCTTCAGATGTTACTATAATCATATATAACAACATAACCCACTACATCATCTTAACCATATACACATAAATAGTCCCTCCATTACAACACTGAACTGCACAATTTTCGTTGTGGGCTACCTCCCATACCAACACATGTTATCATAATCATGTATAACAACATAATTCATCACATCATCATAACCATATACACATAAATAGTCCATCCAATACAACATCCAACGGCACGTTGTCCGTTGTGGATTACCTCCCATACCTGCACATGTTATCATAATCATATATAACAAGATAACCACATTCTAATATAGCTACTCGAAATCAGTATCACACTCCATCATGTAAAATCAATAACTCATAACGGATTACTTAAAATACAGGTAATACCCTGATCCATATTAGGTGTGTTTTAGCTTAATAATCGCGCTTGGACCGGTTAATCTCGAAGATTTCAGTTAGGGCTTAGTGAGAAGCCTAGGTGTGGCCCAATCCGAGCTCGAAAACTTAGTGATCCAGCTCGTCCAGCTGGAGGGGCAAAATGGTAATTTACCACTTATTATTATTATTATATAATTTGTGTTATTATGTGATTATTATTGGATGATGTTATTCTCCTTAATCAAGGATTTGTATTTCTGATTTTAAAATAATTTTATTTTCAGAAAATAGTATTTAAAACCGCTCATCAAAACCTGAATGGGAGAAATAAATATTTTTAATGGTTTTGGAAATGAAATAAATTTTGAAACAAGTATAGTATGTTAGACTATTTTAACTATGGTCTAGTTATTCTTTCAAACCCCAAAATGAGGACTCTAAATTGTTTTATTTAACATTGGTTTAATTAAGTAAATAGTGTTAAATTATGGTTTTTAATTAAATCAATGGTTTTTAGTGAGTTTTAAATCTCTAAATTTTTATAGTGATTAAAGTTTTTAAAACTCAACTTATCTGTAAGGTTGGATTAAAATTCTTGAGCCTTTAAAATCATGTTTTAGTAGAAAATCGGCTTTTTATTTAAAACAGGGACTTATTTGTAAAATCGGAAACTTGGAGGGGCTGATCTGCAACCAACAGTAACCTCTGCTGGTTACTGTTTCAGACATAGGCAACCATTAGCATGCAGTGGCCGGATGGCCGCCTTTCCAGGCCAAATTTTTATAAATGAGGCCTCAGCTCTGCTGGTTTGAACTCCCACTAAAACTCTTCTCCCTCTCTGTCTGCTGAAACCAAACCCAGCTCCCTCTCCCGGCCTCTGTTTCTTTCCCAGTTTTATCACCTGTAAGCTTAGAAGGAAGTTTTCCAAAAACAGGATTTTCAGCCCAGGAACTCCAGTGAAGATAATCACTGTGTTCCTCTTTCTTTTCCAGTCGGTTTAGAATCAAGAAAAAATGGTTTTGGCCATGTTTTGAGGGTGTAAAACCATTTTGAAGTTTAAGGAAAAACCCGATTTTTTAGCGTACCAGTGAGTTTTCAGTGTTAAAATCTACTGGTCTACTGAGCTTCAAAGCTTCAAACCTCTCCCTATGGAAAGAGGACTTCTAGAGAAGTCCATCGGACCGGTTAGATGTGGAAACCGAATCCAGGAAACCCACTGTTTCCGGATTCGTATTTCATACAGTGTCTGCCTTCACTGTCTGCTAGTGCAGACAGTGGAGGAAGGCGACTCTCGGATATTTTCGGACGGTCCGAGCCCTTAGGACGGTCCGAAAGGAACCCTTCAGACGTTCCAAGCTTCATCCGAAGCCCGGAAGCGCCCGAAGCAAGCCAGACTCGCCTGGATGTTCCGAGCCCAATTCGGAAGGACCGAACCCTACTCCGACGATCAAAGCCCTATTTCGGATGTTCCGAGGTACACAGACCCACCGAGACCCTTTTTCGAGTTCTTTTAGTTCGGAAGGACTTCGAATGATCCAAAACCTAATCCTCGGACGATCAGAAGTCAGACCTTAGTCCGAGGTCAGTGACTAGTTTAGACAGTGGTTCGGATGATCCAATGCCACAGTACCTGGTTCCGAGGCATGTTCCGAGGGACCCAGTTTTTAAGTGTCAAATCTTGATTGTTATTGATTGCATGTGATGTTAGTACCCCATTATTAAATTAAAATTGTACTAACCCTCTTCTCTTATTACTATAGTATATATACTATTGTATTCACTTCTAGGCCGACTCTATTGGTCAGGCACTGAGTGATTTCACTTCCAGGCCGACGCTATATTTGTCGGGCACTGAGTGACTTCGAGGCCTTACTCAAAGTGTCAGATCTGGTAATGCCCAGAAGACAATATGAGTTTTGGACTGAGCATCCTATTATTATATCTTGTGGATTATTGTATTTTAAAAAGGGTAGAAACCAAGTATGAGACTCAATTCCATGTACTTTGAATATTTTTGGGAAAACAAGTATGATTTCAAAATACCACTTGTGTGTATGTATTTGATGCTATGTATATTGATTGTGCACTTGTTTGTTTGTTTGAACAGACACCGCGAAACCACACAGTTACGGTGAGGGAACTTGACTTTGCAGTAAGATGTAAACATGTTTTTATTGAGATGAGTCTTGAGCAATGAGTGGTTTCAGATTTGATGAACCCACTCATGTGCCTAGATATGATGCACTGTTGTAAGAAGTGCTTATGATGCTTATGAATGCTATGATGTTGATCATATGAAATGTGTAATATTGCTTCCACATGCCCTTGACTATTGAACCAATATCGGCCAAGTGTGTGAGATGGTTTACGTCTACTGGACCATGGGTGTCGACAGTTGCTGACTTAAGGGTGTCAGTATCGGCTATGGGAGAGCCGGAGATGTATTGCAAGGATGTATTTTGACCGTGTTGGGACTTAATAGAATGGTCTCAGCGTAGTATGTAGGTGTTACGTTGGATGACAGCAATAGTGGAAGGAATGATGAATTATGGGAATGATGATGATATTATGCTTATTTGTTATCAAGCATGAGATGTTATATTGCAACTGTTGATTATATACTAACCTGTTGTTTACTTAAAACTGCACTGTTATATTTCCTTCATTAGGCTAGTTAGCTCACCCCACTTACCTTTCAGGAGATGAACCCGAGGAGGAGAACCTTCTATTTAAAGCTTAGGGTGGATAAGCTGCCGTGTTGCTTTGGGATTCCCACTAAGGGGAATACCCTTGTCTTTGTTTTTTGGTTCTTGGAACCATTAGTTTTTGTAAAGTACCGGTTGTGGTACTTGATTTGTATTAATGTGATGTACTATGACTACTACGCTACTGTAGTTACTCTGATGTTTTAACGATAATTCAGTGTTGAAATTATGTGATCATGTATATGTTGTTACTTTTGTATCTATTGTTGGGTAGACTTACGGTATAGGTTTGAGTCCACATGTTGGGATCATGTGTGACCTTTGGGCCTAACTATTGATCCGGCCCAGTTAGAATGCTGGAGTGTTGTCTTAGCTTTCAAAAAAAAATAAAAAATCAGTCCCGTTCAGGGCCCACCCTTCGGGTCGGGGCATGGCAATACACATCTCCATGTCCGACATAATTATATTTGCATCTCATAAATGAACACTCAATGCATCACCAACACCTTTCGAGTATCACATTCAATATCTGTTTATTCAGTTAGAATTTTTCACAATTGCACATCGTTGACTGGAGTACACTCGAACCGATCCCTTGTCACATGTTCAATTTCAATGGTTTCCCCTCTACTGAGTGGCTTAGAAAATAAGGGGACCAGTTCGCGTCACTCCATGTCCAGGAATAAGCATTTTTGAATTATGCAAATGCATGCTAAATCGTGATAAGTCCCCTCACAGTGTATGGAGTTGGAAAATCTGAAGCGGGCAAGCGGGTTGATGGGTGGAAAGAAGCTCAATTTGTTCAAACAAGGAAGGGTGAATAAGTAAATAAAGTAAAATAAGCTAAAACGAGAACGGATTGAAAACGGGCCTAAAACTGGGCTGGGTTCAAAACGGGCCGAACTGGGTCGGGCCTGTTAGAGGTGGGTTGAACCAGGTCTGGGCCTGGTTGGACCGAACCCAACTGGGCTAGGACTAGACCAGATCTGAACCAATCTGTTGGGTCGGGTTTGGGCCAATGGGCCGGGCAGTTGGGTCATAACCCAAGCCCAAGAGTTGGGTCAACCCAAAAGCCCAGTCGAGTCGACTCGAACTCGTTGAGTCAACTTGGTCACTCAACTAAGTCGAAGAGTGGAGGGGAAATACTAGAGAAAAACAGGGAAAATCGGGGAAAATGAAGGAAAACCAAAAAGGGGAAAAAGATTAAGAATAAGGGGGAAAAACTAAAAAAAAATCGAGGAAAACCAAGTAAAAACAAGGAAAACTCGAGAAAAATCATGGAAAATTGATGACAATCGAAAAAGAAGGGAGATGGAAAATGAGATAAACGAAGAGAAGAAAAAGGGAAGAAGAATACCTGGAAGGCGAGAATCGGCAACCTTGGGTGGCAAAAGGGGGCGTCGAGCTCCAAACCAGCCAGAGAAAGGGATGTTAGCACCGACAAAGGGAGGGAAGATGAGGGATTAGGGGAGAGAGACTTCAGAGAAGGAGGGTTAAAGAGAGTGAGAGAGAAATTAGAAGAAGCTGAAAGAGAGAGAGAGAGAGAGGAGATGAGGGGTTACTAGAACAGAGGCACCCCAAGGAGGAGGAAGGCAAAGGGTTGTGGCGGGACTGTAGCTGGAATGCTACAGTGCTATGGAAGAGGGGTTTTAAGAAAGGGGGAGAGGGAAAGGGAAAAGGGGGGGGGGGGGGGGGGGGGTGGGGGGGGGTGTTTTGGGTTTGAAACTTCTCCTTTTTTTAATTTCTTTTTTAATAAGGTCTCATAAAAATCAAAACCCGTGAAAATGAATTTCAAAACCGACATGGAGTTTTTCATAAAACAAATTCAAAACCCAAAAAAATTCTAAATGTCGGACGTCGAGAGAAATGTGTGAATTTTCAAATGTTTTTCATGATAGAAAACACAAAAATACCAAAATACTCTTTTGAGTTCTCGAACTCGAAATCAGATAAACTTGGGGCCACTCTCTCAAAGTTACCAAGGTCCTGAAAACAACTCAAAGATTCACAAATCTCCCAAAAAAAAGGGAAAATCAGAACGGGTCATTACAATCACACAGAGTTTTAGCTTCAAAAGACTATCAATTGAGACCCATTGTTTAGGTGGCAGCCACATGAACGAATTTGACACATCATCAACCACATCACAACCTGCACAATGGCCATATGACATGCCAACATGGTAAGAATAAATTGTGTAATTTATATTAATAAATCATGTTTTAACCCGTTAATCATGAAGATTATGGTTTAGGCTTTTAGAAAAGTTCATGATCGGCCCAATCAGACCTCAGTAGCTCGTTGATCCAACTCACTTAAGTTGGAATGGCAAAATGATAATTTACCATAAATAATGTTATTTTAATGATTTTATATTATTGTGTAAATATTGTTTGAGTTAAATTGATTTCTTTGATGAATTTAAATTCTGAAATTATAGTCTTTTAAATTGTAATTTTGATTTTCAGAAATATTAATAAATTGATCCGAAAAGGTCCCGATCTATAAGAAATAATTATTTTAAATAATTTTGAAATAAAAAAATATAAGAAAATACATTATGATTAATCAGTGTATAAGCTTATAATTTTGTATTTTTAGATTTTGAAAATAAAAGTTTAAAAGTCTTTAAATAAATGCAATTTGATCTAAGGAAATTGTGTAAAATATGATTTTATTTATTGATTTTTTTAAAGTATTATTTTCCAAAATTTATAGTAATTATGGATTTTAAAAGTTAACAACTTGGATCAGATGGATTAAATTAATTAATTCTTTTAATTAGCTAAATATTAGAAACAAATAGAAGTGGACTAAAATACAATTATGTTTCTTGGACTAAAATGCAAATAACCTAAAATTTTAAAACACCTGCGTAGCAGGTGACGAGCTGCTGAATCGAAGGTGATTCATACAGATCATTGTGTAATCCTCACAGAGCTAGTGGCAAGCCTAGTGAACTATCCCTCCACCTCTATTTAAGCTCAGCATAGGTAATAGGGTTTCTTTCACTTAAACTGTTTTTCCTCTAGCTTCTTCTTCCCTCTGTTACTTTCTTCTTTCAAAGGTTGAAGTGGAAAAATTTTCAAGTTTTCAAAATTCAACCTAACTTTCCAAACGAAGGTGACCATTGTATTTGTTTAGGATCAAGTTGAACTAAATTTGGTTTAGATTTGAGTCTTTAAAATGATTTTTAAAGTTAGTGGAAACTTTAATTTTTCATGTGTTTTTGAGTATTCAATTAGTAAAATCAGAGGTTTTTCTTATCTGTTTATTGTCCAATTTATTTCGAAATTGTAGAGAACTGATAGAGGAACATATCTGACCTAAAGGATGAGAAAAACAAATTCAGAAAACCCACTATTTTTTTATTCGTATTTCACTTTGTCCGTCCTGTCATTACACTGATTGCAGGTGACAGGTGAAGAAGACGATCTTCAAAAGATCCGAGACATGGCTCGGAAGTTCCGAAGCAAGCAGAGGCCAATTGTTTTCTCTGCCGCTGCCAGATAGACACAGAAGTTTCGAGGACATCTGCGGACGATCTGAATGGATCAAAATATCCAAACAGACCTTGACAAGTTCCAAAGCAGACCAAGACCAACTGTTTTTCCTGTTCTGTTGTTTTCTTTTCGGAATAGGCTCAGACTTTCCGAGAGCTGAACTTCAGAAGTTCTGAATAATAAATCCATGTTCCGAAGGATCTGATAACATCCAAACTTTAGGACAGTGGCTTGGAAGTTTTGAAGCCACAATACCAGGTTTCAAAGCATGTTCTGAGGAATCCAGAACTGGTTCTTAGAATTTGTTTTGATCAGGATCTAGGTTAGATTTAGATCTTACCCTTTGATGTTGATATGCAGAGACCTAATTCTTAATAAAAATGATAGTAAGCCTTGCATGTCTTATTATTGCCTTGTGTGTTAACTTCTAGGCCGAAATCCTCTATCTGTGGCGCAGCGGAAATGCCGCCCGATAGTTATATGTAGTGCAACGATTAATTGCACTACTCGGTAGAAAAAAAGGGATCGAGCACTGAGTGATTTTCATTCTCTCTAGACCTAGCTCAATATATCTCATGGTCTAATTCAGAAGATAATACGAGTACTGACCAAAGCACCTTATATCTCTAGGCCAAACTCATTACGTCTCCATGGTCAAATCCAGAAGACAATATGTGTAGTGGCCTGAGCACTATTATATGTACACTTTGGGCAAAGTCTCAATGCTCTACACTGGTCAGGAAAAAATATGAGACTAGGCACTGAGTACTTTATTGGATATTTTGATTGATTTATTTTGGATTATAACTAAAAGGGAGTAGCAACCTACTATGAGACTCATAGCCATTTCCCTTGAATTTTTTTCGGAAAATGAGTAGAAAGATTTGAAAGACTATGAATGTATGTTGTACTATCTCTGAATGTGTATAATATTGATTATGAGTGTATATTCATTGTATTTCTATTTGTGTAACAGATACTCGCGATATCCTACGTTATTCAATGAGGAGACTTAGTGATACAACATGGGCAAATCAAGTTTTGTAAATTTAGTGCAATGAGTGGTTTTATGGATTTTACACTGCTTCCATGTGAAGGATGAAAATAAGTTCTAACTGTTAGAACGGAAGCAGAACACGGTGTTAGGGAGTCGAGGTGTACTAGTCTATAAACGAAGAACGAACACTAACATGCTTATACTTGATATATTGCTATGAGATGTTCATATTGATACTATTGATGTTTATCATGCATGATATTGTGGTATTGATGATGAAATGCTCTGATGTGAGAACCTGAGCATCATGTTATGATGAGAGATGAATCTATGAAGTTGATACTGCCTCCACATACACTTAGCTGCTGGACTATGGTAGACCAATGAGGTCATATATTATTAGCAATAGACTGGACCATTTAGGTCATATATTATTGGCAATAGGTCCGACATTGGCCCGACCATTGGGGTTGTTTATACTCTTGCAAGATATTGCATTTTGATAGTGCTGGGAATTAATGCATTTATAGCCAGTGTAGTGCTTTGGTGTGACAGTGGTATGACAGTGGTATGGCAATGATGGTGACTTGATAAATTGGTATAGTAGACCAATTATGAATGCAACTATAATAAATGGTATAAGTAGACCATCATGATGTTATTAATTAATCTGCATGTTCTAACCTGATGTTGATTTTTGTATTATGTTAAGTTCTCTTCACTGGGCATGTAGCTCACACCTTTTACATTTCAAGAGTTGTACCTGAAAGTCCATTTTTCAATGTGCTTAGAACAATATGATTGACCCTAGAGGAAGAGGAAAATGAGGATGAGGATGAGGGAAGAGGAGGGGGGGGGGGGGGGGGGGGGGATGAATAGGTCAATTCCATTTTCCATGGTATTTACAAATTTCTTGATTGTCTTAAGTGCAGTGGAACATTAATAAAGAGATTTGTTTAGTGTGGTAGCTTGTTTATAAATTCTTTGAACATTCACACTAAGATTATGACCCTTAACATATTGCTTGATTATTGATGCTTGTGCACAATGTGTCATATAAGATAATCAATGTCCAAAGTAATGTGTGTTGAGAAGAGTACGTAAATGGTAAATATAAACACACAAATCAAACACTATAAGATCAATTTAAAGTGGTTCAGTTAGATAACCTACATCCACTGTTAGGACTCACTCAACTTTGAGCTATCTCCAAAATCCACTAAGTGAGGACTTACACCCTCACAATTATAGTAGGAATTCTACCTCACTCAATCCGCTGGGAATTTCACCCACCACTGTAGATTAGGAATCCCACCTATCCATTTGACTGGGAATTCCACCTACCACATGTGCTGGAGAATACGCTTTAGATTTTTTATAGTGGTTCCAGAACCAAGCTTCCTTAATCCACTTTCAGAACAAATGTTTTAAAACAAAATTAAAACCAAGAAGCACTTGCCTTTGAAGCTCTATCTCTTGATTGTGCTTTTTCAAGATCCCACCCAATGTGTGCCGACGCTCCTCCTTTTAGCCGCCGTAAAGCAATCACAATCCAAGGTGACAAGGAAACTGGCTGTATCAAAGGTTTACTAGTTTATAATCCTTTCCTCTTTCTCACTTACAAATTCAATCAATAGATTGATTGTTTATGATTTTACTTTGTTCCTCTCTCTCTCACAACTCAATCCATATGATTGGTTGTATTTGATTCCCCAAGTGTAAACACGAGAGAGAGAGTGATCTTTCTTTTGGCCCTTGTTTAAGCTCACTGATATTGATGGGGGTCCAACTGATTTTGCTGAAAGATGCCAAATGGTTGCATAAATATTGGTTTATATAGAGAAAGCAACCAATTATAGCAACGGTAATGTACCGACAGGTCGGGTGCACCGAGGGGTCGGTGACTAGAAATGTTACCGTTCAACAACCCGATCATTGCACCATAATGCACTCCCAACTGTAATATTCTTTCTCGGTCGACATGTCGGTGTTACCGATGGGTCGACAGTTATGGTACCAAGAGGTCGGTCAATACTAGAGGCTTGATATGAGGCAACAACATGTTGACAGAGTTTCAAGTCCAAAAACCAGTCATACCCAGAATGACCTGTTGCCCTTTACTGAGGGGTCGGTCATGGCTACTCTCAATCGGTCTTTGAACTTCCGATATATCTACTTTATCGAGAGCCCACCTGAGTTCTAAGTTCCAGAACTTAAACATCTTTGTCGAAAAGTCGTTGACCACGAGGGGTCGTTTCAGCCTTTCACCGAGGGGTCGGTACATAGGAGACTCTAGATCAGAGGCTTTCTCATAACGACAGTTCTTATGATCCCAAACCTATGTCAATCTGGCCGACCAGTCTTTGACCACGATGGGTCGATCTTATCTCCACCGAGGGGTCGGTGAGTACGACTGGTTGAGCTGACATTAAAAAGAAAATACATATTTCCAAGTTGGGTTCTAATTCACTGTCAAACTTCCTTTCTAGGCTTTTCATGATTTAACCATTTGTTTAGTTAAGCCTAGGGATAGTCGTCTCTAAGGTGTGGGTAGCATCTAAGGTCATCTATGACCATAATACATGTTTTGTGATTTCCATAACAATGAGCTTCAATTTGATGGAGCATGATCTTTACTCTTGATCACCATGGGTCTTTAATTTTCCAGCAAGTGCTTCTTTTCGAGTCATGAAATTTACAAACTTAGGGACTTGGCCAAGCCGAGGCACTAACAATCTCTGCCTTTGTCAATTTCATAACAAAACCTAGAAGCTAACCCATTTACAATACCACCCTTATTACATCTCATTTGAATACAAAATATTACATCAATTATATGTACATATTCAAATGGAAAACAAGACTATGATATTTATATTTTTGTTCAACTTGCTTCATTTCATTTTTTTCTGTTCAAGTACATAAGCAAGCAATACTAGAAAATCATTAGAGGAGTTAGTCCCAAAACATAAATATGCATTCATGGACTAAATAAGATTTATATTCAAGCTCCCCCACATTCCCTGATTTCCTAGACACTACTTAGTGTTGAGAAGATTTCTCCTCCAATATTCTTGAGTTTGATCTCCCAAACTCCAAGTATAGATATTCTCCCTATGTCCATTGGCTTCTACATCTTCTTCCCCTTTATGGCTCTCTTTTCTTAGAGGCCCAAGCACTTCGGCTTCACCAATTAGTCCCCATAATTGGTTTTGATGTTTTTTAGCTTCTACTAATTTCTCCCCCATTTTGTCATACAATTGACAAAGATTAGTAGATAGACATCAAGTTTTAAACACTCCCCTGTGCTACTTGCATCTAGTGCTTAACTAAGTTCTATTCTAACTCATGTTCTCCCTTATGGTTCAATGCACACTTATCGTGCATCATGGTTAGTTTGTCCCTGCACAAACTAAGTTCCAGCTTTAGCTAATTTCTTCTATGAGTTAGGCTAATGTCCTATCTTTCCTATAGTCTTCTCCCCCATTCTCCAAGCTATCTTTTATAGCTTTTTTGACTCATCTCCCCCATGGAGTAAGCTATAATTTTCAGCTTCTCCATATTCTCTCCCCTATAAACTCAGTTGCTTCTAAATTTATTTTTCTTCAAGCTTCTTTTCAAGCTTGCATTCACCTTCCTTCTTATACTATCATGACCAGTGACAACAGCTAATTAGCACATATTTTGTGCTCCCCCAAATTCTAAGGTGTGTGTAGCATCTTAATGTTTCTTAATACAAAACCAACTCATCCAAACCTTGATGTTTGTTTATTTAACAAAATCCATGTTAGACATGAGATAGAATGCATTTCATTAATACACACACTAATCAAACCATATCATTTCATTGATAAACAAATCAATACATATGGTTAGGGAGAGGGGCAAATGGATGCTTAGACAAAACATTAACATAGTTTTTCCAAAATATGAAACATAAATTATGAAAAGCTATCCTAAGCAAAGCCATCTTGAGGAGGAGATGCTGGAGGGGATGGGTCAACACGTCGGGAAAGGTTGATGATTGACTGTCGTAATGCAGAGACTTATTCGTGGGCACTCTGAGTGAATCTATCCACGAAGTCATCTAACCCATCCAAGTGTGCCTCAATTTGAGAGACATGATTTTCGATTTTACAGATGAACCGAATCAGGGTTTCTAACTCAGAGGTGTCTGCATTTTTTACATTCACTCCTCTTTCTTCATCAGAGCTGTCCAGCAAGGAGATTGCTTCTGCTTCGATTCTCAGGTTTTGTCCAGATTGAGACCTGAGAGAGTACCGATAACTGGATCCAGTTTTAGGGACAGGGGTTCTTCTGCGAGAGGTATTCTTCAGAGCAAGGACGGTAAAGCTAGGTTCGGGAACATCCTATATGACCTAGGTGATCTCCTGAAGAAATGGGAGCTGGAATCAGGGATTTTTCAGGTGATCGAAGACTGAGATTTAGCTGTCTCTCTTTTCGACATGGTTGCTTGGGAAGAGCTGATCAAAGTTTATCCGAACACTAAATCTCACAGACACCGTAACACCATTGCTTCTTGAAGTGAGAAAAGGAGAGAAGGAAAACGCCAGAGCTTTGCAGGAGAAGGAACGGATTTTACATGATATGGAAAATATCGAATAGACCAGAATGCGAGACCTGACACTGCTTCCATGTGAGGGATGAAAATAAGTTCTAACTATTAGAACGGAAGCATAACACGGTGTCAGGGAGTCGAGTTCTATTAGTCTATAAACGAATAATGAACTCACTTATGTGCCTAGACTTGATATATTGCTATGAGATGTTTATATTGATACTAATGATGTTTATCATGCATGGTATTGTGGTATTAATGATGAAATGCTCTGATGTGAGAACCTGAGCATCATGTTATGATGAGAAATAAATCTATGAAGTTGATACTGCCTCCACATACACTTGGCTGCTAGGCTGTGGTAGACTAGTGATGTCATATATTATTGGCAATAGGCCGGGCATTGGCCGGACCATTTGGCTCGTTTATGCTCTTACAAGGTGCTACATTTTGACCGTGTCGGTACTTAATGCATTTATAGCTAGTGTAGTGCTTTGGTGTTACAGTGGTATGGCAGTGATGGTGACTTGATAAATTGGTATAGTAGACCAATCATGAATTCAGGTATGATAAATGGTATAAGTAGGCAGGGGCGGCCCTGGCGATAGGCGACCGGCTATAGGCGAAATAGGCGGTCGCCTAGGGCCCCCAAATAAAAAGGGCCCCCAAGTCCATAAGCTACTTTACTATATGTTAAATAGTTAATAATGTATATTTAAAGTGTAAATTCATTCTTATCCAGTTGGTTAGAATTGTTGATAATAATTTTTTTTACTTTTATCAAGTTATTTAATAATAATAATGAAAAATAACAATAATTTGAATTAATACTATTTGAAATCATTTAATTATTTTTAACTATTTCGAATTTAGAACACTCAAAATTGAAAATTTATATATTGATATTTTTTCTACTCAATTTAAAGTGTAGGTTTCTTAAAAAATTAAAATAATGATAGTAACAATCATAATAATTATTATTATAGTCCTCATTTTATTGAGTTTAATAATAATAATAAAATAATTTTAATTAATAAAGAATCTTTTAAAATATATCTATCATCTAAATAGAAAGAAAGAGAAATCTATATTGAGTTGATAGTTTTGAATTAAAAATAATTTAAGCTTTTAAAATTTGAAGAGATGAAAAAACATAGTTTTATTCATTTGATCAATGTAGATTTTATTAGAAGTAATATATAAATCATTATAATTAAGATAATTTTTAATTTTTTTAAAATATAGAAAAATTGAAAAATTAAAATAATAATAATATCTTTGTTTCAAATGAGAATTTGCATTAGTGTATCTCAAAATAAGAATAAATTTTAAATAATACTTTATTATAAATTTGATTATGATATTTTTTTTTAGTTTCACACATTGTAAGAAAAACTTTTATGATTTTATTTTTTGTGAGTACATAAAGGCCCCATCTTAAAAACTCGCCTAGGGCCCCTGAAATCTCAGGGCCGGCCCTGTAAGTAGACCATTATGATGTTATTGATTAATGTGCATGTTCTAACCTGATACTGATTATTGTATTATGTCAAGTTCTCATCACTGAGCTTGTAGCTCACACCCCTTACATTTCAAGAGTTGTACTTGAGGAGGAGGAACCTCCATTGCAGGCTTAGGATGAGAAAGCCGGTACTGTCGTTTGTATCTTCCACGGCTGGGAGATACATTCATTTTGTTTTGTTGGTTTATAAACCATATTTTGTATAAGTGCCTCATGTGGTACTTATTGTCTTTCTAAGCATATATTAGACCGCTATGCTACTGTTAGCAACTTTGATATGAATAATGATGTTTTGATAATGTTATAGAAATATTTGTTTGTATGATATGTGTTGTATATGGGTAGATATATGGTATATGTTTGAGTTCACGTGTGAAGAGCATGTGTGACATTTTATTATCTGAGCTTAACTGTTTATCCTGAAGATCCAGCTCAATTAAGATGTTAGTTGATTGAAGCAGGGCCGGCCTTCAGATTTCAGGGGCCCTAGGCGAACTTTTAAGAAGGGCCTTTTATATACTCATCAAAATTATTTAAAATTATTCTTATTTTGAGATGCAAAATTACTAATTAAATTACAATATTCAAAATTTTTAACATTTATTTTTCAATAAATAAGATAGTTAATCCATTCAATCTTTCTTCTCACATCGTAGACTGGAGATAAGATTTTATCAATTTTAATTTTGAAAAACTTATTTCTGCATATGTAACTATAACTGGTATAATTAACATTATTTTATAACTAATTCAAGCATTTGGAAAACAACAATTCATTCTTTTTATATAATTTAGCAATTCATTCTTTTGGTATTGTATCTTTTATCATATTCGAGTGGACACTAATACAAAATCTCATTTGAAATGAATATATTATTATTATTTTAATTTTTCAATTTTTCTGGATTTTTTAAAAAATTAAAAATTAAAAATATCTTAATTATAATGATTTATACTTATATATTACATCTAATAAAATCTACATTGATCAAATGAATAAAGCTATATTTTTTCACCTCTTCAAATTTTAAAAATTTTAAATTATTTTTAATTCAAAATTATCAACTTAATATAGATTTCTCTTTCCTCTATTTAGATGATAGATATATTTTAAAAGATTATTTATTAATTAATTTTTTATTTTATTATTAAACTCAATAAAATGAGGATTATAATAATTATTATGATTGTTACTATCATTATTTTAATTTTTTAAAAAATCCACGCTTTAAATTGATTAAAAAAATTATAACTATATAAATTTTCAATTTTGAGTGTTCTAAATTTAAGATAAGCATTATTATTAAATAACTCCATAAAAATAATAATTATACACAGTCGGGATTTGAACTCGAGCCTGCATTTTTCAAGAGGCGCGTTCTAACTGACCTGGACCACAATGAATATGTGTTTTAATTATGCATTATTAACTATTTAACATATAATAAATGAGCTTATAGACTTGAGGGCCCTATTTATTTTGGGGGCCCTAGGCGACTGCCTACTTCGCCTATAGTCAGGGCCGACTCTGGATTGAAGATTATAAAAATAAAATAAAATTAGTAGCATTTCAAATCCAAAAATGAGTCAGAGTTGTCACGGTAAATACGTTGGTGCGAGGAGCCTGTGGACCACAATGAAGACCACTTTAGCAACTCCAAATTGGAAAGTCTCTCTTGCTTGGGCGTATTCTCGAGGTTTTCTCATTCACTTATTTTTTACTGATTTTTTTACTACATATTTGACCTACTAAATGCCTTGCGCCCCTACCTTTGTCATATGCCAAATGACTAAATAGGGGTGGAGCATCTTTACCGTACCTTGAGTTCGTTTTCTTGATGGGCATGACTTTTCTTTTGACAGGGTGGCATTCTCTTGTTGAAGTAAGCACGAGCAGGATTGTTGCTCAGGGTTAACGGGAGTGAAGTAGTTTGCGACACGGTCAACAATGGCTGAGATGCGAGAGTGGAGGGTCAAACAACTTTCTAGATTGCACACAATGTAGCTTTTATCATTCCTTTGATGGCCGGTATGTCCTTCATTGTAGATCTCTGGACTTGCAACATTGATCCTGATATGCAATGAAATAAATTTACAGTGAATTCCTTATCCAAAGTTATTTCGTGAAAACGCTAAAAAGTTGTTTCAATGTATTAAGTGTATTTTTCTTAAAAAAAAATTAAAAGCTGTTTGAGTGTTAATTTCATAAAAGTTGATTGAAAAATCTTGAAAATTTTAACATAGAAAATTCATCAATAAATATATAGAGATATTTGAAATGGTGATAATAATTTACTAAGAAGAAAAAAGATGATTACAACCAACCAACAGGTGTAACAGAGCAAAAAACATGAGCTTGCATACAGCCAAAGAAGATACCTGAAAACAAAATGGCTCACCACAACAAAATTGAAAATGTCTCACCCAAGGGAACACCCGAAGGGAAGACGATTGCACAAAGGAACAGTAAAAAAGGATTGACTTGACAGTAAAAAACTCTCTTCATGAAAGGAGATTTTGAGTTTGATTCACGCTCAAATCTCTTTAAACCTCTCTAGGATTCTCTATGAAATTACTCCTTATCAACTTATCAATATATGTACATTGAGAGATTTACTCATGTTCATAAAATTAGTCTCACTATTAATATAAAATTGAAGATACCCACCCATATTAAAAAAAAAAATTAAGTCACCCATTATCACTTAGTTCTTGAAAACTCAATTAAATGAGACAACACCGTCACTCTTCGCCACCGAGAAATGAATAAAGAAATAATAAAAGTAAAGTAAATCAACCTATCATGCAGAGGTCGGCAATCACTTCGATGACGTCAGCAATCATACGCCACACCAGGATTGGAAGCCCACTTGATGGTGCAAGATGAATCACGTTCAACCTATCCATGGGAGAGAATTATGTTGATGAGAAGATGAATAAAAGTTAGGCAACCAATCCTGTAGAGGTCGGCAATCTCTTCAATGACGTCAGCAATCACCCACAGGAAGACACCTGGGATTGGAGGCCCACTTGATGGTGCAACATGAATCACCTTCAACTACGCGGGGAGCGAATTATGTTGATGAGAAGCTTAAGATCAAGCGTCAACGCTTTTTCTTCCACTATGAAGGCATCAACGCTTTCATTTATAATTATTTTTGTTAAAAACATATTTTCTAAAAATATTAAAAATAGTTTTGAATGACTGAGTTAATTTTTTTAAAAAATGTAAAAAAAATTATATGGTACTTTCTAAAATTTAATAAATTAAAATTTTAAAGACTTCTAAAATTAAAATGTGATTATTTTCTCAAGTAAACTAATAAAGTTAAAAAATCTTAGTTATAAATATTACTGATTCCTCAAATACTTACACTAATTGCTAAACTAAAGTAATTTTTTTTTCTTCTTTTAAATCATTGAGCATTCTATTTTTAGAAAGGAAAACTTGACTTATTCTTATTTATATAATAAAAGTACTTTTTAACATTTTATACCTAGACTTGTGTCATATATGGGAAGTTAATTGTTGACCTTATAAAAATGAAATAGATACCCTAAATTTACGTTAATATTAAAATTTATCATAATTGAAAGCACTATTTGTATGATATAAGAATATGAAATGTAACGCCCCATCCCACTACGGGTGCGTTCTCTCTAAAACATCTCAAAAAGTCGCAAAAGACAAATAACGAGTCTCTTTTTTTTTTAAGAAAAAGGGGATAACTACCTCCCGCTCACAAACCACGTCCATAAAGTCAAGAAACATAACAAACGACCTTTGACAAACTGAACATAGTTATACAGTCATCCAAACAAGCATGTAATAATAAATCCATGCAAACTAGGGTCTCTCAAGTTTATAATGCAAACATGAACATAAATGTTTGACTACTGCCGCTCCTCCCTATGCTTACTCAAAGGCCTCGTTCGGCCCCTCCACGATCGGGGTACCTGAAAGGTAAGGGGTGAGCTAATCAGCTTAGTGAAGGGATAAAACATATCACATGTCAGCAGCATAACAGATACCACATGTATTAAATAGAGTAAACCTCATAATGGAAAGAATGTCTATGTACATGAGTACTCAAAAGTACTACTGACTAATGGTCCCACTGACCAGTCCGGGGCATCACCTTCATAACTCACAATGACTCACCAACAACTCCGGTCTCCCTTACTGATACAAACGGGAGACCATATAATATTCAACTGCCTCAATCGCCGGAATGCAACGGGGAAATCCGCATCTCCTCTCAACCGCCGGAGCATAACGGGGAAGCCAATCTCAAGAGCAGGCACCTCAACCGTCGGAAAGCAACGGGGATACCCACATCTCCTATGGGGGTCTCAACCCTCGGAGCGTAACGGAGAAGTCCTCCCAACAACCAACATCATCCTATCATCGTAACCATATACACATATAAATGGTCCCTCTGTTACGACACCCAACGACACCACGTTCGTTGCGGGTTACCTCTCCTACCTGCACGTGATATCATGATCGTACATAACATATACACACATTCCAATTTAGTTAACCAAAATCAGTATCATACTCTATTATGTAAATCAATAGCATATAACGAGTTACTTAAAACACACATCTCCATGTCCGACATGTGATTATATTTGCATCTTATACGTAAACACACAGTTTATCATCAACACCTTCCAAGTATCATATTCAATATCCAACACATATCTTACTCTTAGCATAAATTTGTCGCATGTTATAAACAAACACAACATGTTGTCATTAAGTTCCAAGCATTACATTCGATGTCCAACACATATCTTATTATCTTCACAAATCTACTCACACATTATACTTAAATACATACTATATTACAAAAGTTTCAACATCCTGTTCAGTATCCATTCATCCGATCAAAATTTCTCAGTAATCGTATATAGTTGACATGAGTACACCCGAATGGGTCCCTTGCCACAGTTTCATTCGACAGTTCCCTTACCGAGTGGCTTAATAAACAAAGGGCCCCATTCAAGTCACTCCATGTTCATGATTAAGGGTTAAAATAAATGCGAATGCATGCTAAAACGGTGATAAGTCCCCTCACAGTATGTGCAAGGTCGGAATCCGAAGCAAGCAAGCGGCTTGAAAGGTTGTAGGGAGCTCAGTTTGTTGAAAAAAGAAGAATGAATAAGTAAATAAGGTAAAAAGGGCTAAAACGAGACCGGACTGAAAAATGGGCCTAAAACTGGGTTGGGCCCAAAATGGGCTGAACTGGGTTGGGCCGTGAAAATGGGTCGGGCCTGGAAATGGGGCCTGCCAGACTGGGCCAGACCAAAATTGGTTGGGCCTGGAAACAGGCTTGCCAGATGGCCAGACCAAAACTGGTTGGGCTTGGAAACGGACCTACGAGACTGGGCCGGACCAAAACTGGTTGGGCCGGACTAGGTCTAGGCCTGGAAATAGGTCAGGCCGAGTTCAAGACTGGCTGGGCCAAATCCAGGGCTGAGCCCAAGGCAGAGTCTGGGCTTGAGTGGACTAGGCCGGGTCCAAGACTGAGCTAACCAAGGGCTTGAACTCAGTCCGTTTGGCGACTCAGTCGAACCGACTCAGTTGTCCAACTTAGTAGGGAAAAGGAGAAAAGAGAGGGAAAACGAATTCAGGGAAAACGAAATCAAGGAAAACGAAATCAGGGAAAAAAATCTAGGAAGAAATTATCGAGAAAAGAAAAATGAAACAAAAAAAAACAAGGAAGGAGAAGAAATCAGAGAAATCGGGAAAGTCAGGGAAAATCGAGGAAATAGAGGGAAATCATGGAAAACCAGAGGAAAAGGGGGAAGGAAAACCAAGTAAAAGAGAGGAAAATCAAGAAAATCAGAGGGAGAAGAAAGGGGGTGAAGGAGAGTACTCAAAATTGTTAGAGATGGCAAGAAGAGAGAGGAGAGGGGGGGGGTGGGGGAAGTCAGAAATCTCGAGCGGCGAACATCTGAAGGCGACGACTGCTTGAGCAGACAAAGGGAAACGGGGAAAGGCGGAAGAAGAAGAAACACCGAGAGAGAGAGAGAGAGTGCGGCGGCATTGTAGCAAATCGCTACAATGCTGCAAATGGCATTTAAGAGAGTTGGGTTGTCTAGGGTTTTAGGGAAGGGTAAGGGTTTAAGTGTTCTGAATCCTTTTTTTTTCAAGGTTCTTAAAGGATTTCTTTTCAAAAGAAATAAAAACCCATTGGAATTGAAAACCCGAATAAATCTCGAGTGTCGAACGTTGAGCGAGAAAATGTGTGATTTTTTTTTTTTACAGTACACATAATAGTTCAAAATTACTGAATTACCAAAATGTCACTTCGAGTTTTCAAACTCGAAATCAGATAATTAGGGCTCACCGTGGAGCCCACACTCTCCTCACTGCTATTACTGTAACACCCAGCCCTTCTCACATCGAAAATCAACGTCTGCTTTTTTTTTAAATATCAGAGTATGAGCAAGAGCGGTATGTCACGACGCGAGCTAAGTCCGAACTTCCAAAGTCCGACCCTTAACTGGCCAACCCTGTGTGTGCCTGGAACACAGTCCATGAGAATGGTTCACACATAACCAAACGATACACACGCGGAATGAAACATCATTGCGGAATAAAATAGAACCAAGTCCTCTTCCATTGATAGCAAAGTACATAGTCAAATAATCACATTAACCATTATCCAAATAAAAATCCAATAACATCCAACCATAGCAAAATATCTAAGTTATTACATTCCAAATTCTAGATACTCTAAATACAAATCCATGAGTATCTTTATTCAAAACATGTAAAACAAATCATCCAAGCTCCTATGCTTGGCCTTCCTTACGTTCCCCATTTTCCTCAATTCCTGCATCATTCACTATAGGGTAGAAGTAAGGCGTTAGTACAACGCGCCCAGTAGGTATTCCAGTTAGGGCTAACACATGGTTAGTACCAAAAATCCAGATATAACATATATCAAAATCAGGGGTAATAAATCATAATATGCTCATAAAACACTGTACCCAAAACACTGTATGATAATAGAGATCCAATCATACCGATAAAATCAAAACCTTGCATGATAAATAAAATTATAATCATGCAGATTCAATGCCATGCCATGCTATCATATGCAATGAGTCCCACCCATCGCAAACACATGGTATCCACGTGATGGAATTCTCCTCATCAAGGTATGCCCCACAGTTGCCTTACGGACATTCCGACGGAGTGTGGGCTCCGGTTTCATAGTATCCTCTTGATGGAACTCTCATCATCAAGGTAATCCTCCTGGTGGGATTCTCATCACCAAGGCAGGCCCTACAGTTGCTTTACGGACTTTCCGACGGAGTGTGGGCTCCGGTTACACAGTATCAAGATATTCCCCACAGATGCCTTACGGACGCCCCGATGGAGTGTGGGCTCCGGTTACCTGTCATCCTTCCCATGCCATGCATGAGATGCAAATGCCAACATGCTATGCAAATAAATAAATCATAGCATTTAAAATCACATATTTTGAACCACTTATGCTATTTTATAATAAATAAACATAGCATTGAAAACCTCACAATTTGAAACAAAAACATTGTAATATAATCTCATCAAATCAAGATAAAGAAAATGTACATAACCATGGTCTCAAAGAGGTGGAATCCTACCAAAGACTGTTACGTGTCTTTGCGTCTTTCGTCCGGTAACCGCTCACGATCGCAAACACCTTGCGAGGCCTTGTTACCTTATAATATGACAATAAATCAACACCAAGTCCCACTTGATTTACAAGGTTTTAAGTCCATAATAAAACCCCATGGGGTTCGGCCATACACCATGGCCGAAACCCATGGTCTACCATTTTTTGTCCATAATTACAATAACGCCATTGAGCCTAACATAGACTTCTCTCTTGCTTAGATTTCAAATAATCATTCATACTTTTAAAGCACATAATCCCATAAAATAATTCATGGGGTTCGGCCATACATCATGGTCGAACCCAATGTTCCATATTTTCACATAATTACAACAATGCCATTCATGGCTATTAATCATAATTCACTCCTTTCCATCACTTGCCTATGTTCATGTTTAATGCACAAACCATCATAAGTCCATCACACAACTCATGGGGTTCGGCCATACACCATGGCCGAACCCATGATCCTCCACTTTGGCATGTAATTACCATTTTGCCACTACCTTCCTCGATAATTCATAACACATGTTTGCCTCCTTCCCTTTAATTAAAAATACACAAAATATAACTCATAACATAGGTTCATAATTTGATTCATAAATCAGTCCTTAACCATGCCTTAAGATACCATTTGATCCCTTAATTTGGACCATGGGGTTCGGCCATACACCTTGAAAACTACATAACAATAACATTAATCTTTTATTAAATTTAACTGATTTCCATCCATTATGATGAATTAAAATCCCAAAATATACTTGGTGGGGTTCGGCCATATACCATGGCCGAACCTCACCCCTTTCTTTTCTATTCTTGAGATCCAACGATTTAGCCATGATACAATCATGGTTTGGCCATGCAATGGCCGACCCACATCCTATCCATATTTTCTTTTAACATTATCAAACTCTCCCATGGTTTTCATCATTCAAATTTACAGATATAAACCATAAATTCCCATGGTTTCTATCATTCAAACCATCATGAAATCACCATGTCTCTCCATGATCTATAATCTAAGAACATAAATCCAATGAAATAAATCAAATCTCTCCATGGTTTTTAATCTTCCAAACCCCATGAATTAAACACTTATTTCCATGGGGTTCGGCCATGCACTATGGCCGAACCCTATGGTTCTTTTTCTCCATTTAACAATTAACCATCATCCATTCTACCTCCATGGGGTTCGGCCAAACACCATGGCCGAACCCTATGGTTCTATTTTGTTTCAAAAATCAAATTTTACCATTAAGATACTAACCTCTTTCCGATTGATCTCTTGTTCTCTCCTTGCTTGGTCTCTCTCTTCCAATCTTCTTCTCCTTTCTCCTTGCTCCTTGCCGTGGGAGAGAATGAGGAATTGAGAGAGATAGAGAGGGTTTGGCTATAAGGTTGTAAAACCGTGTATCCCCTTGAGTCTCTCCTTTTATAATCTTCCTCTTAATCCAAATTTAGAATGTGTTTAAGATAGGCAACCCTTAAGGCCGTGCCCCCCTTGTGTACCCCATTTTTTTTACACATATACCATATTATAGCTCAGTTTTGACCTTGTTAAATTCCTAATCAGGAAAAGTGGTAAACTACAAAGTTGTAGCTCTTGAAGTCTTCTTTCCAACGCAAAAAGAATCAAAGAAATCGGACATCAAAGCTAAATTTTCTAATCAAAATACTGAACATAATCAAACCTTCCTTATTTATCCATGGCCGACTTTCCCTTTTTAATTAGCCATGGCCGACTTTCCTTTTCTTATTAGCCATGGCTGACTTTCCCTTTTTTTTTTTTTTTTAATTAGTTTAAGATTATTTGCATGCCCTATTTAAAAAAATATCACATGTGCATAAGCATAGATTTTGAAATTCGGCCATGCATAATTTTGGATTGCATACTAATTTAATTTCAGCCCCATTTAATTTATTGAAACCAATTCTAACATCAATCGGGTCTTAATTGGGTCATGGCCCAATTTCTTATCCATATAAGATCAAATTCTAAAATTCACCATTTAAAAGAATAATTCTAGTATAAAATAATAATATGAAAATTCCAAGGTATTACAATTACGGTTCCGAAAACAACTCGGGGTCCGAAAATCTCTCAAAAAATGGGAAAACTCAGAACGGGTCGTTACATGAAATCAATAGTTAAATTTGAAAAGTATTCCATTACATTTAGATGGTTTGTGGGCCCAGAGATTATATCATGTGCGCAAATCAAGATACTTTCAGAGGTTGAATATCGGCCAATATATACTGGAAATTTCATGGTCGATACATATCGGCTGAGCGGATATGTATCAGCCATGGTAAGGAGATATCAGCCTATTTGAACATTTTATATAATATCGGCCGATATCTTTAAATATCAGCTGAATTATTTTGTTTTTTTAAAAAAATAGGTATCAGTTGTGGATCCTACCATAAATCGATGAGATATCATCTAAATAACGCCGATATGTCGCTGTAAATATCGGCGACATTTAATGGAATTTGCGCCAGTTGGGTTTTTGATGTATTGAAAATGTGATATTTTGGGGACTTTTCAAAACGCATTAAAAATCCATGCAAAACATTTTTATTTTAAGAAAAACCATCCAACTACCGTTGGAAATCTTTATAAATGTATCCAGCAGATCTATCTCCATTTTCATTTTTTTTAATCACATCCAGCAAGAAATTTTAATCTTCATTTTTGCGATATTTTATCTCTTCAAAAGTTGGCTTCTCTCTGATTTAGGTGATCCAAACCGTTAAAAGCTTCGTTCAACAGCAGATCTTCAATTTCTGTATTTTTTTTCCCAGATTAAATATTTTTGCCACCATATCTGAATTCATTTTATTTCAATGTTATACTTTATTTTTAATCCAAAAAAACCTTAGACTTGTAATAAATAGAACGAAATGGCTAAAGTTAAAAAAATAAACTGAATAAATTATTTTCAGTATCCCTTGCTGTACTTGTTGATCTCTGTGATAATTTTCAGTTTTTTGCATTTTCATAACTTATTTTTATTTTTTAATCCGATCAAACCTTAGACTTGTAAAAAAATAAAAAGTAATGGCTAAAGTTAAGAAAATGATCTGAAAGGAATTTATTCAGTACCCCTTGATGTGTACAGTTTTACTGTTCAGATTTTCATTAAATCTTTATTACAGTTCTAATTTTTATGCATTTGCATAATTTTTTTTAATCCAAAATACCTTAGACTTGTAAAAAATAAAACGAAATGGCTAAAGTTAAAAAAAAATAAACTGAATAAATTACTTTCAGTACCCCTTTCTGTGTACATTTTTTTTTTTATCTCTGTTAAACTTTTCATTTCATCCTATTTTCGTGATTTTTTTTTTTAATTCCAAATTAACTTTGATTTGTAAAAAATAAATATAAATGGCTAGATTAAAAAAAAAAACTGAGAAATTTACTTTCAGTACCCCTTTCTTTGTACATTTTTTTTTTGTCTCTGTTAAACATTTCATTTCATCTTATTTTCATTTAGAAAATTATGTTTTTGTTACAGTTTAATCTCATCATTTTTGTAACGACTCGGGGATTTGACTTCGTGGTTCGATGAAATTTTCCCGGAATATGTTGAATAAATTTGGAGATTTAAATTCAAACTGGAATTTGATGGAAATTTTGAGGTTAATTAACAAAATTAAAGGAATAATTAATAAATTAAATGGAAGTAATGGTGATTAGATTAAGTTGGTAATTTAATTAAATACCATTTAAGGAATGAAATTTAATTATGTGAAATTAATTGATGAGGTGTCATGCCACATGGCATGACAAGCCAACCACCCTCTCTCCCTTGCATTAAATGCAGACCAACACCACCACTTCACCTTTACCTTTGGCCAATACATGCCCTCCACCTCACCACTTTTACTTGTTTCTAGGGCTGCAATGCGGGTCGGGTTTTGGCCCGACCCGCATGACCTGACCCGAGAAATCATGCTGATCGGGTTACAATGGTCGGGTCGGGTTGAGAAAAGAAAAACCCGACAGAAATTCGGGTAGGGTTGGGCTGAGGCCTTTAAATTTCAACCCGCCCCGAGAAAACCCAACCCGAGAAGACCCGACCCGACCCGAGTTGAGAAAACCCGACAGTATAAAAGATCTATTGTAAGCCTCATTAAGAATTAATGAAGCATTGACATTTTCAGCTGCTCTTCCTTTGCTCTATGCGATGGTGCTTCCTTGGTGAGAAGCCCTCCTCCACATCCAAGTATTCTTCTATCTTTTCTCTTCTTCATTTCTTTCTTCCTCCCTTTTTCTTTTTTTGAAACCCTTGCATTCTCGAGTTTTTTTTCCCCTTTCCCTTTGCCTTTGTTGCCGTCCCCTCCCTACCTCCAAAACTCTACCCTAACTGCATCGAATTCCATCCTTTCCTTCCCGTGTTAACGCCCCATACCAATAAGCCAAAACCTAGCTTTGGCCGCCACCCACTTTCCCATCTACTAGCCCCCACATCGAAACCCTAACCCTACTTTTCCTATTTCCTTATTGCAACTCGGGTTGGGTCGGGTCGGGTTGGGTTAAGGGTATTACAATCTCGGGTCGGGTCGGGTTCAGTATGTTGGGTTTTTTATTCGGGTCGGGTCGTGTCGGGTTCAATATGGAGTGAGTTGGGTTAGGGTTGGGTTTATTAAAACCCGGCCCGCTGGACCCGAGTTGCAGCCCTACTTGTTTCTTTTTTACTAAAGCCAATGGAAGAAAAAGGCAAAAAGAGAAAAAACAAAAGAGAGGAGAAAAAGCTTGGGCACTCTGTTCTCTTTCTCGTTTCTTCCATACGGTTCTACCCTCTCCCTCTTCCTCTCTTTGGTGAAAATTTCTCTTGAAAGCTTGGAGCTTGGAAAAAGGAAGGAAGGACTTGGACACTTGGAACTGGAAGGAAGGACTTGAAGATTTGGTTAGAGCTTGAACAAGTAGGTTCCCTAACCCTCTTGGTTATTTGTTTTAGATGTTAAAATATTTCATATCTTTATCTAAGTTCTTGCATCAAAGAAATTATAAAAGAAATCTAGGAAATGGAGTGGAATGAAGAGATAATGAAAAGTAGTAGGTATTTTCATAAAATGGAGACTTACATGAGAGTTCTACTTAAAATGCCTTGATATCTAGATATTTTCTTTTGGTGTATTTTTATAACTCCATTAGAATATTTGATGTATTTTATTTACTGGTTTTTATAATAAAAATGGTTTATGAAAATGATATCTTATGATGAACTTTGAAAAAAATGATTAATGGTAAAACTGTTTCTGCAAATCAGTCCCAAAGATGGAGTTGTTTCTATTTCAAAATGATTTTCTGCGAATTTGTAACTATTTTTCAGTTCTTCTACTATGAGAGAGGCTTTCAAAAAGTATTTATTCGTAATTTTCGGACATCGGGAAGCATCCAAAATAATTTCGTAAGAACTGGAGGAGGAATATCATCAAGAAGAAATGAAAGTGTATTGTGATTTACCTTGACGATGAGAGTCTCGTCAAGTGATGGCTATGTATATGCATGATGGGAGGGACTCATTACATGTGCATATTTACATAGCATTGATTTACCTGTTTTGATGACCATATATATTATGATATATGCATGTTTTTATATACTAACCATGTGGTAGCCCTAATCGGAAATCCTACTGGGAGCGTTGATCTAACGCCCTAATTCTATCCATAGAGGATAATGCAGGAAATGGAAAAAGGGAAAGAGAAGGTCGTGGACCTAGAGGGGAGCCAAGCTTAAGCGCTTGATTGATGATTGGGATGTCTTTATTACTGTCTTTTGAGTTATATTTTATGGACATGTAACAGGCAGTAAACTTTGCTATGGTTTGTTTATGGTATTGACAATGGCTGTTTGGATTAAGTTATTTAATAATTGAGACTTGTACTTGCTATCTATTCAGTCTAATTCCGCAGTTAGTCTAGTTTATTCCGCATAACTTGTTTAGTTCCATGTGTGGAATGTTATCGTGGGTTTAGTCCATGCACACATGGGTGGCTAGTTAAGGGTCGGACTTAGGAAGTCCGAACTTAACTCGCGTCGTGACGCCGCCCGCTCTCTTCCGGTGTTATTCTATTATTATTTAAAAAAAAATTAGACTCTGATTTCTCTGAGAGGGCGGGGCGTTACATAACCCGACCTGCATTCTGAATCCATTTTGGCCTAATTTTAGCCGGGTTGGTTGGGTCGAGTCGGGTTAACTTGTAAAATCCTCAACCCGACCCCACCCGACCCGCTGACCCAAAATTCTCGACCCGACCCGCATGATTTATCAGGTCGGATCATGCGAGTCCATCCAAAACCCGACCCGAGTTGCAGCCCTTGATTTGTCCTAACCAATGGTAAATGGTCTTTCTACCCATAATACTACATTTAAACTTGATTCATAAAAATCCAAATTAAAGACACTGATATATTCTTCAGTGAATCAGAATTTAGAAATAAAATACTCATTATTAGAAAATAAAGTTTCACATCTAGTGAAGGTGACCAAAACTACCATTTATCGTTTTGAAATACAAACTGCACACTATTTTTGTAAAAATCATTCGGTTCTTTCTGGTATTGCAATAACTCGAGTAAATACTCTTTGGAAAGTGCTTGATAGTGGAATACATTAAAAATATTCACAAATATCCAAAAAATCATTTTAAGATGGTTATAGGTCCATCTTTTCGACTGATATGTAAAGTCAGTTTTCTGTCTTAGAACTGGCGGGACCTGCATCGCCTAAGTTGGCCGATGTGGCTCTCATCATCATAATATTTCTCCTGGCGGGACCCTCATCACCTAAGGAGATCAATATGATTCTCACCATTATAACATTTCTCCTGGCGGGACCTGCATCACCTAAAGAGACCAATGTATTTCTCATCATTATAACATTTCTCCTGGCGGGACCTGCATCGCCTAAGGAGACCAATGTATTATCATCATCATGATACTACTCCTGGCGGGACCTGCATCGCCTAAGGAGACATTCTATAATCATCATCCCATGTTCATGTATGAGATGCCAATGAATATATGAAGCATGTACTTAAATCTCATGATTCAAAAACCAATTGAAACATAATAATAATAACAACATATCTTATCAAAATTATGATAAAACTCATCATCATAGTGGTTACAAGTAGGTAGGAAACTTACCGAAGATTAGCTTCGGTGTTTGTTCTTTTTCACTTGATCACGACTCACACGTCGTTCAACTTCCGTCACCTTATGATGTAACAGTAAGTAAATCATACTATCAATTAAATGTCCATTCACATCTAAGGCCCAAAAACCATCTTGTGGGGTTCGGCCATACCCATGGCCGAACCTCACCTTTGATCTCTTTTAATTTGGATTAACACCATCCAAATAATTTATTAACAACCTCAATCCACAAAATATCACTTGGTGGGGTTCGGCCATACTACATGGCCGAACCACACCATATTGGTTTGAGCCCCTTTTTCAAGTCCTTTGCTCTTTTCCTTCATATTTACAATTATGCCACTAGGCTAAGTCTTGTTAAAACCAATATCTATAATCAAACCACCTTAGTAGGGTTCGGCCATACAACTTGGTCGAACCTCACCATTTGATTTGGTCCTTCATTCACCATCTCCAATTACATTATAACTTAGCCTAAATCCATCAAATAATCATTGATGGGGTTCGGCCATACTACATGCCCGAACCACATCCTATGGATTTTTATCCCATATTCCATCATCTACAATGATTGACTATTTTCTTACACTAAGTCCATAAATTATCATGTATGATTCCTTAATCCAAATCATAACACAAACCATAATCTCCAACAAAATAATCTATGGGGTTCGGCCATGTGTCCTCTTACTCGATGGTCCCATCATTTGTTTAGAAGTTAGGCTCTACTCTTTAGCCATGTTAACTACATGGTTCAGCCATCCAATGGCTGACCCAAAACAGCAACCATATCCCATTTAAATCACATAGAAACCCCATAATATTGCATGGTTTCTATCCCTCAAAAACATCACAATTTACCATAAAATTATCATACCATTTCATGGGGTTCGGCCATCCCAATTGGCCGAACCATATGGCCTATAATTTTAAACATTTTAACATCTAATTTGTGTCTCCTTAAAACATATAACAATCACCATAATATTGTATGGTTTGTAGACTTCAAAAGCATCAACCTAACCTCATAAATTTCATGGGGTTCGGCCAACCAAAGTGGTCGAACCCAATGATACATTTTTACCATTTTTTCACAACCTTTAACCAAGGTTTAAGTCCTTAATGAATTCAGCCATAACATGGCCAAATCATGACACTCAAATCCATGTTTTAAACCTTTTCAACTTGCATCTTAGGTCTAATTAAAACATCCAAAACAGTCCATCATTTGCATGGTTTTATCTTATAAAAACCATCATTCATAACCATAATATTTCATGAGGTTCGGCCAACCAAAGTGGCCGAACCCTATGGTCCATGTTTGCTATCTTTTAAACATTAAAAAACATACTCCAAACCCTTGGTAGATTCGGCCATCTCATGGCCAAATCATATTCCATTTAACCCATTTTACAATAAAAACTCTATGGATTACTTACCAATTTTCCAAGCCTTTCTTCTTGCCTTTGATCTTTGCTTCCTTCCCTCTTGTTTCCTTCCTTCTTTCTTCCTTAGTCTCAGCTGATTAGAAGCTAGAATCAATGGTGAAAACACCAAGGTATAATTCGGCCAAGGGGTATGTTCTTGAGAGAGGGAGAGAAAGATGTAGTCTATGGTTTCTTTGGGATGAAAATCGGCCAAGTATGGTGGTTTAATCCTTTTGTTAAACAGACCCACTTCTTGTCATAAATCCTCATTTATACCTGACCAAACCAAGGAGGCATTTGGTGCCAACCAAGGCACCCCTTGGCACCAACCAATGCATCCATTGGTACTCCCAACGTTGGAGCCTTGGGTTTCCATATGAGATGGAAACCCCTCCATATTCCATTGGTTTCCATACACCAAAAGTTAATTCCAACCCCCAACATGTGGGACTTGTTTACTTGATGATTTATGAGATCAAGATACCCCCTCAAATTCCATTTGACTCACTTGAACTCAAGGTCCTTTTGATTTCCATTTCAACTCACCCAACTCAACATACTTAATGCATTTCATTTAATGCACTTGAGTCAACTCATTACTTGATTTAATTCCAACTCACTTCAGTCCCACTCAAACTGATTTAACTCATATTTTAGCTCCCACACGGTCAACCATAGTCAACTCGACCCATTGGGTCCCCATTTAGCTTGTTGACCCGTTTTGACTCCATGACCCATTTATGGGTTGTTTTAGTCATTTGCATTTGGTTTTCAGATGTGCATCAAGCCTACCCATTTATGCTCCACATAATTTCCAATCAATTCAGCTTAACCCCATTTAATTTGGGCTCAACCAATGGTCAAACAAGTCCATTATGACCCATTGGTCCCAACTGGGTTCTTTGACCCAATTAAGCATATTGACCCAATTTGATGTTCATTACCCATTCATGATAAATTGACCCTTATACTATGTTCATAAGATCATAATTTGAACAATGGGCCCCACCATTTTCTCATTTACAATCACATCTAATAAATTTACCAATCCAGTGGCATTTTCGTAAATATTCATATCTTTGAGAAATCGGGGTGTTACAGGTTAGAATTTGGGTTGATTCAGGTCGGGTCGGGTTGTGAAGTTCGGGTTGAGAATTCAGGTTGGGTCGAGTTCCATATATATATCAACTCAGGTCGGGTTGGGTTTTAAGGAACCGACCGGCCCGACCAGAGTTACAGCCCTAGATAAAGCACACCCAAAGTGACCTTAGGATGTGTGAGGGCAGTTTAAGTATTCTAGGAACCTAACTTAGTGTTATGATTGTTGTTCTTGACATATACGAAACCAAGCAAAGATCAGGATTATCTCCGATGTTGTTTGTGTCGCCTCGCTATCCTTTCTCCTCCACTGATCACCGTTAATTAGGTAGGTTTTCCTACATCCTTGAAGCACTAGGGTTGTTAGTCAAATATTTTCTATCATTTGTGTAACGCCCCGCCCTTTTTCACTCCAAACAAGAACACCTTCTAGTTGCTGCCCTTTCTTCTCTTACTTTGGCGTGGAAGAGAGTGATGAATTGAGAGAGGGAGAGAGAAGAATAAAAACTTGCTAATGGGGTTGTAAAAATCTTGCACCCCCTTGGGCTTCTCCTTTTATTAAGCTCTCCTTAATCCCACATTAGTAATTTCTTAATATAAGCAACCCTTAGCCGTGTACCCCTTGTGTTCCCCGTCATTACACATATAATATATTGTAACCCAGTTTCGACCTTGTTAACTTCCGAATCAGAAAAATTGGTAAACTACAACGTTGTAGATATTGAAATCTTATTTCTAACGCAAAAAGAATCAAAGAAATCGGTTATCAGAGTGAAAAGTTATAACCAAAATACTGGACAAATGTCAAACCTTCCTTATTTAATCATGGCCGACTTTCCCTCTTTAATTAACCATATCCGACTTTCCCTTGCCTTATTAAGACTTCCTTTAATTTTTATTAGCAAGTACTATGCGCATAACCCTAATCATAATCCAAATATTCTTTTAATTTAATTCATAGATATTTCATCCCTTTTTAAATATCTAGCATATTTTGTGGATTTAAAAATCCCACAAATCTCTCATGTGCATCATATGTAAATCACTATCTAAAGTTAGGCCAAGATAATCTTTATTTGATTTTTTTAACATCTACTTGGATATTTCAAGTCCACTACTCGGCCATAATATCCTTTATTCAAAATTGGGTATGATTCACCACTAATTTAATCCTTCCCATTTAAATTTTAATAAAACCAAATCCACCATTTGTTGGGTCTTAATTGGGTCATGGCCCAATTCCTTATCCATATAAGATTTAATTCTAAAATTCATAACTAAAATTAAATAAATAATAAACTGAAAACCCGAGGTGTTACAATACAATCCTCTTTTTAAAATTTTCGTCCCAAAAATCGAGTGAAGTAGGGTTTCAAACACTTACATAAATAACTCAGGATGAGTTTTCCTCATTTCTGACTCGAGTTCCCATGTAGCTTCCTCAACGTCGTGTCGATCCCATACTACCTTGACAAACTGGATCGCTCGGTTCCGTAACACTCTTTGTTCTGTGTCCACCACTCGGACAGGCTTCTTGACGTATGTCACGTCGCTCTGAACCTCTATGTCTTGTACGTTCAATACATGAGAAGGATCAGGATTATACTCTCTCAACATAGATATATGAAACACATCGTGTAAAGATGCCAACTGTGATGGGAGTGCCAATTGATAAGCCACGTCCCCCATCCGTCTTATGATAGAAAATGGTCCCACATACCTTGGTGATAATTTCCCTTTCTTTCCAAACCTCATGTGTCCCTTTCGCGGCTAGACTTTCAAGAACACCATGTCTCCCACTTCAAATTCAAGGAACTTCCTTCTCTTGTCAGCATAACTTTTCTGATGGCTCTGCGCAGTCAATAGGTGCCGCCGTATCAACTATATCTGCGATGTAGTCTCTACAACCAATTTGGGTCCAATCAATGCAGGCTCACCGACCTCTGTCCAGCATACTGGTGACCTACACGGTCTACCATATAATGCCTCGAATGGTGCCATCTGGAGGCTTGCCTAGTAACTGTTGTTGTATGAGAATTCTACCAACGGCAAGTGGTCCTCCCATCCACCATTGAAATCTAACATACATGTTCTCAGCATGTCCTCCAGTGTCTGTATTGTCCTTTCAGACTGTCCATCGGTCTGCGGATGAAATGCCGTGCTAATCAATAAATCTGTTCCCATGGCCGATTGCATTCTCTGCCATACCCTTCCTGTGAATCGACCATCTCTGTCAGACACATTAATCCGAGGTATACCATGCAACCTGATGATATCCTTAATATACCGCCGACCCAAGTCTCAGATGAATCTGTCATCTTAATAGGAATGAAATGTGCTGACTTGGTCAGTCGGTCTACCACAACCCATATCGCCTCGTTGCCCTTTGATGACCTTGGTAATCCTGTAACAAAATCCATAATGATGTGCTCCCATTTCCACTCTGGCACTGGTAAGGGTTTGAGTAACCCTGGTGGCTTCTGATGTTCCGTTTTAACCCGCTGACATGTTAAGCAATGAGCCACAAATATTGCTACATCTCTTTTTAATCCGTGCCACCAATAATGTCTTTTCAGGTTGTGACACATCTTTGTGCTGCCCGGATGAATAGAGAGTTTGGTCTGATGTGCCTCAACCAATAACTCTTTTTTTGCAGCTCTTAGGTACATAAATCCTTCCTCAGAATAGAAGACCCTGTCCTGGTCGTAACTGCCATTCCGGTATGACTTCACCATTGGACATCTTGGCCCAAATTTCCTCCACTTATGGGTCCGTCCGTTGTTCCTATTCGATCTTGGTAACCATGTTGGACTGTATGATCATGTTGTACATAGTCCCATGATTATTGAGATAAAGTTTAAATTCTCGAATGGTATTCAGCATCTCCCATTTTGTCCTGATCAAACATGCCACTAATGCATGTGATAAATGGGCTGAGGGCATCCGCCACCTTGTTCGCCTCGCCAGGGTGATATCGAAGTGCGAACTCATAATCCGCCAGATATTCCATCCATCTGCATTGCCTCAGGTTGAGCTTTTTCTGATCAAACAAATATTTCAAGTCTTATGATCTGAAAACACTTCAAATTTCTCGCCATATAAATAATGTCTCCAGCTTTTGAGAGCGAAGACCACTGCGGCTAGTTCAAGATCATGCATAGGATAGAGACGTTCATGTATTTTCAATTGTCTTAATCCATATGCCACCACACGATTACTTTGACTGAGTGTACACCCCAGTCCCTCTCCTGAAGCATCGTATTGTACCTCATAACATTTGCCTCTTTCCGATAAAATTAAAATAGGTGCAGTTGTAAGTCTTTCTTTCAGCTCCTCAAATCTCTGGTCGCACAATTTTGACCATTCATATTTGACTCCTTTCTGAGTGAGTCGAGTAAGTGGAGCTGCAATCTTTGAGAAGTCCATGATAAACTTCTGATAATAACCCGCCAATCCCAAGAAACTACGAATCTCGGTTACGTTGTTTGGCGCTTTCCAATCTCTTACTGCCGCTATCTTAGCCGGATCTACGGCTATACCTCCTTCTGCTATAACATGTCCCAAAAAGTTGACCTCAGATAGCCAAAATTCACATTTACTGGCTTTGGCATACAATTTGTTCTTCCTTAAGGTGTCCAGAACTATCCTCAGGTGCTCAGCATGTTCTTCATGATCCCATCTTAACTAGGTTTTCTAGTTGCACTCTCTTGGAACTCCATTAGCTAGACTATAGAGTCAGGTGGCCAGCCTCACTCGCAGTCGCCCATAGCTTCCCAATCGAGTTTCACTAGACTCTTAACTTCACTTTCCTGGAATTCCATTGGCTAACTATAGAGTCAGGTGATCAATCTAACTCAGCAGTCGTCCATAGTTTCCCATTCAAGTCTCACTAGACTTTTTCCCTTAAGTATTTCTCCAAAAATAAACATATCCTCTTTTGCTCTTAAGTCACTATGTGACTAACACCTTTTTGTTCAAAATTTCTATGATACCGGTATCTTTCATCACTAACTTTCTTGTGATACAAGTCGTAATACAATTAACATCTTTTTCTCATACCGTGGAATGTAAATCGAATCATGTCCTAATAATTAGATCTATATGTCATCTATGAGACCAACAAGTCCATCATACTTTTTACTTGACTACCATGGTACTGATATCTGACATTAATCCAAACCATCATGGAATCCATCATCCACGGTCATACACATCCATCCCTGGTACCACTCTATCCATGAGTATTATCTACCCATGATTAATAACCGTCCATGAATATAACCCTCCTTCTGGGTAAAATCCTTTCATGAAAAATAATCATCCTTGATCATAATTAATCCAGGCACATCTTCCACCATGAGATATTCTATCCGTAGTAACAACACTCGAATGAATCACTAAATGACTGTAGTAACAATACTAATCATAATTATACCCCGACCCCTAACAAGACTTAGGGCCCATGACTTCCTAAGCGGAAGACCCATGTCCCACGTGATCCGGTCTACCTCGCCCTGCATCCCTTCACCCCAAGGGTGATTCAGTCAAGCTCTAAGGCGGTCGAACAGCGTTTGACGAAGCTAGTACCACCCCCATGGGGTAAAATAGTACCTAGCTCTGCGTATCCCGCACATCAAGTGTGCAAAACAGCCGTGAGAGCGCCCTCCAGCGCGAAGCATGCCAGGGACCCACTCCTCAACGGTAATCCTACGGGACGAAGTCTCCGTACTTCAAATAGAGGTTCCCACGATCTTACAGCTATTCTACGCCTTAGTCATGGAATCTATGTACTTATCTCATCAATATCACGTGTGAAACACACCCATGCCATATCTCAATAAAAATCAAGTGACCTTGTCACCTACATCACAGTGCCAAAATCCTCGTAAACACTTAAATTTGCAAACTTTATTGAAAATCATTCAAACTTTCCTCACAATACAAATGTAGGTAGGGTTAGAACAAACCCTTCAAAACGTAACCACAACCTTTACAAAATATTTCCTTTTTCCCCGACATTCTCTTACCACTACTTAGGCTAATATTCTGTATCACAAAAACAGAAGCATATCAAATGCCAACAGTAAATCTAATCAACTAACCTTTGTTTTGGGGAATTTCTCTATGTATCCCATAATATCTCTTGTTTGGGGAACTTTCCTATGTATAATGTCGTTTGTTTGGGGAAAATTGCCAAATAAACATCTTGAGTATCTTGTCCTTGGTGAAAATTTCCAAATAAGCACTCTTTGATTTTTCTTTGTTTCTGGGGAATATATCCTATTTTGCTATGTTGGATAAATCTGATTATTTTGACTGTACTTCCTTTACTATCATCCGTCAAAGTCTAACGAAGTAAATTAATGCACGAGACCGGCTTAATTTACTCTAAGAGATTCAAGTTTCGGGTTCGCTCTGATACCAACTGTAACGCCCCGCCCTTTTCACTCCAAACAAGAACACCTTCTAGTTGTTGCCCTTTCTTCTCTTGCTTTGGCGTGGAAGAGAGTGATGAATTTAGAGAGGGAGAGAGAAGAATAAAAACTTGCTAATGGGGTTGTAAAAATCGTGCATCCCCTTGGACTTCTCCTTTTATTAAGCTCTCCTTAATCCCACATTAGAAATTTCTTAACATAAGCAACCCCTAGCCGTGTACCCCTTGTGTTCCCCGTCATTACACATATACTATATTGTAACCCGGTTTCGACCCTGTTAACTTCCAAATCAGAAAAATTGGTAAACTACAAAGTTGTAGCTATTGAAATCTTCTTTCCAACAAAAAAATAATCAAAGCAATCGAATATCAGAGTGAAAAGTAATAACCAAAATACTGGACATATGTCAAACCTTCCTTATTTAACCATGGCCGACTTTCCCTCTTTAATTAGCTATATCCGAATTTCCCTTGCCTTATTAAGACTTCCTTTACTTTTTATTAGCAAGTACTATGCGCATAACCCTAATCATAATCCAAATATTCTTTTAATTTAATTCATAGATATTTCATCCCTTTTTAAATATCTAGCATATCATTGTGGATTTAAAAATCCCACAAATCTCTCATGTGCATCATATGTAAATCACTATCTAAAATTAGGTCAAGATAATCTTTATTTGATTTTTTTAACATCTACTTGGATATTTCAAATCCACTACTCGGCCATAATATCCTTTATTCAAAATTGGGTATGATTCACCACTAATTTAATCCTACCCATTTAAATTTTAATAAAACCAAATCCACCATTTGTTGGGTCTTAATTGGGTCATGGCCCAATTCCTTATCCATATAAGATTTAATTCTAAAATTCATAACTAAAATTAAATAAATAATAAACTGAAAACCCGAGGTGTTACAATTTGGAAAGATATGAATTGTTTAAACCCTTTAGTTTTATTTCTGAAAATTATACCTATTCAACTTAGGAAGTGTTTTGAATTGTTTTAGAATATGTGATATACATGATGAGAAAAGATGTTCATATTTTGGAATGATTTGAAATTCATGTGATGCAATGAGATTATCATCATCATACATTCATGTACCTCATGCACATTGCATGGGATGAGAATTGCATTAGACAAACCAAAGATGAGTGGTCCGGACATACTTTGGTCTCTTGGAATAAATTGATAGAAATGAACAAAATGTTATGATTGACCTCGTCCATGGATCAGAACACATGGCATTCAATTGGGTCAAAGAACTCTTGGGTAGATAGTTCTAAAACTCTGAGTAGAGGAGGGAGGCAACACTCCCCCAGTAGTTCCTGTTAAACTGTTGGTATAGGGAACAACACCCCGCCGGCTGCCACCAAAAATGCTGCGGACATATTTGGCCAAACACAAAACCATTGAGATGAAATTATGGTTGAGCATGGGGCATGGAAGGGCATACATTACTCATGACACCCATGGCATGTTACATCATGACAAACATTAAACATGATCTGAGTGTGATATTTCTATTTTGATATTAATATGATTTGAGAAATGTATTATTTTGTAACATGAGAATTTGTAACCATGAAAATTGTAAGTATACACTATTTTGTTATAGCACTCCGTGGTGCACCCCCCCTTTGGTTTGAATTCCTACTAGGTGCATTTACTAAGCCCATAATTTTCCCCCTTTAGATGAGAATGAAGCTCAAGGAAATGAAGGTGAGGCCTGACAATGCACACGATTTATAATGGTTCGGTTAAACAATCTACATCCACTGTAGAGACTCACCCAACCTTGGGCTATCTCCAATTCACTAAGTGTTGGAATTACACCAACACAATAGAATAAGACTTCCACCTATCCAATTGATTGAGACTTTCACCCAATTCCCATCCCACTATTTTTATAATGGTTCAAGAGAAACTCAGTCTCTTTAATCCACTTCACAAAAATAACATTTTTAAAGTAAAAATCTAAACTAAGAAGCACTTCCCTTTGAAGCCTTTGCAAATGAAGATGTGCTTTTTTAATCAATCCACCCAATGTGAGCTCGTACAATCCCGACGTTGATGAAGACCCGTCATGTAGAGCAACCACAATCATTGGGGTATCTAGGAAATTGGCAGTCCAATATCTATCCTAGAGGATGGGCTTAATCCTTCTCTTTTAATCTCAATCCATACTGATTTGATTCTTGAATGATTTGAGAGTGTATTGCCAAGAGAGAATAAGCTTATGAATTTTCCTTGGTGTTTGAGGGATTAACTCTGGTAGGTTTGAAATTAATGCTCTCTCTCCATCAAGCTCAAACACCCGAAAATCGTGTGGTGTTTATAGGCAAACATAAAAAAAAAATCGTAACACTGAAACACACAATTGATCGTGTCCAGGCGATCGATCTTTCGTTTTTGAATTTCTTTTCACCAACCCAACTGTTGAGCATTTAATACATAGTAATGGTAAGAAAATGGTAACTTACGACTGATCATGCCACAGGACTGATCGTCCGTGTATCCTTACGACAGTTCGCGGGTAGGAGAATGTATCGGCCTAAGACTGACTATAACTTCTAGTGCCAAGTGTCATCCAGGCCCAGGGCGATTGATCGTGATGCTGATCTGTTCATGCCATGTACTCACGATCGACCGCATACCCGATTGATCGTATGATATCAAGTTTCCAGGCCTTTGCTTAAGTCCAGCATATGTCCTGTCTCAGCGATATATCGCCCACATGATTGAATTGTCAAGGTACCAGACGATAGATTGTGGGATGCCGATAGTATCGTCCTGAGACCACATGAATTTGACAGTCCAGTGTAACCAGAACCTTCGCTTTTCCATACGACATATCGCTAGACCACGATTGGTCGTGTACTGTCCTTGGTGAATGTTCGCCCGACAAGATGTGTCGTCCTGACAGTGAATTCATATTTCCAAGTTGGGTTCCAATTCGATGTCAAACACATGTTAGGCTTGATTAATTATCCTGATGTGATCTACCTAGGTAAGGTCAACCTAAGGTCTGGGTACCTCCTAAGGTCATCTATGGCGACTTACCATCTATGATTTTCATACACGTTGATTCATTGAGTCTTCACACTTCAACCAACGCTTGAGATCTTGAGTCTTGAGCTTCTCTCTTCAAGGCATTGTTTCACCTAAGTCACGAACTTGACAAACAGGTGACTCAGCAAGTTGGGGCCCTAACAAAATGTATTTGTAGGAGTAAATATTTTAGGAATGTAATTAACTTAACTCCTAGTTCATTTTACATTGTGTTTGAGTTATGTGTTGATTTTGGGAGAATCCTTAACTTTACTTTGATGTTGCGATCCTATATTTATATATAAAAGTTGTTTTAATTTTTTCACTGATTGTTATAGCATGTGTAAACATTATTATGGATATCAGTCCATGCACATGCTAAGTTGGGCCAGTCGAGGTCCGAGTCTCTGGACTTGGAATCGGCTTGCGTCGCGACGCTCGCTTTCCTCCCTGGATTGAACACTCGTCGGAGGGAGGGGCATTACAATTTTAGTGGTTCTCATTTATTTGGAGCTATGGATTCTTGGAATAATGTGTAGTTCTGATTTACTTGGGTCAGTAAACCAAACAAAATGGGATATTCTTCATACACAAACCTGCAAAGGAAATATGAAGTTAACATATATTTTTAGTTATACAAAATGCCAAATAAAGACACAAAGAATTTAATCAAGAAGGGCCTTTCCCCCTATTCCTCATGGCTTCTTGTGTTGGGTATATGGGGCCACCGGTCACAGTAGATGCATTAGAATTATACTCCCTCTGTCCCAAATTACTTGTCCTTTTCAAAAAAAAAAAAAAAAGATCATTTTTTTAAGGATCATTTTTGCGCTGAGTGTGCTAAAAGCCTATTAAAAGATTCTTTGAGTCAATATGGACATGCTATGAATATTTTGAGGTAGTAAAATTACTAATAACCCTTAATAAACTTAATTTAGTACTCCGTGAGTCTTTTCTAACTATGCGGCAATGCATGATTTTGGACGAGAGTCAGAGGTGAAAATAATTATACAATACCTTATATGGGAAAGTCAAAGCTTATAAAAGAAGGTTGTCTTCTCATCACGTTGGAAGGTGATTTGGAGCTCATTGAAAACTTTAATGCTTTGATTTAATGTGAAAATAAAGAAATAAGACAAGTGATTTAGGACAATTTCAAAATACATGTAGGACAAATATTTTGGGATGTTGGGAGTATTGTTTTTCTGCTTCTACCTAAGAGTACAGTGTATGTTACATGAGGTCTTTGGTTTCTTCTTATCTTTGATATGGATCTGCAGCGATATCTCTACGTGGCTATGGTTGTTTTTATCTTAATGGCATTTACCATCTGATGTTAGTAGCCTGCCGTGAAATTCTTTGCGACAAAGAAGGTAAGAAATTCAAGATTTTATGATTCTTTTTTTTATTCATCCATTATAATCATCATTACGTACTACAGTCTTTTTCATCTTATTGAAATTACTTTTAGAAGATTAGGTATATAACAAAATAAATTATGGGGATAGAGATTTGCTATCTACTGGAAGAATCCATCAAAGGTTTACTAGCAGAAGAGATAAGTGTCTCTCCCTCTCCATATTTTATAATTGATCTCTCACTTGTTTGTGCAGAAATGTTCTGTATTCAGAAATGCTCTAATGTGTGATGAATACATCTGTAGTCTCTTTCAGTAATTGATCTCTCACTTGGTTACATTTCTTGTATTTTGAGACCGAAACTATTTGAACATTCGGTTGTATTATTTTGGTTTGAGTGGTTATTTGAATTTATTTGAGCACTTCATTTCTATAATTTTTTTATAATTTTTCTACTTTTTTGGTCAGTTTCGATCATTTCATTAATTAATTTAGAAGATCTATGTTTTGTAACTTTACAATAACACTAATTAAATAGGTCAATAAGTTAGCAAAATAATTGTATAATTTTTTTTCTGATTTTTCCATTTTTTTTTTTGTAATTTCTCATCATTTTATTAATAATTTTTTAAATTCTCGATATCGCAACTTCAAAGAAATATTTGAACATGTAAATGACCGATATTTAATAAAAAAAATTACATATCCACGAAGCCCATAATTTTCTGAATCTCCTGTATTTTTTTTTTAAATGAAAATTCGGAGAAGAGAGAATAAGTTCGCCGAGATATGGGCCGATATTTGGACATCGACTGATACCAAATATCAGCCGATATCTCGGCGAGTCCGAAATTTGAACCCCTGGATACTTCACATTTGTGAGATAAATTCTAAGTATTGCCCGTTGTTGTCGATACGTATTAGCTAATGCGTATCATTACATTTCTTTAAGGTGCAAAAAGCTGATATCCACAAATTATCGTTCAATACATATCGGCATGTATCGACTGATACTGTATAGTATTAGCTGATCTAGGATTTATCAAATTTTGTTAAAAAAATCATTTTTGACCTATTCTTGAGTTATTTTCACCAATATTTTTGTATTTAAAGGGGCTTGAAAGCAATTTATTCAATTTTAGAGTTACTTATAGTTATTTTCATCTTTCTTTTTACCATTTTTAGTTATTTTCATTAAATTTTCAAGTTTTAGCTCTAAAATAATCACAAAGTACAAGTTTTTTTTATAAAAATAATTTAATGAAATAATGTCAAGTGCTCCTGGAATTCGATGGAGTGTGTTAATGTCATTCACATAGTTGTTTGTGTGATTTTTCAATATTGTTTTGAATATTTGATAAAATCTAGAATTTCTAAGATATTTTCATTTTCGAGTTTCTCTCTTAAAATTGAATGAAATTATATAGAAAGTTTTTAAAATTAAATGAAGAGCTTAAATGTTATTATTAGATTTTTTTTACGGTCTTTGTGTAATTTTTTTAATATTCTAACATTTTTATGAAACTTAGATATTTTTATGATAAAAAAATTATGAATTGGAATAAAAATACATGCCAATAAGGGTTACTTGAGAACATAAAGTTCACATTAGGTGTTTCTTCAAGTTGATTTTATTTTTTTAGATATTTTCCAAAGTGTTAGTGCCCTGGTTTGACCGAGTCTCCTTGGAAGATTGAAGACAATGAATAAGACTCAAGTGGTGTGAAGATTGAATCAAGCGCTTCAAGCAATGGAAGATCAAGAACATGATTCAAGCATCAACCAAATGTATGGCAATCAAAGGGTAAATTAGCCATAGATGACTCTAGGTGGACATTGACTAGGCTTAAAAAACATATTGGTAAAACATAATCAAGCCTATTGGACCTTGACAATCAAACAGAACCAATGGACTTAAACTTGAAAAACTGGTTTTTTGTCAAGACGATATGTCGTGCTTGGCGACCCATCGCCAGATACAGGATAGACCCATGATGGTTCTTGAACCATCGTTCGAAATGATAAAGGTTCTAGTTGAAAAATACTGTCAAACTGGTATGCTCTCAGGCCGAGACCATCGTGGTTGGCAACCCATTGTTAATGATATGGAAGACCCATCATTGCCCACAATCCGTCGCTTGGGATTTTCAGAGTTTTGGTTGGAAAAACTCTGTAAACTATAGTTGGTTTCAGGACGATACTATCGTCAGTGGCGACCTATCGCCAATGGGCTCGACGACCCATCATGGAACTCGACCCATCGTGGGTGATCGTTTTCTGACCGTTTGAGGTGCGTTTATGTGCAACGATTTTATAGGTGGGAACAAATTTAAAATGCCATGACCCATCGTGCGTCACGACCAATTGTCAACTTACAGTTCGAAAAAATTCTGTTTTGGCTATTTAAAGTTTCGATTACATATGGTAAATCATTTAAAATCCAATCAACATTTGAATGAGATTAAGAGAGAAAGAAAAATTGCTCTAGGATTTCATAGTTAAATCAGATATCCTAGAAACATCTCCTAAAGCTTGTGATTGTGTCTATTGGTACATCTTCATCAACAAGAGATCAAAGCAGGGAGAACTCTGTTGTGCAATAAACAATTTTACATTTATTTTACTCGAAAGCGCACGAGCCATTCATAGTATAGCAATGTGAGTGCAAGGTCGAACCCAATGGAATTGTAGAAAAAATATCTTAAGTATTCACATTTATTTATCAATTATTTAATTTAAATATTCTAATTGAAACTAGTGTTAGATCTAACTTAGATGTAATTAAAATTAGTCCATTTAATTTCAATCCTAGTTCAACATTTAGATTTGGAGTTGGAGAAGAATAAATAATAAAAGAATTAAAGAATCAAAGAATTTAGAATGAAATCAATGAGTTAGCCTTGAAATATTACATTTTTGCCCTTGATATTTAGGTCAGTTAGCCTTGATTTTGTGTATATGAGATACATTTAATGGTTTATTTTAGTTTTGTAGAAAAATTCAGAGAAATACAAAAAATCATCATAAAACAATTTTTTTTTTTAGGGAGAGAATAAGTTTGAAAGAACCAAGACCCCTATTAAAAAGTCGAGGGAAGAGTAAGTTTACTAACAAAAATAGAGACTGCCCTTGACCCAAAAAAAAAAAAAGAGTTTTGTGTTTTTGAATGTTTTGAGTCTAAAAAAGAATTTCAATCAAGGGATGAGTAAGTGAAGATTGAGACTACCCCTTGGGAGAAAAGAAAAAAGAAAAAAGAAAAAAAAAAGTTTTGTTGAGTATTTCGGATGACAGTAGGGTTTATGGAGTCATGTCGGTTTCATCAAATTCGAATAGTTGCATCCAAAGTGAGGAGAGTCTAGCTAGGACAGGCGATAATTTAAGCATTGAGGAAGAGACTTTCAAGCCTAATGATCCATGGACTTTCTTCATGTAATGGCCTAGGTCAACAAAATTGTTATAGGAATAAGAGGATATATGAATCGTACGATTTTACGATTTCGATTCACGATTCACACCCCTAGACCAATTTTAATACAATCCGAGTTTGATAACATTGGGTAAAATTGGAGAAGGCCATACACTTTGAACATTGGGAATATTTGTAAAATTTCATGCTCATATGGTGTTTGATAATATGTTTAAGTGAATGTTGCTTTGTGCACATTCCAATGCATAGTTGGGTAAAGTTATGGTTTCACCTCCCTATGCTTATGTGTGATTGATGTGAAATGCAGGGCCTTGATAACTTCCCATACTTGTCTAGAGTTATGAGTAATATATGCATCAAATGAATTCTATGGTTGTGATTGGAATTCTTAGATCGGTAATTCATATAATAGCATGATGAATGTGTTTTCATGCTATGATTGGACTTTTGTGATGATATGTACATCACTAGTGAGTACCTATGATGAAAATGGTTGTGGTGGATCAACCTAACCATGTGTAGAATGAATTTCCATGATTTGAAGAGGAACTTGATAAATGGTTAGACTAAGTGAAATTGGTGAGTTAAGATCAAGTATCATTTAACCCTAGGGAGTTAACTTGTGCTACAATTGGGATGGGCTAGCATGATTGAGAATGCATCGAATGCAACATAAATGCTAAGAAAACCTTGTTTGATTTTCCAAAGTAAAAGTTTGACCACTCCCCAATGTCAACCCAAATGTGAAAATAAGGAACTACGGTTGATCTGATCCACTATGTGGTATGTAGGCAGCTGAGAGCATTGTGCCATAGCCCGATCAAAAGATGCATTGTGTCTCATCCATTTATATTAAGGATGATGGATAAATTGTGTTAATTGTTGGAAACCCTTGGGAAGGGTTGAAATGAATTATTGTTGAATTTAATTCTGTTAATGTTGTAAAAAATGGAGTGATTGGACTTAGGATGTTAAACCACCATGAGACGGGTTGAATAAATTGTAAGGACTAAGAATATGCGTAAATAAATTTGACGTGTGTATCTTAGGATTGCTATGTAGTCCATGTCCCTAGAATAACTCAATGTGATAATTATGTTGAATGTATGAAACGTAATGGAATGAGTTATGCTTGCTGATCATTGTGAAATTATGGTCATAATGTGATTATGATATGTTTATCGCCCATGAAATTATGAATATGTTTCCCTTGGTATTACTCACTGATGTGTGCCTAGGAGGTTATCTAGGATGTGATTATTGGATATCGTGTTAATGGGCATAACGATATTGAGAATTACTATGTTGGGATGCGACCCAAAGAGTATATAGGACTTGATGATGTAACTTCTCTTGTTTGGGCCCCACTAGTATGAGTCCTCACTCCCTAAGGAGGTTGGTGTGACATGATAATGATTTTGTTTAAGGAACCCTATTGGAATGGTGGTGTCGGCAATGTGACTTGGTCCTGTAGGGTTGCTGTAGAGGAGTATAGCTTCTATCATGCTTCGCGCTATAGGTCGCTCTCACGGCTGTTTGTGGTTGTCGTTGAGGAGTATAACTCCTATCATGCTTCGCGCTATAGGTCGCTCTCACGACTGTTTGTGGTTTTCATTGAGGAGTATAACTCCTATCATGCTTCGCGTTGTAGGTCACTCTCACGACTATTTTGTACACTTGGTGTACAGTTTGCGCAAGGTTAGATATTTTTGAGCCCTACTTGGGGGTTACTAACTTGGTAAGTCGTATATTGATCACCTTAGAGTTGACTTAATCACCAGAGTGGTGAAGGGATGCATGGTGAGGTAGATTATCTATGTTGTATGGAGATCTCCCACTTGTAAGTCATGGCCTATGTCCCTCAAGGGATTATGATGTTTAACAGCCCGTTCCATAGATGTGTCCTTGGGCGAACATTGTGTTCACGTTGATGAGATTGATGTCCTTGAGTGGACAATGCCTTCACATTGATGAGGTTGATTGTGATACCTTGCCCAACCAATGTGGGGAGTCCCACATCAGTTAAGAAGGAAGAGAAAGGGGTGTGTATAATAGGCTAGGCCACCTTTAAACAGTGTGACGCGTTTTGGGCCAGGCTAGGTGGGCTCGGGCCCAAAAGAAAAAACCGTGCGGGCTCACTTGTGTGCGAGGCCCAAAGCGGATAATTTTACACTGAGTTGGCCCCTAAGCTTTGTGGTAGGGTCGGGTCGTTACAAATGGTATCAAAGCCTCAATTCTACACTAAGACTGTGTGGGCCTTCCTCCTTCCCTAGTGTTGTGGAATTGGGCTGGGTTGAGCCGGGGGCAGCTCGAGGCCTTGGGGGGGGGGGGGGGGGGAAAGGGAATTGTGATACCTTGCCCAACAGATGTGGAGAGTCCCACATCGGTTAAGAAGGAAGAGAAAGGGGTGTGTATAAGAGGCCAGCCCACCTTTAAACAGTGTGATACGTTTTGGGCCGGGCCAGGTGGGCCCGGCCCAAGAGAAAAAAACCATGCGGGCTCGCTTGTGTGCGAGGCCCAAAGCGGACAATTTCACACTGAGTTGGACCTTAAGCTTGTGGTTGGGTCGGGTCGTTACATTGATAGCAGGACAATGTTGCATAACATGATTTATATACCATTTCATAAATTATTATTATATGGGTGTGTCCCTCACGTGATATTGATATTGAGACGTGGTATGTATATGTCCCTCATGTGACTATGATGTTTGACTGCCCGTTCCAGAGAGGTATTCTGGACGGTGGGGTCAAGTACAAAGACTTGGTCCTGTATGGTTGCCGTCGAGGAGTGAGTTTCTCACATGTTACGCACTGTAGGGTGCTCTCACGGCTATGTAACACATTTGATGTGTGTTGATGCACATGGATAGATACTCGTTTATCCCATAGGGATGGTACTAGCTTTGTAAAGCACGGTCGGATCGCCTTAAAGTTTGACTGAATCACCCATGACGTGAAGGGATGCAAGGCGAGGTAGACTTGATCACGCCTGTCATGAAACTCCCGCTTAGCAAGTCATGAGTCCTAAATCTTGCCAGGGGTCGTGCTATGTTTATGATTTGATATTGTTGCCACAGTCACGTGGTGATTTGTGCAAATATTGTTTCTACGGAAAGAAGATCTCATGGTAGATGATGTGTTCCCTGGATGAGTTATGTCCATGGATGGATTATACCCATAAAGGGATTATATTCATAGATGATTTATACCCATGGATAGATGATACTCACTGATGGAGTGCTACCAGGGATGGATGATTAGTCACATGGATGTTGTTATCATGGTAGACATATTGGATTCATGCCCAGATATTGGTTATATGGTGGGCATATTGGCCCCATGATAGACATGTTGCTCCTTTAGTAGGCGTATTGGTCTCATGGTGGACTTGATGGTTTCATGGATAGATATTATTCCCATGGAGGGTTATTCCCATGGATGATTATCCTCATAGAGGGCATTGTGACCATGGATGTATATTATTACCCTGGATGGATATTCTCACGGAGGGCATTGACTCCATAGGTGATTGGACGCATATTTAGAGTATTGTCCTCGAGGAGGAATGTAGTACTTATGTTTGTGTATAGGTCCCATGGTTGATGTTTATCCCATGAGTGACATTGACTCCATGGTTGACGGTGTTCGTATGGTTGGTAAAGGCCTGTGATTTATTAGACCAGTGATGCGTGAGACCTTATTGATGAAGCCCTATGAATAACACTGTGTTAGTGTTATGAAATAAGTGAAATTAGAACTACGCAACATCTGATCTCTAATGGAGTACGTAGGCAGTTGATGATTTAGTTTGATCAACCCAAGGGGTCCAATAAGTCCTAGGATCCTCAGGGATCTTGTTACACGTGTGGGTGTCACATATTTGGACTATGAGTTGTGCATGCTTCAGAGTTAAAAAAAAAATCTTGTTTCTCACGTGCCCGTTGGGTCGGGCCGTGACACTTCATGCCAAAAGGAAAAAATATTTATGAAAACAAATACTTAGCGTGTGATGTCTTGTAATCACTCAAACACATTCACCACCACCAACTACTGCAAAGAATGAAACTCACTCAAGAAGGTCTAGGTTGTATAAAGTGTGCAAACTTAATAGAGTTCGCAAAGTTTTCGTTTGTGAGTCTAAAAATCTTTTAGGGAGAGAGTAAGTTCGAAAGAACTGAGGCCCCTATTAAAAAAGTTGAGGGAAGAGTAAGTTTACAAACAAAAACTGAGACTGCCCATGACCCCAAAAAAAAAAGTGTTTTGTGTTTTTGAATGTTTTGAGTATAAAAAAAAAATTTCAGTCAAGGGATGAGTAAGTGAAGACTGAGACTATCCCTTGGGAGAAAACAAAAAAAAAAAAAAAAAAGTTTCGTTGAGTCTAAGTAATTTTTTCAGCATTAATGAGTAAATAAAATTTTTTAAATCACACTTTTTGAATAAGATTTTTATAGGATTTATATTCGGAACAATTTTTACACAATTATGTTAAAATTAGTTGGTAAAAGAAAAAATTTCACACGTCTGCTAATCAACGGAGGAATATTAATAGAGACTTAATCTAGTTAACTTTAGTGGCAATCTATTTTTCTGAGGGGATATAAGTCAATCCATTTTCTTTCTTAAGTGCATCAAGTCGTTTTGGATCTCACTATTCTTCAATTTTGGTCATATTGCTGAGAATACCATCAAATTTGAGTTAGTATATTTGACATCTTTTGAAATTTATTTAAAACAAAGAAATCACTGTATGATACTTAGGATATGATTTAGGCCATTTTTAGACCGTTTGAGCTTTCATGCCTACCTATTATTGGTCAATTTATCCCGATAGTTCCCAGTTGAGCCTTATTGAAAAATCAGCCTGTTTTATTGTTTAGCCATGTTTATTGTACGCAACTCCGGTTATGGAGTTTGAACCTCATTGAAATATCTGTGACCTATTCTAAAATATCAGAAATGGTTAGAGATGACAAATTTTGGGATGGTACTCTAAAAAATGGCATTGAAAAAAAAAATGGGAAGAGAAAAATAAAAAAATGGGAACACATCCAAACATCAAAAGAAGGATGTGAAAAAAGAAAAGAATAGAAAAGAAAAAGAATATTTTGAATAGTGTTGAATAGAGAAAGAAAGGAAGATAGATCCCGTCTTACATTTTGAAGGCCTCTAACTTTTCTGATTCAAAATATTAATTTTTTTGAGTCTTTTACCCTTCTTTGATTTGACCTGATCATAAGCCATGTTTCATCCTATTAGGAAGTCCTATTGATCTTAAGGTGAAATATGGTATTTCATGTGGAGAATAAGTGAAGGAAAATGATAGTGTATAACTCAACGTTCTCAGGAAAGTGATATCCATTCATGAGATCTAATTATTTTCTTTGAATTGTGCCGTCTTTCTAATACATATGTGAGATATTGTGATTTTGAAAGTATAAACTCTGCTCACATATACTTCGAGAGAAAATAACCCAAACATCTGAGCGTTAGTCTATCTGAGAGATATCTGGTGAGGTTTGAAGTCAAAGCGCACTTTCCTAAAGTGGTTACAAAACTTGTGTTTATTTGGAAAAAGAAAATTATTTTAATATTGGCTAAGCACACACTACACTTCGGTTATAAGTTTTGTAAAATAAATTTTGGAATCGTACAATGTCTAGATTTTTATGGACACGTTTTAACCGAATCTGAAACTAAGACTAGACAATTTTGGATATTTATGGGTATCATCACTGCAAGCCCTCATAAGACTATAACTCTTCCACTAGGGGTAACCTAGGGGTTTAAAGGCTTGTTGCATATGCTAAATGCAATCAAGAGTACCAACGAAAGTGGTGTAGTTTTAGGTATAGTTTTAGGCTTAGCCTAGGAATAAAATTTTAGGTTCAGTTTAGGATTTTAGGATTAGATTAGGTTTTGCATTTTTAGACTTAGATTTTTTTTTAGAATTTTTTACTTTTAGGTTTGCTCAAGGACTAGCAAAGTCTAAGTTTGGGGGTATTTGTTGAGACTTGAAATATTATATTTTTACCCCTGATATTTAGGTTAGTTAACCTTGATTTTGGGTATATAAGATACATTTAATGGTTTATTTTAGTTTTGTAGGAAAATTCAGGGAAATACAGAAAATCATCATAAAACAGTGGATAATTGCTGGAAGAGAGCTTAAAATGGAAGATTTGAAATTTTATAATTAATTCAGGCCACTTTTAGGGTTTCAAATGTAAATTGATTAATATGGATCTGTTTATGAGAGTCTGGATTAATTAAATAATTTAGATTTTAAGTGGTTGATTAATTATTTAATTCAAATACAAGAGATTTGCAATTAAAGAGGCCAAGAGTTTGAAATCAAGATCCATGGGCCAGAGTTCCACTGAAGTTGGGCCAAGCTTTGATCCAAATGCCACACACTGGGCCAGGCCAAGCACTCCATTCGCATTCTTCAATGTGGGCCAGGCCAATGACTCTAAGTTCAGCAAGCCCAAGTCCATACTTTAGTCCAAGAAGTCGAAGCCCAATTAAAGATCCAATGCTCCAGGTTCATATTCGAATTTTGCAACCTTAAGCCCAAATCCACCTAAGACCATATCCAAAACCCAATTCTAATGATATCCAAAACCCAATTCCTTATCCATTCAATCCTAACCATTCAATTTTCAATCACTAATCCACACCATCCATTAGCCCTACCCTGCAATCCAAACCATTCATTTCATGCAAGCCATCCATTTGCATCATTTGATTAGGTAAACCTTAGAGCCTGCCATTCAATCCAATCTAGTCATTCATCATGATTAGATCTAGGTTATCCAATCCATCCATCATATAGATTAACCTTAGGATTACGATAATACATGCATCACCTAACCATTCATCCATTTAGATCATCCATCACATATCAAAGCCATTAGATCTAGACCAATCAATCCAAGCAATCCATTCATTAAAACCCTAAGTTAGAACAACTTGGAGCTCAAGTAGCCTCCATGCGCATATGCCATGTCATCCACCATCTTATCTCCATACACCCCACACGATTTTAGCACTTAAAATTCTCCATTTACTTAGACAAAATCCCATCCAAATACACTCATAAAATCACTAACACACCTCATCATCTCAATCTACCATGTCACACACGATTTTCCCATATCTCAATCCACCCCATTCGAATTTCACAATAGCCAACCCTCCATGCCACCTCTTCATCATCCATCCATTCATTCATTTCATCTTTTAATCCCAATCATTCATGCATTGCACAACCCAAAACCCTAAGTCCACAAGCCAAATTCGGCCATGCCCAATTTCCCATCCAAATCCCTAATTTCTCTCCAATTCCTTTTCTTTCTCACCAAGTTACCTTGCATCCTAAGACACCACGCACCCAAATTCGTGTATAGCACTGTGCAACCCTAGTTTCCTAACTTTTAATCTCAACCACCCATATTCCATTAGATTTAATCCCATCATTTCATCCATTAACTTAAACCCAGATTTAATTCTTAAGCCTATAAATACCCCATTCGACCATAGCCAAATTGGAATTAGAACTGGAGCTCAAGAGGACCTAAGATTGGAGAACACACCTCGAAGAACAAAAGACATAGTGCTTCATGCGAATTTTAAAAGTGAGCAATCATTGTAATTTTGATTTTTAGTTGTCTTTTAATTGTTTTTCCATATCTTATATTTAATTCTTACTTGAAATAAATAAGAGACGTATTCTTTTAGAATCCTGAAAAATTCGATTACTCATATTTCTTTTTATGTTTTCTTTTTATTTTAAATTTGTATTCTTTGTTTAATTAAAAGATTCATGGAACTAAACTTTAATTAGATAATTTTTTTTTAATTGTTGAATTCTAAGCGTTGAATTTCAGATCTAGGTTTCTTATCTATTTATTTATTTTGGGCAATGAGAGAATAATTCCATAACCACCTTTTAAATTATGCATTTTATATTCGGTCATTTATTTTATTTGCAAATTTATTTCCTGTCTTTAGTTATTTGTGTTGTATTTTAATTCTTTTAAATTCTTGAATTTGTTTGTCATGTATTTATTGTATTTTATTTTATGTATTCAAACCACTCCTTCAAATGTGTTAATTGGATTGATAATTAATTTAATTATTTTTTTAATTTTGTCATCTTATTAGTGTGTGTGAGATTATCTATAAATTATAATTTAATCCATCATTTTAATCATATATAATTAATTTTCTAACTTTTGGATTTGAGTCTTAAATTAGAGATTTTATTAACTTAGAGTTAAATTTATGAGAATAGGATTGATTTTTATGATTTGATTTATTTTAAATCTTTGTTTTCTAGAAAACATAATAATTCAAGCACTAGATTCCAAACATATATTTTTTGGAACATATATTTTGCTTGTTCTCTATGGGGTCGACCTGGCACTCATAACACTGTACTATGAATGGTTCGTGCGCTTGCAAGATTTATAAATTTAAAATTTGCATATCAACATTAGACAAACAATACAAAATTCATATGATACAATGGAATTGAATCTAGGATTTCAAGAAGGCATTAATTCCCAAATTCTAATAATAAGATCAAAGCCTAGAATACAGAGCTCGCGTAAACTAATCATGCATACATTCATGTTTTTATTTACAATTATTTCACCAAATAAATCCATGGAATTCATTAGAATGTATCTCACGAAAATAGACGTTAAACTTGAATGATTATCTCAGCCTTTATTTCAGCACTAAAACTAGAGTGACACTAATCTTGTTAAAATTTTTGGTATGACATCTAATCTTGCAATCAACATAATAAATCTAACCATAGAATTAATTAGTAAAATAAAAACAAATTCAAAACAATCACCATATTAACATAGATTAATTGGAAAATCGGAAAATAAAAATGGAGCAAAACTTTGATCTTATTAATAAACTTTGAAATTCAAATTACAAAACTTGGAATTGAATAAAGGAAATAAAAATAAAACCATTAACCCTTGCACTCGATTTTCCTTGGCTTTTATTCTCTTCTTTTCTTCTTGGTCCACGCTTATGCTGGAGTTCCTTAGAGTCAAATTCGAATTTCACCTTAGCCTAATGTATCTATTTATAACATTTAGGCTATGGATGGATGGTTGGGATTGATTAAGACTCAGGGTGGACAAGTGGATGGCTTGGATTTAAACAACTAAAGTGGAAAGACTTGAGGAGTGGGCAACTAGGATCGGCTAGGGCTATGAAAAAGGAGGTGTCGCGTATGGGATTGGGATATGCGAATGGATGGAGAAAAGTTAGAGTGGTAGCCGATTGTCTTGGAAATCTAGGGTTGTTTGGATGAATGGTTTAGATCCAATGTTTTCTAAATAAATGATTAGATGAGAGTTTGAATGAGATAAGGAAGTAAGATGCAAAAATCATGTGATGTGATCTATGGTTTCTTGGAGTGCAAGTTAGGATCGAAGGTGATTGAATTTGGATTATAGATGAGGTGGATAGGATTTGGATTGGAATTTTCGTGTGATGCAAGGAGAGAATGCGCATGGAGTGCTAGGTTTTAGGAGAAGATCGTATGAATATGGAATGAGTGGATGTGCATGAGATGTTTGAGTTGGAGAGGGATTTTAGGACTTAGATTCTAGAATGAGATGAGGATGGATTTGGGATTAGGATCAAATGGAGTTAAGGTGACATGGCAGTATGAAGTGTGTATGGATGACATGGAGAGAGGGGCGTGTGATTTAAGTGGATTGGGAGAGTGTGGGCTTGAGTTAGAGCAATTGGACTTTAAGTAAAATTCTAACTTGACTCATGGACTTGGACTTCTCATGAATTTGGACTCTGGTCTGTGCACTTGGGATAATTGCACTGAAGTCTGGCCCATTTGTGTAATGTGCATGGACTGTAGGCCTGGTGTGTGTAGCCTGGTCCAACATGAATTAACTTCTGGGCTTTTCTCTCAGACTTTTCAATTTCAATCTTCAGCGAGCTTTCTTCAATTTCTGATTTTCTAGAAACTTAATAATTAATCCACCACTACTCTAAAAATATTGGACTAATCCAGACTCTCATAAATGGATCCGAACTTACCTATTTACAATTAAATTCCTAAAAACGGTGAAATAATTATTACAATTCTAGATCTTCTAATTAAAGCTCAATACTTGCAAATACTCCAAGTTTTAGGCTGATTTCATGTTTTCTCCAATTTTTTCCTACAAAACTAAAAATAACATTAAATGCATCTAATATTTGCAAAATCAAAGGCTAACTAGTCCAAATAACAAGGGTAAAAATGTCATTTTTCATGTCTCAACATATACTCCGAAACTTAGGTTTTGCTAGTCCTCGAGCAAAATTATCCTAAAAATTAAACTAAAAACTAAAGCCAAAAATTCAAAAAGTCCTAAACTAAACCACTTTTGCAGGTACTCTCGATTGCATTTAGCATATGCAACAAGCTTTTAAACCCTAGTTTACCCCCAGTGGACGAGTTATAGTCTCATGAGGGCTTGCAGTGATGATACCCACAAACATCAAATTTTTCAGTCTTAGTTTCAGTTTCAGCAAAAACATATACACAAAACTTTAAACATCATACGATTCCAAAATTCATTTTACAAAAATTATACCCGGAGTGTAGTGTGTGCTCTGCCAATATTAAGATAGTTTTTCTTTTTCCAAATAGACACAAGTTTTGTAACTACCAGTGGAAAATGAGCTTTAACTTCAAACCTCACCAGAAATATCTCAGAAAGACTAATGCTCAGAGGTTTGGGTTTATTTTCTCTCAAAGTACATGTGAGCGGAGTTTATGCATTCAAATCAAAATTTCTCACATATGTATTTAGAAAGGAAAAACCATATCAAAGAAAATAAACAGATCTCATGAATGGATATCACTTTCTTGAGAACGTTGAGTCAAACACCATTCTTTTCCTTCCTCTATTCTCTACATGAAACATCCTATTTCGACTTAAGATCAATAGGACTTCCTAATAGGAGGAAACGTGGCTTACGACCGGGTCATATCAAAGAAGGATAAAAGACCCTAAAATAAATACTTTGAACAGAAAAGTTAGAGGTCTTCATAATGTGAAATGGGATATTCTTCCTCTATTTTTCTTTCAGCACTTCCCCCCCCCCCCCCCCCCCCCCCCCCCCCCCCCCCCCCCCCCCCCCCCCCCCCCCCCCGGTTTTTTTTGCTATTTTTTTTTTCAAATGCCATTTTTTTAGAGTATCATCCCAATTTTTCATCTCCAACGTTTTCTGAGCTCTCAAATAGGCCACAGATATTTTAATGAGGCCCAAACTCCACAACTGGAGTTGGGTATGGTAGATGTGGCTAATCGATAAAATAGGTTTTTATAAGGCTCAATTGGGAACTAAAAGATAAAATGACTAAAAATAGGTAGGCTTGAAGCCACAATCGATCCAAAAAATGGCCTATGTCACTTCCTAAGTTTCAATAGGTGATTTCGTTGCTTCAAAGAAATTCAGAAAAATTTCAGGTGTTATAACTCAATTTTGATGTCGTTCTCAGTAATATGACCAAGACAAGAATAATGACATCAAGCAACGATTTAATGTGCTTATCAAAGAAACAAGAATAAACTTGTAACCCTTAGAAGGATAGAATGACTCTAAAGTTTACTGGGCATAAGTCTCCACTAGTATTCCTCTGGTGATCACTTGACTTATGATTATTTTTCTTTTAGACTAACATTAATATGGCTGTGTAAAAATTGTTCCGAGCATAAATTCCATAAAATGTTCTCTGGAAAAGTATGATATAAAATTTTTTATTTACATATTGATGCCGAAAAATCACTTTGACTCTTTGTTTTTTTTTTTTTCACACCAAAGAGTCTCAACTCTGATGAATTTACTCTTCCCTTGATAATTTTTTTTTTAGACTCAAACACAATTTTTTTTTTGGAAACAACGACACAAGTGTAACCCCTCAATACCCCCAAACTTAAATTGATTATTGTCCTAAATGCTTCCTAATCTACAGTGATTAGGTGCAAATTAGAAAAATTTCGGAACAATGCCAATTCGGGTTTTAGTTGTGCTGTTGTATGATTCATCATGTTTTACATTTATTACTCGCAAGCGTACGAATCACGTATAATATAGAAGTGTAAGTGCGAGGTCTGACCTAAAGGAAATACAAAATATATGTTTAAAAGTTAAATTGGCACCCTTTTAAAATAATGTGATCAATGAAAATCATGAATTAATTCTAATCATAGAGTTGTATGAGTTGTATTCTTAACTAAACAAATCCAAGTTAACATCTAATAATGGAACCTAAATCAAATATAAGATCTAGAATTAAATAATATGCCAATGCTTAATTAAAGTGGTATTAAAGGTCAATAATCTCAATCTTAACTTAAAATCAATTATGATACAAATAAAAATTTTCTAACCTAATTCAAAGAATTGAAAGAATTGGATTGATTACAACAAATAAATAAATAAGATGAAATAGACAACAAAATAAAATAGAATGAACAAGTAAATAAACAGATAAAATATTTTACAAGTGGATTGAATCAATCACAGACATCGAACATCATACCCAATGTAATTAACAAATATGAGATCTAGGTAATGGAATTCACGTAAATAATCAAATTTTAATTCTTGCTTTTCATTAATATTTAATTCCATATCCAAATTAATCAAAGAAACCTTAGATCTTAGATTCAGACAATTAAATTCAAGATCTAAGATATTTCATATGTTCCAAAGGAACCTTACAACTGAATTTAAAGGAATCAAAAGTTTTAAAATATTTCATGTCCATTTAATTAATCAAAGAATACAAATTTTAAAAATTGATGCGAACAATCATCAAAGCAATTCAAAAATTGGACTTTCCATTAATCCTAAAAGTATATCTCAAATTTATTAAATTGAAATTAATACACAGACATTGGAAATTACATCAAAAACAATAAAATAAAATTTACAATGAACAAAACTCACATGTAAAATTCGAATAAACTCCTTTGTCTTTTGTGTATTTCTAAATCTCAGATGGTGTTCTCTAGCTCATGACTGAGTTTGAGTTTTGTGGTCCCTCAGTGTTCTACTTATAGGCCTCAGGTTAGAATGGATGGCTAGGATTTAATCTTGATTTAGATGTTGGGTGAAAGGCTAAGATTAAATCTCATTAGACAAGGATGGTTGGGATTAAAAGATGCCAAAGATTAGGGTTTACATAGGGTTTGGTTGACTAGAGGCTTGGGGAAAAAGTTAGCTTGGTGGCCAAGTAGGGGATTTTCAAATGGATTGGATTGGGATATGCTTGGTCGAATTTCACATGTGTGGTTTAGGGTTTATGTAATGCAATGAATGAATGGCTGGATGAGATTAAAAGTGAACATGAATGAATGGATGGATGAGTGTATGATGATGTGGCTAAGGGTTGACTTGTGAAATTTGAATGGATTGTTTAAAGATTTGAGAAACTCCTATGTGAGGTGTATGTGACATGGAAAATTTGAATGGATGGGTTTGGAGTTGCCTGTTATCCAAGTTGAACTAAATCTAGGGTTTTATGGATGAATGGCTTGGATTAAAAAGGTTTAGTTTTACTAGTCCTAGTGATGGATGGTTAAGATGAGTTATATAAAAGGTAAGATTTTATATGGAGGGTTAAGATGCAAGGGTTAATCTAGATGCATGATCAAATGAATGGTCTAGATCTAACATGTAGAATGTATGCAATGGATTAAGAAAGGTGGCTCTAGCGTTTACCTAATTTTCATGTATGAATGAATGGTCTGGAATAAAGATGCTAAAATGGATGGTGTGGATGACAAGGAGAGGGGGCGTGTAGACTTAGGGATTTCACAGTAAAATTCGAACATTGGTACATGGATCTCAGGGTTTGATCAGTTGGGCCTCAAGTGGATTTGGACTTTGAACACATGGACTTGAACTTGGCCTGTTGGACTTTGACATGCACACTGGTCTCGCCCACTTGTGAAATGCGCATGGATTACTTTAGCCTGGCCCAATGTCTGGCATGTGGAGCATAACTTGGCCCAATGGGAGTGGATCTCTAGCCCATGTATTTGAAATTCAGACTCTCGCCTCTTAAATTGCATCTTCTTTCTCCAGAATTAAAATAATTAACTCACCACTTAAAATCTAAAAATATTGAATTAATCTAGACTCTCATAATTGGATCCAGATTAATGAATTTACAATAAAAATCCTAAAAGTGGTCTGAAATTAATTATTAAAAATTCCGGGTCTTCCAATTTAAGCACAAATCTTGCTATTTTCCATTGATTTTTTATTGATTTCCTGTACTTTCCAAATTTATCTTCAAAACTGACAAACAACATTAAATGTACCTAATATATACAAAATTGAAGGCTAACTAGTCCAATAATCAGGGGTAAAATAATCATTTTTCATGTCTCAACATGTACCTAAAATGGCTCACATCACAACAGCAGACCTAAAAACAAAAATCCTAGACTAGACTGTAGACTGACTCTCACACAAACTGACTCAACCTAAAAGAATCCTACAATGGACACGAATTTAATTGTGTCCGAACAAAGTTGACATCATAAACCATCCTGAGTGAGTTCATTTCTATGCGGCAATTGGTGGTGGTTTATGTGATCGAGTGAATATAGCATTTCATGAACACATTATCTTTTTACCCACTCGTTTTCACGCACTTGTATAGTAAATGTCCACGGATTGTTAAAATCATATGGGAGGTGATAGGGTTTTCCTCAATGCTAGGGTTTACCTCATTGTTTTCTTTAACATTTAAGTTCTCACCACCATCAGTCAGACTCTCCTCACCATGAGTGCAACGATTGAGATTCAGTGAAGGTTCTAACTTTGAGATTGCCATTACCTCACAAACCCTACTGTCGTTCATAATGGATTGATGACTGACACAAGATTTACCAATTGGGGGCTCAATTCTAACAATCGCTTGGTCGAATCCCGTCTCCTAACACTCATTATCACTTAAAGACAACACAAGACCAAATAGATTACACACAATACATGACCTAAATCTAAACGGACACAGGGATCCTAAAAACTAGACTGCTCATAATATTTTCTCCAGAAAATTTTAAGCCTCCAATAGAAGTTTAACCACAATCACGGCCAGGTAAGTCCCCAGGTAAGTGGGGAAGCACAGAGGGTATCTCGTCCCGACTTATCCTTAAACGTGCTCGACCTCAAACCTTGGTGACAGAACTACCTTAGACACCGTGATTGAAGAAAAACTAAGACCAGTTATCCAAAATTAACTGAATTAAATATGGTCCTTTTGAGCATGAAAAACCCTACCTCTAACTAATGGTTCTAAATTGATTTTATTTTTAATGCATGAACCATTTTTTACTACTCTTTTTTGGCTTTTGTATTTTTTTGTGGATGCAATCCTAACTCAAGCAATGCAAGATTCAAAGAAAATTATGCAAACAATTAGCAAACAATCTAATCTAATGCATGAAGACTAACACCCTAAATGCATGAGTTAACTAAATATACAACATTTCTTTTGTTTTTTATGCAAAATAAATGCAAGACAACCTAATAACTCTATATGAATGCATGAAAAATTAAAAATTAAAGAATATGAGTTTAGATACTTACCTTGGCTTGTATTGCTTAATTCCAGAAACTTTTAGAGTGACGATTAAAATCCCTGCAAAATGAAACACCCAAAACCTAGGTGAAGAATCTGAATCTCATAAAAACATGCATGAATCCTAATCTAAATTTAAATTCCTAAAAAATTAAAATAATAGAGAAACTAAAATAAACTAATAATAATTAAAATTCTAAGTGAGATTCTGATGAAAAAATTTTACATTTATATATCTCGCAAGCGCACGAACCATTTAATAGTATAGCGATTGAGTGCGAGGTTGAACCCAAAGGAAATCACAAAATATATGTTTAAAATTAAATTGGTACCTTTTAAAAAGATGTAATCTTAAGAAATCTAATACATGGAATTACAATTTTAAATCCATCTTCTTTTTTATTAAATTGGTGAAACATGAATATCTAGTCTCACCTTAATTTAAAATAACATGTTTTAAGATCAAAATATCATATCTCCAGTCTTAGATATTTGAATCTTGAGAGAGAGAGAATTTGAATACAAAGAATTAAAAATAAAATATATAAGCATACAAGAATAAAAACATGAAAATATAATGAACAATTAAAATACAACAAACAGACAAAATAACTAATGTAAGTTAAAGATAGGAAATAAATTTGCATGTAAAGTAAATGACAGAATTTAGAAGTGCAAAATTTAAAAGGTGGTTGTGGAATTCTTATCTCTTCGCCTAAAATAAAAAAAAAAAATAAGAAACCTAGATCTGAAATTCAACGCTTAGAATTCAAAATTCAATTCATGCATATTTATTAAAAATTCATAAAATTTTATCTAATTAAAGTTTACTTCCCCAAATCTTTTAATTAAATAAAGAATATAAATTTAAAATCAAAAGAGAGTATAAAAAGAAATCTAAATAATTGGATTTTCTAGGATTCTAAAGGAAAAACGTCTCTTATTTATTTAATGAAAGAATTCAAGTACCTGCATACATAAAATTAAGTATAAGAAAGATAAAATAAATGAAAATTTACAACTCTCATATGTAAGATTCGAGTGGCGTCTCTGTCTTTTTGCCTTTTCTCCCCAGGCATTGGACCTCTTGAGCTCCAGGTCAAATTCGAATTTTGCATTGGCTTAATGGGGTGTTTATAGGCTCAAGAAATGGATGAAGGGCGGAGATTTAATCTGGGTTTAAGTTGATGGATCAATGGATTAGATCTAATTGGAATTGGGTGATGGAGATTGAAAGTTGCAAAAGGTTAGGGTTTAAGCAAGGCTCACACGAATTTAAGTGTGTGTGAGTAACTTGGAGTGGAGTGCAAGAAAGGAGAGAGAAAATATGGGAGTTGCTAGGGTTGGACGAATTTACTATGCTAGGGTTAATGGGATGCAATGCAATGAATGGATGGGATTAAGAGATGAGATGCATGAATGGTTGGATGATCAAAAGATGATGTGGAGGGCTGACTTGTGAAATTCTAATGGAGTGTTGTGGATTTGTAAAAATGACAATGAAGAATAGGATGATGAAGTGTTTTAGGATTCTAGGAGTGTATCTAGATCGATTTTTGTCTAAGTGTAAGGAGAGTTTTTAGTGCTAAACTCGTGTGGAGTGTGGATGAATAGGGTAGTGACAAGGCATGGGCGAATGGAGGATACTTGGGCTTCAATTTGTTCTAACTTAGGGTTTGATGAATGGATGGCTTGAATTACTTTGGGTTAAATCTAATGGTTCTAAGGTGTTTTGATAAAAATAATTTATATGAATGATATGTTAACTAATGAAGGGTTTGGATTTAAGGGTTGAGATGGATAGATGATATGATGAATGACCTAGATTTAATGCAAGGTATGTTATGAGATGGATTGACATGGAGGCTCTAGGGTTTTACCTAATATGTATGCATGAAGTGGATGGTTGTGATGAAATGTCCTAAGATCTACTGGCTTAAATGATGAATGAATGATATAAATTTATGAATGGTAAAATGATGCATGAGGTTTTAAGATTCTAAGGTTAATCTACTTGATGGATGGATTGGATTGTCTAGATCTAACATGGTTTATGTATGGATGGAATGAAGGTTGAGATTGAATATATGATGAATGAAAGGTGGAGATGAAATCTAAATGAATGGATGAAATGCGCATTGGGTTAGCTTAGGGTGCATGTGGACATTGGGTTAGGGTTCAATGTAAAATTCGAATATGGGCCTGGAGCTAATTGGACTTGAGAGTTGGAGTTGGACCTTGAACTTAGGCCTACTGGGCTTTGAATTGTTGGGCTTAGGCCTGCTCAGCTTGGACTTTAAATTTGAACACTGGCCCCAGCCCACTTTACAGAATGCGCATGTAGAACTGGGGTCTGGCCCAATGTCTGACATTTGAAACATGGCTTGGCCCAATTAAGATGGATCGTGGCCTATTAACTTGAATTTCCAATTCTTTTCTCTCTTTTGACATCTTGAATTGCAGCTTCCTCTTTCGAAATTTAACAATCAACTCACTACTTTAAAATATAAAAATATTAAATTTATTTAGACTCTCATAAATGGATCCAGATTAATCAATTTACATTTAAAATCCTAAAAGTGGCCGAATTAATTACTAAAATTTCAGATATTCCAAATTAAGCTCAAAACTTGCAATTATCCACTGACTTACCTTGATTTCCTGAATTCTCCATTTTTATTCTACAAAACTAATAAATTACATTAAATGCATCAATATATACAAAATTGAGAGCTAACTGGTCCAATAATCAGGGGTAAAAATGTAATATTCCAGTGCTCAACAAATACCCCCAAACTCAGATTTTACAAGTCCTCGAGCAAAACTAAGACCTAAAAGCTCTAAAAACGAAAGAAGAAATCCTAAACCTTTTCTAAACACAAAAACACAAATCCTTAACTAAACCTAAAAATTACACCACATTCGTTGGTACTCTCGATTGCATTTAGCGTATGCAACAAGCATTTAAACCCCTAAGTTACCCCTAGTTGACGAGTTATAGTCTCGTGAGGGCTTGCAGTGATGATACCCACAAACATCAACATCTTTAACAAGAACACATAGATAAGGGTCTAAACATCATACAACTCTAAAATTTATTTTATAAGGTTTATACCCGGAGTGTTGTGTGTGACAGCAGATATTAAGATAAACTTCATTTTCCAAATACACACAAGTTTTGTTCACACCATTGGAAAATGTGCTTTGACTGCAAACCTCACTAGATATATCTCTAAGAAAAATTAACGCTCAGAGGTTTGAATTCATTTTCCCTCAAGGTATATGTGAGTAGAATTTATGTATTCGAATAAAAATATCTCACTTTTGTATTAATAAAGACGGTTCATATCAAAGAAAATGAATGATCTCATGAATGGATGCCACTTTCCTGAGAATGTTGAGTCATACACCATCATTTTTCTTCCTTACTCTTTACATGAAACACCATATTTTGACTTAGAATCAATTGGACTTCCTTATAGGACGAAACATGGCTTAGGACTTGTTCAAATCAAAGGAGGATATAAGGCTCTAAAAGTAATACTTTGAATCAGAAAAGTTAGAGGTCTTCATAATGTAGACGGGATATTCTTCCTCTATTTTTTTTCTTTTTAGCACTTTTCAAAATATTTAGTTTTTATTTTCTATTTTTTTTCACATCCTTCTTTGAAGTCTGGACGTTCCTTTTTTTTTCCTGATGCATCATTCACACATTTTTTTTTCAATTGCCAATTTTTTTAGAGTACCATCCAAAATTTTCATCTCCAACCTTTTCTGGAACCTTAGATTATGCCACATATATTTCAATGAGGCTCAAACTCCATAACTGGAGTTTGGGTATGGTAAATATGGCTAATCAATAAACATGCTATATAAGGCTAAACTGGAGAACTATCAAGACAAGATGACAAAAAATAGGTAGGCTTGAATGCTCAAACGATTCAAACATGGCCTATATCATATCATAAGTTTCATGCAGTAATTTCCTTGCTTCAAATAAATTTTGAAAAATTTCGGGTATACTAACTCAAATTTGATAGCATTCTCATTAATATGACCAAAATGAAGGACAATTAGATCAACAACGACTTATTGCACTTAATAAAGAAACATGAGTTTACTTATAACCCTCAGAAAAAATTGAATGGCTCTAAAGCTTACTAGGTCTAAGTCTCCACTGGTATTCCTTTGGTGATCACTCGACTCATGAATATTTTTTTTTTGGACTAACATAACATGGTTGTGTACGGAATTTTCCAAGTATAAATCCTATAAAAGTCTTTTTAGAAAAGTATGATATAAAGATCTCTATTTAAGTATTAATGCTAAAAATGTGACTCCTTTTACGTTAGATCGTCAAGATGTGTCTTCTAAAACCAAAGTGGACAGTCGTTTCATCGCCAAGGAGTCTCACAGTCTTCACTTACTTTTCCCTAAAAATATTAAGTTTGTCCCTTTCCTTTTTTTTTTTTAATTTATTATTATTTTTTTTAGACCAAAAACACAAAACTTTTTATTGGACACAATTGTAAACCCTTAATACCCCCAGACTTAAATTGAACATTGTCCTCAATGTTCCCTAATCTACAGTGATCAGGTGTAAATAAAAAGAAAATTCAGAACAGTGCTTATTCGGGTTTAGACGTACCTAAAAGGGCTCACAACGCAACACCTATAGACAGACACAAATAGAAATCCTAAGCTAGACTGACTCGATGAAAACCTAAACTAGACACTAAGGACTCAAACTGACTCAACCATAGGTAGATAGATAGGTGGGTCTGGGTGATGGATGGGCGAAAATGGGTAAAGTTAAATAGTTTAGTGGCTAAATGTGTAAATGATAAATGGATAAATGGGTGGATGGATTTTCTTAATCAGTTTCGATCAGATGTTGGGCTTGCAGGTTCGGGATGGGCTAATAGGGCAGATCCTATGACGGTTTGGTGTGGGTGAAATGGTTGATGTTGGTGGTGATAAGGGTGGACTATCTATATCTATGATTGGGTAGACTGAGCCTCGGACGCAACGATCGATGTACTACTGGAAGTGTAACTCGAACCAAGTGATTGTTGGAGTCACGAAATCAATGAAGCATACACAGACACAATAATTCACGCTCTAACCAAAAATCACACAAGAAAATGCCTAAATCTAGATTCAAAGTTCTTTAAGAGAAATTGATGGGATCCTAAAATTTGTTTCTAGACTTTCTCCTACTTTCTTTTCAAATGATTTAAGTCTCCGAAGAGAGTTTAACCACAAGCTTGGCCAGGTAGTTTCCAGGTAAGTGGGGGAGCACAGACGACATCTCGTCTCGATTTATCCTTAGACATGATCGACCTCATGCCTTTGTGACAAAACTTCCTTAGACACCATTCTTGAAGAAAAACTATTCTTTGGTTACAAAAATCAATTTGAATTAAAAAGATTCCTAATGAGAATGAAACCTTAAAATCTAGCCTAATGGTTCCTTATTTGATTTTGTTAGGAGATGCATGAACCATTTTACTTACTACTATTTTTTTTTTGTGAATGCAATCCTTGTAACACCCCGTCCTCTCCGAGATTCAGAGTCTAATTTTTTTTTTTAAATAATAATAAAATAACACCAGAAGAGGACGGGCGACGTCACGACGCGAGCTAAGTTCTGACTTCCAAAGTCCGACCCTTAACTGGCCACCCATGTGTGCATGGACTAAGACCATGAAAATCGATCCACACATGGAACTAAATAAATCATGCAGAATAATACTAGACCAAATGTGGAACTAACTGATTGCGGAATTAAATTGAATAGATAGCAAGTACAAGTCTTCCATTAAAACTACTTACATCAAACATCCATTATCATAACTATAAAACAATCCATAGCAACGTTACTAGCTATTACATGTCAGTAAAATGTTGTTCAAATGACAGTAAATATAAATCCATTCCAATAATCAAGCGCTTAAGCTTGGCTCCCCTCTCGGTCCTCGACTTTCTCTTTCCCTTTCCCTGTTCCTGCGTTATCCTCTAAGGATAGAATTAGGGCGTTAGATCAACGCGCCCAATAGGTTTCCTATCTACTTGTAACCACTTTTATAATTGGTTTTATATGGTTTTTATGAGTTATATTGTTATTGTATTATGTTTCAAATGGGTTTTTGAATGATGAGATTTATTTACAAATGACATATATTCATTGACATCTCATGGCATGGGGTGATGATTGTGGATTACCTTGTCATGAGAGTCCCAACGAAAGAACACTGTGAAATAACTCAATGATGAGAGTCCTATCCACAGGAAATGAGGAGTACTGTGGATTACCTTGTCATGAGAGTCCCAAAGAAAGAACACTGTGAAATAACTCAATGATGAGAGTCCTATCCACAGGAAATGAGGAGTACTGTGGATTACCTTGTCGTGATAGTCCCAAAGAAAGAACACTGTGAAATAACTTGATGGCTATGTATACTTGTGGCGGGTGGGACTCATTACATTTGCACTTACATACATAGCATTGATTTTATATTTTTTTATTATCATATATTATGATATATGCATGTTTTTATATACTAACCTTGTGGTAGCCCTGATTATGGCCGAACCCCATGGGCTGTTTTCACGGGGTAATTGGATTAAGATCATGTTGGAATTTATGTCTTGTGTTATGATTTTGTGTTAAGAATCATCTATACTTAGTTATGAATATAAATTGATCAACCATGATAAATGGTGGAATATGGGATAAAAATCCATAGGATGAGGTTTGGCCATGTAGTATGGCCGAACCCCATCAATGATTATTTGATGGACTTAGGCTAAGTTATAATGTAATTGGAGATGGTGAATGAAGGACCAAATCAAATGGTGAGGTTCGGCCAAGTAGTATGGCCGAACCCCACTAAGGTGGATTGGTTATATGACTTTGATTATTAAGGAAAATTAAACAAGGCTTGGCCTTGTGGCATTATGGTAAGTATGTATGAAAAGAGCAAAGGACTTAAAAGAGGGGCTCAAACCAAAATTGTGAGGTTCGGCCATGTGGTATGGCCGAGCCCCACCAAGTTATGGTTGGTAGATTAAGGTTTGTAAATAAAGTTATTTGGATGGTGTTGATCCAAAACAAATGGAGGACAAATTCAAAGTGGGTGAGGTTCGGCCATGGGGCATGGCCGAACCCCACAAGGTGGTTTTTGGAATTTAAACCTTATAAGAAATCAAGAAGATTAAGTATTAACTTGCTATTGTATAAACAAGGAAACGGAAGTTGAACGGCATGCGAGTCGTGATCGGGTGAAGCTCAAAAAGAACGGACATTTAAGCAAAGTTTCCGTAGGTTTCCTACCAACTTGTAACCACTGTTATATTGGTTTTATCATAGTTTTTATAAGTTATGTTGTTATTGTTTTATGTTTCAAATGGGTTTTGAATGATGAGACATATTTATAAATGACATATATTCATTGACATCTCATGCATGGCATGGGGTGATGATTATGGATTACCTTGACATGAGAGTCCCAAAGAAAGAATACGGTGAAATAACTCAATGATAAGAGTCCTATCCATAGGAAATGAGGAGTACTGTGGATTACCTGTCATGAGAGTCCCAAAGAAAGAACACTGTGAAATAACTCAATGATGAGCGTCCTATCCACAGGAAATGAGGAGTACTGTGGATTACCTTGTCGTGAGAGTCCCAAAGAAAGAACACTGTGAAATAACTTGATGGCTATGTATATTTGTGGTGGGTGGGACTCATTACATTTGCACTTACATATATAGCATTGATTTTATATGTATTTTATTATCATATATTATGATATATGCATGTTTTTATATATTAACCTTGTGGAAGCCCTAATCTGAAAACCTACTGGGCGCGTTGATCTAACGCCCTAATTCTATCCTTAGAGGATGATGCAGGAAAAGGAAAAGGAAAATGAAAGGTTGAGGATCGCGAAGGAAGCCAAGCATAGGAGCTTGGGTGTTGGAATGGATTATTATTATTTATTGTTATTTGGACAAACTTCATGGATATGTATTAATGTAGATAACTGCTATGGTTTGATTTAAGTTTGAATGAAGGTTTAGTTTTAAGTAAATATTATTTGTACTTTGCTATCTGAGAATGGAGCAGTCTGAGGATTGATTATAATTTCGCATATTTGATTTATTCCGCAATCAGTTATGTTTATTCCGCATGATTTATTTAGTTCCATGTGTGGACCGATATTCATGGTCTTAGTCCATGCACACATGGGTGGCCAGTTAAGGGTCGGACTTGGGTAGTCCGAACTTAGCTCGCGTCGTGACGTCGTCCGTCCTCTTTCGGTGTTATTCTATTATTATTTTTTTTTTAAAAATAGACTCTGAATCTCGGAGAGGGCGGGGCATTACAATCCTAAATCTAACAATGCAAGATACACATGCAAATATGCAAACAATCAATCAAATAATCTACACTAATGCATGAAGACTAACAACCTAAATGCATGAGCAAAGTAAATATGCAATATTTTTGTTTTTTTTATGCAAAATAAATGAGGCACCCTAATAAAATCTATATGAATGCATTGAAAATTAAAATTTAAAGAAAATGAGGTTAGGCACTTACCTTGGTCTATAGTGCTTTCCTGCTAGAAATTTTTATTGCACAATTCAAAATCCTTGTACATTGAAATACCACAAAACAAAGTGAAGATTCTGACTCTCATAAAGAATGCATGAAACCAAATCTAGATGCAATTTTTCTTTAGATATAATTAGTGGGGGAGATATAATATTTACAATCCTAAACAAAAATTTTAATTAAGACAAGACTATGAAAATTAAATCCATCATTATCTAGGTTATGAATTTAACAATTCGAGAATCAAATCCATCTTCTTTTTATTAAATTGGTGAAACATGAATATCTAGTCTCACCTTAATTTAAAATAACATGTTTTAAGATCAAAATATCATATCTCCAGCCTTAGTTATTTGAATCTTGAGAGAGAAAGAATTTGAATACAAAGAATTAAAGAATAAAATACATAAACATTCAAGAGTAAAAACATAAAAATATATTGAACATTTAAAATACAACAAATAGACAAAATAACTAATGCAACTAAAAGACAGGAAATAAATTTGCAATTAAAGTAAATGACAAAATTTAAAAGTACAAAATTTAAAGGGTGGTTTTGGAATTCTTCTCTGATCGCCTAAAATAAAAAAACACATAAGAAAACTAGATCTGAAACTCAATGCTTAGAATTCAAAAATCAATTCATGCCGACTTAATTAAAATTTCATAAACTTTATCTAATTAAAGTTTAGTTCCATAAATCTTTTAATTAAACAAAGAATATAAATTTAAAATCAAAAGCGAGTGTAAAAAGAAATCTAAATAATTAGACTTTCCAAGATTCAAAAAGAAAACGTCTCTTATTTATTTAATGAAAGAATTCAAGTACATGCATACATAAAATTAAGTACAAGAAAGACAAAATAAATGAAAATTTACAACTCTCACTTGTAAAATTAGAGTGGTATCTCTGTCTTCTTGCCTTTTCTCTCTACCTGTTGGTCCTCTTGAGTTCCAGGTCAAATTCGAATTTTGCATTGGATTAATGGGGTATTGATAGGCTCACGAAATGGATGAAGGGTAGAGATTTAATCTAGGTTTAAGTTGATGGATCAAAGGGTTGGATTAGATGTCATTGGAATTCGGTGATGGAGATTAAAAGTTGCAAATGGTTAGGGTTTAAACATGGTTCACATGAATTTAGGTGTGTGAGTGGCTGGGAATGGAGTGCAAGAAAGGAGAGAGAAAATATAGGAGTTGCTAGGGTTGGACGAATTTATTGTGAAATCTAGGGTTAATGGGATGCAATGCAATGAATGGATGAGATTAAGAGATGAGATGCATGAATGGTTGGATGATCAAAAGATGATGTGGAGGGTTGACTTGTGAAATTCAAATGGAGTGTTGTTGATTTGTAAAAGTCGTTTGTGAAATGGAAGATTGGGATGATGAGGTGTTTTAGGATTCTAGGAGTGTATCTAGATGGGTTTTTGTTTAAGTGCATGGAGAGTTTTTAGTGCTAAAATCGTGTGGAGTTTGTGGATGGATAGGGTAGTGGCAAGGCATGGGTGAATGGATGCTACTTGGGCTTTAAGTTGTTTAATACAGAGATTTTATAGTGGTTAGGTTTCAATTAACCTACGTCCACTGTTAGATTTCCCAACTCTAGAGTCGTCCCAATATACTATGAATGGGCTTCACACCCAGATAGTACGACTTAGTTTTTTATAGAGGTTCGACCCAAATGGTCTAATCCTCGATGCCTATTTTCTTTTGGGTGGTTTGAGCACGATGTTCTAGTCCAGCTTACAATGATATCAAAATAAAAAGAAAAGAAGAAACATTTGCCTTGTGCCTTGACCGAATCTTCATATTTTGTGTTATTCTTTGCTTGATGTCTCTGCACCTCTTCCTTCAGACAATGTCCTTCATAGTTGAGTATTGGCACAACGGGACAAGGGTAATAGGACAATGATATCACTGATTTTTGGTCCTAGGTAGAACACCCTCATCTTCATCATAAGAGAAGTATTGAATCTGCAATCATGTCCTTGTTAAAGGATGATGAAGATGGAGTAAAGATGGATTGGAAAGCTCTCTGTTATCTGTTCTTTATTTTCCAAAGTTCAGGACACCCTTTTGAATTTAGCCAACTGTACATTTATAAGACTTTCTTAGAACAGTTAAGTCTCGAGGCCTCCAGATTTCCTTCGAGACCTCGAGCCTGTATTTGGTAATACAGCTAATTGAATTTTTAGAATTTAAACCCAACTTTTAATGGTATTTAGTCAATGACCAGCTCACTAAATTGCCACCTCTCCATAATTGCCAATCAAGATAATTAATTACAAAGCCATGAGGTGGCAAACATGTTTTCCATAATCTAGAAGGAGCCCCTTTAAGATTTTTCAGATATCTTTGGTCAAAGGCCAGCACATCAGTTTTGTCACATGTATAAAATTTCCTATATTGAAAGATATTATCCCATAATATCAATTATGAGGTGGCAAACAATTATTATTTAAACTTATGAGGAGCCTTTCCAAATACATGCAAGATTGCCATCTACGATCTTTTGACTTTCTTAAAAGATTCGTTGAAAACTATGAGATGGCAATTCTATATATCAAATTCAAGGAGCCTTCTAGGATCTTCTTATATCCACAAATATTCCAATCATGATGTGACAAAAGATCATAAGGAACCTTTCCCTCTTTTTCATATGTTCCTTACCATATTTGTAAGATATTTGGTCAAAGGACAGATGGCACTAAGATCACACACTGAACTCCAGGTGTCTCGATCTTGGCTCAATTGTGGACAGTCTTTAAGGCCTCGACAAAATGCTTGAGGCCTCGAAGCCGAGAGTCAAACATTTTTAAGATTTTCAATCTATTAACCATTGACTTCAAAGGTATTTAGGCTTAACCTAAGGTCGCCAAAAACTTGATGTGAAATTTTAAATTACTCGCAAGCGTACGAACCGATTGATAGTATAGAGTATGAGTGCGAGGTCGTACCCAAGGGAAATCTACAAAATATATGCACGAAATAAAAAAATCGCACTATTTAAAAATGATGTGATTTAAGGAAAATAATTTTCTAAAACATTTAGTTATAATCTTAATTTAAAATAATGAATAGTTTTAATGGATTTTTGAGAAAAGGAAAAATGAATCAGAAATAAATTTTTTTACATAATCTACAGTGGAATCGGGTCAAACATCGACGCGGCATATTATCCTATTTAAAAATAAGAAAATCACGGCCTAGACTATGAAATGATCTAGAGTTATAAAATATAATTCAAATTCATTTTCTATTAAAATTCTAATTATAATTTTTATGTCATCTATAAAATTCGTATTTTTTTTCAATTCAAGCCTTAGGCTTGAGCGGGTTTTAACTTGTGTTTCTCCAAATCTAAAACAACTGTCCTTGATAAGAACCTTAGACTGGAAAGACGGCAAGTCCCACTGATCCTAATAGGGGTTCTACTTTCCTTGAAAAAAAAAATTGTAAAAATATTTTTGTTTTTACATAAAGTTCATAAAAAGAATAAAAAAAATAGAATACAAATCATCATTATTAAATATTTTAATAACTGGGATCATCATAAATCTAAACAACTGCCATGATTTTTTTATTAAAAATTGGAAATGAAATACAATTCTGTTGGACTTGACATAATAAAATAAAAATAAAATAACTTACAAGAAATTATTTATTTTTTTCTCTTCTGTCTTCCAGTCGTCCAATTCCAGCCTTCAATGTCTTGCCCCGTTCAACCTTCAACTGACCCGAAGCCTTGAATTTATAGGAGATGAGGGATGAGATAAGGGACCCTCAAATTTGATCGGATGAGAGACCCATTCAATTTCAAATTCAGAAGTTCAAATTCAGCCGGGATAAGTCAGTCGGCAATAACTGAGAGTCTTTATCTCTTTTCTCTTCATCGGCTAACTCAACCTCTTTTCTTTTTCTGTTTCTATCTTATCTTTTCTTCAAAACACTTATCTCTCCATTTTTTCTGCTTTCAGGTTAGCCCTCCTTCTCAGACTTCTTTCTGGATGGGTTTACTCGGCAGCTCTATCTTATCTCTTCTCTCCTTCACGCTTCTATCTGGGAGCTCTTATCCCCTTTTTTTTTTTCTCTGCTCTTATCCCTTCAAATTTGAAACCAGCTGCTACATGGCAGCTGGTACACGGCTCAACTGCCTTATCTTTTCATCTCTTCTCTGTTTCACACCTCTATCTTCTAGCTCAGTTTCAAACCTCCCTGCTCTGGAAACCAGATGTTACACGGCTGTTACCTTATCTTATCCTCCTCCTTCTCTACTGCCACCCTCTCTTATCTTTCCTTCTTCTTATCACCTTATCCCTTCTTCTCATTCCGAACAGCTTTCTTTTGAAACCCAGCTGTTATCCGGCTCAGCTGCCTTATCTTCTATCTGATCTTCTCTGTTGTTATCCAGCTATCTTCCAAATTTGAACTCCAACTGCTACATCTTGTCTTTTCTCTTCTGTGTTACCTTCCTCAGTCGGTTGCTCGAGTCAGCTGTTCTTGTGTTGCTCTCGCTGCTTTCTTCTCAACTGGCTGCTGCTGCCTTTGTTTCTCAGCTGGCTGCCCGTGTGCTCGGACTGGCTGCCGTTTAACTCTGCTCGGACTGGCTGCCGCTGCCTGCTGTGCACTCTGTTTCTCCTCTCAGCTGCCTCCTGCATTGCTCTGTTCAGGCAGAATAGATCTGGATTCGGCTGAGTGGCAGCTGCTGTCGGTGCATGGCTTTCCTCTGCTTGCTGTTCTCGGCTGCTCTTCCTTGGGCGTTGCTCTGCATCTCTTCAGGTGGCTGCCGTGCATGGATGTCCAGCCTCTCTGCTCTGCCTCTGCTTCAGCCGGCTGCCGGCTCTCTCGGCTTCACCTTTGCTGGCTGTCCTCTGTTCGACTGTTTAGCTGCCGCTGCTACTACTGTCTTCCCCCGGCATTGCTGCTCTCTGCTGGTTCAGCCGTGTCTGTCTCTCAGTTGGTTTCCCTGCTGGTTCCGACGTTGGGCGCTGGCTGCCCTCTGCTTCCATCATCTGCAACTGCTTCTGCTCGGACTGGCTGTGTGCACTCTTGGCTATGTACAATCACATGTTCAGTGTGGACTCTTCAATGCACAATATGGGTGACTCGGACAAGCCAAGGGACTAATGTTGAGCATTGAAATATTACATTTTTATCCCTGATTATTTGGTCAGTTAATCCTCAATTTTGTATATAATGATGCATTTAATGTAGTTTGTCAGTTTTATAGTAAAAAATGGAAAGTTCAGGAAAATCAAGCTAAAACAACAAAAGATTGCAAGTTTAGAGCTTTAAAGAGAAGACCTAGAATTATTATAATTATTTCATGTCATTTTCTAGGATTTTTATGCAAATTAATTAATCAAGATCCAGTTATGAGAGTCTATGATTAATTAATAATTTTTAGATTTAAAGTGACTGAATAATTATTTAATTCTAGTGGTTAAAAGTTGCAATTCAAGTACCAAAGCCTGAATTTCAAGTCATTGGGCCAAGACTCACTTCAAATGGGCCAAGTTATACTGCACAAAGCTTCAATGGGCCAAGCCACATGCAAGCCTATGCGCATTCCACACATTGGGCTAGGCCAGTGTGCAAGGATAGACTTCAACGCATGCAAAATACCATGCCTGTCGCTCCAGCTAGTGACCAAAATACCTTAACAGACTCTGTTCACCAATCGATCTCAGTCGAGAAATCAACTGCAGTGTGGTCGAGATTGCAACTACGATGCAACTCGTGCTTCCTTTGATGGAAATCGTCCTCGGTCATATGATCAAAATGGAGGAAATCGAGGACGCAATCAGCCATGCTTTGATGCACCACAGTCCAACTAAGGCGCAAGCTCTCAAATCCAATTCAAATGGGCCTGAGTTGAGGTCTAGATCCAAATCCAAAGCCCAAGTCCAATGAACTTCATGATCCATGTTTGAATTCACCTAAGTCCAACCCAACTACCTATGTCCAAAACCCATAACCCAACTTCACATCCACACCATCCAACTTCCATGTTAGATCTTAAGCTTCCATCTCACATATCCAATTAGGACAAACCTTAGATCCACCATCAAATCTAACCCATCCATTCATCTATCATTAGATCTAGGTCATCCATCATCATCATGATCATCTTAACCTTAGATTAGTGTTCATCCATGCATCACCTATTAATCCTTGCATTCATTTCATGCATTGAGCATCTTAGCCATTAGATATTAGGTAATCCAATCACATTCATTCATCTCTTAGAAACCCTAGAGCCTCCACGTGCATCCATCACATAAACACATTACCTTAGATTTAGGTCATGCATTCATCATCCATTTAGATCCACCTATGCATCTAAACCCTCCATTAACCATCTACCCATTTTTATAATTATTTTACCCAAAATACCTTAGAGCCATTAGATCAAAACCCATTTAATCTAAGCCCTCCATTCATAAACCCTAAGCTATGAACAATTTATAGTTCAAGCTAGCCCCCATGCGCATATTACACCACATCATCCCATGATTTTTGCAACCTAAAACCACTCCATACACTTAGACTAAAAACCATCTAGATACATTCCTAAGATCCAAACACACCTCACCATCCAATCCCCAAGTATCCCACATGATTTTCTCAATTCCAAGCCAATCCAATTCCTAATTTCCTTCCTAATCTCCTATCTTCTCTCTACACTGACTTAGCCACACAAAATTCGTGTGACCCTCCTTGTGCAACCCTAAAATCCAAGCTTAAATCCCCATCATCCATTCCCATTTAGATCTAATCCAGTCCTTTGATTTCCCACCTTAAACCTTGATTTAATCCAAGCCATCCATTTCTTTTCAAAACCTATAAATACCCCATTACCCCAAGGGTAAAATTCGAATATGACCTAGAATTCAAGAGGACTAAAGGCTAGAGCAAAAGACAGGAAGACAAGGAGCACATTGCAAATTTACAAATGAGAGTGTAGGTTTTTATCTTTTATGTTGTCTTTCTTATATTTAATTTAGAAAAGCCTTGTACTTTAATTCTTTCATTTAATAAAGTAAAGCATTAATTTAGAACCCTGGAACATCCAATTTCTAAAATACTTTTATTATTATTTTATTTTTAATTTCAAGAACACAACTTTTATTTATTTGATTGAATATGAGCGTATGCAATACTTAGGATCTTGATTGTAAGACTTAAATCATGATTACTAAGGTTTTGATTAATTAAATTAAAAGTTGTGAATCTTGTTTTATTAATAAATATGAATTGTATTTCAGATCTTTACGTAAATTTTAGATCTAGGTCTTAACTTTATTTATATATCTTGGGTGATGAACGGTCTATTCCAAATAACCAACTTTTCCGTTACTGCACATTTAATTTCAGCAATTTATTTTCATGCAATTTAATTTTCTGCCTTTTAATTATGTTAAATCTCATGTTTGTTGTGTAATAGTTGTTTTAACCCAAATCTTGTATAATCTAATCTTTAATTCTTTAATTCATGATTTGTAATTACTATCTCTCTCAAAATTCATTCAATTAAAGATAGGAAGATGTGTTATTTTAATCTTATAACTTGTAATTTTGACTATGATTAAGATTATCATTTAATTCACCATTTTCATTCAAGGACAGTTAATTCACACATCTTATTTGCTGATTTTCCAAGTTAGATATATGACTCATATAATATAAATGTTCTACGTCTTGAAAATAATTCTTTTTAAAGGAACACAAATTTATTTTTAATTCACATATTTTGAGATTTTCCTTTGGGTTTGTCCTCGCACTCAATCGCTATACTATACATGGTTCGTGCACTTGCGAGAATTACAAATTTAGAACCATCAACAACTAACAATCTCGTCCTTTGTCAATTTCATGTCAAAACTTAAGATCTACCAATCACACCAATTTCCCAAAATACATATGCACACAAGGCACTACCCATTACGCAAAACATAAACAATTACAATGAATGACAATGACATTTGACCTTCTAGACTCACAATCTTCTTCCCCTTAGTATGTGCCTGCAAAACAAACCAAATTTTCCATTTCCTGCATAACAACAAGGCAAAAAAAAACTGGTGGGATCTTATATGCTCCCCCTCAACATTAACACATATTATTACTCCCCTTTTTGTCAAGACAATTGACAATGGTTAGCCGATATTGAGAAATCAGATAAAACCAGATGCATGTAGTAAGTAAAAGAGAATCATAAACCAAAGCATGCAACATAGATAAAAGATAGGCAGTTTAAGAGTTTACAACCCAAAATATCAAAATTTAACCAAAGTCTAAGCATTCTAAGTTCGTCTTAGAAAGACAAAAAGAGATGATGCAATCAGCCTTCAGTCATATGGAGGAGAGGGAGGAGGAAACTCTGCATCCGTACGTCTGCAGGAAGTTGAGATGTTGTGGAGAGAATTGAAGATGTGCCGAAAAGATGGGTCTTTACAAAGACCAAGAGTTCCTGATGTTAATATAGTAGATGATCTTGAAGTTTAAGGATGTCAGACAAGCAATCTTCTTGATACTTTTGATGTTCTGTGTTGATGTGTGCAAAGTTTTACATTTATAATCTCGCAAGTGCACGAACCATTCATAGTACAGCGTTATGAGTGTGAGGTCGATCCCACAAAGAACAAGCAAAATATATGCACATATATGTTTGGAATCTAGTGCTTGAATTATTATGCTTTCTAGAAAACATAGTGATGTGAATTTTAAATTACTCGCAAGCGTACAAACCAATTTATAGTATAGAGTATGACTGCGAGGTTGTACCCAAGGGAAATCTACAAAATATATGTACGAAATAAAAAAAATAGCACTATTAAAAAATGATGTGATTTAAGAAATAATTTTCTAAAACATTTAGTTATAATCTTAATTTAAAACAATGAATAGTTTTGATGAATTTTTGAGAAAAAGAAAAATAAATCAAGAATAAATAATTTTTTTTACATAATCTACAATGGAATCGGGTCAAACATCGACGCGGCATATTATCCAATTTAAGAATAATAAAATCACGGCCTAGACTATGAAATGTTCTAGAGTTATAAAATATAATTCAAATTTATTTTCTATTAAAATTCTAATTAGAATTTTTATGTCATCCTTTAAATCAGATTTTTTTTCAATTTAAGCCTTAAGCTTGAGCGGGTTTTATACTTGTGTTTCCCCAAATCTAAAACAACTGTTCTTGATAAGAACCTTAGATTGGAAAGACGGCAAGTCCCACTGATCCTAATAGGGGTTCTACTTTCCTTGAAAAAAATTCTAAAAATAATTTTTTTTACATAAAGTTCATAATAAGAATTAAAAATATAATACAAATCATCATTATTAAATATTTTAATAACTGGGATCATCATAAATCTAAACGACTGCCATGAATTTTTATTAATAAATTAGAAATGAAATACAATTCTTTTGGACTTGACATAAAAAATAAAAATAAAAATAAAATAACTTACAAGAAATTATTATTTTTTTTCCTTCTGTCTTTTGGTCGTCCAATTTCATTCCCTTCGATGTCTTGCCCAGTTCAATCTTCAAATGGACCCAAACACTTGAATTTATAGGAGAGAAAGAATGAGATAAAGGACCTTTCAAACTCAGCCGGGATAAGAGACCTGTTTAAGTTCAAATTCAAATTCAGCCGAATTAAGCCTTGTCATTCTATCCTCTCTGTTCGGCTAACACTATCTCTTCTTTATCTTTTCTTCTTCTGTTCCCAGCTAAGGATCGGCTAACACCTTATCCTTTATCTATTTTTGAAATCCAGGATCGGCTAACCCAAATTTATCTCTTCTTTCTTTCCTCTGCTTTCTCATCTTCCTTATCCTTCATCTTTTCTGCTGCTATCCTCTCTTATCTTTCCTTCTTCTTATCACCTTATCCCTTCTTCTCATTCCAAACGGCTTTCTTTTGAAACCCAGCTGCTATCGGCTGTATTTCAAATCCTTCCTTGCTTTATCTCTATCTTCTCGGTTGATCTATCTGGCAGCTCTCTGCTGAATCACTCGACAGCTCCTCATCCAAACCTTATCTTCCTCTCTTCAAATTCCCAGCTTCCATCTGGATCCTTATCTGATTCCCAGCTCAACAAATCTTATCCTTTTCTTTCTCTCTTCTATCTTACTGTAATCGGTTATCTTCTCTGCTCACCCTTATCTCAGCTGCAATTGCATCACAGATCTTCGGCCTTCTTTTCTCAGTTTCAAACGTCCTTGCTTGGGAACCCAGCTGCTACACGGCAGCTGCTTTATTCTCCTTAGCTTGTTGCTGAAAACCCCTCTCTGTTTTTCCTTTGCCTCAACTGAAATCTGTGAGCTGGCTGTTGTTCATCATTGCTGCTCTGTCTCCTCTTCAGCTGTTGCCCATGAATTCTGTCGTTGGACGCTGGCTGCCCTGCCTTCTTCTCTCCATCGCTGGCTGCTCTTTCTCCCTCGACTGCTGCCTGCTTCAGCCGCTCCCTCTCTTCCGGTTGCTGCTTTGCATCGCTGCTACAGCTCTGCCTCTGCTGCCCTCAGTTGGCTCTGCCCTAACTGCTGGCTTCAGCCGGCTGCCTTGTTATCGGTGACTGCCCCTCAGCTGGCTGATATTGCTTCTTCTAATCTCTGCTCGGATTGCCAGCTCTGTTCTCGTTACTGCTGTGTGGCTTCCCTTCAGCTGGCTGATATTGCTTTTTCTAATCTTCGCTCTGACTGCAAGCTCTGTTCTCGTTACTGTTGTGTGGCTGCCCTTGCCTACTGCTGCTCGTCACCTCTTGCTGCTTCTCTGCTTTTGCTGCCTTCAGCTAGTTGCTGTCTCAACTTGTTTCTCTTTTCCTGCTGCCGCTGTGTGCGGTGTTGGCTGCTCAGACTCCCCAGCTGGAGACGCGGTCTTGCTGCTTTCTGTTCAGCCAAGAGATATCAGCATTGAACCAGGGCAGGTTGCAACTCTTTACTGCACTTAACCACGCAGCTGAGCTCCAACCCTTATCTGGTAGAAACAAGCTAACAGCCATGCGTTCACTAAGTGACTTATCCAGCAGATCAATCTCAGGACTCGGCCAAGAGGGAAGGCTTGCATCTGCAGCTACAGTTTCTTCAATGGATCGATCCAAGGCTTCGTTGGAGGCCAAGATGCAATTATTAGGCCCTACTTCACAAATTTCATTGTGGTCAAGGGCCTCCCATGAAGAACCCAAGTAGCTCAAGACCAGTTCACGTGGCTTAACTTTTATGGTGGATAACCAGTGGGCCACCAGCACGGTCGGCTGGTCTTCAGTTTTTCTCCCTATGAGTCCTGCAACAAGAGAAAGAAAAGAATAGAAAAGAAATAAAAATAGAAAAAGAAATGGTAATATTAAGCTTTCCTTCAGGTGCCGGCCACCCCAATCGAGAGTCAATAAGAAGGGTTGGTTGATGTCGACTGAATTTTTGACTTAGCCACTTTTTATTTTCTTTTTCTTATATTTTTCAAAATAAACTAAAAAAACCCTAAACATATCTAATATTTATAAAATAAGGACTAATTAATCTAATATTAAAGGGTAAAATTGTAATTTTACGGTGTCTAATCACATAGATTTAAAATAAATCAAATTATAAAAACCAATCACATTTTCATAAATTTAAATCTAAGTTAATAAAATCTCCAATTTAAGTTTCAAATCCAAAAGTTAGAACATTAATTAAATCTGATTAAGTTAATGAATTAATGTAGGTTTTATAGATAATCTCACACTTAAAATTAAGATGACAAAATTAAAGATCTAATTAAATTAATTCTCAATCTAGTTAGCACATATGTTAGAGAGGTGGTTTAAATACATGGTAATTAAAATACATGACACAAGAATTAAATTGAAAACAAGTTAAGCAATTAAAATACAACATGCAAGCAAAAGAAATTGAAAAACAAAATAAAACAAACATTGAAAAAAAAATGCTAGAAAATAAAAATGTATAATTTAAAGGTGGTTATGGAATTATTCTATCATCCACCCAAAATAAATAAATAAATAAGAAATCTAGATCTGAAATTCAACCGCATAGAATTCAACATCGGTTCACACCTTTTAATTAAAATTCATATCCTTTAATCTAATTAAAGTTTGGATCCTAAGTTCAACATTCACAACCTAAGACTTTAATTAAACAAAGAATGTAAATTAAAATTAAAAGAAAGCATAAAAGATAAATTGAATAATCAGACTTTTCATGAATCTAAAATGGACATCTCTTATTTATTTAAAGGAAAATTCAAGTAAAAGATATAGAAAAATAAATAAAAAGACAACTAAAAATCGAATTTACAGTGATAGCTCACTTGTGAATTCCCATGAAGCACAATGTCTTTTGTCCTTCAGGGTGTGTTCTCCAATCTTATATCCTTTTGAGCTCCAGGTCTAATTCCATTTTCACCATGGTCGAATGGGGTATTTATCAGCTCAATGAATGGATAGACGGTGGAGATTAAATCTAAGTTTAAGTCAATGGATGAAAGGATGGGATTTAATCTAATGGAATATGAGTGGTTGGGATTTTAAGTTGCAAAACTAGAGTTGCACAGTGCTACACACGAATTTGGGTTGCTTCGGCAAGAGGTTGGCTTAGTGGCTAAGTAATGGAGGAGAAAAAATAGGGATTTGGAGAAGAAATTGGGCATGGTCGAATTTGGCTATGTGGTTTAGGGTTTTGGGTAGTGCAATGCATGAATGGCTACGATTAAATGTTAGGATGGATGGATGGATGAGATGACCTGGAAAGATATGGAGGTGGGATTCGAATGGAGTGGAGAGGAGATAGAGAAGAATCGTGTGTGACTCATTTTGGATTGGATTGGGAGAAAAAGTAGGATCTAGGTGAGGTGGAGTTGATTGGAGAGAAATTCTAGGGATTTTCCATTATGTATGCGCATGGAGGCTTCTGGATTGAGTGACCATCGTGTAATGCAATGTGATATGCGCATGAATGCTAAAATATAGGGTTTGTACATGGGACTTAGGGTTTATGAATGGATGGCTATGATTGATTGGCCTAGATCTAATAGCTTTTGTAACACCCAGACCCGAAGTGGGTCCGGAATGCCACTATTTTTTATTTTATTTTTTAACCTTAACTACTTCTAACTTGGCTGGATCAAAAGTTAGGCCCAGAACAAAAATGTCATACATGCTCTCAACATGTGGACTCAATATATCTACCCACTTACAAGCACATATCATACAAACAAATATTTCCATAAATAAAACATCTCTTATTTTCATCAGAGTTACTACGGAACATAGTGGTTCATACAAGTCATAACATAACAAGTACCACATGAGATACTTTACACAAATTTTGGTTCAAAGGAACCAAAAGTCAAACAAGAAAGAAAATTCTCGTCCATGGGAATCGCATGAAACCGCAACAGCTTATCCATCATAAGCTTGATATGGAGGTTCCTCCTCCTCGGGTACATCTCCTGAAATGTGAGTTGTGTGAGCTAACTAGCCCAGTGAAAGAACATAACAATGTAATGTAATAAATATTATGTTAACCAAATCATCATTATCAATATAATAGATTTTTCTTGCCAAAGTCTCAAATAATTCCATAACTGCTGACATCCACCGTAACACTTAGACACTACACTGATTATAAGTATTAAGTCCCGACACGATCAAAATACAAATCTTGCAAGTACAGCTCCAACACCCCTGGGCCGGTACTGACACACCTGGGCCAGTAGACGCAAACTGACACACCTGGGCCAGTAATCGACACACCTGGGCCAATAATAGTTCAGTAGTTAAGGGTACGTGGAAGTAGTATTAATATCATCATAGCTCATAAGCATTTCTTCATTATAATCACAATATACATAAACATCGTTAGTACCAATAAGCACTTTTCATAATAGTGCATCATGTCTAGGCATATAAGTGGGTCCATTAAGTCTGATCCTTAAAACTACTCATTACACTAGATCATCTTAACCTGATTTACTCCTACTGCAATGTTAAGTCTCCTCACCAAAAATGTGGGTATCGAAGTATCTGTCAAACATGCAAACAGATGTACAATCAATAATCAGTCAATATACATAGATACAATGCAATACATACTCATAGTATTTCAAATCTTTCTATCCTATTTTCCAGAAAAACTCTAGGGGAAATGGATCTGACTCTCCTATTTGGTTACTAACCTTTTTAAGTTTCAATAATCAGCAATATATAATAGGGTGCTCGGGCCATTTCTCATATTGTCTTCTGGAAATGACCATGTAGACGTATTGAGTTAGACTTAGAGGTATAAGATGCTCTGGCCACTACTCTTATAGCGAGTTAGGCCTAGAGGTCACTTAGTGTCCGAACCCTTCTTTTCTACCGAGCGGTGAAGAAAATCGCTCAGCTACTGATAGCTATCGGGCTGAGTCAGCCACAGATAGAGAGTATCGAACTAGAAGTGAATACATAATATATATTTACATAATAATACCACGGAAAAGGGGTTAATATCACTTTTAATTATCAAACTGGGTATAAACATCATATTAAACCTAAGATCTAAATAATGAAATCCTTATTTAGACTAAGCTTCAAAAATCAGAATTGGGCTCCTCAGAACATGTCTCGGAACCAGGTACTGTGGCTTCGGACCTTCCGAGCCACTGCCTAAATCTGGGTTTACAGAACCTTCGGAACATGGGTTCTGTCCTTCGGAACTTTCAAGGCTCAGGTCTCGGAGCTTCCAAGGTGCTTCCAAACAGAAAAACAGCAAAAACAGAAAACAAGTGGGACCGTGTGTCTCAGAACCTGCCGAGGAAAGCTCAGAACTTCCGAATAGTTTCGGAGCATCCCGGCCCGTAGAGGCAGAAAAAACATTTGGCCTCTAGACACTTTGGAACCCCGAACAGAAGTTCGGAACTTCCGAAGGTCAACTTTCGGAACTTCAGAGAGTGGTCTTCTTCCTCTGTCACCAACAATAGAGTAGTACCGGAAAACGGCTATGTGAAATACGAATCCAGAAATAGTGGGTTTTCTGGGTTCGTTTTTCACACCAAACAAGTCAGGTGGACTCCTCAGTGAGTCCTCTTTGCCTTAGGAATAAATTGGACCTCTTATACTTATCAAAAACACTAGATTTTAAGAGGAAAGCAAAGAAACACATGAAAATTCAAGTTTTCCTTTAAACTTCAAATCCATTTTTAACATTCAAAGCTTAACCAAATTCACTTCTGTTTGATTCTAAATTGACTAGATTTGAAAACTAACACAATGGTTACCTTCGCTTTATCTCCTGGGTAGAAATTCAGAAACTTTAAAATTCTTTCACTTCACAGCTTACGGTAAAAAATTGAAAACAAAGAGGGAGATTGGTTTTTCCGGTGGGTGAATCAGGTGGAAGATGACTGGATTTATAGCCCTGGCTAGGTAGGGTACTAGACCCTCCAGCATGGCTAAGGGGAGGACACCTGACTGCAAGCTACGTCCGTCGCTTGCATGAGTCGACGGTGATGAAGCAACAACTTCTGGCCATGTAGCTGGTAATGATTTGCAGAATTTGCAAATAAGTCCTTTCGGAGAGTTTGTAAATAAGTCCATTTTCATCTTAATTAAATTTTAACTAATTACTTGATTTATTTAACTTAATTAATTTAATCCAACTTACCAAAAATGTTGGGTTTTATAAACTCTACTCATCATAAATTTTTGGAGATTTATATTTTATCAAAATCCATAGATTTAAACAAAATTCACATTTTGACACTATTTATTTTATCATTGAAGATTAAGTGCACACATCTCACCGGTAGTAAGTATTGGGACAGGACCTATGGTGGAGTAGAAATAAATTTATAATTTTCTTTTATTAGGCTATATAGAGTTTGATAATAAGAGATGTACTATCGATCTGATCACAGTTTGAGCTCTAAGTTGAGCTTACGAGAGATCAAAGGGGGGGCAGCGCCCCCTTGTCGAAGGGCACGGGAGTGAAGACCCCAAGTTAAAATTGTTGGAGGACAATTTTATAATTTCATATGACTTCGTATGTAAATATTAATTAGGGTAGTATATATTGTCAGTTTACGAGAGAGAGCAAAACATCTATAGCGAGAGATGCATCTTCTTTGCTTTGCCTTTGAGGATAGTAGATTAGTTTAAGCTCCGTGGAAGTATTGAAAGGGAACCATATAAAATGTTTCTGTTATTGTTTTCTTCTTTAGTAACCTTGCCTGGAGCAGCAGGTCTGTGTTAAATGGGTAAAGCTAGATTAAACTATTGAACAATTGTTTGTGCTTGTGTATAACTTTGTTTTAATAAACATTATTCTGAGAACACACCAGACTTAGAATTTAAATTAAATTAGCGCCCCAATGCACACACCCTATTTTCAATTAGATTATACAAATTAATTTCTTGATTTTAAATTTTTACTAGAAAAACCATATAAATAATTGAATTATTAATCTCAAAAGATTTTATGAAAGGTAGCCTTTATTAAATTTCCAAAATTCAAGTTTGAAAAGTGGTTTGAAATTTTGATTTGTGAAAAAACCAATTCGCCCATGCCTCAGTCGAATTTTATAAAATAAATTAAAAATCCAAACATTTAGGTGCCATGGTCGAAAGACCATGCTTCATGATGTTCAACCCTGCCCATGATCACCTCATTTTTTTTTCTGCATGATTCGACCATAATGCAAAAAACTTTTTTCTTCGAACATGGGAAGAGAAATTTGATCTGTAAAATAATTTTAGAACGACAAATTAATTATGTCTAGGTTTAGTTGAGAGAAACTTCGATTTTGTGGAAAGCTGAAAATTTTGAATTTCAAACTCAATCCGTGATTTTTTATGCACCGTTACGAGAAAAAAATCATAACTGGGGCTACCGAATTCCGTTCAGAATAAAATTTATATATTCAAAAACTAGACAGAGAGATCTAGTTATGTTTAAATTTCACAACCATATGATTTGCATTGATGTCCCAAATCTCATCAGTAAGACAGACCAAATTTCTGATCAGGATCTGATTTAGATGAATGAATAGGTGATGCATGAATGGATGTAATCCTAAGGTACATATAGATGATGGATATGTTGGATGGTCTAGATCTAATGTTGTGAGTGTGGGTTAGATTTGATGGTGGATCTAAGGTTTGACCTAATTTTGATGAATGATATGGAAGGTGGAGACTTAAAATGGGAAATGGAGTGTGGAGATGAGATGTGTATGGAAGACAGAGGGAATTAGGTTTATGGATTTTGGCCATGGGTAATTGGGTATGGACTTAGGTGAAATTCGAATGTGATCCATGGAGAACTTTAGGACTTTGGACTTGGACCTCAACTCATGGATTTGACTTTAGGCTCACTTGACTTGGACTTGAACTAGAGAACTTGGACTTGAGTTGCACATTGGCCTGGCCCAACTGTGTGAAACTGCTTGTCGCCTGGCCCAATGTTGGCCTGTGGAGCTTAGCTTGGTCCAATTGAAGTAGATCTTGGCCCATTTGACTTGAATTTTAAGCTTTGGCACTTGAATTGCATGATCTCTCTTCTAGAATTTAATAATTAATTCACCACTTAAATTCTAAAATAATTAATTAATCTTAGATTCTCATAATTGGATCCAGATTAACTAATTTACATGAAAAACCCTAAAAGTAGCATGAATTAAATTATTAAAATTCCAGTTCTTCATTTTTAAGCTCTAATTTTGCAATTGTACATTGAATTGAGGTGATTTTCCTAAACTTTCCATATTTATCTACAAAACTGAGAAATTACATTAAATGCACCAATATTTTTATATGAGAGCTAACTGGTCCAATAATTAGGGGAAATGTAATATTTCAATGCTCAACACTCGTCTGTCTCCTCTTCCTACGAGGAAGTGTTTTCGGTCAATTTGCCTAGGAAAAATTTGGGGGCTCTTCCAAATAGCTCAAGACAATACTTGAGAAGTCATGCCACGTCGTCATCCACAACCACTCCCTCTCCTTCTCCGTCGAAGAGACCTAAGAAACTCAGGGCTTACAAAAATCTAGATAGGTCAATACCGTCTTGCCCTCTTTCAATTTCCTCCTCTGAAGGAACAAAGGAAGACCCTTTTGGAAGACCTGTGACACCAAAATCCCCTGTACCTATTCCGTCTCCCTGATCTTCCAGACCATCAGTCTCCTCCTGGGAGAACTCTGATAGATCTAGTGCATCCACTCCTCCCTCGGATCCCCCAAGTATCCGACTCTTTCGTCCAATTTAAAAGGAACCTATCTTTAAGCACTACAATGTGGAACGCACCTGCTATCTCCCTGATCTGGAAAAGTACCATACCTATAAGATTCTCAAGAAAGTGGGATGGGAAAACATACTGACTTGGGTTGGAGATGCCTATCCATCAATGGTAAAATGGATGTAATCCTCCATTCACAAATCCCTTAAGGACCCAACTCATTCCTTTAGCATCAAGTTCTCTAACAGAGAAAAGGTCACAGTCACACCCGAATTGATTTCCAACTTGATGAAATTACCCATGTTTAAAGGAGGAGATATATCTGCGGCAAGCAATAGAAAATTGTGTGGACATGACATGGAATGGGAAGATAAAACAAATCTGCATGCTGCGACTCTGCTTCCTAAATATAAAGTTTTACACTTAATCTTCACATCCAATGTGTATCCTCGTCTGAAAAACAAGTCTCATCTCCTTGACTATATGGTGAACATTCTCTACTCTTTGGGTATGGGTCACAAAATTTGCCTTCCTTCTCTGATTTGTGCTCATATCAACCGATTTTGGAAGTCCTCTGGACGTAGTGTTGTTCCATTTTGCTAGTTGATCACTCGGCTAAGCACCCATTTTGGTATGGTCCATTATCCTGGTGAAACTCCACAACATGTCCGTCCTCTAACAAAGACTGGCATTGAAAGAAGCCTTGGCTATTTTCGACCATCCTTTGGTTGCTCGCCCTTTTCCGCTGCTTCCTCTAAACCACAAAGTCTCAAAGCTCCCTCCAGTGCCTCTACGTCAGCTGATCGCAAATATTTTGATGAGTGTTTTGCAGAATGTTTAGCACTGAAATATTACATTTTTACCCCTGGTATTTAGGTTAATTAGCCTTGATTTTGTGTATATAAGATACATTTAATGGTTTATTTTAGTTTTGTAGGAAAATTCATAGAAAAATAGGATATCATCATAAAACAGTGGAAAATTGTCGGAAGAGAGCTTCAAATGAAGATTTAAAATTATATAATTAAATCATGCCACTTCTAGGATTTCAAATGTAAATTGGTTAATCTGGATCCGTTTATGAGAGTCTGGATTAATTCAATATTTAGATTTTTAAGTTGTTTGATTAATTATTTAATGTTAAGAAAGAAAGTCTGCAATTAAAGGGGCCAAGAGTTTGAAATCAAGATCCATGGGCTAGAGATCCACTAAAGTTGGGCCAAGCTTTGCTCCAAATGCTAGACATTGGGCCAAGCCAAACACTCCATGCGCATTCTTCAATGTGGGCGAGGCCTAAGTGAATCCAAGTCCAGCAAGCCCATGTCTCCAGTCCAAATTCATCCTAAGTCCATACCCAAATAGCCCATATCCAAAACCCAATCCTACCCTTGTAATCTTAACCATCCAATCTTCATTCACTCATCCAGACCACACATTAACCCTATCATGCAATCCAAGCCATTTATTTCATACATCTCATTCATCTCATTCATTTCATATCATAAAACCCTAGATCCACCTACTAAATCTAATCCATTCATGCATCATATTTAGATTCAGCTCATCCAAACCATCCATCATATAGATGAACCTTAAGATTAAATCATCCAGGCATTACCTATTCATCCATCCACTTAGATCATCCATCATACATCAAAGTTGTAATACCCTGACCCGAATTAGACTAAATCAATATGATAAATCATATTTTAACCGGTTAATCTTAAAGATTTCTACTAGGACTTTACAAAAAGCCCAGATTTGGCCCAATCAGAGCCTGAAAGCTCGATGATCCAATTCGTCTAGTTGGAAGGGAAAAATGGTAATTTACCATTCTTTGATGTCATTTTTTTTTACTATTTATCTAATTATTTGATTATTGTTTAATAATTTTGATCTCCTTAATTAAGGATTTTGATTTATAAGTATATTATTATATTATTTTTTAGAAAAAATAAATATCCCGAAAGGATCCTGAAAAGATCCCGAAAATGAAGAAATAAATATTTTCAAACAATTTTAGAATGAGAAATTTTTTAAGAAAAATGTGTGATTTTAGGCTTTATTATAACTCACTGTTTATGTTTTCAAATTTTGAAAATAAAGGTTTTCTACTCCACCATAGGTCCTGTCCCAATACTTACTACTCGTGAGATGTGTGCACTTAATCTTCAATGATATGGACATTATTTAACTAAGAAGAACTCCACTTTGTACCGTACGTGAGTTGAATGATTCAATGATTATTTTTGGCGAGCCAGATAGACACCCGGAAAATCTGCCTCTACACACCCGTTTTTGAAATTTTGGGTGAAGTTACCATTCTACCCCCTGTATGAATTCATTCGAACGAACCCCTTAGTGTAATTTCCATTCCTTCGAATGAATAAACATATATATCTCAATGCTTCACAAAATTTGTAATACCCTGACCCAAATTAGGTGTAATTATTTTAATAAATCCTTCTTAGACCGGTTAATCTCGAAGATTTTGGTTAGATCTTAGTGAAAAACCCAGGTGTGGCCCAATCTGAGTTTGAAAATTCAGTGATCCAATTCGTCCAGATGGAGGGGCAAAATGGTAATTTATCACTTAGAGAGGGACTTATTTGCAACCAAACAGTAACTTCTGCCGGTTACTGTACCGGATGTCGGCACCGCTGCATGCAACACCCGGGTGGCCTCCATCGATAGCTCAGTTTATCTATAAATGGCCTCTCCTCTCAACTGATTTCCTCCCCCAGATATTTTCCATCTCAGCCCTGAGAACCAGACTGGTCACCCTCTCCCTCTGCCTCTGTTTTTCCAAAATCTTCTTTACCGTAGCTTAAAGAGGAAGATTTTCCAAAGTCGGGAATTTCAACCCAGGAACTCAAGCTAAGGTAACCATTGGGTTCCTTTTTAAATTTCAGTCGATTTAGAATCAAGTAGGAGTAAATTTGACTGAGTTTTGAGTGAGTAAAATGGATTTCAAGTTTAAGGAAAAACCATGGATTTCTCATGTCAGTTTGGTTTTGGTGTTAAAATCCGACTGGCTTAATCAGTGTTAAAGCTTCAAACTATCCCTGTGGAAAGAAGACTCACGAAGGAGTCCATCTGACCGGTTGGATGTGAAAACTGAATCCAGGAAACCCACTGTCTCTGGATTCGTATTTCACTCTCTATTCAGCATCATTGTGTACTAGTGCAGACAGAGGAGGAAGACGACTCTCGGACAGTTCGAGAGTTGTGCTTCGGATGGTCTGAGGGTAACCCCCTTCGGACGATCCGAGAGTGATCCTTCGTACGTTCCGAGCTTAGGCTCGAAGTTCCGAAGTGGCCAAAGGCTAACAGTTCTCCCGCCTTTACTCCGGACGTTCCCAGCTTGTTTAGCAGGACCGAACCCCTCTCGGACGATCCAAGCTTCCCTCCGCAAGATCCGAGACACACCGAGACCCACTGAAGATCTATTTCTGTTTTTCGGTTCAGAAGGACCTTCGGACGATCCATGACTTGACCTTCAGAAGGTCCGAAGACAGGCCCAAGTTCTGAAGTCTGTGGACTAGTTTTAGGCCATGGTTCGGATGATCCGAAGCCACAATACATGGTTCCGAGGCATGTTCCGAGGAACCCTATTTTTGAATGCAAAATCTTGATTGATGATGCATGTTTAGATCCTAAGTTTTAAATGTGATGTTTGTAGCCATTTGACAATTTAAAATTTGTACTAACCCTTCTTCTCTTATTACTATGTGTATTACTATTGTATTCACTTTCAGGCCGACATTATTTGTCGGGCACTGAGTGACTTCACTTCGAGGCAGACACTATATCTGTCGAGCACTAAGTGACGTCGATGCCTTACTCAACATGTCAATCTGGTCTTATCCAGAAGACAATACGAGAGTGACATGAGTATCTAGACCTAACTCAATACGTGAATCTGGTCATGCCCATAAGACAATATGAGATTTGGTCTGAGCACCTTATTATTATATATTGTGGATTATTGTAACTTAAAATGGTTAGAAAGCAAGTAGGAGACTCAGTTCCATTTACCTTGGAGATTTTTGGGAAAACAGTATGGCTTTGAAATGCTACTTGTATATGTTTATTTGAATGCTGTGTATGTTGACCTATTATTGATTGTACACTTGTTTGCATGTTGAACAGAGATTGCGAAACCACACAATTTCGGTGAGGGACTTAACTTTGCAGTAGGTGTAATCAGGTTTAATGAGGTGAATCTTGAACAATGAGTGGTTTCAACTTTGATGAACCCACCCATGTGCCCGGACATGGTGCACTGTTGTAAGAAGTGCTTATGATGATTATAAATGTTTATGATGTTGATCATATGAGATATGTAATACTGTTTCCACATACCTTTGACTATTTAACCAATATCGGCCATGTGTGTGAGATGGTTTACGTCTACTGGAGTAGGGGTGTCGACAGTTGCTGACTTGAGGAGTGTCAGTATCGGCCATATGAGGGCCGGAGATGTACTTGCAAGGATATATTTTGATCGTGTCGGGACTTAATACAGTAGTCTCAGCGTAGTATGTAGGTGTTTCAATGGATGACAACTGTAATGGGTTGATGTTGAGATTATTTTGACAAGCATGAGATGTCATATTGCAAATGTTGATTATTTAACTAACCTGATGTTTCATTAGATTGCATTTTTATATTTCCTTCATTGGGCTAGTTAGCTCACACCACTCATATTTCAAGAGATATGCCCAGGAGGAGAACCCACTGTATGAAGCTTAGGATGGATAAGCTGCTACGTTGCCTTGGGATTCCTACTGAGGGGAATTTCTCTATCTTTGTCTTTTGGTTCCTTGAACCATTTGTTCATGTAAAGTACCGTGTGTGGTACTTAGTTTGCGTTGACATCATGTATTAAACTGCTATGTGCTTTGTAGCTAATTTGATTGTGTCGTAATAATAATTCGTTCATGGAATTATGTGTTTGTGTTTGTGTTTCTTTTGGGTAGACTTATGGAATGTGTTTAAGTCCACATGTTAAGATCATGTGTGACCTTTGGGCCTAACCGTCGATCCAGCCCAGTTAGAATTCTTGAGTTTAGTTTCAAAAAAAATAAATCAGTGACGTTCCGGGCCCATTTTTCGGGTCGGGGCGTGATAACTTGGTATCAGAGTTCAGCTCAAACTCTAGGACTGTGATGGGTTACAACATAGTTGGACTTATTTTTGGATTAGAACTACAATTGTCTTTGACATTCTTCTGTTTTGTGATACAAATATGTCAAGCAACGTAGAGTATACCGAGTTGTGGGACAGAGGGAACCCTAGCTGTCCTATAGATCTGGTTTCTTCTTCCAACGATTCCAACGTGCCGAACTTCATTGATAGAGTTGTACCCAGTGAGGACATGGAAGTAGAATCACCTGAAGTTGTAGGAGTGGTTCCAGCCTCTGTACCTGAAGAGAATGTGGGAGATGTCCCCATCTTAGAAGAATCCGTAGGGGAGATAGGCTCGCCCGAGTATACTCCAGCTACTCCGATCTCGGATGAGCTGATGGATTATATGTGCGAATTGTGCAATTATGAGGGGCACAACTATACTTATTGCCCCTGCCCTATTGATGTCATTTGCCCTGTTTGCGGACTTCGTGGGCACGGGAAAGAGATGACTAACTGTCCTTATGTTGGGGGACCAGGGATAATACCCTGTTTGACTTGTGGAGTGTTGGGGCACATGTTAGCGACATGCCCTGACAACTTCTTTTATTTTGGTGATAATGCAGGATCTTCTACAGAAGACTAGGCTAGAGATGTTAAGAGAGTGTCAGGGAAATGGGAGATTTTGTAAGTGTTGTGAGTCATGTTTTGTTGTTTTGAAGGGTTTTCTAACCCTACCAACCCTTGTAATTGTAATGTAAATTTGAGATTTCTAATGAATTGTGCAACTTTTGTGATTTGTCTTAACAAACTTCTTAAATAATTAAGTGATATTTACAAGTGTAAATAACAGATGTTAGGACCTAACGGAAACGGAAACAACTGCCGCGGAAGGAGGACAGGTCTTCCACCCCGCGATTTACCCAATGAAGCCATTCACGCAGCGATGGAAGCATTCCAGCAGATAGCTGAAAATATGCGACGCCCTCCCTTCAGAACGTAAGAAGAGAGAGCCACCTCGGCTCTGAAGGAGTTCAAGCGATTGAACCCGACAAACTTTTTAGGGACTGAAGATCCTAGTGCAGTAAGGAACTGGATGATTCAAATTAGCCGGATCCTAAATACGTTAGCCATTATCGACAACCTAAGGGTAACTTTGGCGATGTATCAGTTAAAGGGGAATGCTTACGAATGGTGGGACGCTAAGAATTTGGTCCGTAACCATGAGCCAATGACGTGGGAAGAGTTTTCAGCCGCCTTCTTGGCCCGTTACTTCCCAAAGCTGTCCAGGATGCGAGGAAGAGAGAATTCCTCAATATCCAGCCGGGTTCCTACTCAGTGGCGCAGTTTTCCATGAGGTTCATTGATCTAATGCAGTTTGTGCCCTAGATTGCAGCGATCTATCTAATGCAGTTTGTGCCCTGGATTGCGGTGAACGAGGAAGAGAAAATACAGCACTTTGAGAATGGACTCCGACCTTCTTTGCAGCGGCAAGTGGCCGGCTTACTTTCGACACCTTGGAGGAGATCATCGATCGGGCTTCGAAGGTGGAAGCGGTGGATTCCATCAACAAGAGCACTGGCAACTTCCAGAAATCTTCCTCCAACAAGAAGGCCAAATTCAACCAGAAGAGGCCATTCTTCAAAAAGAGCCAACCTAGTGCGGGACAGTCGAGTCGGCCTGACACTCGACAATTCGTGTGCTACACTTGTAATCTTCCTGGGCATACTTCTAAGTTCTGCCCATCAAGAGGGGAAAATTCGTGCTACCATTGCAAGCAGACTGGGCACCTGTTTAGGGGCTGCCCCTATCTCGGCAGAGCCGCACCTTCGCAAGGCACAAGAGCTTCTTTTTCTGTGGCGCAACCATATGTTGGTAGAGGTTCTCAGTAAACCTCCAGAGGCTCGGTGGCACCCAGGAATGGACCACCTTGGAACAGTTAGGGGAGAGGACAAGGACGTCCTCAGACCACTCAGGGGAGAGTCTACATGATTGGGATTCAGAAGGAGGAGCCGATGGAGAATACGGTGATGGAAGGTACCCTTACTCTTTTCAGTGTTTTGGCACGAGTGCTTTTTGATACCGGTGCTTCTCATTCTTTTATTTCTAGAGCTTGCTGTGATAGATTGGATTTGAAATAAGTAGAAGTAGCTAACCTGCTAATGGTAGTATCACCCTTGGGAAAGAGAGCTTTGGCAAACCAAAGGTGTAGATCGTGCATTTTGAAAATTAGCGGTGTAGAGTTGTCCTATGATTTTCTGGTTTTGGAGATGATGGACTTTGACATCATCCTTCATGTGGACTGGTTGTCTGTTTTCAAGGTTTTGATCGACTGTTCTCAGAGGAGAATTTTTGGAGTCTCCTCAACCAATGAGAGGTTTATGGAGAAGTTGATACCCTATGAGAAGATGAGAGTCACTTTCTCTGGCCTTAGGGCGTATCCCGGTAGTGTGGTGACGAGCATGGGTTAGGAAGATGTAGGTAGTGTAGGGTCTGTTACTCCTCTGGTGGTGTGTGAGTTTATGAATGTGTTTTCTGATGAGTTAGTTGGGCTACCTCCACGCTGAGAGATAGAGTTCGTTATAGACGTACAGCGAGGAACATCTCCAATTTCCATGGCACCTTATCGGATGGTGCCAGCTGAACAGAGAGAGCTAGCTACGCAGGTAGATGAGCTTCTTAGACTTTGTTTTATCCGTTAGAGCAACTCGCCGTGGGGTACACCTGCTCTCTTTGTGAAAAAGAAGGATGGATCGATGAGAATGTGTATAAATTACCGGCGACTCAACGAGGTAACTATTAAGAATAAATATCATTTGCATAGAATAGACGACCTTTTTGATATTTTGAGAGGATCGAGATGTTTTTCGAAAATCGATCTGAGGTCGGGTTACCATCAGTTGCGGATTCGAGACGAAGACATTCCTAAGACTGCTTTCTGAAAGCAGTATGGTTTGTACGAGTTTGTGGTGATGCCTTTCGGTTTGACCAACGCGCCAGCTATGTTTATGAACTTGATGAATCACGTTTTTCGACCGTACCTGAAAGAGTTTGTGATAGTCTTCATAGACGATATCTTGATCTTTTCGTCTTCCGAGGAGGAACACGAGCGTCATCTACGAATTGTTCTTCAGACTCTTCGAGATCATCAGCTGTACGCCAAACTGAGCAAGTGCGAGTTTTGGTTGACTCAAGTGCAGTTTCTTGGAGACGTGGTGTCTTTAGGAGGGATCTCGGTAGATCCAACAAAGGTAGAAACAGTGAAGACTTGGGAAAGTCCCAAGAACGTGTTCGACATCAGAAGCTTTCAAGGATTAGCAAGATATTACCGAAAGTTTATCCCACACTTCTCCTAGATCGCGGTGCCGATGACTTTGCTGACGAGGAAGAACGTTAAGTTCGAGTGGAGCGAGGCTTGTGAAAGAGCATTCCAGGAGCTAAAGGAGAAGTTGACTACGTCTCCAGTTTTGATAATACCCGAAGAAGGACGAGGTTATGATGTGTATTACGATGTGTCTAAGTTTGATTTGGGAAGTGTGCTGATGCAAGAAGGGAAGGTGGTAGCTTATGGTTCCAGGCAATTGAATGGACATGAGCAGAACTACCCGACTCATGATTTGGAGTTGGCAGCCGTTGTCTTCTCGTTGAAGTTGTGGAGGCATTACTTGTATGGTGAGAAATTCAATGTATTTTCTGGTCACCACAGTTTCAATTATATCTTCACTCAGAAGGACCTGAATATGAGGCAGCGGAGATGGATAGAGTACCTGGGAGATTACGACTTCAGTCTCTCCTATCACCCTGGAAAGGCCAACGTAGTGGCCGACGCCTTGAGCAGAAAATCGCATAGCAACATGGCGATGATGGCATCCTTGCAGTGGAAGATGTTGGAAGTTTTGTCAGAGTATGATCTGGAGCTGATCGAAGGAAACGGGTCAGGAAGAATCCATAGTTTGGTTCTGCAAGCCGAAGTAATTAGATTGGTGATGGAAGGACAACAGAACGATCCAGAAGCAAATGAGTTGGCGATTCAGCTTTCAGGAAGAGCGACCCTGGAAGATTGGAAGATCAAGGAGGACGAAGTTCTGACATTTAGAGATAGACTTTTTGTACCAAAGTCGGACGAGTGCAGGAGAAGGGTGCTTGATCACTTTCATCGTTCTCGCTTTGCAGTGCATCCTAGTGGTACAAGGATGTATCACGACTTGCGGCGACTGTTCTGGTGGAAATGTATGAAGCGAGAGATAGCGGATTTTGTATCAAAGTGTCTGACTTGTCAACAAGTGAAAGCGGAACATCAACGAGTTGGTGGAAAGATGTAACATTTAGAAGTGGTCGAATGGAAATGGGAGCACATCACGATGGACTTTGTGACTGGATTCCCGAAGTCTTCTAAGAAGAACGACACTATCTGGGTAATAGTCGACCGATTGACAAAATCAATTCACTTTCTGCCGATCAAAAAGACTGATTCCTTGACTACTCTAAGTAAATTGTACTTAAAGGAGGTAGTCATATTGCATGGAGTGCCTGTATTTATTGTATCTGATAGAGATCCTAGGTTTGTATCAAGATTTTGGCAGGGATTGCAAGAGGAGTTGGAGACTAATCTATGCTTCAGCACTGCTTTTCACCCTCAGACAGATGGTCAATCAGAGAGAATCATTCAAACCTTGGAGGATATGTTAAGAGATTGTGTTATGGATATGTAGGGAAGTTGGGAAGTTCACTTGACTTTGATCGAGTTTGTCTATAACAACAGTTATCACTCTAGTGTACAGATGACACCCTACGAAGCTCTATATGGTAGACCTTGCAGGTCACTTCTTTGTTGGACAGAAGTAGGAGACAAAGCACTTTTGGGACTGGACCTAGTGCGTGAGACACCCGAACAAATTGAAGTGATAAGACAACGTCTCAAGACAGCCCAAAGCAGACAAAAGAGTTATGCTGGCAAAAGGCGAAGGCTTTTAGAGGAGTTTACAGTTAGCGACCGAGTTTTCTTATGTGTGGTACCATGTCATGGAGTGCAAAGGTTTGGGTGTAAGGGAAAACTATCACCTCGATATATTGGACCATTTGAAATCTTGAAGAGGATAGGGGAAGTGGCCTATCAGTTGGACCTTCCTCAAATTATGGAAAGAGTGCACAGTACTTTTCATTTGTCTATGTTGAAGAAATACGAGCCTAATCGGTCGCATGTGATAAACTTTGAAGACATTGAAGTCTCAGATGACCTAACTTTCGAAGAAGTACTAGTAAAGATACAAGGACATCGGACTCAAGAGCTCAAGAGGAAGTCTATTCCTCTAGTACGAGTGTTGTGGAAATATTACGACGTGCAACATGAGACATGGGAATCGGAATCGACGATGATGAAGCTGTACCCTGGCCTGTTCACTGGCCAAAAAGGTACAAGTTTGTTTTAAATTTCGGGACGAAATTTCTTTAAGGGGGGTAGGATGTAATACCCTGACCCAAATTAGGCGTAATTAGTTTAATAAATCCTTTTTAGACAGCTTAATCTCGAAGATTTTGGTTAGGCCTTTGTGAAAAGCCCAGCTGCGGCCCAATCTGAGTTTGAAAACTTAGTGGATCCAGCTCATCCAGCTAGAGGGGCAAAATGGTGATTTACCACTTATTGTTATTATTTTATTATTTGTGTCATTATGTGATTATTATTGGATGATATTATTTTCCTTAATCAAGGATTCCTATTTCTGATTTCAGAATTATTTTATTTTCAGAAAATGATATTTAAAACCGCCCGTCAAGACCCCAAAAGGGAGAAATAAATATTTTTAAATGGTTTTGGAAATGAAAAATTTTTTGAGGCAAACATTTTATGTTAGACCATTTTAGTACGGTCTAGTTTATTTCTTCAAACCCCAAAAATGAGATTTCAATTTATTTTATTTAACAAAAGTTAAATTAAGAAAATAGTGTTAAATTTATGGATTTTATTTAAATCTATGATTTTTGTTAAATTTTAAATCTCCAAATTTTTATGGTGATTAGAGATTTTAAAACCCAACATTTCTGTTAAGTTGGATTAAAATAATCGAGCCTTTAAAATCATATTTTTAGTAAAACATTGAATTTAGTCAAAACTGGACCTTTTTGCAAAAACCAGAAATTTCAGAGAGAGACTTATTTGCAACCAAACAGTAACTTGTGCCGGTTACTGTACCGGACGTCGGCACCGCTGCATGCAGCACCAGGTGGCCTCCATCGATTGCTCAGTTTATCTATAAATGGCCTCTCCTCTCAGTTGATTTCCTCCCCTAGATATTTTCCATCTCAGCCCTGAGAACCAGACCGATCACCCTCTCCCTCTGCCTCTGTTTTCCAAAATCTTCTTTTACCGTAGCTTAAAAAGGAAGATTTTTCAAAGTCGGGATTTTCAACCCAAGAACTCAAGCGAAGGTAACCATTGTATTTCTTTTTAAATTTCAATCTGTTTAGAATCAAGTAGGAGTAAATTTGACTGAGTTTTGAGTGAGTAAAATGGATTTCAAGTTTAAGGAAAAACCATGGATTTCTTGTCTCAGTTTGGTTTTGGTTTTGAGTTTTGAGTAATTTTAAATTTGTAATAACTCTTCTTCTCTTATTACTATAGTGTATTACTATTTGTCGACACTATTTGTCAGGCACTGAGTGACTTCACTTCCAGGCAGACGCCATATCTGTCAGGCACTGAGTGACCTCGAGGCCTTACTCAACATGTCAATCTGGTCCTATCCAGAAGACAATACGAAAAGTGATCTGAATATCTAGACCTAACTCAATACGTCAATCTGATTATACCTAGGAGTCAATATGAGATTTGGTCTGAGCACCTTATTATTATATATTGTGGATTACTGTAACTTAAAATGGTTAGAAACCAAGTAGGAGATTCAATTCCACTTACCTTGGAGATTTTTGGGAAATATTACTTGTATGTATTTATTTGAATGCTATGTATATTGACCTATCATTGATTGTACACTTGTTTTCATGTTGAAAAGAGACTGCGATACCACACAATTTCGATGAGGGGACTTAACTTTGCAGTAGGTGTAATCAGGTTTAATGAGGTGAATCTTGAGCAATGAGTGATTTCAATTTGATGAACCCACCCATGTGCTTGGACATGATGCACTGTTATAAGAAGTTTGCTGAGAACCTCTACCAACATATGGTTGCGCCACAGAAAAAGAAGCTCTTGCGCCTTGCGAAGGTGCGGCTCTGCCGAGATAGGGGCAGCCCCTAAACAGGTGCCTAGTCTGCTTGCAATGGTAGTACGACTTTTCCCCTCCTGATGGGCAGAACTTAGAAGTATGCCCAGGCAGGTTGCAAGTGTAGCACACGAATTGTCGAGTGTCAGGCCGACTCGACTATCCCGCACTAGGTTGGTTCTTTTTGAAGAATGGCCTCTTCTGGTTGAATTTGGCCTTCTTGTTGGAGGAAGATTTCTGGAAGTTGTCAGTGCTCTTGTTGATGGAATCCACCGCTTCCACCTTCGAAGCCCGATCGATGATCTCCTCCAAGGTGTCGAAAGTAAGCCAACCACTTGCCGCTGCAGAGAAGGTCAGAGTCCATTCTCAAAGTGCTGTATTTTCTCTTCCTTGTTCACCGCAATCCAGGGCACAAGCTGCATTAGATAGATCGCCGCAATCTAGGGCACAAACTGCATCAGATCAATGAACCTCATGGAAAACTGCGCCACTGAGTAGGAACCCGGCTGGATATTGAGGAATTCTCTCTTCCTTGCATCCTGGACAGTCTTTGGGAAGTAACGGGCCAGGAAGGCGGTTGAAAACTCTTCCCACGTCATCGGCTCATGGTTACGGACCAAATTCTTAGCGTCCCACCATTCGTAAGCATTCCCCTCTAACTGATACATCGCCAAAGTTACCCTTAGGTTGTCGATAATGGCTAAAGTATTTAGGATCCGGCTAAATTTAGATGTGAATTTAAATAAATAGTGTCAAAATGTGAATTTTGTTTAAATCTATGGATTTTGATAAAATATAAATCTCCAAAAATTTAGATGAGTAGAGTTTATAAAACCCAACATTTTTGTTAAGTTGGATTAAATTAATTAAGTTAAATAAATCAAGTAATTAGTTAAAATTTAATTAAGATGAAAATGGAATTATTTACAAACTCTCCGAAAGGACTTATTTACAAATTCTGCAAATCATTACCAACTACATGGCCAGAAGCTGCTGCTTCATCACCGTCAACTCATGCAAATTCTGCAAATCATTACCAACTACATGTCCTCCCCTTAGCCATGCTGGAGGGTCTAGTACCCTACCTAGCCAGGGCTATAAATCCAGTCATCTTCCACCTGGATTCACCCACCGGAAAAACCAATCTCCCTCTTTGTTTTCAAATTTTTACCGTAAGCTATGAAGTGAAAGAATTTTAAAGTTTCTGAATTTCTACCCAGGAGATAAAGCGAAGGTAACCATTGTGTTAGTTTTCAAATTCTAGTCAATTTAGAATCAAACAGAAGTGAATTTGGTTAAGCTTTGAATTTTAAAAATGGATTTGAAGTTTAAAGGAAAACTTGAATTTTCATGTGTTTCTTTGCTTTCCTCTTAAAATCTAGTGTTTTTGATAAGTATAAGAGGTCCAATTTATTCCTAAGGCAAAGAGGACTCACTGAGGAGTCCATCTGACTTGTTTGGTGTGAAAAACGAACTCAGAAAACCCACTATTTCTGGATTCGTATTTCACATAGCCGTTTTCCGGTACTACTCTATTGTTGGTGACAGAGGAAGAAGACCACTCTCTGAAGTTCCGAAAGTTGACCTTCGGAAGTTCCGAACTTCTGTTCGGGGTTCCAAAGTGTCTAGAGGCCAAATGTTTTTTCTGCCTCTACGGGCCGGGATGCTCCGAAACTATTCGGAAGTTCTGAGCTTTCCTCGGCAGGTTCCGAGACACACGGTCCCACTAGTTTTCTGTTTTTGTTGTTTTTCTGTTTGGAAGCACCTTGGAAGTTCCGAGACCTGAGCCTTGAAAGTTCCGAAGGACAGAACCCATGTTCCGAAGGTTCTGTAAACCCAGATTTAGGCAGTGGCTCGGAAGGTCCGAAGCCACAGTACCTGGTTCCGAGACATGTTCTGAGGAGCCCAATTCTGATTTTTGAAGCTTAGTCTAAATAAGGATTTCATTATTTAGATCTTAGGTTTAATATGATGTGTATACCCAGTTTGATAATTAAAAGTGATATTAACCCCTTTTCCGTGGTATTATTATGTAAATATATATTATGTATTCACTTCTAGGTCGATACTCTCTATTTGTGGCTGACTCAGCCCGATAGCTATCAGTAGCTGAGCGATTTTCTTCACCGCTCGGTAGAAAAGAAGGGTTCGGGCACTAAGTGACCTCTAGGCCTAACTCGCTATAAGAGTAGTGGCCAGAGCATCTTATACCTCTAAATCTAACTCAATACGTCTACATGGTCATTTCCAGAAGACAATATGAGAAGTGGCCCGAGCACCCTATTATATATTGCTGATTATTGAAACTTAAAAAGGTTAGTAACCAAATAGGAGAGTCAGATCCATTTCCCCTAGAGTTTTTCTGGAAAATAGGATAGAAAGATTTGAAATACTATGAGTATGTATTGCATTGTATCTATGTATATTGACTGATTATTGATTGTACATCTGTTTGCATGTTTGACAGATACTTCGATACCCACATTTTCAGTGAGGAGACTTAACATTGCAGTAGGAGTAAATCAGGTTAAGATGATCTAGTGTAATGAGTAGTTTTAAGGATCAGATTAATGGACCCACTTATATGCCTAGACATGATGCACTATTATGAAAAGTGCTTATTGGTACTAACGATGTTTATGTATATTGTGATTATAATGAAGAAATGCTTATGAGCTATGATGATATTGATACTACTTCCACGTGCCCTTAACTACTGAACTATTATCGGCCCAGGTGTGTCGATTACTGGCCCAGGTATGTCGGTTTGGGTCTACTGGCCCAGGTGTGTCAGTACTGGCCCAGGGGTATCGGAGATGTTCTTGCAAGATTTGTATTTTGATTGTGTCGGGACTTAATACTTATAGTCAGTGTAGTGTCTAGGTGTTACGGCGGATGTCAGCAGTTATGGAATTATTTGAGACTTTGGCAGGAAAAATCTATTACATTGATTATGATGATTTGGCTAACATAATATTTATTACATTACATTGTTATGTTCTTTCACTGGGTTAGTTAGCTCACACAACTCACATTTCAGGAGATGTACCCGAGGAGGAGGAACCTCCATATCAAGCTTATGATGGATAAGCTGTTGCGGTTTCATGCGATTCCCATGGATGAGAATTTTCTTTCTTGTTTGACTTTTGGTTCCTTTGAACCAAAATTTGTGTAAAGTATCTCATGTGGTACTTGTTATGTTATGACTTGTACGAACCACTATGTTCCGTAGTAACTCTGATGAAAATAAGAGATGTTTTATTTATGGAAATATTTGTTTGTATGATATGTGCTTGTAAGTGGGTAGATATATTGAGTCTACATGTTGAGAGCATGTATGACATTTTTGTTCTGGGTCTAACTTTTGATCCAGCCCAGTTAGAAGTTGTTAAGGTTAAAAAAAAAAAAAAAAAATAGTGGCATTCCGGACCCACTTCGGGTCGGGGTGTTACAAAAGCTATTAGATCTAGGCCAATCAATCATAGCCATCCATTCATAAACCCTAAGTCCCATGTACAAACCCTATATTTTAGCATTCATGCGCATATCACATTGCATTACACGATGGTCACTCAATCCAGAAGCCTCCATGCGCATACACAATGGAAAATCCCTAGAATTTCTCTCCAATCGACTCCACCTCACCTAGATCCTACTTTTTCTCCCAATCCAATCCAAAATGAGTCACACACGATTTTTCTCTATCTCCTCTCCACTCCATTCGAATTCCACCTCCATATCTTTCCAGATCATCTCATCCATCCATCCATCTAACATTTAATCGTAGCCATTCATGCATTGCACTACCCAAAACCCTAAACCACATAGCCAAATTCGACCATGCCCAATTTCTTCTCCAAATCCCTATTTTTTCTCCTCCATTACTTAGCCACCAAGCCAACCTCTTACCGAAGCAACCCAAATTCGTGTGTAGCACTGTGCAACTCTAATTTTGCAACTTAACCATTAGATTAAATCCCATCCTTTCATCCATTGACTTAAACTTAGATTTAATCTCCACCGTCTATCCATTCCTTGAGCTGATAAATACCCCATTCGACCATGGTGAAAATGGAATTAGACCTGGAGCTCAAAAGGATATAAGATTGGAGAACACACCCTGAAGGACAAAAGACATTGTGCTTCATGGGAATTCACAAGTGAGCTATCACTGTAAATTCGATTTTTAGTTGTCTTTTTATTTGTTTTTCTGTATCTTTTACTTGAATTTTCCTTTAAATAAATAAGAGATGTCCATTTTAGATTCATGAAAAGTCTGATTATTCAATTTATCTTTTATGCTTTCTTTTAATTTTAATTTACATTCTTTGTTTAATTAAAGTCTTAGGTTGTGAATGTTGAACTTAGGATCCAAACTTTAATTAGATTAAAGGATATGAATTTTAATTAAAAGGTGTGAATTGATGTTGAATTCTATGCGGTTGAATTTCAGATCTAGATTTCTTATTTATTTATTTATTTTGGGCGATGACAGAATAATTCCATAACCACCTTTAAATTATACATTTTTATTTTCTAGCATTTTTTTTCAATGTTTGTTTTATTTTGTTTTTCAATTTCTTTTGCTTGCATGTTGTATTTTAATTGCTTAACTTGTTTTCAATTTAATTCTTGTGTCATGTATTTTAATTACCATGTATTTGAACCACCTCTCTAACATATGTGCTAACTAGATTGAGAATTAATTTAATTAGATCTTTAATTTTGTCATCTTAATTTTAAGTGTGAGATTATCTATAAAACCTACATTAATTCATTAACTTAATCAGATTTAATTAATCTTCTAACTTTTGGATTTGAAACTTAAATTGGAGATTTTATTAACTTAGATTTAAATTTATGAAAATGTGATTGGTTTTTATAATTTGATTTATTTTAAATCTATGTGATAGACACCGTAAAATTACAATTTTACCCTTTAATATTAGATTAATTAGTCCTTATTTTATAAATATTAGATATGTTTAGGGTTTTTTTAGTTTATTTTGAAAAATATAAGAAAAAGAAAATAAAAAGTGGCTAAGTCAAAAATTCAGTCGACATCAACCAACCCTTCTTATTGACTCTCGATTGGGGTGGCCGGCACCTGAAGGAAAGCTTAATATTACCATTTCTTTTTCTATTTTATTTCTTTTCTATTCTTTTCTTTCTCTTGTTGCAGGACTCATAGGGAGAAAAATTGAAGACCAGCCAACCGTGCTGGTGGCCCACTGGTTATCCACCATAAAAGTTAAGCCACATGAACTGGTCTTGAGCTACTTGGGTTCTTCATGGGAGGCCCTTGACAACAAGGAAATTTGTGAAGTAGGGCCTAATAATTGCATCTTGGCCTCCAACGAAGCCTTGGATCGATCCATTGAAGAAACTGTAGCAGCAGATGCAAGCCTTCCCTCTTGGCCGAGTCTTGAGATTGATCTGCTGGATAAGTCACTTAGTGAGCGCATGGTTGTTAGCTTGTTTCTACCAGATAAGGGTTGGAGCTCAGCTGCGTGGTTAAGTGCAGTAAAGAGTTGCAACCTGCCCTGGTTCAATGCTGATATCTCTTGGCTGAACAGAAAGCAGCAAGACAGCGTCTCCAGCTGGGGAGTCTGAGCAGCCAACGCCGCACACAGCGGCAGCAGGAAAAGAGAAACTAGTTGAGACAGCAACTGGCTGAAGGCAGCAGAAGCAGAGAAGCAGCAAGAGGTGACGAGCAGCAGTAGGCAAGGGCAGCCACACAGCAGTAACGAGAACAGAGCTGGCAGTCAGAGCAAAGATTAGAAGAAGCAATATCAGCCAGCTGAAGGGAAGCCACACAGCAGTAACGAGAACAGAGCTGGTAGTCCGAGCAGAGATTAGAAGAAGCAATATCAGCCAGCTGAGGGGTAGTCACCGATAACAAGGCAGCCGGCTGAAGCCAGCAGTCAGGGCAGAGTCAACTGAGGGCAGCAGAGGCAGAGCTGTAGCAGCGATGCAAAGCAGCAACCGGCAGAGATGGAGTGGCTGAAGCAGGCAACAACCGAGGGAGAAAGAGCAGCCAGCGGTGGAGAGAAGAAGGCAGGGCAGCCAGCGTCCAACGACAGAATTCATGAGCAGCAGCTGAAGAGGAGACAGAGTAGCAACGATGAACAACAGCCAGCTCATAGATTTCAGTTGAGGCAGAGGAAAAACAGAGAGGGGTTTTCAGCAACCAGCTAAGGAGAATAAAGCAGCTGCCGTGTAGCAGCTGGGTTCCCAAGCAAGGACGTTTGAAACTGAGAAAAGAAGGTCGAAGATCTGTGATGCAATTGCAGCTGAGATAAGGGTGAGCAGAGAAGATAACCGATTACAGTAAGATAGAAGAGAGAAAGAAAAGGATAAGATCTGTTGAGCTGGGAATCAGATAAGGATCCAAATGGAAGCTGGGAATTTGAAGAGAGGAAGATAAGGTTTGGATGAGGAGCTGTCGAGTGATTCAGCAGAGAGCTGCCAGATAGATCAACCGAGAAGATAGAGATAAAGCAAGGAAGGATTTGAAATACTGCCGATAGCAGTTGGGTTTCAAAAGAAAGTCGTTTGAAATGAGAAGAAGGGATAAGGTGATAAGAAGAAGGAAAGATAAGAGAGGATAGCAGCAGAGAAGATGAAGGATAAGGAAGATGAGAAAGCAGATGAAAGAAAGAAGAGATAAATTTGGGTTAGCCGATCCTGGATTTCAAAAATAGATAAAGGATAAGGTGTTAGCCGATCCTTAGCTGGGAATAGAAGAAGAAAAGATAAAGAAGAGATAGTGTTAGCCGAACAGAGAGGATAGAATGACAAGGCTTAATTCGGCTGAATTTGAATTTGAACTTAAACGGGTCTCTTATCTCGGCTGAGTTTGAAGGGTCCTTTATCTCATTCTTTCTCTCCTATAAATTCAAGTGTTTGGGTCCATTTGAAGATTGAACCGGGCAAGACATCGAAGGGAATGAAATTGGACGACCAAAAGACAGAAGGAAAAAAAAATAATTCTTGTAAGTTATTTTATTTTTATTTTTATTTTTTATGTCAAGTCCAAAAGAATTGTATTTCATTTCCAATTTATTAATAAAAATTCATGGCAGTCGTTTAGATTTATGATGATCCCAGTTATTAAAATATTTAATAATGATGATTTGTATTATATTTTTAATTCTTATTATGAACTTTATGTAAAAAAAATTATTTTTAGAATTTTTTTCTAGGAAAGTAGAACCCCTATTAGGATCAGTGGGACTTGCCGTCTTTCCAATCTAAGGTTCTTATCAAGAACAGTTGTTTTAGATTTGGGGAAACACAAGTATAAAACCTGCTCAAGCCTAAGGCTTGAATTGAAAAAAATCTGATTTAAAGGATGACATAAAAATTCTTATTAGAATTTTAATAGAAAATAAATTTGAATTATATTTTATAACTCTAGAACATTTCATAGTCTAGGCCGTGATTTTATTATTCTTAAATTGATAATATGTTGCGCCGATGTTTGACCCGATTCCATTATAAATTATGTAAAAAATTTTATTTATTCTTGATTTATTTTTCTTTTTCTCAAAAATTCATCAAAACTATTCATTGTTTTAAATTAAGATTACAACTAAATGTTTTAGAAAATTATTTCCTTAAATCACATCATTTTTTAATAGTGCTATTTTTTTTTATTTCGTACATATATTTTGTAGATTTCTCTTGGGTACGACCTCACAGTCATACTCTATACTATAAATTGGTTTGTACGCTTGCGAGTAATTTAAAATTCACATCACTATGTTTTCTAGAAAGCATAATAATTCAAGCACTAGATTCCAAACATATATGTGCATATATTTTGCTTGTTCTTTGTGGAATCGACCTCACACTCATAACGCTGTACTATGAATGGTTCTTGCACTTGCGAGATTATAAATGTAAAACTTTGCACACATCAACACAGAACATCAAAAGTATCAAGAAGATTGCTTGTCTGACATCCGTAAACTTCAAGATCGTCTACTATATTAACATCAGGAACTCTTGGTCTTTGTAAAGACCCATCTTTTCAGCGCATCTTCAATTCTCTCCACAACATCTCAACTTCCTGCAGACGTACGGATGCAGAGTTTCCTCCTCCCTCTCCTCCATATGACTGAAGGCTAATTGCATCATCTCTTTTTGTTTTTCTAAGATGAACTTAGAATGCTTAGACTTTGGTTAAATTTTGATATTTTGGGTTGTAAACTCTTAAACTGCCTATCTTTTATCTATGTTGCATGCTTTGGTTTATGATTCTCTTTTACTTAAGATCCCACCAGTTTTTTTTTGCCTTGTTGTTATGCAGGAAATGGAAAATTTGGTTTGTTTTGCAGGCACATACTAAGGGGAAGAAGATTGTGAGTCTAGAAGGTCAAATGTCATTGTCATTAATTGTAATTGTTTATGTTTTGCGTAATGGGTAGTGTCTTGTGTGCATATGTATTTTGGGAAATTGGTGTGATTAGTAGATCTTAGGTTCTGACATGAAATTGACAAAGGACGAGATTGTTAGTTGTTGATGGTTTTAAATTTGTAATTCTCGCAAGTGCACGAACCATGTATAGTATAGCGATTGAATGCGAGGTCAAACCCAAAGGAAAATCTCAAAATATGTGAATTAAAAATAAATTTGTGTTCCTTTAGAAAGAATTATTTTCAAGAAGTAGAACATTTATATGAGTCATATATCTAACTTGGAAAATCAGCAAATAAGATGTGTGAATTAACTGTCCTTGAATGAAAATGGTGAATTAAATGATAATCTTAATCATAGTCAAAATTACAAGTTATAAGATTAAAATAACACATCTTCCTATCTTTAATTGAATGAATTTTGAGAGAGATAGTAATTACAAAGCATGAATTAAAGAATTAAAGATTAGATTATACAAGATTTGGGTTAAAACAACTATTACACAACAAATATGAGATTTAACATAATTAAAAGGCAGAAAATTAAATTGCATGAAAATAAATTGCTGAAATTAAATGTGCAGTAACGGAAAGATTGGTTATTTGGAATAGACCGTTCATCACCCAAGATATATAAATAAAGTTAAGACCTAGATCTAAAATTTACGTAAAGATCTGAAATACAATTCATATTTATTAATAAAACAGTATTCACAACTTTTAATTTAATTAATCAAAACCTTAGTAATCATGATTTAAGTCTTACAATCAAGATCCTAAGTATTGCATACGCTCATATTCAATCAAATAAATAAAAGTTGTGTTCTTGAAATTAAAAATAAAATAATAATAAAAGTATTTTAGAAATTGGATGTTCTAGGGTTCTAAATGAATACTTTACTTTATTAAATGAAAGAATTAAAGTACAAGGCTTTTCTAAATTAAATATAAGAAAGACAACATAAAAGATAAAAACCTACACTCTCATTTGTAAATTTGCAATGTGCTCCTTGTCTTCCTGTCTTTTGCTCTAGCCTTTAGTCCTCTTGAATTCTAGGTCATATTTGAATTTTACCCTTGGGGTAATGGGGTATTTATAGGTTTTGAAAAGAAATGGATGGCTTGGAATAAATCAAGGTTTAAGGTGGGAAATCAAAGGACTGGATTAGATCTAAATGGGAATGGATGATGGGGATTTAAGCTTGGATTTTAGGGTTGCACAAGGAGGGTCACACGAATTTTGTGTGGCTAAGTCAGGGTAGAGAGAAGATAGGAGATTAGGAGAGAAATTAGGAATTGGATTGGCTTGGAATTGAGAAAATCATGTGGGATACTTGGGGATTGGATGGTGAGGTGTGTTTGGATCTTAGGAATGTATCTAGATGGTTTTTAGTCTAAGTGCATGGAGTGGTTTTAGGTTGCAAAAATCATGGGATGATGTGGTGTAATATGCGCATGGGGGCTAGCTTGAACTATAAATTGTTCATAGCTTAGGGTTTATGAATGGAGGTGTAACACCCCAATTTCTCAATAAAATGGAAAATTACGAAAATGCCCCTGAATTATTAAATTAATTATTTTGTGATGTCAAAATAAGAAATGTTGGGGCCCATTGCTCAAATTAAGGTCGTATGAGCACATTATATATATATCAAGTTGATTTGGATGGGTTACGTACATCAATTAGGTTGGAAATGGCTAAATGGGTCAAAGGGCTCAATTGGACCCAATGGGTCAAAATGGATGATTTGACCATTGTGTAAGCTTAAATTAAATAGGGTTAAGCCTAATTGATTGGAAATCAAGTAGAGAAGAAATGGGTAGGCATGATCCATATGAGAAAACCACTTACAAATGTCCAAAATACCATAATTGGGTCATAGAGTCAAAAAAGGGTCAAGGAGCTAAAGGGGGGACCCAATGGGTTGGGTTGACCAGTTTGACCACGGATGACCGTGTGGGCCCTCAATTGAACTCAAGTGTGAGTTAATTCAGCTTGAGTTGGGTTGATTTGAAATGAGTTGACTCAAACTTAGTGCATTAAAAGTGATGAGTTGGATGAGTTGGTTTAGAATAAAAATATTCCGAGTTAGGTGAGTCAAGACGAGATGGAAATGAGTTGTAATCTCACACAACAATTAATCAGAATCAATCTCAGCCGTTGGTATGAAAGGGTGCTTTGGCAAAGCCAAAAGACACCAAGTTTGGGCGGCACCTTTTCATGAAGGGTTGCATTGGTTCATTTCCCATGTGATACAATGTTTGGCACCAAGAGGTGTCTTGGTTAACACCCTTTGGCCCATCGTTTTTAACAACATTAATGAGGGAGGATGAATGGGAGTTGGGGGACTGAAACTATAAAAGAAAAACCTTACCTTACATGGCCGATTTTCACACAAAGGAATCCAAGAATTCCCATCTCTCTCCCCCTCTCTCCAATTCGTTTTCTTGGCTGAACAGCAGAGGTTTTTGGCACCAGTTAGTCAAGTATAAACCAGCAAGGAATTAAGGAAAGAAAGAAGAAATAAAAGGGAGAAACCAAGGATCAAAGGCAAGAAGGAAGTTTGGAAAATTTGGTAAGTATCCATGTGTTATTTTGGTTTAATAACATGAAACAAGTGAGGTATGTATTGGACCATGGTCATGGCCGAATACACCAATGTTTAGCCTTGATAAATGAAGGATTTAAAATGGTAAAAATAACCATTGGGTTCGGCCACCATGGAGGGCCGAACCCCATGTAAAAGATGGGTGGTTTTTCATGTTTTGAAACATGGAAACCATGGAATTTTATGGACTGTTTTTAGATGATTAAAGGTGTATGTTTTACAAAGGTTAAATCACAAATAAGGAGTTTGATTTAGACCTAGTTGAATGATAAAGAAATGCAAAACCAAGGTCATAGGGTTCGGCCACCATGGAGGGCCGAACCCCATGCAAATGATGGTTGGTTTTAAGGTGTTTGAAACATGGAAACCATAGAGCTTTGGTGGACTGTTTTTGGGTTTTTATTTAAGAATCACATACATGTTATAGAAGGGATGATAAACATGGATCTGAATTACAAGAAGACTGAAGTTAATATGGGTTTAAAACAGTAGATTTAAATTGATATTATGGACCATTTTGATCGGCCATCTTGGATGGCCGAATCCCATGAAATGTTGTGCATTCGGACAAAGTGATTAACTTATTTCGATGGTTTTGAGAGGTAAAAATGCAGTAGTAATATACTGATTAATACTTGTCTAAATGAGGATTTAAAACACATACATAGGGACCAAGACATGGACATAGGGTTCGGCCACTTTGGATGGCCGAACCCCATGTTAGTTTTGATGATGTTGGTGAGTTTTAAACCATATAAAATATGGTGTTTGATGTGATTTATGGAAGTTTAACTTGCTGTTATTGGTTGGCCAACATAGGGCTGAACCATGTCATTTTTAAAAGGGTTAAGTGTTTAAGAGTTGATTAAATAAAGTAGGAAGTTAAATCCTAAGTTGGTGATGTTCGGCCAAGGGCATGGTCGAACCCCACATGATGTGGATGGGTCGTAGATGTGATTGAATAAGTAAATGATGTTATGACTTGCTGATTGGTATATGGATAAGGTACCGGAAGTCGAACGATTGCGAGTCGTGACCAGGTGACGCGAAAGAAAGATCAGTTACTGAAGGGATTCTTCAGTAGGTTTCCTACCTACTTGTAACCACGGTTTTTACCCAGTTTTCTTATGATAGTCTTGTTTTAATATATGTGTTTCAAATGATACATTATGCATTAACAAATGGCATACAGGCATTGGCATCTCATGCATGGTCATGGGATGATGAATGAGGTTCTACAGTGTTACAATTATGGGTTACGTCCTCCTTAGGCGATGAGAGTTCCGCCAGGAAGAGTAACATGATGATCATAGTCACAATGGTCTCCTTAGGCGAAGAGAGTCCCGCCAGGAGGACTAATACGTGATATGAATCAGTCAGTGATGAAGAGATGGAAGTTGTATTGTGATTTATCTTGTCGGTGCATGGCACGACAAGTGATGGCTATGGATGTACATGATGGGGGAGGCTCATTGCATGTGCATACATCATAGCATTGTTTTACCTGTTTTGATGATCATATTTTATGATATGTATATGCATGTTTTATATGCTAACATGTGGTAGCCCTGATTCGGGAACCTACTGGGCGCGGTGATCTAACGCCCTAATTCTATCCTCAGAGGAGATTGCAGGTACAAGCAAAGGGAAAGGAATGGTCGTTGACCGGGAGGGGAGCCAAGCCTAAGTGCTTGAATGAAGGACTGAACTACTTTATATTACTGTCTTTTGAACATTTTGTGGGACATGTAATAATTCGCTACACTTGCTATGGTTTGATTAGGTTGATGACATTTGGATGTTTGATCTATGATAAATAATGTTTAGGACTGTTATTTGCTATCTAGTCTTATTATTCCGCATGTTGATGTTAGTTCCATGTGTGATTCACTATCATGGTCTATTCCATGTACACATGGGTGGCCAGTTAAGGTTCAGACTTGGGTAGTCTGAACTTAACTCGCGTCGTGACGCCGCCTGCTCTTTTTCGATGTTTTATTATTACTTTAAAAAAAAAATTAATAATTAGAATCTGAAATTCTCGGGAGAGGGCGGGGCGTTACAGGAGGGCTTAGATTAAATGGGTTTTGATCTAATGGCTCTAAGGTATTTTGGGTAAAATAATTATAAAAATGGGTAGATGGTTGATGGAGGGTTTAGATGCATAGATGGATTTAAATGGATGATGAATGCATGACCTAAATCTAAGGTAATGTGTTTATGTGATGAATGCACGTGGAGGCTCTAGGGTTTCTAAGAGATGAATGAATGGATGTGATTGGATTACCTAATGTCTAATGGCTAAGATGCTCAATGCATGAAATGAATGCAAGGATTAATAGGTGATGCATGGATGAACACTAATCTAAGGTTAAGATGATCATGATGATGATGGATGACCTAGATCTAAGGATAGATGAATGGATGGGTTAGATTTGATGGTGGATCTAAGGTTTGTCCTAATTGGATATGTGAGATGGAAGCTTAAGATCTAACATGGAAGTTGGATGGTGTGGATGTGAAGTTGGGTTATGGGTTTTGGACATAGGTAGTGGGGTTGGACTTAGGTGAATTCAAACATGGATCATGAAGTTCATTGGACTTGGGCTTTGGATTTGGATCTAGACCTCAACTCAGGCCCATTTGAATTGGATTTGAGAGCTTGCGCCTTAGTTGGACTGTGGTGCATCAAAGCGTGGCTGATTGCGTCCTCGATTTCCTCCATTTTGATCATATGACCGAGGACGATTTCCATCAAAGGAAGCACGAGTTGCATCGTAGTTGCAATCTCGACCACACTGCAGTTGTTTTCTCAGCTGAGATCGATTGGTGAACAGAGTCTGTTAAGGTATTTTGGTCACTAGCTGGAGGGACAGGCATGGTATTTTGCATGCGTTGAAGTCTATCCTTGCACACTGGCCTAGCCCAATGTGTGGAATGCGCATAGGCTTGCATGTGGCTTGGCACATTGAAGCTTTGTGCAGTATAACTTGGCCCATTTGAACTGAGTCTTGGCCCAATGACTTGAAATTCAGGCTTTGGTACTTGAATTGCAACTTTTAACCACTAGAATTAAATAATTATTCAGTCACTGTAAATCTAAAAATTATTAATTAATCATAGACTCTCATAACTGGATCTTGATTAATTAATTTGCATAAAAATCCTAGAAAATGACATGAAATAATTATAATAATTCTAGGTCTTCTCTTTAAAGCTCTAAACTTGCAATCTTTTGTTGTTTTAGCTTGATTTTCTTGAACTTTCCATTTTTTACTATAAAACTGACAAACTACATTAAATGCATCATTATATACAAAATTGAGGATTAACTGACCAAATAATCAGGGATAAAAATGTAATATTTCAATGCTCAACATTAGTCCCTTGGCTTGTCCGAGTCACCCATATTGTCAATTACGTGACTCACTTGGACATTGCCTTAGAAGATTATGAAGATGTCAGAAGATCTATTATGCATTGAAGAGTCCACACTGAACATGTGATTGTACATAGGTAAGTGAACCTTAGTGTACCTTAGGTTAAGCTTAAATACCTTTGAAGTCAATGGTTAATAGATTGAAAATCTTAAAAATGTTTGACTCTCGGCTTCGAGGCCTCAAGCATTTTGTCGAGGCCTTAAAGACTGTCCACAATTGAGCCAAGATCGAGACACCTGGATTTCAGCGTGTGATCTTAGTGCCATATGTCCTTTGACCAAATATCTTACAAATATGGTAAGGAACATATGAAAAAGAGGGAAAGGCTCCTTATGATCTTTTGTCACATCATGATTGGAATATTTGTGGATATAAGAAGATCCTAGAAGGCTCCTTGAATTTGATATATCGAATTGCCATCTCATAGTTTTCAACGAATCTTTTAAGAAAGTCAAAAGATGGTAGATGGCAATCTTGCATGTATTTGGAAAGGCTCCTCATAAGTTTAAATAATAATTGTTTGCCACCTCATAATTGATATTATGGGATAATATCTTTCAATATAGGAAATTTTATACATGTGACAAAACTGATGTGCTAGCCTTTGACCAAAGATATCTGAAAAATCTTAAAGGGGCTCCTTCTAGATTATGGAAAACATGTTTGCTACCTCATGGCTTTGTAATTAATTATCTTGATTGGCAATTACGGAGAGGTGGCAATTTAGTGAGCTGGTCATTGACTAAATACCATTAAAAGTTGGGTTTAAATTCTAAAAATTCAATTAGCTGTATTACCAAATACAGGCTCGAGGTCTCGAAGGAAATCTGGAGGCCTCGAGACTTAACTGTTCTAAAAAAGTCTTATAAATGTACAGTTGGCTAAATTCAAAAGGGTGTCCTGAACTTTGGAAAATAAAGAACAGCTAACAGAGAGCTTTCCAATCCATCTTTACTCCATCTTCATCATCCTTTAACAAGGACATGATTGCGGATTCAATATTTCTCTTATGATGAAGATGAGGGTGTTCTACCTAGGACCAAAAATCAGTGATATCATTGTCCTATTACCCTTGTCCCGTTGTGCCAATACTCAAGTATGAAGGACATTGTCTGAAGGAAGAGGTGCAGAGACATCAAGCAAAGAATAACACAAAATATGAAGATTCGGTCAGGCATAAGGCAAGTGTTTCTTCTTTTCTTTTTATTTTGATATCATTGTAAGCTGGACTAGAACATCGTGCTCGAACCACCCAAAAAAAATAGGCATCGAGGATTAGACCATTTGGGTCGAACCTCTATAAAAAACTAAGTCGTACTATCTGGGTGTGAAGCCCATTCATAGTATATTGGGACAACTCTAGAATTGGGAAATCTAACAGTGGACGTAGGTTAATTGAAACCTAACCACTATAAAATCTCTGTATTAAACAACTTGAAGCCCAAGTAGCATCCATTCACCCATGCCTTGCCACTACCCTATCCAACCACAAACTCCACACGATTTTAGCACTAAAAACTCTCCATGCACTTAAACAAAAACCCATCTAGATACACTCCTAGAATCCTAAAACACCTCATCATCCCAATCTTCCATTTCACAAACGACTTTTACAAATCAACAACACTCCATTTGAATTTCACAAGTCAACCCTCCACATCATCTTTTGATCATCCAACCATTCATGCATCTCATCTCTTAATCTCATCCATCCATTGCATTGCATCCCATTAACCCTAGATTTCACAATAAATTCGTCCAACCTTAGCAACTCCTATATTTTCTCTCTCCTTTCTTGCACTCCATTCCCAGCCACTCACACACACCTAAATTCATGTGAACCATGTTTAAACCCTAACCATTTGCAACTTTTAATCTCCATCACCGAATTCCAATGACATCTAATCCAACCCTTTGATCCATCAACTTAAACCTAGATTAAATCTCCACCCTTCATCCATTTCATGAGCCTATAAATACCCCATTAATCCAATGTAAAATTCGAATTTGACCTGGAACTCAAGAGGACCAACAGCTAGAGAGAAAAGGCAAGAAGACAGGGATACCACTCTAATTTTGCAAGTGAGAGTTGTAAATTTTCATTTATTTTGTCTTTCTTGTACTTAATTTTATGTATGCATGTACTTGAATTCTTTCATTAAATAAATAAGAGACGTTTTCTTTTTGAATCTTGGAAAGTCTAATTATTTAGATTTCTTTTTACACTCGCTTTTGATTTTAAATTTATATTCTTTGTTTAATTAAAAGATTTATGGAACTAAACTTTAATTAGATAAAGTTTATGAAATTTTAATTAAGTCAGCGTGAATTGATTTTTGAATTCTAAGCGTTGAATTTCAGATCTAGTTTTCTTATGTGTTTTTTTATTTTAGGCGATGAGAGAAGAATTCCAAAACCACCCTTTAAATTTTGTACTCTTAAATTTTGTCATTTACTTTAATTGCAAATTTATTTCCTGTACTTTAGTTACATTAGTTATTTTGTCTATTTGTTGTATTTTAAATGTTCAATATATTTTTATGTTTTTACTCTTGAATGTTTATGTATTTTATTCTTTAATTCTTTGTATTCAAATTCTTTCTCTCTCAAGATTCAAATAACTAAGGCTGGAGATAGGATATTTTGATCTTAAAACATGTTATTTTAAATTAAAGTGAGACTAGATATTCATGTTTCACCAATTTAATAAAAAGAAGATGGATTTGATTCTCGAATTGTTAAATTCATAACCTAGATAATGATGGATTTAATTTTCATAGTCTTGTCTTAATTAAATTTTTTGTTTAGGATTGTAAATATTATATCTCCCCCACTAATTATATCTAAAGAAAAATTGCATCTAGATTTGGTTTCATGCATTCTTTATGAGAGTCAGAATCTTCACTTTGTTTTGTGGTATTTCAATGTACAAGGATTTTGAATTGTGCAATAAAAATTTCTGGCAGGAAAGCACTATAGACCAAGGTAAGTGCCTAACCTCATTTTCTTTAAATTTTAATTTTCAATGCATTCATATAGATTTTATTAGGGTGCCTCATTTATTTTGCATAAAAAAAACAAAAATATTGTACATTTACTTTGCTCATGCATTTAGGTTGTTAGTCTTCATGCATTAGTGTAGATTGTTTGATTGATTGTTTGCATATTTGCATGTGTATCTTGCATTGTTAGATTTAGGATTGTAATGCCCCGCCCTCTCCGAGATTCAGAGTCTATTTTTTTAAAAAAAAATAATAATAGAATAACACCGAAAGAGGACGGACGACGTCACGACGCGAGCTAAGTTCGGACTACCCAAGTCCGACCCTTAACTGGCCACCCATGTGTGCATGGACTAAGACCATGAATATCTGTCCACACATGGAACTAAATAAATCATGCGGAATAAACATAACTGATTGCGGAATAAATCAAATATGCGAAATTATAATCAATCCTCAGACTGCTCCATTCTCAGATAGCAAAGTACAAATCATATTTACTTAAAACTAAACCTTCATTCAAACTTAAGTCAAACCATAGCAGTTATCTACATTAATACATATCCATGAAGTTTGTCCAAATAACAATAAATAATAATAATCCATTCCAACACCCAAGCTCCTATGCTTGGCTTCCTTCGCGATCCTCAACCTTTCATTTTCCTTTTCCTTTTCCTGCATCATCCTCTAAGGATAGAATTAGGGCGTTAGATCAACGCGCCCAGTAGGTTTTCCGATCAGGGCTTCCACAAGGTTAGTATATAAAAACATGCATATATCATAATATATGATAATAAAATACATATAAAATCAATGCTATATATGTAAGTGCAAATGTAATGAGTCCCACCCACCACAAATATACATAGCCATCAAGTTATTTCACAGTGTTCTTTCTTTGGGACTCTCACGACAAGGTAATCCACAACACTCCTCATTTCCTGTGGATAGGACGCTCATCATTGAGTTATTTCACAGTGTTCTTTCTTTGGGACTCTCATGACAGGGTAATCCACAGTACTCCTCATTTCCTATGGATAGGACTCTCATCATTGAGTTATTTCACCGTATTCTTTCTTTGGGACTCTCATGTCAAGGTAATCCATAATCATCACCCCATGCCATGCATGAGATGTCAATGAATATATGTCATTTATAAATATGTCTCATCATTCAAAACCCATTTGAAACATAAAACAATAACAACATAACTTATAAAAACTATGATAAAACCAATATAACAGTGGTTACAAATTGGTAGGAAACCTACGGAAACTTTGCTTAAATGTCCGTTCTTTTTGAGCTTCACCCGATCACGACTCGCATGCCGTTCAACTTCCGTTTCCTTGTTTATACAACGGCAAGTTAATACTTAATCTTCTTGATTTCTTATTAGGTTTAAATTCCAAAAACCACCTTGTGGGGTTTGGCCATGCCCCATGGCTGAACCTCACCCACTTTGAATTTGTCCTCCATTTGTTTTGGATCAACACCATCCAAATAACTTTATTTACAAACCTTAATCTACCAACCATAACTTGGTGGGGCTCGGCCATACCACATGGCTGAACCTCACAATTTTGGTTTGAGCCCCTCTTTTAAGTCCTTTGCTCTTTTCATACATACTTACCATAATGCCACTAGGCCAAGCCTTGTTTAATTTTCCTTAATAATCAAAGTCATATAACCAATCCACCTTAGTGGGGTTCGGCCATACTACTTGGCCGAACCTCACCATTTGATTTGGTCCTTCATTCACCATCTCCAATTACATTATAACTTAGCCTAAGTCCATCAAATAATCATTGATGGGGTTCGGCCATACTACATGGCCGAACCTCATCCTATGGATTTTTATCCCATATTCCACCATTTATCATGGTTGATCAATTTATATTCATAACTAAGTATAGATGATTCTTAACACAAAATCATAACACAAGACATAAATTCCAACATGATCTTAATCCAATTACCCCATGAAAACAGTCCATGGGGTTCGGCCATAATCAGGGCTACCACAAGGTTAGTATATAAAAACATGCATATATCATAATATATGATAATATAAAAATATAAAATCAATGCTATGTATGTAAGTGCAAATGTAATGAGTCCCACCCGCCACAAGTATACATAGCCATCAAGTTATTTCACAGTGTTCTTTCTTTGGGACTCTCACGACAAGGTAATCCATAGTACTCCTCATTTCCTGTGGATAGGACTCTCATCATTGAGTTATTTCACAGTGTTCTTTCTTTGGGACTCTCATGACAAGGTAATCCACAGTACTCCTCATTTCCTGTGGATCGGACTCTCATCATTGAGTTATTTCACAGTGTTCTTTCATTGGGACTCTCACGACAAGGTAATCCACAATCATCACCCCATGCCATGAGATGTCAATGGATATATGTCATTTGTAAATAAATCTCATCATTCAAAAACCCATTTGAAACATAATACAATAACAATATAACTCATAAAAACCATATAAAACCAATTATAAAAGTGGTTACAAGTAGATAGGAAACCTACTGGGCGCGTTGATCTAACGCCCTAATTCTATCCTTAGAGGATAACGCAGGAACAGGGAAAGGAAAAGAGAAAATCGAGGACCGAGAGGGGAGCCAAGCTTAAGCGCTTGATTATTGGAATGGATTTATATTTACTGTCATTTAAACTACATTTTACTGACATGTAATAGCTAGTAACGTAGCTATGGATTGTTTTATAGTTATGATAATGGATGTTTGATGTAAGTAGTTTTAATGGAAGACTTGTACTTGCTATCTATTCAGTTTAATTCCACAATCAGTTAGTTCCACATTTGGTCTAGTATTATTCCGCATGATTTATTTAGTTCCACGTGTGGATCGATTTTCATGGTCTTAGTCCATGCACACATGGGTGGCCAGTTAAAGGTCGGACTTTGGAAGTCCGAACTTAGCTCGCGTCGTGACGTCGTCCGTCCTCTTCCAGTGTTATTTTATTATTATTTTTAAAAAAAATTTAGACTCTGAATCACGGAGAGGACGGGGCGTTACAAGGATTGCATTCACAAAAAAAAAAATAGTAGTAAGTAAAATGGTTCATGCATCTCCTAACAAAATCAAATAAGGAACCATTAGGCTAGATTTTAAGGTTTCATGCTCATTAGGTATCTTTTTAATTCAAATTGATTTTTGAAACCAAAGAATACTTTTTCTTCAAGAATGGTGTCTAAGGAAGTTTTGTCACAAAGGCATGAGGTCGATCATGTCTAAGGATAAATCGGGACGAGACGTCGTCTGTGCTCCCCCACTTACCTGGAAACTACCTGGCCAAGCTTGTGGTTAAACTCTCTTCGGAGACTTAAATCGTTTGAAAAGAAAGTAGGAGAAAGTCTAGAAACAAATTTTAGGATCCCATCAATTTCTCTTAAAGAAGTTTGAATCTAGATTTAGGCATTTTCTTGTGTGATTTTTGGTTAGAGCGTGAATTATTGTGTCTGTGTATGCTTCATTGATTTCGTGACTCCACCAATCACTTGGTTCGAGTTACACTTCCAGTAGTACATCGATCGTTGCGTCCGAGGCTCAGTCGACCCAATCATAGATATAAATAGTCCACCCTTATCACCACCAACATCAACCATTTCACCCACACCAAACCGTCATAGGATCCGCCCTATTAGCCCATCCCGAACCTGCAAGCCCAACATCTGATCGAAACTGATTAAGAAAATCCATCCACCCATTTATCCATTTACCATTTACACATTTAGCCACTAAACTATTTAACTTTACCCATTTTCACCCATCCATCACCCAGACCCACCTATCTATCTGCCTATGGTTGAGTCAGTTTGAGTCCTTAGTGTCTAGTTTAGGTTTTCATCGAGTCAGTCTAGCCTAGGATTTCTATTTGTGTCTGTCTATAGGTGTTGCGTTGTGAGCCCTTTTAGGTACGTCTAAACCCGAATAAGCACTGTTCCGAATTTTTTATTTATTTACACCTGATCACTGTAGATTAGGGAACATTGAGGACAATGTTCAATTTAAGTCTGGGGGTATTAAGGGGTTACAATTGTGTCCAATAAAAAGTTTTGTGTTTTTGGTCTAAAAAAAAATAATAATAAATTAAAAAAAAAAGGAAAGGGACAAACTTAATATTTTTAGGGAAAAGTAAGTGAAGACTGTGAGACTCCTTGGCGCTGAAACAACTGTCCACTTTGGTTTTAGAAGACACGTCTTGACGATCTAACGTAAAAGGAGTCACTTTTATAGCATTAATACTTAAATAGAGATCTTTATATCATACTTTTCTAAAAAGACTTTTATAGGATTTATACTTGGAAAATTCCGTACACAACCATGTTATGTTAGTCCAAAAAAAAAAAATATTCATGAGTCGAGTGATCACCAAAGGAATACCAGTGGAGACTTAGACCTAGTAAGCTTTAGAGCCATTCAATTTTTTTCTGAGGGTTATAAGTAAACTCATGTTTCTTTGTTAAGTGCAATAAGTCGTTGTTGATCTAATTGTCCTTCATTTTGGTCATATTAATGAGAATGCTATCAAATTTGAGTTAGTACACCCGAAATTTTTCAAAATTTATTTGAAGCAAGGAAATTACTGTATGAAACTTATGATATGATATAGGCCATGTTTGAATCGTTTGAGCATTCAAGCCTACCTATTTTTTGTCATCTTGTCTTGATAGTTCTCCAGTTTAGCCTTATATAGCATGTTTATTGATTAGCCATATTTACCATACCCAACTCCAGTTATGGAGTTTGAGCCTCATTGAAATATATGTGGCCTAATCTAAGGTTCAAGAAAAGGTTGGAGATGAAAATTTTGGATGGTACTCTAAAAAAATTGGCAATTGAAAAAAAAATGTGTGAATGATGCATCAAGAAAAAAAAGGGAACGTCCAGACTTCAAAGAAGGATGTGAAAAAAAATAGAAAATAAAAACTAAATATTTTGAAAAGTGCTAAAACGAAAAAAAATAGAGGAAGAATATCCCGTCTACATTATGAAGACCTCTAACTTTTTTGATTCAAAGTATTACTTTTAGAGCCTTATATCCTCCTTTGATTTGACCAAGTCCTAAGCCATGTTTCATCCTATAAGGAAGTACAATTGATTCTAAGTCAAAATATGGTGTTTCATGTAAAGAATAATGAAGAAAAATGATGGTGTATGACTCAACATTCTTAGGAAACTGGCATCCATTCATGAGATCATTCATTTTCTTTGATATGAACCGTCTTTATTAATACAAAAGTGAGATATTTTTATTCGAATACATAAATTCTACTCACATATACCTTGAGAGAAAATGAATTCAAACCTCTGAGCGTTAATTTTTCTTAGAGATATATCCAGTGAGGTTTGCAGTCAAAGCACATTTTCCAATGGTGTGAACAAAACTTGTGTGTATTTGGAAAATGAAGTTTATCTTAATATCTGCTGTCACACACAACACTCCGGGTATAAACCTTATAAAATAAATTTTAGAGTTGTATGATGTTTAGACCCCTTATCTATGTGTTCTTGTTAAAGATGTTGATGTTTGTGGGTATCATCACTGCAAGCCCTCACGAGACTATAACTCGTCAACTAAGGGTAACCTAGGGGTTTAAATGCTTGTTGCATACGCTAAATGCAATCGAGAGTACCAACGAATGTGGTGTAATTTTTAGGTTTAGTTAAGGATTTGTGTTTTTGTGTTTAGAAAAGGTTTAGGATTTCTTCTTTCGTTTTTAGAGCTTTTAGGTCTTAGTTTTGCTCGAGGACTTGTAAAATCTGAGTTTGGGGGTATTTGTTGAGCACTGGAATATTACATTTTTACCTCTGATTATTGGACCAGTTAGCTCTCAATTTTGTATATATTGATGCATTTAATGTAATTTATTAGTTTTGTAGAATAAAAATGGAGAATTCAGGAAATCAAGGTAAGTTAGTGGATCATTGCAAGTTTTGAGCGTAATTTGGAATATCTGGAATTTTAGTAATTAATTTGGCCACTTTTAGGATTTTAAATGTAAATTGATTAATCTGGATCCATTTATCAGAGTCTAAATAAATTTAATATTTTTATATTTTAAAGTGGTGAGTTGATTATTAAATTCCGAAAGAGGAAGCTGCAATTCAAGATGTCAAAAGAGAGAAAAGAATTGGAAATTCAAGTTAATATGCCACGATCCATCTTAATTGGGCCAAGCCATGTTTCAAATGTCAGACATTGGGCCAGACCCCAGTACTACATGCGCATTCTGCAAAGTGCGCTGGGGCCAGTGTTCAAATTTAAAGTCCAAGCTAAGCAGGCCTAAGCCCAACAATTCAAAGCCCAGTAGGCCTAAGTTCAAGGTCCAACTCCAACTCTCAAGTCCAATTAGCTCCAGGCCCATATTCGAATTTTACATTGAACCCTAACCCAATGTCCACATACACCCTAAGCTAACCCAATGCATATTTCATCCATTCATTTAGATTTCATCTCCACCTTTCATTCATCATATATTCAATCTCAACCTTCATTCCATCCATACATAAACCATGTTAGATCTAGACAATCCAATCCATCCATCAAGTAGACTAACCTTAGAATCTTAAAACCTCATGCATCATTTTACCATTCATAAATTTATATCATTCATTCATCATTTAAGCCAGTAGATCTTAGGACATTTCATCACAACCATCCACTTCATGCATACATATTAGGTAAAACCCTAGAGCCTCCATGTCAATCCATCTCATAACATAGCTTGCATTAAATCTAGGTCATTCATCATATCATCTATCCATCTCAACCCTTAAATCCAAACCCTTCATTAGTTAACATATCATTCATATAAATTATTTTTATCAAAACACCTTAGAACCATTAGATTTAACCCAAAGTAATTCAAGCCATCCATTCATCAAACCCTAAGTTAGAACAAATTGAAGCCCAAGTATCCTCCATTCGCCCATGCCTTGTCACTACCCTATTCATCCACACTCCACACGATTTTAGCACTAAAAACTCTCCTTACACTTAGGCAAAAATCGATCTAGATACACTCCTAGAATCCTAAAACACTTCATCATCCTATTCTTCATTGTCATTTTTACAAATCCACAACACTCCATTAGAATTTCACAAGTCAGCCCTCCACATCATCTTTTGATCATCCAACCATTCATGCATCTCATCTCTTAATCCCATCCATTCATTGCATTGCATCCCATTAACCCTAGATTGCATAGTAAATTCGTCCAACCCTAGCAACTCCCATATTTTCTCTCTCCTTTCTTGCACTCCACTTCAAGCCACTCACACACACTTAAATTCGTGTGAGCCTTGTTTAAACCCTAACCTTTTGCAACTTTCAATCTCCATCACCCAATTCCAATTAGATCTAATCCATTGATCCATCAACTTAAACCCAGATTAAATCTCCGCCCTTCATCCATTTCTTGAGCCTATAAACACCCCATTAAGCCAATGCAAAATTCGAATTTGACCTGGAGCTCAAGAGGTCCAATGCCTGGGGAGAAAAGGCAAAAAGACAGAGACACCACTTGAATCTTACATATGAGAGTTGTAAATTTTCATTTATTTTATCTTTCTTATACTTAATTTTATGTATGCATGTACTTGAATTCTTTCATTAAATAAATAAGAGACGTTTTCTTTTAGAATCCTAGAAAATCCAATTATTCAAATTTCTTTTTATACTCTCTTTTGATTTTAAATTTATATTCTTTATTTAATTAAAAGATTTAGGGAAGTAAACTTTAATTAGATAAAATTTTATGAATTTTTAATAAATATGCATGAATTGAATTTTGAATTCTAAGCGTTGAATTTCAGATATAGGTTTCTTATTTATTTTTTTTTATTTTAGGCGAAGAGATAAGAATTCCACAACCACCTTTTAAATTTTGCACTTTTAAATTCTGTCATTTACTTTACATGCAAATTTATTTCCTATCTTTTACTTACATTAGTTATTTTGTCTGTTTGTTGTATTTTAAATGTTCATTATATTTTCATGTTTTTATTCTTGTATGCTTATATATTTTATTTTTAATTCTTTGTATTCAAATTCTCTCTCTCTCAAGATTCAAATAACTAAGGCTGGAGATATGATATTTTGATCTTAAAACATGTTATTTTAAATTAAGGTGAGACTAGATATTCATGTTTCACCAATTTAATAAAAAAGAAGATGGATTTAAAATTGTAATTCCATGTATTAGATTTCTTAAGATTACATCTTTTTAAAAGGTACCAATTTAATTTTAAACATATATTTTGTGATTTCCTTTGGGTTCGACCTCGCACTCAATCGCTATACTATTAAATGGTTCGTGCACTTGCGAGATTTATAAATATAAAATTTTTTCATCAGCATCTGACTTAGAATTTTAATTATTATTAGTTTATTTTAGTTTCTCTATTATTTTATTTTTTTAGGAATTTAAATTTAGATTAGGATTCATGCATGTTTTTATGAGATTCAGATTCTTCACCTAGGTTTTGGGTGTTTCATTTTGCAGGGATTTTAATCGTCACTCTAAAAATTTCTGGAATTAAGCAATACAAGCCAAGGTAAGTGTCTAAACTCATATTCTTTAATTTTTAATTTTTCATGCATTCATATAGAGTTATTAGGTTGTCTTGCATTTTTTTTGTATAAAAAACAAAAGAAATGTTGTATATTTAGTTTGCTCATGCATTTAGGGTGTTAGTCTTCATGCATTAGATTAGATTGTTTGCTAATTGTTTGCATAATTTTCTTTGAATCTTGCATTGCTTGAGTTAGGATTGCATTCACAAAAAAATACAAAAGCCAAAAAAGAGTAGTAAAAAATGGTTCATGCATTAAAAATAAAATCAATTTAGAACCATTAGTTAGAAGTAGGGTTTTTCATGCTCAATAGGACCATATTTAATTCAGTTAATTTTGGATAACTGGTCTTAGTTTTTCTTCAATCACGGTGTCTAAGGTAGTTCTGTCACCAAGGTTTGAGGTCGAGCGCGTCTAAGGATAAGTCGGGACGAGATACCCTCTGTGCTTCCCCACTTACCTGGGGACTTACCTGGCCGTGATTGTGGTTAAACTTCTATTAGAGACTTAAAATTTTCTGGAGAAAATATTATGAGCAGTCTAGTTTTTAGGATCCCTGTGTCAGTTTAGATTTAGGTCATGTATTGTGTGTAATCTATTTGGTCTTGTTTTGTCTTTAAGTGATAATGAGTGTTAGGAGACGGGATTCGACCAAGCGATTGTTAGAATTGAGCCCCCAATTGGTAAATCTTGTGTCAGTCATCAATCCATTATGAACGACAGTAGGGTTTGTGAGGTAATGGCAATCTCAAAGTTAGAACCTTCACTGAATCTCAATCGTTGCACTCATGGTGAGGAGAGTCTGACTGACGGTGGTGAGAACTTAAATGTTAAAGAAAACAATGAGGTAAACCCTAGCATTGAGGAAAACCCTATCACCTCCCATATGATTTTAACAATCCGTGGGCATTTACTATACAAGTGCGTGAAAACGAGTGGGTAAAACGATATTGTGTTCATGAAATGCTATATTCACTCGATCACATAAACCACCACCAATTGCCGCATAGAAATGAACTCACTCAGGATGGTTTATGATGTCAACTTTGTTCGGACACAATTAAATTCGTGTCCATTGTAGGATTCTTTTAGGTTGAGTCAGATTGTGTGAGAGTCAGTCTACAGTCTAGTCTAGGATTTTTGTTTTTAGGTCTGCTGTTGCGTTGTGAGCCATTTTAGGTACATGTTGAGACATGAAAAATGATTATTTTACCCCTGATTATTGGACTAGTTAGCCTTCAATTTTGTATATATTAGGTACATTTAATGTTGTTTGTCAGTTTTGAAGATAAATTTGGAAAGTACAGGAAATCAATAAAAAATCAATGGAAAATAGCAAGATTTGTGCTTAAATTGGAAGACCCGAAATTTTTAATAATTAATTTCAGACCACTTTTAGGATTTTTATTGTAAATTCATTAATCTGGATCCAATTATGAGAGTCTAGATTAATTCAATATTTTTAGATTTTAAGTGGTGAGTTAATTATTTTAATTATGGAGAGAGAAGATGCTATTTAAGAGGCGAGAGTCTGAATTTCAAATACATGGGCTAGAGATCCACTCCCATTGGGCCAAGTTATGCTCCACATGCCAGACATTGGGCCAGGCTAAAGTAATCCATGCGCATTTCACAAGTGAGCGAGACCAGTGTGCATGTCAAAGTCCAACAGGCCAAGTTCAAGTCCATGTGTTCAAAGTCCAAATTCACTTGAGGCCCAATTGCTCAAACCCTGAGATCCATGTACCAATGTTCGAATTTTACTGTGAAATCCCTAAGTCTACACGCCCCTCTCCTTGTCATCCACACCATCCATTTTAGCATCTTTATTCCAGACCATTCATTCATACATGAAAATTAGGTAAACCCTAGAGCCACCTTTCTTAATCCATTGCATACATTCTACATGTTAGATCTAGACCATTCATTTGATCATGCATCTAGATTAACCCTTGCATCTTAACCCTCCATATAAAATCTTACCTTTTATATAACTCATCTTAACCATCCATCACTAGGACTAGTAGAACTAAACCTTTTTAATCCAAGCCATTCATCCATAAAACCCTAGATTTAGTTCAACTTGGATAACAGGCAACTCCAAACCCATCCATTCAAATTTTCCATGTCACATACACCTCACATACGAGTTTCTCAAATCTTTAAACAATCCATTCAAATTTCACAAGTCAACCCTTAGCCACATCATCATACACTCATCCATCCATTCATTCATGTTCACTTTTAATCTCATCCAGCCATTCATTCATTGCATTACATAAACCCTAAACCACACATGTGAAATTCGACCAAGCATATCCCAATCCAATCCATTTGAAAATCCCCTACTTGGCCACTTTTTCCACAAGCCTCTAGTCAACCAAAACCTATGTAAACCCTAATCTTTTGCATCTTTTAATCCCAACCATCCTTGTCTAATGAGATTTAATCTTAGCCTTTCAACCAACATCTAAATCAAGATTAAATCCTAGCCATCCATTCTAACCTGAGGCCTATAAGTAGAACACTGAGGCACCACAAAACTCAAACTCAGTCATGAGCTAGAGAACACCATCTGAGATTTAGAAATACACAGAAGACAAAGGAGTTTAGTCGAATTTTACATGTGAGTTTTGTTCATTGTAAATTTTATTTTATTGTTTTTGATGTAATTTCCAATGTCTGTGTATTAATTTCAATTTAATAAATTTGAGATATACTTTTAGGATTAATGGAAAGTCCAATTTTTGAATTGCTTTGATGATTGTTCAATTCAATTTTTAAAATTTGTATTCTTTGATTAATTAAATGGACATATGAAATATTTTAAAACTTTTGATTCCTTTAAATTCAGTTGTAAGGTTCCTTTGGAACATATGAAATATCTTAGATCTTGAATTTAATTTTCTGAATCTAAGATCTAAGGTTTCTTTGATTAATTTGGATATGGAATTAAATATTAATGAAAAGCAAGAATTGAAATTTGATTATTTACGTGAATTCCATTACCTAGATCTCATATTTGTTAATTACATTGGGTATGATGTTCGATGTCTATGATTGATTCAATCCACTTGTAAAATATTTTATCTGTTTATTTACTTGTTCATTCTATTTTATTTTGTTGTCTATTTCATCTTATTTATTTATATGTTGTAATCAATCCAATTCTTTCAATTCTTTGAATTAGGTTAGAAAATTTTTATTTGTATCATAATTGATTTTAAGTTAAGATTGAGATCATTGACCTTTAATACCACTTTAATTAAGCATTGGCATATTATTTAATTCTAGATCTTATATTTGATTTAGGTTCCATTATTAGATGTTAACTTGGATTTGTTTAGTTAAGAATACAACTCATACAACTCTATGATTAGAATTAATTCATGATTTTCATTGATCACATTATTTTAAAAGGGTGCCAATTTAACTTTTAAACATATATTTTGTATTTCCTTTGGGTTAGACCTTGCACTTACACTTCTATATTATACTTGATTCGTACGCTTGCGAGTAATAAATGTAAAACATGATGAATCATACAACAGCACAACTAAAACCCGAATTGGCATTGTTCCGAAATTTTTCTAATTTGCACCTAATCACTGTAGATTAGGAAGCATTAAGGACAATAATCAATTTAAGTTTGGGGGTATTGAGGGCTTACACTTGTATCGTTGTTGAGTCCAATAAAAAAATTGTGTTTTGAGTCTAAAAAAAAAATTATCAAGGGAAGAGTAAATTCATCAGAGTTGAGACTCTTTGGTGTGAAAAAAAAAAAAAAAACAAAGAGTCAAAGTGATTTTTCGGCATCAATATGTAAATAAAAAATTTTATATCATGCTTTTCCAGAGAACATTTTATGGAATTTATGCTCGGAACAATTTTTACACAGCCATATTAATGTTAGTCTAAAAGAAAAATAATCATAAGTCAAGTGATCACCAGAGGAATACTAGTGGAGACTTATGCCCAGTAAACTTTAGAGTCATTTTATCCTTCTAAGGGTTACAAGTTTATTCTTGTTTCTTTGATAAGCACATTAAATCGTTGCTTGATGTCATTATTCTTGTCTTGGTCATATTACTGAGAACGACATCAAAATTGAGTTATAACACCTGAAATTTTTCTGAATTTCTTTGAAGCAACGAAATCACCTATTGAAACTTAGGAAGTGACATAGGCCATTTTTGGATCGATTGTGCCTTCAAGCCTACCTATTTTTAGTCATTTTATCTTTTAGTTCCCAATTGAGCCTTATAAAAACCTATTTTATCGATTAGCCACATCTACCTACCCAACTCCAGTTGTGGAGTTTGGGCCTCATTAAAATATCTGTGGCCTATTTGAGAGCTTAGAAAACGTTGGAGATGAAAAATTGGGATGATACTCTAAAAAAATGGCATTTGAAAAAAAAAAAGCAAAAAAAATGGGGCGGGGGGGACATCCAGACATCAAAAGAAGGATGTGAAAGAAAAAATAAAAAAGAAATAAAAAATACTTTGAAAAGTGCTGAAAGAAAAATAGAGGAAGAATATCCCATTTCACATTATGAAGACCTCTAACTTTTCTGTTCAAAGTATTTATTTTAGGGTCTTTTATCCTTCTTTGATATGACCCGGTCGTAAGCCACGTTTCCTCCTATTAGGAAGTCCTATCGATCTTAAGTCGAAATAGGATGTTTCATGTAGAGAATAGAGGAGGGAAAAGCATGGTGTTTGACTCAACGTTCTCAAGAAAGTGATATCCATTCATGAGATCTGTTTATTTTCTTTGATATGGTTTTTCCTTTCTAAATACATATGTGAGAAATTTTGATTTGAATGCATAAACTCCGGTCACATGTACTTTGAGAGAAAATAAACCCAAACCTCTGAGCATTAGTCTTTCTGAGATATTTCTGGTGAGGTAGTTACAAAACTTGTGTCTATTTGGAAAAAGAAAAACTATCTTAATATTGGCTGAGTACACACTACACTCCGGGTATAATTTTTGTAAAATGAATTTTGGAATCGTATGATGTTTAAAGTTTTGTGTATATGTTTTTGCTGAAACTGAAACTAAGACTGAAAAATTTGATGTTTGTGTGTATCATCACTGCAAGCCCTCATGAGACTATAACTCGTCCACTGGGGGTAAACTAGGGTTTAAAAGCTTGTTGCATATGCTAAATGCAATCGAGAGTACCTGCAAAAGTGGTTTAGTTTAGGACTTTTTGAATTTTTAGCTTTAGTTTTTAGTTTAATTTTTAAGATAATTTTGCTCGAGGACTAGCAAAACCTAAGTTTGGGGGTATATGTTGAGACATGAAAAATGACATTTTTACCCTTGTTATTTGGACTAGTTAGCCTTTGATTTTGCAAATATTAGATGCATTTAATGTTATTTTTAGTTTTGTAGGAAAAAATTGGAGAAAACATGAAATCAGCCTAAAACTTGGAATATTTGCAAGTATTGAGCTTTAATTAGAAGATCTAGAATTGTAATAATTATTTCACCATTTTTAGGAATTTAATTGTAAATAGGTAAGTTCAGATCCATTTATGAGAGTCTAGATTAGTCCAATATTTTTAGAGTAGTGGTGGATTAATTATTAAGTTTCTAGAAAATCAGAAATTGAAGAAAGCTCGCTGAAGATTGAAATTGAAAAGTCTGAGAGAAAAGCCCAGAAGTTAATTCATGTTGGGCCAGGCTACACACACCAGGCCTACAGTCCATGCACATTGCACAAATGGGCCAGACTTCAGTGCAATTATCCCAAGTGCACAGACCAGAGTCCAAATTCATGAGAAGTCCAAGTCCATGAGTCAAGTTAGAATTTTACTTAAAGTCCAATTGCTCTAACTCAAGCCCACACTCTCCCAATCCACTTAAATCACACGCCCCTCTCTCCATGTCATCCATACACACTTCATACGGCCATGTCACCTTAACTCCATTTGATCCTAATCCCAAATCCATCCTCATCTCATTCTAGAATCGAAGTCCTAAAATCCCTCTCCAACTCAAACATCTCATGCACATCCACTCATTCCATATTCATACGATCTTCTCCTAAAACCTAGCACTCCATGCGCATTCTCTCCTTGCATCACACGAAAATTCCAATCCAAATCCTATCCACTTCATCTATAATCCAAATTCAATCACCTTAGATCCTAACTTGCACTCCAAGAAACCATAGATCACATCACATGATTTTTGCATCTTACTTCCTTATCTCATTCAAACTCTCATCTAATCATTTATTTAGAAAACATAGGATCTAAACCATTCATCCAAACAACCCTAGATTTCCAAGACAATCGGCTACCACTCTAACTTTTCTCAATCCATTCGCATATCCCAATCCCATACGCGACACCTCCTTTTTCATAGCCCTAGCTGATCCTAGTTGCCCACTCCTCAAGTCTTTCCACTTTAGTTGTTTAAATCCAAGCCATCCACTTGTCCACCCTGAGTCTTAATCAATCCCAACCATCCATCCATAGCCTAAATCTTATAAATAGATACATTAGGCTAAGGTGAAATTCGAATTTGACTCTAAGGAACTCCAGCATAAGCGTGGACCAAGAAGAAAAGAAGAGAATAAAAGCCAAGGAAAATCGAGTGCAAGGGTTAGTGGTTTTATTTTTATTTCCTTTATTCAATTCCAAGTTTTGTAATTTGAATTTCAAAGTTTATTAATAAGATCAAAGTTTCGCTCCATTTTTATTTTCCGATTTTCCAATTAATCTATGTTAATATGGTGATTGTTTTGAATTTGTTTTTATTTTACTAATTAATTCTATGGTTGGATTTATTATGTTGATTGCAAGATTAGATGTCATACCAAAATTTTTAACAAGATTAGTGTCACTCTAGTTTTAGTGCTGAAATAAAGGCTGAGATAATCATTCAAGTTTAACGTCTATTTTTGTGAGATACATTCTAATGAATTCCATGGATTTATTTGGTGAAATAATTGTAAATAAAAACATGAATGTATGCATGATTAGTTTACGCGAGCTCTGTATTCTAGGCTTTGATCTTATTATTAGAATTTAGGAATTAATGCCTTCTTGAAATCCTAGATTCAATTCCATTGTATCATATGAATTTTGCATTGTTTGTCTAATGTTGATATGCAAATTTTAAATTTATAAATCTTGCAAGCGCACGAACCATTCATAGTACAGTGTTATGAGTGCGAGGCCGACCCCATAGAGAACAAGCAAAATATATGTTCCAAAAAATATATGTTTGGAATCTAGTGCTTGAATTATTATGTTTTCTAGAAAACAGAGATTTAAAATAAATCAAATCATAAAAATCAATCCTATTCTCATAAATTTAACTCTAAGTTAATAAAATCTCTAATTTAAGATTCAAATCCAAAAGTTAGAAAATTAATTATATATGATTAAAATGATGGATTAAATTATAATTTATAGATAATCTCACACACAATAATAAGATGACAAAATTAAAAAAATAATTAAATTAATTATCAATCCAATTAACACATTTGAAGGAGTGGTTTGAATACATAAAATAAAATACAATAAATACATGACAAACAAATTAAAGAATTTAAAAGAATTAAAATACAACACAAATAACTAAAGACAGGAAATAAATTTGCAAATAAAATAAATGGCCGAATATAAAATGCATAATTTAAAAGGTGGTTATGTAATTATTCTCTCATTGCCCAAAATAAATAAATAGATAAGAAACCTAGATCTGAAATTCAACGCTTAGAATTCAACAATTAAAAAAAGAATTATCTAATTAAAGTTTAGTTCCATGAATCTTTTAATTAAACAAAGAATACAAATTTAAAATAAAAAGAAAACATAAAAAGAAATATGAGTAATCGAATTTTTCAGGATTCTAAAAGAATACGTCTCCTATTTATTTCACGTAAGAATTAAATATAAGATATGGAAAAACAATTAAAAGACAACTAAAAATCAAAATTGCAATGATTGCTCACTTTAAAATTCGCATGAAGCACTATGTCTTTTGTTCCTCGAGGTGTGTTCTCCAATCTTAGGTCCTCTTGAGCTCCAGTTCTAATTCCAATTTGGCTATGGTCGAATGGGGTATTTATAGGCTTAAGAATTAAATCTGGGTTTAAGTTAATGGATGAAATGATGGGATTAAATCTAATGGAATATGGGTGGTTGAGATTAAAAGTTAGGAAACTAGGGTTGCACAGTGCTATACACGAATTTGGGTGCGTGGTGTCTTAGGATGCAAGGTAACTTGGTGAGAAAGAAAAGGAATTGGAGAGAAATTAGGGATTTGGACTGGAAATTAGGCATGGCCGAATTTGGCTTGTGGACTTAGGGTTTTGGGTTGTGCAATGCATGAATGATTGGGATTAAAAGATGAAATGAATGAATGGATGGATGATGAAGAGGTGACATGGAGGGTTGGCTAATGTGAAATTCGAATGGGGTGGATTGAGATATGGGAAAATCGTGTGTGACATGGTAGATTGAGATGATGAGGTGTGTTAGTGATTTTATGAGTGTATTTGGATGGGATTTTGTCTAAGTAAAGGGAGAATTTTAAGTGCTAAAATCGTGTGGGGTGTATGGAGATAAGATGGTGGATGACATGGCATATGCGCATGGAGGCTACTTGAGCTCCAAGTTGTTCTAACTTAGGGTTTTAATGAATGGATTGCTTGGATTGATTGGTCTAGATCTAATGGCTTTGATATGTGATGGATGATCTAAATGGATGAATGGTTAGGTGATGCATGTATTATCGTAATCCTAAGGTTAATCTATATGATGGATGGATTGGATAACCTAGATCTAATCATGATGAATGACATGATTGGATTGAATGGCAGGCTCTAAGGTTTACCTAATCAAATGAATGCAAATGGATGGCTCGCATGAAATGAATGGTTTGGATTGCAGGGTAGGGCTAATGGATGGTGTGGATTAGTGATTGAAAATTGAATGGTTAGGATTGAATGGATAAGGAATTGGGTTTTGGATATGATTAGAATTGGGTTTTGGAGATGATCTTAGGTGGATTGGGGCTTAAGGTTGCAAAATTCGAATATGAACCTGGAGCATTGGATCTTTAATTGGGCTTCGACTTCTTGGACTAAAGTATGGACTTGGGCTTGCTGGACTTAGAGTCATTGGCCTGACCCACATTGAAGAATGCGAATGGAGTGCTTGGCCTGGCCCAGTGTGTGGCATTTGGATCAAAGCTTGGCCCAACTTCAGTGGAACTCTGGCCCATGGATCTTGATTTCAAACTCTTGGCCTCTTTAATTGCAAATCTCTTGTATTTGAATTAAATAATTAATCAACCACTTAAAATCTAAATTATTTAATTAATCCAGACTCTCATAAATGGATCCATATTAATCAATTTACATTTGAAACCCTAAAAGTGGCCTGAATTAATTATAAAATTTCAAATCTTCCATTTTAAGCTCTCTTCCAGCAATTATCCACTGTTTTATGATGATTTTCTGTATTTCCCTGAATTTTCCTACAAAACTAAAATAAACCATTAAATGTATCTTATATACACAAAATCAAGGTTAACTAACCTAAATATTAGGGGTAAAAATATAATATTTCAAGTCTCAACAAATACCCCCAAACTTAGACTTTGCTAGTCCTTGAGCAAACCTAAAAGTAAAAAATTCTAAAAAAAAATCTAAGTCTAAAAATGCAAAACCTAATCTAATCCTAAAATCCTAAATTGAACCTAAAATTTTATTCCTAGGCTAAACCTAAAACTATACCTAAAACTATACCACTTTCGTTGGTACTCTTGATTGCATTTAGCATATGCAATAAGCCTTTAAACCCCTAGGTTACCCCTAGTGGAAGAGTTATAGTCTTGTGAGGGCTTGCAGTGATGATACCCACAAATATCCAAAATTGTCTAGTCTTAGTTTCATATTCGGTAAAAACGTGTCCATAAAAATCTAGACATTGTACGATTCCAAAATTTATTTTACAAAACTTATAACCGAAGTGTAGTGTGTGCTTAGCCAATATTAAAATAATTTTCTTTTTCCAAATAAATACAAGTTTTGTAACCACTTTAGGAAAGTGCGCTTTGACTTCAAACCTCATCAGATATCTCTCAGATAGACTAACACTCAGATGTTTGGGTTATTTTCTCTCGAAGTATATGTGGGCAAAGTTTATACTTTCAAAATCACAATATCTCACATATGTATTAGAAAGACGGCACAATTCAAAGAAAATAATTAGATCTCATGAATGGATATCACTTTCCTGAGAATGTTGAGTTATACACTATCATTTTCCTTCACTTATTCTCCACATGAAATACCATATTTCACCTTAAGATCAATAGGACTTCCTAATAGGATGAAATGTGGCTTATGATCAGGTCAAATCAAAGAAGGGTAAAAGACTCAAAAACATTAATATTTTGAATCAGAAAAGTTAGAGGCCTTCAAAATGTAAGACGGGATCTATCTTCCTTTCTTTCTCTATTCAACACTATTCAAAATATTCTTTTTCTTTTCTATTCTTTTCTTTTTTCACATCCTTCTTTTGATGTTCGGATGTTCCCATTTTTTTATTTTTCTCTTCCCATTTTTTTTTCAATGCCATTTTTTAGAGTACCATCCCAAAATTTGTCATCTCTAACCATTTCTGATATTTTAGAATAGGTCACAGATATTTCAATGAGGCTCAAACTCCATAACCGGAGTTGGGTACAATAAACATGGCTAAACAATAAAACAAGCTGATTTTTCAATAAGGCTCAACTGGGAACTATCGGGATAAATTGACCAATAATAGGTAGGCATGAAAGCTCAAACGATCTAAAAATGGCCTAAATCATATCCTAAGTATCATACAGTGATTTCTTTGTTTTAAATAAATTTCAAAAGATGTCAAATATACTAACTCAAATTTGATGGTATTCTCAGCAATATGACCAAAATTGAAGAATAGTGAGATCCAAAACGACTTGATGCACCTAAGAAAGAAAATGGATTGACTTATATCCCTCAGAAAAATAGATTGGCACTAAAGTTAACTGGATTAAGTCTCTATTAATATTCCTCCGTTGATTAGCAGACGTGTGAAATTTTTTCTTTTACCAACTAATTTTAACATAATTGTGTAAAAATTGTTCCGAATATAAATCCTATAAAAATCTTATTCAAAAAGTGTGATTTAAAAAATTTTATTTACTCATTAATGCTGAAAAAATTACTTAGACTCAACGAAACTTTTTTTTTTTTTTTTGTTTTCTCCCAAGGGGTAGTCTCAGTCTTCACTTACTCATCCCTTGACTGAATTTTTTTTTTTTATACTCAAAACATTCAAAAACACAAAACATTTTTTTTTTCTGGGGTCATGGGCAGTCTCAGTTTTTGTTTGTAAACTTACTCTTCCTTCGACTTTTTTAATAGGGGCCTCAGTTCTTTCGAACTTACTCTCTCCCTAAAAAAATTTTAGACTCACAAACGAAAACTTTTTATTGGACTCAACCAATGTAACCCTTAAAACCCCCAAACTTAAATTTGACATTGTCCTTTATGTTCCTTAACCCACAGTGATCAGGTGCAAATTAGAAAAAATTTGGAACAGTATTAATTAGGGTTCAGATGTAAAAAGGGTTCACTCACAACTGACCTAAAACAAAAAAAAAAATTCCTAAACTGGACTGACTTACTAAAAATCCTAGACTGACTCTAGACTGACTCAATCCTATGAGAATCCTGTGATGGATGCGAACTCTATTAAGTTTGCACACTTTATACAACCTAGACCTTCTTGAGTGAGTTTCATTCTTTGCGGTAGTTGGTGGTGGTGAATGTGTTTGAGTGATTACAAGACATCACACGCTAAGTATTTGTTTTCATAAATATTTTTTCCTTTTGGCATGAAGTGTCACAGCCCGACCCAACGGGCACGTGAGAAACAAGATTTATTTATTTTTAACTCTGAAACATGCACAACTCATAGTCCAAACACGTGACACCCACACGTGTAACAAGATCCCTGCGGATCCTAGGACTTATTGGATCCTTGGGTTGATCAAACTGAATCATCAGCTGCCTACGTACTCCATTAGAGATCAGATGTTGCGTAGTTCTAATTTCACTTATTTCATAGCACTAACACAGTGTTATTCATAGGGCTTCATCAATAAGGTCTCACGCATCACGGGTCTAATAAATCACAGGCCTTTACCAACCATAGGAACACCGTCAACCATGGAGTCAATGTCACTCATGGGATAAACATCAACCATGGGACCTATACCCAAACATAAGTACTACATTCCTTCTCGAGGACAATACTCTAAATATGCGTCCAATCACCTATGGAGTCAATGCCCTCCGTGAGAATATCCATCCAGGGTAATAATATACATCCATGGTCACAATACCCTCTATGAGGATAATCATCCATGGGAATAACCCTCCATGGGAATAATATCTATCCATGAAACCATCAAGTCCACCATGAGACCAATACGCCTACTACAGGAGCAACAAGTCTATCATGGGGCCAATATGCCCACCATATAACCAATATCTGGGCATGAATCCAATATGTCTACCATGAGAACAACATCCATGTGACTAATCATCCATCCCTGGTAGCACTCCATCAGTGAGTATCATCTATCCATGGGTATAAATCATTTATGAATATAATCCCTTTATGGGTATAATCCATCCATGGACATAACTCATCTAGGGAACACATCATCTACCATGAGATCTTCTTTCCGTAGGAAAAATACTTGCACAAATCACCACGTGACTGTGGCAACAATATCAAATCATAAACATACCACGACCCCTGGCAAGATTTAGGACTCATGACTTGCTAAGCGGGAGTTTCACGACAGGCGTGATCAAGTCTACCTCGCCTTGCATCCCTTCACGTCATGGGTGATTCAGTCAAACTTTAAGGCGATCCGACCGTGCTTTACAAAGCTAGTACCATCCCTATGGGATAAACGAGTATCTATCCATGTGCATCAACACACATCAAATGTGTTACATAGCCGTGAGAGCACCCTACAGTGCGTAACATGTGAGAAACTCATTCCTCGACGGCAACCATACAGGACCAAGTCTTTGTACTTGACCCCACCGTCCAGAATACCTCTCTGGAACGGGCAGTCAAACATCATAGTCACATGAGGGACGTATACATACCACGTCTCAATATCAATATCACGTGAGGGACGCACCCATATAATAATAATTTATGAAATGGTATATAAATCATGTTATGCAACATTGTCCTGCTATCAATGTAACGACCCGACCCAACCACAAGCTTAAGGTCCAACTCAGTGTGAAATTGTCCGCTTTGGGCCTCGCACACAAGCGAGCCAGCATGGTTTTTTTCTCTTGGGCCCGGGCCCACCTGGCCCGGCCCAAAACGCATCACACTGTTTAAAGGTGGGCTGGCCTCTTATACACACCCCTTTCTCTTCCTTCTTAACCGATGTGGGACTCCCCACATCTGTTGGGCAAGGTATCACAATTCCCTTCCCCCCCCCCCCCCCCCCGCCCAAGGCCTCGGGCTGCCCCCGGCTCAACCCAGCCCAATTCCACAACACCATGGAAGGAGGAAGGCCCACACAGTCCGAGTGTAGAATTGAGGCTTTGATACCATTTGTAACGACCCGACCCTACCACAAAGCTTAGGGTCCAACTCAGCGTGAAATTGTCCGCTTTGGGCCTCGCACACAAGTGAGCCCACATGGTTTCTTCTCTTGGACCCGGGCCCACCTGGCCTGGCCCAAAACGCGTCACACTGTTTAAAGGTGGCCTAGCCTATTATACACACCCCTTTCTCTTCCATCTTAACTGATGTGGGACTCCCCACATTGGTTGGGCAAGGTATCACAATCAACCTCATCAATGTGTAGGCATTGTCCACTCAAGGACATCAATCTCATCAACGTGAACACAATGTTCGCCCAAGGACACATCTATGGAACGGGCTGTCAAACACCATGATCCCTTGAGGGACATAGGCCATGACTTACAAGTGGAAGATCTCCATACAACATAGATAATCTACCTCACCATGCATCCCTTCACCACTCTGGTGATTAAGTCAACTCTAAGGTGATCAATATACGACTTACCAAGTTAGTACCGCCCAAGTAGGGCTCAAAAATATCTAACCTTGCGTAAACTGTACACCAAGTGTACAAAATAGTCGTGAGAGTGACCTACAACGCGAAGCATGATAGGAGTTATACTCCTCAATGAAAACCACAAACAGTCGTGAGAGCGACCTATAGCGCGAAGCATGATAGGAGTTATACTCCTCAACGACAACCACAAACAGCCGTGAGAGCGACCTATAGCGCGAAACATGATAGAAGCTATACTCCTCTACAGCAACCCTACAGGACCAAGTCACATTGCCGACACCACCATTCCAATAGGGTTCCTTAAACAAAATCATTATCATGTCACACCAATCTCCTCTAGGGAGTGAGGACTCATACTAGTGGGGCCCAAACAAGAGAAGGTACATCATCAAGTCCTATATACTCTTTGGGTCGCATCCCAACATAGTAATTCTCAATATCGTTATGCCCATTAACACGATATCCAATAATCACCATCCTAGATAACCTCCTAGGCACACATCAGTGAGTAATACCAAGGGAAACATATTCATAATTTCATGGGCGATAAACATATCATAATCACATTATGACCATAATTTCACAATGATTAGCAAGCATAGCGCATTCCATTACGTTTCATACATTCAACATAATTATCACATTGAGTTAATCTAGGGACATGGACTACATAGCAACCCTAAGACCCTAAGATACACACGTCAAATTTATTTACGCATATTCTTAGTCCTTACAATTTATTCAACCCGTCTCATGGTGGTTTAACATCCTAAGTCCAATCACTCCATTTTTTACAACATTAACCGAATTAAATTCAACAATAATTCATTTCAACCCTTCCCAAGGGTTTCCAACAATTAACACAATTTATCCATCATCCTTAATATAAATGGATGAGACACAATGCATCTTTTGATCGGGCTGAGGCACAATGCTCTCAGCTGCCTACATACCACATAGTGGATCAGACCAACCGTAGTTCTTTATTTTCACATTTGGGTTGACATTGGGAAGTGGTCAAACTTTTACTTTGGGAAAATCAAACAAGGTTTTCTTAGCATTTATGTTGCATTCGATGCATTCTCAATCATGCTAGCCCATCCCAATTGTAGCACAAGTTAACTCCCTAGGGTTAAATGATACTTGATCTTAACTCACCAATTTCACTTAGTCTAACCATTTATCAAGTTCCTCTTCAAATCATGGAAATTCATTCTACACATGGTTAGGTTGATCCACCACAACCATTTTCATCATAGGTACTCACTAGTGATGTACATATCATCACAAAAGTCCAATCATAGCATGAAAACACATTCATCATGCTATTATATGAATTACCGATCTAAGAATTCCAATCACAACCATAGAATTCATTTGATGCATATATTACTCATAACTCTAGACAAGTATGGGAAGTTATCAAGGCCCTGCATTTCACATAAGCATAGGGAGATGAAACCATAACTTTACCCAACTATGCATTGGAATGTGCACAAAGCAACATTCACTTAAACATATTAACAAACACCATATGAGCATGAAATTTTACAAATATTCCCAATGTTCAAAGTGTATGGCCTTCTCCAATTTTACCCAATGTTATCAAACTCGGATTGTATCAAAATTGGTCTAGGGGTGTGAATCGTGAATCGAAATCGTAAAATCGTACGATTCATATATCCTCTTATTCCTATAACAATTTTGTTGACCTAGGCCATTACATGAAAAAGTCCATGGATCATTAGGCTTGAAAGTCTCTTCCTCAATGCTTAAATTATAGCCTGTCCTAGCTAGACTCTCCTCACTTTAGATGCAACTATTCGAATTTGATGAAACCGACATGACTCCATAAACCCTACTGTCATCCGAAATACTCAACAAAACTTTTTTTTTTTCTTTTTTCTTTTTTCTTTTCTCCCAAGGGGTAGTCTCAATCTTCACTTACTCATCCCTTGATTGAAATTCTTTTTTAGACTCAAAACATTCAAAAACACAAAACTCTTTTTTTTTTTTTTGGGTCAAGGGCAGTCTCTATTTTTGTTTGTAAACTTACTCTTCCCTCGACTTTTTAATAGGGGTCTTGGTTCTTTCAAACTTATTCTCTCCCTAAAAAATTGTTTTATGATATTTTTTGTATTTCTTTGAATTTTTCTACAAAACTAAAATAAACCGTTAAATGTATCGCATATACACAAAATCAAGGCTAACTGACCTAAATATCAAGGGCAAAAATGTAATATTTCAAGGTTAACTCATTGATTTCATTCTAAATTCTTTGATTCTTTAATTCTTTTATTATTTATTCTTCTCCAACTCCAAATCTAAATGTTGAACTAGGATTGAAATTAAATGGACTGATTTTAATTACATCTAAGTTAGATCTAACACTAGTTTCAATTAGAATATTTAAATTAAATAATTGATAAATAAATGTGAATACTTAAGATATATTTTCTACAATTCCATTGGGTTCGACCTTGCACTCACATTGCTATACTATGAATGGCTCGTGCACTTTCGAGTAAAATAAATGTAAAATTGTTTATTGCACAACAGAGTTCTCCCTGCTTTGATCTTTTGTTGATGAAGATGTACCAATAGACACAATCACAAGCTTTAGGAGATGTTTCTAGGATATTTGATTTAACTATGAAATCCTAGAGCAATTTTTCTTTCTCTCTTAATCTCATTCAAATGTTGATTGGATTGTAAATGATTTACCATATGTAATCAAAACTTTAAATAGCCAAAACAGAATTTTTTCGAACTGTAAGTTGACAATTGGTCGTGACGCACGATGGGTCATGGCATTTTAAATTTGTTCCCACCTATAAAACCATTGCACATAAACGTACCTCAAACGGTCAGAAAACGATCACCCACGATGGGTCGAGTTCCATGATGGGTCGTCGACCCATTGCCGATAGGTCGCCACTGACGATAGTATCGTCCTGAAACCAACTATATTTTACAGAGTTTTTCCAACCAGAACTCTGAAAATCCCAAGCGACAGATTGTGGGCAATGATGGGTCTTCCATATCATTAACAATGGGTTGCCAACCACGATGGTCTCGGCCTAAGAGCATACCAGTTTGACAGTATTTTTCAACTAGAACCTTTATCATTTCGAACGATGGTTCAAGAACCATCATGGGTCTATCCTGTATCTGGCGATGGGTCGCCAAGCACGACATATCGTCTTGACAAAAAACCAGTTTTTCAAGTTTAAGTCCATTGGTTCTGTTTGATTGTCAAGGTCCAATAGGCTTGATTATGTTTTACCAATATGTTCTTTAAGCCTAGTCAATGTCCACCTAGAGTCATCTATGGCTAATTTACCCTTTGATTGCCATACATTTGGTTGATGCTTGAATCATGTTCTTGATCTTCCATTGCTTGAAGCGCTTGATTCAATCTTCACACCACTTGAGTCTTGATTCATTGTCTTCAATTTTCCAAGGAGACTCGGTCAAACCAGGGCACTAACACTTTGGAAAATATCTAGAAAAATAAAATCAACTTGAAGAAACACCTAATGTGAACTTTATGTTCTCAAGTAACCCTTATTGGTATGTATTTTTATTCCAATTCATAATTTTTTTATCATACAAATATCTAAGTTTCATAAAAATGTTAGAATATTAAAAAAATTACACAAAGACCGTAAAAAATCTAATAATAACATTTAAGCTCTTCATTTAATTTTAAAAACTTTCTATATAATTTCATTCAATTTTAAGAGAAGAAACTCGAAAATGAAAAATATCTTAGAAATTCTAGATTTTATCAAATATTCAAAACAATATTGAAAAATCACACAAATTGTCTACAACTATGTGAATGACATTAACACACTCCATCGAATTCCAGGAGCACTTGACATTATTTCATTAAATTATTTTTATAAAAAAAAACTTGTACTTTGTGATTATTTTAGAGCTAAAACTTGAAAATTTAATGAATATAACTAAAAATGGTAAAAAGAAAGATGAAAATAACTATAAGTAACTCTAAAATTGAATAAATTGCTTTCAAGCCCCTGTAAATACAAATATATTGGTGAAAATAACTCAAGAATAGGTCAAAAATGATTTTTTTAACAAAATTTGATAAATCCTAGATCAGCTAATACTATACAGTATCAGTCGATACATGCCGATATGTATTGAACGATAATTTGTGGATATCAGCTTTTTGCACCTTGAAGAAATGCAATGATACGCATTAGCTAATACGTATCGACAACAACGGGCAATACTTAGAATTTATCTCACCAATGTGAAGTATCCAGGGGTTCAAATTTCGGACTGGCCGAGATATCGGCTGATATTTGATATCAGTCGATGTCCAAATATCGGCCCATATCTCGGCGAACTTATTCTCTTTTCTCCGAATTTTCATTTTTAAAAAAAATACAGGAGATTCAGAAAATTATGGGCTTCGAGGATATGTAATTTTTTATTAAATATCGGTCATTTACATGTTCAAATATTTCTTTGAAGTTGCGATATCGAGAATTTAAAAATTATTAATAAAATGATGAGAAATTACAAAAAAAATATGGAAAAATCAGAAAAAAATATTATACAATTATTTTGCTAACTTATTGACCTATTTAATTAGTGTTATTGTAAAGTTACAAAATATAGATCTTCTAAATTAATTAATGAAATGATCGAAACTGACCAAAAAAGTAGAAAAATTATAAAAAAATTATAGAAATGAAGTGCTCAAATAAATTCAAATAACCACTCAAACCAAAATAATACAACCAAATGTTCAAATAGTTTCGGTCTCAAAATACAAGAAATGTAACCAAGTGAGAGATCAATTACTGAAGAGAGACTGTAGATGTATTCATCACACATTAGAGCATTTCTGAATACAGAACATTTCTGCACAAACAAGTGAGAGATCAATTATAAAATATGGAGAGGGAGAGACACTTATCTCTTCTGCTAGTAAACCTTTGATGGATTCTTCCAGTAGATAGTAAATCTCTATCCCCATAATTTATTTTGTTATATACCTGATCTTCTAAAAGTAATTTCAATAAGATGAAAAAGACTGTAGTACGTAAAGATGATTATAATGGATGAATAAAAAAAAGAATCATAAAATCTTGAATTTCTTACCTTCTTTGTCGCAAAGAATTTCACGGCAGGCTACTAACATCAGGGCCGGCCCTGGCTATAGGCGAAGTAGGCGGTCGCCTAGGGCCCCCAAAATGAATAGGGCCCCCAAGTCTATAAACTCATTTATTATATATTAAATAGTTAATAATGCATAATTAAAACACATATCCATTGTGGTCAAGGTCGGTTAAAACGCATCTCTTGAAAAATGCAGGCTCGGGTTCAAATCCTGGCTGTGTATAATTATTATTTTTATGGAGTTATTTAATAATAATGCTTATCTCAAATTTAGAACACTCAAAATTGAAAATTTATATATTTATAATTTTTTTACTCAATTTAAAGCGTGGATTTTTTTTAAAAATTAAAATAATGATAGTAACAATCATAATAATTATTATAATCCTCATTTTATTGAGTTTAATAATAATATAAAAAATTAATTAATAAAAAATCTTTTAAAATATAACTATCATCTAAATAGAGAGAAAGAGAAATCTATATTAAGTTGATAATTTTGAATTAAAAATAATTTAAAATTTTTAAAATTTGAAGAGGTGAAAAAATATAGCTTTATTCATTTGATCAATGTAGATTTTATTAGATGTAATATATAAGTATAAATCATTATAATTAAGATATTTTTAATTTTTAATTTTTTTAAAAATCCAGAAAAACTGAAAAATTAAAATAATAATAATATATTCGTTTCAAATGAGAATTTGTATTAGTGTCCACTCAAATATGATAAAAGATACAGTACTAAAAGAATGAATTGCTAAATTATATAAAAAGAATGAATTGTTGTTTTCCAAATGCTTGAATTGGTTATAGAATAATGTTAATTATACCAGTTATAGTTACCTATGCAGAAATAAGTTTTTCAAAATTAAAATTGATAAAATCTTATCTTCAGTCTACGATGTGAGAAGAAAGATTGAATGGATTAACTATCTTATTTATTGAAAAATAAATGTTAAAAATTTTGAATATTGTAATTTAATTAGTAATTTTGCATCTCAAAATAAGAATAATTTTAAATAATTTTGATGAGTATATAAAAGGCCCTTCTTAAAAGTTCGTCTAGGGCCTCTGAAATCTCAAGGCCGGCCCTGGAGATAGCACTCGATCCAAGATTGAATGTGTATCACGTAGTGCTTCTTCAATCATCAAGTGAATCTGCCCAATTACTATCACAAAAACTACACAATTTGAAAACATTACTGTTAGCATAATACCAAATGTCATAGTCAATTGTCCCCCTTAAGTTAACTTAATAATCTTTTGGCAGCCCCATAATGAATCTGTAACGCCCTCCCCTCTAATCACCATCATCAGAGTAGAATTAAATAAATATTTGAGTGGAGAGGGAGGCGAGTATTACGACGTGAGACAAGTCCGAGTCCGAAGATCCGACCCTTGATTGGCTTGATGTGCACAAAAATATGATAATTTTACCCTTGATTATTGGATTAGTTAGCTCTTGAATTTTATTTATGTTGTACTATTGTTATGATATATTTTATATTTAGAAGTATTAATGTTAAGACACAATTTTATTTAATTTAGTTTAATTAGTGTATTTTTGTGTGTATATAGATTGGTACATTAAAGATTCGAACTTTGGATCCGATTCTAGCTCGGAAAATGAAGTTTACACCGAGCCAAAGAAATCAGAACATATAAAGAGAAGGTTAGCTGTATGACGAAGATTGTAAGAGAGAAAACAAGAAGCAACCAGCGTTGTTGAGAGGCAGCAAACAACAACCCATTCAGCCAATAAATTAAGAAGTAATCTGCTGTAAGAAAGAAGAGGAGATTGAGAAAAGTTGACAATCAATGAAAGTAAATAGCATCAATATACAAAGCAGAGGCAGCTAGGGGCATCTTTGATGTCAGATTGAAGTGAAAGAACCAGCCAAGTACCCGACGTAAGAGAAGAATGGAGTCAAATATGGAAGGTGTTGCTGCATATGTTAACCGATTGAAGGAGGCAAAGTGGGTTTGAAATAAGAAACTCATACACGGCAGAATTGAATGAAATAAGGAAAGGGGCAGATTCATTCGAATACAGCAGACTGATAGAGAGAGGAATGGCCAAAGATAAGAGAGAAAGTAGAAAAGGAAAGAGAAAGATTAGAAAGAAAATCTGAAAATAGAAGAGGAAGGTGGCTGCCTTGGAAAAGAAGTAGGAGTTGCTGTGTAATGAGGAAAGAAACGGTGGGAGTGAATAAAATTGGAAAAGTGGGTCCCACCTGGCCTTGCCTTATTTTGTTTTTCCAACTGTTATAAATTGAGCACCTCGACAGCAGAGAGAAATGAACTCTTGACATTGAGAAGAAGGCTCGGCCGAGGGCAGAGAAGGATCGTGACATTCTCTCGGGATCTTCGACGATGGCTCGGGTTTTATTTTTCTCTCTCTTTTATTTAAATTTCATAATGTTCGGTTAAATTTTTGTACTGAGGTTGAGGATGAAACCCCATTAATGAAATAATGTTCTTTTATTTATTTATTTAATTGCAATTATGTGTGTTCAATTATTTATGATTTGTGCTTCATTAGATTAATTAGATGTTAATTATTTTCACCACTAATATCATGTATTTGTGGTAATTAATATTAATATTTGATTCATCAAGGGCTTGGCATTTTAATTTAAAAGAAAGATTTATTTGATTTAATGTTTTTCAATTTAATTAGATACATTGGATGCTTAGATTATTTATTTTTGATCCATTGTCTTTTAAAGTTAAATTGTATACATCAAATGCTTAGGAATTATATCTTTAAAAGCATAAGGATAATCTAAATTTTGAACACCATATTAATAAACTTAAATGTTTAAATCTCTTAAAATTGGGAATTAATAAATAAATAATTGGAAGATTATAGATTTAATGGTAGTGGAATCCGATACCTTAGTAATTTCTATCACTTAATTCAATCTCTATTTTAGTTGTTTTATTTTAATTTTACAAGTTTAATTCAACAATCCTCCATAAAAAGTGTTAACTAGGTTAAGGTTAAATTGTTAGGCTTTTTAATTTGTTTTTTCATTCATTCGAAATCAAGTCCCTGTGGGTTTGACCTCGCACTTGCATATATCTATACTCCAATTCGATTTGTGCGCTTGCGAGTAATTATAAATTTAAAATTTGCACAACAAGTTTTTGGCGTCATTGTGGGGGACTTGAGATTGAAACGGAAAAATAAAATTAAAAATTCTATTAATTTAATCTTTCCACTATTTGTAGATTTAGGAATTTTGCATCTAGATCTAGGTTCATGCATATTTTTATGCGATTTGGTGTTTTTACCTAGGTTTGGTTTGTTGATTTTTGTAGGATTTTGAATTGCACACTAAAAAAATTTATTTTGCAAAAGCGACTAAAGGCCAAGGTAAGTGTCTAAACCACTTTCTTTAATTTTTTTAAATTTTCATGCATTCATATAGATTTTGTTAGGTTGTCTTGCATTTATTTTGCATAAAAAACAAACAAAAAAAATTGCATATTTAATTTGCTCATGCATTTAGGTTGCTAGTTCATGCATTAGATTAAATTGTTTGCTTATTGTCCTCATATTTGCTTGAATCTTGCATTGGTAATTTAGGCACATTCACAAAATAGAAAAATCCAAAAAGATTAGTAAAAATTGGTTCATGCATTGTATGTTAAAAACAATCTAGAACCATTGTTTAGGGTTGTTCATGCTTAATAAGACCATCTTTAATTCAGTTATTTTAAGTTCACCGGTGAATAATTTTGTTTCAAGCACGGTGTCTAGGCTAGTTTTGTCACCAAGGTGTAAATAGTCGAAAGGATAAGTGGAAGCTTAAGTCGATTGTCATTGTGCTCCTCCACTTACCTGGCTGTGCTTGTGGTTAAACTCTCCTCGAAGACTTAAATTTTCTGGAAAGAAGATTAGGAGCAATATAGAGTCTAGGAGTTGTGCGTCAGTATAGTTTTAGGGCATATTTTTTGTGGTTTTGATTGAGCGTGTTTGTTCGTGTTTGTATATACATCCACCAATCGCTTGGTTCGAGTTACATTGTCTATCATACCACCGATTGTTGCGTCTGAGGCCCAGTCATAGATATAGAAAGTCCACCGTCATCACCACCACCATCACCCAAAATGGCCGGAGAACAAGAGAAAACTCTTCAAGATTATTTTTCATCAGTCGTAGCCGACACACCCTCTAGCATAGTCATCCTAGCCACCAATGCCACCTATGAGTTAAAACCAGGCCTTTTCCATCTACTTCCCACTTTCCATGGCCTTGATCGTGAGGATCCCTACTTACACATTAAGCAATTTTTTAGAGATTTGCGCCGCCATCAAACTTCAAAATGTCAGTGATGAATCTATTAAACTTCTCCTCTTTCCTTTTTCTCTCAAAGAAAAAGCGAAATCATGGCTGAACTCCCTCCCCGCAAATTCCATCAACACGTGGGATCAGTTGGTAAATAAATTCTTGAATAAATTTTTCTCGATATCTAAAACGAATGCCCTCAAAACAGAAATTTCAAATTTTATTCAGAAAGTGGGTGAACGATTTTCGTAGTCATGGGAAAGATTCAAGGATCTATTGAGTAAATGTCCTCATCATGGTTTTGAAACTTAGAGACTCATTCAATTTTTCTATGATGGCTTAACCACATCTAGCCGTACTTTGGTCGAGTCTATGAAAAATGGAGCATTTTTGGAGCAAAGCCAAGTTGAAGGATGGAATTTCTTGGAAAATTTGGTGGATAATTCTCAGCGATGGAATTTCTCTAAAAAAGAGAGTTCGGGACAAACTTCCAAAAGAGGAGGTTTGTACGAAGTTAATAATGATTTTGAGGTTAAGGTCACAATTGCAAATCTGACTAAAAAAGTAGAGGCCTTAGCAATGACTCAGAGGGTGAGTCCGTCAATGGGCGTGCAGTCTGAGGTGTGTAACTTGTGTACTAACCTAGGACATACAACACAAACTTGTCCTTCCTTAAACGAAAATCCGGAGTGCCTAGCCGAACATGCTAACACACTAAATAATTTTGGGAAGCAGCAGGGGAATCCATTCTTTGCGACCTATAACCCAAATTGGCGGAATCACCCTAATTTCTCGTGGAGTCAGGACCAGCCCATGAATCAGGGACCTCATCAGTTTCAAGCACCTAGTCAACCATTCCATTCACCTGGTCAGCCATTCCATCCACCCCAGAGTCAATCCTATCAACTTGGTCCACAGCATCATAAACCATCTCTAGAGGATACACTGCAACAATTCATGCAGTCCACTCAGCAAGCCTTGCAGTCAAATTCCCAAGCCATACTGAAACTTGAAACACAGATAGGGCAACTTGCAAGTGCTATCGGAGAGAGGGAAATGGAAAATTCCCAGTCAACCCATTCCCAATCCTAAGGGTCAGTTCAAAGTGGGGCCTTCAACTACTTCCAACGTGCATCATGGAGATGTTAAATCTATCATCACTCTTAGGTCAGGGAAAACAGTTGATAATCAGGTTAGGATGCCAGAAGAAAGACAGCAGGATAACCAAAGCCATTATCAATCTGAGCCATCAAAGGTCACTGATTACCCGCTTGAGAAGGAACCCAAAAAGTCAGTCTCGACTGATTTTGTTCCAAAAGCTCCTTACCCATAGAGATTGATTCCAATTAAGAAAGGTACACCACATAGCGATGTGTTAGAGGTGTTCAAGCAAGTCCGCATAAACATTCCTCTCCTCGACGCTATTAAACAAATACCTTCTTATGCAAAATTCTTGAAAGATCTCTGTATGATAAAGTGGAAGACGAATGTTCCAAAGAAAGCATTTTTGGCTGAACATGTGAGCGCTATTATTCAACAGAAAATTCCTGTCAAGTACAAGGATCCTAGAAGTCCCACAATTTCTTGTGTCATTGGTGACCATTCGATCGATCGGGCCTTACTTGATTTAGGAGCGAGCGTTAATTTGTTGCCGTACTCTGTGTATGAGCAATTTGGGCTAGGAGAATTGAAACCCACACCTGTTACACGTCAATTGGCCGATACGTCAGTCAAAATTCCAAGAGGTGTAATAGAAGATGTTCTAATCAAGGTTGACAAGTTTTATTTTCCTTCCAATGGACTTTATAGTCATTGATACACAACCTGTGATGAACACCAATGGGCAAATTCCAGTAATTTTGCGTCGACCCTTCTTGGCTACGTCCAATACAATCATTAATTACAGGAATGGAGTGCTCAAACTGTCTTTTGGTAACATGACTTTAGAGCTCAATGTGTTTAATTATGGCCACCAACCTCTAGATACAAATGACCTATGTGAGGTAAACATGATTGAGAGTACAATCCATGAGTCATTTCTGAACTTTACATGCGATGACCCATTTGAGGAATGCTTGTCAAATTTTGACACTAATTTCAATGAAAAAGGGGTCAAAGAAGTGAATGCTCTACTGGAATCCATCTCATTTTTGGAGACCAGTAAATGGAAGGAAAAATTTGAGTCTCTCTCCGTCAGTGTTGAAAAACCACCTGTATTGGACCAGGGTTGATTTGTATGTCTATCAGTTGAGTCCGAGTCAGTCTATCGGTGTGTCAAGGTATCTATAAATTTTGATTTTGTTGAGTTCGTCTATTCTAGGATTTTTGAATTCGTTTGAGTCTATTCGTCTTATATAAGAGTCAGTCTAGAGTCATTGTTACTGCGTTTGTGTTTTTGTGTCTTTGTTTTTGCAGGTTTTGCATAAAGTGAGCCATCTCAGGTATTTCTCAACTCAAGTTGTTCTTTTCCTGATATTTTCTTTTAATTTGCATGTGCACATGTAGATTAGGGAACATTGAGGACAATGTTCAATTTAAGTTTGTGGGTATTGAGGGGTTACACTGTGTCAATTTTGTATGTTTTTTGAGTCCTTTGAGTCCATTAAAAAAAAAATTGTGTCAATCTTTGAAAAAAATTGTCTTCGAAAAAAAAATTTTGAAAAAAAAAATTGATTTTAGCATTAATATGTGGATTAAAATTTTTACGTCATGCTTTTCCATTTGAATTTTGTGAAATTTATGCTTGGAATACTTTTACACACCCATGTTAATATTAGCCTAAAAAAGAAAAATATTCATGAGTAAAGTAATCATCGGAAGAATACCAGTGGAGGCTTATACCGAGTGAGCTTTTGAGCTATTCGATTTTTTCTGAGGGTTATGAGTAAATTCTTATTTTTTTTGATGTACGCATTATTTTTGTTAGATCTCATTATTCTTTGTTTTGGTCATATACTGAGAATGAAATCAAATTTTGGATTATTACACCAGATATTTTTCTGAATTTATTTGAAGCTGTGTTAATATTCATATGAAGCTTAGGAAGTGATGTAGGCCATTGTTTTGTATCATTTGAGCCTTTGAAGCCTACCTATTTTCGTCATATTATCATATTAGTTCCCACATTTGAGCCTTGAATGTAAATTTAGCCTAATTTTTGTTGTTAACCATGTTATCCATACCCAACTCTGGTTGCAGAGTTTGAACCAAAATTGAAAAATCTATCACTTATCCTAGGGCCCGGGAAAGGTTAGAGATGATTTTATTGGGATGGTATTCTAAAAAAAAAAAGAGTTATGGCATTTGAAAACAAATATGGTGAAAGAAAAATAAAAGAAACAAAAGAAGAATGGGAACATCTGTACATCAAAAGAAGGATTTAAAAAAAAATGGAAAAAAATGCTGTGAAAATGATGAAAAATAGAGGAAGAATATCCCATTCTAAAATTTTGAAGGCCTCTAACTTTTTTTGGTCAAAATATTAATTTTAGAATCTTTTTATCCTTCTTTGATATGACCCGATCCTAAGCCACGTTTCGTCATATTCAAAAGTCTTAATTGATCTTAAGTGTAATGTGGTAGTTAAGTGGAGAATAAATGAAGAAGAATGATGGTGCATTATTTCAATGTTCTCAGGAAAATGGCATCCATTCATGAGATCTGTATTTTTCTTTGATAATCCGTTCTTTATGATAAATATGTGAGATATTTGTTTTTGAAAAATTATTCCGCTCACGTATACTTTTGAGAGAAATTTAACCCAATCTCTGAGCGAAAGTCTTTCTGAGATATATCTGGTGAGATTTGGAATCGAAGCGCATTTTCAGCTGGTGGTTGCTAAACTCTTGTATGTTTTGAAAAATAAAGCTATGTTAATATTTGGCTATCACACACTACACTCCGGGTATCAGTTTTGTAAAATAATTTTGGAGTTGTATGATGTTTAAATTTTTATTTGGATATTTTTGCTGAAATTTGATGTTTGTGGGTATCATCACTGAAAGCCATCACGAGACTATAACTCGTCCACTAGTGGTGAGCTAGGGGTTTAAAGGCTTCTTGCATACGCTAAATGCAATCGAGAGTACCAGCGAAAGTGGTGTGGTGTAGATTAGTTGTATATTAAGATTAGTTTAGAGTTTTAATTTTTAATTTTGTCTTGCTCAAGGACTAGCAAAATCTAAGTTTGGGGGTATTTGATGAGCACAAAAATATGATAATTTTACCCTTGATTATTGGATTAGTTAGCTCTTGAATTTTATTTATTTTGTACTATTGTTATGATATATTTTATATTTAGAATTATTAATGTTAGTACAAAATTTTATTTAATTTAGTTTAATTAGTGTATTTTTGTGTGTATATAGATTGGTGCATTAAAGATTCGAACTTTGGATCCGATTCTAGCTCGGAAAATGAAGTTTACACCGAGCCAAAGAAGTCAAAACATATAAAGAGAAGGTTAGCTATATGAAGAAGATTGTAAGAGAGAAAATAAGAAGCAACCAGCATTGTTGGAGAGGCAGCAAACAACAACCTATTCAGCAAATAAGTTAAGAAGTAATCTGCTGTAAGAAAGAAGAGGAGATTGAGAAAAGTTGACAATCAATGAAAGTAAATAGCATCAATATACAAAGCAGAGGCAGTTAGGGGCATCTTTGATGTCAGATTGAAGTGAAAAACCAGCCAAGTACCCGACGTGACAGAAGAATGGAGCCAAATATGGAAGGCGTTGCTGCATATGTTGACCGATTAAAGGAGGCAAAGTGGGTTTGAAATAAAAACTCATACACGGCAGAATTGAATGAAATAAGGAAAGGGGCAGATTCATTCGAATACAACAGATTGAAAGAGAAAAGAATGGCCAGAGATAAGAGAGAAAGTAGAAAAGGAAAGAGAAAGATTAGAAAGAAAATTTGAAAATAGAAGAGGAAGGTGGCTGTCGTTGAAAAAGAAATAGGAGTTGTCGTGTAATGAGGAAAGAAACGGTGGGAGTGAATAAAATTGGAAAAGTGAGTCCCACCTGGCCTTGCCTTATTTTGTCTCTCCAACTGTTATAAATTGAGCACCTCGACAGCAGAGAGAAAGGAACTTAACATTGAGAAGAAGGCTCAGGTGAGGGCAGAGAAGGATCGTGACATTCGCTCGGGATCTCCAACGATGGCTCGAATTTTATTTTTCTCTCTCTTTTATTTTAATTTCATAATGTTCGGCTAAATTTTTGTACTGAGGTTGAGGATGAAACCCCATTAATGAAATAATGTTCTTTTATTTATTTATTTAATTCCAATTATGTGTGTTCATTTATTTATGATTTTAGCATCAAGGGCTTGGCATTTTAATTTAAAAGAAAGATTCCTTTGATTTAATGTTTTTCAATTTAATTAGATACATTGGATGCTTAGATTATTTACTTTGATTCATTGTCTTTTAAATTTAAATTAGATACATTAAATGCTTAGGAATTATATCTTTAAAAGCGAAAGGATAATCTAAATTTTGAACACTATATTAATAAACTTAAATGTTTAAATCTCTTGAAATTGGGAATTAATAAATAAATAATTGGAAGATTATAGATTTAATGGTGGTGGAATCCGATACCTTAGTAATTTCTCTTACTTAATTCAATCTCTATTTTAGTTGTTTTATTTTAATTTTGCATGTTTATTTCAACAATCCTCCATAAAAAATGTTAACTAGGTTAAGGTTAAATTGTTAAGCCTTTTAATTTGTTTTTCCATTAATTCTAAATCAAGTCCCTGTGGGGTTCGACCTCGCACTTGCATATCTCTATACTTCAATTCGATTCGTGCACTTGCAAGTAATTATAAATTTAAGATTTTGCACAAATTCTCATAATCCTGCGGAAATTTAAATCATTTTAAATTTTGTATGAACAGTCAACACATCCCATAGCAAGATACGGAATTCCCACAGACTAGAGTCAAATACAAAACAACTTAAATACATAAATTCCACAATCATAAATATTACATTCCCCAAAAGATAACATTCTAACAAATTTACATTGTCTCATATCTCTTAAAAGATAAGAATATAACTAAGCCCTCTAGACTCTCTTCTTTGTTCTCCATCTTGTCCATGTGCTGGCCATCGCTTGGTCCGATGTCGTCTACATTTTTCAAAACCTACATACAAATCGAGAGGGGGGAAGGGGGGGGGGGGAATTTATGGGCTTAGTTAACGCGTCCGGTAGGAATTCCGGTCACATAATATGCACTACAGCATGTCATACTAAGACTTATACATATTTGTACTTTAAAATCAAACCTCATAGATTACATATAACACATGTTTCTCAATCCTGAAAATATATCTCGAAACTCAATTACTTCAACATATCAAAACTACATGCTCATATCGTATTCCTTTTCATGTTAGAATCTCATATTCTACTCATTATGGAAAGCTCCTTTTGAAAACATAATGCATATTTCATTATAAGGTATTGTACTCATACCTAACTCATCTCATATTTCACTCTCAAAATAATGCCAAACCAGTACTTATAATGAAATCATATTCACATGTCCTTTCAAAATACCATATGCCAACCGTATATCATAGTACATCTCTCAAGACTCATTACTATATCATTTAAGGAAAACCTCTCGTTCAAGGCATACATAATATATACTTCCTCCCATTATTTCTAGATCGAGATAGAAAACTCAAGGCAAAACTATACTCATTTCATTGTGAAAATGCCACATTGCAAATTCATTCTTAAAACCTTTCACGAAAACAATATTCGTTTCATCATTTCAAATACCATAATCAGTTCATGTAAATGTTCATCAATATGCGACATGTTATGCCATGGGTGCCATGATTCATGCATACCCTTATCATGCCCCATGCATAGGTATTTCAATTACTCATTTAGGACAACGGGGCATTTTATCTTCCCGTATACTCATTTCATACTCATCTTTTGGGGTGGCATAATACATATTATCATAATTTCAACTGGATCCATCGGTAAAACATTTATTCCTTGGCTATACACATACGACATCAAAGCTAGTCCAGGTCAATTCAGCACTTTGATTCGTCAATTCACTTTTCATAAATACGACACCAAAGCCCGTTCGGACATTCGACACTTTGGTTCGTTGAATGTACCCCATCGCAATAATCATGACCATAAGGTCCATTTGGATAAACTGGTCCTTTATTTTCACTCCATGTCTTCCCCATCCCATGTTTCATGCATGAGGAATATGAATATAAATGATGCCAATGATCTCATGTCATGTGTTGTCAATCATTCTCATGAACTTAAGAGTACTCTTTCACAATACATATGATATACATATATATATATATATCAAGATAATTTTAGCAACCTATTTAGTTGAAATCCACACCAACCCTTTAAGTAAAGAAAACACCATACATAGCTCAGGTAATTCCAAAATCCTTTCAGGATAAAATACACCCTCATACATTTAAAATACTGAGAAATTATCATTATTAGGTGATGTGAAACCATTCAAAAGTATCGTTGTTATAATCATATCATAAATCAAGCCTCCATAATTTTCAAAGAACTCAGTTCACTTTGAACAACCAATATTAGATTCACACTCATAGCATTTCAACGAAGTAGGAAAACCTACCTAATATTTGGCCGATTAGCAAACAAAAGGACTCCGTGAGTTAGCTCGCTCAATCCTAGGTTTACTCTTTGGCCCTTCGTTCGTCCACATGTGTCACCATATAATCCTCACGTCATTAGAGTGTAAAAACTCACTAATTAAATTTATGAAAATCTTAATTACACTTTAAGGGTCATTTGACGAATGTCATTAGATTGTAAATGACTCCACATGTGTGTTTTGTCCTAACCAAGGGTAAAATGATCATTTTATCCATAGCACTCCATTTACACATAATTCATAAAACTCCAAATTATTTAAAGTCAATGATATATTCTTTAGCGAATCAAAATTTAGGAACAAAACAATCATTCTTAGAAAATAAAATTTCAAATCTAGTGAAGATGCGCAAAACTGGCCTATCTAGTTTTGAAATACAAATTGCGCACTGTTTTTTGTAAAAATCATTTCAGGTTCTATTTTATATCGGAATAATTCAAGTAAATACTCTTTCGAAAACTGTTTGATAGTAGAATACACGAAAAGTATTAAAAACTATACAGAAAATCGTTTTGAAATGTTTATAGGTCCATTTTCGGGACTGATATGTAAAAATAGTTTTCTATCTTAGAACTGTCCAGTTTTTACAAAATTATTTCGGGTACCTTCCGATGTCTGAAAATTGCAAATAAATACTTTTTGAAGACCTCTTTCATAGTAGAAGATCTGAAAAATAGTTACAAATTCCAAGAAAATCATTTTGAGATTTTTAAAGGTCTGTTTTTTGTACTGATTTGTAGAAACAATTTACAATGAATCATTTTTCCAAAGTTCATCATAAGATATTATTTTCTTAAACCCTTTTTCTTACAAAAATCAGTAAATAAAGACATTCAAATATTCTAATTGAGTTATAAAAATATTTTTAAAAAATATATTTAAACATTAAGGCATTTTAAGTAAAACTTCTCAAGTAAGTCTATTTTATGAAAATACCTACTACTTTCCATTATCTCTTCATTACACTCCATTTCTTAGATTCTCTCCATAGTTTCTTTGATGTAAGAATTTAGATAAAGAGATAAAACATTTTAACGTTTAAATCAAATAACCAAGAGGGTTAGAAAACCCACTTGTTCAACCTCTAATCAAGTCTTCAAGTCCTTCCTTCATTTTTCCAATCTCAAAGCTTTCATAGAGATTTTCACCAGAGAGAGGAAGAGGAAAAGAAATTTCCAGCTTTCTTTCACTTTCTTGTTTCAGAATTTTAGAGAGGAAGAAGGAGGAAGAGGAGGATAGAAGAAGAGAATGGAGGAAAAGAGGTAGAGATGGAGCCCTAGCTTTTCCTCCTCCTTTTTGTTTTTTCCTCTACCTTATCCTCCTTTTGCTTTTTAGTCAAAAAGTAAAAGCTAAAGGTGGTGAGGTGGAGAACAATTATTGGTCCAAACTAAAGGTAGGGTGGTGAGGTGGAGAACACTTATTGGTCTAAGTTAAAGGTGGGGTGGTGATGTTACTTTCATCATTATCTTGTCATGTGGCATGCCACCACATCATGCCTTGCCATGTAATCGCTTATGTGGAACTTTCGTCACATCATTAATTAATTTCTATTAATTAAAAATTTTGAAAGTCCCCATTTTCAATGTGCTAGAACATCGTGATTGACCCTACCGGGGGGGGTCAATCCCATTTTTCATGGTGTTTACAAATTTCTTGATTTAAAGTGCATCGGAATGTTTATCAAGAGATTTATTTAGTATGATAATTTCATCAAGCGATCACACTGAAATTATGACCTTTTACATAAACTTTGATTATCGATGCTTGTGCGCAATATGTATAATGAGATAATCAATATGCAAAGTGATGTGTGTTAAGAAGAGTACTTAAATATCAAATACAAACGCACATAGATCAAACACCACAAGATATTTAAAGTGGCTCGGTTTGCCAACCTACATCCACTGTTAGGACTCGCTCAACCTTGAGCTATCCCGAAAGTCCACTAAGTAGGGACTTATACCCTCACAATTAGAGTAGAAATTCTACCTCATTCAATCGGCTGAAAATTTCACCCACCACTGTCGAATAGGAATTCCATTTATCCATTTGACCGAGAGTTCCCACCCACCTATGTGCAGGAGATACCGCTCCAGAATTTTTTATAGTGGTTCCGTAGTACCTCCCCTTAATCCACTTCGGAACAAAGGTTTAAATAAAATTAAAACTAAGAAGCACTTGCCTTTGAATCTCTCTCTTCAGATGTGTACCTCTTTGAGATCCCACCCATGTATGCCGACGCTCCCCCTAATAGCCATTGTTTAACAATCACAGTCCAAGGTGTGAAGGAAACTGGATCTACCAAAGGTTTTGTAGTTTATGGTTCTCTCCTTCTCACTTTCAAACTCAATCCTCAGATTGGTTGTTTATGAGTTTTCATCATTCCTCTCGCTCTCACAACTCAATCCATTTGATGGGTTATATTTGATTCCCCTAGTGTAAGCACGAGAGAGAGTGTGATCCTTCCGTTGGCCCTTACTAAGCTCGCAGATGAAGGTCCAACTGATCCGTCCGAAGGATACCAACTGGTTGCATAAAGGTTGGTTTATATAGAGAAGGCAATAAGTTGTAGTAACGATAATGTACTGAAAGGTCGTCGCACCGAGGGGTCGGTGACTAGAAATGTTACCGTTATAATTCTGACCGTTGTACATTAAGTTCACTCCCAAAGGTAATATTCTTTCTCGGTCGACATGGCGTTTGTCACCGATAGGTCGACATTTATGGTACCAAGGGGTCGGTCTATACGAGAGGCTCGTTCTAGTGAAAAACATGCTTGACAGTAATTTCAACTTAGAAACCTGTTACCCAAAAGACCTGCCACCCATTACCGAGGGGTTAGTCCTGGTACTCTTGATCAGTCTTTGATTGTCGATATGTCTGTTTCTTCGAGAGTCCACATGAGTTCAAAGTTCAGAACTCAATATTTTGATCGAGGAGTCATTGACCACGAGGGGTCGTTTCAGCCTTTCACCGAGGGGTCAGTGCATATGAGACTCTCGATCAGAGGCATACCCGGAATGACAGTTCAATGTTCCAAAACCTATGTCATTCGGGCCGACAGTCTAACTAGGATGGGTCGATCTTGACTACACCGAGGGGTCGGTGAGATAGACTGGTCGTGCTGACAATGAACATAATTCATATTTCCAAGTTTGTTTTCATTTCACTGTCAAGCATCCTCACTAGGCTTTTTATGATTTAACCATTTGTTCTTCTAAGCCTAGGGATAGTCATATCTTAGGTGTGGGTACCACCTAAAGTCATCTATGGTCATAATATCTGTTTTGTAATTGCCATAACGATAAGCTTCAATCCGGTGGAGCATGATCTTTACTCTTGATCATCTTGGGTCTTCAATCTTCTGGTAAGTGTTTCTTTCTCAGTCATGGAGTTGACAAACATAGGGTCTTGGCCAAGCCGAGGCACTAACAATCCCTCCCTTTGTCAATTTCATGACAAAACCTATGTTAGTGCCTCGGATTGGCCAAGACCCTATACTTGTCAATCCATGCCTCAGAAAGAAACACTTATCGGAAGCTTAAAGACCCAAGATGATTAAGAGTAAAGATCATGCTCCACCGGATTAAAGCTCGACATTATGGCAATCACAAAGTAGGTAATATGGCCATAGACGACTTAAGGTGGTACCCGCACCTCAGAGAAGACTTTCTTTAGGCTTAGAAAAATAAATAGTTAAAATCATATGAAGCCTAGAGAGGATGCTTGATAGTAAATTGGAACCTAACTTGGAAATATGTATTTGGCTTCACTATCAGTCAGGATCGACCCATCTTGGTCAACGACTTCTCGATCATGATCTTGAACTCTGAAATTCTTGAACTCATGTGGACTCTCGAAGAAACAGACATATCGGCAATAAAAGACCGGCCGAGAGTACCAGGACCGACCCATCAGTAAAGGGCGACAGGTCATTCTGGGTAACATGTTTCAAGAGTTGAAATGACTGTAAAACATGTTTTGCACCAGACGAGCCTCTCGTATGGATCGACCTCTCGATACCATAAGTGTCGACCCATCAGCGAAAATGACATGTCGACTGGGAAAGAATATTACCGTATGGAGTGCACTTAATACACAACGGTCGAAAATGTAACGGTAACATTTCTAATCACCAACCTCTCGGTGCGAGCGACATGTCGGTACATTACCGTTACTTCAACTGGTTGCCTTCTTTATATAAACCAAACTTTATGCAATCCATTGGTATCCTTCGGACGGATCAGTTGGACCCTCATCTTTATTAGTGAGCTTAACAAGGGCCAACAGAAGGATCACTCTCTCTCTCTCGTGCTTACACTAGGGGAATCAAATACAACCAATTAAATAGATTGAGTTGTTAGAGAGAGAGAAGAAGGAAGAAAATTCATAAACAACAAATCTGATGATTGAGTTTGAAAGAAGGAGAGAACCATAAACTATGAAACCTTTGGTAGAACTAGTTTCCTTGACACACTGGATTGTGATTGCTAAACGACGGCTACGAGGCGGAGCGTCGACTTATATCGGTGGAATCTCAAAGAAGCATACATCAGAAGAGAGAGCTTCAAAGGCAAGTGGTTCTTGGTTTTAATTTTATTTAAAACCCTTGTTCCGAAATGGATTAAGGAGAGGTACCCGGAACCATTGTAAAAAATTCTAGAGAGGTGTCTCCGGCACAGAGGTGGGTGGAACTCACAGCCTAATGGATAGGTGGAATTCCTATTCGACAGTGGTGGGTGAAATTCCCAGCCGATTGAGTGAGGTGGCATTCCTACTCTAATTGTGAGGGTGTAAGTCTCCACTTAATGGATTTTGGGGATAGGTCAAGGTTGAGTGAGTCCTAACAGTGGATGTAGGTTGGCTAACCGAACCACTTTAAAATGGTCTTGTGGTGTTTGATCTGTGTGTATTTGTATTTAGCATTTAAGTACACTTCTTAACACACATCAGTTTGCATATTAATTATCTCATTATATACATTGTGCACACGCATTGATAATCAAAGTCTATGTTAAGGGTCATAATCTTAGTGTGATCGTTGAACAAAATTATCACACTAAACAAATCTCTTGATAAACATTTCGCTGCACTTTAAATCAAGAAATTTGTAAACACCATTAAAAATGAGATTAGCCTATTCACCCTCCTAAAAGGGTCAATCGAGTTGTTCTAGCACCCGTGTAAAGGGTACTTTCAATTGGTATCAAAGCTTGGTACTCTTGAGAAAGGATCTAACCATCTGAATTGATCCGTACTAGAACAATGGCTATAAGAGAAAGCCATGATATTTCAAGACTCTGTTTTTTATGAAAAATGGAATGAAGAAAAATAAATATTTTCATTATAAAACATAATTGGAAATAGGTAAATAAAAAGTGGTCTGTGCCTATAGAAGAGGTATTGGATAAACCTTCAACTTCCATGACCGCTAACCCCAAAGACCAAAACTGCTTGGACAAAAGATGAATAGGCTATGCACGAAAACCAAACATATGTAGTATTCATCAATGTTGTTTCATGACATGCTGTCAAAATATTTAAAAGACATGAAACAACAAAAGAGGCTGAAAGAATCCACTGAAAAATGCCTCTTGTAGCCCAATGGATATCATCACCTATCAATAAATCTTTGAGGTGAAAAATATAAGTAATTGGTTAATTTCATCCATTGAAAAAATCCAAGTTGTAAACTTTAAGAGAAGAAGAGGACCGAAGAAGGAACTTGAAAGGTAGTAACCTCCAAGTATCTTATAAGACCATGTATCAAGATGTTTTAGATACCAACATCATGGTACAAAATCTGGAATGTGGAAGCATAGGATCAAATGGGAAGACACCCATGGCTAAAACTAGATTTGACAAAAGGCCATCACAGAATTGTGAACTTAATTTTGTAAACTACAAAGTTGTAGCCCTTGAAGTCTTCTTTCTAAACCAAAAAGAATCAAATCAATCGGACATTGGAGTGAAACTTTATAACCAAAATACTGAAGATGTGTCAAACCTTCCTTCTTTTTCTCCCCTTCTTATTTTGTTTCTTTTTCTTTAATCCACTTGGAAAATTGGAAAATCCTCTTATAATGACTTGTAAATTTCGAATTTCCTCATATGTATCTTGAGATGATGAAAATAGACTTCACACATGTGGATTTCTTCATGGGCTTTTTTTAATGGGCTTAATAAATGGGCATTTCAAAGTATGGAAAATCTAGTAAATAATTTTACCACTTACATTCAATTCTAAAATGACCAAATTAATCCAAACTCTCATAAATGGATTTGAATTAATTATCTTACAAATAAACCCCTAAAATTGTGGTAAAATAATTATTAAAAATTTCAACTATCCAAAAATACCAACTTATGCCCATAAATTGCATAATTCACCATTTAAATTATCATATCTTGTATTTCCCTGTAAATCCTGCAAAACTTCCAAAATCCCAATAAACATATCCTGAAATATAGAAAACAAGGGCTAACTAGTCCAAGTACAAGGGTAAAATAGTCATTTCCTGTGCTCATCAAATGTACATGTTGGTATACACTATTGTATTGGAATATACTTATCTCATTTTATTTCATATGCCATGTGATTTGTGAATCCTTAGGAAATGAATGTAGTGTGTGCATTACCTCGTTATAGGGTATGTATGTGATTAAAATTGGTTTAATACACATACACAGTGTCGTTTCATTCCAAGACTCTAAAACTTGTGAATCCCACGTGGAATGAAAATGCTCTATGTAAATTAAATGGATATTTTGTTTTGGTGTGACCAATCAAAAGTAATGATTGAAAATCCATTTATGTACCAACTGTTTCAAGGAATTGGAGTGTAGTTGAAAGAATGGTAAAAATGTTTATCATGTTTTGGGTAATAACATGATAACAAGCATAAGAGTTGTGTGTGTAACATCATATTTCATTTCCATATGCTTGACTGATATCAGGAAATGAATGAATGTTTAGTGTGCTTTGAGTTTCATTCCAATGTACATTAACTTGTACATTATGAGGAATGAATTATGTTCATATATGCTTTCCTTTGCTAAAGCCTGGAAATGTCGCATCTTATGACATCACACACTTGGACAATATACTTAAATTTATGAATTAAATGTGTCCAAGAATATTGGATTCATTTGGATCCAGAAAAGAGATTTGTAATCCATGGTTTGTGCCTACATTCAGAAAGATGAATCGAATCTTCAAATGGCACAAATACTGTGTGAATGTATGTATCATCACTGGCATCAAAAGGTGTATAAGCAAAGCTCGATGAACTATGAACATCGCAAGCATACACACACACATACCCAGTCGTCCTTTATTCTACAACCCAGGTTGAAGGATAGACTAGTCGGAGGAACAAAGAGGTCGGTACTGTTGGAAATCAGAACACTATCTGAAAGGGGGAGAAATCGAAATGGGAGACAGGTCGATATTCATCGACATATTGGCACAGGCTGATCATTGGTCATGACCCATCGGTGAATCAGAAAGAGTAAGTTAAAAGGGTCTCTTTCTACGAAAACGACTGATTATTCAAAATCGTCATTCCTTCTCCCACTGAGCTCTAGCAATTTCCTTCTCTTCTCCCTTGCCCTAGATTGGTTGATAAGATATCTCGGAGCGAAATCTCACAGAAAAACCTTAGGGTTTTTGCTTCTCTCACTTCAAGAAGCAAGAGTGTCACGGTGTTTATGAGATTTAGAATTCGGATAAGCCTTGGTCAGGTCTTCCCCAGCAACCATGCCGAAAGAGAGTAACTAAATCTCAATCCTCGTCCACAGGAAAAATCCATGAGTCCAGCTCCCATTTCCTCAGGAGATCTCCTAGGTTCGTACAGGATGTTTTCGAACCTAGTGCAGTTGGCTCTGCTCCAAAGAGTGTCCCTTGCAGAAAAACCCCTCGGAGAAAAACCCCAGCTGTCGGTATTTTCTCAAGTCTCAATCTGGACAAAACCTGAAAATAGAAGAAGAAGTGATCTCTTTGCTGGACAGCTCTGATGAAGAAGGGGAAGAGAATAACGAAAATACAGATGCCCTTGAGCCACATCCCTTAAATCAATTTATCTGCAAAATTGAAGAACGTGTCTCACAAATTGAGACACATCTGGATGGGCTAGATGTTCTCGTGGGAAGGTTCATTCAAAGTTCCCACGAAAAAGCCTCTGCATTACGAAAATCGATCGTCAACCTCTCCCGACGTATCGACCCTTCTCCTCAGCATCTCCTTTTTCGGATGAATCTAACTAGGATAGTTTTTCATGACTCGTGTTTTATATTTTTGAAAAACTATGCTAATGTTTTGTCTGAGCATCCTTATGCCTCTCTCCCAAACCATATGTACCAATTCGTTTATCAATGAAATGATATGGTTTAATTTATTGTGTATGCTAATTTGATGGAATGCCTTTTATCTCATGTTTATTGTTAACATTGGATTGTGTTAAATAAACTAACATGTAGGATTTGATGAATTGGCACGTTAAGGAGATAGGGATCGGGCTAAGATGTTACGCACATTCTTGGAGTATGGGGGAGCACAAAATTGTAAGTGCCCCGATTCGTCCGAGTCACCCTTATTGTCAATTACGTGACTCAGTTGGACTTTCCTTGGATGTATAAGAAGATCTATTGTGAAGTTGAAGCGTTTACACCAAATACGGTATTGGCACACAGGTAAGTGAACTGTAAGAGACTTTAGGTTAAGTCAAAAACCTTAGAAGTCAATTGGTTATAAACTGGAAAATAAGATAATAAGTGACTTACAGCCTCGAGACCTCATACAATCTGCCGAGGCCTCGCTGCCAGTTGAGCTTGCTGTTTTTGGACAACTGTAATCCAGCTGACCCTGTGTCTTTACTGACTCAGTCTCCTACAGATTTAGGAAGTTAAAATCCGTGTCCTTTGATTGGGAGATGATTATGATAAATTGATTGGAAGATAATTATGGTAAAAGAATATGTATCCATATGTTGAGTTGCTGCCACCTCACACAGTTTGAAATTGAATACCACTGGGGAGCTGGCCATGTACAAGAATGGAAGGCTCCTCCATGAGTTGAAAATCCATTTGCAATCTTCCCATCTAATCCTTGATTGATGGCTGAGATATATCTACTGCAAATCATGCACGGTGGATATGAGGTGGCTGGAATCTTACTCTGTTAATAGACATATTAACTTATGCACTATGTGCTGCCTTGATTGACTTACCGCCACGAGGCCTCATGGGCGTGACTTACTGCAATGCTGCAGACAATCTTATAAATTAACAGTAAGCTGTTTGTAAGAGGGACCGAGCATACAGACAAAAACAGGAAAAGTATTACCGTGTGTCTGATCATTCAGCCTTCCCTCTGTACACCTTCTTCATCACCTTCCTTAATGAATGTTTGGATAATCAATATCCCAATCCTGATGAAGAATAAGGTGTTCATATAGGACTATAAAACCAGTCATACCCAAGTCCTACTGCTGTGCCGATGACTACTTTGATGATGCTGATTTGATGGAAAAGGAGCGCACAGGTTCAGTAAAGAAGAAAGAGCTTAAAAGAAAACGGTTAAGGCCCAAGGCAAGTTTTTCTTTTTCGTTTTATTTTTAAACATTGTAAAGTGATTAGAACAGTTTATTCGAACCACTCTAAAAAATAGGTGTAGAGGATTAGACCGATTGGGTCGAACCTCTATAAAAAACTAGGTTGTACTATTTGGGTGTGAGACCCTTACATAGTATATTTGCGACGATTCTAGAGTTGCGAAGTCTGACAGTGGATGTAGGTTTGTTGAAACCGAACCACTATAAAATATCAGTGTTTATATGTCATTGAATGCATAGATTAAATACTTGTTCACATATCACACACATAGATTGATCGGTCAGTTTTATGAACAACAGTTAATTTGAAAGGTGAATATAACTCATTGAATATTTTATTTACTTATAAAGTATAAATCGGTTGAGAAAATTTTAAAAGGTAATTAAAATTGAAAACCGACCTATTTACCCCACTCTAGGTCATGCCTTACTTGAGTAACGGAATTTCAATTGGTATCAGAGCTCGGTTACTCTGAGTTGGACTTAATCGTCCGAGTTGATCTTTTACTAGAATCATGCACAAACGTGATAGTCACCCTGTTTCTAAACCTCCCTATTTTGATGGCTCCAACTATGCCTCTTGGAAGACAAAAATGAAAAGTTTTTTTTATATCACTAGATGGAGCTGTTTGGGAATCAATAGTAAGAGGTTGGGGAAATTGGAAATCACAAAAAAACTACTGGAGATGAAATTGGAAAATCTGTACAACAAGTTATTGGTAAACCAAACTTAAAGACTATTTCACTTGGACATACATGGAGAAAATGTTATACATAGCAAATTGAAAGGCTTTAAATGCCATTAACTGTGTTGTCTCACCTGATGAGTTCAAACGTATAATGACTTGTTTAACAGCTAAAGATGCTTGGGACATCTTAGAAAGAACTCATGATGGTACCTTTATTGTTAAGAGGTCTAAACTCCAAATTCTCCAATTTAAATTTGATAACATTCGAATGGATGAAAGTGAGATGTTTATGGAATTTTACTCTATGCTAAGTGACATAGTAAATTCTATGTGGGCCTTCGGAGAAATAATTCCTGAATCTAAAGTTTGTACCAAGGTACTTAGAAATCTGCCCAAAAGATTTAAACCTAAGGTAGCAGCTATTGAAGAATATAGAGATGTTTCATTCATGAAAATTGATGACCTAGTAGGATCTCTTCAAACCTATGAACTTCATTTTAAAGATGAAATACCTAAAAAGAAGTTTGTTCCCTTAAAATCATCATTAAACATTGAAAAACTTAAAGAAGAAAATTTTGAATCTGACAGTGAAGATGATGCTGCCTTCTTAGCTAAAAAATTCTTAAGAAATTTCAATAAAAGGAACAAGTTTAAAAACTTTAAAAGAAGTGAGCCAAGGGATAAAAATACCAACAAATTCAATACAATAAAAGACACCAATAGATTTAGTATATTAAAGGAAAAAGGAAGAGACAAAGACAAAGAACAAAAATGTTATAATTGTGGAGGTCAAGGACATTTTGCTGTTGAACGTCCTTCAAAAAGAAATAAGAAAGCCTTGACAGGAACTTTTGAAAACACCTCTGAATCGGAAAGTGATTCTGATGAATCCACTCAAGACAAATCTGAAGATCTAAAAGGGTTTATAGCCTCTATAACAACTGTTGGAAGTGACTCAGAAAGTGAGTCAGAAAATGATGAAGGTGATGATCTTCAAGAGGCCTATAACTCCCTTTTTCTAGAAAGTCAAAAACTGGTTAAGAAATTAAGTAAAAGAAAATCTGAAAATACAAATTTAATAAGCCAGTTAGAAGAAGAAAAAGGAATAAATGAAACTCTTGTAAGAACTCTAAAAACTACAAGTGAAGAAAATGTTAAATTAAAACAAGTTCAAAGTGAGTTATAAGATAAGTTGAGAAAGTATGAGAATGATATTAAAAAATTGGAAGATATTAGAAGTATCTTATCAGAAGAAATTATCAATGCTCATTCTAAAATAAACAGTTTTAAAAATCTTAAACTCAACTTTGAAAATAAGTTTACCCAAGGACAATATAAATTAGAAAGATTATTAAAATCGGGTAAAAACCAAGGGGACAAGACTGGTCTTGGATACAACCAAGACAATGTAAAAACAGTGAACAAAACTGTATTTGTTAAGGGTCAATTTTCTAAGCATTCAAATATCACTTGTTTTTACTGTGCTAAAAGGGGACACTTCAGATTTGAATGCAAGCTTAGAAAAAGAAACTTATGGGAAAAAGCAAATCAGAAAAAATTTGAAGTGCAAATTTATGAAAAAGAAAAAAGATAATATCATTACCGTGAAGATTTGGCTCAAAAATTGAACAAAACTTTAAATGAAAAAATGAGCAGAAAATTCAGATATAACCTTCAAGAATCAGTTCCTCGGAATTTAAAAAACACAACCACATTGAAATGGGTTCCCAAGTACCAAAACCTGATTGTATATACAGCATTAAAGGTTGAAAACCAGTCAAAATGATATCTTGATAATGGTTGTTCAAGGCACATGACTAGTGATAAAACATTTATTGTAACACCTCGGATTTTCAGACTATTATTTTATATGACAATTATTCTTTTAAATGGTGGATTTTAGAATTGGACCTTATTTGGATCAAGAATTGGGCCATGACCCAATTAGGACCCAACCAATGTTGGAATTGGTTTTATTAAATGCAAATGGGTTGAATTAATTTATTGATGAATTATATTTAATTTTAAACAAAAGAGTTTTATGGCCGAATCTTGAATGTGAAATCTATAGATTTTGCTCATGAGAGATATGTGGGATTTTAAATCCACAATGATATGCTAGATATTTAAAAAATGGATGAAATATCTATGAATTAAATAAAAGATTAAGCATGGCCGAAATTTGGATAATAATATCCATATTATGCGCATAGGATATTCTAAAAGGGAAGGTAGATTGTCTTAAATTAAATTAAAAGATTAGATGGATTATGATTAGGGTTATGCGCATAGTACTTACTAATGAGAATTAAAGGAATGTCTTAATAAGGCAAAGGAAAGTCGGATATGACTAATTAAAGAGGGAAAGTCGGCCATGGTTAAATAAGAAAGGTTTGACATATGTTCAGTGTTTTGGTTATAACGTTTCACTCTGATATTAGATTGCTTTGATTCTTTTTGTGTTGGAAAGAAGACTTCAAGGGCTACAACTTTGTAGTTTACCACATTTTCTGATTCGGAAGTTAACAAGGTCAAAACTGAGCTACAGTATAGTATAAATGAAAAAAAAAAGGGAAACACAAGGGGCGCACGACTAAGGGTGCTTATCTTAAACACCATCTAAGTATAGACTAAGGAGAGCTTAATAAAAGGAGAGACCCAAGGGGGTGCACGGTTTTTACGACCCATCTCTCTCTCAATCTCTCAAGGCTCATACACGGCAATACATAAGGAAAAAGGGCAGCAACAAGAAGGAGTTCTTGTTTGGAGAAAAGCAAAGGGAAAAGAAAGAAAATTGGAAGAGCAGGAAACCAAAGGGGAAAAGGTTAGTATCTTGTTTAATAATTTTATGTTCTGAAACAAAAAGAACCATAGGGTTCGGCCATAGTGCATGGCCGAACTCCATGGAGAAAGATTGGTGATGAGTATTAATGGATTAAATGGAGAAAAAGAACCATAGGGTTCGGCCTTATGGCATGTCCGAACCCCATGGAAAAATATGATTAGTTCTTGGGTTTTAAGATAGAAAAAAACCATGGAGAGATTGGATTTACTTCATTGGGGTTATGTTCCTTTTGGAACATGGAAAGACATGGTGATTTCATGATGAAACCATGGGGATTTATGGTTTAGAATTACAAATTTCAATGATGAAAATCCATGGAAGAATTTGAGAATTTTAAAGGGAGATTTGGATAGGGCTATGGATCGGCCATGGCATGGCCGAACCATGATGTTTTATGGTTAAGTATTGGATCTAAAATAATAAAAAGAAAGGGGTGAGGTTCGGCCATGGTGTATAGCCGAACCCCACCAAACATTTTATGGATTGATGATCGGTTTTGATTGGATCTAAACAAATGGCCAAGATCATGAACCATAGGGTTAGGCCATGGTGTATGGCCGAACCTCATGGGTTAAGTTTGGAATGTTAGATGGAAATGGTTGCTATATTTGGAGAGCAATCCAAATATGGAAAGGTTCCAAATATGGTTAGTATTGCTAAAACTAGAAAACATCTAAATATGGTAAGGATTGCTAAATTTGGAAAGCAATCTAAAAATGGAAGGAAGGTGGTTAATTTTGGAAACAATCTATTTTTAGAAAGTGCTTCCAATTATGGAGAGGAGGATTGAATATTAAGAAAGTTTCTATTCTTGGAACTTGATATTAAAATTAGAAAATATCTACTTATTGACCATGAAGATTATTTATGGAAACTATCCAAGAATGGAAAGTGGGGTTTGATTATGGAACTTGGATTAAATAAATGAATTGGATGACATGAGTGAGGTTCGGCCATGGTGTATGGCCGAACCCCACTAAGGTTTAGTTTTTGAAAACCTATTTAATTATGGAATTAAATATATGGTTTAGGCTCATGTATAATTGAATCAAAGGAGATGGATAATATGAATTTAATGTCATAGTTGGAAATTATACACCATAGGGTTCGGCCATTGTGTATGGCCGAACCCCATGTTTCAAATTAAGCAATTAATGGCATCTTTAATTCATGGTTTAAGGGCTGATTTATGAATCAGATTATGAACCTATGTCATGAGATAGGTTATGTGTAGTTTTAAAATAAAATAAAGGACACAATGTATGTTAGGAATTGATGGAGAAAGGAATGGCAAAAATGTAATTAAACACCAAAGTGGAGAACCATGGGTTCGGCCATGATGTATGGCCGAACCCCATGAGTTGTGTTTGATGGACTTATTTGGTTAGGGAAATTTATAAGGTCTAATTATGGAAGATTTAAAGGAAAGAGGAAACCAATGACATTTTTGTAAATATGAGAGAATGTTGGACATTGGGTTCGGCCATGGTGTATGGCCGAACCCCATGAATTATTTTATGGGATTATGTGCTTTGGAAGCATGAATGGATGACTTGGAACCTAAGCAAAGAAAAGGGGCTAGGGTTATCCACAATGGCATTTTTGTAAATATGTATGAAAAATGGTAAGCCATGGGTTCGGCCATGGTGTATGGCCGAACCCCATGGGGTTTTGTTTATAGACTTAGAACGTTATAATTAGGTGAGTCTTGGTGTTGATTTATCATTATATTATAAGGTAACGGGATCTCGCAAGCGGTGCGCGATCGGTGATCGAATCTTGGACAGAAACACAAGGACTTGTAAACGGTCTTAGGTAGGATTCCACCTCTTTGAAACCATGGCTTATGTACTTTGTTTTTATATTAGTTTTGATGAAAATATGTTTCCAAGGATATGTTTTATTATATTGAAATTCATATGCTATACTTAAGTGTTTAAAATAACATGGGCCAATTATGTTTCAAAGGATGATTTTACATGCTAAGTTTATTTATATAATGAGCATGTGTTGTATGTGGTTTCAAATGTTGATTTTCAATGCTATGTTTATATTATAAAATAACATGTGTTTCATTGGCATCTCATGCATGGCATGGGGTGGAGGATTTATAACCGAAGGGGTCACACTTCGTCGGGGCGTCCGAAAAACCTATGTACAATACCTTGATGTGATTTCCATCAAGAAGATTTCCGGAGGGTCCACACTCCGCAGGGGCGTCTGGAAGACCCATGTGGTGGGTACTTTATGTACATGTGATGGGTGGGACTCATTGCATATCTGTCATCATTGCATGGCATGGATTTTACCTAGTTTTATATATTATGTTACAATATATGTTTTGTACTAACCATGTGTTAGCCGTACCTGGAATACCTACTGGGCGCGTTGTACTAACGCCCTAGTGGATGATGTAGGAAACGAGGAAAACGCTAAATGCGGAAAGGGACAAGCATAGGAGCTTAGAATGCTTTTAGTTTTATATTTTGTTTAAGATACTCAAGGATTTATATTGAGAGTATCCAGATTTCAGAATGTAATAACTTAGATGAAATGCTATGGTTGGATGTTTTATTTGGATAATGATGATTGTGATTTTATTGACTAAGTACTTTGCTATCAATGGAATGGAACTAGGTTCTATTATGATTCCGCAAATTGATGTTATGATTCCGGAAGTTGTGATTTTTATTCCGTATATTGATATTGCTATGTGTGAACCATTATTGTGGACTGAGTCCATGCACACGTAGGGTTGGCCAGTTAAGGGTCGGACTTTAGAAGTTCGGACTTAGCTTGTGTCGTGACGTCCCGCGCTCTATCACTCCACTCTGTTATAAAGAAAAAATATACTCTGAATTTACGAGAAAAAGCGAGTGAAAAAGGGCGGGGCGTTACATTTATGTCCAACCTTGTAGATTTCAATGGTGGTTCGGTTATCTTTGGGGATGGAAATCTGGCTCAAATTGTATGGAAATGGACCTTAGAATTAAATGATTCCCTTATCTTAGATGATGTGCTGTTAGTTGATGGTCTTAAACACAATCTATTAAGTATATATCAAATATGTGAGAAAGACCATTATGTTACCTTTCGTAAGAATGATTGTCAAATCTATAACAATGAATGTGAAGCTGTCCTTAAAGGGTTGAAAACTTCTGATCAGTGTTATGCTCTTAAAAATTGTCCAACTCCTAGCAAAAATATTGTAACTTGTTTAAACTTAATGAAGCTGAGTTATGGCACAAGAGACTAGGACATGTAAATTTCAAAGATCTGTCAAAATTGAGTGAACACATCAAAGGACTGCCCAAGATAAGTAGATCAGCTCAAACATTTTGTGGTGAATGTCAAAAGGGTAAACAAGTGAGAGCAACCCATAAGAAAGTTAATGTTGTGACTACCACTAGACCTCTTGAGCTTCTACATATAGATTTAGTTGGACCAACCCAGAATATGAGTATAGGAGGAAAGATGTATTTCATGGTTATTGTTGATGACTACACTAGATACACATGGGTATGTTATCTTAGACACCCCAACAAAATGGGGTAGCCGAAAGGAAAAATCGGGTTCTCAAAGATATGGCCACGGTCATGCTAGACAGCAAGAAATTATCAAAAAATTTGTGGGCCAAGGCTGTAAATGCCGTATGTTATATCATAAATAGAGTTTATCTAAGAGTTGGCCTAGATAAAACATCATTTGAATTATGGACCGGTAGGAAGCCATATTGTAAGTATCTCAAGGTTTTTGGTAGTAAATGCCATATTCTTAGAGATCGTGAAAGCTTGGAAAAATTCGATGCGAAAAGTGATGAAGGAATTTTTCTAGGATACTCTAAAACCAGCCGAACCTATAGAGTTAAAAATATTAGAACCGGTGCAATAATGGAATCCATTAATGTAGCCATTGATGACCAGTCCTCTTTTGAACATGAAACCATAGATAAGGTGGATCAATCTTCAAATCAAATTGACAATTGTAACGCCCCGCCCTTTTTCACTCACTTTTCGAAAATCAGAGTCTATTTTTTTTTTAAAATAGAAGAGTGATAGAGAGCGAGACATCACGACGCGAGCTAAATCCGAACTTCTAAAGTCAGACCCTTAACTAGCCAACCCTATGTGTGCATGGACTAAGTTCATGAATACGATTCACACATAATAATATATACATGCGAATTAAATCATAAACTGCAGATTATAATAGAATCTAAATTTATTCTTTTTTAGATAGCAAAGTACTTCAAGTCTTTAACCATAATTAAACTTAACGTAAATAACCAAAGTAAATTATTCACAAACCATAGCAAATATCTAATTTATTACATGCCGGTTGCTAGCTACTCAAATTACAAGTCCATGAGTAACTTAAATAAAATATAGTAAAAGACATCTAACCTCCCATGCTTGGCTCCGATCTTGCTCATCGTTCCCTTCCTTTCCTGTGTCATCCACTAGGGTAGAAGTACAGAGTTAGAACAATGCGCCCAGTAGGTATTCCATTTAGGGTCTACACATAGTACAAATCATATATAAAACATAATGTCAAAACCATATAAAAACAATGCCATGTCATGATGTCAAATGCAATGAGTCCCACCCATCACAAGTACATATAACCTCTTGATGGAATTCTCCTCATAAAGGTATCCCCACAGTTGCCTTACGGACGCCCCGACGGAGTGTGTTCTCCGAATTCTTCTTGATAGACAATGCTCAGCAAGGTCTTCCTATGAATGCCTTAAGGAAGTCCCGACGGAGCGTAGCCTCCGGTTACAAACATCCCTCCCATGCCATGCATCAGATGTATATGTCCATATGCTACTTATTGGAATACTTATAGCATTAAATCCACATATTTGAAATATACCATTTTAACAACATAAACCATCAAAATAACAAAATAAACCATATTACATAAACCATGTTTTCAAAGAGGTAGAATCCTACCAAATACCACTAAAGTGTCCTTACTTCTTAAACTGGCAACCGCTCACGATCGCACACCTTTTATGAGGTCCCGTCACCTTGTTACATATCAACAAGTCAATCCCATATTCCATTTGATTTAACATTAGGTCTAAGTCCATAAACACAACCTTGTGGGGTTCGGCCATACACTATGGCCGAACCTCACCTACTTGAATTTGGTCCCTCTTTTGATTTAACCAATCACATCCATTAATCTAATCATACGTACATTAATCATCTAACATTCATAAAACCCTAAGTCCACCAAATACACCTTAGTGGGGTTCGGCCATACAACATGGCCGAAAGTCACCATCTTGGTTTTGGTCCCTCCTTTGAGTCTTTTAATCCTTTAACTTAATCATCTAGACTTGATAAACACCTAAGCCCATAAAACATTCCTCATGGGGTTCGGCCATACACCATGGCCGAACCCATGATCTTTCATTTTAGCCTATATTTACAACATTGCCATTACTTCACTGTCCTTACATAGTCATTCATCTAACATGATTGTCCATGAATGACCCATAAAATGGTTCATGGGGTTCGGCCATATACCATGGCTGAACCCTATGATGTCTAAATTCCATTTTCTCCCTTGCGTTCATTACCATTTTTAAGTCCATAAACAAGTCCCTTCATGGGGGTTTACTCATATCCTTAGGTCATCATTTACTACCCCAAGTCCATCAACATGATTTCCATTTTAAACCTTTTAAAAACATCAACAACCTTCCATGGGGTTCGGCCATACACCATGGCCGAACCAATGGTCCATAGTTCTTTAAAACCTTTTAAAATCATTCACACACATCTATGATTTTTATCCTTAAAAATCCATTCAACATAACTAATGTCCTTCCATGGGGTTCGGCCGTGCACCATGGCTGAACCCTATGGTTCATCCTTTCCATTAACAAAATGATACATCCATTTAAATCTTCCTCCATGGAGTTCGGCCATACCCATGACCGAACCCTTATGGTTCCTCGTTTTCTCTTTTAAATCCAATAGCCATGATCTTAACCTTTGATGGGTTCGGCCACACATCATGGCCGAACCTAATCAACCCTTTTTTATTCTTAATAGTTCTTGTATATCCCCTTTAGGGTTTGGCCATGCAATGGCCGGATCATGTTCCTTGACCATCTTACTTAATAAGAATTTATTGAGCACTTACCAATTCCGCGACTCCTCTGGTTCTTTCACTCCTACTTGTTCTTCCGATCCTTTCCTTCCTTAGCCTCTTCCTCCTTCTTTCGTGTTCCTTTGGCCGAGAGTGAGACTTGAGAGAGAGAGGGAGAGTTCGGCCTTGAGTGATAGCTTGAGATCAAACACTTTTCTAAGTCTTTTGTCTTGAGAAGTGGTCGGCCAAGAGAGGGTTTGAGGGAGAGAGTGAGATGAGGAAACACCAAATGTTTCTTATCTTGAGAGGTGGGAACGGCCAAGGGAGAGAGAGGGAGAGAATGAGATGACACTCCACTCTTTTCTTGGTTAATGCAATTTAGCTAAGGGTAGTGTCCTTTGGTGACACCCCTTGTAACTCCCATTCCCATTTACCTCCCACCTCAATACTTCACTTGGGGGTTTCATCCATGAGATGAAACTCCCAAGGCTACAACGGTGTAGCCTTGGTTGGCTTGTGTAACAACACAAAACCGCCATCTTCTCATTCATTATCCATTTGGGAGTTTCATCCATGAGATGAAACTCCAAGGCTCCAATGGTGTGCCTTTGTTTGAAATGTGTAACCGTCCACCTCCCATTGATTCTCCATTTGGGAGTTTCATCCATGAGATGAAACTCCAAGGCTCCAATGTGTACCCTTGGTTTGAATTTGAAATAAGAAATGTAACGCCCGTCCCTTTTCACCTAAATCAGAGTTTTTTTTTTTTTTTAAATGAAGAGTGACAAAGGGCGCGGACGTCACGACGAGAGTTAAGCCCGAGCTTCTAAAGCCCGGCCCTTAACTGGCCAACCCTACGTGTGCGTGAAACGAAGTCCCCGAAGAATAATTCACACGTAGAAAGCAAGCTTGTGGAATATTAAAATTAAATGTGGAATTAACAATAGAGACTATCTTACAAATTTAAGATAGCAGGGAAGATACATTCATTTAATTACCAAAATACCTCAACAACATAATATCCAAAATAAAATCCAAAACATAGCAATTAATCTAAAATATTATATTCCAACGAGCTAAGCTATCAAATATATTTTCAAAGTAAAATTGAATAAACTAAATAGTCTATCTCCACAAGCTCCCAAGCTTGGCTCCCGCCTCGTCCTTCGTTTCTGCCTTCTCCTGCGTCATCATCTAGGGTAGAAGTAGGGCGTTAGAAAACGTACCCAGTAGGACTCCGAGTAGGGCTAACACATGGATTAGTGATCACAAAACATATGGATAATAATAAAGTGAAAACCATAGAATGAATGCAATGCCATGGGTGTCTGATGTCATGTATCCCACCCATTATCCATACCATCATGCTGCTATATCCCCTTTGACGGAAAACCCTCGTCAAGATATAAACAATCACAAATCGTCCCCCTTGACGGCAAAAACCTCGTCAAGATATAAACAGTCACAATTCATCCCCCTGGACGGCAAAACCTCGTCCAGATATAAACAATCACAAATCATCCCCCTGGACGGCAAAGACCTCATCAAGATATAAACAGTCACAAATCATCCCCCTTGACGGCAAAAACCTCATCAAGATATAAACAGTCACAATTCATCCCCCTTGACGGCAAAACCTCGTCAAGATATAAACAATCACAAATCATCCCCTTGATGGCAAAAACCTCGTCAAGATATAAACAGTCACAAATCATCCCCCTTGACGGCAAAACCTTGTCAAGATATAAACAATCACAAATCATCCCCTTGACAGTAAAAACCTCGTCAAGATATAAACAGTCACAAATCATCCCCCTTGACGGCAAAACCTCGTCAAGATATAAACAGTCACAAAGCATCCCCCTTGACGGAAGAACCATCATCAAGGTATCATCATTACATACAACATCCCTGGTAAATCAAACACATCAAAATATCCCCATGTCTATTTATCAGTCGCCCCGACGGAGCATGGACTCCGGTTTCATTTCATCATTCCCCTGTCATATCCCTCCCATGCCATGCATGAGATGAAGATGCCATATGCCATGTAATATATGTAAATCATAGTCACAAAACCCATCTTAAAACAATTACATCATTACCAAATAAATCAAAGGGAAACCATCACATAATACTTAATCCAAAACCTATCTTAAAACATTCACATGATTTCCAAAATAAATTAAAGGAAAACATCACATAATACTTAATCCATGGCTTACAAAAAGGTAGGAATCCTACCGAATACCGACTAGCGTCTCTTTACATTTTCCGTCTATAGATCCGGTCGCCGATCGCGCACCTCTTACGATATCCGGTACCTTATTACATATTAATAGTCAGTCCCTGTTTTTAACCATTGATTATCTTTAATTACATGAGTCCAAAAATTAGTCACCCTAGGCTTTATTAATCACACACAAGGTTATTACTTGAAGTCCCTAAGTCCATGATCATCTCCCATGGGGTTTTTTTCAATTTAGCCATTATTTACGGTTTTGCCACTATTACTCCATGGTTAAGTTTTCATTTTATCCTTCCCTTCTTAGGCCCATGATTGATCCATAGACTTGGATCCATTAATGTTCCATCAACCATGAAATGTACATTAACAAATTAGTCCTTAACTTAGCCTAATTTTCCATTCATCTAACCACATATATAATCCCATTTTTACTTGGGTCCATATACATTATTTAGCTTCACCATAAGTTCTTCCTTGAGGTGGTTTCCATCATGCATTCAAATCATATAGATACTAATTTCCTACCCCTCTGGATTATTTAACACATATTCATAGATTCCTAAAAATAGTGGTACATCTAAGCTTACTTAGGTTATGTCAAATAATACCCATTCACCACTAAAAATATTCACAAGTATTACAAATTTCACCAATTACCAACTTCCACCCTACATGCCCACGTTATCAATGGCTACAACATCATACGGGTTCATATGCCTTCATTATCAGGTCACGTAGAATTGAAATCACACACAATCATCGAATAACATAACTCATGTGTAACAAGATCTTTCATCCCCATTCTCATCAAACAATAACATGAGAACACATAAGAAATAACACATTAATATAATCTAGCGATTCAACATAATTATGATTAGGTTACCCTACCCCATTTACAACATACAACTAGAGATTTAGGAATAACAATCCTACTCACCCAAAGCAAGTCATCCCAACACATTCGAAGGCCATCCATGACTATCCACAAATTCCTAAACTTTGGAATTATTCATCAACCCCACCTAGGTTTCCAACCAAACGCATTTTCATATCACGGCCTCTTCATGCATACTACATATTCACAACTCACAGCACTTTATCAAGTCATCATCATATACATAGTCTATAACACATCTTTGTTCCTCAATGACTATTCATTGCATACAATCAATTATAAAAGCGATATCATATAACTCATTGCAACGATTGATAATTCATAATTTAACAACATCATAGGGAATCATCATGCAAACACTAAATAGAATATTTTCATAAATTCATAAGCATAGTATGGTTTGGTTCATGGTTCATTCTTTTCCACCACTTTTGAGGCCATTAACAATCATTGATATCCTCCATAATTTTTCCTCATTAAAACTCTTTAACTTCCCTAACATTTATTCATTAACATCTTAAAATCATAAATCCCCCTTCCATGGTTTTGATCTTAAAAACCCCATTTAAGCTTACTTAATTACTCACCATAATTCCTTCCAAAAATCACACACATTTCATGCTTAAATAAATTTCATTACATAATGTCCTTAATGCATTTATTTTTCCTTAACCTAATTTATCCACTTTTCCATCCTTCCATTTGATGGATTTGAGATCCAAGGCCTATGATCATTTGGCCACCATCAAATTTAACAAGAATGGATCCCAAATCTTAAACCCTAAAATTCCAAATCTCTTGTTTTAGAAAATACTTACAATCCATCGTCTCCTCCGACTTTCTTTGCTCCCGTCGGACTCCTTGGCCTCCTTTCTTCTTCCTATCGTTGTTTGATCAGCTAAGATGCTTGATCCATGGTGAAAACCTCAAGGCTTGGGTTCGGCCAAGGTAAGGTTAGATTTGAGAGTGAGAGGGGAAGAATGGAGATGAGAAGGTGTCTCAAGGTTTTTACCTTGAGGTGGTGGGCCAACTCTTGGCTTTTCTTCCTCTCCCTAAGCTCTTCTCCTTCTTCTTCCAAATTTTCCTTCTTCTTTCTCTTCCTAGTGTGGGACGGCCATGAGAGAGTGAAAGAGAGGAAATAGTGAAATGAGGATGGAATTTGAGAGATGAGATGAATTCATCTCTTTTTCTTTGATTGGTTAAGATACACTTTACATTAAATCTCCCAACCACCCATAAGATATTTTATATGCTTTATGGTGTTGGTTGGGATAAACCACCACCATGCCCAACGTTTTTCATGGTGTTAGAGATAAGATGGTTTGGTCTCCCATTTGACCACCTTTCGACCACCATTTTAACTTAGCTTAATTAATTACTTAATTGGGTCATTAGGTTAACTTAACTAATTCCCACTTGAACTTAATTCCATTGGCTTAAATTGCCTTCATACATACACCCATGGTTGACCAATTCAACCATGGTGGTCAGCCCCACCAACCTTTGGGTCCACACGCCTCCTCACTTGGTGAGGTGGAGGTGGGTCCCATTGGACCATGTCACCTTGGTCAACTTCAAATTAACTTAGGTGATTTAAACTCATTCCATACACTCCCACTTATTGGATCACCATTGGGCCCATGGCCCAATTACATTTACCTCCTACCCATTTACCTTAGGGCTTATACCAACTTGATCCATTGGGTCCCAAGTGGGTATTGGGCCCAATTTGACCACCCTTGGCCCAATTGACCATCATTGACCCTTTAAATGAATTACAAATCCAATTCATAGTCCATTGGGCCTTACTTGGGCCTTTGTCCATATTTTGACCCATTTACCATCTATTCCATCAAATTTCCCAACTTCCATCATTAATATAAATAATATCCACATATATATAGATTTACAAATTCCAGACCATTATGAAAAAAACTCCTCATCTCTCCATTAATGATCCAAGTGGGGGTTTCATCCATAAGATGAAATTCCCATGTCCAACGTGTAACCTTAGGTTGACTTGGGTTTTTGAAACAACCAAGCCTCCTTCATCTTCACACTTCACCCATTTAAGATAAATATCCCCATAACTTCCCATCCAACACTTTAACTCAACTCATCCATTTAATTTAACTCATCCATTTAACTCAACTCACCTCTTTAATTCAACTCATTTAATTCCCTTGAATCAACTCAATTATTTGATTCCATTTACAACTCAAATCAGCCCCAAATTAATTAAGCTTGGATCACTTGGTGGTCAACCAAGTCAAACACGACCCATTGGGTCCCAATTGGCCATTTTGACCCAAATAGCAACCTTGAACCCAATTAACAATCTTGACCCAATTAAATTCATCTTACCCATTTATTTCAATTGAAACTATAAGCACCATCCGTTGGGTCTTAATTAGGCAATTGACTCAACACTTTACCCATCTAAGGTCTATATATAATAATTCAGAAATTAAATGGGTAAAAATCCATATATGTTTATAGCCTGAAAATCCGGGGTGTTACAACAATCCTCCTTCGTCATCTTCGACATCTATTGAACTTAAACCAAATAAAAAAATCCTATGTCAAACATCATTGGGGATCCCATGACGGGAGTAAAAACTTGGAAGCAACTAGAAAACATATCTAGCTGTTTTTGCTTCACCTCACAATTAGAACCCAAGAATATTGATGAAGCATTGTTAGATGAATATTGGGTAAATGCTATGCAAGAAGAGCTGATTCAATTTACAAGAAATGACGTATGAGATTTGGCACCAAGACCAAAAAATACAAATGTAATAGGTACCAAATGGATCGACAAAAATAAAATGGCAGAAAATGGGACAATAGTTCGTAATAAGGCCCGTCTTGTTGCTCAAGCGTATACAAAAATTGAGGGAATAGACTTTGATGAGACTTTTGCTTCTGTAGCACGACTTGAGTTTATACGTATATTATTGCCCATTGCATGTTATTTAAAATTTAAACTTTTTCAAATGGATGTCAAGAGTGCATTTTTGAATGGTTTATTAAATGAAGAAGTCTACGTAGAGCAGCCTAAAGGCTTTATGGATCCAAAACACTCTAATCATGTCTACAAATTAAATAAGGCAATGTATGCCCTTAAATAAGCCCCTCGGGCATGGTATGAAAGACTTACACAGTTTCTATTGGATAACGATTGTCAAAGGGGAAGTGTTGACAAAACTCTATTTGTTAGAAAATCCAATGAAACTATACTGATAGCTCAAATATATGTGGATGATGTTGTGTTTGGATCCACTGATGAACAAGCTGCTATTAGTTTCGCTAATCTTATGAAATCTGAGTTTGAAATGAGCATGGTTGGAGAGCTAAATTATTTTCTTGGTTTACAAATAAAACAACTTAATGATGGGTTCTTTATTTCACAATCCAAGTATGCTAAAGATCTTGTTAAAAGGTTTGGAATTCAAGGCAGCAAGCACTCAAACACTCCCATGAGTACTACTGTTAAACTATCAAAAGATGAAAATAGAAAAGATGTTGATCCTAGCATGTACAGGAGCATGATAGGTAGTCTCCTGTATTTGACTGCGAGTAGAACCGATATTTCTTTTAGTGTGGGTGCATGTGCACGGTTCCAAGCTAATCCTAAAGAATCCCACGTAAAAGCAGTAAAACGTATCATAAAGTATGTATCGGGAACATGTCTATATGGAATTTGGTACCCATTTGATACATCGTTTCATATTACGGGTACACCGATGCGGATTGGGCAGGAAATTTAGATGATAGAAAGTCTACAAGTGGGGGTTATTTTTACATTGGAAACTGTCTGACTGCTTGGCGTAGTCGAAAACAATCTTCAGTGTCCCTTACGACTGCAGAGGTTGAATACATAGCCACAGCAAGTTGCTGCACTCAACTAGTCTAGATGAGACAAATGCTCGTCGATTATAGCATGACAGGAGGAACAATGACTCTCCACTGTGATAATACAAGTGCCATAAATATTTCTAAGAACCCTGTCCAACACTCTCGAACAAACATATAGACATTAGACATCATTTCATTCGAGAGTGAGTTGAAGAGAAAACCATCGAGTTTGAATATATTTCCATTGATAATCAATTGGCAGATATAATGACAAAACCACTTGACTCAATTCGTTTTCTTGCTCTGAGAAAAACAGTTGGGGAGTGTACTGTATCTTAAATATTTCTGATACTATGATCAGTCAGTGGCAATAATATTCAAAATTAAAAAATATATAACAAAAAGGGTTTAGCTCCTGGTTTTCAGTTCGGTACTTCACTATCAAAATCACTGTCAACGAGCCCTCGACACATCATTCGAACCCTCACGGTCACGCTCAACTCCTCATTTTCGATTCGGCTTCACATCACCGTTAGCGCCTCGTGATTTCACTCGAGCCCTCGCCATCACGCCCCTTGTGGTCTCCTCTTTTTAAAATTCTCTCAAGTCATTTTCGGAAGATCCGTTAGACTTTAGCTAGGGCTCGCACAGTCGGCACCGCGCGACAGCGAAGGGGATTTTTGGGGTTTTTCACTTCCGGCCATCGTCTTCTCTCTCGGTGTCTTGATCTTTCGATTTTTCGGTTTCATGTACTCTTGATTCTCTGATCTTGCCCTATCTGGTTTTTTCGTGTTTCGATTTTTGTCGATTAATGATGCCTAGGAAATCAGGGGTTGTCAAAAGACATCGTACCCAAAGATCCTTGAGGAGTAATGACGCATCCTCAGCAACCCCAGCCCCAACCCAGTCTCCTCCACTGCCTCGACAAAAGAAAGTCAGGGCATATAAAAACCCTGATAGGGTCATTCCATCTACTTCTATGATGGTTTCTTCTTCCGACGAAGAACCAAAGGTTGTTCCTAAGTAAACCCCTGTCCCTGCTCCTTCACCCACTTCTCGTCCCTCTCCCAGCTCATCCAGACGATCTCACTCGTCTGAGATCCATCTTGAAGGGTCTGATGCCTCCTCACCCCCTTCTGATCCTCCCTATGCTGGACTTTTCCTATCAGTTCCAAAGGAACACTCTTTCAAAAATTTCGATGTCAAGCGTACATGTTACCTCTCGGACCTTGAAAAATACAATACCTTCAAAATACTTCAGAAGGTTAGCTGGGAAAGCATTTTAACTTGGGGCGGCAATGCCTACCCCTCTATGGTCAAGGGCATGTATTCTTCTATCCATAAATCCCTCAATGGTCTCTCTCATTCCTTCATTGTAAAATTCTCCAATCGAGAAAAATTTACTGTGTCACCTGAGCTGATTTCTTAGCTCATGAACATTTCTTTATTTAAAAGTGGGGACATCTCTATAGCCCGATATGAGGTAACCTCAGAAGACTCTCACAAGATCATTAGCAAACTCTGTGGTGGTGATGTAGACAGAGAAAGGAAACTCCAAATTCACTCATCTTCTCTCCTTCCCAAGTACAAGATCCTTCATTTGATCTTTACTTTCAATGTGTATCACCGTCTGATGAACAAGTCCCAGCTGAGTGACTACATGATTAATATCCTGTATGCCGTGGCGATAGGGAGAAAAATCTGTCTTCCTTCCCTGATTTGTGAACATATTAAATGTTTCTAGAAGTCTTCTGGCCAAAGTGTTGTACCCTTCTGCTATCTCCTTACACGCCTTGGTACTCATTTTGGGATGGTGCCTTACCCTGGAGAAGTTCATCGCAATGTACGACCCCTGACAAAGACAGGCATTGAGAGAAGTATCGGCATATTTCGCCCATCATCTGGAGGCTCGCCCATTTTCGATCCCTCTACTGATCACCGGAGTCGCAAGGGTACTACCTGTCATTCGTATTCCATTGATCGCAAGTACTTCGTTAAGCGATTCGCCGAGCTGGAAAAACGTCAGCAATCATTTCTTTCTGATCTGAGCAAGCGTCAAGATCTCCTCCTGTATCAGCATCAGGAGCTCTCCGTCTATGTCAGAACATCCATCCGGCACATCTTCCACTCTCTCCAGCAGATTTCAGATTCGTACCGCCGCAATGATGTAGAATTTCCTCCCTCGTCTCCTCATGACTGAAGTCGTTATTATCGAACTTTGTGTATTTGGTTTATTTTCACACTACTTTTGGTTCTGTAATATTTAAACTTGCTCTTACTCTGTAGTTTATGCTTGACTACTATGTATTATAGTTCCTCCTATGCTGTCTATTATGTTCATGTCAGATTTAATGTGCTAAATATTTGCATATGCTTGATTACTTTGCATATCTTTTGTTTTTGTATGACTTACCTTTGTCAATTTTCTTGACAAAAGGGGGAGTAAAATAATGTGCTAATGTTGAAGGGGAGCATACAAGTCCCACTAGTATCTATTGTTTTGTATGCAGGAAAATGATTGTGTCTGTGTAGGCACACGTTAAGGGGGAGAGATTTGTGATATTAGAGGATTTAATATCATTGTAATTGTCTTTGTTAAAGAGTGGTCTTGTGTGCATATATAATTTTGGGAAATTGGTGTAATGGGGAGATCTTAGGTTTTTGTCACGAAATTGACAAATGGGGAGATTGTAAGTGCTCCAGTTCGTCCGATCACCCTTATTGTCAATTACGTGACTCAGTTGGACTTGCCTTGGATGTATAAGAAGATCTACTATGAAGTTGAAGTGTCTACACCAAATATGGTATTGGCACACAGGTAAGTGAACCGTAGGAGACCTTAGGCTAAGTAAAAAACCTTAGAAATCAATTGGTTATAAACTGGAAAATAAGATAATAAGTGAATTTCAGCCTCGAGGCCTCATGCAGCCTGCCGAGGCCTTGCAGCCAGTTGAGCTGAGCTGTTTTTGGACAACTATAATCCAGCTGACCCTATGTCTTGACTAACTCAGTCTCCTACAGATTTAGGAAGTTAAAATCTGTGTCCTTTGATTGGGAGTTAATTATGATAAATTGATTGGAAGACCATTATGGTAAAAGAATATGTATCCACATGTTGAGTTGCTGCCACCTCACACAGTTTGAAATTGAATACCACTGGGGAGCTGTCCATGTACAAGAATGGAAGGCTCCTCCATGAGTTGAAAATCCATTTGCAATCTTCCCATCTAATCCTTGATTGATGGCTGAGATATATCTACTGCAAATCATGCACGGTGGATATGAAGTGGCTAGGATCTTACTCGGTTAATAAATAGATTAACTTATGCACTATGTGCTGTCTTGACAGACTTACCGCCACGAGGCCTCATTGGAAGCCTCGAGCCTCGTGGACGTGACTTACTGCAATGCTGCAGACAGTCTTATAAATTAACAGTAAGTTGTTTGTAAGAGGGACCGAGCATACAAACAAAAGCAGGAAAAGTATTACAGTGTGTCTGATCATTCAGCCTTCCCTCTTTACACCTTCTTCATCACCTTCCTTAGTGAACGTTTGGGTAATCAATACCCCAATCCTGATGAAGAGTAAGGTGTCCATATAGAACTATAAAACCAGTCGTACCCAAGTCCTACTGCTGTGCCGATGAATACTTTGATGATGCTGATTTGATGGAAAAGGAGCACACAGGTTCAGTAAAGAAGAAAGAGCTTAAAAGAAAACGGTTAAGGCCCAAGGCAAGTTTTTCTTCTTCGTTTTATTTTTAAACATTGTAAAGTGGATTAAAACAGTGTGTTTAAACCACTCTAAAAAATAGGTGTAGAGGATTAGAACGATTGGGTAGAACCTCTATAAAAAACTAGGTTGTACTATTTGGGTGTGAGACCCTTACATAGTATATTTGGGACGACCGTAGAGTTGGGAAATCTGACAGTGGATGTAAGTTTGTTGAAACCGAACCACTATAAAATATCTGTATTTATATGTGATTGAATGCATGGATTAAATACTTGTTCACATATCACACACATTGATTGATCGGTCTGTTTTATGAACAACAGTTAATTTGAAAGGTGAATATAACTCTTTGAATATTTTATTTACTTAAAGTATAAATCGGTTGAGAAAATTTTAAAAGGGAATTAAAATTGAAAACCGACCTATTCACCCCCCCCCCCCTCTAGGTCGTGCATTACTTTAGTAATGGAATTTCAAAAATATGTGCTGATTAGCACCTGTCACTGGCCATGACAGTATGAGGAGGACGATTAATGCGAGCTTGAACAAAAAGCTTGGAGAAAAATAAACTTAGAGGCAACTAAGTTTATGGGGGAACTGGGTCGAGAAAGCTAAAGACGATATCTTGAAGAATGGGGGAGAAAGAATCTAGGAATGCTAGGACAATTGCTCCAGTCATGGAAGAGATTAGCAAAGCTGAATCTTAGTTTGTGCAAGGACAAACTAATCTTAATACACAAGAAGTGTACACTAAACCAAAGGGAAAATCATAAGTCTGAGTAGAACCTAGTTAAGCACTAAATACGAAGGAACATGGGGGAGTGCTTAAAACCCGATGCCAGCCCACTAATCTTTGTCAATTGAATGACAAAATGGGGGAGAAATTAGTAGAAGCTAGATGACATCAAAGTTCTAGACATAGGAGAATGTCTATGCTTGGAGTTTGAGAGATCAAACTCAAGAAGAATGGAGTAGAAATTTTCTCAACATAGATAGTTTGGATAAACTATGAGTAGTGTTGGTCACTATGAAATCAGGGAATGTGGGGGGAGCTTGAATATAGATCTTGTTTAGTCCATTAATGTATTTATATGTTTTGGGACTAACCCCTCTAATAACTTTCTAGTGTTGCTTGCTTATGTACTTGAATAAGAAAATGAAATAAAGCAAGCTGAACAAGAATATGCGAAGACCATAGTCTTATTTTCCATTTGAATATGTACATGTAATCAATGTAATATTTTTGTATTCAAATGTGTTGTACTAAGGGTGAGCTTCTAGGTTTTTGAGATGAAATTAAGGAAGGGGGAGATTGTTAGTGCCTCGACTTAGCCAAGACCCTATGTTTTTCAATTCCATGACTTAGAAAGAAGCACTTACCGGAAGCTTGAAGACCAAGATGATTAAGAGTAAAGATCATGCTCCACCAGATTAAAACTCATCGTTATGGTAATCACAAAATGTGTAATATGACCATAGATGACTTAGGGTGGTACCCACACCTTAGAAAAAACTTTCCCCAAGCTTAGAAAAACAAATGGTTAAAGTCATATGAAGTTTAGAGAGGATGCTTGACAATGAATTGAAACCCAACTTGGAAATATGTATTTGATTTCAATGTCAACACGACCAATCTATCTCACCGACCTATCGGTGCAGTCAAGATCGACCCATGTGGTCAAACACTGGTCGACCCGAATGACATTAGGTTCTAAAACATTAAATTGTCATCATGGGTTTGCCTCTAATCGAGAGTCTCGTATGCACTGACCCCTCGGTGAAAGGCTGAAACGACCCCTAGTGGTCAACTACTTCTCAATCAAGATCTTGAGTTTTGGAATTCTTGAACTTATGTGGACTCTCGAAGAAACAGACATATCGGCAAAGAGTAATAGGACCAACCCATCGGTAAAGGGCGATAGGTCGTTCTGGGTAACAGGTTTCAAAAGTTGAAACTATTCTCAAGCATGTTTTGCACCAGAATGAGCCTCTCATATAGACCAACCTCTCCGTACCATAAGTGTCGACCCATCGGCGACGACGACATGTCAACCGGGAAAGAATATTACCGTTGGGAGTACCCTTAATGCACAACGGTCGAAAATGTAACGGTAACATTTTTAGTCACCGACCTCTCGGTACGACCGACATGTCGGTACATTACCGTTACTTCAACTGGTTGCCTTTGTTATATAAACCAATCTTTATGCAACCAGTTGGTATCTTTCGGACGGATAAGTTGGACCCTCATATTTATCTGTGGGCTTAATAAGGGCCAACAGAAGGATCACTCTCTCTCTCTCGTGCTTACACTAGGGGAATCAAATACAACCAATCAAATGGATTGAGTTATGAGAGAGAGAGGAAGGAAGAAAACTGATAAACAACCAACCTGAGGGTTGAGTTTGAAAGTGAGAAAGAGAGAACCATAAACTAAGAAACCTTTTGTAGAACCAGTTTCCTTGATACCCCGGACTGTAATTGCTAAACAATGGCTACGAGACGGAGCGTCTGCTTACATGGGTGGAATCTCGAATAAGTACACATCAGAAGAGAGATCTTCAAAGGCAAGTGCTTCTTGGTTCTAATTTTATTTAAAACCTTTGTTCGGAAGTGGATTAAGGGGAGGTACCCCGGAACCACTATAAAAAATTCTAGAGCGGTGTCTCAGGCACCGAGGTGGGTGGAACTCCTGGCCAAATGGATAGGTGGAATTCCTATTCGATAGTGGTGGGTGAAATTCTCAGTCGATTGAGTGAGGTGGAATTCCTACTCTAATTGTGAAGGTGTAAGTCCCCACTTAGTGGATTTTGGGGATAGCTCAAGGTTGAGCATACGCTAACAGTGGGTGTAGGTTGGCTAACCGAACCACTTTAAAATGGTCGTATGGTGTTTGATCTATGTGTATTTGTATTTAGTATTTAAGTACTCTTCTTAACATATATCACTTTTCATATTGATTATGTCATTATTTTAACACCCTGGATTTTCCATAGATTATAATATATATTGGATTGGCCAATTTGGATTTCAATTTAATGGAATTTGAAATTAAAAGTGGAAATTGACATTAGATGGGCAAGAAATGGGTCAATTACCCAATTAAAACCCAATGGATTATGGGTGAACTTGATTTAAAAGTAATTGGGTAAACTTAAAGGAAATGGGTCAATGACCCAATTGGGACCCAATGCGTCATAGTGAACTTGATTTTAAAAGTAATTGGGTAAGTTTGAAGTAAATGGGTCAATTACCCAATTAAGACCCAATGGATCCTAGATGAGCTTAATTGGGTAAGTTTAATTAAACTATTTGAATTGAGTAATTAATGTATTTAATCCATTAAAATCCACCTCATCAAGTGAGGTGGCATGTGAGTGATGTGGCATTGCCTGTAGTGGCCCGGAATTTTTAAATTAATATAAATGTGGATATTATTTATTTTGGTGATGGAAATTAGAAAATTTGCGGATTAGATGGTAAATGGGCCAAAGTTTGGGCGAAGGCCCAAGTATGGCCCAATGGATTATGGAGTTGATTTAAATTCATTTAAAGGGGCAATGAGGGTTAAATGGGCCAAGAATGGTCAAATTGGGTCAAATACCCATTTGGGACCTAATGGGTCAAGATGGTTAAGCTTTAAGGTAAATGGGTAAGATGAAAGTGTAATTGGGCCATGGGCCCAATGGTGATTCATTTAGAATGAATGGAATGAAATTTAAATTATCTAAGTTATTTTGGAATTAAACCAAGGTGATGTGGCCAAGCGGGACCCACCTCCACCTCATCAAGTGGGGTGGCGTGTGGGCCAAGGATTGGTGGGGCCGGCCACCATGGTGGAATTAGTCAACCATGGGTGGATGTATGGAGGTGATTTAAGTAAATGGGAATTAATTAAATTAACCTAAGTTAATTATCTAGTTAATTAATTAAATAAATTATTCAAATGAGGGTCAAAGGTGGTCAAATGGTCAAAGGACCAAAAGCCATGTTATCTTTAAAGACACCAAAACGTTGGGCATGGTACCATAATAAAGTAAACAAAAAAAAAAAAAAATGAAAATATCCCATGGGTTGGTGGGAGGAGTTATTGTGGAAAATGTCTTAAGCAATCAAGAGGTGAGATGACTTTTCATCTCACTCTCTCCATTCCAACGAGCTCTTCACTCTCTCCCTCTTTTCATCTCTACCACCGTCCCACACTAGGAGATGAAAGAAACGAAGAAAACCAAGAGAAAGAAGAAGAAAAGTTTGGAAGAAAAGAGAGGGAAGTGCAAGGGTAAGCCATTACACCAAGGGTAAGACTAGGTACTTTTGTTTTTTTTTTTTCTCATCTCCATCCTCTTTTCTCTCTCTCTCAATTTAAACCCTAACTTGGCTGATCCTAAGGTTGGGGGTTGCCACCATTGATCAAGCCTCTTGACCTATTAAAGATCAAGAGGAAGGAGAGAGGAGGCTAAGGAAACCGACGGGAGCGGCGGAAGTCGGAGGAGACGATGGATTGTGAGTATTTCTTAAACAAAAAATTTTGGATTTTTAGGGTTTAAGATTTGGAATTTATTTTTGTAGAATTTAATGGTGGTTACATAAATTTATGCCATGGATGTTAAACCCATCAAATGAGAGGGTGGAAGATGGAAGAAACCCTAAATGGGTAAATTAGGGTTAGTGTAAGAAAATAAATAAATGGATTATGTGCATTGGGTAATTTATGAAATTAAGAATGGAATTAGGTTATTGGAAGGAAATCATGGGCCATAGGGTTCGGCCATGTAGCATGGCCGAACCCCATGGTGGGTGATTAGCTAGTTGATGTAAATAATTAGGGTTTTAAAGAATGGAAGACAATGAGGGTTTCTAGCTAATGAAATTTAGGGTTGTAAATGAATGCATGTGGGTAAGTTTTAAAATGGTTTTATGATGAAAATACAAATGGATTTTATGGCATTGGAAGGTATAAAAGAGAGTGAATTATGAACCATGGGTTCGGCCATGGTGTATGGCCGAACCCTAGGTTGTTGTGTGAAGTTAATTAGGGTTTTAGGGTATGAAGCCATGGAAAAAAAAATGGGAAGATTGATGAAATTAATATTTTGGTGAATGTAGGTGTTTTGGAGCAATGAATGGTGGATCATGAACCCTATGGTAATGTAATCAAATGATGGGTTTAAAGGATGGAAAAGATTGATTACTGTGTTAATGAGTTAGGGTTTCAAATGAACAAATGTAGTGATCCAAATGGGGCTAAGAGTAGTGGTTTAAAAGTGTGATTTAAACCACCTCAAGGAAGGATTTATTTTGGATCTAAATGGTGTAAATAGATCCAAGAAAAAATGGGGAAAGGACACCATGGGTTCGGCCATGGTGGATGGCCGAACCCATGGCCCAATTGTGATCCATTTTGGTGGGTTCAATTGGATGATGAATGGTGTGTGTGTGTGTGGCCTCCAAAGGAAATGAATGAGTAATGGACTTATTGAAGTTAAATACATGAGGTAAATCCCATGGGAAGAGTTGATGAATTAGGTATTTTGAACCCCTCGCCATTGGTGAACCATTTAAAGGGTTAAGTATGGGGTTATGGATGGGTTTAAATGAATAATGGTGAAATTAATAAAAAAAGGCTAATTTTAATGATGTTATGACATGGTTCAATGGGTCATTAATGGACCTAAGTTAGGGATCTAAGTCTATGATCAATTATGGATTAAATCATGCATGGATAAATGAGTGTTTAATCATGGAAAATGAGGTAGTGGCAAAACTGTAATTAGTGCCAAATTCAAGAATTCCATGGAAAATTGATCATGGACTTAGGGGATCTAATGTAATAACCTTATAAGTGATTAATAAAGCCTAGGGTGGCCGAATTTTAAGACTTATGGGACTAAAAGGTTTAATAAATGACATGGGACCCACAAAACCTAAATAGTGACCGGTTTTTCATATGGGCTTAGAAATGGTTAAAACTTGAACTGATTTGGAAATTTAATAAGGTATTGGATATCGCGGGCAGTAAGCGTGACGGTAGCCGGACTATCGGACGAAAACGAAACGAAGACGCGAGTCGGTATTCGGTAGGATTCTAACCTTTTTGAAAGCCATGGATTGAGTGATGGTTTCCTTGAATTATTTTGGAAATTATATGGTATGTTTTAAGATTGGTTTTGAATTATGTATTATGTAGGGGTTTTTACTTGATTCATTCAGGTAAGCATATGATTGGTTTAAAATGGGTTTTAATGCTATGATGTGATTATTGAGGCTTTGCTTGATTTATTTTGGGTAATCAAATTATATGTTTTATTGATGGGATTTTCTTTAAATGTCATGGTTTGTTATTATATTCATTACATGGCATATGGCATCTACATCTCATGCATGGCAAGGGAGGGATATGACAGGGAAAGGATGAAATGAAACCGGAGTCCATGCTCCGTCGGGGCGACCTATAAACAGACATGGAGATATTTTGATGTGTTTGATGTATCAGGGATGTTGTATGTAATTATGATACCTTGATGATGGTTTTTCCATCAAGGGGGAGGATTTGTGATTGTTTTATATCTGGACGAGGTTTTGCCGTCCAGGGGAATGATTTGTGATTATTTTATATTTGGACGAGGTTTTGCCGTCCAGGGGAATGATTTGTGATTGTTTTATATCTGGACGAGGTTTTGCCGTCTAGGGGGATGATTTGTGATTGTTTGTATCTTGACGAGGTTTTGCCGTCAAGGGGGATATGACAGCATGATGGTATGGATGATGGGTCGGATTCATAACACAGACACCCATGGCATAGCATTCATTTTATGGTCTTCGTTATGTATTATCTATATGCTTTGTTATCACTAATCCATGTGTTAGCCCTACTCGGAGTCCTACTGGGCGCGTTGTCTAATGCCCTACTTCTACCTTAGCTGATGGCACAAGAGGTGGCGAAGCGGAAGGACGAGTCGGGAGCCAAGCTAAGGAGCTTGGAAAGGAGTGCTAGATAGTTACTAATGTTTATTTTGGATAATGTAATTTGAAATAGTTTAGCTTGTCAGAAATGTAATATTTTAGACTTATTGCTATGTTTTGAATTAAGTGGTAAACATATGAAGTTATGGCATTTTGATAATTAAATGATGAAATCTTCCCTGCTATATAGAATAGAAAATTTGGTAGGATAGTCTGTAATGTCTTTCCGCATTTAACGTAACTTTTTGTGAGCTTTCTTCTACGAGTAAACTATTCTCTGTGGACTCCGTTCCACGCACCCGTAGGGTTGGCCAGTTAAGGGCCGGGCTTTAGAAGCTTGGACTTAACTTGCGTCGTGACGACCGCGCCCTTTGTCACTTTAAAAAAAAAAAAAATAGACTCTGATTTCGGTGAAAAGGGGCGGGCGTTACATTGCCATGTGGCACGCATGTCATCACATGGAAGCCTAGTAGACAATGAGGCCACATGGTCAAGTGACATGGCCAAGGTGGGACCCGAATGCCACGTGGTGACCACATGCATGGCCGGCCATGACATGTTGACTTTGTCAACTACCTTGTGAGTTCAAGTCTTGAGTTTAAGATTAAATTGCTTGAGTTGAGTTGGGAAGGTGAAGAGCTTTCATCTCAAACCGCATGAAGCCAAGAGGCTCATTGGAAGTCAAGGGGTTTTCTTGGTTTAAACCAAGGGTTTCCTTGGTTAAACCAAGGGACACATGGGTTAGACAAACCATAATGAAGGAGAGTAAAAGGTCTAAGGCTGTTACATAAAAGACACCAATCAAAGGGACTGCTCACATCCCTTGGCCAACTCCCCCTCTTGAGCAAAGAGAATTCCCTCCTCTTCTCTCCTCTCTCTCTCCCACCCACACCTCTGTACTTGGAGAATCTGTGAAGAGCAAAGGAAGAAGAAGGATTAAGAAGAAAAGATAGATTAAAAAAAAAAAAGGAGAGGGAAATAAGGTATGTTTTTAGCTTAAAACAATAGGAATGATTCAAAGGAAACCATTGGTTTGGCCATGGTATGGCCGAACCCATGGGTTCCATAATGAGTTGGAATGGATGGCCAAATTGTATTAAGGCCATGGAGTTGGAAATCTATTCAAGGAATGGTAATGGTTTGAAATAGAAGGTAAGGTGATATTTGAATCCATGTTATAATGATACAAAGATTAAATGAATTATGGAAAAGATCCTAGTCTTAGTTAGTGAGTAGAGTAAGTTGACAAAGAAAAGGGTTGAAGATGAAATCCATGTGTAAGAATGATAAGGATGGATTTCATGGAGAAAGACTTTATAAAATAAGCAAACAAAAAGGACTGACAAAAAGTCAATCGACTGAATCTCAGGATTTAGTCGACTGAATGGTGCTGGCCGAGCAAACAGTGGTAATCTGGGAGATTCAGCCAACTAAATCTAATGATTCAGTCGACTGAAAGTGGACTGGCCGAGCACATAAGGGATATCTGGGTGTTTCAGCCGACTGAATTCTATGATTCAGCTGACTGAAAGTACAATGGTTGAGTACAGATGGGATCTATTGGTATTTCAGCCGACTGAACATAGACGTACCAAACAAGTAAGTGATCTGGTGTGTTTCAGTCGACTGAATCTTGTGATTCGGTCGACTGAAGGTATGCTTACGGAACACGTAAACATTTTGTTGATAATTCAGTCGACTGAATGTATACAGGCCGAACACACAAATGATCTGGCCATTTCAAGAGGGAGTGTCTGCAGAACAATAGACATTCTCACTCCAGGGGTTCTTTCTGTTCTCCAGCTCGACCAACTTAGTCACAAGCATCCAGAGCACATAACCAGACAGGACGGGCACCCATTCCGACCGGATCTGGACGGCTATATACTTTGGTTCCTCCTCCAGAGACAATGGATCACTCGGTGATTCAAGGTATGGCAGTAGTTGGTAGTTCTTATGCTTTTGCATTGCTTGATCCATGAGCATCCCACTCCTTTATATCTGCTGTAATGCCCCGCCCTTTTTCACTAGGCACAAATCAGAGTATATTTTTTTTAAAAAAAGAAGTGAGAGAGAGTGGGACCATCATGACGCGAGTTAAGTCTGAGTTTTCAAAACCCGACCCTTAACTGGCCACCTTTACATGTGCGTGAACTAAGACCACTTAAACATTTCACACTTTTTTCTGAATATATTGCGGAATTATTTATATGAATACTATACTATTCATATACATGATATTATTGGGTAAGGAAACCCAATCACCATAAACTTAACTGAAACTTAAATATCATCAAACCATAGCAAAATAATTCGAAGTTATTACAGTCCAAAACATCAGTCCTTCCAATACATCATCAACATCAAAACTGAATAAATTAACTTCATTCATTCCAAGCTCATATGCTTGGCTCCCTTCATGTCTCATATCCGTTTCCTTGTCATTCCCTGTTCCATCATTGATAGGATAGAAGTAGGGCATCAGTCAACAAGCCCAGTAGGTATTCCAAGTAGGGTTATGGTACACATAGGATCATTATAAAATCAAAATAGAAACATCTTATCATATTTGTAAAACATCTCATAAGCAGTAAATACAGTGCATCATATCTAAATCATAATCATGCTTACTTATGCATCATGTCATGGGTGTCAATGCTAAATGATCACTCACCCAATTCCATATCCAATAACATCATATACAGATAGTTTCCTTGATAAATCACCATATCAAGGTGCTCCCTTGGTCAATTACATCCGAAGTATTTTGTGACGGCACCACCAAGTCACTGTTATACCTCCCCACATATGTTAATCGGAATTACTGATGGAGTGTGGACTTCTCCCTCTGCGCAGGGTTTCGGGACTATATACCCAGGAGCTATTTGGCCCAAATTAAGCCGTACCCATTCTTAGCAATCCCGGACAAGGCCAACATATCAATAGTTCACATAACTTCATACAAGGTAGTTTCAAGCCCAAATCATGTTTGGACCGCTCATAACTTGGCTTGCTGGTCCCATGTATTCCCTCCCATGCCATGCATGAGATAATGAATGCAAGAATGCCATTTCATATCAAATTACATAATATCATTGAAATTCAGTTTATAAACATATAATATTTGTATTTAGTCAAAGTAATTGAAATAGAACCCAGTGTTATATATATAATCTAGAGTGTCTCAATAAGGTAGAAATCCTACCAACGTCCGATATACTGTCCTTTTCTTATTTTGCAAGCACAATGCTAATGATCACGTGAAAATGAATCGAACCTCTTTACCTTATCAAATTCCACCACATATATATATCAATTTGATTATCCATTTAATTTTCATCACCCTTTACATCCTTCTAGATAAACAGGAGTATCTAAAAAATTAACCAAAAATAACACATTCAAATTCAGTAGACTGAGTCACACCTAGATACAGTTTTTGCTTTACCCGCAAACTTTCAGTCGACTGAATAATAACGGCTGAAACATAATTCAGTACTATATAAACTTGACCCGTAACCTTTCAGTCGGCTGAATCATGGATTTAGTCGGCTGACTTTGGGTCAAAACCTCTATGTTCTCGGTCAATACACTTTCAGTCGACTGAATCATAGATTCAATCGACTTACTTTGGATCATATCTTTGTGTGCTCGGTTAGTATTCAGTCAGTTGAATTATCAACCAACCCTTTACGTGTTCGACAGACATACCTTCAGTCTATTGAATCACAAGATTCAGTCTCCTGAAACACACTAGATCATTTATTTGTTTGGTACGTCTATGTTCAGTAGGCTGAATCCGAGATTCAGTCGGCTGAAACACCCACGTATGCCTTATGTTATTCGACCAGCAAACTTTCAGTCGACTATAATAAGATTCAGTCGGCTGAAACACCCAGAATACACTTGTGTGCTCGGCTAGCCCCCTTTCAGTTGACTGAATCCTGGGATTGAGTCGACTGACTTTTTTGTCAGTCTTCTCTGTTTGCATGCCTTGTTAGGCCCTTCTCCATGAAATGCATCCTTAATAATATCTAAACATGGATTTCATATTCAACCCTTCTTTACTAAGTTTATCTAAACCATTAGTCAAGGTTAGAGTCCTTTTCATAATCCCTTCATTCATCGCATGAATTCGGTTTTAATCTTATTTTGTTCCAACCCATAATCATTCCTTTGAATGGATTTCCAATTCCATGGCCTTATAACCATTTGGCCATCCATTCCAACCAGCCATGGAACCCATAGGTTCGGCCACACCATGGCCAAACATATGGTTTCCTTAGACTTAATCCCATATTACTAAACCTTAAACATACCTTATTTCTCGTCTCCTTCTCTTCTTTTGGTCTGTCATTTCCTTCCTTAATCATTCTTCTTCTTTTCTTGCTCTTCAATAATTCACCAAGTATAGAAGTGTAGGTGGCAGAGAGAGAGAGAGCGAGAGAAGAAGAAAAATCCTTGTGTGTATGGAAAGCAGTGATCGGCCAAGGGGTGTGTACAACTCCTTTGCTTGTGTCCTTTTGTATAACATCTCCAACTATTCATCCCCTCTCTCAATGATTTTATCTAACCATGGTGTCCCTTGGTTTAACGAAGGAGTCCCTTGGCTTAAACTAAGGAGCCTCTTTGACTTCCACCGAATTCATTGATTTCATTCCCTTTGAGATGGAAACTCTCCATCTTTCCAAGTCAAACAATATTTAAATTCGATTGGACTCACTTATGGTTGACCAAGTAAGCCATAACATGGCCGGCCATGCATGTGGTGACTTGGTCACCACATGGTACTTGGATCCCATCTTGGCCATGTCACTTGATGATGTGGCACCTTGTCTACAAAGCTTCCATGTGATGACATGCATGCCACATGGCAATGCCGCCTCACTCACATGTCACCTGACTTGATGAAGTGGATTTTATGCATTGGATTTTAATTGGTAGTTGACCCATTTACCTTTGACCTATTTACTTTAACCTTACTCAATTACTTTAGAATTAAGTTTACCCATGATCCATTGGGTCTTAATTGGGTAATTGACCCATTTATTTTAAATTTAACCAATTACTTTAAAAATCAACTCATCTATGACCCATTGGGTCTTAATTGGGTAATTGACCCATTTATTTTGCCCACCTAATATCCATTTTCAACACTTCAATATCAAATTCATATAATTCGCAATTCAAATGGAATATTCCAATATATTCATAAGTAAGGAAAATCCGAGGTGTTACAATATTAACTTTTTTTTTAAATTTTCGTCCCGAAAATTGAGGGAAGTAGGGTTTCAAGTTCCCAGGTGGCTTCCTTATTACTGTGTCGATCCCATACCACCTTGACGAATGAAATTGCTCAGTTCCGCAACACCCTTTGTTTCGTCGCAATCACTCCAACAGACTTTTCGATGTAAGATACGTAGCTTTGTACTTCTATGTCTTACACATTCAGCACGTGCGATGGGTCAGGATTGTACTTCTTCAACATAGAAACATGGAATACATCGTGTAGTGATGACAACTATGGAGGGAATATTAGACGATAGGCCACTTCCCCCACCCTCTCATGGATTGGAAAGGGTCCCACAAATCTGGGTGACAGCTTCCCTTTATTTCCAAATCTCATGTGTCCCTTTCATTGCGAGACCTTCAAGAACACTATATCTCCCACTTCAAACTCAAGAAATCTTCTTTTTTTGTCAGCGTAGCTCTTCTGACGACTCTACGCTGTGAGCAGATGCTGTCGTATAACCTTGATCTGTTCCGTGGTCTCTACAACCAGATCAGGTCCAGTAAGTGCAAGCTCACCGGCCTCTGTCCAACACACTGGAGATCTACAGGATCTACCACACAATGCCTCAAATGGAGCCATCTTGAGGCTTGCCTGATAACTGTTGTTGTATGAGAACACCAGTGGTAGATGATCTTCCCAACCACCTTTGAAGTCTAACATGCAAGCTCTTCGCATATTCTCCAAGGTTTGTATTGTTTGCTCAGACTGAAGGTCAGTCTGTGGATGAAAAGCTATGCTAATTAACAAGTTTGTCCCCATAGCTGACTGCATGCTCTGCCACACCCTGCCGGTGAATCAACCATCTCTGTCGGACACAATAGTCCTGGGTATACCATTTAGCCTGATGATGTCTTTAATATATCATCGTCCCAAAGTTTCAAACGAGTCTGTCATCTTGATTACGAGGAAATGTGCAGACTTGGTCAGACGATCCACCACAACCCAAATTGCATCATTACCCTTTGAAGACCTTGGCAGTCCTGTCACAAAGTCCATGGAGATATGTTCTCATTTCCATTCTGGCCCTGGTAAGGATTTGAGCAATCCTGGCGGCTTCTGATGTTCTGTCTTGACTTGTTGACAAGTAAGGCAATGAGAAACAAAGTTAGCTACTTCTCTTTTGAGTCCATGGCACCAATAATGTCTTTTCAGATTACGGTACATTTTGGTGCTACCCGGATGAATAGAGAGTTTTTTTTTTATGAGCTTCGATCAACAACTCTCTTCTGCAACTTTGAGGCACATATGTCATGCCTCGGAATGAGAAACCTTGTCGAGGTCGTAATTCCCATTTTGGTACATCCTCTCCAGTCGACATCTTAGCCCATATTTCTGCCACTTCAGGATCTGTCCGCTGATCTTGTTCAATTCTAGAGACCATATTGGATCGTAGCATCAGATTATACATGCTCCCACGATCTTTGATGTACAAATTGATCTCTTGTATGGTCGTCAGTATTTTCCATTCTTTCATAATTAGCCTGGCCACAGTTGCATCTGCCACTTTGTTCGCCTTGCCAGTTGATATCGTAGTGCAAACTCATAATCTTGCAAATATTCCGTCCATCTGCGCTGTTTCAAATTGAGTTCCTTTGATCTAACAGATACTTTAAGCTCTTATGGTCTGAAAATACTTCAAATTTCTCACCATATAAATAGTGTCTCCAGCTTTTGAGGGCAAAGACCACTGCAGCTAATTCGAGATCATGAGTGGGATAGTTGCGTTCATGAATTTTTAGTTGTCTTGAACCGTATGCCACTACATGATGACTTTGAGTGAGAGAGCACCCAAGTCCTTCTTCTGAAGCATCACAGTATACTTCATATCCCTTGCCTCTTTCCGGTAAAATCAAAATAGGTGCGGTGGTAAGTTTCTGTTTCAGATCGTCAAATCTTCAGTTGCATATATCAGACCATTCAAATTTGACTCCTTTCTGTGTTAGTCGGGTGAGTGGAGCCACAATCTCGGAGAAGTCCATAATAAACTTCCGATAGTAGCCAGCCAATCCCAGAAAGCTACGTATTTCAGTCACATTCTTCAGAGCTTTCCAGTCTATAACCACCGCCACTTTAGCCAGGTCCATGGCTATTCTTTCTACTGATATGACATGTCCTAAGAAGTTGAACTCAGATAGCCAGAACTCTCACTTGTTTGCTTTGGCATATAACTGATCTTCTTCAGAGTGTCCAGGACTATCCTCAGATGCTCAGCATGCTACTCCCGACTAGTGGAATAAATCAGGATATCGTCTATGAAGAGGACGAAAGATGTTGTTCATCAAGTCCATGAATACAGCTGGTACATTGGTGAGTCCAAAAAGCATGTCCACATATTCATACATTCCATACCGAGTTCTGAAAGTTGTTTCTCTATGTCTTCATCCCTGACGCTGTAATGTCCCGCCCTTTTTCACTCGCTTTCCTTTCCGAAAATCAGATTCTATTTTTTTTTTAAATAACATAACTGAGCAAGAGCGGGACGTCACGACGCGAGCTAAGTCCGAACTTCTAAAGTCCGACCCTTAACTGGCCAACCTTATGTGTGCATGGACTAAGTCCTATGCTTGGCCCGTTTCGCGTTCATCGTTCTCCTTGTTTCCTGTATCATCCACTAGGGTAGAAGTAGGGTGTTAAAACAACGCGCCCAGTAGGTATTCCAATTAGGGTTAACACATGGTTAGTACAAAACATATATAATAATATCATAATGTCAAAATCCGTATAAACTATGCCATGTCATGATGTCAAATGCAATGAGTCACACCCATCACAAGTACATAAAAGTACACCCACATAGATCTTTCGGACGACCCGACGGAGTGTGGACCCTCCGATTTCTTCCTGATGGAAAAGCACATCAAGGTATCCCACATAGGTTTTTCGGACTCCCCGACGGAGTGTGGCCCCTCCGGTTACATATCCTTCACCCCATGCCATGCATGAGATGCCAATGAAACACATTCTATTTTATCATATAAACATAGCATTAAAAATCACAATTTGAAACAATATTCTTTACAACATAATTCATCAAAAACAAGATAAAAGCATTGTACATAAACGCATGGTTTCAAAGAGATGGAATCCTGCCAAAGACCACTAACGTGTCCTTGTGCTTTCGTCCGGTAACCTTTCACGATCGTACACACCTTGTGAGGTCCCGTTACCTTATAATATATCAATTAATCAAAACCATGTCCCATTTGATTTAACATTATGTTTAAGTCCATAAACCATTCCTCATGGGGTTCAGCCATACACCATGGCCGAACCCATGATCTTTCATTTTTACTTATGTTTACAACAATGTCATTCATACCACTTTTATTATTAATCTAATGATAACCAAATTAATCATCTAAGATACATCAAACCTTAAGTTTAGCAAACATTCCCCAGGGGGTTCGGCCATACACCATGGCCGAACCCATGGTCCATTGATTTCACTTAATTACATCCTTGCCATTATTCTATCCATGGCTATTTACCTTGTTTATTTTCATAAGGTTTATGTTCCAAAAATGATCCATACATAGTTCTTTAATCCAAAACACATAATCCATCAAATAGTTCATGGGGTTCGGCCATACACCATGGCCGAACCCTATGTCCATTATTTTCACCTATTTACAATATTGCCATCCATGGCTAGCATAACCCATAATCCAATAACATATATTTGTATCCTCCAATTAATTCTCCATTTAATCAATCACTATATTAAGTCCATAACCGATTCCTTAATCCAAACATGATCCGCCAAATATTTCCCATGTGGTTCGGCCATACACCATGGCCGAACCCATGGTCTTTCATTTTAGACCATATTTACATTTTTGCCATTACCTTATGTTTATGTCCAAAACCGATCCATAACATTGATTCATGGGGTTCGGCCAAACACCATGGCCGAACCCTATGATGTCTAACTTTCCAAATTTATCAATTCCCATTCTTAAATCCATAAATCAAGGTTCCTTCCTTTTTTTATCCATAAGTCCATAATTAGAAACTTTCTAATTTAATAACCATTCTCCATGGGGTTTGGCCATACACCATGGCCGAACCCTATGGTTCATAATCTTCCCTTTTAAATGCAATCAAAACATCATAACCATCCATGGTTTTCATGATCCAATTGCATCTAAAACCATCAAACCTTCCATCCATTTAAATTAATTCATAAATAACCTTTCCCATCATTTTCCGTGATCTAAATATATGAACATCATTCCATAATTATTTATGGGGTTTGGCCATACTCCATGGCCAAACCCATGGTCTAAGGTTCTTTACCAAAAACATCCATTAAAACCCTTTTAAAATTATGACCATAACTCTATGATTTTCATCCTCCAAACTTCCATTAATATCACCAAAGTCCTTCCATGGGGTTCGGCCATGTTGGTTCATCATTCCACTAATTAACCATAATCATTCCCTCAATTTTCTTCCATGGGGTTCGGCCATACACCATGGCTGAACCCCATGGTTCTTTTCTTTAAACAAAAAAGTCAAAATACTAACCGGTTCCGCGACTCCTCCGGTTTTCCTTCGCTTGTTCTTGCTCTTCCAATCTTCTCCTTCTTTAGCCTCCTCTGCTCCTTGATCTTTCACAAAGCTGAGACTGATCTTGATGTTGTGTGTATTGCCGTACGCCACTTGCTACCTCTCCTCCTTGATCTTTAGCCGAGAACACTTCTTGCTAGAGCACAATGCATCAATCCTTCCCTAAATTGTGTGTTGCCATGCGCCCCTTATGTTGCCTCTCTTTTATAAAACCTCCTCTTATTTCCAACTTAGAAGGTGTTGAGATAGCAATTGACTAGTGTTGTGCGCCCCTTCCTTGTGTCTTAATTAGAAGTTGCCGACCTTCCAATTTTGCACTTGCCTAAATGCCGCTCTCAACAAAGAAAGGACCCCTTTTTTTAGACACACTCTTGCGCATAAACATGGATGTACAAATCTCTTATATACGGCCATGCAATCTTTATTTAATTAGACATCTTCTTTATTTAATTTTAGACAATTCCCTAATGCCTTTTTTACAAGGAAAAACCCTTTTTTAAATGATCTTATGCGCATCCTCATGGATGTACAAATCTTCTATACATCTCATGCGCATAACCTTAATCTAGATAGATATATGTTTCCATGTCAACCTCACATACACGGCCAAAGTAATCCATATTTAATTTTTAGACATATTGCGTACCCTTTTAATTCAACCCCATTTAATTCTATTGAAACTATTTACCAAAACCGTTGGGTCTTAATTGGGCAATGACCCAACATTTTACCCATCTAAGGTCCATGTCTAATAATTCACAAATTAAATGAGTAATTTTCATATATATTAATAACTTGAAAAATCCGCGGTGTTACAGACACGGATTTGATGGTAGCCTAACATCAAATCAATCTTGGAGAAATGGCTGGAGCCTCTGAGTTGATCAAACAAATCATCAATTCTGAGTAGAGTGTACTTGTTCCTGACCGTCAACTGGTTCAGTTTCCTTTAGTCCACACTCATCCGAAGAGTACCATATTTCTTCTTTCCGAATAATACTGGTGCTCCCCAGGATGAGGTGCTATGCCGGATGCATCCTAGTCTGAGCAACTTATCAATCTGTTTCTTCAACTCAGAAATTTCTGCTGGGGCCATCCGGTAATGCGGCAATGATACAGGAGTAGTGCCAGGATAAAGCTTGATCTCGAAGTCAATCTCCCTTTTTGGAGGTAAACTAGGGAGTTCTGTCGGAAATACCCCTGCGTTGTCTTTCACTACAACAAGTAGTTCAGCCAGTGGTGCCTTATCTAGTCTGATGTTGTTCAGTACGAGATGATTCATTTCTTCATGTAATCTCCTGGTCATAGGAATGCTCTGTCTGTTGGCATGTACTATAAACTGTTTTCCCTCGGGTGACCAAAATATCACCTGGCGAAGATGACAGTCAATACCAGCCTGGAAGGTCGCCAACCAATCCATGCCAAATATGATGTCATATTTTTTCATCTCAAGTACCAGATAATTGAACTTAAATCTAAACTCAGCAAGTTCAGTGCCTACAGAGGTGCATATTAGACCCAGTGATGTGTCAACAATAGGGAATACAATAGTAAGTGCAGTGGACAGTTGTTGTACTAAGGTACCAGTTGCAGATATGAAGGTAGCAGTTATAAAGGAGTGGGATGCTCTTGAATCAAATAATGCAAAAGCATATGAACTACCAACTACTGCCATACCTTGAATCACCGAATGATCCACTGTCTCTGGAAGAGGAACTAAAGTATATAGCCGTCTAGATCATGTAGGAATGGGTAGCCGGTCCTGTCTGGTTATGTGCTCTAGATGCTTGTGACTGAGCTGGTCGAGCTGGAGGACAGAAAGAACCCCTGGAGTGAGAAGGTCTATTGTTCTGCGGACACTCCCTCTTGAAATGACCCTGTTGGCCACACTGAAAACAGGTGCTAACACCTCGAGGAGCCTGAGAGACTGGTCCTGATGTCGAGGACTGATTGGGACGAAAACCTCCAATATAAGCAATAGAGGCTAAGGGTCTCCCAAAGTTGGGTCTGAATCTCTTGTGCAGGCGGAAAATACTTCCCCCACCCTGACTTCGTCGGTTATCCACAAATCTGGTTGTCTTCGTCAGCTCTTGTTCGGCTATACTAGCTCGACTGACCACTTCTGCCAAAGTAGCTGACTTGAAGATAGTGACTTTGGCTCTTACGTTAGGTCGCAGGCCTCGTTCAAACTTCCGGGCCTTCTTGTACTCCTTGTCCACCATGTATAGAGCATAACATGATAGACGGAGGAATTCTTGATAATAATCTGCAACAGTCATGGTGCCCTGGACCAAAGATATGAACGCTTGCGTTAGGCTCTCCTTTTCTTCCTCTGGAAAGTAATGATCTAGAAACATTCCACTGAAATGGTCCCAAGTCATCTCTGTCCTATCCTCCAATGGAATTTGCGCTTATTGACGGTATATAACTCTCCACCATTTTCCGGCATCGTCAACCAATTGTGAAGTAGCCAGCAGTATTCTGTCCTCCTCACCAGTGATCTTGAGTAGCTTCATGATCTTTGTAATATTCTTAATCCAGTTCTCCACTCCTGCGGGTCCCTCTTTCCCTTTGAAATAAGGGGGACGCTATTGTTGGAAATCTCTGACCATATTTCAGTCATGTGATTCATTGGAGGTAATGCCTCCATTGCCGTTCTGGTGTTGCTGTAGAACGGAAGTGACCACTGCCTGTACCAGGCTCTGTAGCTCAGGAGGTACCTCAGGAATGTTCATAATGTCATGTTCCTTTCCATTCTATTCCTCTTCCTGATACGGGTTCTGTCGGGTATTTCTTCTTCTTGGAGGCATTTTCCTAAGTCATCGAAACATTGATTGACTCAGTTTTATCATAAGATTTTATGTACATATACTTGGGGAAAATTGCCTAATCATCATCTTATATTTCTTGTTTTGGGGAAATTTTCCTATGTATCATATAATGTTTCTCATTTTGGGGAAATCATGATGTTTCTTGTTCGGGGGAGATACGTCATATTTTGCTATATTTGATAAATCCACAATTTATAGTGATTGTCCTTCCCTTACTGTTGTTTTTCTCATCAAGTGTTGTTCTCAGATTGAATGTTTACAATCTGATTCTCATCAAAGTAAATCAATCCGGCCCCCGTATAGCAGACTCCGAAGAGTCGGTCAGTTGGGATTCTTATCTTGTCAGTGAGACATGATACCATATTAATCTTACTTTGTGAGATTCAAAACTTCCAGTTTCGCTCTAATACCAACTGTAACACCCCACCCTTTTTCAATCGCCACAAATCAGAGTAATTTTTTTTTTAAAAAAAGCGAGAAAGAGCGGGAACGTCACAACGAGAGTTAAGTTCAAATTTCCAAAACCGGACCCTTATGTGGCCACCTTTACGTGTGTGTGGACTAAGGCCACTAAAACATTTCACATGCTTTTCTGAATACATTGCAGAATTATTTATATGAATAATATACTATTCATATACATGGCATTATAAGGCAAGGAAAAGCAATCACCATAAACTTAACTGAAACTTAAATATCATCAAACCATAGCAAAATAATTCTAAGTTACTACAGTCCAAAACATCAGTCCTCCCAATACATCATAAACATCAAAAACTAAATAAATTAAACTTCATTCATTCCAAGTTCCTACGCCTGGCTCCCTTCATGTCTCATGTCCGTTTCCTTGTCATTCCCTGTTCCATCATCTATAGGGTAGAAATAGGGCATCAGTCAACATGCCTAGTAGGTATTCCAAGTAGGGTTATAGTACATATAGGAGTAATATAAAATCAAGATCGATACATCATATCATAATTGTAAAACATCTCATAAGTAGTAAAAACAATGCATGAGGTCCATATCATAATCATGCTTACTTATGTGTCATATCATGGGTGTCAATACCAAATGATCACTCACCCAATCTCTATATCCAATCACATCATATACAGATAGTTTCCTTGATAAATCACCATATCAAGGTGTTCCCTTGGCCAATTACGTCAGCAGTGTTTTGTGATGGCACCACCAGGTCACTGTTATACCTCCCCACATATGTTAATCAGAATTACCGATGGAGTGTGGACTCCTTCCTCCGCGTCGGGTTTCAGGACTATATACTCAGGAGCTATTTGGCCCAAATTACGTCGTACCCATTCTTAGCAATCCCGGACAAGGCCAACATATCAATAGTTCACATGGCTTCATACAAGGTAGTTTCAAGCCCAAATCATGTCCGGACCGCTAATAACTTGTAACACCCCGGATTTTCAAATAATCAATATATATGAATTTGCCCACTTAATTTGTGAATTTAAATGATATGGACCTTAGATGGGTAAGGTGTTGGGCCAATTGCCAATTAAGACCCAACGGATTCTTGATATGGTTTCAATTGAAATAGATGGGTAAGATGTATTCAATTGGGTCAAGATGGTTAATTGGGTCAAAATTTGTTAATTGGGTCAAAATGCCCAATTGGGACTCAATGGGTCATGGTGGACTTGGTTGACTACCAAGTGAGTTTCAGCTTGATTAAATTGGGGCTGAATTAAGTTGGAAATGGAATCAAATAATTGGGTTGATTTTTAAGTGAGTTAAGTGAGTTGAGTTAAATAAATGAGTTGAGTGAAGTGGGAAATGGAAGAGTTTTGTTGTTTAAAATTCAAAATCCAAGGGGATTACACATTGGAAGTGTGGGAGTTTCATCTCATGGATGAAACCCCCAAATGAATCATCAATGGGAAGTGGACGGTTTTGTTGTCCTAAGTCAAGACAAGACCGTTGGCTACATGGGAGTTTCATCTCATGTATGAAACCCCCAAATGGGTCATTAATGAGAGAGGGGCTGTTTTGTGAAGGTTACACAATGATACTCAATGGCATACCAAGGCTACACCGTTGGAGCCTTGGGAGTTTCATCTCATGGATGAAATCCCCAAGTGGAGTCTTAAGGAGGGAGGTAAATGGGAATGGGAGTTACAAGGGGTGTCACCAAAGGACATCACCCTTAGCTGAATTTCGTTAACCAAGAAAATAGTGGAGTTTCATTTCACTCTCTCCCTCTCCCTCTCTTGGCCAAATCACTCTCAAGGCAAGAACACTGAGAGAATTTTATCTCACTCTCTTCCTCTCTCACTCAAGGCTGACCACTCTCAAAGACAAAGGACTTAGTAGTTTTTGATCCCAAGTTTCCCTCTCTCTCTCAAACCTACACTCTCTTGGCCGAACCCTCTCCTTGAAGTTTCATGGGCTAAGTGGCCAAGGATCAAGGATGAAGAGGAGGCTAAGGAGGGAGAAGATTAGAAGAGCAAGAAGGAGTGAAAGCAACTGGAGGAGTCGCGGAATCAGTAAGTACTCCTTGAGATTTTATTAAGTATTATGATCACAGATCATGGGCTGGCCTTGCATGGCCAAACCCTAAGGTTGATATGCATGGACCATTAAAGACAAAAGAAAGTTAGATGAGGTTCGGCCATGTTGTATGGCCGAACCCCATCAAAGGATTATAATCTTGGATACATGATTTTTAAATGGGAATGATGAACCATAGGGTTCGGTCATGTTGTATGGCCGAACCCCATGGAAGAAAATCATTGGTTTAAATGGTTTTAAAGGTGGTTAAACCATGGAAGGTTAATAATGGTTTTAAAAGGTTTTACATGGAGGTATATTATTGATGTTTAAAGGGTTTTAAAGATGAGAAAGATGGAAAAGAAAATGACATCATGGGTTCGGCCATGTGTATGGCCGAACCCCATGAACCATTTTAGTGGGTCATGTGGAGATTTATACATGTTTAAATAAATTAATGATTAAGCTAGGAAATGGAGGATTCATTTATGGATCTATGATTGGTTATGGATATGTATAGATCTAAGTATGGGTTAGTGAATTAGGTGATTACCTATGAAAGGAAAGAATGGCCAAAAAGGGAAATTAAAGGACCATAAGGTTCGGCCATGGTATATGGCCGAACCCCATGGATCATGTGTTTGGATTAAGGAACTATGCGTGATCATTTTTGGAACATAAGCCTTATGTAAATAAGCAAGGTAAATAGCCATGGATGGAATAATGGCAAGGATGTAAATAAGTGAAAATAATGGGCCATGGGTTCAGCTATGGTGTATGGCCAAACCCCATGGGGAATGTTTGGTGGACTTAGGATTTTATGTATGTTAGATGATGAACTTATGTATGATTAGATTAATGAATTAAAGGTGCTATGATCATGGACTTAATTTAAAAGATCAAGGGATTCAAAAGAGGGACTAAAACCTAGTGAGTGAGGTTCGGCCATGGTGTATGACCGAGCCCCACAAAGTTGTGTTCATGGATTTAGACTTAATCAAATGGAATATGGGATTGATTGATTGACATGTTACAAGGTAATGGGACCTCATAAGGGGTGTACGATCGTGAGCGGTTACCGGACGAAAGCGCAAGGACATTTTAGTGGTCATTGGTAGGATTCCACCTCTTTCAAACCATGGTTATGTAATATGGTTAATCTCTTATTTTTGATGGTTTATCTTGTAAAAATAATATGGTTCAAGTATGAGGTTTTAAATGCTATGATTTGTATAATTGCATAGCATGTGAACATTTACATCTCATGCATGGCATGGGAGGGATGATATGTAACCGGAGATACACACTCTGTCGGGGTGTCCGTAATACAATCATGGGGGATACCTTGATGAGGAGATTTCCATCAAGAGGTAACCGGATACCACACTACGACGGGGCATCTGTAAGACAACTGTGGGGATACCTTGATGATGAGTTTTCCATCAAGAGGATATTATGTTTGTTTGATACCTTGATGATGAGCTTTCTATCAAGAGGATGTTTTGTATGGCTGATGGGTGGGACTCATGGCATATGGCACCCATGGCATGGCATTGCATCAGTATGATTATGATCTCTATTATCATGCAATGTTTCAGATTTTATTTGTATGATTGGATCTCTATTGTCATACATGATTTTGGATACGATGTTTTATAAGTATGGTATGATTTATTATATCTAGATTTGATATATATTGTATCTAGATTTTTGGTACTAACCCATGTGTTAACCTTACATGGAATACCTATTGGGCGCGTTGTCTAACGCCCTACTTCTTCCCTAGTTGATGACACAGGGAATGAAAGGAATGGGGAATGAGATCGGAGCCAAGCTTAGGAGCTTGGATGATTAAGTTATATTTTGTTTAAGTTATTCATGGACTATGTATTTGAATAGCTAGCATTCGAGATTGTAATAACGTAGATATATTTGCTATGGTTTGGATAGTTGATTTTGGATATTTAACTTAAGGCAAATATTAATAAGTGTTGGACTACTTTGCTATCTAAAATGGAATTAAAATTGTTATTCTATTATTATTTCCGCATGTATGTTTTATTCCGCAAGTTAACTTGAGTACATGTGAACCATTTTAGTGGACTTGGTACACGCACACGTATGGTTGGTCAATTAAGGGTCGGGCTTTGGAAGCTCGGACTTAGCTCGCGTTGTGACGTCCTGCTCTCTATCACTCTTTGTTTATTTAAAAAAAAATAGACTCTGATTTTCGGAAAGTGAGTGAAAAAAGGCTGGGCGTTACATAACTTGGCTTGCTGGTCCCATGTATTCCCTCCCATGCCATGCATGAGATAATGAATGCAAGAATGCCATTTCATATCAAATTACATAATATCATTGAAATTCAGTTCATAAACATATACTATTTGTTTAGTGAAAGTAAACATCATAATTGAAATAGAAGCCAGTGTTATATATATAATCCAGAATGTCTCAATAAGGTAGGAATCCTACCAACGTCCGATATACTGTCCTTTTTTTTTGGTTTTGTAAGCACAATGCTAACGATCACGTGAAAACGAATCGAACCTCTTTACCTTATCAAATTCCACCACACACACACACACACACACACACACACACACACACACACACACAGACACACACACACACACACACACACATATATATATATATATATATATATATCAATTTGATTATCCATTTAATTTTCATCACCCTTTACATCCTTCTGGATAAACAGAAGTATCTGGAAAATTAGCCAAAAATAAAACATTCAGATTCAATCGATCGAATCACACCTAGATACAGTATTTGCTTTATCCGCAAATTTTCAATTGAGTCAATAATAATATTCAATTGGCTGAAACATAATTCAGTACTGTATAAACTTGACTTGTAACCTTTCAATCGGCTGAATCATGGATTTAGTCGGCTGACTTTGGGTCAAAACCTCTGTGTTCTAGTTCAATACACTTTCAGTCGATTGAATCACAGATTCAGTCGGCTGACTTTGGATCAGATCATTTGTGTGCTTGGTCAGTATGCATTCAGTCGGCTGAATTATCAACCAACCATTTACGTGTTCGATAAGCATACCTGCAGTCGGCTGAATCACAAGATACAGTCGGCCGAAACACACCAGATCACTTACTTGTTTGGTACGTCTATGCTTAGTCTGCTAAATTCAAGATTCAGTCGGCTGAAACACCCAGGTATCCTTTATGTTGTTTGACCAGCACACTTTTAGTCGACTGACTCATAAGATTCAGTCGGCTGAAACACCCAGAATACACTTGTGTGAGCGGCCAGCCCCCTTTCAGTCAACTGAATCCTAGGATTCAGTCGACTGATTTTTTGTCAGTCTTCTCTGTTTCCATACCTTGTTAGGGCCTTCTCCTTGAAATCCATCCTTATGCATATCTAAACATGGATTTCATATTCAACCCTTCGTTTACTAAGTTTATCTAACCCATTAGTCAAGGTTAGTGTCTTTTTCATAATCCCTTCATTCATAGCATGAATTCGGTTTTAATCTTATTTTGTTCCAACCCATAATCATTCCTTTGAATGAATTTCCAATTCCATGGCCTTATAACCATTTGGCCATACATTCCAACCAGCCGTGGAACCCATGGGTTCGGTCACACCATGGCCAAACATATGGTTTCCTTAGTCTTAATCCCATATTACTAAACCTTAAACATACCTTCTTTCACGTCTCCTTCTTTTCTTTTGGTCTGTCATTTCCTTCCTTAATCCTTCTTCTTCTTTCCTTGCTCTTCAATAATTCACCAAGTATAGAAGTGTAGGTGGGAGAGAAGAGAGAGAGAGAGAGAAGAAGAAAAATCCTTGTGTGTAAGGAAAGCAGTGATCGGCCAAGGGGTGTGTACAATCCCTTTGCTTGTGTCCTTTTGTATAATAGCTCCAACTATTCAATGATTTTATCTAACGAAGGTGCCCCTTGGTTTAACCAAGGAGTCCCTTGGCTTAAACTAAGGAGACTCTTTGACTTCCACCGAATTCATTGATTTCATTCCCTTTAGATGGAAACTCTCCATCTTCCCAACTCAAACAATATTTAAATTCAATTGGAGTCAGTTATGGTTGACCAAGTCAACCATGACATGGCCGGCCCTGCATGTGGTGACTTGGTCACTACATGGTACTTGGGTCCCATCTTGGCCATGTCACTTGATGATGTGACACCTTGTCTACTAAACTTCCATGTGATGACATGCATGCCACATGGCAATGCGACCTCACTCACATGCCACCTCACTTGATGAGGTTGATTTTATGCATTGGATTTTAATTGGTAGTTGACCCATTTACCTTTGACCTATTTACTTTAACCTTACTCAATTACTTTAGAATTAAGTTTACCCATGATCCATTGGGTCTTAATTGGGTAATTGACCCATTTATTTTAAACTTACCCAATTACTTTAAAAATCAACTCATCTATGACCCATTGGGTCTTAATTGGGTAATTGACCTATTTATTTTGCCCACCTAATATCCATTTTCAACAATTCAATCTCTAATTCATTTAATTCGCAATTCAAATGGAATATTCCAATATATTCATAAGTAAGGAAAATCCGGGGTGTTACATCTGCTACCTTCATATCTGCTACTGGTACCTTAGTACAACAATTGTCCACTGCACTTACTATTGTATCCCCTATTGGTGACAAATCACTGGGTCTAATCTACACCTCTGTAGACACTGAACTTGCTGAGTTCAGATTTAAATTCAACTATCTAGTACTCGAGATGACAGAATACGACATCATATTTGGCATGGACTAGTTGGCTACCTTCCCGGCTGGCATTAACTGTCATCTTAGCAGGGTGATATTTTGGTCACCCGAGGGAAAACGGTTTATAGTACATGCCAACAGAAAGAGCATTCCTATGACCAGGAGATTACATGAAGAAATGAACCATCTCGTACTGAACAACATCAGACTAGACAAGGCGCCAATGGCTGAACTACCTGCTATAGTGAAAGACTACGCAGGGGTATTTTCGACAGAACTCCTTGGTTTGCCTCTAAAAAGGAAAATTGACTTCGAGATTAAACTTTATCCTAGCACTACTCCTATATCATTGCCGCATTATAGGATGGCCCCAGCAGAAATGTCTGAGCTGAAGAAACAAATTGATGAGTTGCTCAGAGTAGGATGAATCCAGTGTAGCATCTCATCCTGGGGAGCACCAGTATTATTCGTACAGAAGAAACATGGTACTCTTCGGATGTGTGTGGACTACAGGGAACTGAATCTGCTGAAGGTCAGGAACAAGAAACCTTTACCCATAATTGATGATTTGTTCGATCAACTCAGAGGCTCCAGCCATTTCTCCAAGATTGATCTAATGCTAGGCTACCATGAAATCTGTGTCAGGGATGAGGACATAGAGAAGATGGCTTTCAGAACTCGGTATGACTGTATGAATATGTGGTCATGCCTTTTGGACTCACCAATGCACCAGCCGTGTTTATGGACTTGATGAACATAACCTTCCGTCCTTATCTGGATAAGTTTGTGATTGTCTTTGTTGACGATATTCTGATTTATTCCACCAGTCGGGAAGAGCATGCTGAGCATCTGAGGATAGTCCTGGACACCCTGAAGAAGAATTAGTTATACGCCAAAGCAAGCAAATGCGAGTTCTGGCTATTTGAGGTCAACTTCTTAGGATATGTCATATCAGCAGAAGGCATAGTCGTGGACCCAGATAAAGTGGCAACGGTTAGAGACTGGAAAGCTCCGAAGAATATGACCGAAATCCATAGCTTTCTGGGATTGGCTGGCTACTATCGGAAGTTTATTATGGACTTCTCCAAGATTGCGGCTCCACTCACCCTACTAACTCAGAAAGGAGTCAAATTTGAATGGTCAGACGTGTGCAACCGAAGATTTGAGGATCTGAAACAGAAGCTTACCACCGCCCCTATTTTGATTTTGCCAGAAAGAGGCAAGGGATATAAAATATACTGTGATGCATCAAGAGAAGGACTTAGGTGCTCTCTCACTCAAAGTCATCATGTGGTGGCATACTGCTCAAGGCAACTGAAAATTCATGAACGCAACTATCCCACTCATGATCTGGAATTAGTTGCAGTGGTCTTCGCTCTCAAAAGCTGGGGACACTATTTATATGGTGAGAGATTTGAAGTATTTTCAGACCATAAGAGCTTAAAGTATCTATTCGATCAAAAAGAACTCAATTTGGGACAGCGCAAATGGATGGAGTACCTACAAGATTATGAATTTGCACTGCGATATCACCCTGGCAAGGAGAACAAAGTGGTAGATTCCCTCAGTCGTATATCACATGCAACTGTGACTAGTCTAATTATGAAAGAATTGGAAATGCCAACGACCATCCGAGAGTTCAATTTGTAGATCAAAGATAGTGGGAACATGTATAATCTGATGGTACGGTCGAGTATGGTTTCCAAGATTGAACAAGAACAGTGGACAGATCTTGAAGTGGCAGAAATATGGGCTAAAATGTCGACTGGAGAGGTCATACCTGAATGGGAATTATGACCTGGACAAGGTCTCTCATTCCGAGGCAGGACATATGTGCCTCAAAGATGCAGAAGAGGGCTGTTGATCGAAGCTCATCAAACAAAACATTCTATTCATCCGGGTAGCACCAAAATGTACCATGATCTGAAGAGACATTATTGGTGGCATGGACTCTAAAGAGACGTGGATGACTTTTTCTCTCACTGCCTTACTTGTCAACAAGTCAAGACAGAACATCAGAAGCCGCCAGGACTGCTCAAACCCTTACCAGTACCCGAATGGAAATTGGAACACATTTCCATGGATTTTGTGACAGGATTGCCAAGGTCTTCAAAGGGTAACGATGCAATGTGGGTTGTGGTGGACCGTCTGACCAAGTCTAAACATTTTCTCCCAATCAAGATGACAGACTCATCTGAGACTTTGGGACGGTGGTATATCAAGGACATCATTAGGCTACATGGTATTCCCAAGACTATTGTGTCCAACAGAGATGGTCGATTCACCGGCAGGGTGTGGCAGAACGTGCAGTCAGCTACGGGAAAAAGTTTGTTAATCAACCCAACTTTTCATCCACAAACTAACGGCCAGTCAAAGAGGACAATACAAACAATGGAAGATATGCTGAGAGCCTGCATGTTAGAAGATCATCTACCACTGGTTGAGTTCTCATACAACAACAGTTAACAGGAAAGCCTCTAGTAGTTCCATTTGAGGCATTGTATGGTAGACCCTGCAGATCTCTAGTATGTTGGACAGAGGCTGGTGAACCTGCTCTTATTGGACCTGATCTAGTTGTAGAGACCACAGAACAGATCAAGGTGATACGACAGCATCTGTTCATAGCGCAGAGTCGTCGAAAGAGCTACGCTGACAAAAGAAGAAGATTTCTTGAGTTTGAAGTGGGAGACCTAGAATTATTGAAGGTCTCACCACGAAAGGGACACATGAGGTTTGGAAAGAAAAGGAAATTGTTACATAGATTTGTGGGACCCTTTCCAGTCGATGAGAAGATGGGGGAAGTGGCCTATCGTCTGATACTCCCTCCACAGTTGTCAGGATTGCCCGATGTATTCCATATTTCCATGCTAAGGAAGTACAACCCTAACCCATCGCATGTACTAAATGTGCAAGACATAGAATTGCAAAGCGACGTATACTACGTCGAAAGACCCGTCAGAGTGATTGAGATGGAACAAAATGTGTTACAGAATAAAGCGATTCCGTTCGTCAAAGTGGTATGGTCCGACACGGTAATGGAGAAGCCACTTGGGTACTTGAATCAGAAATGAGAGCAAATCATCCTAAGCTATTTGTGTAATTTGTTTGAAACCCTACTTCGCTCGATTTTCGGAACGAAAATTTCAAAAAGAGGGTAATATTGTAACACCCGGATTTTCCATAGATTATAATATATATTGGATTGACCCATTTGGATTTCAATTTAATGGAATTTGAAATTAAAAGTGGAAATTGACATTAGATGGGCAAGAAATGGGTTAATTATCCAATTAAGACCCACTGGATCATGTGTGAGCTTGATTTTAAAGTAATTGGGTAAGTTTAAAGTAAATGGGTCAATTACCCAATTGGGACCCAACGGGTCAAAGTGAACTTGATTTTAAAGTAATTGGGTAAGTTTGAAGTAAATGGGCCAATTACCCAATTAAAACCCAATGGATCCTAGATGAGATTAATTGGGTAAGTTTAATTAAACTATTTGAATTGAATAATTAATGTATTTAATCCATTAAAATCCACCTCATCAAGTGAGGTGGCATGTGAGTGATGTGGCATTGCCATGTAGCATGCAAGTCATTACATGGAAGCCTAGTAGACAAGGAGGACACATGGTCAAGTGACGTGCCCAAGGTGGGACCCGAATGCCATGTGGTGACAAAGTCACCACATGCATGGCTGGCGAAGACATGTTGACTTGGTCAACCACCTAGTGAGTTCAAGTCTTGAGTTTAAGACTAAATTGCTCGAGTTGAGTTGGGAAGGTGAAGAGCTTTCATCTCAAAGGGCATGAAGCCAGGAGGCTCATTGGAAGTCAAGGGGTTTTATTGGTTTAAACCAAGGGTCTCCTTGGTTAAGCCAAGGGACACATGGGTTAGACAAACCAAAATGAGGGAGAGTAAAAGGCCTAAGGTTGTTACATAAAACACACCAATCAAAGGGACTGCTCACATCCCTTGGCCGACTCTCCCTTTTTATCAAAGAGAATTCCCTCATCTTCTCTCCTCTCTCTCTCCCACCCACACCTCTGTACTTGGAGAATCTGTGAAGAGCAAAGGAAGAAGAAGGATAAAGGAAGAAAAGACAGATTAAAAAGAAAAGAAGGAGACGGAAATAAGGTGTGTTTTTAGCTTAAAAACATAGGAATCATTCAAAGGAAACCATACATTTGGCCATGGTATGGTTGAACCCATGGGTTCCGTAATGGGTTGGAATGGATGGCCAAATTGTATTAAGGCCATGGAGTTGGAAATCCATTCAAGGAATAATAATGGTTTGAAACAAAAGGTAAGGTGATATTTGAATCCATGTTATAATGATACAAAGATTAAATGAATTATGGAAAATATCCTAGCCTTGGCTAGTGGGCAGAGTAAGTTCACAAAGAAAAGGGTTGAAGATGAAATCCATGTGTAAGAATGATAAGGATAGATTTCATGGAGAAAGGCTTTACAAAATAAGCAAATAAAAAGGATTGACAAAAAGTTAGTCGACTGAACTGGTGCTAGCCGAGCAAACAAGGGTAATTTGGGAGTTTCAGTCGACTGAAAGTGGGCTGGCTGAACACATAAGGGATATCTGGGTGTTTCAGCGGACTGAATGCTATGATTTAGCTGACTAAAAGTACACTGTTAAGCACATAAGGTGTCTATTGGTATTTCAGCCGACTAAATCTAGGATTCAGTCAATTGAACATAGACGTACCAAACAAGTAAGTGATCTGGTGTGTTTCAGCCTACTGAATCTTGTGGCTCAGTTGACTAAAGGTATGCTTACCGAACACGTAAAGGGTTTTGTTGATAATTCAGCCAACTGAATCTTTGATTCAGTCGACTACATGTATACTGGCCGAACACACAAATGATCTGATCCAAAGTCAGCCGACTGAATTAGTGATTCAGTTGACTTATGTAATACCCTAGATTTTTCAATATACCAATATTTACGAAAATGCCATTGGATTTATAAATTGAAGGGTTATGATCATAGATGAGAAAAATGGTGGGACCGTTGCTCAATGTACTTGTATAAGGATTAAATTAAGTTAAATGGGTAAGGTACATTTATTTGGGTCAAAGTGATTAAATGGGTCAAAGGACCCAATTGGGACTCAATGGGGTCATTGTGGACATGATTAATCATTTGGTGAGTTCAAAGCTTAATTGGGTTAAGTTTAATTAAATGTTTGAGTTTGGATTGAGATGAAATAAATGATGGAGTTTAGTTGAGTTGAATTTATAAGTTGAGTTACATTAAATTAAATGAATGAGTTGAGTTGGGTGAGTTAAATAAATGAGTTGGATGGAATAATTATTTTAAGTGAGTGAAGTGTGTGTAAGAGAGTGGTGTGTGCTGTTTGCAAGTTTTAAAACAATGAAAACGTTGGTTGCATGGTTATCCCATGCATGTAACTCCTAAGATAGGGATGAATGATAATGGCGTTATATGGGAGTTATATAAGTGAGAAGTGTATTTCAAATTCAAGTCCATATGCATGTTGGAATGTCATGAGGGTTTATTCCATGGGGCAGCCAATGGAGGGACGGTGAAGCACATGGGAGTTTCATTTTAAGATGAAACCCCCACATGAAGATTTGAATGTAGGATGGCGGTTTCATTAGGCTAACAAAGGCTAGCCATTGGAGTGGGAGTTTCATTTCCATATGAAACTCTCACATGCAAGGATAATGAGAGATGAATGATGGAGGGAATGTATACAACAAAGACATGCATGGAGCTGTTGGAACATGGAGAGTTTTATTTCAAAGGTGAAACCCCAAGGAATGTATTAAGCAAATGGGGGTTACAATTGGGTTCACACTTGAAGAAGTTTGCATCTAGGGCAGCCAAGAGCCAAAACCGTTGGAGGGTTTCATCTCAAGGATGAAACCCCCACATGAAATAAGTTATGGAAATGAAGGAGGGGAGTTACAAATGGTAAACTCTAGAGACAATACCAAGGACGGTTTGTATTAGACAAAGGATTCTCATTGCTATCTCTCTCTCTCTCTCTCTCTCTCCCTCTCACTCTTAGCCGACCAGCAACCTAAGAAAGAGAAGATCAGACATTTGGAGAATTTTATCCCCTCTTGGCCGTTCCTCTCAAGTCAAAGACTTGGGTGTTTTCATCCCAAGTTTCTCTCTCATTTTCTATCTCAAGTCTATACCTTGGCCGAATTATTCCAAGGAGGTTACAGCAAGGTTAGTCTTAGCTAGGAGAACAAGAAGGAAGGAGGAAGGCTAAGGATCTAAGGAGAGCAAAAGGAACGGAAGAACAAGCAAGGATCAAATCGGTGGAGTCGCGGAAACGGTAGGTGTTCTATAACTTTTATTTAGTAAGATAACCAAAGAAACATGATCAGTCCATGGTATGTCCAAATCTTAAAAAGGGATGTACAAAAACCATTGAGTATGAAAAGGAGGTGATTAGGTTTGGCCATGATGTATGGCCAAACCCATCAAAGGGTATTATCATGGCTAAGAGGTTTAAAGGAAGAGGTAAAGGAACCATAGGGTTCGGCCATGAGTATGGCCGAACCCCATGGAAGAAAATGAATGGATAATGATGTATAAAAAGGATAAGAAATGGATCATAGGGTTCGGCCACTTGGATGGCCGAACCCCATGAAAAGACTTGGTGAATTTTTTAGGGTGTTTGAGAGATAAAATCCATATTATGTAATGAAGGTATTAAAGGGTTTAAAATGGAGATAAGTTTACTGTTTTGGAACAGCTATGGCATGGCTGAACCATGTTAATGTTATGGCTAAGTTGCTGATCAAAACCATGGACAAATATTGGAGGGTTTACATGAAGGAAACCATAGGGTTCGGCTAAGTGTATGGCCGAACCCCATGGACTGTTTTCATGGATTAATTAGGGTAAGATCATGGTTGGAAATTATGGATGATGATATGTTCTTAATTTAAGAATCAGATATGTATACCTATGGACTTAGTATCAGTAAATAACCAATCATGATAGATGATGGAATATGGGATAAAAATCCATAGGGTGAGGTTCGGCCATGTAGTATGGTCGAACCCCACCAATGATCATTTGGTGGACTTAGTGCTAATTTATAATATATTGGAGATGGGTTAATGAAGGATTTAAAGGACAAAAACTAAGTGGTGAGGTTTGGCCATGTTGTATGGCCGAACCCCACTAAGGTGGTTTGGATATGGACCTTGGTTTTTAAGAAAATTAAGCAAAGGTTAGTATAGTGGCATTATGGTAAATATGGATGAAATGATCAAAGATGAAATGATCATAGGATTGGAAAAATGGACCAAAATCAAAGTGGTAAGGTTCGGCCATGTTGTATGGTTGAACCCTACCAAGGTTCATTTGGAGGATTAGGTTATTTGGATGCTTTTGGGTTAAATAAAAAAAGAGACCAAAGTTTAAATGGGTGAGGTTCGGCCATGGAGTATGGCCGAACCCGACAAAGTGGTTTTTGGGACTTAGGCTTAGTTGGTAATCATATGGTTAAATGTTTGATTTACTGTTATATAAATAGGGCCACGGGACTTGCTTGAACGGTGTACGAGTTGTGAATGGGTGACGGTTTAAAAGAACGGTCAACCTAAGTGAACATTGTGTAGGTTTCCTACCTTTTTGTAACCACTCATATACGTGATGTTTTATTGTAATTTTGATGGTTTATGTGCTAAGTTATCGTGTTTCAAAGTAGTTTTGTATGGTAATATGTATGTATAAATGGCATGACATCATGGACATCTCATGCATGGCATGGGGTGGTGATTATGGAAACCGGAGGCCACACTCCGTCGGGGCATCCGAAAGACCACTGTGGGGTACCTTGATGATGAGAATCCCATCAAGAGGAATCCGGAGGCCACACTCCGTCGGGGCGTCCGAAAGACCACTGTGGGGTACCTTGATGATGAGAATCCCGTCAAGAGGAAGCTATGTATAATTGTGATGGGTGGGACTTATTACATGTGCATTTCATACATAGCATTGTTTTATGGGATTTTGATAAACGTGTATTATTCTATTATTTGCATGTTTTTATACTAACCTTGTGGTAGCCCTAATCGGAAACACTGCTGGGCGCGTTGATCTAACGCCCTATCTCTATCCTTTGTGGATGACGCAGGGAAGGGGAAGAAAGAGGATCGTGAAGAAAACCAAGCATAGGAGCTTGGGTTTTGAATGGACCTTGACTTATGGATTGATCCATGGACTTTTATGTATGGACTTTTATTTAAGTTTATTTGGGACAATGTAATTTGATAGTTAAATGATGTTGGCATGTAATAATGTAGTTAATTAGTTACTATGGTTTGGTTTATTTTGGATGGTTTGGATGAACGTTTAGTTAAGGTAAATTCGGTAACTTTGGATATTTCTATGACTTGTACTTGCTATCTAAATTGCTATTTAAAATGGAGTAGTCATAGGATCTATTATAACCATCAGTTAGTTTCAGTTTAAGTTTATTCTGCAAGTTTATTGTACCATGTGTGGATCGATTCTTATGGTCTTAGTCCATACACACATGGGCTTGGGCAGTTAAGGGTTGGACTTTAGAAGTCCGAACTTAACTCGCGTCATGACACTCCGCCCCGATCACTAGATTATTATTAAAAATAAATAAACTCTGATAATTAGAGTGAAAAGGGCAGGGTGTTACAACTTAAAGTGTGTTGACCGAGAACATAGAAGATTTGACCCTGATTCAGTCGGCTGAAAGCATGCGGGTAAAACACAGATGGTATTTAAGTGTGATTCAGTCGATTAAATTGAAAAGTTTAATTTTTTAGATGATTTTCCAGATGCTTCTATTTATCTGGTAGGCTATAAGGAGTGATGGAATTAAAAAGGAAAATCAAATTAATTTATATATGTGAAAGAATTTATTAAGGTAAAGAGATTCACAAAGGAGTTGTGATTCGTCTCGACGTGATCGTTAACATTATCTTCACAAGACAACAAGGATAGTGTACTGGACGTTGGTAGGATTCCAACCTTATTGAGACACTATGGATTATATACGACACTGGTTTTTATTCCAAATATGATGTTTACTTTGATTAAACAAATAGTATATGTTTATGAACTGGTTTTCAATGATATTATGTAATTTGATATGAAATGGCATTCTTGCATTTACTATTTCATTCATGGATGGGAGGGAATACATATGACCAGCAAGCCAAATTATGAATGATTCAGACATAATTTGGGCTTGAGATTAACTTGTATGAAGCTATGTAAACTGTTGAGAGTTTGGCCTTGTCCAGGATTGCTAGAAATAGGTACAACGTAATTTGGGCCAAAGAGCTCCTGGGTAGACAGTCCCGAAACCCTGCGCAGAGGGAGGAGTCCACACTCCATCGATAATTCTGATTGACATATGTGGGGAGGTATACAATGACCTGGTGGTACCGTCACAAAACACTGCGGACGTAATTGGCCAAGGGAACACCTTGATATGGCGATTTATCAAGGAAACTATTTATGTATGATGTGATTCGATATGGAGATTGGGTGAGTAATCATTTGGTATTGACACCCATGACATGACACATAAGTAAGCATGATTATGATATGGACCTCATGCATTGTTTTTACTACTTATGAGATGTTTTACAATTATGATATGATTTTATATTACTCATATGTGTCTTATAACCCTACTTGGAATGCCTACTGGGCATGTTGACTAATGCCCTACTTCTACCCTATAGATGATGGAACAGGGAATGACAAGGAAACGGACATGAGACATGAAGGGAGCCAGGTGTAGGAACTTGGAATGAATGAAGTTTAATTTATTTAGTTTTTGATGTTTATGATGTATTGGGAGGACTGATATTTTGGACTGTAATAACTTAGGCTTATTTGCTATGGCTTGATAATTTTAATGTTTTTATTTGTAGTTATATGGTGATTATTTTCCTTGCTTAGTGATGACATGATATGGATAACATATTATTCATATATTCTTTTCGTAAGTATTAAGAAAATCGTGTGAAATGTATTAGTGGACATAGTTCACGCACACGTAATTGGTGGCCATTTAAGTGTCGGGTTTTGGAAACTAGAACTTGACTCGCGTTGTGACGACCTGCTCTCTCTCATTAATTTTTTTTAAAAAAAATATACTCTGATTTGTGCCGAGTGAAACAGGGCGGCGCGTTACAATTATACACATTGCGCACAAGCATCGATAATCAAGGTCTATGTAAAGGGTCATAATCTTAGTGTGATCGCTTAATGAAATTATCACACTAAACAAGTCTCTTGATAAACATTCTGCTATACTTTAAATCAATAAATTTGTAAACACCTTTAAAACACCATTAAAAATTAGATGATTTTTTAGATTCTTCGTTTATCTGGCAGGTTGTAAAGAGTGATGAAATTAAAATAGAAAATCAAATTAATTTATATATGTGAAAGAATTTAATAAGGTAAAGAGATTCACAAACGATTTGTGATTTGTTTCTACATGGTCGTTAAAATTATCTTCACAAGACAACAAGGATAGTATATTGGACGTTGGTAGGATTCCTACCTTATTGAGACCCTATAGATTATATATGACACTCGTTTTTATTTCAAATATGATGTTTACTTTGATTAAACAAATAATATATGTTTATGAACTGGTTTTCAATGATATTATGTAATTTGATATGAAATGGCATTCTTGCATTCATTATCTCATTCATGGCATAGGAGGGAATACATATGACCAACAAGCCAAATTATGAGCGATTCGGACATAATTTGGGCTTGAGACTAGCTTGTATAAAGCTATGTAAACTGTTGAGATTTTGGCATTGTCCAGGATTGCTAGAAATAGGTACAGTGTAATTTGGGCCAAAGAGCTCCTGGGTAGATAGTCCCAAAACCCTGCGCAGAGGGAGCAGTCCACACTCCATCGGTAATTCCGATTAACATATGTGGGGAGGTATAAAATGACCTGGTGGTGCCATCACAAAACACTGCGGATGTAATTGAACGAGAGAACACCTTGATATGGCTATTTATCAAGGAAACTATTTATATATGATGTGATTGGATATGGAGATTAGGTGAGTGATCATTTGGTATTGACACCCATGACATGACACATAAGTAAGCATGATTATGATATGGACCTCATGCATTGTTTTTACTACTTATGAGATGTTTTACAATTATGATATGATGTATCTATCTTGATTTTATATTACTCCTATGTGTACTATAACCCTACTTGGAATACTTACTGGGCATGTTGACTGATGCCCTACTTCTACCCTATAGATGATGGAATAGGGAATGACAAGAAAACGGACATGAGACATGAAGGGAGCTAGGCGTAAGAACTTGGAATGAATGAAGTTTAATTTATTTAGTTTTTGATGTTTATGATGTATTGGGAGGACTGATATTTTGGACTGTTATAACTTAGACTTATTTGCTATGATTTGATAATTTTAATGTTTTTATTTGAAGTTATATGGTGATTATTTTCCTTGCTTAATGATGACATGATTATGGATAACATATTATTCATATATTATTTTCGCAAGTATTAAGAAAATCGTGTGAAATTTATTAGTGGGCTTAGTTCGCGCACACGTAATTGGTGGCTATTTAAGTGTCGGGTTTAGGAAACTCGGATTTGACTCGCGTTGTGATGACCCGCTCTCTCTCACTAATTTTTTTAAAAAAATATACTCTGATTTGTGCCGAGTGAAAAAGGGCGGTGCGTTACAATTTTACACATTGCGTACAAGCATCGATAATCAAAGTCTATGTAAAGGGTCATAATCTTAGTGTGATCGCTTAATGAAATTATCACACTAAACAAATATCTTTATAAACATTTCGCTGTACTTTAAATCAAGAAATTTGTAAACACGATTAAAACTGGGATTGACCTATTAACCCCCCCTCTCTCTCTCTCTCATGTCACTCAGGCTGTTCTGGCATTGTGTAAAGGGTAGTTTGAATTGGTATCAGAGCTTGGTGCTTTTGAGAAAGAATCTAACCATCCGAATTGATCCGTGCTAAAACAATGGCTATAAGAGAAAGCGATGATATTTCCAAGACTCTGTTTTTGATGAAAAATCGAATGAAGAACAATAAATATTTTCATCATAAAACATAGTTGGGAATAGGTGAATAGAAAGTGGTATGTACCTATGGAAGAGGTATTGGGTAAACCTTCAACTTCCATGGCCGCTAAGCCCAAAGACCAAAATTTCCTGGACAAACGATGAATAAGTTATGCACGAAAACCAAACATATGTAGCATTCATCAGTGTTGTTTCATGACATGCTGTCAAAATATTTAAAAGACATGAAACAATAAAAGAGGCTGAAAGAATCCACTGAAAAATGCTTCTTATAGCCCAATGGATATCATCACCTATCAATAAATTTGTGAGCTGAAAAATATAAGTGATTGGTTAATTTCATCCATTGAAAAAATCCAAGCTGTAACCTTTAAGAGAAGAAGAGGACTGAGGAAGGAACTTGAAGAAGGTAGTAACCTCCAAGTATCCTATAAGGCCATGTGTCAAGATATTTTAGAGACTAACATCATGGTATAAAATCTGGAATGTGGAACCATATGATCAAATGGGAAGGCACCCATGGCTAAAACCAGATTTGACAAAAGGCCATCATGAAATTTTGAACTTAGATTCCAAGTCTCACAATGTTATGTACATATTCAAATGGAAAACAAGACTATGTTCTTAGCATATTCTTGTTCAGCTTGCTTCATTTCATTTTCCTGTTTAAGTACATAAGTAAGAAACACTAGAAACTCATTAGAGGTGTTAGTCCCAGAACATAAATATTCATTCATAGACTAAATAAGATTTGTATTTAAGCTCCCCCATACTTCTTGATTTCGTAGTGACCAACACTCCCCATAGTTTATCCAATCTATCTGTGTTGAAAAGATTTCTCCCCCAATCTTATTTGAGTTTGATCTCTCAAACTCCAAGCATAGACATTCTCCCTATGTCCTGTAACGCCCCGCCCTTTTCGAGAAATATCAGAATGTCATTTGTTTTTTTAAATAATAATAATAAAACATCGAAAGAGAGCGGGCGGCGTCAAGACGCGAGTTAAGTTCAGACTACTCAAGTCTGAACCTTAACTGGCCACCCATATGTACATGGACTAGACCATGATAATGAATCACACATGGAACTAACTACAACATGCGGAATAAACTAGACTATTTGCAGAATAGAATGACTAGATAGCAAGTAACAGTCTCAAATATTAATTAACATAAATCAACCATTCCAAGGTACTAACCTAATCAAACCATAGCAAGTATTAACTTATTACATGTCCATCAAAATATAATTCAAATGACAATAGATAAATAATCCTGTTCATCATGCAAGCACTTAGGCTTGGCTCCCCTCCCGGTCATCAACCTTCTCTTTCCCTTTCCTTGTACCTGCATTCTCTTCTGAGGATAGAATTAGGGCGTTAGATCAACGCGCCCAGTAGGTTCCCAAATCAGGGCTACCACATGATTAGCATATAAAACATGCATATATATCATAGTACATGATTAGTCAAAACAGGTAAAACAATGCTATGAAGTATGCACATGTAATGAGTCTCTCCCATCATGTACATTCATAGCCATCACTTGACGTGCCTCGCACCGTCAAGGTAAATCACAATACACTTTCCATCTCTTCATCATTGAGTTGATTCATATCACCTATTAGTCCTCCTGGCGGGACTCTCATCACCTAAGGAGACCAATGTGACTATGATCCTCATGTTACTCTTCCTGGCGGGACTCTAATCGCCTAAGGAAGACGTAACCCATAATTGCAACACTGTAGAACCTCAGTTATCATCCCATGTCCATGCATGAGATGCCCATGCTTTGTATGCCATTTGTAAATGCATAACATATCATTCGAAACCACATAAAAATATACAAAAGTCTCATAAAGAACACTAGGGTAAAAACTGTGGTTACAAGTAGGTAGGAAACCTACTTAAACTTTGCTTAAGTGTCCGTTCCTTTTTGAGCTTCACCCGGTCACGACTCGCACGTCGTTCAACTTCGTCACCTTGTGATGTAACAATAACTAAATCATACTATCATTTAAAAGTCCATTCACATATAAGACCCAAACATCTTGTAAGTCCTTTGATCAATCCCTTCATTTGGCTTGTATTCACAGATTTGCCATTGGTCTAACCAATGTCTAATCTTGCTCATAATCAAAGTTCATAAAAGTAATCTACCTTAGTGGGGTTCGGCCATACAACATGGCCGAACCTCACCACTTTTTTTTTTAATCCTTTACACCTTTCATACATCAATCTTCATTTTGATTTTTAACCAATCAAATTACAAGTTAGCCACTAGGTCTACTAAATGACCACTAGTGGGGTTCGGCCATACTACATGGCCGAACCTCACCATACTGATTTTGTCTCTTCTTTCATCATATATAGTGGCTGGTTATTTACATATCACTAAGTCCAAAGATAAATCCATATGTTTACTTAATCCAACTCATACAAACATATCATAATCTCCAACAAAACAATCTATGGGGTTCGGCCATTCATATGGCCGAACCCTATGATCCTCCTACTCAATGATCCCATCATTTGTTTACAATCTAGGCTCTACTTAACTATATGGTTCAGCCATCCCATGGCTAACCCAAAACAGTAAGCTTAATTCCATTTAACACACATAAGAAAACCCATAAACTTGGTCCATTCATCCCAAAAATAGCCCCATGGGGTTCGGCCATGCACATGGCCGAACCCAATGGTTCTCTTGATCTGATTGATCCATCAATTACCCATGATTATTCATGGTTTAATCATGCTAACTCAACCATGACATATACATGTTTCAGCTACATAAAACATCCACCAAAACAGTAAATTCATCTTCACCACATCACATCAATTACATACATGGGGTTCGGCCATCCAAGGTGGCCGAACCCTATGTCCATGTTTTGGTCTTTCAAACATGTTTTAAGTGTTATTTAAACATACAATATCAGTATCATATTACTGCATTTATACCTCTTAGAAACCTATCCAAATAAATTCATCCACTTGTCCCAAAAGACCATAATATTTCATGGGATTCGGCCATCCAAGATGGCCGATCCAAATGGTCCATATTATCAATTTTAATCCACTGTTTAAACCCATGTTAACTTCAGTCCTTATGTCATTCAAATCCATGTTTTTAACCCTTTCTAAAACATGCATTTGAATCTTATGTAAAACCCAAAAACAGTCCACCAAAGCTCTATGGTTTCCATGTTTCAAAACATGGAAACCAACCATTCTTTTACATGGGGTTCGGCCCTCCATGGTGGCCGAACCTAATGGTTATTTTTACCATTTTAAATCCTCCATTAATCAAGGTTAAACATTGGTGTATTCGGCCATGACCATGGCCCAATACATACCCCACTTGTTTCATGTTATTAAACCAAAATAACACATAGATACTTACCAAATTTTCCAAACTTCCTTCTTGCCTTTGATCCTTGGTTACTCCCTTTTATTTCTTCTTTCTTTCCTTAATTCCTTGCTGGTTTATACTTGATTAACTGGTGCCAAAAACCTCTGCTGTTCAGCCAAGAAAACAATTGGAGAGAGGGAGAGAGAGATGGGAATTCTTGGATTTCCTTGTGTGAAAAACGGCCAAGTATGGTAATGTTTTTCTTTTGTAGTTTCAGCCCCCAACTCCCATTCATCCTCCATCAATTAATTTTGTTAAAACTGATGGGGCATTGGGTGTTAACCAAGACACCTCTTGGTGCCAAACGTTGCACCCCTTGGTAATGGAACAATGGATCCATTCAATGGATAGGTGCCGCCCAACCTTGGTGTCTTTTGGCTTTGCCAAAGCACCCCTTCATACCAACGGCTGAGATTGATTCTGATCAAGTGTTGTGTGAGATTACAACTCATTTCCATCTCCTATTGACTCACTTAACTCGGGATATTTTTATTCTAAACCAACTCATCCAACTCATCATATTTAATGCTCCGTATTTGAGTCAACTCTTTTCTTAAATCAAACTCATTTCAAATCAGTCTAACTCAAGCTGAATTAACTCACACTTGAGTTCAATTGAAGGCCCACATGATCATCCGTGGTCAAACTAGTCAACCCGACCCGTTGGGTCCCCCTTTAGCTCCTTGACCCGTTTTTGACTCCATGACCCAATTATGGGTATTTTGGTCATTTGTGATTGGTTTTTACATGTACATCAAGCCTACCCATTTTTGCTATAACTGATTTCCTATCAGTTCAGCTTAACCTCATTTAATTTGAGTTTACACAATGGTCAAATCATCCATTTTGACCCATTGGGTCTAATTGAGCCATTTGACCCATTTAGCCATTTTCGACCCAATTGATGTACATTACCCATCCAATCAAACTTGACATTCATAATGTGCTCATATAATCTTAATTTGAGCAATGGGCCCCACCATTTCCTTACTTAACAACACAAAATAATTAATTTAACAACTCAGGGGCATTTTTGTAATTTTCCACTTCATTGAGAAATTGGGGTGTTACATGTCCATTGGTTTTGATGTCATAGACATTCTCTCTATGTCCATTGGCTTTGATGTCTTCTAGGTTCTACTAATTTCTCCCCCATTTTATCATTCAATTGACAAAGATTAGCAGGCAGACATCGAGATTTAAGCACTCACCCGTGCTTCTCTGCATTTAGTGCTTGACTAGGTTTTACTTAAACTCATGGTTTTCCCTTTTGGTTTAATGTGCACATCTTGTGTATCAATATTAGTTTGTCCCTGCACAAACTAAGATTTATGCTTTGGTGATTCTCTAGCATTCCTAGAGTCTTTTTTCCATTCTTCAAGCTATCTTCCTTAGATTTCTCTACCTAGTTCCCATAAGTTGTCATGACCAGTGACAGGTGCTAATCAGCACATATTTTGTGCTCCCCCATTCTCCAAAGTATGTATAATTTCACAGCTAGATCTCTATCTCCCTAACAACCTACATGTTAGTCAATTTTACAAAAGTCGTAAGATAGAAGACAGAAATGCATCAAATCAGCATGCATACTAAAATAAACCATATCATTTCATTGATTAGTAGATCAGTACAAATGGTTTAGGAGAAGGGGCATCAAAATATCAAAGGTATAGTTTTTCAAGGGATACATGAAAAACTATCCTAAGCTGATTTATGAGGAAGATGTTCGTTGAGATCTAGGAGCAATATCCTCTTCGTGGAGTTTTTGGACAACCACCTTGATCTTGTATACTAATTCTTCAAGGTCATCCATGCTCCTTTCAAGCAAGGAGATTATTTCATCAAGAGGGATCTTCCTTTGTTTAAGAGATTGAAACGCTCTCAAATATACCTCAGACATGCATTCTGCTTCCTCTTCAGGATCCTCGATTATAATCACTTCTTTTTCAGCTCCAAGGTCTGGTACAGTATTTGAGACAGGGGTCTTTCTACGATTAGTATTCTTCCAAGCAGAACCGACAACACTAGATTCAGGAACATTCCGTGCGAACCTAGGTGATCTCTTGAGGAAATGGTGTTTGGACTCAGGGATTTTTCCGGTGGTCGCAGTCCAAGATTTAGTTATCTCCTTTTTCGGCATGGTTGGTAGAGAAGAGCTGACCAAGGCTTTTTCGATCACTAAATCTCACAAATACCGTGACACCGTTGATTCTGGAAATGAAGGCAGCAAAAACATTAAGGTTTTCCGAGGAGATTTTGCTCCGGGAGGTCCTAAAGGCTGGTCTAGGGCACGAGAGGGGAGAGGGAAATCGTCAGAGCACAGCGAGAGAAGAAACAATGATTTGAACTAATCAATTGCTTTCGTCGAATTTTTAATTTTAACTTACTTTTTCTGACTCACCGATCGGTCGGGACCAACGACCTGTTTGTGTTGATATGTCGATAAGTTTCGACCTGTCTCACTTTGTGATTTTCTCCCCTTTCAGACAGTGTTCTGAAATCCACCAGTACCGACCTATCTGTACCTCCGACTAGTCTATCCTTCGACCTGGGTTTTACAGTGACGGAAAACTTGGTATGTTTTTGTCTGTGGTTGTGATGTTCATAGTTCTTCAACCTTTGCTTATACACCTTTTAATGTTAGTAATGATACATACATTCACACCATATTTGTGCCATTTGAAGATTCGATTCACCCTTCTAAAAGTAGGCACAAACCATGGATTACGGATCTCTTTTCTGGATCCAAATCAATCCAAGATTCTTGGACACATTTAATTCATCAAGTTAAGTATATTGTCCAAGTGTGTGATGTAATGAGATGCGATATTTCCAGGCTTTAGCAAGGCAAGACATTTATGAACATAATTCATTCCTCATAATTTACAGATTGATGTACATAGGAATGAGACTCAAAGCACATTAGTCATACATTCATTTCCTGATTTGAGTACGGATCAAGCATACATGAATAAGGTATGACCCTACACACACAGTTCTTATGCCTTTTTCATGTTATTATCCAAAACATGATAAAATATTTTACCATTCTTTCAAGGGAGCTTCATTTCCTTGAAAAAAGCTGGTACTTAAACGTATTATTCAATTATTACTTTTGGTTGGCCACACCAAAACAAAATGTCCATTTAATCGACATAGAGTATATTTCATTCCACATGAGATTCACAAGTTTTAGAGCCTTGGAATGCAACGAAACTGTGTATGTGTATTAAACCAGTTTTAATCACATACATAGCCTATACATGATGTAATGCACATACTACATTTATTTTCTAAAGATGTACAAATCACATGGCATATGAAATGAAATGAGATACGTATATTCCAATACAAGAGTGCATACCAACGTGTACATATAAGTATCTTGTATAAAATTTATCCAACAATCAAATAAGAACATGGATTAAAAACAAGATACATGATGATTCCAAAACATGTTTCAAATGTGGTACCAACAATGGTATCCCTTCACACATTTGAACCTAACATTGTGAGACTTGGAATCTAAGTTCACAATTCCGTGATGGCCTTCTGTCAAATCTGGTTTTAGCCATGGGTGCCTTCCCATTTGATCATACGGTTCCACATTCCAGATTTTGTACCATCATGTTGGTCTCTAAAACAACTTGGTAGATGGCCTTATAAGATACTTGGAGGTTACTACCTTCTTCAAGTTCCTTCCTCGGTCCTCTTCTTCTCTTAGAGGATACAACTTGGACTTTTTCAATGGATGAAATTAACCAATCACATATATTTTTCAGCTCACAAATTTATTGATAGGTGATGATATCCATTGGGCTACAATAGGCAATTTTCAGTGGATTCTTTCAGCCTCTTTTGTTGTTTCATGTCTTTTAAATATTTTGACAGCATGTAATGAAACAATATTGATGAATGCTACATATGTTTGCTTTTCATGCATAACCTATTCATCATTTGTTCAAGCAGTTTTGGTCTTTGGGGTGAGTCATCATGGAAGTTGAAAGTTTACCCAATATTTCTTCCATAGGCACAAACCACTTTCTACTCACTTATTTCCAACTATGTTTTATGATGAAAATATTTATAGTTCTTCATTCCATTTTTCATAAAAAGCAGAGACTTAGAAATATCATGGCTTTCTCTTATAGCTATTGTTCTAGCACAGATTAACTCGGATAGTTAGATCTTTTCTCAATAGTACCAAGCTCTGATACCAAATGAAAGTTACATCATGATTGACCCAAGGGGGGGGGGGGGGGTGTTGGCGGGAAGAATAGGTCAATCCAATTTTTCATGGTGCTTAGAAATTTCTTGATTTAAAGTGCAGCCGCATGTTTATCAAGAGATTTATTTAGTGTAATAATTTCATTAAGAGATCACACTGAGATTATGACCTTTTACATAAACTTTGATTATCGATGCTTGTGCGCAATGTGTATAATGAGATAATCAATATGCAAAGTGATGTATGTTAAGAAGAGTACTTAAATATTAAATACAAACACGCATAGATAAAACACCACAAGACGAATTTAAAGTGGTTCGGTTAGCCAACTTACATCCACTCTTAGGACTCACTCAACCTTGAGTTATCCCCAAAATCCACTAAGTGGGGACTTACACCCTCACAATTAGAGTAGGAATTCCACCTCAATCAATCGGCTGGGAATTTCACCCAGCACTTTCAAATAGGAATTCCACCTATCCATTTGGCCAAGAGTTCCACCCACCTCTATGCCGGAGACACCGCTCAAGAATTTTTTATAAAAAATAGAGGGTTTACTCTAGGAATTGGAACGGGGTTCCAATCAATTGATGAGGTGGAAGTCCTAATCTATTTGTAAGGGTGTAAGTCCCCACATAGTGAATTCGGGATAGCCCAAGGTTGGGTGAGTCCTTAGAATGGATGTAGGAGGGTTTACTCCGAACGACTACACATTGGTCTTATGGTGTTAGAGCTTATTGTGTGATTGTTCTTTCATTGGCACACTCTCTTATCACACACTTGATTAATCTAATTAATCCACAGAAAATCATTTGATTAATCAAGAAATTTTAAAGGACCAACAAAATTGGTGATTGTCCTATTCACCCCTTCTAGGGACAATCTTGGACTCATGTTCTATCCCCCCTGAGAACTTTCACAACTTAATTGATGAGTTGAAATAAAAATTAAATCAAATTTTTTTTTTTTAATATGAATCAACAAAAATACTTTAATCAAATCAAATACACCATTTCTAAAACACTCAAATTTTAATCTCTTAAAATAACTTTAGTCTCTAACTTTTTGTGACATTTAAAATTATATGAAATTTATAAAAACTAATTTAATTAAAAATATCTATACTTAATTTTTGGATCAAGTGACCAACCCAAAACTCAAATATTAATTTTTTTGTCACACTCATATCACAAGTCAAGTTTAAGATTGTTTGAGTTTGTACCAGCATAGATAATAATTTAAATTAGCAAATATGCAGGGAAGGTTGGAATAAGAACTAATGAAGTTTATCATGTTTTATATCTATTAATTTCATATATTTTTAAGAATTTTAAGCTTAAAAAATGTAAAGAGAAACTTTTTTTCTCATGTAATTTTTTTTTTTATCAAGATACTTACCAAAAAAAAGTATACTTAGAAATAGTATTTATAAAAAAGTTAACTTTAAAAAATTCAAGCATGATTTGGAGCTATGTTGCATCTGTTGATATGTTTGAAGATTAAAGATAGTTCTGTCCGTTTTTTTACTTTAGTGGGCTATGTGGTACAGTTACATGGAAGTATGAACACTCCCACACTCCCACGTAGTGGTTGCCATTGGGAGACTTCAGGGATTTCTCTCATGCTAGAGTCCAACATCGACTAAAACTAAAAGTAAGGAGAGGACTGATGGGTATAAAAAACGGAGGTCGCAGTGAGAATATACACTCTTCTCCGACTGATGTTTAGGATGGGCCGGCGCTTTGGGGCTGTTTTTTAAAAAAATAAGTACATTAATTTTTAAATATAATGGCCCACGGGTCACGAGTCACGATTTTACTAGCTAAACCGTGTTGACCCACGAGTTGCAAGGGTTTTTTTTTAGTTCACCTTAGAAGATTTTTTAACAGAACCGAACCGTGAAGGTGGTGGTTGGGGTCAAACACGTTCTTCTATGAACGACGTTTGATCAGCACTCCGGAGTTTCTGATCTCTACCTTTGCTTGCAAGTAGGAGGTTGAGCCTTTTTCATGACAGCTATGGTCTTTGAAATATCCAACGCACCCGATTACGGTTCGCAAAAGGATTTTTCCTTGGAAAGGAAGTGCTAAAAAATATCTCTACTGATTGCACAAGTTTCCTAGGAATTTGAATTAGTCTATGCATATTTTTAGATTAGATCTCTTCTAATTGGAATTAGATTAAGAATATGAAGCAATATTAAAAGAGAAGATAATGAATTCAATTATTGCACAACTCAATCAGAGAAAAACCATGGAACTAGTTAAATTCGAAAATCACTGGTACTTGTTAGAGGCGTAAACTGGAGTCCACCAATCTTCAAAACACAACACCAAAGAGTCACAAGAGAAACCTTTCTCAAAGAAAACTTCAATTGCTTATTCCAATGTTGTCAAATTCGATTGGGGTACACATGTATTTATAGGAAAAAATAACAGAACAACACTATTGCTCTTGCCTTGGTCGACCACATCATAGGAGGCAATTTCTCTCTAACCAACTTCAAAAATAAATTAAAACCAATGATAGAATGTAGCCTTAGTTAGACCATTCAATCCTAACCCTACACATGTAATCTAAAAATAACACAAGGCTAAGATGAAAAGATAAACATACTAAGTAGGCGAGAACACAATTGGGAGAAGTAACTGACTGTGGAGGAAGCCACCTGGGATTTTCGTCCGCCTCTTTTCTAAAGTGGGATTTTGCCACCTCTTTTCCTTCGAAGCAATTTCTACCTCCTTTCCCAAGTTGTTTTACATGCCACTTGCATGGAATGATCCTCTCTGGTGCTGACAAGTTTCCTTTGATGCAATTGGATGAGACTTAGACGATTTTGGGTTTGGAATATTTGGCTTATGCCTGTTTAAGCTTGGACTGAACCTTAATAGTTTGGCATGGCCCACTCTGCCTAATTGAGTCACGTCTGGCTAAATGAATGAATTTATTAGATGGAGTCAAACTAGGATGTACTGGATCAAAATGCTCCATATAAGCCATAACAATCTGCTATGCTGGATCAAGGCTAACTAAAGAAGAGTCTGACTGTGGATCACTAGGCTTGGTCATCGCGACACCCAGATGTTGCAATACCGAAAACATACTGTTGTTGCATGTTGTGTAAATTGTAAATTTATAATTACTCGCAAGCGTACAAATCTAATTGGAGTATAGAGATATGCAAGTCCGAGGTCGAACCCACAGAGACTTGATTTAGAATAAAAAGGAAAACAAATTAAAAAGCCTAATATTTGAACCTTAACCTAGTTCACAATTTTTCAAGAGAATTATTGAATTGAAATTGCAAAATTAATTAAAACAACTAAAAATGGAGATTAAATCAAGTGAGAGAAATTACTAAGGTATCAGATTCCACCACCATTAAATCCATAATCTTCCAATTATTTATTTATTAATTCCCAGTTTTAAAGATTTAAACATTTGAGTTCATTAATATGGTGTTCAAAATTTAGATTTTCCATTGCTTTTAAAGATATAATTTCTAAGAATTCAATGTATCCTATTTTAACTCAAAAGACAATGGATCAAAGAGATTAATCTAAGCATCCAATGTATTTAAATTAAAATAAAAGAAAACAATAAATCAAAGGGTTTTACTTTTAAATTAATTTAAACGCCAAGCAATGATGAATCAAATATTAATATTAACTACCACAAATACATGATATTAGTGGTGAAAATAATTAACATCTAATTAATCTAATAAAGCACAAATCATAAATAATTGAACACACATAATTGGAATTAAATAATAAATAAAAGAACATTATTTCATTAATGGGGTTTGATCCTCAACCTTAGTACAAAGAAATTAGCTGGACATTATAAAAGAATTAAAGAAAAGAGATGGAAAAATAAAACCCGAGCCTCGTCTGAGATCCTGAGCCTCTTGCCTCAAGCCCTCTGTCAGCCGGGCCTCTCCACTGTCTGTTCAAGTCCTCTTTCGGTAGCCAATTGCATCAATTTATAAAAGTTGGGAGAGATAAAATAAGTAAGGACTGGTGGGTTCCACTTTTCAGCCGATTCCATGCTTGGCTGACTCCCCTATTTTTTCTATTTTCCATTTTGAATCTGCCGCATCCCTTTTTTTTTATTTTCTCTCTATCACTGATGTCCTTGGGGATCTCTTTCTATTTCTGCCTTTCTATCCTTCTATTTTCAGATTTTGCCAGAATATAGAATCATCGATTCTTCCTGCTGTGGTTGAAATAGTCACCGTCCCTGGATTTCTCTGGTTTTCTTTTCTTTATTTTTTTCCATAAATTCTCTCGGCTGGCTGCTGTTTGGTGATTTTTCATGGTTTGGGTTGCTTATTTTTTCCTCAGTTTAGATTCTGCAACCTATTTAGATGAACCCAATACATGGATTCCTTTTTTTTTTTTCATCTGTTGTATTTTTTTTCTTGTTTTTTCACACGGCAGTTTGGTGTTCAATGTTTCTTCTTCAACTGGTTGCCTCTTTGAAACGCCTGGCTGCCCTATTGCATGACATGTGTTGTACAAACTGATTGCTCTTTTTTTCTTTGTTTGCATTTTTAGCAACAACTTAGGACATGCTACATGCTCCTGAGAGATCAATTTGAATGACACCAACCTAAGAAAACAAAGAAACACACTAATTAAATAAAATTAAATAATATAAGATACTAACAATAATAATTTTAGATATAAAATATATAACAATAAAACTATAAAATAACCAAGTTTCAAGAGCTAACTAATCTAATATTTAGAGGTAAATTTGTCATTTTCCAGTGCACATCATTGCGCTATTCACGTCTCACTTATAAGTCCCACACCATCAACCCCCTCCCAACCATTTTTTTCCAGCTCCAGCTACCGATGACCCTCATTTTTCCATATCTATTCTCCTAAACCCCATCTTCAAACCCAAATTTCACCCAGACCCTATTCATTATCCCTGAGACTGATCGGCCAAGTCTTTTCCCTTTCCTTCTACCGTCCACAGCTCCATATTAGCCGTGACACGTTTCCAAAACCATCTCCCACCTGTCTCCATATCTGTCGATCCCCAACATCCATTATTTAGGTCCTTCATTCCAATACCCAAGTCTACTTGAACGCATGCCAACTTAATTTTTCAGTCTTTGCTTCGTTCCCCACTAGACACCCTATCTTAAATCTAAGACAACACCATGGGACCCAGCTTTGACCCTTGACCATTAATCTCTTAGCCCAACTATTTCCATCAACTTACAATAACCCCATTTAATTACACATTAAACCCAGTTCTGTTCAGAACATCCTCTTCGATCCAATCTCCATTGCATCAAGACGTATCGAGAGCCTGAAATAAAAAAACAAAAACAGAACATCAAAATTCTTCATGGCTTCCAGTAGTAATACCATCAACACTTTGGAAGATCAGCACATCACCAGGGCTGAGATAAATGCAATTCAGCAATCTATCGATGCCTTGCGTGCGATGATGAACAGGTCATCATCAACTAGAACTGTGACGATTGACGTGTCCTAACTAGGGACAATGTTTGCGGCAATCGTGGTAGGGACCCAAAAATCATCCCGTTTATGATTCTAGCAATGATGAAGTAGAAAACACCCTTAGATAACCTGAGCCTCAGTGCAGATTGAGAGGTACCTAACCACGTTGACCGAGAGTACCGTATAAGGGTGGACCTCCCACCTTTAGAAGGTGAACTACATGTCAAAGACTTCCTCGACTGTCTCTCGGAGGTCAAACACTTCTTCAATTGCATACAAATCAATGAGGCGATGAAAGTGAAGCTTGTAGCCCTCCAAGTAAAATGAGGAGCATCTGCATGGTGGGAACAACTACAAGCCACTGTAAGCGACAAGACAAGTGTCCTATTAATTCTTGGATGCAAATGAGGAAAATACTATGGGTTCGTTTCCTCCCTGTTAACTATGAACAAGTTCTATTTGACTAGTACCAAAATTGCCAACAGGGAAACCACCCGGTTTGAAACTACGCAGCTGAGTTCTACGGTATTTGTGCTAAGAATAATTTGGTCGAGACTGAGTTTCAATCTAACGCCCCATCCCTCTAGCACAATATCGTTTATTTCAGGCCCACATGGCCCCAATAGCTTTACTTTGGCGAGTCAACCAAGTGTTTCTCCTGAAAGGCCATGTGCTAAGTAAGGAGTGCTCCGTTCTTAAATCCCATAAATAATTTCTCCTCACTAGTGGTATGGGAACTTCTCAGGGATATTATTTGTAATGAATCGTCCTTCTAGCACAATATTGTCCAGTTTGGGCTCACACATGCCCTCATGGCTTTGCTTTCGGCCCAGTCTCACCTTTGGGCCCAAAAACCCTTGTGCTAGAAAGATGAAGAACATAACTTATATACTAGGGGAATTCCAATGCCATAGGCGATGTGAGACTTGTAGAGACACCACCCATTTTAGCGATTTTCACTCCAAGGAATGCTCCATGCTTCAGCCCCCCCTCTGGGGCGGGTATCACAATCCACCCCCCTTAAAGTCAAAGTCGCCCTTGGCTCTGTCACACAACCAAACCCACATTCCCACATAGAGAGTTGAACCGTACTCTGATACCATTTGTAAAGACCCGTCCCTCTAGTACAATATTGTCCACTTTGGGCTCACACATGCCCTCACGGCTTTGATTTGGGCCCAGTCTCACCTTTGTGCCAAAAAAACCTTATGCTAGAAGGAGGAAGTACACAACTTATATACCAGGGGAATTCCAACGCCATAAGGGATGTGGGGACTTTTGGATACTCTCTCCAAGGGATGCTCCATGCTTCGGGCCCACTCCGGGGCGGGGTATTCACACTCAGCATGTCTCATAGTTCTTAGGAGGCCTCATATGTCGATCTGTGACTGCCTCAGGTACCAGCCTATTCACTTGAATGAGTATCACTTGAAATTGGTGAAGTCATTGCATTGGTCGTGGAGGAGCCGATTCTAGTTGAGTTTCAAAACGTGATGCCAGATGAGCTTCCAGATAGTTTTCCTTGGCTCAAGACATCCAACATCACATTGATCTTATCCATGGAGCCAGCTTGCCGAACCTACCCCACTACTGGATGAGCCCTAAGGAGTTTAATATCTTATAGGGAGAAGTGGAGGATTTATTGGACAAGGGACTGATTTGAACCAACATTGAGCTCCCGTGTTGTTCCAGAATTGTTGATGCCCAAGAAGGACGAGAGTTGACGAATGTGCATTGACAGTCGTACCATCAACAAAACAAATGTCAAGTATTGGTTCAATATTCGTCGCTTCGACGACATGTTCGATATGCTTGAAGGTGCCAAAAGATTCTCCAAACTCGATCTCAGAAGCAGGTATTTTCAAATTTGCATCCGGCCCGAAGATAAGTGGAAGACTGCCTTCAAGTCGAAATAAAAACTTTATGAATGGATGGTGATGTCGTCTTGACTCTCCAACGCACCAAGCACATTCATGCGCCTAATGAATCAAGTATTGAAGCCTTTTATTGGGAAATTTGTCATTGTCTACTTCGACGACATTCTCATCTATAGTCATTCAAAGGAGGATCACCTACAACATCTGCGCCAAGTATTTCGGGTCTTAAAGATAATAATTTATATGTTCATAAGAAGAAGTGTACTTTTCTTACAGATAAACTTGTCTTCCTGGGATATGTTGTTGGATCCTATGGAATACAAGTCGTTGAAGAGAAGGTGTGTGCTATCCATGAGTGTCTCCCTTCACGAACGATTATTGATATGAGGAGTTTCAATGGCCTCGCAACCTTCTATCGATAGTTTGTCAAGAATTTCAGCTGCATTTCCATTCCTCTCATTGAATTCATGAAGAAGGGGTAATTCACGTGGACCGAAGTTGCTGAAGTGAGTTTCAACTTGATCAAGAAGAAACTCACCGAGAGTTCATGGTGTGCTAGAACACGATTGTCTTAGAGGGGACTAAATAGGACAATCCTAATTTTTCTAGTCTTTATAAATTTCTTGATTAATGAAAATAATTAAATTCCTTATCCCTCTATTTTTTTTAGAGTGGTTCAATCCCTCGGATCTAATCAACTATAACAGATATTTTAAAATAAAAAAATCTAGAAGAACTTGCTTTTGTATGGCTCACAAACTTGTAGATGTGCTTCTTGGAATGTCCTTCCCTATGTGATGTCGTTCGATGACAACGATGCGCCAAGTATGAGAAATCACAATCCTTGGAGGGTTTCTAGGATTTGGATTTGTATGTTGATCCTAGACTTTGTCTCTCTCTCTCCCTCTCTCTCTCTTATCCATGGTATGAGGTCTTGATTTATCCCTAATAGATTTTCCAATGTAGGGATGATGCATGGTGTCAGGTGCTTTGTGTTTCCTATGAAAATTCACATATTCATATTGATTTACCTTATTCTTCTTTGTAAGGTGTGAATTTCTATTGAACTCTTTTTTTCACTCCTTTGCATTTTGAGAGAGTGCATTAGCCACTTGTTTTTCAACCTGAATCTTTCTTGTTTTGCACTCATGTTTGAAGTGCCCGGTTAAAACCACAATAAAAACATTTTATAATAGAAGAATGTGTGGTGTGGCCTTTAACTAATCTGGTTTGGTTCTTGGGTCCCTTTCCTTTTGGTTCAGCATGCCCCATACCAGATTTTTCACCATGAGGCTTACCCGTATTTGCAGATTTTTCCAATGTTTGGTTTCCTTGGGTAACCTTGTCTTGAGATTTCTTAAGATTTTTCAAATCTGATCCCAATTTCAGATTCTCATCTCTAAAACATTTTCCAACTTCATTTAGCTTCAAGATATCATTCTCATATACTATTAAGGTTTTTGAAGCAACTTTTGATTTTCTCTCAAATTCATGGTTTCATCATTTGAAATTTTCAAATTTGATGAGAGAAGATCATTTTCAACATTTACATTTTGAAGTTGGCTAAAGAGTTTGAAATTCTTATATTTTACTTTGTGAAGCTCCTTGGCCAATCTTAAACTCTCTAAATACAAGACATCATAGGATTCTTGGAGGTCATCATCCTCTTCTTCACTTGAGGATTCGTCTTGGTTGTCAACAATGGAGGCAATGAAACATTTTAAATTTGCACATCTCTCTTGATTCTCCATTTGGTTATGAGAGATTAAGTCTTCCATTGAACTATCCATAGTTTGAAAATATTTTCAATAAAATCATCTTGGATAGAGGTCCAAACATTTTCATCATAGGATGCCAATATATTCTCCATTTTTGTTTTCAAATATGCCAGGATAGAATAAGCATAAAATAGAGATCCATAGATAATTTTTCTGGCATCCATATTTTATGTTCTAGCATGGATCAACTCAGACGGTTAGATCCTTATGAAGAACACGATTTTCTTAGGAAAGCGGGGGGGGGGGGGGGGGGGGGGGGGGGCGAGGGGGGAGGGGGTGGTTGGGTGGTTGAATACGACAATCCCAAATTTTCTGGTCTTTACAAATTTCTTGAATAATCAAAATAATAATGCGGAATGAACAAGATTAATCAAGTGTTTGTGTGATAAAAGAGTGTACTAGTTAAATGAACAATCACACAAGCGAAGACCATACACCCGATATATAATGGTTTGGAGTAATCCCTCCTACATCCATTATTGGACTCGCCCACTCTTAGGTTATCCCAAATACATTATGTGGGAATTATGCCCTCACTAATAGAACAAGAATTCCACCTATTCGGTTGACTGGGAATTTCACCCAATCCCTAAGATTTTGAAAGGTTTGACCTGCTACGGTCCACTTCCTTATCCCTCTATTTTTTAGAGTGGTTCAATCCCTTGGATCTAATCAACTATAAAAGATGTTTTTTTAAAAAAAAAACAATCTAGAAGCATTTGCATTTGTATAGCTCACAAACTTGTAGATGTACTTTTTTGAGTGTCCTTCCAAATGTGACGTCGTTCGATGAAGAAGATGTGCCGAGTATGAGCAATCACAATCCTTGGAAGGGTTTCTAGGACTTGGATTTGCAAGTTGGTCCCAGACTTTTTTTTTCTCTCTCTTAATCTCAATCAAGGGTTTGATTGGATTATCAAATGATTCACCTATGTGGAGTCTTAAAAAGGAGTTAGGATCTCTAGGAATGCCTTAGAATTTTCCTATGTGAAAGGTTCCATGGTGTCTAACCAAACTCAACAAAGTTTGGATATTAAATATGTAACGCCCCACCCTTTTTCACTAGCCTTTTCCCGTAAATTCAGTGTATATTTTTTTTTTTTTTGGTAACAGAGTAGAGTGATAGAGCGTGGGACGTCACGACGGGAGCTAAATCCGAACTTCCAAAGTCCGACCCTTAACTGGCCAACCCTATATGTGTATGGACTCAATCCAATAAAATGGTTCACACATAGCAATACCAACTTGCGGAATAAAATCATACAACTGCGGAATCATAATCGTCAAGAATACGGAATTACATTAGAACCACGTTCTAATCCAATCAGATAGCAAAGTACGTCATAATCATCAAACCAAACCATTCAACCATCTAAGTTATTACAATCCGAAAGCCAAATACTCAAATACAAGTTCATGAGCAATTTTATTCAAAACATATAAACTAGTCTTCCAAGCTCCTATGTCTGGTCCGTCTTACGCTCATCGTTTTCCTGATTACCTGTATCACCAACTACAGGGTAGAAGTAGGGCGTTAGTACAACACGCCCAGTAGGTATTCCAATTACGGCTAACACATGGTTAGTACAAAACATATATTATAACATAATATATAAAACCAGGTAAAATCCATGCCATGCAATGATGACAGATATGCAATCAATCCCACCCATCACATGTACATAAAGTACCAACCACATAGGTCTTTCGGTCGCCCCGACGGAGTGTGGACCCTCTGGAGATCTTCTTGATGGAAATCACATCAAGGTGTTGCACATAGGTTTTTCGGATGCTTCGATGAAGTGTGACCCCTCCGGTTATAAATCCTTCACCCCATGCCATGCATGAGATGCCAATGAAACACATGCTATTTTATAACATAAACATAGCATTGAAAATCATTATGTGAAAACATATCCAATACATGCTCTTTATACAAATAAAACCTAGCATGTAAAATCACCTTTGAAACATAATCAATCCATGTTATTTAAATCAAGGTAAACGTAGCATTTGAAATTCAATAATAAATAATATCCTTTGAAACACATTTTCATCAAACATAAAATAAAAACAAGTACATAATCCATGGTTTCAAAGAGGTGGAATCCTACCTAAGACCGTTCACAAGTCCTTACGTTTCCGTCCAAGATTCGATCACCAATCGCGCACCGCTTACGAGATCCCGTTATCTCATAATATAATGATAAATCAACACCAAGTCTCACCTAATTACAAGGTTCTAAGTCTATAAACAAAACCCCATGGGGTTCGGCCATACACCGTGGCCAAACCCATGGCTTACCATTTTTTCATACTTATTTACAAAAATGCCATTGTTGATAACCCTAGCCCTTTTTCTTTGCTTAGGTTCCAAGTCATCCATTCATGTTTCCAAAGCACATAATCCTATAAAATAATTCATGGGGTTCGGCCATACACCATAGCCGAACCCAATGTCCAATATTCTCTTATATTTACAACAATGCCATTGGTTTCCTCTTTCCTTTAAATCTTCCATAATTAGACCTTATACATTTCCCTAACCAAATAAGTCCATCAAAACCAACTCATGGGGTTCGGCCATACATCATGGCCGAACCCATTGGTTCTCCACTTTGGTGTTTAATTACATTTTTGCCATTATTTTCTCCATCAATTCCTAACATACATTGTACCCTTTATTTTATTTTAAAACTACACATAGCTTAACTCATGACATAGGCTCATAATCTGATTCATAAATCAGCCCTTAAACCATGAATTAAAAATGCCATTAACCCCTTAATTTGGACCATGGGGTTCGGTCTACACCATGGCCGAACCCTATGGTGTATAATTTCCAACTATGACATTAAATTCATACATCCATCTCCTTTGATTCAATCATACATGAGCCTAAACCATATATTTGATTCCATAATTAAATAGGTTTTCAAAACTAAACCCTAGTGGGGTTTGGTCATACACCATGGCCGAACCTCACTCATGGCATCCAATCCATTTATTTAATCCAAGTTCCATAATCAAACCCCACTTTCCATTCTTGGATAGTTTCCATAAATAATCTTCATGGTCAATAAGTGGATATTTTCTAATTTTAATATCAACTTCCAATAATAGAAACTTTTTTGATATTCAATCCTCTTTTCCATAATTGGAGACATCTTCCAAAAATAGATTGTTTCCAAAAATAACAACCTTCCTTCCATTTTTAGATTGCTTTTCAAATTTAGCAATCATTACCATTCTTAGATGTTTTATAGTTTTAGCAATACTAGCCATATTTGGAACCTTTCCATATTTGGTTTTGCTCTCCAATTTTAGCAACCATTTCCATCTTTGGATACTTTCCTTAATTAGACTTACTAAATTAAACAACCTCCTTCCATAAATGGAAGGTTTCCAAATTTAGTAAAACACCTTCCAAAATCGGGTGCTTTCCAATTTAGCAAACCCTTTCCTTAATTAAAAGGTTTTCTATTTTAATCTCCATTCCAAAATCTACCCCATGGGGTTCGGCCATACACTTGGCCGAACCCTATGGTTCATGATCTTGGCCATTGGGTTTAGATCCAAATAAAATCCATCACCAATCCACAAAATGTTTGGTGGGGTTCGGCCATACACCATGATCGAACCTCGCTTCTTCTTTTTATTACTTTAGATCCCATAACTTAACCATAAAAACATAATGGTTTGACCATGCCATGGCCGATCCAATGTCCATCCACTTTTTCCTTTAAAAAATTATCAAACTCTGTAACACCCTGGAATTTCAAAGTTATCATTTTATATGAATTTATTCATATTTACAGAATTGCCATTGTGATATATTTGAGTTGAATTTAAATGGGTCAATGGTTCAATCAAGACCCAATGGTTAGTAGTTTTGATTACAAAACAAATAAATGGATAAGATGAACTTAAACGGGTCAAGAATCATAATTGGGTCAAATTTCGTTAAATGGGTCAAAATGGTCAAATGGGACCCAATGGGTCGAGATGGACATGATTAATCATGGAGTGAGCTCAAAACTTAGTTGATTTAAGTTTTCATTAATTGAGTTTGGGTTTGAGTTGAAATGAATGGTGGAGTTTAGTTGAACAAAACTCATGAGTTGAATTTATTAAGTTACATGAGAGTTGTGACTCAATTTCAAATGTTTTACACGTTGGTTGCATGAGGCTTTTCATGCATGTAACATCTACTAAAGAGATAAGTGGGGTGGCTGTTTTGAGAGTTACAAATACAAGGTTAACCAAGGGGCTAGTCATTGGAACATGGAGAGTTTTATTTAAAAGTTGAAACTCCAAGATAGATATTAAAACCAATGGGAGTTACAAAGTGTGTTCACACTTGGAGGAGGGGAGTTTCATTTCAAGAATGAAACTCTCAAATGGGACATTGATGAGGATCAAATAGGCTGAATGGAGCTGCTGTATTATAGAGTTACAAATGAGGTTTTGACTTTTAAAATTCAAATATGATAAGACTACACGTTGGAGGGGGGGTAAGGTTTCATTTCTAGATGAAACCCCCATGTAAGATGATAATGAAAGAAGGAAGAAAAGGAGAGGTTACACAAATACCAGCAAGAGACGTTGGAGAGCTTGGGGAGGTTTCATTGCATAGATGAAACCCCCAAGTAAGCATAAAGGACTTGGGGTTAATATAGGAGTTACATGTGAGGCAACTTTGGGCTGAATTTGAGTAGCCAAAAGAGGTTCAATTTTCTATCTCTATCTCTCTCTCTCTTTACTGTCTTCTACATTCCAAAAGCAAGACCAGCAGCTGGCTGCTCATTTCAATTAGCTTTTGGGTAATCCTTTCATCAAGACAAAAATCAGCAAAAGGGTTTTGGCAACAAGGTTATCAAATTCATTCAAGACCAAAGTTCCCTTTCTCTCTCTCTCTCAAATCCTTGTCATTTGGCTGAATTATCTCAAGGAGCTTACAACAAGATCAGTCTCAATCCAAAGAACAGTAAGAGAGAATGAGAGGTCAAGAAAATAAAGGGTCAAGAAAGGAGTCAAAAGAACCGAAGGAGATGCAGTATTCGTAAGTGCATTTTGAACCCTTGTTTAATAGATTGGTTAAGAAAATGAGATCTGGCCATTGTATGGCCAGATCCATCAATGGTTTAAATATAGGAATGTGATGTTTAAAAGTGGAAAAATATGGACCATAGGGTTCGGCCCTTTGGATGGCCGAACCCCATGGGAAAACTTGGTGATTTTTATGGTGTTTGAGAGATGAAATTCATATTATGTATTGAAGTTCTTTTAAAGGATTTTAAAGGGAGATAAGGTCACTGATTTTGACCAGTTATTACATGGCTGAATTATGTGTTTATTAAGCTAAGTACTGATAAAAAAAAAAATATGGACAAATATTGGAGGGTTTACATCAAGGAAACCTTGGGGTTCGGCCATGTGTATGGCCTAACCCCATGGACTGTTTTTGATAGTTATTTGGGTTAAATGTAGGAGGGATTTTATGTAAACATAAGGTTCTTTGATTTAAGAATAAGATAAGTTTATAATTGGATAAATGGATCTAAACCATAGGCCATGAGATTCAGCCAATTGGGTTGGCCGAACCCCATGAAATGGTATGACATTTCCATGAAAGTATTTAATGGTTTTGTGAGATTAAAACCATATAAAGTTATGGTGTTCTTGTGGCAATTAATGGGATACTTGGGTACTATTTTTGGTTGATTAATAAGCGGCTGAACCATGTATTATTCATGGTTGAATCAGCATGTAAAAACCATGAGTAATCATGGTGATGATTGGACAAAGTGAACCATAGGGTTCGGCCATGCATGGCCGGACCCCATGGATCATTTTATGAGGACTATTTTATTAAATCATATGGTTTCAAACTTAAAAGATCATGGAACATCTTGAGTGGTTAATAAATAATTGTTATGTGTACATTTAGACAAATCATGGGTCGGCCATTTCATGGCCGAACTATGGGGTTCTATTGCTAAGATAGGACATGGAAGTTTAAGTGGATTTTTGGGACTTAGACTAAGTTAGAATCACATGAATGAATGCTTAACTTGCTGTTATGTAAATAAGGTTTTGGGATTTCTAGAACGGTGTACAAGCCCTGATCGGAAGACGGTTCAAAGGAAAGGTCGAACAAAGTAAACAAGTGTAGGTTTACTACCTTTATTGTAACCACTATTTCATATGCTGTTTTATGTTGATTTCGATAACTTATATGATTATAAAGTTATGTTTCTAAATGATATATTTGTATAGACATCTCATGCATGGCATGGGATGATGGTGTTGTAACCGGAGGCCACACTCCGTCAGGACGTCCGAAAGATCACTTTGGGGTACCCTGATGATGAGAATCCCATCAGGAGGAATCCGGAGGCCACACTCCGTCGGGGCATCCGAAAGACCACTGTGGGTTACCTTGATGATGAGAATCCCGTCAAGTGATGGCTGTGTTGAATGGTGATGGGTGGGACTCATTACATGTTGATTTCATACATAGCATGTTTTTATGGAATTTTGTCTCACATGTATTATTATTATATTATTTGCATGTTTTTGACTAACCATGTGGTAGCCCTATTCGGAAACACTACTGGGCGCGTTGATCTAACGCCCAATCTATATCCTTAGTGGATGACGCAAGGAAAGGGAAGAACGTGGATCGAGAAGAGGACCAAGCAAGGAAACTTGGGCGGTTTGAATGATTTTGAATGGACTTGAATGGACTATTCATGGATGTGTTATTTGAATTATGTGGACACTGTAATTTGGTAACTAGATTTGTTGGCATGTAATAAGTAGATAAGTAGATGTTGTGGATTGGTTTATTTTGGATGGTTGGATTGAATGGTAGATTAATATTATTTAGTAATTTTGGAGAATAAGATTTGTACTTTGCTATCTAAGAATGGAAAATTGGAATAGTCTTAGGTTCTATTATAACCTCAGTTAGATTAAAACTAAGTTAATTCTGCAAGTTATATATGTACCATGTGCGGATCAGTTTTATGGACTTAGTTCATACGCACATGGGTTGGCCAGTTAAGGTTTGGATTTAGAGATCCGAACTTAACTCGCATCATGACACTCCGCCCCGATCACATCATTATTATATTTAAAAAAAAATTAAACTCTGAAAATTAGAGTGAAAATGGCGGGGTGTTACAAAGTCTTCCATGGATTTTCATCATTCCAATTTGTTAATCTAAACCATAAATCCCCATGGTTTTTATTATTCAAACCATCATGAAATAACCATGACTTTCCATGATCCAAAATCTAAGAACATAAACCCAATGAATGAATAAAAAACACACCATGGTTTTCAATCTTTAAAACTAATAATTAATCAAATCTTTCCATGGGGTTCGGCCATGCACTATGGCCGAAACCTATGGTTCTTTCTTCTCTTTTTAAACCATTAACCCATCTCCAATTTTTCTCCATGGGGTTCGGCCAACCACCATGGCCGAATCCTATGGTTCTTTTATTTCCTAAATAAAATTATAACATTAAATACTTAGATACTAACCTCTTCCTTGCTCTTCTAATCTTTCTCCCTTCTTCTTATTTTTTCTCCAAACAAGAACACCTTCTTGTTGCTGCCTTCTTCTTGTGTGTTCCCGTGTATGAGCCTTGAGAGATTGTGAGAGAGATGAGGTTGTAAAAACCGTGCACCCCTTTGGGTCTCTCCTTTTATTAGCTCTCTTTAATCCCATAGTTAGAAATTGTTTAAGATAGGCAATCCTTAGCCGTGCGCCCCTTGTGTTTCCCTTTTTTTTTGTACACGTGTACTATATTGTAGCTCGATTTTGACCTTGTTAAATTCTGAATGAGAAAAAGTGGTAAACTACAAAGTTGTAACCCTTGAAGTCTTCTTTCCAACGCAAAAAGAATCAAAGCAATCAACTATAAGAATGAAAATGTATAACCAAAACACTGGACATATATCAAACCTTCCTTATTTAACCATGGCCGACTTTCCCTCTTTAATTATCCATATCCGACTTTCCTTTGCCTTATTAAGACCTTCCTTTAATTCTTATTAGTAAGTACTATGCGTATAACCCTAATCATAATCCAAATAATCTTTTAATTTAATTTAAGACAATATACCTTCCCTTTTAGAATATCCTATGCGCATAATATGGATATTATTATTCAAATTTCGGCCATGCTTAATCTTTCATTTATTTCATAGATATTTCATCCCTTTTTAAATATCTAGCATATCATTGTGGATTTAAAATCCCACATATCTCTCCTGCACAAAATCTATAGGTTTCACATTCAAAATTCGGCCATAAAAATCTTTTGTTTAAAATTAGATATAATTCATCACTAAATTAATTCAACCCATTTGCATTTAATAAATCCAATTCCAACATTGGTTGGGTCCTAATTGGGTCATGGCCCAATTCTTGATCCAAATAAGGTCCAATTCTAAAATCCACCATTTAAAAGAATAATTGTCATATAAAATAATAGTCTGAAAATCCTAGGTGTTACAAAATAGGCAAACAGAAAAATCTCGAACTTAACATGGTGATGGATCGTGACTTAAAATTGTGCCTTTGCAAATGTGACCATTATGCCTTTAATGCAGTCCCAATGGATAGAAAACGGTCACTTATGATCAATCATATTCCACGATGGATAGTGCAATCCAAAGTCGATGGGTCGTGCTCTGACGATAGGTCGTGGAGTTTTAAAATTGTTTTTCCACCAATAAGATCGTAGCGCATTAAATGCACTCCAACAGATTGATAATGGTAACAAACGATGGGTCATATCTCTCGATGGATCGTCGAGCCCAGTGCCGAAGGATCATGCACTGACGATACTATCGTCCTGAGACCAACTGAGATTAACAGATTGATTTCAAACAAAACTCTGAAAAATTCAGCCGACAGGTCATCAACCATGATGGGTCGTGTCCTGTCCCTCATGATGGATCGTGTTTCCACGATAGTATCGGTCTGAGTGTGAGCCTTTTTGACAGTTTTTCCAACCAGACCCTTTGTCTACAGACAATGGATCGTTAGACCACAAAGGGTCGTCCCTGTCCTAGGCGATGGATAGCCTAAGAAGATGTGTCGTCCTGAAAGTTTATCAGTTTTCCATGTTTTATTTTATCCTGTTCTAGTAGTTTTCAATGGTACACTAAACTTGATTTTAGATTAACCATTTGTTCTCTAAGTCTAATCCATGTCTTCCTAAGGGTGTGGGTTCCAACCTAAGGTCATCTATGGCCAATATACCTTTTGTGATTACCATACACTTGGTGATGCTTGAATCTTCAACTTGATCTTCCATTTTCAATGCTCTTGATTTAGTCTTCATTACTCTTGAGTCTTGTTCATTGCTTCATTCTTCCAAGGCAATGCTTCTCCTAAGTCATGGAATTGACAAACAGGTGACTTGGCAAGCCGGGGCACTAACACTCACCATTGCTCCTGTCTTAGCATTGCCAAGTTTTGAACAAGTTGTTTGAGGTAGATTGTGATGCCTTCGTAGTGGACATTGGAGAAGTTTTATCTCAAGAAGGTAGACCAGTGGCTTATCACAGCGAAAAGCAAAGCGATTCACAAAAAGGTGGTCTACCTATGAGCAGAAGATGTATGCGGTGGTTCAAGCTTTGAAGCATTGGAAACACTATTTGATACAGGAAGAGTTCTTCCTCTACATATATCATCAAGCTCTCAAGTATCTGATGCATGCACGATGAATCACTTTCATTAGGAGTTCACCTTTGTGCTCAAACACAAGTCTAGACAACAAAATAAAGTTGTAGATGCTCTAAGTCAGAAAACCACTCTACTCAATATCCGATGAGGTGAGATAGTTTCTTTTAATTTCCTAAAAGAGTTGTACACAGATGATGAAGATTTCGGAAAACAATGGAACCATCTAAATGAAGAAAGACCTTATAAAAGGGAAGTTCTACTCCATGATGGGTTCCTCATTAAGGGTACTGAGCTATGTATCCCACAAAGTTCACTTCAAATCACCTCATATAATATTTGCATGGTGGTGGCCTAGGTGGCCACTTTGAAAGAGACAAGAGCATTGCAAATGTTGAAGAGAGCCACTATTGGCCGCAATTGAAGAACGATGTTGAGCCTTTCAAGCATCGAAGAGTCAAGAGCAAAACGCGGGTCTATATACTCCACTTCTAGTTCCTAACGCCCCTGGGAGGATCTATCCATGGATTTCATCCTTGGTATTCTGCACATGACGTGTGGATTCGACTCAGTGTTCGTGATTGTGGACAATTTTTTTTAATATGGATCACTTCATGGCGTGTAAAAGACATCAAATGCCTCTAGCATTGCTCATATATTATTCAAAGAGGTTGTTCGATTGCACAGAGTTTCTAAGACCATCATTTTGGATTGTGACATCAAGTTCCTCAATCACTTATGGCAGACTTATGGTCACAGTACGATATTTCTCTCCAGTTTAGCAGCAAGAGTCATCAATAGACAGATGAGCAAACCGAGGTTTTCAAACGAACCCTCAAAAATCTTATTCGCAGACTCTCTAGTGATCAACGAAGCAATGGAACTTATCTCTTGCTCAAGCCAAGTTCACATACAACACGAAGAATAGATCTACTTGCAAGTCACCTTTTGAAGTTGTTGAGACATGAAAAATGACATTTTACCCCTGTTATTTGGATTATTTAGCATTTGTTTCTATATATATTAGATGTATTTAATGTTATTTTTTAGTTTTATAGGTAAAATTGGAGAAAACAGGAAATCGGCCTAAACTCGGAATAATTGCAAGTATTGTGGTTAATTTGGAAGATCTGGAATTCTGATAATTATCTCACTACATTAGGAATTTAATTGTAAATTGGTTAGTTCGGATCCATTTATAAGAGTCCGAATTATTCCAATATTTTTAGATTAGTGGCGGATTAATTATTAGTTTCCAGAAAATTAATTGAAGAAAGTCCGCTGAAGATTGAAGATTGAGAAGCTTGAAGAGACAAGCCCATGACTCAGAAGCTAATTCATGCTAGGCCCCGTTACACAAGTCCATGATCCATGCGCTTAAATATTGGGTTAGGCTTGAGATTCAAAGTCCACAATCCATTAAGCTAAAGTTCAATAGGTCAGGCCTCAGTCCATGTCCACAAGCCTAAGTCCAAGAGTCCAATTCCATATTCCCATGGAGGCCCAAATTCTCTAAACCCTAGAATACTTCTACACGTTGCCTAAGTCCACATATGTATGGACTCCTCCACTCCATTCCATGCGCATGACACAAACAAATGCCATCCGTTTACACTCATTGCTAAAAATTCTCCAACTTACACCTAAACTCCTTGGGAAATCAAGAGCACATCTATTATGCCTCGTCCTCTCCATGCCCATATCCAATCCAATCTACATTGCCAACTACTTGTTGCACAATCCACAAATCCCTAATTCCACTCCATCCCATACGGCCATGCCACCTCAATCCCAATCTATCCATATCTCATACGATCCTAGGTCATGAAACTCCTCCATACAACACCACATTCCAATCCCATGTGTGTTGAGCACTGAAATATTACATTTTTACCCCTGATCATTGGACCAGTTATCTCTCATATTTATGTATATTGGTGCATTTAATGTAATTTCTTAGTCTTGCAGATAAATATGGAAAGTTCAGGAAAACCATCTCAATTCAATGAATAATTGCAAGATTAGAGCTTAAAAGTGAAGACTTGGGAATTTTAATAATTTAATTCATGCCACTTTTACGACTTTTCATGTAAATTAGTTAATCTTGATCCAATTATGAGAATCTAAGATTCATTAATTATTTTTTGAATTTAAGTGGTGAATTAAGTATTAAATTCTGAAAGAGAAATCATGCAATTCAAGTGCCAAAGCTTGACACTCAAATCCATGGGCCAAGATCCACTTCATATGGGCCAAGCCAAGCCAACATTGGGCCAAGGCCACAGTCCATGCGCATTTCACACAGTTGTGCCAGGCCAATGTGTAACTCAAGACCAGCAAAATCCCAAATTCTAAAGCTCAAGTCAAGTCAAATGGGCTTAAGATGAAGTCCATGAGTTGTGGTCCAAAACCAAAGTCCAAGTGCTCCATAGTCCAAGTTCGAATTTCACCTATGCCCATACCCAATAACCCATGACTGAATTTCATAACCCTAATCTCTACCCTCCATTCCTCATCTTAAATTTCCACCTTCCATCTCATGCATAAAAATTAGGTCAAACTTAGAGCCACCTATCATCCAACCCACACATGCACAAAATTAGATCTAGGCCATCCAACCTATCCATCATCTAGATTAACCTTAGGATCATGACAATCCATGCATTGCCTATTCATCCATCCATCTAGATCATCCATCACTGGCTAAAGCTATTACATTTTAGGACATTTTATCACAACCATCCACTTCATATAGGTAAAACCCTAAAGCCTCCATGCTAATCCATTTCATAACATATCATGCAAAAAATCTAGGCCATTCATCATATCATCTATCCATCTCCACCTTTGAATCACAACCCTTTATTAGGTACTATATCATTCATATAATTTATTTTTATTAAATCACCTTAGAGCCATTAGGTTTAACTCCAATCTAATCCAATCCATCCATTCATTAAAAACCCTAAGTTAGAACAACTTCGAGCCCAAGTTGCCTCCATTCGCTCATGCCATGTCATCCACCATCTTATCATTACACACCCTACACAGCTTTAGCACTTAAAATTCTCTATGTACATAGACAAAATCCCATCCAAATACACCCCTAAAATCACTAGCACACCTCATCATTCCAATCTACCATGTCACACACGATTTTCCCATATCTCAATCCACCCCATTCGAATTTCACATTAGTCAACCCTCCATGTCATTTTCCTATCATCCATCCATTCATTCATCTCATCTCTTAATCTCATCCATCCATTTTCCATTGCATTAAACCAACCCTAATAGTCAAATTCGAAATCCCATTGCCAAAACAAATCCTATTTTCTTTCATTCTTTTCTTGTACTCCACTCCAAGCCACATACACAGCCAAATTCGTGAACACCATGTTTAACCATAACCTTTTGTAACTTTTAATTTCCATCACCCAATTCCATTAAGATCAAATCCCATCCTTTCATCCATCAACATAAACCAAGATTTAATCTTAGCCATCCATCATTTTCTTGAGCCTATAAATACCCCATTACCACAAAGCCAAATTCGAATTTGACCTAGAGCTCAAGAAGACCAAAAGACTAGAGATACACCAAGACACAGAGCATTCACTCGAATTTTGCAAGTGAGAAATCAATTTGCAATTTTATTTTATTGTCTTTATTGTATTTTCCAAGTCTTGTATTCGAATTTTTCCATGAAATAAATAAGTGATGTCCATTTTAGATTCCTGAAAAGTCTGATTATTCAAAATTCTTTTCAATGCCCTTTTGATTTAATTTTAAATTTGTATTCTCTATTTGATTAAAGGACTTAGGTTATAAGTGTTAAATCTAAGAAATAAATAATTAGATTAAGGATTTTAAATTTTAATTAAATGGCATGAATTGATCTTTGAATTCTAATCCTTGAATTTCAGATCTAGATTTCTTATTTGTTTATTTATTTTGGGCGATGAGAGATGAATTCTATAACCACCTTTAAATTATGCATTTCTTTATTCTGTCATTTACTTTATTTGTCAATTTATTTCCTTTCTTTAGTTACATTATTCACTTTGTATGTATGTTGTGTAAAAGATGTTCAATTTATATTTCTATTTTATTTCTTGTATGTTCATTCTTTAATTCCTCAATTCATGTATCAAATCAATCTCTCTCCAAAAGATTCTTTAACTAGGATTGTAAACATAATATTTTAATCTTGAACGTTGCAATTTTAATTAAACATAGGACTATACATTCATAATTCACCAATATAAAAATAAAATGGATTAATTTGATAAGATTCACAAGTTAAATAAAAATGGTGTTCACATTGTTTTTCCAAATATATATGTTTTTATTTCAAATCTAAGTTTAATTAATTTTTCTCAAGATTACATCAATTTAAAGGTACTAATTTAATTTATAACATATATTTTGTGATTTCTATTGAGACATAGAAAATGACATTTTTACCCCTGATTATTGAACTAGTTAACTTTCAATTTTTGTATATATTAGGTGCATTTAATACAGTTTGTGAGTTTTGTAGATAAAAAAGGGAAAGTACGTGAAATCAATTTAAATCTAGAAGAATTGCAAGGATTTGTGCTTAAAATGGAAGACCCAAATTTTTTATTTCTGACCAGTTTTAAGGGATATTATTGTAAATTGAATATTCTGGATCCTATTATGAGGTCTAGATTAATTCAGTATTTTTTAGATTTTTTAAGTGGTGAATTAATTATTTAATTCTGGTAGAGAGAAGCTGCATTTCAAGGGCCAAAGTCTGAATTTCAAAATCAATGGGCCACAAATCCGATCCAATTGGGCCAAGCATTGGGTGAGGCTCAAGCAACCCATGCGCATATCACAAAGTGGGCCAAGCCAATGTGAAACCCAAGTCCAATAGGCTCAGTCCAAGTCCAGGGAGTTCACTAAAGCCCAATTGCCCCAAGTCCATTGCCCATGACCCAAATCCTATCCAAAGTGCATGCAATCTACACTATCCATTTTATACATTTAATCTCAACCATTCATGCATCTCATCTAGGAAATCCAAGAAACCTCCATACACGAAAATCCCAATCCCTACAACTTAGCACTCACACACGCATACACCTCACCCTAAATCTACTCCATACGATTACCACTACTAAATCCTCTCGTTTTAATGCACCAACACCCCAAGCCTTCATCCGTATACACTAAGTCCTAAAATCTCTCCATCTGTCACTCTCACATACGACCATTGCTCATTCAAATTCACATCCATATGGCAACTACACCTCATCCCAACTCCATCTATACGCCAACAGTTCACCCAAATCCATTGCCACCTTATCTAACTTGCACTCCAAGCCAAATCCCTAAATCTCCTCTCCAATTCAAACACCCCATGCGCCTAACACCTTTCCAAATCACATCATACAAATTTAGCACATTTAAAACTTAGGAAAAACACAACCATTTGGCCTTGTCATCTAGCCATCATCTATCCATCCAATTAAACTAACATTAGATCCTAACCCTCCATTCCATGCATGCATATCATATAAACCCTAATCTCTTCATGCATTACACGCCACCACCCTATAATCTCTCATTTATGAGCATATCACAACTAAGCACACCACAACACTCCCAATCCCATTAACCCTAGCCGTCCATGCCTATGTACCCTCCTCCACCTATCAACTCTTAATCCAAGCCATCCATTCAATCAACTTAAGCCCTGATCAATCCCAACCATTCATCGTTTCCCAGAGCCTATAAATAGGTGTATTGGCCTAAGGTAAAATTCGAATTTGGCTAAGGACATGGAGCTCTGGCATGGACAAGAGGAGGAGAAGAGAAGAATATACCTTGGAAAAATCAATAGAGACCTTGTGTCTCTAGATTTTGAATTTAATTTCAATTTCCATTGTTATTTCTTGTATTTCTTTGATTTTAATTCAAGCATTGTAAAGTTGAATTTCAAGTTTAATAATAAGATTCAAAGTGTCATGAAATAATTAGTCTCTGATTTTCCAATCAAATAACATATGTGTTATGATTGTTCTTATTTAATGTTATCTTTAAATTTTAATCTCATAATTGGATTTTATTGTGCATTCAAGAGTTAGATGTGATGAGAATTTAGTATTAAATAGGATTTCAATTTCAATTTCTAAGGCTTTTGGGTTCCAAATGTGCAGTGAAAATTTAGAGTTGGAATTCTACTTCTATTTAATCTAAGGTCTAACTTTTGAATAAATTTTGTTGAAAATCATGGATTAAATTTTTACATAAAGTTATTTTTGAACTACATCTCATGTTCGAAGTTTATTGCGTGCTTGAAGGTTGGATGCAATGCAAATTTAGATCTAAGTAAGGCTTCCGTTTCGAAGATCTAAGGCTCTTGATTTCAGGGGTCCGACAATTTAGAATCTGAAACCGATCACCTGCTAAGACTAAGGTCTAACTTTTTGAGTATTTTTTTTTGGAACACATGAGTATAATTTTTAAATGATGTTCAATGGATGGTTTGAGTACAATGTTACTTGATTTACGTGAGCTCTGGATTATAGGCTTTAGTTTTATTATTAAAACTTGGATAATGATTCTATCTTGATCGAAGTCAATTCCAATGTATCATATGTACTTCATTTTAATCATTTATTCATTTTTGTATTCTTTATTCGTTGAAAATTCTTTGATTCTTTTTATTATTTTATTCTTTAATTCTTTCATTCATTTCCAAATTTCAAGATCTGGAAAATAAACTAAGATTGAGATTAAATAAATTAATTTTCTTAAAATCCATGTAAAATCTAAAGTGTATCTATGTTTTATAATTAAAACCACCAACATAAGTTTCAAAGTTAGATTTTACTTTAATTAATTAATAAGTAATTGTGAGATCCATTGGGTTCGACCCCACACTCATATTGCTATAATATGGTTCGTACGCTTGCGAGTAAAATTAAGACACATCAAGTTTTTGGGGCCGTTGCCGGGAAATCAAAATTAAATAATCTGCCATTAAAATTATGTGATTTTTTGAAAGATTATTATTTTTGGAATACTTCTATTTTAGGAGACTCTTTAAAATTGGAAAATTCTATGTTTGGAAAGTCTAATTTTATAAAGTTTCCTTTTATTAGAGATTTTTGAAAATAATTTCTTTTCTTTAGAATTGAATTATTTTTGGAAAGTTGCTAATTTTAGAAACCGTTATAATTAGAATTTTCTATTTTTAGAAATTCCTAATGTATTAGTTTCCTCTTTTAGCAAGAATTTTTCATGGAATTATGTTTTACTTTATTTTTGGAAAGTATATTTTTAGAAAGTTTCTATTTTTAGAAAAATCTATTTTTGGTAGCCATCCAATTTTAGAAAAATCTCCAAACTTAGAAGTTTTCTAATTCTAGAAATCTTATCTAACTTATGAAAGTTTCAAAATAATCAAATCGTTGAGACTATGGATTTATAGATTGATTTGGTGAAACCCAATTTTAAATTTTTATGGTCTTGTCTTATTTAAAATTCTTGTTTAGGATTGTAAATATTATATCTCCTCCACTAGTTGTAGTTTAGGAAAATTGCATCTAAATTAGGTTTCATGCATTTTTTTTATTAGAGTCAGAATCTTCACTTTGTTTTGTGGTATTTCATTGTACAGGGATTTTGAATAACATTCTAAAAATTTATAGGAGGAAAGCACTATAGGCGAAGGTAAGTGCCTAACCTCATTTTTTTTATTTTTTTTTATTTTCCATGCATTCATATAGATTTTTTTTCAGGGTGTTTTGCATTTATCTTGCATTAAAAAAGATATTGCATATTTACTTTGCTCATGCATTTAGGTTGCTAGTTTCATGAAATAGTTAAATTTTTGCTTATTGTTTGCATATTTGGTTTGAGTATTGCATTAGTTAGATTGTTTGCTTATTGTTTGTATATTTGCTTTGAGTATTGAATTGTTAGATTTAGGATTGCATTCACAAAAAAAATAGAAAAAAAAATATTAGTACAAATGGTTCATGCATCTCCTAGTAAAATCAATTAACCATTAGGCTAGATTTTAGGGTTTCACGCTCATTAGGATCCTTTTTAATTCAAATTGATTTTTGTAACCAAAGGATAGTTTTTCTTCAAGAATGGTGTCTGAGGAAGTTCTGTCACCAAGGCATGAAGTCGAACATGTCTAAGGATAAGTTGGGACAAGATGTCGTCTGTGCCCCCCCACTTACTTGGGAACTACTTGGCCAAGCTTGTGGTCAAACTCTCTTTGGAGACTAAAATTTTCTGAAAAAAAATATTAGGAGCTGTCTAGATTTTTGGATCCCTTTAACAACCAATAAAAATTAAATTTTTGTTAAAGAAATTTGAATATAGATTTAAGCATTTTCTTGTGTGAATTTGTTTGAGTGTGATTGATCGTGTCTGTGTATGCATCATTGGTCTCGTGACTCCACCAATCGCTTCGTTTAAGTTAAACTTCCTGTCAATACACCGATCGTTGCGTCCGGAGCTCACTCAAGCTCAGTTATAGACATAGACAATTTACCTTCATCACCACCCTCAACACCATCATCTTCTTCATCACCACCCTCAACACCATTACCCATCATGGCTGGAGAAAGAGTCGACGAGAAAACCCTCCAAGACTACTTTTCTCCAATCACAACCAATACACCATCAGGCATAGTTGTTACAGTAACTAATGTAGCATTTGAACTCAAACCAGACCTGTTACATCTTTTACCTGCATTCCATGGACTTAATCTTGAGGACCCTTACCTACAGATTAAAAAATTGTTAGAGATCTATGCCACATAAAACTTCAAGACATCACTGATGAATCCATCAAACTTCATTTATTTCCTTTTTCTCTCAAAGAAAAAGCGAAATCATCGTTAAATTCTCTACCTGCAAACTCCATCCCAACTTGGGATTTGTTGGTCAACAAGTTTTTGAATAATTTTTTCCCTCATCTAAAACTAATGCCCTCAAGAACGAAATCTCAAATTTTATTCAAAATGAGGGTGGACAATTCTGTGAGTCATGGGAAAGATTCAAAGACACGTTGAGTAAATGCCCCCACCATGGTTTTGAAACGTGGAGACTCGTGCAATTTTTTTATGATGGTTTAACCACATCGAACCGCACCATGGTCGAGCTTATGAAATGTAACACCCCGGATTTTTAGGTTATCAATATTTATAGAATTTGCCATTTTAATTGTGAATTAACGGATTTGAACCTCATATGGGTAAGGTGTTGGGTCAATGGCCCAATTAAGACCCAACGGTTATGGAATAAGGTTCAATTTAAAGTAAATGGGTAAGGTGCATTTAATTGGGTCAAGGTTGTTAATTGGGTCAAAATGTTCAATTGGGACCCAATGGGTCGTGTTTGACTTGGTTGACCACCAAGTGAGTCCAAGCTTAAATTAGGTTGGGGCTAATTTGAGTTGGAAATGGAATCAAATAATTGAGTTGATTCAAGTGAATTAAATGAGTTGAGATTAAATGGATGAGTTGAATTAAATGGATGAGTTGAATTAAATGGATGAGTTGAGTTAAATGGGTTGGATGGAAAGTTATGGGGATGTTTATCTTAAGTGATTAAAGTGTTAAGATGAAGGGTGTTTTGGTTGTTTCAAAAATTAACACAATGTATACACACGTTGGAATGGGAGCTTCATATTATGCATGAAACTCCAAATGATATCATAAATGGGAGATGGCGGTTATGTGTTGTTACACCAAGACAAGTCAAGGCTACACGTTGGATGCATGGGAGTTTTATCTCATGCATGGAACTTCAAAGGGGGAATCAATGGGAGGTGGGCCGTTTGGTGGGGGTTACTCAAGACAAGACCGTTGGGCTCATGGGAGTTTCATCCCATGGATGAAACCCCCAAATGGTCATTAATGAGAGAGGACGGTTTTGGAGTGGTTACCCAATTCAAACCATGGCCACACCGTTGGAGCCTTGGGAGTTTCATCTTATGGATGAAACCCCCAAGTGGAGCACTAAGGAGGGAAGTCAATGGAAATGGGAGTTACACAAAAAACTTAACCAAAAGGTATCACCTTGGCCGACCATCTCATTGGAACAAAACAAATTGGACTTGCATTTTACTCTCTCCCTCTCCCTCTCCCTCTTCGCTGTTTCTCTCCCTAAAACCCTCTCTTGGCCGACCACTCATCAAGATAAAAAGGACTTAGAAAAGTGTTTGATCTCAAGCTATCACTCTCGGCCAAAGGAACAAGAAAGAAGGAGGAAGAGGCTAAGGAAGGAAAGGATCGGAAGAACAAGTAGGAGTGAAAGAACCGGAGGAGTCGCGGTATTGGTAAGTGCTCGATAAATTCTTATTAAGTTAGATGGTCAAGGAACATGATCCGGCCATTGCATGGCCAAACCCAAAAGGGTATACACAAGAACCATTAAGAATAAAAAGGGGTTGATTATGTTCGGCCATGATGTATGGCCGAACCCATCAAAGGTTAAGATCATGGCTATTTGATTTAAAAGAGAAAATGAGGAACCATAAGGGTTCGGCCATGGTGTATGGCCGAACCCCATGGAAAAAATATTAAGGGATGAATGATGAGGTTTATTGAAAGGATGAACCATAGGGTTCGGCCATGATGTATGGTCGAACCCCATGGAAGGACATGGTTAATATTTTATGGGTTTCAAAGCATGGAAATTGTAGATGCATGTTAAGGAATACTAATCATTTTACATGGTGTTAAAATGATAATTGGTGGAAGAACCATGAACCATGGGTTCAGCCATGGTGTATTGCCGAACACCATGGAAGGTTATCAATGATTTTTGAAGGGATTAAAAGGAAAAATGTTGTTGGACTTAGGTGATTTTAGATCATGGAAATGATGGGGAATGGTGGTAAGTTTAATTGATTTTAGACATGGTAGATGATGATAAAAAAGAATGAATCTAAATATATGGTTAAACCCCATGAAGGGACCTTGGTTTATGGACCTAAAGAAGGGAAATGATTCAATGGATAAATTGGATTTAGACATCATAGGGTTAGGCCATGGTGTATGGCCGAACCCCATCAACCATTTGGTGGATCAAATTATGGACTTAAGTATGCTTTAATGAATGAAATGTTAGCCATGGATAGATTAATGACAATGTGTAAATATGGAAATGATAGACCATGGGTTCGGCCATGGTGTATGGCCAAACCTCACGAGGAAAGTTTTTTGGACTTAAGTGATTACTAATGTTTATAACAATTGTATAAGTGATTAAAGTTATGAATAAAAAATGGCAAGATCTTGGATCAAAGGATTACAAAGAGGGACCAAACTCAAGTGAGTGAGGTTCGGCCATGTTGTATGGCCGAACCCCACTAAGGTGTAGTTTGTGGAATAAATGTTTAAATGAAGAACTTGGTGATGAGTGATTAATAAATCAAGAGAGGCACTAAAACCAAATAGGTGAGGTTCGGCCATAGTGTATGGCCGAACCCCACAATGTGTATTTTTGGACTTTGATATTATTGCAAATCAAATGGGTTATTGGTTTGACTCATGGATATGTTATAAAGTAACGAGACCTCATAAACAGTGCGCGATCGTGAGCGGTTGCTGGATTAAGAAGCAAGGACATTTAGTGGTCTTGGGTAGGATTCTACCTCTTTGAAACCATGGGTTTATGTATAATGTTTTGTATTTTATTTTGATGAAGTTATGTTGAAAAAGATATGTTCCAAATGTGAGTTTTAATGCTATGTTTATAATATAAAATAACATGTGTTTCATTAGCATCTCATGCATGGCATGGGGTGAAGGATATGTAACCGGAGGGGCCACACTCCGTCGGGGCGTCCGAAAAACCTATGTGGGGTACCTTGATGTGCTTTTTCCATCAAGAAGAAACTGGAGGGGCCACACTCCGTTGGGGCGTCTGAAAGACCTATGTGGGGGTACCTTGATGATGAGAATCCCATCAAGAGGTTATATGTACTTGTGATGGGTGGGATTCATTGCATTTGACATCATGACATGGCATGGTTTTATATGGTTTTGACATTATGTTATTATATTATGATTTGTACTAACCATGTGTAGACCCTAAATGGAATACCTACTGGGCGCGTTGTTCTAGCGCCCTACTTCTACCCTAGTGGATGACACAGGAAAGGAAAGGGACGATGAACCTGATCGGAACCAAGCATAGGAGCTTGGATATGTGATTGGTTTATATTTTGTTTAAGTTACTCATGGACTTGTAATTTGAGTAGCTAGCTATCGACAAGTAATAATTTAGATAATTGCTATGGTTAGTGATTGGGTACTTTGGTTATTTAAGTTAAGTTAATATTCATAATTGACGGAGCACTTTGCTATCTAAAAATGGACTAGAGTTAAGTTCTATTATAATCCGCAGTTTATGTTATTTTTCGCAAAGTTAACTTATTACGTGTGAACCGTTTTCATGGACTTGGTCCATGCAAACGTAGGGTTGGCGAGTTAAGGGTCGGACTTAGAAGTTCAGACTTAGCTCGCGTCGTAACGTCCCTCTCTTAATCACTCTTTTTTTAAAAAAAAAAAAACAATAGACTCTGATTTTTGGAAAGTGAGTGAAAAAGGCGGGGCGTTACATGAAAGGTGGGGAATTTTTAAAACTGACTGAGAAGAACGGATGGAACTCCTTAGAAACTCAAGCAGAAAACTCTCATAGATGGGACTTCCCCAAAAAGAGAATTTGACATAAACTTCAAACAGAGGAGGTTTGTATGAACTTATTAATAACTTTGACGTTAAGCTTGCAATTTCGAACCTAACGAAAAAAGTTGATTCATTAGTGATATCTCAGGCGATGAATCACCCATTAGGACTAAATGAGGTTTGTGCAATGTGTGCTAACCTAGGACACACTGCCCAAAGTTGTCCTTCTTTAGGATCAATGGATGAGTGTTCAACCAAACAGGCTATTCCACTAAATAATTTTGGAAGACAGCAAGGAAACCCTTTCTCTGCAACATACAATCCTAATTGGCGAAATCATCCAATTTCTCATGACGTCAAGATCAACCTTCTGTAAGTCAAGGACCCCGTCAATATCAAGGTCAGCCATTTAAGCCACGTTATCAAAATCAATCACATATCTCTAATCCATCTCAATAACGCAAGCCTTCTCTCGAGGATACGTTGCAGCAGTTCATGGAGTCCACCCAACAGGCTATGCACAAGCTTGAAACACAGCTTGGGTAGTTAGCCACCGCGATTGCAATACCCCCCACCCACCTCAAAGAAAGTCCCACATCGGTAGTGAGGTGGGTGAGTTGGGGGTTAATACGAGGGAAGCCCCCCTCTCCCATGTGTGAGGCTTTTTGGGCCTGGCCATATGGGTCAGGGCCCAAAGCAAAACCGTGAGGGCATGGTGGGCCCAAAGTGGACAATATCACACTGGGAAGTTGGGGTAGGGTCGGTTCAAGTGATATCAGAGCACAGTTCAACACTCGGAGTGTGTGGGCCCTCAACCTCTTTAATGTGACAGAGCAGGGGACGGCTCTGGTTTTAAGGGGAGTAGATTGTAATACCCCCACCCACCTCAAAGAAAGTCCCACATCGGTAGTGAGGCAGGTGGGTTGGGGATTAATATGAGGGAAGCCCCCCTCTCCCATGTGTGAGGCCTTGCAAAACCGTGAGGGTATGGTGGGCCCAAAGCGGACAGTATCACACTGGGAAGTTGGGGTATGGTCGTTTCAGCGATAGGCAATAGGGAGATAGGCAAATTCCCTAGTTAGCCTATCCCAAACCCTAAGGGTCAGTATGAGCTTTCTTCCCTTGATTAGGAGAAGGCCAAAGCAATTACTACCTTAAGGTCGGGGAGACAAGCAGACAACAAGGTAGAAATGCCTAAGACAACGAAAGATCAGTCCTCGGATTATCTAGAATAAAAGGAAGACCAAAACCAACCCTCTCCTATCCAGTCTAATTTGGAACCATTTGTAAGTAGGGAATTCGTACCTAGGACTCCGTACACTCACCGACTGGTCACAGCTAAGAATGGTGTCTCGTATAGTGACATCCTAGAGGTGTTCAAACAAGTAAGATCAGTATCCCTCTTTTGGATGTTATGTATCAAGTGCTCTTATGCTAAGTTCTTGAAAGACCTCTGTACGGTTAAACGTAAAACTAGTGTAACTAAGAAATCCTCCTTAACAGAAGTTGCTAGGTTGTTAATCCAGCAGCTCCCAGTTAAATACAAGGACCCTGGGTGCCCAAACATTGTTTGAACCATTGGTGAATACAAAATTGACAGGGCCTTGATGGACTTAGGATCCAGTGCGAGCCTACTACCATACTTGGTTTATGAGAAGTTAGGGTTGGGAGAGTTGATGCCCACTTCTGTGACACTTCAGTTAGCTGATCGTTCAATCAAAATTCAGAAAGGTGTAGTAGAAGACATTCTGATTAAAGTTGACATTTTACTTCCCAGTAGACTTTATGGTACTAGATACCGAACTTGTGCAAAGTGAAAATGGGCAAATACCGGTGATTCTTGTACGACCATTCATAGCCATTGCAAATGCTGTAATTAATTGCCAGAATGGTATGCATAGGTTGTCGTTAGGAGATCTGACGACAGAACTCAATTTGTTTGGCCTATGTCGACAGCCTCCCTGTATAGATGACCTGTGCGAGGCTAATATGATCCGAAGTTCTATCAAGGAGTCATTCATTCACTTCATTTGTGATGATCCAATTGAGAAGTTCCTGTACACCTTTAGCCCAGACTTCAGTGAGAATGGTAAACAAGAAGTCAGCGATATGTTAGATGCATCTTCATATGTAGTTAAACTCTCTTTGGAGACTAAAATTTTTAGAAAAAAAATATTAGGAGTTGTCTAGATTTTTGGATCCCTTTAACAGCCAATAAAAATTCAATTTCTGTTAAAGAAAATTGAATCTAGATTTAGGTATTTTCTCAGGTCAATTTGTTTGAGGGTGATTGATCGTGTCTGTGTATGCATCATTGGTCTCGTGACTCCACCAATCGCTTGGTTCAAGTTAAATTTCCCGTCAGTACACCGATCGTTGCGTCCGGAGCTCACTCAAGCTCAGTTATAGACATAGACAATTTAACTTCATCACCACCCTCAACACCATCATCTTCTTCATCACCACCCTCAACACCATTACCCATCATGGCCAGAGAAAGAGTCAATGAGAAAACCCTCCAAGACTACTTTTCTCGAATCACAACCAATACACCATCAGGCGTAGTTGTTCCAGCAACTAATGCAGCCTTTGAACTCAAACCAGACATGTTACATCTTTTACCTACATTCCATGGACTTAATCGACCCTTACCTACATGTTAAAAAATTCATAGAGATCTCCGCCACATATTACTTGAAGGCATCACTGATGAATCCATCAAACTTCGATTATTTCCTTTTTCTATTAAAGAAAAAATGAAATCATTGTTAAATGCTCTACCTGCAAATTCCATCCCAACTTGGGATCAGTCGGTCAACAAGTTTTTGAATACTTTTTTCCCCGCATCTAAAACTAATGCCCTCAAGAACGAAATCTCAAATTTTATTCAGAAAAAGGGTGGACAATTCTGTGAGTCATGGAAAAGATTCAAAGACACATTGAGTAAATGCCTCCACCACGGTTTTGAAACGTGGAGACCCATGCAATTCTTTTATGATGGTTAAACCACATCGAACTGCACCATGGTCGAGTCTATGAAAGGTGGGGAAATTTTTAAAATTGATTGAGAACGATGGATGGAACTTCTTAGAAACTCTAGCGGAAAACTCTCAGTGATGGGACTTCCCCAAAAAAAGGGAATTTGACACAAACTTCAAAGAGAGAAGGTTTGTACAAAGTTAGTAATGACTTTGACGTTAAGCTTGCAATTGCGAACTTAACGAAAAAAGTTGATTCATTAGTGATGTCTCCGGCGATGAATCAACCATTAGGACTAAATGAGGTTTGTGCAATGTGTGCTAACCTCGGACACACTGCCCAAAGTTGTCCTTCCCTACGATCAATGGATGAGTGTTCAACCAAACAGATTAATGCACTCAATAATTTTGGAAGACAGCAAGGAAACTCTTTCTCTGCCACATACAATCCTAATTGACGAAATCATCCCATTTTCTCATGGCGTCAAGATCAACCTTCTATAAGTCAAGGACCCTTTCAATATTAAGGCCAGCCATTCAAGCCACCTAATCAAAATCAATCACATATCTCTAATCCATCTCAACAATGTAAGCCTTCTCTCGAGGATACGTTGCAGCAGTTCATGGAGTCCACCCAACAGGCTATGCACAAGCTTGAAACACAGCTTGGGTAGTTAGCCACGGCGATAGGCAATAGGGAGATAAGCAAATTCCCTAGTTAGCCTATCCCAAACCCTAAGGGTCAGTATGAGTTTTTTTCCCCTGACCAGGAGAAGGCTAAAGCAATTACTACCTTAAGGTCAGGGAGACAAGCAGACAACAAGGTAGAAATGCCTAAGACAACGGAAGATATCAGTCCTCGGATCATCTAGAACAAAAGGAAGAGCAAAACCAACCCTTTCCTATCCAGTCTAATTTGCGACCATTTGTAAGTAAGGAATTCGTACCTAGGGCTCCTTACACTCACCGGCTGGTCACAACTAAGAATGGTGTCTCGTATAGTGACATCTTATTGGTGTTCAAACAAGTAAGATCAATATCTCTCTTTTGGATGCTATCTATCAAGTGCTCTTATGCTAAGTTCTTAAAAGACCTCTGTACGGTTAAATGAAAAACCAGTGTAACTAAGAAAGCCTCTCTAACAGAAGCTGCTACCTCGTTAATCCAGCAACTCCTAGTTAAAACAGGGACTCTGAGTGCCCAACCATTGTAACACCCCGCCCTTCTCGCATCGAAATCAACGTCTGTTTTTTTTTTTTTTTTAAGATTAGAGTATGAGCAAAAGCGGAATGTCACGACCCGAGCTAACTCCAAACTTCCAAAGTCCGACCCTTAACTGGCCAACCCTATGTGTGCATGGACCAAGTCCAAGTAACGGTTCACACATAGCAATACAATACACATGCGGAATAAATCATCATTGCGGAATCATGATACAAGTCATAGCCAAACCATTTGATAGCAAAGTACTTAGTCATTGAATCAAATCACATTATCCAAATAATTATCCAAATAACATCCAACCATAGCAAAATATCTAAGTTATTACATTCCGAAAAATAGATACTCCAAATACAAGTCCATGAGTATCTTTATTCAAAACACATAAAATAATTCATCCAAGCTCCTATGCCTGGCCTTCCTTGCGTTCCCCGTTTTCCTCATTTCCTGCATCATTCACTATAGGGTAGAAGTAGGGCGTTAAAACAACGCTCCCAGTAGGTATTCCAGTTAGGTCTAACACATGGGTTAGTACAAAAAATCCACATATAACATATATCAAAATCAGGGTTAATAAATCATAATATACTCATAAAACATGGTATCCAAGATAGGGTAAACAAGGTATGATAATAGAGATCCAATCATACCGACAAAACCAAAATCTTGCATGATAAATAAAATCATAATCATGCCGATTCAATGCCATGCCATGCTATCATATGCAATGAGTCCCACACATCGTAAACACATGGTATCCACCTGATGGAATTCTCCTCATCAAGGTATGCCCCACAGTTGCTTTACGGACATCCCGATGGGGTGTGGGCTCTGGTTACACAGTATCCTCTTGATGGAATTCTCCTCATCAAGGTAATCCTCTTGGTGGGATTCTCATCACCAAGACAGGCCCCACAGTTGCCTTACGGACTCTCCAACGGAGTGTGGGCTCCGGTTACCTGTCATACCTCCCATGCCATGCATGAGATGCAAATGCCAACATGCTATGCAATAAAAAAAAAATCATAGCATATAAAATCTCATATTTGAAAGATATAAATTTTGCATCATAAATTAGATAAAAGCAATGTACATAAGCCCATGGTTTCAAAAAGGTGGAATCCTACCAAAGACCGCTAACGTGTCATTGCGTCTTTCGTCCAAGAATTGATCACCGATTGCGCACCGCTTGTGAGATCCCGTTACCTTATAATATAATATAAATCAAAACCAAGTCCCACTTGATTTTCAAAAGTTCTAAGTCCATAAACAAAACCCCATGGGGTTCGGCCATACACCATGGCCGAACCCATGGCTTACCATTTTTTTCCATAATTACAATCATGCCATTGATCATAACCATAGCCCTTTTTCTTTGCTTGAGTTCCAAATAATCCATAAGACTTATGTTCTAAAACAAACCAAACACATAGTCCCATAAAATAATTTATGGGGTTCGGCCATACACCATGGCTGAACCCAATGTTCAATATTTTCACATATTTACAAAATTGCCATTGGTTCCCTCATTCATTTAAATCTACATGATTAAACCTTGTATTAATTCATTAACCAAATCATGTCCATAAAATACACCTCTTGGGGTTCGGCCATACATCATGGCCTAACCCATGATCTTTCAATTTAGGCGATATTTACCATTTTGCCACTAGCTTAGGTTCATGTCTTCCCCTTAGTCCAATCATCACATTAAATTCATATCATCCATCCCCCTTGATTCAATTACACATAAACCTAAACCATAGATTTAATTCATGGGGTTCGGCCATGCACATGGCCGAACCCATGATGTCCAATTTTTCCATTCATATGACTTCCCATAGTTAGATATTTCCAAAATAATCTCCACCCTTCCATAATTTGAAGGTTTCCATAATTAAACTCCACCTTTCCATATTTGGAAGGTTTCCATAATTAGATAGCTTCTAATTTTAGTAACCTCTTTCCATAAATGGAAGCTTTCCAAATTTAGGAACTCCTTCAATAAATGGAAGCTTTCTAAATTTAGCAAACACCTTCCATAATTGGAAGCTTTCTAAGTTTAGCAAACACCTTCCATAATTGGATGCTTTCCAATTTTAGCAACCAATTCTAAAATTAGATAGTTTCCTATTTTAATCTCCATTCCAAATCCATCTACCATTGCAAAACTACCCCATGGGGTTCGGTATACACCATGGCCGAACCCTATGGTTCATGATCTTGGCCATTAGTTTAGATCCAATAAAATCGATCACCAATCCATAAAAATATTGGGTGGGGTTCGGCCATACACCATGGCCGAACCTCACCCCTTCTTTTCATTACTTTTGATCAATGTTTTTGCCATAATAAAATCATGGTTCAGCCATGCCATGGCCGACCCACATCCCTATCCATATCTCCATTAATCAATCATGGATCTTCCATTTAATCCCTTCAAAATCACATATTATTAACACCAAATACTTATTTAACAAACTCCATGGTTTTCGTTCTTAAAAACCAATAACTAAATCAAACCTTTCCATGGGGTTCGGCCATGCACTGTGGCCGAACCATATGGTTCTTTCTCTCCATTTAAATCATTAAAACTCATGTCCTATCTTCCGCCATGGGGTTCGGCCAAACACCATGGCCGAACCCTATGGTTCTTTTTGTTTCAAAAATAAAATTATTGCATTAAGATACTAACCTCTTTTCAATTCATTGCTCTTCTAATCTTTCTCCATTCTTCTTAATTTTTCTCCAACCAAGAACACCTTATTGTTGCTACCTTTTCTTCTCTTGCTCTTTGCCCAGAATGAGAGATTGAGAGAGAGATAGAGAGGGTTCGGCTATGGGGTTGTAAAACCGTGTACCCCCTTGTGTCTCTCCTTTTATTATTTTCCCTTGATCCATATTTAGGAAGTGCTTAAGATAGCCGCTCCCTCCCCTTTGGCCGTGTGCCCCTTGTAGTATTTTTAGTCATTGCCTTAGATGGCAATGTCGTGAGGCCTCATTGCTTAGATTAGCAAATGTCGTGAGGCCTCATTGCTTGGCAATTGCCGACCTCCCTTGCTTAGATTAGCAATTGCCGACCTCTCCTCCTTAATTTGGAATGTACCTTAGCTAATCAAATCCCCTATGCCGTGCGCCCCTTCTTTTAATTTAGATATTTCTTTTATTTATTTTAAGAAAATATGCACACCCTTTTTAAAAGATCCCATGCGCATAAACATAGATTTTTTTTATCTGAAATTCGGCCATACATAATCTTGGATTACATACTAAATTAATTTCAGCCTCATTTAATTTATTGAAACCAATTCTACCATCAATTGGATCTTAATTGGGTCATGGCCCAATTCTTTATCCATATAAGATCCGATATAAAATATTCACGATTAAAATGGATATTTCTCATATAAAAATAATAATTTGAAAATTCGAGGTATTAGAACCATTGCTTGCACCTGAATACAAAATTGACAAGGGCTTGTTGGACTTAGGATCCAGCGTGAGCCTACTGCTATACTCGGTTTATGAACAATTTGGGTTGGGAGAGATGATGCCCACTTCTGTCACACTACAGTTAGCTGATCGTTCAATCAAAATTCAGAAAGGTGTGATAGAAGAAGTTCTGATTAAAGTTGACAAGTTCTACTTCCTAGTAGACTTTGTGGTACTAGATATCGAACCTGTGCAAAGTGAAAATGGGCGAGTACCGGTGATTCTTGTACGACCATTCTTAGCCACTGTAAACGCTGTAATTAGTTGCCAGAATGGTATGCTTAGGTTGTCGTTCAGGGATCTAACGACAGAACTCAATGTGTTTGGCCTATGTCGACAGTCTCCCTGTACAGATGACTTGTGCGAGGCTAATATGATCCAGAGTTCTATCAAGGAGTCCTTCATTCACTTCATTTGTGATGATCCAATCGAGAAGTCCCTGTCCACCTTTAGGCCAGACTTCAATGAGAATGGTAAACAAGAAGTGAGCGGTATGTTAGGTGCATCTTCATATGTTGTTAAACTCTCTTTGGAGACTAAAATTTTCTGAAAAAAAAAATATTAGGAGTTGTCTAGATTTTTGGATCCCTTTAACAGCCAATAAAAATTCAATTTCTGTTAAAGAAATTTGAATCTAGATTTAGGCATTTTCTTATGTGAATTTATTTGAGCATGATTGATCGTGTCAGTGTTTGCATCATTGGTCTCATGACTCCACCAATAGATCAATAACAAATGAAATGGCAAATAGCAGATTATTTGCAAAACTTATAATTAAAATAGGCCAGTCTTCATGTTCCACTTATGTTTTGCCTCTTACCGTTTATCTTCCATGTGAATGCTTTCTAACATGGCGTTAGGGTAATAAGGGTCCACTTCGCTTTCAGCCACTAATCAACTTAATAAAGCACGGTCTTTGTCCGATAAACATCTGTCTTTCATATGTGAAAACTCAATCCGACCCCTAGGCTGCAAACTCTCTGCATACATCGGAGGGAGTTTGTCTACAGTAGGGGTTTTCATTATGGTCTGAGAAGACCAAGACACCGTATTGACGTGTCCAAAGAAACACAAGAATCAACACATTCTAGTTCTAACATGATCTGTTTAGGAAACCACGCCGGTACTCGTCTTCGGCGGCGCCTGCACAATAAGCCTACGGCAACCCTACTCACGGCAACAAGCCAGCATATGCTTCACTACGGCCTATAAGACTCATGCTTCGAGATCATCAGATAGATTCACAAAGACAGTTTAGGACAATAATTGTGCATTATCAAAAGATTAATCAAGAAAGACGAAGGTTTTCCTTAATGCAAATATATTATTCACATATGCAGAAGATAATATAATAAAAGGAAAATAAACAGCTTCCCCATCGGACAGGCCCGAGAGGGGTTTATCCAAGCATACTTAAGAAGTTCTTCAGCTTATATTTTCGATATCTCGAACTTCGATACATCCTAAGAGAAGAAATGCTCTTTATGTAGGCAGATCAAGAGGGAGAGGATAAGACTTAACGGACAAATGGTGGTCAAGGCTAGGCACAACTGGCCTTTTCTCTGAGATAAAGTAGGTCCAAGTGGAGGTTCTACTTTAAGTCTGTGGCCGATAGTAGGTATCGATTGATGCCTGTCGGTTCTTCTTTATCTTCTTTTGAGGAAAACACTTGTGAATGCTTTTGTTTTTTCTTCTTTTTCTTTTTACATGCGTCACCGCTGACGTTATCGGAGTATCCGTTAGCGTTGGTGGGAGACATAACCTCCTGTATGTGCATGCTAAAAGATTCTTCGCTCTTTTCTCTCTGTTACTCTTCAGATATCAATTTCTCGAGATCTGGTAAGCCTTCTCTTGTGATAGGTGGGACATGCTCCAGGAGTTAGAGACCCACTTATTCCTTCTCTACTTTGGTCAAAAGGTCAAAGGCCTGTTGTCTTTCTTCCTTCTGGAGGGAAAGTCCTATAGAGATAATGTCTTCCATGGGTAAGAGAAGCTCGATCTGAATAGGATCACTTCTTTCTTCATGGTTGATGCTTAAAGCAATCTGGTTTCCAAAAATGTCTCCAGTCTGGATGATCAATGTTTCAGACTGATAAATTGTCCAGTGTTCAAATCTGTCTTCGCAAAGGAGTTGCGTTAACATTGGAATATTGAACAAATTGTGTCTGAGAAGATTTTTGAACTCGATCATTTTCTCTGGTTTATCTGGGCTTTGGTAGTGAGAGCATGGTTTTACTCTTCTCTTAGTTACCCGAAGTAAATATATCTCACCATTACTCGTTATACAATTATAACAAGCGATAAAACATGGATACTGCTTTGCTAAAACTACTTTTAGCAACTTGACGACTTCAGTAGATAAAAAGCTGAAGCTATCCTCTGATTCAGCATAAATGCTATTGACCAATCCATTCTTGAATAGAAGATGGAGGTCTTCTTTCTCCTTGCTAGGAGGGCTTCCGCATACTTGGATATTAGGGATAATATCTGAGTATCTATGAACCATAGATAATTCTTGGGTTTCTCTATAAGATCTATTACCTTGTTAATTTCTCTGCCAAGGTAATTTGTCCTCTGCTTCAGGTCAGAACAAAGTCTAACAGTAAAACAAAGTCTCTGATAGCTGAACTTTTTGATCGGCTCTGTTGCTTTTACATAGGTAAAAGTTTTTGCTGTTGGGATGATAATCCCCTTCTGCTACTGTACTTCTGCAAGCTGCCTTCTATACTGCCTAAGTCCACGTAAGACTGCAGCAGGACCTTGTTTTAGCTCAATAGAATGTTTTTTAAGAAAAACATTCCATATTGAGTCTACAACTGAAAATTCCTCGAGTGAGAAATTCTTTCTGTTTGCTAGATCAATTGGGATCTGATCCTTTCTAGCGTATCGCTTGAAGAATACATTGGCAAACTCAATGTACTCAGCTGCTTGTAGTTGACTGTACCCAGGAGGATACATCTTTCTGTCTGAGGCAATAATACTGAACGGGTCTTCATGTTCTACCCTTGGTTTTTTGCCTTTCTTTTCTACTACCGTATAGGCAATTTCTTTAGGATCTATATCCATCTTTGTGTCAACATTGTTGATCTCTGTTCGTCGCATGACTCACCTGAGTATTTCATACTCTTCTTCTGAGATGGTTCTAGCTGTTCTGTTTTGCTTTCTTTTTCCTGTAAACCAAGCATTAAATTTATGCATAAGAGAATTAACTTCTTCGAAAACAGGATCTCTAGATAAAATGTCAGCAACAACATTTTTTCTTTCCAGGCAAGTGTTTGATGTCAAATCTAAACCCGAAAAGATAACTCTGCCAGGTAATTAACCTGCTCTTGGTCACATTGCTCAGGTTCAACTTCATGAACGATCGAACAAATGTGGAATCTTTTTCTATAAGAAATGGTTGGGGTCTCAGAAATAACTCATATTTCTAAAGGGCTCTTATAACTGCAAGTAGTTCCTTTTCATGGGTATGATAGCGAATTTCTGGTCAGCTGAATGTCCCTGACTTGTAGCAACAAAGTCTCCTGACTTTCTCAAGGTCATATTTGTTTACTACATAGTAGACGACTCCCCATTGTCCTGGTTCATCACCCTTTCCGGATGAAGCATCTACCTGCACGACGAACTCATCGTCTGGTGTGGGTAATGCTAAAGGTGGTAGCTTTTCTACTATAGTTCAGATTATACAGATTATCTCTCTATCCCGCTTATCCCAGGTGTAGGGATTAGTGGTCTCTGTCTTTCTTAACTTTGAAGTTAAGCTAGCTCTGTATTTGGCTAGATCTTTGATATAATCTGATGCACAGTTAAGCAAACTAAGATAAGACTGGAGTTTCTTCCGATTTGGAATCTCTTCTGAAACTCTAGTATTTACTTAGTTATATGATCTTGGAGAGTAATCTGCCCATTGGCAATTTCTACTCCGAAGAACTTAACTGACTACTGAACCAACTCACACTTACTTGGTGAGATCATAATGCCATGTTTTCGAATACTTTCGATAACCTTTTCTACATGAATAATGTGTTCTTCTTTGCTTCTGGATGCCACTAAGATATTGTCTATATAACAAGACAATAATCTAAATGGTCTCTGAATATGCCATCCATCCTCCGTTGGAAGATTTGAGGGGCATTCTTAAGTCCAAACGGCATAACTAACCATTCTAACTTATCTCCTGGTATAAAGAAGGTTGTCCAAGGAATGGATCCTTCTTCCATAGCAATCTGATGAAAACCTGACTTACAATCAAACTTACTAAACCATTTACGGTCAGCAATAAGCTATATGAGGTTCTTTTTTCCAAGAATCTGGTAGTGCTCGTCTATAGTGTTGTTGTTTAACAACCTATAGTCTATAACCATTCTAGGTTCTCCTTTGCTCTGCTCTGCATGGTTGTTAGCCATAAATTCAGTGCTGCTATGAGGTGAATCGGACCTACGAATTAATCCTTTGGCTAAAAGATCATCGCATTGTCTTTTCATCTCTTTTCTTTCATCAAGATTAGCTGCAAATACAACTCCTTTGATGACTCTGTCTGGGTCTCTGAATTTGAGCGTACAAAGGGGTCTCTCTGTACTCCAGTGTTCTACTGGATTCTTACTCAAATTCTTCCCAGGCTTAGCTAGATGTTCCTCGCGGAGTTCGTTCTTTCTTTTCTTAAGCTTCTCTTTTTTTCTATGTCGAGTAGCCTATGATGAGTCTCAATTTCGAACAACGCTTGTTCAAGAAAAGTCTCATTAAGTTCTCTCTCAAGTTCTTCTTCTTTTCTTGGTGGTATCTCACCATGCTCAAGCTGTGTGACTTCTAATGTCTGATTTGTATTTCTTAAATCAAAACATATGTCAAACTCTCTATCTTTAATCAGAAATAATTGTTCATTTCTGAAGCTAAAGGGTTCATATTTGGTTAAGAAATCCATTCCAAGTACAAAATCGTACTTATTCAAGACATCTCTAGTATCCAAAATGAATGCTCTATCTGAGCTCTCTAGGCTAAGTCTGATAAAGAACAAGGGTTCAGTTATGAGTTTTGATGATTTAAAATCAACTCCATTGATAAGTTTACCCTCTGTGGCTTCTCTAGCTACTTTTATCATTGACTTAGGCAAGACTTTTGGAGAACATAACGAAGTAGTTGCTCCTGTATCTACAAGGGCATTTACCCTTATGTTTCCGCAGTTTGCGACTTGGAACTTTATCCAAGGTGGCTCTTTATATCCTGGACCTTCTTCCTACTGGGAAGTGTCTTGGATATGACTCTGAATATTGCTTAACTCCTCTGGTGTATGAATGGTCACGGGGACCAGGGGTTATTTGCAAAAATTCCTTAAGGCTTTTCTTGTCATCTTCATCTTGATGGGCCTTAAACTTCTGTCTTTCTAAAGCCTTTTGCTTTAGAAGTTCCTGTTGTTTTTCAAATTACGAAAAACGGTTCTCTTGAACTTCTTTCCAAAATAATGAAAAGAGTTTAGGAACGAGTTCTTTCCCTTTTTTGGGCCATGATTCTTCCATTTCTTTTATGAAACACATCTGATGAAACATGAGTCCATACTCTTGTTCCAACATGAAGCAATCATGAATGTCGTTTGTTCCTCCGGTCATCTCTCCACAACCTTCACAAACGAAACTACTGGTTGACCAAAGTAAATGGAACTTCCAATCCTTTCAGTTGGGGATAGGCTTGTAGTGGTTTCCATTTGCTTTCCACTCTTTTCCAAAGAACGTACATTCTTGTTCTTCGTACTTGAAGTATCTCTCTTTTGGTTGACTCATTGGCTCAGTTGTTTGGCCAAGGTTTACCATGAAAAATTGATGTTTAGAATCACTGGATTCTATATCATCATCTATTTCCTCTTCTGAAGACTCGTTGTCATCTTCATATTCTGTTACTTCTCCATCAGTTTCGACGGAATAGACAGAATCGTTGTTAAAATATGGTTCTTCTATCTCATAGAGATAGTCCATATCTTGCTGGTCTGCATCTCTTAACATATTTTCTATCTTGTTAACCTGATGCTTCCTTTTACTTCTTTGTGGGCATTTTGTAGCAAAATGTCCAAGCTGTCCACATGTCCAACAAACTTGTGGTCCTTTGCTCTTTTTATCCTTGCGATAGTTCGAGACTTTCTTGTTCGAAGAAGTATTCTTCTTAAAATACCTTCTACCTTACCTTTGAAACTTAGGCTTACTGAAAGTACGAGATTTGTGAAACCTGTACTTCTTTCTTTTATAAGGAATCTTTTCCTTATACTCCTTATGCTTCTTTTGCATCTTATGCCTCTTCTTTCCAATCCATTGGATAGGCATGTCTGAATCTCTTTCATCTTTTCCAAAGCTTGCTCTCTCAAAAAATTTTCTTATAGCAAGATGATCATCACTTTCTTTCTTTAAGTAGGCGACTAAGTTTTTAGTGAATTGAATCCTTTCTCCAATGGTGTTAGTTTTAACTCCATCATAGCCTGTAAACTCAGCATACTTTCTACTTAAATTATCTCCGATCTTAGGGATTTTTCGGAAGTACTTATCCTTAAGATTCTCTGATCTATCTTCACACTTGTGATAAAGATCTCTAAAGTTGTTAGAGTATTCTTCTAACAGGGTTAGGTTTTCTATCCTAAGTATGCTTAACTTAGTCTTAGCAACCTATCTCTGATGGTCTTTAGATAACTGTTTTACCTCACCAACGAACTCTTTATGTAGTAACCAGACATATCCTGTTACTACAGCTTTCCTACTACCATAAGTATTGATGATGGTATTTTTCTCATTAAGACCTTCAATCAAGGCTAATGATTCAGGGTCTCGGAGTCTCCTAAGCGAATCAATAAAAGTTTTCACTCCTCCTCTTAGTGACAATTCAGCGTATCTATGACACTGATCAACACTCCATGTAGAATTAAGGGCAAAACATATTTCCATACATCTTTCCCACTCTTTCAAGGCTTGGTTGATATCACTAACTCTGTCGATATTCAACTCTCTACCATCTGTAGGTATTGGTTTTTCGTCCATATACCTCTGGTTGGAATATCCATCTGTAGGTATTGGTTTTTCGTCCATAACCTATCGAGATTGATAAGGAAAGTCTCCAAGGAATAGGATATTCTTGCTGGATTCTCCTTTCGGCTATCTACCGATTACAGCGTTAACCTCATTGGTTCCACTCTCTTGCCAACTTATTTGGCTCTCTCGCAAACTTTTGCATCTCAAAGACGTTCCTATAGGACAATATGTCATGTGTGAACCTAATATCTTTTTCTCTAGACTCATATGGTGAGTCTGGCTTAGCTGTACTGTGGCTGCTACTGGTGTTGTGGCTTAGTTGTGATCTCACCAACTAAGTGTGAGTTGGTTCAGTAGTCAGTTAAGTTCTTAGGAGTAGAAATTGCCAATGGGCAGATTACTCTCCAAGATCATATAACTAAGAAAATACTAGAGTTTCCAAAAGAGATTCCAAATCGGAAGAAACTCCAGTCTATCATGGTTTGCTAAACTGTGCGTCAGATTATACCAAAGATCTAGCCAAATACAGAGCTAGCTTAACTTCAAAGTTAAGAAAGACAGAGACCACTAATCCCTACATCTGGGATAAGCGGGATAGAAAGATCGTTCGTATAATCCGAACTATAGTAGAAAAGCTACCACCTTTAGCTTTACCCACACCAGACAATGAGTTCATCGTGCAGGTAGATGCGTCACCCGGAGAGGGTGATGAACGAAATAGGACCCTGAGAAAGTCAGGAGACTTTGTTGCTACAAGTTAGGGACATTCAGCGGACCAGAAATTCGCTATCATACCCATGAAAAGGAACTGCTTGCAGTTATAAGAGCCCTTTAGAAATATGAGTTATTTCTGAGATCCCAACCGTTTCTTATAGAAACAGATTCCACATTTGTTCGATCGTTCATGAAGTTGAACCTGAGCAATGTGACCAAGAGCAGGTTAATTACCTGGTAGAGTTATCCTTTCGGGTTTAGATTTGACATCAAACACTTGCCTGGAAAGAAAAATGTTGTTGCTGACATTTTATCTAGAGATCCTGTTTTCGAAGAAGTTAATTCTCTTATGCATAAATTTAATGCTTGGTTAACAGGAAAAAGAAAGCAAAACAGAACGGCTAGAACCATCTCAGAAGAAGAGTATGAAATACTCAGGTGAGTCATGCGACGAACAAAGATCAACAATGTTGACACAGAGATGGATATAGATCCTAAAGAAATTGCCTATACGGTAGTAGAAAAGAAAGGCAAAAAACCAAGGGTAGAACATGAAGACCCCTTCAGTATTATTGCCTCAGACAGAAAGATGTATCCTCCTGGGTACAACCAACTACAAGCAGCTGAGTACATTGAGTTTGCCAATGTATTCTTCAAGCGATACGCTAGAAAGGATCAGATCCCAATTGATCTAGCAAACAGAAAGAATTTCTCACTCGAGGAATTTTCAGTTGTAGACTCAATATGGAATGTTTTTCTTAAAAAGCATTCTATTGAGCTAAAACAAGGCCTTGCTGCAGTCTTACGTGGACTTAGGCAGTATAGAAGGCAGCTTGCAGAAGTACAGTAGCAGAAGGGGATTATCATCCCAACAGCAAAAACTTTTACCTATGTAAAAGCAACAGAGCCGATCAAAAAGTTCAGCTATCAGAGACTTTGTTTTACTGTTAGACTTTGTTCTGACCTGAAGCAGAGGACAAATTACCTTGGCAGAGAAATTAACAAGGTAATAGATCTTATAGAGAAACCCAAGAATTATCTATGGTTCATAGATACTCAGATATTATCCCTAATATCCAAGTATGCGGAAGCCCTCCTAGCAAGGAGAAAGAAGACCTCCATCTTCTATTCAAGAATGGATTGGTCAATAGCATTTATGCTGAATCAGAGGATAGCTTCAGCTTTTTATCTACTGAAGCCGTCAAGTTGCTAAAAGTAGTTTTAGCAAAGCAGTATCCATGTTTTATCGCTTGTTATAATTGTATAACGAGTAATGGTGAGATATATTTACTTCGGGTAACTAAGAGCAGAGTAAAACCAGGCTCTCACTACCAAAGCCCAGATAAACCAGAGAAAATGATCGAGTTCAAAAATCTTCTCAGACACAATTTGTTCAATATTCCAATGTTAACGCAACTCCTTTGCGAAGACAAATTTGAACACTGGACAATTTATCAGTCTGAAACATTGATCATCCAGACTGGAGACATTTTTGGGAACCAGATTGCTTTAAGCATCAACCATGAAGAAAGAAGTGATCCTATTCAGATCGAGCTTCTCTTACCCATGGAAGACATTATCTCTATAGGGCTTTCCCTCAAGAAGGAAGAAAGACAACAGGCCTTGGACCTTTTGACCAGAGTAGAGAAGGAATAAGTGGGTCTCTAACTCCTGGAGCATGTCCCACCTATCACAAGAGAAGGCTTACCAGATCTCGAGAAATTGATATCTGAAGAGGAGCAGAGAGAAAAGAGCGAAGAATCTTTTAGCACGCACATACAGGAGGTTATGTCTCCCACCAACGCTAACGGATACTCCGATAACGTCAGCAGTGACGCATGCAAAAAGAAAAAGAAGAAGAAACAAAAGCATTCTCAAGTGTTTTCCTCAAAAGAAGATAAAGAAGAACCTACAGGCATCAATCGATACCTACTATCGGCCACAGACTTAAAGTAGAACCTCCACTTGGACCTACTTTATCTCAGAGAAAAGGCCAGTTGTTCTTAGCCTCGACAACCATTTGCTGGTTAAGCCTTATCCTTTCCCTCTTGATCTGCCTATATAAAGAGCATTTCTTCTCTTAGGATGTATCGAAGTTCGAGATAGCGAAAATATAAGCTGAAGAACTTCTTAAGTATGCTTGGCTAAACCCCTCTCGGGCCTGTCCGATGGGGAAGCTTTTTATTTTCCTTTTATTATATTATCTTCTGCATATGTGAATAATATGTTTGCATTAAGGAAAACCTTCGTCTTTCTTGATTAATCTTTTGATAATGCACAATTATTGTCCTAAACTGTCTTTGTGAATCTATCTGATGATCTCGAAGCATGAGTCTTATAGGCCGTAGTGAAGCATGTGCTGGCTTGTTGCTGTGAGTAGGGTTGCCGTAGGCTTGTTGTGCAGGCGCCGCCGAAGACGAGTACCCGCATGGTTTCCTAAATAGATCATGTTAGAACTAGAATGAGTTGGTTGTTGTGTTTCTTTGGAAACGTCAATGCGGTGTCTTGGTCTTCTCAGACCATAATGAAAATCTCTACTGTAGACAAACTCCCTCCGATGTATGCAGAGAGTTTGCAGCCTGGGGGTCGGATTGAGTTTTCACATAAGAAAGACAGATGTTTATCGGACAAAGACCGTGCTTTATTAAGTTGATTAGTGGCTGGAAGCGAAGTGGACCCTTATTACCCTAACGCCATGTTAGAAAGCATTCACTTGGAAGATAAACAGTAAGAGGCAAAACATAAGTGGAACAAGACAACTAGCCTATTTTAATTATAAGTTTTGCAAATAATCTGCTATTTGCCATGTCATTTGCTATTGATATATTGGTGGAGTCATAAGACCAATGATGCAAACACTGACACGATCAATCACGCTCAAATAAATTCACATAAGAAAATGCCTAAATCTAGTTTCAAATTTCTTTAACAGAATTGAATTTTTATTGGCTGTTAAAGGGATCCAAAAATCTAGACAACTCCTAATATTTTTTTTTTTTAGAAAATTTTAGTCTCCAAAGAGAGTTTAACAACATATGAAGATGCACCTAACATATCGCTCACTTCTTGTTTACCATTCTCATTGAAGTCTGGCCTAAAGGTGGACAGGGATTTCTCGATTGGATCATCACAAATGAAGTGAATGAAGGACTCCTTGATAGAACTCTAGATCATATTAGCCTCGCACAAGTCATCTGTACAAGGAGGCTGTCGACATAGGCCAAACACATTGAGTTCTGTCGTCAGATCTCTGAGCGACAACCTAAGCATACCATTCTGGCAACTAATTACAACGTTTACAGTGGCTAAGAATGGTCGTACAAGAATCATCGGTACTCGTCCATTTTCACTTTGCACAGGTTCGGTATCTAGTACCACAAAGTCTACTAGGAAGTAGAACTTGTCAACTTTAATCAGAACTTCTTCTATCACACCTTTCTGAATTTTGATTGAACGATCAGCTAACTGAAGTGTGACAGAAGTGGGCATCTTCTCTCCCAACCCAAACTGTTCATAAACCGAGTCTGGCAGTAGGTTTGTTGTGCCGGCGCAGCCGAAGACGAGTACCCCCGTGGTTTCTTAAACAGATCATGTTAGAGATAGAATGAGTCGATTCTTGTGTCTCTATGGAAACATCAATACTGTGTCTTGGTCTTCTCAGACCATAATGAAAATCCCTAGTGTAGGCAAACTCCCTGCTATGTATGCAGAGAGTTTGCAGCCTGGGGGCCGGATTGAGCTTTCACATAAGAAAGACAGATGTTTATCGGAGAAAGACCATGCTTTATTAAGTTGATTAGTAGCTGGAAGCGAAGTGGACCCTTATTACCCTAACGTCATGTTAGAAACGTCAATACGGTGTCTTGGTCTAAGCAATATAAGTCAAAATTTCTGATAGAGGTCCGAAAGTTCATTTGGAATGATCCATATTAGTTCAAACATTGTGCGGACTAAGTCATTCGTTGTTGTGTTCCAGAAGAAGTGCAACGCAGTGTCATTAGTTTTTTTCATGATCATGCTTGTGGAGGGCATTTCAGTGCTAGAAAGACGACTGCAAAGATTTTACAGTGTGGATTTTATTGGCCCTCTATGTTCAAAGATACTCATACTTATTGTGTTACATGCGAAAGATGTCAAAAATTACGTAGTCTGTCTCGCAGAAATATGATGTCACTAAACCCAATCTTACCAGTTGAACTTTTTGATGTTTGGGGCATTGATTTCATGGGGGCATTTCCTAATTCTTTTGGTCATATTTATATCTTCATAGGAGTCCACTACGTCAGCAAGTGGGTCAAAGCGATGGCATGCAAAACCAATGACCACATGTTTGTCATCCGCTTCATCAAAGAAAATATCTTTGTTGAGCACTGAAAGTGACCATTTTACCCTTTAATTTTGGATTAGTTAGTGTTTGATTTGTATATATTAGATGTGTTTAATGGAGTTTTTGTGTTTTACAGTGTATTTGTGAGAATACAAGAAAAGGGAAGTAAAATAAAGAAAAATGCAGAAAAGTGGGCCATAGTTCTATTTTTTGAAAGTTTATAATTTTTACCACTTAATTTGTTATTGGAATTAATGAAAATTATTATAATTCAGATCCGGATATGAGAGTTTAAATTATAATAATAATTTTTAGACTATGTTTAATTGTAAAGGTGGTAGAAATTTATAAACACACAAGTGGATCCACTATTCTAGCTGGAAGCCTGAAGCCAAACTCTGCAATTGGAAGGCTGTGAAAGAAAAGACCAAGTGGGACCAGTGAATTTCGTGTGAAGCATTGTGGAAGAAGAATGAGAAAAAAAATGGGATTTGGATTGACCAAAGTGAATTTTGGAAGGAGCAATATTTTGGCACAGTTTTAGTATTTTGGCCATTACTTTTTACTTCGATTTCCAATTGCATTTATTCTTGTTGCATTAGAAAAAAGACTTCAAGTACTACAACTTTGTAGTACACAAAATTTCGTGATTCAGATGGTAACTAAGTCAAAATTAAGCTGCAAGATAGTAAATGTGTAGAAAATTGGGATTTGCATCCTACTTTCAAAATTAATCCAAAATCCCTAAAATCATTGAGTCTTATCTGCAAAATTCTCCCATGGCTTGCAAAAAACAGTGAATTTGGATAATTCAAAGATAGAATTTGGGACAAAGTTTAGGAGAGAGAATTTGGGAGAAAGTTTTAGAGAGAGAATTATGGAGGAATTCTCTCCAAGCCTTGCCAAATCGAGTTTCTTTTGAGAACTATAAATAAAAGAGTTCTGGCATTGTATAATTTGAATTTGAGCAAGGACTGAAGGAGTACTGAAGATTGGAGACTGAAGAAACTAGAGAAGAAAGGAATTTCGAATTTAATTTGTAAGTTCGTGTGTTTTCTGTCTTTGATGCAAAACTCCAAAAGCATTATAATTTCATATTACGATTTATTTGAATAAAATTCATGGTAGCTTATTTTAGATGTATGGTTTTCCAACTATTGAATATCGTGTAATGATAGTTTGAATTTTTATTTTTATTTCTCTTATAAATGTTATGCTAGAAATTATTTTGAGAATTTTCAAAGAAAAGTAGAGCCCTTTTTAGGATTGGTGGAACTTGATCTTCCTAGTCTAAGGTTCTTTTTAGGAACAACTTCTTTTTTATTCTCTCAAATTCTTTTGAAATAGGTTGAGATTGATTTGATTGCATTTTAATTTTGTTCTCTTAAACTGATTTGAGATTATTTATGAATTCTAGAATCATGCCATTGCTTTAATTAAATTGGATTAATTAGTTAGATTTCAGATTTAGATTTGATTCTTAAAACTAGAATGCAACTAATTTAAAGTCATATTTGCAAAAATTAGAATTTGATTTTAATATTTATATTATTTCTAAAGATCTAGATTTTTTTTTAATCACAACATTTCAATTTCATATATTTTGTTTTTGCATATATTTTGTTGTTTCCTTGTGGGACCGAACTCGCACTCTTAACGCTATACAATTAAATATTTCTTGCGCTTGCGAGTTATAAATTTAATATTTGCATAACCATTTCTTTGCACTGTTGTCGCAGAAATATGCAAATTATATGTTTTGAGATTTTGTGATTTTAGAACATATTTATATTTTTGGAATCTTTTAATTTAGGGAACTTTTTAAAATTGGAAAGTTCTATTTTTAGAAAATCTAATTTTGGAAGGTTACCTAAAATTAAATTTTTGTTTAAAATAGTAGAGATCTTATAATTTATAAAAACATGGAAATTTTACTAAACTTAGATACTTGTTGAATTTAAAAGTTTCTATTTTTGTTGATGTTTCTATTTTTGGAAATCTGATGGATTCAACTAGTTTCTCCTTTAGCCATTTTATAATTTTATAAATATGCTTTACTTTAGTAATATTCTAATTTTCTAAAACAAATCTAATTTTGGAACATTTTAGAACTTCTGTCCATGGAAAGTTTTAAAATATCTAATTTTAGAAACATCCCATTTTTAAAAAATGTCCAACCTTAGAGACATCCGATTTTGAATAATTTCTAAATCTAGGAAGTTTTAATTTTAGATCATCATCTAAGTTTAGAAGGTTTCAAAATAAAAATAATTTTTTTTTAGTTAATGGTATTTAATTTAGAAATTTATTTATGATATTATATTAGTTTGCAAGTCTCAATTAGGATTCAATTTCTTTAATCCCTCTTAGTTATAGTTTAGGAATTTATACTTAAATAGTCCATGCATTTTTTATTTAGAATCTATGCCTATGTCCATGTGTTGTGCTTTATAGGAATTTTTAAAAGAATCACGAGTTAAGATTGCTAGAAAATACACGCATAGGCTAAGGTAAGTGCCTAACTAGTTTCTTTTGATTTTATCTTTCTCATGGATACATATAGAATTTTATTTTCGGGTGCTCTCATTTATTATTTGCATTTAAAAAATAAATATTGAATATTTACTTTGATCATGCATTTAGGTTGCTAGTCTCATGCATTGGTATAGTTTGTTTACTTATTGTTTTCCATATTTGTTTTATGCTTGCATTGTTAGATTAGGTTGCATTCACATAAAAAAAAGAGTAGTAATAAAATGGTTCATGCACTTTAAACTAAAATCAAGTTTGGAACCATATGTTATATGGTCTTTCATGCTCATTGGGACAGTCTTTTATTCAATTTATTTTAAATAACCAATAATAGTTTTTCTTTTATCGTGGTGTCTAGGATTAGTTCTGTCACAAAGGTGTAAACAACCTAATGATAATTGGAATATAAGCAGATTGCCAAGTGCTCCTCCACTTACTTAGGAACTTACCTGCCCATGATTGTGGTTAAACTTTTAATTGGAGATTTAGAATTTTTGGAGAAAAGATTAGGAGTTGTCTAGAGTCTTACGTTAGTTTAGGTTTTCATTTTTAATTTTAAGTCATTTATTGTGTGAATTTGTTTTATCATGTGTGGTCTTGTTTGAGTAACAATGAATATTTGGAGGCGTGATTCAACAAAGCGATTAGCTAGGCTTAGGTCCCCAATTGGTGAACCCCAAGATAGTCATCAATCCACTTTGGAAAACAGTAGGGTCTTTGAGGTCATGCCAGTTTCAACACTAGTAGCTTGGTCAAATCCCGAGAGTTTCACCGAAGGTGAGGAGAGTCTAACTAGGGTAGGTGATAATTCGACCGTCAAAGTCAAAATTGAGGTTAAAGAAGAGCCTCAAATTAAGAAAGATCATGTTAATGATGAACAACCCAATTTTGAGGCATAGCCCACCCCGGACTGTATCCTTTTTGATTTGAATGATCCATGGGCTTTCATCATACCAGTGGGAGATAATAAGTGGGAAAAGAAATACGTTGCTCATGACATTATGTACTCATTGGAGCACATTCACCATCACCATTACTATCTGCCGAATCAAATGGAACTCACTCAAGAAGGTCAAGGATGTTTCATTTGTGAAAAATAATTGAGTTTGCATCCTTTATAGGTTTCTTTTAGAGTCAGTCTAGGATATTTTTTTTTAATAAGTCAGTCTAGTTTAGGATTTTTGTTTTAGGTCCATTGTTAGTAAACCTTCTCAGGTACGTCTTGAAAGTTCCCAATCTTCAATGCACTAGAACATCATGATTGACCAACAGAGCGAGAGAAAGAGAGAGAGAGAGAGAGGGGGGGTTGTGAATAGGTCAATCCCATTTTTAATAGTGTTTACAAATTTCTTGATTATTATGAGTGCAACGGAATATTTAATCAAGAGATTTGTTTAGTGTGATGGTTTGTTTATTCAATTCTTTAAACATTCACACTAAGATTTTGGTCCCTTTACATAAACCTTGATTATTGATGCTAATGCACAATGTATAGAGTAAGATAATCAATATACAAAGCGATGTGTGTTAAGAAAAGTACTTAAACATTAAATACAAACGCACAAAGATCAAATACCATAAAACCAATTTAAAGTGGTTCAGTTAGCCAACCTACATCCACTATTAAGACTCGCTCAACCTTGAGTTGTCCCCAAAATCCACTAAGTGGTAACTTACACCCTCACAATTAGGATAGGAATTCCACCTCACTCAATCGGTTGGGAATTTCACCCACCACTGTCGAATAGAAATTCTACCAATCCATTTGACTGGAAATTCCACCCAACACTGTGCCAAAGACTCCGTTCTAGAGTTTTTTATAGTGGTGGTTCCGTAGTATCTCTCCTTAATCCACTTTCAGAACAAAGGTTTTAAAAAAAATTAAAACCAAGAAGCACTTGTCTTTGAAGCTCTTTCTCCTAATGTGTGCTCCTTCAAGATCCCACCTAATGTTTGCCAATGCTCCTCCTTTTAACCGCCGTTGAGCAATCACAATCAAAGGTGTCAAGGAAACTGGTTCTACCAAAGGCTTCCTAGTTTAGGGTTCTCTCCTGCTCACTTTCTAACTCAATCCTCAGATTGGTTGTTTATCAGTTTTTTTCTTTCCTCTCTCTCTCACGACTCAATTCATCTGATTGGTTGTATTTGATTCCTCTAGTGTAAGCACGAGAGAGAGAGAGAATGATCCTTCTGTTGGCCCTTGTTAAGCTCACTGATAAAGATGAGGGTCCAACTGATCCTTCTAAAGGACGCCAATTAGTTGCATAAAGGTTGGTTTATATAGCAAAGAAAACCAGTTGTAGTAGCGGTAATTGTACCAACAGGTCGGTTGCACCAAGGGGTCGGTGACTAAAAATTTTACCGTTACAAACCAGACCGTTGTGCACTAATTGCACTCCCAATGGTAATAATCTTTCTCGGTCGAGATGTCGTTGTCGCCGATGGGTCGACACTTATGGTACGGAGCGGTCAGTCCATACTAGAGGCTCGTTCTGGTGCAAAACATGCTTGACAGTAGTTTCAACTCTTAAAAACATGTAACCCTGAACGACCTGTCACCCTTTACCAAGGGATCGGTCCTGGTACTCTCGATTGGTCTTTGATTACCAATATGTTTGTTTCTTCAAGAGTCCACATGAGTCAAGGATTCCAGAACTCAAGATCTTGATTGAGGAGTCGTTGACCACGAGGGGTCGTTTCAGCCTTTCACGGAAGGGTCGGTGCATACGAGACTCTCAATCAGGGCATACCCAGAATGACAGTTCAATGTTCTAGAACCTATGTCAATCTGGTTGACCAGTCCTTAACCACAATGGGTTGATCCGATCTACACCGATGGGTCGGTGAGAACGACTGGTCGAGCTGACAATGAAACCCAATAAATATTTCCAAGTTGGGTTCCAATTCATTATCAACCTTCCTCTCTGGGCTTTTCATGATTTAACCAGATGTTCCATTAATCCTAGGGATAGTCCTCTCTAAGTGTGGGTACCACCTAAAGTCATCTATGGCCATTTTACCTATTTTGTAATTGCCATAACTATGAGCTTCAATTTGTTGGAGCATGATCTTTGCTTTTGATCATCTTGGGTCTTCAAGCTTCTATCAAGTGCTTCTTTCCGAGTCATGGAATTGACAAACTTAGGGTCTTGGCCAAGCCGATGTACTAACAATCTCCCCCTTTGTCAATTTCATGACAAAATGTAGAAGCTATCCCAATGACAAGCCCACCCTTTATTACATCACATTTGAATACAAAATATTACATCATTTACATGAATATATTCAAATGGACGACAAAACTATGGTCTTCATATTCTTTCTCAGCTTGCTTCTTTTTATATTCTCCTGTTCAAACGCAAAAATAAAAGCAAGCAGCATTAGATAATCATTAGAGGGGTTAGTCCCAAAACATATAAATGTATTCATGGACTAAACAAGATCTGTATTCAAGCTCTTCCATATTCCCTGATTTCCTAGTGACCAACACTACTCATTGTGTTGAGAAGATTTCTCCCCAATCTTCTTTGAGTTTGATCTCCCAAACTCCAAGCATAGACATTCTCCCTATGTCTATTGACTTTGATGTCTTCTAGATTTTACTAATTTCTCTCCCATTTTGTCATTCAATTGACAAAGATTAGTAGGTTGACATTGAGTTTTAAGCACTCCCCTAAGCATCTTGCATTTAGTGTTTCATGAGTTTTTCTTCCAACTCATTTCAATATTCCCAACAGTCCAATGTATATCTCATGCATTACTGTTTTTCTCCTTCCTTCACGTGGGGTCAAGCCATTTTCCCAGCTTCCCACTTGGAGTTTTTTCCCCCCATTCTCCAATCTTTCTTTCCAACTCCCGACGTTTTTCAAGGAAGCGGTAGATTCTCTTTATAAGAGCTCTATCCGATTCGGATTTAACATCTTCCATCTCCTCTATTCTTTTCTACTCTCTTACCTTACCAGTTGCAGATTTCCTGATAAGTGTATCCTTATCATTGCTTGCTTCTTCTGGAGAAGTGAGACCCTTTCGAGCTTTTCCTTTTCCAATCACTTCTTCTACTCTGGTCACAATTGGAAAGGTAGGCTCCTTAATAATCACTCCTCTAGGCTTTCTGGCTAAGAGTGGAGGCGATTTCTTCTTGTGAGATTTCCTCGTGAGAATCTTGACTCGACGGCCTATAGTATTCAGGAGAGATGATGATTCTCCTTAAAGCCACTTAGATTTTGGTTTCTTAGAATGGGTGGCACTATCATTCTCAGAATCAGAGGAGACGATAATGACTATGGGCTTGTCCCTTGTCATTTTCAACTACTGGAGACGAAAGGAATGGAACCCTCTGTTTTTCTGGCGAGATTTCATTTAGGGAGGTCCTAACGGCTAACCTAGGGCACAGGAGGAGTAGAGGAAATCACAGAGCTTCAGTGCGAGGAGAAACGATGATTTTGAAATGATCTATTGTTTTCGCAGAAATAGACCTTTTTAACTTACTCTTCCTGATTCACCTTCCGGTCGGGCCAACGACATGTCTATATGTATCGACCTGTCTCCCTTTGCGATTTTTCCCCCTTTCATACAATATTCTGAATTCCAACAGTACCAACATGTCTACTGCTATGACTAGTCTATTCTTCGAACTGGGTTTTATTTGAAGGATGACTAGGTATGTGTGTGTGTGTGTGTGTGTGTGTGTGTTTGGATGTTCATAGTTCATCAACCTCTGCTTATACACCCTTTAATGTCACTGATGATACGTACATTCACACCGTATCTGTGCCATTTGAAGATTCAATTCACCCTTTTGAAAATAAGCACTGATCATGGATTACGGATCTCCTTTCTGAATCCAAATCAATACTAGATTCTTGGACACATTTAATTCACCAATTTAAGTATATTGACCAAGTGTGTGATGTCATGAGATGCGGTATTTCTAGGCTTTTAGCAAGGCAAGGCATATATGAACATAATTTATTCCACATTATGTATAAATTAATGTATATTAGAATGAAACTCAAAGCATACTAGTCATACATTCATTTCCTGATTTGAGTATATTGATCAAGCATACAGAAATAAAGTATGACACTACACATAGCACTTATGCCTATTATCATGTTATTACCCAAAACATGATAAATAATTTTAATATTCTTTCAAGGGAGCTTCAATTCCTTGAAAAGAGCTGATACTTAAATGGATTATTCAATCAATACTTTTGGTAAGTCACACCAAACTAAAATATCCATTTAACGACATATAGCATGTTTACTTCCACATGGGATTCAAAAGTTTTAGGACCTTGGAATGAAACAACACTATGTATGTGTATTAAACCAGTTTTAATCACATATATTCCCTATACATGAGGTAATGTACACACGACATTTATTTCATAAAGATGCACAAATCAATGGCATATGAAATGAGATAAGCATATTCCAATACAAGAGTGCATACCAACATGTACAACACATATCTTACAATCGATCAATCCAACAATCAAACAAGAATATGGATTGAATGTAAAATGTTGATTCCAAAACATGTTTCAAATGTGGTACTAGTAGTGGTATCCTTTCACGCATTTGAACTTAACATTGTGAGACTTGGAATCTAAGTCCACAATCCAATGATGGCCTTTATTAAATCTGATTTTACTCTTGGGTGCCTTCCCATTTGATCTTATGAATCAAAATTTTCAGATTTTGTACCACGATGTTGGTCTTTAAACATCTCAGTACTTGGCCTTGTAGGACACTTGGAGGCTACTACCTTCTTCAAGTTCCTTTTTCTCCATCCTCTTCTTCTCTTAGAGGTTATAGCTTGGACGTTCTCAATGGATGAACCACTTACCTATAATCTTAGTACACACATTGGTCAAGATAGGTGGTATCATACATTAGGCTAGAAGAGGCAATTTTTTTATGGATTCTTTCAGCCTCTTTTTCTATTTCATATCTTTTAAATATGTATAAAACATGTTATGAAACAACACTGATGAATGCTACAAGAGTGTGGCTTATGTGCATAGCCAATTCATCACTAGTCCAAACAATTTTGGTCTTTGGGCTAAGTGGACATGGAAGATGAAGGTTTATCCAATACTTCTTCCATAGGCACAAACCTCTTTCTATTCAACTATTTCCAACCATGTATAATGATGAAAATATTTCATTCTTCATCAAAAACAAAGGTTTGGAAACATCATGACTTTCTCTTATAGCCATTGTTCTAGTACGGATCAACTCGGATGGTTTAGATCCTTTCTCAAGAACACATGGCTCTGATACCAATTAAAAGTTCTCAATCTTCAATGTGCTAGAATATCATGATTGACCGAGGAGAGAGAGAGAGGGGGGGCGTGAATAGGTCAATTCCAATTTTAATGGTGTTTACAAATTTCTTGATTATTATTAGTGTAGCGGAATATTTAATCAAGAGATTTGTTTAGCGTGATGGATTGTTTATTCAATTCTTTAAACATTCACACTAAGATTTTTGTCCTCTTACATAAAGTATAATTATCGATACTAATGCACAATGTATAGAGCAAGATAATTAATAAGCAAAGTGATGTGTGTTAAGAAGATTACTTAAACATTAAATACAAACACACAAAGATCAAACACCATAAGACCAATTTAAAGTGGTTCGGCTATCCAACCTACATCCACTGTTAGGACTCGCTCAACATTGAACTATCTCCAAAATCCACTAAGTGGGGACTTACACCCTCACAATTAGAGTAGGAATTCCAGCTCACTCAATCGGCTCGGAATTTCACCCACCATTGTCGAATAGGAATTTCACATATCCATTTGGTTGGAAATTCCACCCACCACTGTACCAGAGACTGTGCTCCAGTGTTTTTTATAGTGGTTCCAGAGTACCACTCCTTAATCCACTTTTGGAACAAAGGTTTTAAAGAAAACTAAAACCAAGAAGCACTTGCCTTTTAAGCTCTTTCTCCCGATGTGTGCTTCTTCAAGATCTCGCCCAATGTGTGCCAACGCTCCTCTTTGTAACCGCCGTTGAGCAATCACAATCCAGGGTGTTAAGGAAACTGGTTGTACCAAAGGTTTCCTACTTTAAGGTTATCTCCTTCTCACTTTCTAACTCAATCATCGGATCGATTGTTTATGAGTTTTCTTCCTTCATTTCTCTCTCACAACTCAATTCATCTGATTGGTTGTATTTGATTCCCCTAGTGTAAGCACGAGAGAGAGAGTGATCCTTCTATTGGCCCTTTTTAAGCTCACTGATAAAGATGAAGTCAATTGATCTTTCCAAAGGATGCCAATTGGTTGCATAAAGGTTGGTTTATATAGTGAAGGCAACCAGTTGTAGTAACAGTAATGTACCAACAGGTCGGTTGCACCGAAGGGTCGGTGACTAGAAATGTTATCGTTACAAATCCGATCGTTGTGCATTAATTGCACTCCCAACGGTAATAATATTTCTCAGTCGACATGTCATTGTCGCCATGGGTCGACACTTATGGTACCGAGGGGTCGGTCCATACGAGAGGCTTGTTCTGGTGTAAAACATGCTTGATAGTAGTTTCAACTCTTAGAAACCTGTTACCCAGAACGACATGTCTTCATTTACCGAGGGTTAGTCCTTGTACTCTCGATCGGTTTTTAATTGCTGATATGTCTGTTTCTTCGAGAGTCCACATGAGCTCAAGGATTCTAGAACTCAAGGTCTTGTTCGAGGAACCGTTGACCACGAGGGGTCGTTTCAGCCTTTCACCGAGGGTTCGGTGCATACGAGAATCTTGATTAGAGGCATACCCAGAATAACAGTTCAATGTTCCAGAACCTATGTCAATCTGGCCTACCAGTCCTTAGCCACAATGGGTTGATCATGTCTCTACCGAGGGGTCGGTGAGAATGACTGGTCGAGCTGACAGTGAAACCAAATACATATTTCCAAGTTGGGTTCTAATTCACTGTCAACCTTCCTCTCTAGGCTCTTCATAATTTAACCATATGTTCCACTAAGCCTAGGGATAGTCCTTTCTAAGGTGTGGGTACCACCTAAAGTCATTTGTGGCCATTTTACCTTTTTTGTGATTACCATAACGATGAGCTTCAATCCGGTGGAGCATGATCTTTACTATTGACCATCTTGGGTCTTCAAACTTCTAACAACTGCTTCTTTCCGAGTCATGGAATTGACAAACTTAGGGTCTTGGCCAAGCCGAGGCACTAACACATCTGAACAGTAACTGACACTGTTCCAAAAAAAATCTGATTTGCAACTGATCACTGTAAATTAAGGAACGTTGAATACAATGATTGATTTAAATTTGGGGGTATCTAGGGTTACACTGGTTGAGTCCAACCAAAAAAAAAAAATCAATCAAGGGAAGAGTAACTGAAGACTGAGACTACCCCTTGTGAGAAAAAAAAAAAAAAGATTTGTTGAGTCTAAGTGATTTTTCAACATTAATGGGCAAATAAAAAAATTTATATCATACTTTTTCGATAAGATTTTTATAGGATTTATATTCGAAATTTTTTTTACATAGTCATATTTAAATTAGTTGGAAAAAATAAATTCACAAATCAAGTAATCAACATAGGAATACTAGTGGAGACTTAACCCAATTAGCTTTAGTGTCGATCTATTTTTCTGAGGGATTTAAGTCAATCCATTCTTTCTTTCTTAAGTGTATCAAGTCGTTGTGGATCTCATTATTCTTCAATTTTAGTCATATTAATGAGAATGCTATCAAATTTGAGTTAGTAGACTTGAAATTTTTTTGAATTTATTTGAAGCAACGAAATTACTGTATGAAGCTTAGGATATGATTTAGGTCATTTTTGGATCATTTGAGCCTTCATGCCTACCTATTTTTGGTCATTTACCTTGATAGTTCACAGTTGAGTCTATATAGCCTATTTTATTGATTAGCCATGTTTACTGTACCCAACTTCTGTTATGGAGTCTGGGCCTTATTAAAATATCTGTGACCTATTCTAAAAGCTCAGAAGAGGTTAGAGATGACAAACATTGGGATGGTACTCTAAAAAATAGGCACTTTAAAAAAAATGAAAGCAAAAGAAAGGGAGAATCCAGACATCAAAAGAAGGATGTTAACAGAGAAAAATAAAGAAAAGATGAATATCTTGAAAAGTGCTGAAAAGAGAAAAAAATGAGGAAAATTATCCTATAACACCCCGGATTGCCTTAGATTATAAATATATTGAGTTGGCCCATTTCAATTGCGATTTAATGGAATTTGAAATTAAAAGTTGAAATTGACACTAAATTGGTTAATTACCCAATTAAGACCCAATGGGTCATGGATGAGTTTGATTTTAAAGTAATTGGGTAAGTTTAATTAAATTAGTTTGAAATGGATAAATTTAGTGCATTTAATGCATTAAAGTCCAACTCATCAAGTGAGGTGACATGTGAGTGATGTGGCATACAAGTCATCACATGAGTATAACGCCCCACCCTTTTTCACTCGCTTTCCGAAAATAAGAGTCTATTTTTTTTTTTAAAAGAGTGATAGAGAGCGGGACGTCACGACGCGAGCTAAGTCTGAACTTCTAAAGTCCGACCCTTAACTAGCCAACCATATGTGTGCATGGACTAAGTCCACGAATACGGTTCACACGCAATAAGTTATACATGAGGATTAAATCATAACTGCAGAATTATAATAGAACCTAATTCTATTCCAGTTTAGATAGCAAAGTACTTCAAGTCTTTAATCATAATTAAACTTAACTTAGAATATCCAACAAACCATTCAGACCATAGGAAAATTATCTAAGTTATTACTTGCCGAATTCTAGCTACTCAAATTACAAGTCCATGAGTATCTTAAGCAAAATAAAAACTAAAAACATCCAAGCTCCTATGCTTGGCCCTTTTCGCATTCATCGTTCCCCTCGTTTCCTGTATCATCCACTAGGGTAGGAGTAAGGCATTAGAACAACGCGCCCAGTAGATATTCCATTTAGGGTCTACACATGGTTAGTACAAATGATATATAATAACATAAAGTCAAAACCATATAAAACAATGCCATATCATGATGTCAAATGCGATGAATCCCACCCATCACAAGTACAAATAATCTCTTGATGGAATTCTCATCATCAAGGTACCCCCACATAGGTCTTTCGGACGCCCCGACGGAGTGTGGCCCCTCCAGTTTCTTCTTGATGGGAAATGCACATCAAGGTATCCCCACAGTGGTCTTTCGGACGCCCCGACGGAGTGTGGCCCCGACGGTTACATATCCTTCACCCCATGCCATGCATGAGACGCTAATGAAACACATGCTATTTTATATTATAAACATAACATTAAAACTCACATTTGAAACATATCTTTTACAACGTAACTTCATCAAAATAAGATAAAAACATTGTACATAAACCCATGGTTTCAAAAGAGGCAGAATCCTACCAAAGACCACTAAGTGTCCTTGCTTCTTAATCCGATAACCGCTCACGATCGCGCACCGTTTGTGAGGTCCCGTCACCTTATTACACAACAATCAATCATACCATGTTCAATTTGATTTCTACTTATATTTAAGTCCATAAACCCAACTTTGTGGGGTTCGGCCATACACTATAGCCGAACCTCACCTCTTTGGTTTTAGTTCCCCTTTTGCTCATTTAATTTAAGTCCAAGATCATATCACTTCTCATTCATTTAATCTAACATACATAAACCCTACAAACCTTCTCCATGGGGTTCGGCCATACACCATGGCCGAACCCATGGTCCATTATTTCCACTTAATTACCATATTACCATTCTTCTATCCATGGCTAACATTCCATTAATCTAACCATTCATACATTAACCATTTAACACACATAACAACCTAAGTCCATAAAATTCCTTAGTGGGGTTCGGCCATACAACATGGCCGAACCTCGCCATCTTGGTTTTGGGTTCCTTCTTCAAGTCCTTTGATTCATTAGTCTCATTAAAATATTCCCCATGGGGTTCGGCCATACACCATGGCCGAACTCATGGTCCCTTATTTTTACCTATTTACCTCCTTGCCATTATCCTATCACCTTATGTTTAGGTTCCAACGCATAGGTCCAGTAATTTATTTAATCATGCATAGCATAAAACCCTAATAGGTCCTTCCATTCTTTAATTTGATCCTTCATTCATTTTGATATATTAGATCCATAATTGACCCATAAAATTGCTTCATGGGGTTCGGCCATACACCATGGCCGAACCTCACTCATTTGATTTTGGTCCCCCTTTTAATCCTTGATCTTTCACCTATTTCATACATGGTTCATGTTTAGCATCTTAGCCATAATAAAATTAGGGTTCGGCCATGTAATGGCTGAACCATGTCCTTAACCATATATCCATTTTAAACCCTTTTAAAACATTCATAACATTCCATGGTTTTCATCCCTCAAAAACCCATAAAATAAGCAATGTCTTTCCATGGGGTTCGGCCATCCTATGGTTCTATAACACCCCGGATTTTCAATTTATTATTTTGTATGAAAATTATCCATTTAATTTGTGAATATTAGTTATGGATTTTAAATTGGGCAAAGAGTTGGGTCATTGGCCCAATTAGGACCCAACGGTTTTGGAATAGGTTTCATTAAATAAATAAGGAAGGAGATAATATTGCATGGCCGAACCCCATCAATGATCATTTTGGTGGACTTAGTGCTAAGTTATAATGTAATTGGAGATGGGTTAATGAGGGATTTAAAGGACAAAAACTAAGTGGTGAGGTTCGGCCTTGTTGTATGTCCGAACCCCACTAAGGTGGTTCGGTTATGGACTTTGCTTCTTTAAACAAAATTAAACAAAGGGTTAGTATAGTGGCATTATCGTAAATATGAAGGAAATGATCAAAGGTGAAATGATCAAAGATGAATGATCAAAGAATTTGAAATATGGGCCAAAACCAAGATGGTAAGGTTCGGCCATGTTGTATGGCCGAACCCTACCAAGGTTCATTTGGAAGTTTGAATTATTTGAATGATTTTAGGTAAATAAAAGAGAGACCAAAATTTAAATAGGTGATGTTCGGCCATGGGGTATGGCCGAACCCCAAAAAGTGGATTTTTGGGACTTAGACTAAGTTGGAATCATATGGATAAATGTTTGATTTGTTGTTATATAAATAGGGCCACATGACTTGCTTGAACGGTGGACGAGTTGTGAACGGGTGACGGTTTAAAAGAACGGTCAACCTAAGTGAACATTGAGTAGGTTTCCTACCTTTTTGTAACCACATATGATATTTGTTGTTTGATGTGATTTTGATAAGTTATTTGAATGTTAAGTTATATTTACAAATAGCATGTTTGCATAGACATCTCATGCATGGCATGGGGTGATGGTGTTGTAATCAGAGGCCACACTCCGTCGGGGCGTCCGAAAGACCACTGTGGGGTACCTTGATGATGAGAATCCCATCAAGAGGAATCCGGAGGCCACACTCCGTCGGGGCGTCTGAAAGACCACTGTGGGGTACCTTGACGGTAAGAATCCCGTCAAGAGGAGGCTATGTATAATGGTGATGGGTGGGATTCATTTCATACATAGCATTGTTTCATGGGATTTTAATGGACATGTATTATTTGCATGTTTTTTTTTATACTAACCTTGTGGTAGCCCTAATCGGAAACACTACTGGACGTGTTGATCTAACGCCCTATTTTTATCCTTAGTAGATGACGCAGGAAAGGGGAAAAAAGAGGATCATGAAGAAAACGAAGCATAGGAGCTTGGCTTTTGAATGGGCTTTGACTTATGGATTGATCCATGGACTTTTATTTAAGTTCATTTGGGACAATGTAATTTGATAGATAGATGATGTTGGCATGTAATAATGTAGTTAATTAGTTACTATGGTTTGGTTTATTTTGGATGGTTTGGATGAACGTTTAGTTAAGGTAAATTGGTAACTTTGGATATTTCTATGACTTGTACTTGCTATCTAAATTGCTATTTAAAAATGGAGTAGTGATAGAATCTATTATAACCATCAGTTAGATTAAGATTAAGATTATTCCGTAAGTAATATTGTAACATGTGCGGATCGATTCTTATGGACTTAGTCCATACGCACATGGGCTTGGCCAGTTAAGGGTAAAAGTCCGAACTTAACTCGCATCGTGACACTCCGCCTCGATCACTAGTTTATTATTATTTAAAAAATAATAATAAACTCTGATTTTAGAGTGAAAAGGGCGGGGTGTTACAGTTGGTATCAGAGCGAAACGGGAAGTTGAATCTTCCAAAGTAATATTAAAACGGTTTCGTGTCTCACTGACAAATAAGAATCCCAACTGACCGACTCTTTGGAGTCCGCTGACTGGGGGGCCGGATTAATTTACTTCATGGACTCAGACTGAACAATCAATCTGAGAACAACAATGAAAGATAGCAAAAGTACAGTCATTATAGTTGATCTACCAAACATAGTAAAATAGGATATACTTCCTCGATATTTCCCCAATTGAGAAAAACAAACATTAGGTATTTAGAAATTTCCCCCAAAAACAAAAGAAAACCAAGTTTGCTTATTTGGAAATCTCTCCAAAATAGTGAAAACACAAATTGTATGAAGAAACTAAGTCAATAATGTTGTCTTGACTTAGGGAAATGACTCCAAAAAGAAAGCTGCAGAAAAGCAAGAAAGGGAAGGAAAAATTGATACCACTCCTTCAGTATGAGGAAGGAAGGGAAAGATCTCCACCTGAGAAGGAGCATTCTCAGCATGAAAAAGGGGGTGAAAAATCATGAGGAAGAGTCACACCATTCTTGGCGAGAAAAGGATGAGTGTGAACACTCATCACGAAGGGAGGAGTGTGAACACTCATCACGAAGGGAGGAGCGTGAACACTCATCTCGAAGGGAGGAAGATGGGAACAGTAGTGTGTATATACCACATGTGCCACCTGAACTACAGAGCTTAGTTCAAGCAGTGGTAACTTTTGTACTCCAGCAGCATATGAATGGAAGTAAAAGTTCCAAAGATGCCAATGACCGGAATATGTTTCGAGAACTGGCGGAAGATGATCACTCAGATCTTAAATTTACTTAAGATCTCGAGTCATGCTGACAGGATTCTATTGGCCACTTCATAACTGATAGAAGATGTCGGTAAATGGTGGGAGGTGGTGGAGAAGCAGAGAGCACTCATACTAGTAAGGGAGAGGACGGCCATGACCTGGGAAGAGTTTTCAACAACCTTTTTGGAACACTACTTCCCGGAGGAGGAGAAAGAGCGTCAGACGCAAGCTTTTCTGAACTTGGTACAAGGCTCTATGACGGTGGCAGAACATCACCGGGAATTCCTCAGTCTATCCTGCTATGCATTTTACATGGTAGACACAGAGCACCGCAGGGCAAGGAAGTTTGAGAGGGGTCTAAGGCCAAACATCAGGGCCAAAAGTGACCATATTTAAGGCAGTCACATTGGTGGAGGTGGTCAGTAAGGCCACAATAGCTGAACAAGAGATGGCTAAGTCTGCGCACTTTAACAACCAGCGAACTCAGAGTGGGAGGGCACATATCTGTAACGCCCCGCCCTCTTCGAGAATTTCAGAGTCTAATTTTTTTTTTTTTTAAATAAACATCGGAAGAGAGCGGGCGGCGTCACGACGCGAGTTAAGTTCAGACTACCCAAGTCTGAACCTTAACTGGCCACCCATGTGTGTACATGGAATAGACCATGATAGTGAATCACACATGGAACTAACATCAACATGCGGAATAATCTAGATAATTGCAGAATAGAAAGACGAGATAGCAAGTAACAGTCCTAAATATTAAATAACATAGATCAACCATCCACATGTTATTATCGTAATCAAACCAGAGCAAATAACTAATTATTACATGTCCAACAATAGTATTCAAATGACAGTAATATAACGTAATCCAAAATCCATCATTAAAGCACTTAGGCTCAGCTCCCCTCCCGATCAATGACCTTTCCTTTCCCCTTGCTTGTACCTGCAATCTCCTCTGACGATAGAATTAGGGCGTTAGATCAACGCGCCCAGTAGGTTCCCGAATCAGGGCTACCACATGTTAGCATATAAAACATGCATATACATATCATACATGATCATCAAAACAGGTAAAAACAATGCTATGAAATATGCACATGCAATGAGCATCCCCCATCATGTACTTTCATAGCCATCACTTGACGTGCCTTGCACCGACAAGGTAAATTACAACACACCTTCATCTCTTCTATAAGCGATGTACATGTAAGAGCAACCCCCATCATGTACCATCGTAGCCATCACTTGACGTGCCTTGCACCGACAAGGTAAATTACAACAACATTCATCTCTTCTATACAATATGTACATGCAATGCAACCCCCCCCATCATGTACAATCGTAGCCATCACTGTAGAACTTCATTCATTATCCCATGACTATGCATGAGATGCCAATGCCTGTATGCCATTTGTTAATGCATAATATATATTTGAAACACATATTAAAACAAGAGTATCATAAGAAAAACTGGGTAAAACCGTGGTTACAAGTAGGTAGGAAACCTACTGAAGAATCACTTCAGTGTCCGTTCTTTCTTAGGCTTTAACCGGTCACGACTTGTTCGTCGTTCAACTTTCGGTACCTTATTATGCAACAATAAGTAAATCATCTTATTTACATGTCCATTCACATATGAGACCTAAGACATCTTATAAGTCCTTTTGATCAATCTCTTCATTTGGGTATTTTAACCTTTTAAAACAACATAGAACCATTACCAACTACTACTCATAAGCTTAGGCTATTTAACCCATTCATTATGAATTAGCATAAAGTCCAATTCTCCTAATGATCTCTCATCATTTATCATACATCTTAGCCATAAAAACAGCAACCATAATTCTATTTAAAATCACATATACATCCATAACATAACTTGACCATGAAAACAGTCCATTATCAAAACAGCCCCATGGGGTTCGGCCATACTCATAGCCGAACCCTAGGGTTCACTTGATCCAATCATCACCATGATCACTCATGGTTTAATCATGCTAACTCAACCATAAACATAAACATTTCACACATAAAAAGTAACTAAAACATTAACATTTTATAGACACCATTTTATGGTTTTTAACTCACCAAAAACATGAAAGACTTACATGGGTTCGCCATCCAAGGTGGCCGAACCCTAGGTCCATGTTTTGGTCTTTCATACATATTTTTTGGTGTCACTTATTCATATAAAAATCAGCACATCATTGCTGCACTAACCTCTCAAAACCATCTAATAAATTCATTATTTTGTCCAAATAACCATAACACCTCATGGGATTCGGCCATCCAAGATGGCCGATCCCATGGTCCATTTTTCCAGTTTTAATCCACTGTTTTAGATCAGTAACTTAACCATAACATTATCATGGTTCAGCCATATATTGGCCAACCAAAATCAGTAAACAATCTTCATGTAAATCACATAAAAACCCATGGTAATGTATGGTTTTTATCTCTCAAAACCATCACCATTACCCATAAAATTATCACACCATTTCATGGGGTTCGGCCATGCTCATTGGCTGAACCCTATAGCCTTTGGTTTGAACCTATTAAACATTTCACCTTATGTCTAATCTAATCATCCAAAACAGTAAAACATTTGCATGGTTTTGACTTACAAAACCATCAAAAATTCCAACATCAATTCATGGGGTTTGGCCATCCAAGGTGGCCGAACCCAATGAACCCTTTCATCATTTGATACCCAAGGTTTTAGACCCATGATACATTCAGCCATTCATCATTCAGATCCATGTTTTAAACCTTTCCAAAACATGCATTTGCACCTTAAATAAAACCCAAAACAGTCCACCAAAACTCTATGGTTTCCATGTTTCAAAAACATCAAAACCAAACATCATTTGCATGGGGTTCAGCCCTCCATGGTGGCCGAACCCTATAACCTTTAGTTTTGAATTTCTTAATCTTCTTCTAGGTCTAAATCAGACTTCCTTACTTATGTTTAAACCTTTTTAAAGCATATAGTTTAAATCATTTAAAAACAGTCCATAAAACTCCATGGTTTTCATGTTTCAAAACATGAAAACCACCAATCTTTTACATGGGGTTCGGCCCTCCATGGTGGCCGAACCCAATGGTTATTTTCACCATTCTTAAACCTCTGTTAATCAAGGTTAAAATCTTGGTGTATTCGGCCATAACCATGGCCCAATACACACCTCATTTGTTCCATGTTATTAAACCAAAATAACATAAAAATACTTACCAAACTTCCAATCTTCTTCTTGCCTTTGGTCCTTGGTTTCTCCCTTTTATTTCTTCCTTTCTTTTGCTGTTTTGTGCTTGATCTACTGGTGCAAAATCCTCTGATGTTCCAGCTAGGAAGAAAAACGAATTGGAGAGAGGGAGAGAGAGATGGAATCTCAAGATTTTCAATGTGAAAATCGTTCAAGTGTGTGGTCTATTACTTTTGTAATTCAGCCACTTAATCCATTGATTTCCCTCATAAACTCTTGTTCATTTCAATGAGACACCTGCTTCCAGTCAAAGTACCCATTGGCACTACCCAATGTAACCATTCAGCTCCCCAAGCAACACCTCTCATTTCCATGTGTTTCATTTAAAGTTTAACATGGAAAATCACCCCAACAAGTCCCCAACGTGTGGGACTTGTTTTGGTGGTTAAGACTAAGCCAAACTCCTCCTATTCCCTCTGAACTCAGTGATTTACAGTCCCATTGACTTCCACTTTGACTCACCCAACTCAAGGTATTTTTATTCCAACCCAACTCATCACATTTAATGCATTTCATTTAATGCACATGAATTAACTCACCTTTTGATTTAATTCCAACTCACCTCAGTCCCACTCAACTGATTTGACTCGTGTTTGAGCTCCCTTGAGGGTTCACACGGTCAACAATAGTCAACTCGACCCGTTGGGTCCACTTTTAGCTCCTTGACCCGTTTTGACAACATGACCCATTTATGGTATTTTGGTCATTTCTAATTGGTTTTTACATATGGATCAAGCCTACCCATTTTTCCTCCACTTGATTTCCAATCAAATAGGCTTAACCCCATTTAATTTAAAATCACAAAACGGTCAAATAACCCAGCAAGACCCGATGGGCCCCATTTGGGCCCTTTGACCCATTTAGCCATTTTTGACCCAAATGATGAAAATTACCCAACCAATCAAACTTAACATTCATAATGTGCTCATATGATTTTATTTTGAGCAATGGGCCCCACTATTTCCTTACTTAACATCACAAAATAATTAATTTAACAACTCAGGGGCATTTTGGTAATTTTCCACTTCATTGAGAAATTGGGGTGTTACAATATAACCCTCTTTTTAAAATTTTCGTCCCGAAAATCGAGTGAAGTAGGGTTCTCAAATTAAATTACACAAATAACTCGGGGTGAGCGGTTCTCATCTCCGACTCAAGTTCCCATGTGGCCTCTTCATCACCATGACGGTCCCATACCACTTTTACGAACTGAATCGCTCTGTTTCGCAACACTCTTTGTTCGGTCTCCACTATCCTGACCGGCTTCTCGACGTACGTCACGTCGCTTTGTACTTCAATATCTTGAACATTTAAAACATGGGACGGATCCGGATTGTATTTCCTTAGCATCGACACGTGGAAAACATCGTGTAGAGCTGCTAATTGCGATGGAAGTGCTAATTGGTAAGCTACATCCCCCATCCTTCTTATGATGGAAAACGGTCCCACATATCTTGGCGACAGTTTTCCTTTCTTACCAAACCTCATATGTCCCTTCCGTGGTGAGACTTTTAGAAACACCAAGTCTCCCACTTCAAATTCCAAAAACCGTCTCCTTTTATCAGCATAACTTTTCTGCCGACTCTGTGCAGTCAGTAAGTGTTGACGTATCAACTTAATTTGTGCAGTAGTTTCTGCGACTAGTTCCGGTCCGATCAATGCAGGCTCACCTGCCTCTGTCCAACATACCGGTGACCTACACGGTCTACCATATAAAGCCTCGTATGGAGCCATTTGAAGGCTTGCCTGATAGCTGTTATTATACGAGAACTCCACCAGTGGTAAGTGGTCCTCCCATCCACCCTTGAAATCTAACATACATGCTCTCAGCATGTCTTCCAAGGTCTGGATTGTCCTTTCAGATTGTCCATCAGTCTGTGGATGGAATGCGGTGCTCGTCAGTAGATCTGTCCCCATGGCTGACTGCATGCTTTGCCATACTCTGCCGGTAAAACGGCCATCTCTGTCCGATACTATCGTTCGGGGAATGCCATGTAGTCGAATGATCTCTTTAATATAACGCCGACCCAACGTCTCAGACGAATCAGTCATCTTGATAGGAATGAAATGTGCAGACTTGGTTAGCCGGTCGACTACGACCCAAATGGCGTCATTACCCTTTGAGGACCTCGGCAACCCAGATACAAAGTCCATGGAAATATGTTCCCATTTCCATTCTGGCACGGCTAAGGGTTTGAGCAACCCTGGTGGTTTTTGGTGTTCAGTCTTAACTTGTTGACAAGTTAGACAATGTGCCACGAATTCTGCCACATCCCTTTTTAGTCCATGCCACCAATAATGCCTCTTTAGATCGTGATACATTTTGGTGCTACCCGGATGAATAGAGAGCTTGGACTGATGTGCCTCAATTAGTAGCTCTTTCCTGCAACTCTGTGGCACATACGTTCTTCCCCGGAATAAAAGACCTTGTCCCGGTCGTAATTCCCATTCCGGTACAATGGTGCCAGTAGACATCTTGGCCCATATGTCCTCCACTTCCGGGTCTGCTCTTTGTTCTTGTTCAATCTTGGTGACTATATTGGACCGTATGATTAAATTGTGCAAAACTCCACGGTTTGTAATGTATAGATTGAACTCTCGAATGGTATTCAACATCTCCCACTCGGTTCTGATCAGACATGCCACGGATGCATGTGATATGCGGCTAAGAGCATCAGCCACCTTGTTCGCCTTGCCTGGATGGTATCGAAGCTCGAACTCATAATCCGCCAGATACTCCATCCATCTACGCTGCCTTAGATTAAGCTCCTTCTGATCAAATAAATATTTCAAACTCTTATGATCAGAATACACTTCAAACTTCTCGCCATAAAGATAATGTCTCCAGCTTTGAGAGCGAAGACCACTGCGGCTAGTTCAAGATCATGCGTAGGATAGAGGCGTTCATGTATTTTTAGTTGTCTTGAACCATAAGCCACCACACGATGATCTTGACTAAGGACACACCCCAGTCCTTCTCCCGAAGCGTCGCATTCTACTTCATAACCTTTGCCCTTTTCCGGCAAAATCAAAATAGGAGCGGTTGTAAGTCTGTCTTTTAGCTCTTCAAACCTTTGGTTGCACAGATCTGACCACTCATACTTGACTCCTTTCTGAGTGAGTCGAGTCAATGGAGACGCTAATTTGGAAAAATCCATAATAAATTTCCGATAATAACCCGCCAATCCTAAGAAACTGCGGATCTCAGTTACGTTCTTTGGCGCTTTCCAGTCTTTCACGGCCGTCACCTTAGCCGGATCCACGGCTATTCCTTCCTTAGATATAACATGTCCTAAGAAATTCACTTGAGATAGCCAGAATTCACACTTATTGGCCTTGGCATACAGTTTATTCTGCCTCAAAGTATTCAAAACTATCCGTAGATGCTTTGCATGTTCCTCCTGACTCTTAGAATAGATCAGGATATCATCAATGAATACGATTACAAACTGATCCAGATAGGGACGGAAGATTCTGTTCATTAAATCCATGAACACAGCCGGCGCATTTGTGAGTCCAAATGGCATGACGAACTCAAACAGTCCATATCGCGTCCGAAAAATCTTTTCTATATTCCTCTCTAACTCGGATTTGATGATAACCAGACATCAAATCGATCTTTGAAAAATGACTAGAACCCCTCAATTGATCAAATAAATCGTCAATCCTAGGTAGGGTACTTGTTCCGGACTGTTAACTGATTCAGCTTCCGGTAGTCCACGCACATCCGTAGTGAACCGTCCTTCTTCTTTACAAACAACACTGGTGCTCCCCATGATGACGTACTGTTCCGGATGCAACCCAGCCTAAGCAGTTCATCAATCTGCTTCTTTAGCTCCGACATCTCCGCTGGTGCCATCCGATAGTGTGGTAACGACACTGGTATTGTGCCAGGGTACAGCCTGATCTCGAAGTTAATCTCCCTCATAGGTGGTAAACCAGGGAGTTCCTTTGGGAACACATCCACAAATTCTTGTACAATTTCCGGAAGTTCAGTAACTCGAGCTTTGTTTATGGTGATATTATTCAATACCACGTGGTTTAACCCTTCCTGTAATCCACTTTGTTTATCTGCACGAACTACATATTGCTTGCCCTCGGGTGACTTAAATGTCACTCTTCGACCATAACAGTCGATGTTGGCATGAAACTTTGCCAACCAATCCATTCCGAATATAATATCATATTCCGACATGTCCAGCACTAAATAATTGAACTCAAATCTGAGTCCAGCTAATTCGGTGTTAACCGCAGTACAAATAAGTCCCAATGCCGAATCTCCGACAGGGGATACAATAGTAAGTTCTGTGGCTAATCTTTGAACTAATGTACCAGTAGCAGTAATAAACGATGCAGCTATAAAGGAGTGTGATGCTCCGGAATCAAATAGTGCATATGCATATGAGCTACTCACTACCGCCATACCTTGTATCACAGGATGATCCTCCTCCTCTTCCTCTGGAGAAGTTAGAGTGAATAATCTTCCCGCTCCAGCAGGGTTAGACCTTCGACCTCCCCGGCCCTGCATTCTGCCTCCTCTGGAGTATGCCGGTCTAGCTGGCGGACGAAATGATCCTCTTGAGTTAGACAGCCTGTTGAGCTTTGGGCAGTCCTTTTTGTAGTGACCAGGTTGATCACAGTGAAAGCAAGTATTCACTCCTCGAGATGCTTGAGTGACCGCAACAGATTGAGTGGGCTGGTTGGGGCGAAAGCCCCCACTTGATCCAACAGACGGTGAGGGTCTGTTGAAGTTCGATCTGAACTTCTTGATGGGTTGGTACACACCCCTCCCACTTGGAGCTCGGCGGTTGTCCACTCTGTCAAATTCCGCCATTTCCTGTTCCACAATGGTGGCCCTGCTGACCACTTCTGCCAGTGTGGCTGCTTTGAACACGGTTACCCTGGCCCTAATGTTTGGCCGTAACCCACGCTCGAACTTGCGAGCTTTTCGATATTCCGTGTCCACAATATAGTATGCATAGATTGACAGGCTGAGGAATTCCTGGTGATACTCAGCCACCGTCATTGAACCTTGCACCAAAGTCATAAAGGCCTGAATTTGTCGTTCTCTTTCTTCCTCTGGAAAGTAGCGCTCTAAGAATGTCGCTGAGAATTGCTCCCAGGTCATAGCAACTCCTTCTCTTCTTGGCACAAGTGCCTGCTGTTTCTCCACCACCTTCCACCATTTGGCAGCGTCATGTACCAGCTATGACGTGGCCAATAATATTTTATGAGCATGACTCCTGATGTTCAGAAGAGTCAATATGTGGGAAATCTTCTCCAACCAGTTCTCGGCTCCGACTGGCCCTTCTCTGCCCTTAAAGTAAGGTGGCCGCTGTTGCTGAAAATCTCTGACCATATTACGGTCATTATTTTCGCTCGTACTTCCCCCTCCGTTCAAATGTTGTTGGAGGACGGATGTAACCACAGCTTGCACCAAGCTGTGCAGTTCAGGAGGCACAAAGGGTACAGTCATGTTACTGTTCTCATCCTCCTCGCATCGATATGACGAGTCATATCCCTCCTCTTCGTCCTGTTGATATGTAGGGTCACTCTCTTCTTCTTCCCGCCTAGAGTGGTGAGACTCTTCCTCACTGTGAGATCGTTCATGAACAGATCTCTCTTTGTCATGAACGGACGGCTCTCTTTCAGGTTCCGATGACGCCTTCTTGCGTCGGGGTACCACCTTTCCTTGTGGTGTGATAATGAGCACGTCATCCTTCTTTTTATCGTCCTGACGAGTCCTTCTCTTTGACACCCCCTCACCTAGTCCGATCTGTAAAACCTTCTCTTTTCCCTTCGGATCTTTTACCACCTTTTTCTGTGGCGCCATTTAGTCCTAATTCATGGAAACATCATAGACTTAGTTTCCATTAACAATATGCAACACATGCCATGAATCCTCATAAAAACATGAAATCACATATTTATATAAATTCAAACTGCATCTTTGTACAAAGGTGGGTAGAGTGAAACAAACCCTATGTATAACAAAATATACCCCCTTACAAAAATAACCCTCTTTTTAATACCCCTACTATTACTTCCTATCCTAGTCTTCCGTAGAAGACTCCGCATCAAAAGCGAACTTGAATCGGTTATCAGGACACGTCATCGCCGTGTGCCCCAATACTTCACATGTCGTGCAGGGGATTATTCCAGGTCCTCCAATACAAGGACAATTAGTCCTCGCCTCTCCATGCCCCCGTGTAGTCCACAAACCGGACATACAACTCCCAATGGATGAGGACAATACAACCTGTTGTGGTCGTCCTGATTACACAACTCACAGGTATCATAGGGATCTACTTCCCCCGCCGATTCCAGTATTATAGGAAAGTCTTCCATCGGATCCTCATAAAAGAAAAATCCCAGATCCTCCTCCTCTTCTTCCTCAGGAGGTTCCACCATCCCAGGAATATCATCCCTCAAATCCTCTGCAATAGGTGCTAAGTCCATCTCAACTTCTTCAGGAGGTCCCTCCTGAAGGTCCACTTGAGCTTCTACGTCGGTGTTGTTAGAAGCAGATACCAAGTCTATGGGATGGCTAGGAGTTCCGCTGTGCCATTCCGAGTACTCCACATTACTCGACATATCTGTATCATATCAATAGAACACAAGCATATTTAACAACAATTCTAATAAACCAACCTTGGTTTTCAGGGGAATTTGATCAGGCATAAAGTCATGTACTTTGTTTGGGAAGATTACCAATTCAACATTCTCTGTTTTCTTTTGTTTCTGGGGAAATCTCTAATTTCCTATTGTTTGTTTCTCAGTGTGGGGATTCCAGGGGAGTACATCCTACCTTGCTACGTTTGATTTGTCCAATTATGATGACTGTACTTTACTTTGCTATCTTTCATTGTCGTTCTCAGATTGATTGTTCAGTCCGAGTCACTCGAAGTAAATTAATCCGGCCCCCAGGCAGCGGACTCCGAAGAGTCGGTCAGTTGGGATTCTTATCCGTCAGTGAGACATGAAACCGTCTTAATCTTACTTCGATGATTCAACTTCCCGTTTCGCTCTGATACCAACTGTAACGCCCCGCCCTCTTCGAGAATTTCAGAGTCTAATTTTTTTTTTTTTTAAATAAACATCGGAAGAGAGCGGGCGGCGTCACGACGCGAGTTAAGTTCAGACTACCCAAGTCTGAACCTTAACTGGCCACCCATGTGTACATGGAATAGACCATGATAGTGAATCACACATGGAACTAACATCAACATGCGGAATAATCTAGATAATTGCAGAATAGAAAGACGAGATAGCAAGTAACAGTCCTAAATATTAAATAACATAGATCAACCATCCACATGTTATTATCGTAATCAAACCAGAGCAAATAACTAATTATTACATGTCCAACAATAGTATTCAAATGACAGTAATATAACGTAATCCAAAATCCATCATTAAAGCACTTAGGCTCAGCTCCCCTCCCGATCAATGACCTTTCCTTTCCCTTGCTTGTACCTGCAATCTCCTCTGACGATAGAATTAGGGCGTTAGATCAACGCGCCCAGTAGGTTCCCGAATCAGGGCTACCACATGTTAGCATATAAAACATGCATATACATATCATAATACATGATCATCAAAACAGGTAAAAACAATGCTATGAAATATGCACATGCAATGAGCATCCCCCATCATGTACTTTCATAGCCATCACTTGACGTGCCTTGCACCGACAAGGTAAATTACAACACACCTTCATCTCTTCTATAAGCGATGTACATGTAATGAGCAACCCCCATCATGTACCATCGTAGCCATCACTTGACGTGCCTTGCACCGACAAGGTAAATTACAACAACATTCATCTCTTCTATACAATATGTACATGCAATGGGCAACCCCCATCATGTACAATCGTAGCCATCACTGTAGAACTTCATTCATTATCCCATGACTATGCATGAGATGCCAATGCCTGTATGCCATTTGTTAATGCATAATATATTTGAAACACATATATTAAAACAAGAGTATCATAAGAAAAACTGGGTAAAACCGTGGTTACAAGTAGGTAGGAAACCTACTGAAGAATCACTTCAGTGTCCGTTCTTTCTTAGGCTTTAACCGGTCACGACTTGTTCGTCGTTCAACTTTCGGTACCTTATTATGCAACAATAAGTAAATCATAATCTTATTTACATGTCCATTCACATATGAGACCTAAGACATCTTATAAGTCCTTTTGATCAATCTCTTCATTTGGGTATTTTAAACCTTTTAAAACAACATAGAACCATTACCAACTACTACTCATAAGCTTAGGCTATTTAACCCATTCATTATGAATTAGCATAAAGTCCAATTCTCCTAATGATCTCTCATCATTTATCATACATCTTAGCCATAAAAACAGCAACCATAATTCTATTTAAAATCACATATACATCCATAACTTGACCCATGAAAACAGTCCATTAATTATCAAAACAGCCCCATGGGGTTCGGCCATACTCATAGCCGAACCCTAGGGTTCACTTGATCCAATCATCACCATGATCACTCATGGTTTAATCATGCTAACTCAACCATGAATTAAACATGGTTCAGCCACATATTAATCCACTAAAACAGTAACATATTAATCCATTTATTACCATAAGAACACCATATTTTCATATGGTTTTTAACTCACCAAAAACATGAAAGACTTACATGGGGTTCGGCCATCCAAGGTGGCCGAACCCTAGGTCCATGTTTTGGTCTTTCATACATATTTTTTGGTGTCACTTATTCATATAAAAATCAGCACATCATTGCTGCACTTTAACCTCTCAAAACCATCTAATAAATTCATTATTTTGTCCAAATAACCATAACACCTCATGGGATTCGGCCATCCAAGATGGCCGATCCCCATGGTCCATTTTTCCAGTTTTAATCCACTGTTTTAGATCAGTAACTTAACCATAACATTATCATGGTTCAGCCATATATTGGCCAACCAAAATCAGTAAACAATCTTCATGTAAATCACATAAAAACCCCATGGTAATGTATGGTTTTTATCTCTCAAAACCATCACCATTACCCATAAAATTATCACACCATTTCATGGGGTTCGGCCATGCTCATTGGCTGAACCCTATAGCCTTTGGTTTGAACCTATTAAACATTTCACCTTATGTTTAATCTAATCATCCAAAACAGTAAAACATTTGCATGGTTTTGACTTACAAAACCATCAAAAATTCCAACATCAATTCATGGGGTTTGGCCATCCAAGGTGGCCGAACCCAATGAACCCTTTCATCATTTGATACCCAAGGTTTTAGACCCATGATACATTCAGCCATTCATCATTCAGATCCATGTTTTAAACCTTTCCAAAACATGCATTTGCACCTTAAATAAAACCCAAAACAGTCCACCAAAACTCTATGGTTTCCATGTTTCAAAAACATCAAAACCAAACATCATTTGCATGGGGTTCAGCCTCCATGGTGGCCGAACCCTATAACCTTTAGTTTTGAATTTCTTAATCTTCTTCTAGGTCTAAATCAGACTTCCTTACTTATGTTTAAACCTTTTTAAAGCATATAGTTTAAATCATTTAAAAACAGTCCATAAAACTCCATGGTTTTCATGTTTCAAAACATGAAAACCACCAATCTTTTACATGGGGTTCGGCCCTCCATGGTGGCCGAACCCAATGGTTATTTTCACCATTCTTAAACCTCTGTTAATCAAGGTTAAAATCTTGGTGTATTCGGCCATAACCATGGCCCAATACACACCTCATTTGTTCCATGTTATTAAACCAAAATAACATAAAAATACTTACCAAACTTCCAATCTTTCTTCTTGCCTTTGGTCCTTGGTTTCTCCCTTTTATTTCTTCCTTTCTTTTGCTGTTTTGTGCTTGATCTACTGGTGCAAAATCCTCTGATGTTCCAGCTAGGAAGAAAAACGAATTGGAGAGAGGGAGAGAGAGATGGAAATCTCAAGATTTTCAATGTGAAAATCGTTCAAGTGTGTGGTCTATTACTTTTGTAATTCAGCCACTTAATCCATTGATTTCCCTCATAAACTCTTGTTCATTTCAATGAGACACCTGCTGCCAGTCAAAGTACCCATTGGCACTACCCAATGTAACCATTCAGCTCCCCAAGCAACACCTCTCATTTCCATGTGTTTCATTTAAAGTTTAACATGGAAAATCACCCCAACAAGTCCCCAACGTGTGGGACTTGTTTTGGTGGTTAAGACTAAGCCAAACTCCTATTCCCTCTGAACTCAGTGATTTACAGTCCCATTGACTTCCACTTTGACTCACCCAACTCAAGGTATTTTTATTCCAACCCAACTCATCACATTTAATGCATTTCATTTAATGCACATGAATTAACTCACCTTTTGATTTAATTCCAACTCACCTCAGTCCCACTCAACTGATTTGACTCGTGTTTGAGCTCCCTTGAGGGTTCACACGGTCAACAATAGTCAACTCGACCCGTTGGGTCCACTTTTAGCTCCTTGACCCGTTTTGACAACATGACCCATTTATGGTATTTTGGTCATTTCTAATTGGTTTTTACATATGGATCAAGCCTACCCATTTTTCCTCCACTTGATTTCCAATCAAATAGGCTTAACCCCATTTAATTTAAAATCACAAAACGGTCAAATAACCCAGCAAGACCCGATGGGCCCCATTTGGGCCCTTTGACCCATTTAGCCATTTTTGACCCAAATGATGAAAATTACCCAACCAATCAAACTTAACATTCATAATGTGCTCATATGATTTTATTTTGAGCAATGGGCCCCACTATTTCCTTACTTAACATCACAAAATAATTAATTTAACAACTCAGGGGCATTTTGGTAATTTTCCACTTCATTGAGAAATTGGGGTGTTACAATATCAGCCCAACAAGAAGTTCCGACCGAACTTCAACAGACCCTCACCATCTACTGGGTCCACTGGGGGCTTTCGTCCCAACCAGCCTTCCCCATCTGCATCAATCACTCAGTCTTTCAGAGGAGTGAACAACTGTTTTCACTGTGATCAGCCGGGTCACTTCAAAAGAGATTACCCAAAACTCAACAAGCTCTCATATTCCAGAGGATCTTTCCGTCCACCAGCTAGGCCAATGAACTCCCGGGGAGGTAGGACTTATAATCAGGCAGGACGGGCGCCTAATCCTACTGGATCTGGACGACTATTTACCTTGGCTCCTCCAGCAGATGTGGATCATTCAGTGATTCAAGGTATTGTAGTTGTCAGTAGTTCTTATGCTTATGCATTGTTTGATTCTGGAGCTTCACACTCCTTTATATCTGCATCATTTATAACTGCTACCGGTACATTAGTTCAAAAGCTATCCACAACCCACACAATTGTATCCCCTGTCGGAGACACGTCTTTGGGACTCATATGCACGGCCGTTAATACTGAACTCGCTGGACTCATATTTGAGTTCAATTATCTGGTACTTGACAAGACTGAGTACGATATTATATTCGGCATGGACTGGTTGGCCAGTTTTCAAGCCAATATTGATTGTTATCGCCGCAGAGTGACATTTTGGTCACCTGAGGGAAAGCAATATGTGGTTCGTGCAGACAAGCAAAGCAGACTGCAGGAAGGGTTGCACCATTTGGTGTTGAACAATATTGTCATAAACGAGGCACCAGTCACTGAGCTTCCAGCAATTGTGAAAGAATTTGCTGATGTTTTTCCAAAAGAACTCCCTGGTTTACCACCTATGAGGGAGCTCAATTTTGAAATCAAGCTGTACCCTGGTACTTCACCAGTGTCTTTACCACATTATCGGATGGCACCAGTAGAAATGTTCGAGTTGAAGAAGCAGCTTGATGAACTACTCAGACTAGGTTGCATCCGGAACAGCACATCATCATGGGGAGCTCTAGTGTTGTTTGTAAAGAAGAAGGACGGTTCACTCAGAATGTGTGGATTACCGGAAATTGAATCAGCTAACTGTCCGGAACAAGTATCCTTTATCCAAGATCGATGATTTATTCGATCAATTGATGGGTTCCAGTCACTTTTCAAAGATTGACTTGATGTTCAGTTATTATCAAATCCGGGTTAGGGAGGAAGATATAGAGAAAACAGTTTTCAGGACGCGGTATGGACTATTTGAATTTGTAGTCATGCCGTTTGGGCTTACCAATGCACCGGTTGTGTTCATGGACTTAATGAACAGAATCTTCCGTCCATATCTGGATCAATTTGTTATAGTGTTCATTGACGATATTCTGATCTATTCCAAGAGTCAGGAGGATCATGCTGAGCATTTACAAATAGTATTGAACACCTTGAGATAGAACAAGTTGTATACCAAAGCAAGCAAATGTGAATTTTGGCTACCTAAGGTCAAATTCTTAGGGCATGTTATAACAGCAGATGGTATAGCCGTTGATCCGGCTAAGGTGGCGGGAGTGAGCGAGTGGAAAGCACCAAAGAATGTCACTGAAATCCGTAGTTTCTTGGGATTGGATGGTTATTATAGGAAGTTCATCAGGGATTTATCCAAAATTGCATCTCCATTGACTCGACTCACTCAGAAAGGAGTAAAAAATGAGTGGTCAGATCTGTGCAACAGGAGGTTTGAGGAGCTGAAAGATAAACTTACAACTGCTCTTATTTTGGTTTTGCTGGAAAGAGGCAAAGGCTATGAAGTACAATGCGATGCTTCAGGAGAGGGACTGGGATGTTCACTCATGCAATGTCATCATGTGGTAGCATATGGTTCAAGACAGTTAAAGGTGCATGAACGACTTTATCCTACACATGATTTGGAGTTAGCTGCAGTGGTCTTCGCTCTTAAAAGTTGGAGGCACTACTTATATGGTGAGAAGTTTGAAGTATTTTATGATCATAAGAGCCTGAAGTATTTATTTGATCAGAAAGAGCTCAACTTGAGGCAGCACAGATGGATGGAATACTTGGCAAATTATGAATTTGCGCTCCGATATCATCCGGGAAAGGCAAACAAGGTGGCGGATGCTCTCAGCAGCATATCACATGCATCAGTGGCATGTCTGATCAGGACCGAATGGGAGATCTTGAACACCATTTGAGAGTTCAATCTATACATCACAAACCGTGGGAGTATGTACAATTTGATCATATGATCCAACATGGTTACAAAAATTGAAGAGTAGCAGCGAGCAGATCCGGAAATGGCAGAGATATGGGCCAAGATGTCTACTGGCGTGGTTAGACCAGATTAGGAATTACGACCGAGACAGGGTCTTGTGTTCTGGGGTAGAATTTATGTGCTAAGAAGCTGTAGAAAAGAATTATTGATAGAGGGACATCAGACCAAGCTCTCCATTCATCCGGATAGCACCAAAATGTATCACGACCTGAAGAGACATTATTGGTGGCACGGACTCAAAAAAGATGTTGCAGAGTTTGTGGCTCATTGCTTAACTTGTCAAAAAGTTAAGACGGAACACCAGAAGCCACCAGGATTACTCAAACCCTTATCAGTGCCAGAATGGAAATGGGAGCACATTTCCATGGATTTTGTGACGGGATTGCTGAGGTCCTCGAAGGGTAATGATGCTATATGGGTCGTGGTAGACCGACTGATCAAGTCCGCGCATTTTATTCCTATCAAGATGTCGGATTCATCTAAGACATTGGGTCGGCGATATATCAAGGACATCGTCAGACTACATGGTATTCCTCGGACAATCGTATCTGACAGAGAAGTCCGAACTTAACTCGCGTTGTGACACTCTGCCCTGATCACTAGTTTATTATTATTTAAAAGAATAATAATAAACTCTGATTTTAAAGTGAAAAGGGCGGGGTGTTACATTTACACAATGTGTTCCATATATTGATGTTAAGGAAGTATAATCCTGATCCTTCTCATGTGCTAAACATATAGGACATAGAGGTTCAGAGCGACGTGACATATGTCGAGGAGCCTGTCCGAGTGGTGGACACAGAACAAAGGGTGTTACGGAACTGAGCGATCCAATTTGTCAAGGTGGTATGGGATCGACATGGCATTGAGGAAGCTACATGGGAACTCGAGTCAGAAATGAGAAAAGCTCATACTGAGCTATTTATGTAAATGTTTGAAACCCTACTTCACTCGATTTTCACGACGAAAATTTTAAAAAAGGGTTGTATAGTAACACCCCGGATTTTCAATTTATTATTTTGTATGAAAATTATCCATTTAATTTGTGAATATTAGTTATGGATTTTAAATTGGGCAAAGAGTTGGGTCATTGGCCCAATTAGGACCCACGGTTTTGGAATAGGTTTCATTAAAAATTAAATGGGGTTGAATTTGATTAATAATGCAATATTAAATAAATAAGGAAGGAGATAATATTGGATGGCCGTGTATAGAGAGATTCATATCTATGATAGGCGCATGGGTTATTTTAAAAAAAAGGGGTATGCATATTGTCTTAAATTAAATAAAGAAGTGTCTAAATTAAAAGATTGCTTAGGCTATGATTAGTGATATGCGCATAGCACATTCTAAATATGGGAAGCCAAGGTCGGTAAGTCCCAATTAAATAACAAGGGGCGCACGGCCTAAGGGGGCATTGTGTATTTTAAGCACATTCTAAGTTGGGACTAAGGGAAAGGCTTTATAAAGAGATCATAGCAAGGGCACACGGTTTACACCCATCAAAGCCGAATTCTCTTCTTTATTTCCATTATCATTCACGGCAAGAGCAAGGAGAAGAAAAAGGCAGCCAACAAGAGGTGTTCTTGGTTTGGAAAAATTAAGAAGAAAGGAGAAGGATTGGAAGAGAAAGAAATCGGAAACGGTTAGTATCTTATTGATAAATTTATTTTGAAAATAAAAGAACCATAGGGTTTAGCCATGGTGTTTGGCCGAACCCCATGGAAGAAGATTGGGAGATGGTTTGATGAATCCTATGGAAAGAACATTGATTTATTTTTAAATGGATGTATGGTTGATGGTTTTAGATTCATGGAAGGACAAATTAATGGATGAATGGGAATGTATGATTTCCAAAGAAATTAAAGAATCATAGGGTTCGGCCATGGTGTATGGCCGAACCCCATGGTGTTGGATTGGTTAATTTTAAATAATAGTTTGATGTTAACGTTATGTAATTTGGAAAGGGATTAAATGGAAGATGATTTCTAAAGAGTATGAACCATAGGGTTCGGCCATGGTGTATGGTCGAACGCCATGGAGTTGTGTATTAAATTTGGAAACCTTCTAAAAATAGAAGGAGGAGATTAAAATGGGAAAGTTTTTATTTATGGAATGAGGTTACTAAATTAGAAAGCTTTTATTTATGGAAACCTTCTAATTATGGAAGGGTGGATGATTAATTTGGAAACTATCTAATTATGGATTCGCTAATAATGGAAGATGATGGAAAAATGAAACTTAGACATCATAGGGTTCGGCCATGGTGCTTGGCCGAACCCCATGAATTAATTCTATGGGTTTAGGTTTATGTGTTCATGAATAGAAGGATGGAAATAATTAGGTAATGGCAATTTGGTAATAAAGGCCAAAATGGAGGATCATGGGTTCGGCCATGGTGTATGGCCGAACCCCCATGAGGTTTATTTTATGCATCCAAGAATAGGATTTGATAAATTTAGAAAGTTTCTATTTAGGGACTTTCTAAGTATGAAAGTTGAATATTGAATTTAGAAAGTTTCTAAATATAGATCTTTTAAATAGGGACTTGTTAAATATGGATTTGCTAACAATGGAAGTTCATGAAAATGGGAGTTAGACATCATGGGTTCGGCCATGTGTATGGCCGAACCCCATGAACCAAATGTTATGGTTTGTATGTCATGGTTTATGGATCATGTATGGACTTAATAAGGTGAATGGATTAATGAAGAGACATAAACATAAGGTAGTGGCAATTGGGTAATATTGGCTGAAAAAAATGGAAGATCATGGGTTCGGCCATGGTGTATGGCTGAACCCCATGAACTTGGATTATTGGGTTAATTATTAGTCTAAGTACATTGTGAATGAGAATAATGGGTAATGTAAACCATGGATGGCAAAGTTTTGAATATGTGGAAATATTGGACATAGGGTTCGGCCTTGGTGTATGGCCGAATCCCAAGAATTATTTATGGGACTATGTGTTTGGATTAAAAGAAGTATGTATGGATTATCTTGGAACCTAAGCAAGGAAAATGGCTATGGTTATGTACAATGGCATTATTGTAATTAACTGAATTAATGAACTATGGGTTCGGCCATGGTGTATGGCCGAACCCCATGGGGTTTTGTTTATGTACTTAGAATGTTGAAAATCAAGTGGGACTTGGTTATGATTAATTGTTATATTATAAGGTAACGGGACCTCACAAGGTGTTTACGATCATGAGCGGTTACCAGACGAAAGACGCAAGGACATGTAGCGGTCTTTGGTAGGATTCCACCTCTTTGAAACCATGGGTTTATGTACATTTGTGTTATCTTATTTTTTATGGAATTTATGTTTCAAAGGATATGCTTTATATTGAATTTTAAATGCTATGTTTATTTGTATAAATAGCATGTATTGGATATGTTTCAAAAGGTCATTTTAAATGCTATGTTTATGTTATAAAATAGCATGTGTTTCATTGCCATCTCATGCATGGCATGGAGTGAAGGATTTGTAACCGTCGGGCCACACTCCGTCAGGGCGTCCGAAAAACCTATGTGGGGTACCTTGATGTGCTTTTCCATCAAGAAGAAACCGGAGGGTCCACACTCCGTCGGGGCATCCGAAAAACCTATGTGGTGGGTACTTTATGTACGTGTGATGGGTGGGACTCATTGCATTTGTCATCATTGCATGGCATGGTTTTATATTGTTTTTGACATCACGATATTATTATATATGTTTTGTACTAACCGTGTGCTAGCTGTAATTGGAATACCTACTGGGTGCGTTGTTCTAACGCCCTACTTCTACCCTAATTGATGATACAGGAAACAAGGGGAACGATTAACGCAAGGAGGGCTAGACATAGGAGCTTGGATGATTTATTTTATCTGTTTTGAATAAAGTAACCTATGGACATGTATTTGAGTAACTAGTTCCGGGAATGTAATAACTTAGATGGTTGGATGTTAATTTTGATATTTATGATATCTGAATGATGATTAATGACTTGTCGTACTTTGCTATCTGAATGGAATAGAACTTGGTTCTATTATTATTCCGCATGTTATGATTCCGCAAGTTATGATTTTTATTCCGCAAGTTGATATTATTATGTGTGAACCATTTTCGTGGACTTAGTCCATGTACACATAGGGTTGGCCAGTTAAGGGTCGGACTTTGGAAGTTCGGACTTAGCTCGCGTTGTGACGTCCCACGCTCTATCACTCTACTCTGTTATATAAAAAAAAATAGACTCTGAATTTACGGGAAAAAGCGAGTGACAAAGGGCGGGGCGTTACAGGTTCATCCTTCCATTAAATTACTATATTCATCCCCTAATTTTTCTTCCATGGGGTTCGGCCATACACCATGGCCGAACCCTATGGTTCCTTTCTTTAAACAAAATTATCAAAATACTTACCAGTTCCCCGTTTCCTCCAGTTTTCCTTCGCTCCGACTTGTTCTTCCGATCATTTCCTTCCCTAGCCTCTTTTGTATGTATTTCTACTTGATCTTTCACACAGCTGGCTACCCTTTGCAACGTTTGGCTGGAATCTGGCTGCCAAGATCAAACACCTCTTGTTCACACTGCCGAGAACTTCTTATTGACAGAGCACCCAGCGTCAAGCCCTCCCTTGATTTGTATATGTCGAGCGCCCCTTTGTTTCACTGCTGCCTCTCTTTTATAATACTTTCAGTCGGTCCTATCTGGCTGAAATAGCAAGTAACGATTTCAGTCGTGTGCATAGATTGCAACTGCTATTTCGGTTTAGTCCAAAAACCACAACCTCATGTGTCTAATTTTAGGCACCTTCTTTATTTGGATTAGGCAATCGGATGTCATTGCCTAATCCAAACTCATCTTTACGTGTTGCCCCTTTAGGACAATCCTTGTTCGACTAAACCTCCTTGATTTTCTGAGAGGAAATCTTAGCCTTAGCTGTGGTGTTTGCGTGTGTGTCATCCTCATCCAGACAGTCCCTTATTTATAGATATATTCCATTATCATTTTAATTCAGCCCCATTTAATTAGGCTTGAACTCACTTGGTGGTCAACCAAGTTAACCACTACCCATTGGGTCCCAATTGGGCATTTTGACCCAAATAGCAACCTTGACCCAATTAAATGCGCCTTACCAATTCACTTTAAATTGAATATTATACCATAATCGTTGGGTCCTAATTGGGCCATTGACCCAATACCTTACCCATCTAAGGTTCGTATATGCTAATTCACAATTAAAATGGCAAATTCCATAAATATTGATAACATGGAATTCCGAAGTGTTACAATGAGAGCCAACAAAGCAAGGTTGCCACATCATCAGGTGACATGGCCAAGTGGGACCCAAGTGCCATGTGGTGACCAAGTCACCACATGCATGGCCGACCATGTCATGGGTTGACTTGGTCAACCACTAGTGAGTCAAGTCTTGAGTTAAGGATTTATTTGCTTGAGTTGAGTTAAGGAGGTGAAGGGTTGAGATGAAGGACTCATTGGGAAGCCAAGGGGTCTCTTTGGTTTAAGCCAAAGGTCTCCTTGGTTAAACCAAGAGCCTCATTGGTTAAGACAAACCATAATGAGAGGAAAAAGAATAGTTTTAGTCTTAAACATAAAAGTCCAAACCAAGGGGCACTCCAAACCCGTCGATCCCTCCTCTCTTGAACAAGAGATCTCTCCACTCCTCTCTTCTCTCTCTCCCATCTCTACCTCCATACACCTAAAGCTTTTGAAGAACAAAGAAAGGAGAAGAAGAAATAAAGAAGAAGGGAAAATCAAAAGAAAAGAGGAGGAACAACTTATTGGAAGAAAGGTATGCCTAAACTTAATAAAGAATAAATGGGGATTAATTTTAAGGTTTCAAAATCACTAAATTTAGGACTGGTTATTAAATGATCTTAAGACCAGTTATTGGCTGATTTTGAATTAGTTATTAAGTTGTTTTTAAGACCAATTGATGGCTAGTTTTTTGGGCTAATTTTCAGTCTTTAAATTGTTGAATTTGGGGACTGTTTGGGCTAGTAAAAACCTGCCACAGTTGGGACTATTAAAGAAAAGAGGAGGAGCAACTTATTGGAAGAAAGGTATACCTAAACTTAATAAAGAATCAATGGGGATTAATCTAAGGAAACCATAGGTTAGGCCATGGTGTGGCCAAACCCATGGGTTCCATGTTAATTGGAATGAATGGCCAAAAATTATGGTAAGGCCATGGAGTTGGAAATCCATCCAAGGGATGGTTATGGGTTGAAACAAAACAATCATAAGATTAAATTCAAAACCCATGCTATGATGATAACGTAATTGAAATGGATCATAAAAAAACCCACCATGGTGGTTCGGCCATGTTGTATGGCCGAACCCTAGCCTTTGCTAGTGGGTAGGATAAATTCATTAAGTTAAGTACTAAAGATGGAATCCATGTTTTAATGTGATTAAGGATGGATTTCAAGGAAAAAGAATCAAAGAACAAGGTTTGGCCATGTTGTATGGTCAAACCCTAATTTTATATGGAAACCATTTGAGGACTAAAAATGTACTAGATGAGGTTCAAACACGTTGTATGGCCGAACCCCATCAAGTGACCTAAAGTATGGTTGATGAATATTTTAAAAGAAGAATCCATGATCAAGGTAATGTAGGATGGAAAGGAGATGAAAAAAAAAAGAACAATGGGTTCAGCCATGTTGTATGGCCAAACCCCATGGATGATTTTTATGGATCACTTTGTTTAAAATAACATAACGATTAAAAAGAGGGTCAAAATCAAAAGATAAGGTTCAGCCATATTGTATGACCGAACCCCCTTGATGGATTTTTGGTATAATATAAACATATTTTAAAAGAAAATGGGACCATAGGGTTCGGTCATGTTGTATAGCCAACCCCATTGATGGTTTTCTATAGACATAAGCACATTTAAGGGAAAGAAAATGGAACCCCATTGATGGTTTTCTATGGACATAAACACATTTAAAGGAAAGAAATGGGACAATATGGCCGAACTCCAATGAGGGATTTTTGTTGAACATGAATACACTTAAAAGGAAATGGGACAATAGGCTTCGGCCATATTGAATGGACAAACCCCATTGAGGATCTTAAACGGGTTAAGGACAAGGAATGCCTAAATGCATTGTGAAACAAACATGAAACTTAGATGGAGATAGGGATGAAGAAATTGAAATGAAAAATCAAACTAATATGTATGTTTGAATTTGATGAGGTAAAGAGGTTCGTAAAAGGATTGCGATTAATCTCATGAGACCAATGGCGTTATCCTTACAAGATAGTATATCGTACATTGGTAGGATTCCTACCTTATTGTGAACACCATGGAGTATAATAGAATACTGGTTTTTATTCCAAATATGTTTATTACTTTGATATTAACGAATTGTATATGATTATGGACTGATTTTCAAATGATATGATGTATTTTAAATGATATGGCATTATTGCATACATTACCTCATGCATGGCATGGGAGGGAACATATATGAGTAGTAAGCCAAGTTCTGAGCGGTTCGGACAAAACTTGGGCTTGAGATTAGCTTATGTGAAGCTATATGAACTATTGAGATTTGGCCTCATCCAGTTGATAGAAAGGTAAGACTTATTGGGCCAAAGAGCTCTTGGGTAGGCAGTCTCGAAACCCTGAGCAGTGGGAGGAGTCCACACTCCATTGGTAATCCCGATTAATTTGTGGATGGGTATACAGTGCCTTGGTGGTTGCTGCCTCAAACACTGTGAACATAATTGGCCAAGGAAACCGTTTATTGATTGATTTATGATTGGATATGGATATGGATATTGGGTGAGAGTTCATTTGGCATTGACACCCATGGCATGACACATATGTAAGCATGATTATGATATGCACATCATGCATTTGTTTTTACTACTTATGAATTTTTTTACAGATATGACATGATGTATATATCCTTGATTAATATTACTCCTATGTGTACCATAACCCTTATCGGAATACCTACTGGGCATGTTGACTAATGCCCTACTTCTACCCTATAGATGATGGAACAGGAATTGCCAAGGAGAAGGATGTAGGACCGGAAGGGAGCCAAGCGTAGGAGCTTGGGAGATGGAAGTTTAAATTATTTAGTTTTGATTTCAATGATGTATTTGGGGACTTGCATTTTGAATTGTAATAACTTTGACTATTTTGGCACACCTTAGAACTCGTTTTCTATGGTTTGATAATCTTAAGTTTTTATTGAAGTTATATGGTGATTGGATTTCCTTGCCTATTGATGACATGAATATGAATAGTATCTTATTCATATAGATTATTCAACAAGTATTCAGAAAAGCGTGTGAAATGTTTAAGTGGACATAGTCCACGCACATGTAATGGTGGCCAGTTAAGGGTCGGGTTTTGGAAACTCGGACTTGACTAGCGTCATGACGATCCGCTCTCTCTCACTTATTTAAAAAAAAAGATATATATATACTCTTATTTATGGTAGGTGAGAAAGGGCGGGGCATTACATATCCCGTCTTATATTTTGAAGACCTCTATCTTTTCTAATTCAAAATATATATTTTTAGAGTCTTATTATCCTTCTTTGATATGACCCAGTCCTAAGCCATGTTTCCTCATATAGGAAGTCCTATTGATCTTAACTCTAATAGGGTATTTCATGTGGAGAATAAAGGAAGGAAAATGATAGTGTATGATTTAACGTTTTCAAGGAAGTGGCATCCATTCATGAGATCGATTTAGTTTCTTTGATATGTGCTGTCTTTTCTAAATACATATGTGAGATATTTTTATTCGAATACATAAACTCCACTCACATATACCATTGAGACAAAATAAACCAAACCTCTGAGCATTAGTCTTTCTGAGAGATAAACCTGTGAGGTTTGAAGTCAAAGCACATTTTCCACATGAGATTACGAAACTTGTGTCTATTTGGAAAAAAGAAAAATAATTTAATATTGGCTAAGCACAAACTACTTGTGATGACTGAGAGTTCCGACACTGGGGCCCACTATAACTTTCTCTGAGTAATTTGAATGAAACCTTGAGATTCAAACTCTGATTGGAGATTTGTAGAAATTTTGAAGTTAATTAGAGAGATAATTAACAAATTAAGAGAAATTGATGGTAACTTAATTAATTGGGTAATTTAGTTATGTATTATGTAATGAAGTGAGATCAAATGAATAATTAATTAAGATGCAAAATTAGAAGGATAATTTAATTAAGTAATTAGATTTTAATCTAATATTATTTAATAGGGTGGATTATTAATTAATGGAAATTAAGTGGTGAGGCCGTATGCCACATGGCAGCCAAACCACCACCTCATTTAATGCAACACCATTATTGCACCCACCACCACCCACCCCTTTTGACTAAAGAGGAGAGAGAAATAACCAAGTGCTCCTTCCTCTCCCTCCTCCATCAGTTCCCCCATTTCTCATTCTCTCTTTCCCTTCTTCCTCTCCATTCCATCGGTGGTACCCTCCTTTTCCCTATCCTCCCTTCTCCATCTCCAAAACCAAAAGAGAGAAAGAAGAAGAGAAATAAGAAAGAAGAAAGATACGAAAACAAGGAGGAAAATAAAGAAGAAAAGAAAGAAAGAGAAAGAAAACCAAAAAATCAAACCGAGCCCTCTTCGTTTCACGCCAACGAAATCGCAAATCCTCGAGGTATGTCGAATTTATGATGTTTTATGGTGATAAGAACCCATTGGGAAGTTTAAAAAATTGAAGTATTATGAACTTGGAGGATCATATGGGAGTAGCCTTTAAGGTAGTAACATATAAAGGAGTCCACATGGTGGGTCATATGGTTTAGGTTTCTATGGAGGTGGTGTGTGCTCTCCAAACTTGTGTAAGCCTCATTTGAAGAGGACTAGGAACAACCAACTGACACAACTGTAGCAAAGGAAGTGGTTGCTCACCAACTGTTTGACAAAAATGCACAATGGGCCATTGCAATTCCTTAGGGTTCTCCGCTAAGTTACTGTTTTAACCAGCCAAAGTTGTTTGAATGGGGATGGATTTTTTTTAATCCATGATCGGCTGGATGTTGGGAGTGGATTTCAGCCCCTAGCTGGTTGGTTTTGGGACTGGTTTTCAGTCTCAAGACCATTGTTACTGGGGCTGTTTTGAAGTCTCAAGACCATTGAAAGTAGGCCTATCTTTCAAGTTGCAAAACCACCGATTTTAGGGTTGTATTTCAAGCGTCAAAACCATTGGATTGTGATTTAGAAACCTTGCACTACAGATGTTCACGTCACAACTTTCATTCTTAACTTGAGACTTTAATAGTTTGCAAGGTCTTATATATTTAAGGGTAATAATGTATTTAGGTTCACATAGACCCTAATGGCTTTCAGTAATTGACCCATGAGACTTAATGAGACCTTAGGTATTGAGACTATGATGTAAAGACTAGAAATGGATGACAATTAATAGGAAATAATCTAATAATACGTATGTGATGTTTTCAATGCATGGGTAATGAACGAAGGGTCAAAGAAGTGAACCCGGGATTGAACGAGCAAGTTCGAGGAGTGTCTTCTATTGTTGATTGGCTAAGAACAAGTAGGTTTTCCTACTTTGTTGAATTATTTGGGTGCCATATTGTATCACCGTGATTTATTATTAGTAATTAATATCAATTTTGAAGTTATGATATTCTATGATGAATTTGATTATGAATTTTGAAGAATGAAGAAACGAAAATGTATTATAAATAAATTTTCTATCCAAATGAATAAGATACTAGTATGACATGGAAAATATTTTTGTATGTACCAATAAATATGATTGGAGGATGACGTTTTATGATAATAATTCCTAGAAATGATTCCCTAAATTGATATGATGAATACTTTATAAGAATAAATGAAATATGAATGTTGTAGAGGAATCATAGGAATTTATGTGATGAATCATGTACGTTCAATAGGAGCGGTATTAAGAAGATGAGAAGTGATGAAACAATGGGGAATGGGTGTGATGAAGAGAAAGTAAGTAGCACTATGTGAATTGTATGAAGTTCGAATAGATTAAGATGTGGATTGTGATACTTGAAAACACCTCGAAGATGTAAATAAAGTATGACAAAAACTTGGGTTAGTAACGAAAGGAAATGGAGGTTGGTAACTTAAGTACAACCTTATACTTTAAATGAAATGTGAGTCTTGGAGGCAACACTCCACCGGTACGCCGGTTAAATTGTTGGTTGTGTAATAAAGAGTCTTGGAGGCAACACTCCACCAGTACGCCGGTTAAATTGTTAGTCATGTAAATGAAAGTCCTGGAGGCAACACTCCACTGGTTCGCCGGTTAAATTGTTAGTCATGTAAATGAAAGTCTTGGAGGCAACACTCCACTGGTTCGCCGGTTAAATTGTTGATTATACAAAATAAGGAATAGAAATGAGACTGAACGGTTATGAGTGTGTAAGCCCACGATGAGAGGGGTATGAGTTAAGTATGAGCATGTTATGGGTTATAATGGAATACATGAGAAATTTAGTACTTATGTGAAAATGAGAAACACAACATGGAAATAGTATTTGGAATTAAGCGAATGGTATGATAACTAAGGTGGAAAGGTGTAATGTAATATAAGTCGAGAAGGTAGGAGTTGTGTATGGTGAGGTAGATGTGGATTTGTTATTGCATATGAAATATGAACAATACAATTAAAAAGACTCTTAGAATGATGACATATGAAGTAAAATGTTAAGTATTTTCTTAAAATGTTTTGGAAGGGGTATTATGAATAGTATGACATATGATATGTTTATGAGGAAAGGATGATGAGGATTTTCTATAAATGAATTACAAGTTATTTATGTACAATGGTATTTTGTAATATGATATGAAAAGTTTATGACGATCTAAATGAGAATTTGTAATATGTAGTATGTTTTTGAATTATGAGTGTTCTATGATGGTAATTATACAATGATTTTGGGAAATGACTTTGGAGAAATGTGCTATAATAGTATATGACTTGGATTTGAGAAAGCATAAGATTTGTAATATTCGATTTTTCTTAAGTATGAAAATGTAAGTATACATGTACTTAATATAATGATGCCTAGTGCATACCTATGATCTGAATTCCTACTGAGCAAGTTGACTAAGCCCACTAATTTCCCCCCTTAGACTGTGTATGTAGGCTTAATGCTTTGCAAATGAGATCGGATCAAATGACGGACGAGTGTGAACATGATAGATGAGAGAAAGGAGCTGGAATACTTTGATTTATTCCTTTGTATTTGAGATTATCGGGAATTAATGTAATATGTGAAAGGATGATGTATATGTTGGGGAAATGTAATAAATGAGACTTTGATATTTGTAAATTAAGTTTTGTATTTGACTCACTTATTGTTGGGAACTCTTTATTTTGCTTTGAGATGTATATTTCTATTCATGCAATGGAATAAATGTTTTAAATTTCCACAGGATAACCAGAGTGTGTGCAAATGTTTTCATGCACACTCTAGTTGGCCAAGTCAAGGGTCGGGTCTTCTGAATCGAATTTGACTCGTGTCGTAATGCTTGCCTCCCTCTCCGCCAAACATTCATTTTATTTTACTCTGATAAGGGTGGTTAGAGGGAGGGGTGTTACACTACACTCCAGATATAAGTTTTGTAAAATAAATTTTAGAATCGTAGATTTTTATGGACATGCTTTTGCCGAAACTGAAACTAAGACTAGACAATTTGGATGTTTGTGGGTATCATCTCTGCAAGCCTTCACGAGACTATAACTCGTCAACTAGGGGTAACCTATGGGTTTAAAGGCTTGTTGCATATGCTAAATACAATCAAGAGTGCCAGCGAAAGTGGTGTAGTTAAGTATTTTAATTTTTAGTTTAAAGTTTATAGTTTTTGTTTTGCTCGAGGACTAGCAAAATCTAAGTTTGAGGGTATTTGTTGAGCACTAAAAATGACCATTTTACCATTTAATTTTAGATTAGTTAGGCTTTAATTTGTATATATTAGATACGCTTAATGGAGTTTTTGAGTTTTGCAGTGTATTTGGGAGAATACAAGAAACATTAATTAAAATAAAGAAAAATGTAAAAAAGTGGGCCATAGTTCTATTTTTGGAAAGTTTATAATTTTTACCACCTAATTTGATTTTGGAATTAATGTAAATTATTATAATTCAAATCCGGATATGACAGTTTGAATTATAATAATAATTTTTAGACTGTGTTAAATTGTAAAAGTGATAAAAATTTATAAACACATAAATGAATCCACTGTTTGAATTGGAGGCCTAAAGCCAAAGTCTGCATTTGGAAGCCTATGAGCCAAAGTCCACCAGAATTTTGTGCCAGATAAAAGTCCAAGTATGGGATCCAAGTCCAAAAGGCGAAGTGGGACCAATGAATTTCGTGTGAAGCATTGTGAAAGCAAGATTGAGAGAAAAAATGGGATCGAGAATGACTAGAGTGAATTTTGGAAGGAGCAATATTTTGACACAGTTTAAGTATTTTGGCCATAACATTTCACTCCGATGTATGATTGCATTTATACTTGTTGCATTAGAAATAAGACTTCAAGGACTACAACTTTGTAGTTCACGAAATTTCGTGATTTGGACGTTAACTAGGTCAAAATTGATCTGCAAGATAGTACATGTGTAGAAAAATGGGATTTGCACCCTACTTTCCAAATTAATCCAAAATCCCTAAAATCATGGAGACTTATCTGCAAAATTCACCCATGGCTTGGAAACAACAATGAATTTGAAAGTTCATTTGGAATGACACATATTAGTTCAATCATTGTGAGGACCAAGTCATTTGTCGTTGTGTTCCAGAAGAAGAGCAACGCAGGGTCATTAGTTTTCGTCATGATCAGGCTTGTGTATGGCATTTCAGTGCCAGAAAGGCCACTGCAAAGATTTTGCAGTGTGGATTTTATTGGCCCTCCATGTTCAAAAATACCCGTACCTATTGTGTTACATGTGAAAGATGTCAAAAATTAGGTACTCTGTCTCGCAGAAATATGATGCCACTAAACCCAATCTTACAAGTCAAACTTTTTGATGTTTGGGGCATTGATTTCATGGGGGCTTTCCTTATTCTTTTGGTCATATTTATATCTTCGTAGGAGTCGACTACGTCAGCAAGTGGGTCGAAGTGATGGCATGCAAAACCAATGATCGCAAGGTTGTCATCCGCTTCATCAAAGAAAATATCTTTGTTGAGCACTGAAAATGACCGTTATACTCTTTAATTTTGGATTAGTTAACCTTTGATTTGTATATATATTAGATGTGTTTAATGGAGTTATTGAGTTTGTATTTGTGAGAATACAAGAAAAGATAATTAAAATAAAGAAAAATGCAGAAAAGTGGGCCATAGTTCTATTTTTGGAAAGTTTATAATTTTGACCACATAATTTGATTTTGGAATTAATGTAAATTATTATAATTCAGATCCGGATATAAGAGTTTGAATTATAATAATAATATTTAGATTGTGTTAAATTGTAAAAGTGGTAGAAATTTATAAACACACAAATGGATCCACTGTTCAAGTTGGAAGCCTAAAGCCAAAGTCTACTATTGTAAGCCTATGAGAGAGAAGACCAAGGGGGACCAGTGAATTTCATGTGAAGCATTGTGGAAGCAAGAATGAGAGAAAAAATGGGATTTGGATTGACCAGAGTGAATTTTGGAAGGAGCAATATTTTGACACAGTTTCAGTATTTTGGCCATAACGTTTCACTCCGATGTTCGATTGCATTTATTCTTTTTGCGTTAGAAATAAGACCTTAAGGACTACAACTTTGTAGTTCACAAAATTTCGTGATTCGGGCATTAACTAGGTCAAAATTGAGTTGTAAGATAGTATGTGCAGAAAAACTGGATTTTCATCCTACTTTCCAATTAATCCAAAATCCCTAAAATCATGGAGTCTTATCTGCAAAATTCTCCCATGGCTTGGAAAAAACATGAATTTGGATAATTAAAAGAGAGAATTTGGGAGGAAATTTAGGAGAGAGAATTTGGGAGAGTTTTGGAGAGTTCATTATGGAGGAATTCTCTCCAAGCCTTACCTAATCCAGTTTCTTTTGAGCACTATAAATAAAAGGGTCCTGGCATTATAAGATTTGAATTTGAGCAATGACTGAAGGAGCATTGAAGATTGGAGGCTTAAGAGACTAGAGAATAAAGGAATTTTGAATTTAATTTGTAAGTTCTTGTATTTTCTGTCTTTGATGCAAAACTCCAAAAGCATTGTAATTTCATATTCCGATTTATTTGAATAAAATTCATGGTTGCTTATTTTAGATGTGTGGTTTTCCAATTATTGAATATCGTGTAATGATAGTTTAAATTTTTATTTTTATTTATCTTATAAATGTTATGTTAGAAATTATTTTGAGAATTTTCAAGGAAAAACAGAACCTCTTTTAGATTGGTGGAACTAGATCTTCCCACTCTAAGGTTCTTTTTAAGAACTTCTTTTAGATTTGGAAAGGCAAGTATAAATTTCTGCCCAAGCCTAAGGATTGAATTGAGAATTTCTTATTTAATGGAAGCCATAATATTTTTTATTGGAGTTTTAATAAAAGGTAAATTTGAATATCTATTTGATAATTTTTGAAGATTTCACAGTCAAGGCCGTGATTTTAGTATTAAATTGGATAAAATGTCTCCATAAATACTTGTCTCAATTCCATCGTACATTATTTGAATATGTCATTATTTTTATTAAATTCTTTATATTTTCTTATTCTCTTAAATTCTTTTGAATTAGGTTGAGATTGGTTTGATTGCATTTTAATTTTGTTCTCTTAAACTGGTTTGAGATTATTTATAAATTCTAGAATCATGCCATTGCTTTAATTAAATTGGATTAATTAGTTAGATTTTAGATTTAAATGATGATACTCTAACTTTTAAATTTGCTTCTTAAAACTAGAGGGCAACTAATTTAAAGTCATATTTGCTAAAATTATAATTTGATTTTAATATTTAGATTATTTCTAAATTTCTAGATTTTTTTTAATCACAATGTTTCAATTTCACATATTTTGTTTTTGCATGTATTTTGTTGTTTCCTTGTGGGATTGACCTCGCATTCTTAACACTATACTATTAAATGATTTGTGTGCTTACGAGTTATAAATTTAAAATTTGCACAACAATCTTCTTTAAATTTGGAATTCCACGTATCATCATAAGTGATAGGGATAAACACATTTATAATCACCCATTCAATAAACTGTTAAAATCATATTGGGTGTTACATAAAGTTGCTACTCCTAATCACCCGCAAACTAGTGGTCAAGTGAAAATTTCGAATAAAGAGATTAAACACATTTTTGTGAAGACAGTCAATCCCAGTAGGAAAGACTGGTCTTCTAGGCTCACTGATGCGCTATGGGCATTTCGAACTGCTTTTAAAACTCCCATAGGTATGTGACCCTACAGATTGGTTTATGGGAAGGCCTGTCATGCCAGTAGAGTTAGAGCATAGAGCATTTTGGGCTATCACATGTTGTAACGTTGCTCTAGACTATGCTGGACAGCAGAGAAAACTCCACCTTACTGAGCTGGAAGAATTGAGAAATGAGGCATATGACACTGCAAAGAGATCCAAAGACCGAATGAAAACCTTTCATGACAAGCTCATTCTGAGAAAATCATTCACTGTCGGTCAGAAGGTCCTGCTGTATAACTCTCGATTACATCTGTTTCCAGGAAAATTGAGATCCAAGTGGACAGGTCCATAATTGTTCATTTTGTTTTCCCACACGGAGCAGTACAGATTAAGCATCCTAAGAATGGTCATGTTTGGAAAGTCAATGGTCCATGATTGAAACAATTCTTAGATTTCGGAAAGCATGAGGGAGAGTTGAGATTCTATTTGAAGATCATGAAAATCCATTGCCATTACCCATTTTCTCAGCCCACCTACCCATCCCACCCACCTGTCTATGTCTAAGTCAATTAGAGTCCTTAGTTTCAATTTTCGTTGAGTCAGTCTAGGTTCATTTCATGCACATCCCTAGGTATGTCTAAACCCCGATTGTTCGTTATCTAAATTCTTCAATCTAAGTTTGGGGTACTGAGGTCATATTTCATTCATTTCAAAAAAAAAAAAAAATTCAGCTACCATCATACATCTTTATCTTTGTGACCAGTAGACGTTAAAAAACTGGATAGAAGTCATGCACGTAGACGGTCAAGTTTTCGTTTTCACATTGTGTCTGTCTAGAACACAAGTTCCCCCAGATTTGTGTAGAAAAATCATTTCCTTACCTATGAGGGTGAGGAATCTGGAAATTCAAAATGAGCAACCTAGACCTCTTTTTGGTCGAAGCACTCTGGCTGGAAAACGGAAAGCTAAAAGACTAGGAATCCATCACAAATGTGGACGTGGAAATTGTAATGGAATAATATCAGATCAAGGAATCCGTTGCATGACAACATCAAAGCATAGACCGGTAAGCATGAATAGGCAGATCTTTTTGGATGTAATCAAGGGTAGAGTAAGTCTCGAAAGACTGAGACGCCTTGAACTTCAAAGAACTGTCGATTTTCACTTATCGGCTACAAACGTCTTGACAATCTGACGTTAAACGAGTCATAATCTTGCTAAGACAAAAATAGGCAGAATCATTTTTAGAGTAGAGTAACTATTGACTGAGACTTCTTGGGGCTTAAATACTGCCAATTTTAGTTTAAAAGAGATTACCTGCGTTTGATGATCTGACATAAAAAGAGACACATTTTTAGTATTAAGACATGAATAAAAATATTTCTATCATATTTTTTCGAAAAGATTTTTATGAGATTTATACTTGGAAATATCTGTACACAGCCATGTTAATATTAGTCTGAAAAAGAAAAATGTTCATAAGTCGAGTGATCAATGGAGGAATGCTAGTGGAGACTTTAACCAAGTTAGATTTAGTGCCAGTACTTTTTCTCAGGGTTATAAGTAAACTCCTGTTTCTTTGTTAAGCATATCGAGTCGTTGTTGATCTCATTATCCTTCATTTTGGTCATATTACTGAGAATACCATCAAAATTGAGTTAATACACTTGAAATTTTTATGAATTTATTTGAAGCATGGAAATTACCATATGAAACTTAGGATATGATATAGGCCATTTTTGGATTGTTTGAGCCTTCAAACCTACCTATTTTTTGTCATTTTATCTTGATAGTTCCCCAGTTAAGCCTTATTAAAAAAATAGCATATTTTATTGACTAGCCATGTTTATCATACCCAACTCCGGAAATGGTTATTGAGCCTCATTGAAAAATCTGTGACCTAACCTAAGGCCTAGGAAAGGTTGGAGATAAAAAATTGGGATGGTACATTAAAAGAATAGCACTTGAAAAGAAAAGAAAAAAAATATAGCATAAAAAAAAAAAAGGAAAAACAAAAGGAACATCCAGACATCAAAAAAGGATGTGGAAAAAATCATAGAAAAAGAAGAATACTTTGAAAAGTGCTGAAAAAAAAAATAGAGGAAAAATATCCCATGTCACATTTTGAAAACCTCTAATCGTTTCTGTTCAAAGTATTATTTTTAGAGTCTTATTATCCTTCTTTGATATGACCCGATCCTAAGCCATGTTTCGTCCAATTAGGAAGTCCTAGTGATTCTAAATCGAAATATGGTGTTTCATGTAGAGAATAAAGGAAGAAAAATGATGGTGTACGACTCAACGTTCTTAGGAAAATAGCATCTATTCATGAGATTCATTTTGTTTGAATTGAACCGTCTTTGTTAATACATATGTGAAATATTTTGATTTGAATACATAAATTCTACTCACATGTACCTTGAGAGAAAATGAACCCAAACCTCTTAGTGCTAATTTTTCTGAGAGATATATCAAGTGAGGTTTGCAGTCAAAGCGCATTTTCCAATGGTGGTTATAAACTTTGTGTCTGTTTGGAAAAAGAAAACTATCTTAATATTGGCTACGTACACACTACACTCCTGGTATAAGCCTTGTAAAATGATTTTTCGAGTTGTATGATGCTTAGACCTTTTGTCTATGTGTTTCTACTAAAAATGTTGATGTTTGTGGGTATCATCACTGCAAGCCCTCACGAGACTATAACTCGTCCACTAGGAGAAACCTAGGGGTTTAAAGGCTTATTGCATACACTAAATGCAATCGAGAGAACCAACGAAAATGGTGTAGTCTAAGATTAGTTTAAAGACAGATTAGGATTTGTGCCTTTCATTTTTGTCTTTATTTTTAGGTAGTTTTGCATGAGGGCTAGCAAAATCTAAGTTTGGGGGTATTTGTTGATACATGGAAAATGACAATTTTACCCCTGATTATCGGACTAGTTAGCTCTCAATTTTGTATATATTAGGTGCATTTAATACAATTTGTAAGTTTTGTAGATAAAAGTGGAAAGTACATGAAATCAGTTTAAATCTAGAAGGATTGCAAGGATTTGTTCTTAAAATCGAAGACCCAGAATTTTTATAATTAATTTTTGCCCGCTTTTAAGGGATGTTGTGTAAATTGAATAATCTAGATCCAATTACGAGAGTCTAGATTAATTTAGTATTTTTTTAGATTTTTAAGTGGTGAATTAATTATTTAATTTTGGAAGAAAGAAGCTGCATTTCAAGGGCCAAAATCGGAATTTCAAATCAATGGGCCACAAATCCACTCCAATTGGGCCAAGCATTGGGCTAGGCTCAAGCAATCAATGCGCATATGAGCCATGCCAATGTGAAGTCCAAGTCCAACAGGCCTTAATCCAAGTCCAGGGAGTTCACTAAAGCCCAATTGCCCCAAATCCATATAGCCCATGACCCAAATTCTATTCCACGTGCATGCAATCTACACCATCCATTTTATACATTTAATCTCAACCATTCATGCATCTCATCTAGGAAACCCTACAAACCTCCATCTATCACTCTCACATATGTCCATTGCTCAATTACAACCTAGCACTCATACACGCATACACCTAACCCTAAATCTACTCCATACGATTACCACTACTAAATTCTCTCATTTTAATGCACCAACACCCCAAGCCTTCATCCGTATACACTAAGTCCTAAAATCTCTCCATCTATCACTCTCACATATGTCCATTGCTCATTCAAATTCACATTCATACGGCAACTACACCTCATCCCAACTCCATCTATGCGCCAACACTTCATCCAAATCCATTGCCACCTTATCTAATTTGCACTCCAAGCCAAATCCCTAAAACTCCTCTCCAACTCAAACACCCCATGTGCATAACACCTTTCCAAATCACATCATATGAATTTAGCACATCTAAAACTTAGGAAAAACACAACCATTGGCCTTGTCATCTAGCCATCATCTATCCATCCAATTAAACCAACATTAGATCCTAAGCCTCCATTCCATGCATGCATATCATACAAACCCTAATATCTTCATGCATTACACGCCACCACCCTATAATCTCTCATTTATGCACATATCACAACTAAGCACACACGACACTCCCAATCTCATTAACCCTAGTCGTCCATGCCTGTGTACCCTCCACCTATCAAGTCTTAATCCAAGCCATCCATTCAATCAACTTAAGCCATGATCAATCCCGACCATTAATCTTTCCCAGAGCCTATAAATAGATGTATTGGGCTAAGGTAAAATTCGAATTTGGCTAAGGACATTGAGCTCTGGCGTGGACAAGAGGAGGGGAAGAGTAGAAAAAGAAGAAAATACCTTGGAAAAATCGATAGAGACCTAGTGTCTCTAGGTTTGAATTTAATTTCAATTTCCATTGTTATTTCTTGTATTTCTTTGATTTAAATTCAAGCATTGTAAATTTGAATTTCAAGTTTAATAATAAGATTCAAAGTGTGGTGAAATAATTAGCCTCTGGTTTTCCAATCACATAACATCTGTGTTATGATTGTTCTTTACTTAATGTTGTTTTTAAATTTTAATCTCATAATTGGATTTTATTGTGCATTCAAGAGCTAGATGTGATGAGAATTTAGTATTAAATAGGACTTGAATTTCAATTTCTAAGGCTTTTGGATTCCAAAAGTGTAGTGAAAATTTAGAGTTGGAATTCTACTTCTATTTAATCTAAGGTCTAACTTTTGAATAATTTTTGTTGAAAATCATGGATTAAAATTTTACATAAAGTTATTTTTGAACTATATCTCATGTTCGAATTTTATTACGTGCTTGAAGATTGGATGCAATGAAAATTTAGATCTAAGTAAGGCTTCTGTTTCTGAGATCTAAGGTTCTTGATTTCAAGGGTGCGATGAAAATTTAGAATCTGAAACCGATCATCTACTTAGATTAAGGTCTAACTTTTTGAGTATGTTTTTTGGAACACGTGAGTACAAGTTTTAAATGATGTTAAATAGATGGCTTGAACACAATGTTACTTGATTTACGTGAGCTCTGGATTATAGGCTTTAGCTTTATTATTAAAACTTGGATAATGATTCTATCTTGGTCGAAGTCAATTCCAATGTATCATATGTACTTCATTTAATCTTTTATTCATTTTTGTATTCTTTAATTCTTTCATTCATCTCCAAATTTCAAGATCTGGAAAATAAACTAAGATTGAGATTAAATTAATTAATTTTCTTAAAATCCATGTCAAATCTAATGTGTATCTGTGTTTTCTAATTAAAACCACCAACATAAGTTTCAAAGTTAGATTTTACTTTAATTAATTAATAAATAATTGTGAATATTTTATGGATATATTTTTTGTAATTCCATTGGGTTCGACCTCACACTCACATTGTTATATTATTTAATGGTTTATGCGCTTGCGAGTAAATTTAAGACACATCAATTTCTTGAGGGTTCGAGCTCACACTCATATGCTATACTATAAATTGGTTTGTACACTTGCGAGATTATAAATGTAAAAACTTTGCACATCATCAATTTGTTTTTGGCGCAGTTGCTCGGGAAATCAAACTAAATTATGTGCCATTAAAATTATGCAATTTTTGGAAAGATTGCTATTTTTGAAATATTTCTATTTTTGGCAACTCTTTAAACTTGGAAACTTTTTATTTTTGGAAATTTCTAATTTTAGAAAGTTTCCTTAAATATGAGATTTTTTTAAAATATCAATTTTTGGAATTAAACTATTTTTAAAGATTTGTTAACCTTTAAAAGTGCCATATTTAGAATTTTCTATTTTTGGAAATTTTCTATTGTTAGTTTCTTCTTTAGCAAATATGTTTTAATCTTCTAAATCTATTTTTATTTTAGAGAACCATATTTTTATAAAGTTTCTATTTTTAGAAAAATCTATTTTTGGAAAGTTTTCTATTTTCGAAAACCATCCGATTTTAGAAAAATTCTCAAATTTAGAAGTTTTCTAGATTTAGAAAATCTTATCTAACTTGTGAATCTCAATCTTAACTTTCTTAGTATTGTTTTAATTAAAATTTCGGTTTTGGATTTTAAATATTATATTTCTTTCACTCATTGTAGTTTTAGGAAAACATTTAGTTTAGGATCATGCATTCTTTGATTTAGACTCTATGCCAAGGCTTGCATGTTTTGTTTTGCAGGATTTTTAGATGCGCGCTTAAAAATTGCTGGAGATATGCATACTTGGCTAAGGTGAGTGACTAATCGCCTTCTTTTAATTTTTTTTTCCATGCATTCATATAGAATTTTTTTAGGATGTTCATTCTTTAATTAGTTTGCATTTAAATTGCTCATGCATATTTACGATGCTAGTACTCATGCATTAGTATAAATTGATTTATTATTGTTTTGCATATTTGCTTGATGCTTGTGTGGTAAAATAGGATTGCATTTTTCACAATATTTAGAAAAACAAGATAGTAAAATGGTCCATCCGTCTCCTAATAAAATCAATTAAGGAACCATTAGGTTAGAATTTTAGGCTTTGTCATGCTCATTAGGACCCTTTAATTCAGTTTAATTTTTGTTCATCGGTTCTAAGTTTTGCCTCAATCATGGTGTCTAAGGCGAGTTCTATCACCAAGATGTAAGTGGCCTAAGAAAAGATGGGGTTGAAGTAGATGCCATCTGTGCTCCCTCACTTTCCTGGGAACTTATCTAGTCGTGATTGTAGTTAAACTATTATCGGAGACTTAAATTTTCTAGAAAAAAAAAAAATTAGGAGTTGTCTAGATTTTTAGGATCCCTTTAGTCACCAATAAATATTCAATTTCTCTTAAAGAAATTTGAATCTAGATATAGGCATTTTCTTGTGTGAATTTGTTTAAACGTGAATGATTGTGTCTGTGTATGCTTAACTGGTCTCGTGACTCCACCAATCACTTGGTTAGAGTTACACCTACTTGTTAGTACATCGATTGTTGCATCTGGAACTCAGTCTAGCTAAGTCGTAGACATAGACAGTCCACCTACCTCGACACTCTCATCATCATCTTTTTCATCACTACCATCATCATCCATGGTAGAAGAAATTATGGAGAAAACTCTCCACGATTACTTCTCGCCAGTCACAGCTAATACTCCATCAGGTATAGTTGTACTTGCAACCAATGTCACCTTTGAACTTAAGCCAGCACTTTTACATCTTTTACCAGCTTTTCATGGTCTTGATAGAGAGGATCCATACCTCCATGTCAAAGAATACTTAGAGATCTACGCTACCATTAAAATCCAAGGAATCACTATTGAATCTATTCAACTTCGATTATTTCCTTTCTTTGTCAAAGAAAAAGTGAAATCTTGGTTAAATTCTTTACCTGCGAATTCCATCACCACTTGGGAATCAGCTAGTTAAGAAATTTTTGAATAAGTTTTTCCTTGTATCAAAAACAAATGACCTCAAGAAAGAAATGATAAACTTTAATAAAATTGAGAGTGAACAATTCTGTGAAGCATGGGAAAGATTCAAGGATATATTAGCAAAATTCCCCCAATATGGTTTTGAAACGTGAAGACTTATCCAATTTTTCTATGATGGTTTAACTACATCAACCCATCAAATGGTCCCATCCATGAAAAATGGGGAGTTTTTGAAGCTAACTGAGAACAATGGATGGACATTCTTAGGAGCACTGGCGGAGAATTCTCAGCGATGGGGTTTCTCCAAGAAAGAGAATTTACCACAAACTTCAAGGAAAAGGGGTTTGTATGAAGTCAGTAGTGACTTTGACGTTAAGCTAGCAATTGCAAACCTAACGAAAAAAGTTGATTCATTAGCGATGACTCAGGCGATGAATCTCTCAATAGGAGCGAATGCTGAATTTTGTGTTATGTGTTCTAGCCCAGGACACACTACCCAAAATTGTTCTTCCTTAGGATCCAATGCTGAGTGTTCAACCGAACAAGCCAATGCACTCAATAATTTTGGAAGATAGCAAGGAACCCCATTTTCTGCCACGTACAATCCTAATTGGCGAAATCATCCCAATTTCTCTTGGCGTTAGAATTAATCTCCAATGAATCAAAATCCTCCTCAATATCAAAATCAGCCATTCCAACCATCTCCAAATCAACCATATCCAAATCAATCATATCACCCATCACTTCAAAATCAACCCTATCATCCACCCCAGCCAAATCTGTCTTATTAGTCTAATCCTTCACAACAACGTAAACATTCGATTGAAGATACGTTGTAGCAGTTCATGCAATCTATCCCAGCAGGCTATGCACAAGCTTGATATAACGCCTCGCCCTTTTTCACTCGCCGAAAATCAGAGTCTATTTTTTTTTTTTTTTTGAATATAAGAGTGAGAGAGAGCGGGAACGTCACGACGTGAGCTAAGTCCGAGCTTCCAAAGCCCGACCCTTAACTGGCCAACCATATGTGTGCGTGGACCAAGTCCACTAAAACAGTTCACACGTACTCAAGTTAAACATGCGGAATAAATCGTATATGCGGAATTATAATAAAATAACAATTCTATTCCATTTTAGATAGTAAGGATGTCCATCACTTAACAATAATTATCCTACGTTAACATATCCAAAATTAACATTCAAACCATAGCAAATAATCAACATTATTACAGTCCCAAATGCTAGTACTCAAATTACACTGTCCATGAGTAACTATAATAAATTGAAACTAAAACATCCAAGCTCCTAAGCTTGGCTCCGATCTCATTCCTCGTTTCGTCCATTTCCTGTGTCATCAAATAGGGTAGAAGTAGGGCGTTAGACAACGTGCCCAGTAGATACTCCAAGTAGGGTCAAACACATGGTTTAGTATTAAAAATCAAGATATAATACATCATAGCGTACTTGTAAAGCATCGTATCCAAAACAGTGTATGATAATAGAGATCCAATCATACAGATAAAAACCAGAAACATTACATGATAATAGAGATCATAATCATGTTGATTCAATGCCATGCCATGGGTGTCATATGCCATGAGTCCCACCCATCACCCATATCTCAAACACATAGTATCCTCTTGATGGAAAACTCCTCATCAAGGTCTTCTTCTTTATGGAAACTACTCATCAAGGTATCGTCACGAATGCCTTACGGACGCCCCGACGGAGCGTGGACTCCAGTTACCTCTTGATGGATAATGCACACCAAGGTACCCCTCATGAATGTCTTACGGACGCCCCGACGGACCGTGGGTCTCCGATTACCTTTCATCCCTCCCATGCCATGCATGAGATGCAAATGCCAACATGCTGTGTAAAAATATAAATCATAGCATTTAAAATTCCATAATTGAAACATCTTGTTTGATACCAGAATAACTTATCAAACATGAATTAAAATCATCATATATACATATCCATGGTTTTCAATAAGGTCGGAATCCTACCAATGACCAACTAATGTGTCCTTGCGTTTTTGTCCGAAAACCGCTCATCGATTACGTCAAGCCGATCGTACACCGCTTGTGAGATCCCATTACCTTATTACATTTTACACATACTTACATTAATTTGGTAATCCATTTAATCCCATAAAATAACCAAATTAATTATCCCAATTGATTTAAACCATTCCCTTCATCCTTCCAATTTAACCTAGCCATTTGGAAAAACATATAAATATTTCATTTCTAAAATCAGCCGGTTACCCGCTGCCCACTGTCCATTGTCCACTGTCCACCGTCCACTGTCCACTATCCACCATCCACCGTCCACTAGTGGGGTTTGGCCATATCTTAGGGCTGAAATATGCTTAAGTCCACAATCACCCATGAGTGGGGTTTAGCCATACAACATGGCCGAACCTCACCATTTTGGTTTTGGTCCCCTTTTTAATCCCTTATCATTTAAATAAATATGGGTCCAAAATCATTCCCTCTTTTGATTCATTAGCCAATCACACCTAAGTATTTTGTGTCCAATTGATTTCTAAAGTATAGTAGACTTATAGACGAATTCATCGGATTGGTTAGATTTAGAAAATGAATTAAAGAACCCCTCCGTTTTTGGATTCGTAATTGACCCTGACTGTCCCGTGTTGAGCACTGAAATATTACATTTTTACTACTTGATTATTGGACCAGTTAGCTCTCAATTACGTATATATTGCGGCATTTAATGTAATTTCTTAGTTTTTTAGAGTAAAAATGGAGAATTCAGGAAATCAAGCTAAGTCAGTGAATAATTGCAAGTTTTGAACTTAATTTGGAAGATCTGGAATTTTAGTAATTAATTCGGGCCACTTTTAGGATTTTAAATGTAAATTGATTAATTTGGATTCATTTATGAGAGTCTAGATTAATTCAATATTTTTAGATTTTAAAGTAGCGAGATGATTATTAAATTCCGAAAGAGGAAGCTACAATTCAAGATGCCAGAAGAGATACAAGAATTGGAAATTCAAGTTAATAGGCTAAGATCCACTTCAATTGGGCCAAGCTAAGATCCACAGGCCAACATTGGGCCAGGCCACAGACAATCCATGCGCATATCACAAATGGGTCAAGCTAATGAGCACTCCAAAGTCCAACAAAGGGCCAAGTTCTCAAGCTCAAGTTCAAGTCAAGTGGGCCTAAGCTGAAGTCCAAAGTCCAATAGCGCTATGGTCCAAGTTCGAATTTCACCTAAGCCCATATCCAATTACCCTAGCCGAAATTCATAACCCCAATCCCTCTCTTCCATGCAAATTTCATCTCCACCCTCCATTCCCCATCTTTAATCTGCACCTTCCATCCAATCCATACATGCATTATCTTAGATATTGTCCATCAAATCCATCTATCATATAGGTTAACCATAGAATCTCATTCATTGATAAATCATCTCATCGTTTTCATAATTAATTTTAGTTACCCATTTGCCAACCATTAGATTTTAGGACATTTCATCACATGCATATTAGGTAAAACCCTAGAGCCTCCATGCTAATCCATCTCATAACATACCTTGCATTAAATCTAGGCCATTCATCATATCATCTATCCATCTCAATCCTTAAATCCAAATCCTTCATTAGTTAACATATCATTCATATAAATTATTTTTATCAAATCACCTTAGAACCATTAGATTTGACCCCATAGTAATCCAAGTCAGTCATTCATCAAAACCCTAAGTTAAACAACTTGGAGTCCAAGTTAGCCTCCATTCGAATTTACCACTTCCTAATCCACTTCACATGATTGTAGCAACTAAAATTTCTCCATGCATTAATCAAAAATCCCACCTAGGTTCATTCATGTACACATCATCCATCTTATCACCACCTCACACGATTTTGCACAATCTTTAATTATCCCATTCGAATTTCATAGAACCACATCATCTCATCATCATCTAGCCATCCATTTATCCTATCTTTCAATCCCATCCATCCATTTACCATTGCATAAAGCAAACTGTAATCCTTACATGTCAAACTCGAAAATCCCATGCCTAATCCAACTCCTATATTTTCGCTCTCCTTTCTTGCACTCCACTCCTAGTCACCCCCACACACACCTAAATTAGTGTGAGCCTTGTTTAAACCCTAACCTTTTTGCAACTTTTAATCTCCATCACCCAATTCTAATGAGATCTAATCCAAACCTTTGATCCATCAACTTAAACCTGATTTAATCTCAACCATTCATTCATTTCTTGAGCCTATAATTAGCTCATTGTTGAGCACTGAAATCTTACATTTTTACCCCTAATTTTGGACCAGTTAGCTCTCATTTCTATGTATATTGGTGCATTTAATATAATTTCTTAGTTTTACAAATTAAAAATGGAGAATACAGGAAATCAAGCCAAGTCAGTGGATAATTGCTAGTTTCGAGCCTAAAATAGAAGATCTGGAATTTTAGTAATTAATTCGGGTCACTTTTAGGTTTTTCATGTAAATTGGTTAGTCAAGATCCGGTTATGAGAGTCTAGAATTAATCAATATTTTAGATTTTAAAGTGGTGGAGTTAATTATTTAATTCCGGGGAAGAGAACATGCAATTCAAGCGCCAAAGACTAGAAATCAAGATCAAATGGGCCAGAGATCTACTTCAATTGGGCCAAGCTAAGTTCCACAGGCCAACATTGGGCCATGGTCCATGCTCATATTACAAGATGGGTCAAGCCAATGTGCACTCAAAGTCCAATAAAGGCCCAAATCCTCAAGCTCAAGTCCAAGGTCCACTAAAGGTTCATGTGCTCATTTATAGATCCAAAACGCAAGTCCATAGCCCATTCAAACGCCCAAGCCTTGTCCATTTCCTTGTCAATTCACACCACCCAATCTTCTCTCCATACAATCTTAACCACTCATCTTCATTCCTTAATCCAGACCATTCATCTCATGCATCAAAACTAGGTAAACCTTTGATTCACCTATCAAATCCAACCCATACATGCATTAACATTAGATCTAGACCATCCAACCCATCCATCATCTATATTTACCTTAGGATCACATGCATTCATATATCACCTATGCATCCATTCAATTAGATCATCCATCAACCATCTAAATCATTAGATCTTAGGACATTTCATCACATTCATTCATATCATTCATAAACCTAGGAAAAACCCCAGAGCCAACTTACTTATCCAATGCATACATTCATCATCTTAGAATGAATGGATGGTTGTGATTAAATCTGGGTTTAAGTTATGGATTGATGGCTTGGATTAGATCTCATAAAATTTGGATGGATGTGATTTAAGATTGAAAACTAGGGCTTACAATAGGGTATACACGAAATTTGGGTGGCCGAACCATACCACTTTGGTTTGACCCTTCTTTCAAGTTCTTTAATCCTTCTCTATTCATTTTTATCTTTTGACTTGTATTTACAGTTTTCCCATTGGACTTAAACCAATGAGTACTTTTGCTCAAAGAAAAATTCCATAACCAATCCACCTTAGTGGGGTTCGGCCATACTACTTGGCCGAAGCTCACCAATCTGTATATCAACAATCATGGGAGTATGTATAATTTAATCATACGGTCCAATATGGTCACCAAAATTGAACAAGAACAACGAGCAGATCTGGAAGTGAAAGAGATATGGGCTAAGATGTCTACGGGCATAGTCATACCGGAATGGGAATTACGACCAGGACAGGGTCTTTTATTCCGGGGAAGAGTATATGTGCCAAAGAACTGTAGGAAAGAGCTATTGATTGAGACACATCAATCCAAGCTCTCCATTCATCCCGGCAGCACCAAAATGTATCACGATCTGAAGAGGCATTATTGGTGGCACGGACTCAAAAAAGATGTGACGGAATTTGTGGCGCACTGTTTAACTTGTCAGCAAGTTAAGACGGAACATCAGAAGCCACCAGGGTTACTCAAACCCTTACCAGTGCCTGAATGGAAATGGGAGCACATTTCCATGGACTTTGTGACGTGGTTGCCGAGATCCTCAAAGGGCAATGATGCCATATGGGTCATAGTAGACCGACTGACCAAGTCTTCACATTTTATCCACATCAAGATGACGGATTCATCTGAGACGTTGGGTCGGCGGTATATCAAAGAAATCATTCGGCTACATGGCATTCCCCGAACTATAGTATCTGACAGAGATGGCCGATTTACCGGCAGAGTGTGGCAGAGCATGCAGTCAGCTATGGGGACAGATCTACTTACTAGCACCGCATTCCATCCACAGACTGATGGACAGTCAGAGAGGACGATACAAACCTTGGAAGATATGCTGAGAGCGTGCATGTTAGATTTCAAAGGTGGATGGGAGGACCACTTGTCACTGGTAGAATTCTCGTATAACAACAGTTATCAGGCAAGTCTCCAGATGGCCCCATTCGAGGCTTTATATGGTAGGCCTTGTAGATCACCAATGTGCTGGACAGAGGCTGGTGAGCCTGAACTGATTGGACCTGATCTAGTCGCAGAGACTACAGCACAAATTCAGTTAATACGTCAGCACTTATTGACTGCACAGAGTCGGCAAAAGAGGTATGCTGACAAAAGAAGAAGGTTTCTGGAATTTGAAGTGGGAGACATGGTATTCTTAAAGGTCTCGCCACGGAAAGGACACATGAGGTTTGGGAAGAAGGGGAAACTTTCACCAAGATTTGTGGGACCGTTTCCCATCATAAGAAGAGTGGGGGATGTAGCTTATCAGATAGCACTTCCTTCACAATTGGCAGCGTTACACGATGTGTTTCACGTGTCAATGCTAAGGAAGTATAATCCCGATCCGTCCCATGTATTGAATGTGCAAGACATAGAAGTGCAAAGCGACGTGATATACGTCGAGAAACCGGTCAGAATATTAGAGACTGAGCAAAGAGTGTTGCGAAATAGAGCAATTCAGTTCGTAAAAGTGGTATGGGACCGACATGGTGTTGAAGAAGCCACATGGGAACTCGAATCGGAGATGAGAACAGCTCACCCCAAATTGTTTATGTAATTTATTTTGGAACCCTACTTCGTTCGATTTTCGGGACGAAAATTTTAAAAAGAGGGTTATATTGTAACACCCCAATTTCTCAATAATATGAATATTTACGAAAATACCACTGGATTGGTGAATTTAATAAATGTGATTGTAAATGAGAAAATAGTGGGGCCCATTGTTCAGATTAAGACCTTATGAACATATTTTAAGAATCAATTTATCATGAATGGGTAATGAACATCAAATTGAGTCAATATGGTTAATTGGGTCAAAGGACCCAATTGGGACCCAATGGGTCATAATGGACTTGTTTGACCATTGGGTGAGCCCAAATTTAATGGGGTTAAGCTGAAATGATTGGAAATTAAATGGAGCATAAATGGGTAGGCTTGATGCACATATGAAAATCACATGCATATGGCAAAAACAACCCATAATTGGGTCATGGCGTCAATTGGGTCAATGAGTCAAATGGGGACCCGATGGGCCGGGTTGACCATGTTGACCATGGTTGACTGTGTGGACCCTCAAGTGAGCTCAAATATGAGTTAAATCAGGTTGAGTTGGGACTGAAGTGAGTTGGAATTAAATCAAGTAATGAGTTGACTCAAGTGCATTAAGTGTAGTGAGTTGGGTGAGTTGAGTTGGAAATCAAAGGGACCTTGAGTTCAAGTGAGTCAAATGGAATGTGAGGAGCTGCCTTGGTCTCAAACAGCACCAAGAGAACAAGTCCCACACATTGGTGGGTTGTAATTAAAGGATAATGCATGAAAATCAATAAAAATCTCATGGGAATTGGGAGGGTTTCCATCTCATATGGAAACCCAAGGCTCCAACGTTCGGAGTGCCAAGGGATGCATTGGTTGGCATCAAGTGACCCATTGGTTTAATCAAGAATTCATGAGGCAAATGAGAGGTTCAAGGGTTGTTTAATAAAATGGATTAACCACAACTCTTGGCCAAATTTACATTGCCAAAAACCTTAGAATTCTCATCTCTCTCCCTCTCTCAAGAACACACCTCCTTGGCCGAACCAGCTATTGGTGTTTTCACCATTGATCAAGCACATATTCGGCTAGAGACTAAGGAAGAAGGAAGGAAACAAGAGGGAAGGAAGCAAAGATCAAAGGCAAGAGGAAAGGCAAAGGAAATTGGTAAGTGCTCCATGGAATTTGGTTTAATTAAATTGGTAAAAAGGGAGCATGTTTTGGGCCATGGAATGGCCGAATGCATCAAGGTATTAAACCTTGGATAAAGGTTGTTTAAAATGGTAAAAACGTATCATAGGGTTCGGCCACTTTGGATGGCCGAACCCCATGAAATTATTTGGGTATTTTGATGGTTTTTGAAGGTTAAAAACCATGCAAAACCATGGTGATGTTTACATGTTTTAATGAGGTTAAGTATTTGATAAAGAAGTTCAAATCATGCGCCATAGGGTTCGGACACTTTGGATGACCGAACCCCATGAAAGGATTTAATAGGCTTATGGTTAATTTTAATGGTTTTGAAAGATAAACCATACAAGTTATGAAGGGTGTTAAAATGTGTTGAATGAAGATAAAGTGTGTCTATTGGGTCGGCCAATGTATGGCTGAACCATATATTGATTATGGTTAATTTAGCATGTCAAAACCATGAATAATCATGGGAAGCATTGAACCAAGGGAACCATTGGGTTCGGCCATGTGTATGGCCGAACCCCATGGACTATTTTATATGGAATTTAATGGACTGTTTTTATGGATTAATTGGATTAAGATTATGTTGGAATATATGTCTTGTTTTATGATTTGGTGTTAAGAATCATCTATGCTTAGTTATGAATATAAATTGATCAACCATGATAAATGGTGGAACATGAGATAAAAATTCATAGGGTGAGGTTCGGCCATGTAGTATGGCCAAACCCCACTAATGATCATTTGATGCACTTAGGGTTAATTTTTAATGTAATTGGAGAAGGGTGATGAAAGGATAAAAGCACCAAGGATGATTTATAGGGTTCGGCTATGGGTATGGCCGAACCCCATAGAAAGAAACTTGGGTCATGGTTGAGGGTTTTGAAGGATTAGAAGACCTAATTTGGATTGGTGAGGTTCGGCCAAGTAGTATGGCCGAACCCCACTAAGGTGGATTGGTTATGGAATCTGGTCTTTGAGCAAAAGTAAGCATTGGTTTAAGTCCGATGGCAAAACTGTAAATACAAGTCAAAAGATAAAAATGAATAGAGAAGGATTAAAGGACTTGAAAGAGGGGTCAAACCAAAGTGGTATGGTTCGGCCATGTATATGGCCGAACCCTACCAAGATATGTTTGAAGGGTAAAGTGTTTAAGGGTCGGACTTTGGAAGTCCGAACTTATCTCGCATCGTGACGTCGTCCGCCCTCTCCTGGTGTTATTATATTATTAAAAAAAAATTAGACTCTGAATCTCGGAAAGGGCGGGGCGTTACAAATCACATTTCCTTCTTCATGAGCTGTAGCTAATACACATTATGCTCAAATAAAGTGTTAGCATAGCTTCGACAATGGCTTTGTTATCATCAAAACCACACAATAAGCTGGGTCGAAACTTTGGAGTTAACAGTTATCACTTGGTTGATTATTTATATGCATGGTACGTTATGGCGGCTTGTATTTATGTTGGGCGTTGGAGTTTGAGAGGTTGGACACCTCTTTTGAAAAAAATTATCCGTATTTTCGGTGTCGTACTCTTTTGGAGAGATATTTCGAAACGCGCCTGTGGTGGGACGGTGTGTTACAAAAGCTATGTAAAATACTCTCTTTATTGATTTAGAGAGCTATTTCAGAAGTATTTATGGAGAAATTCAAATTATTATAAAATATAGAGATAAAATGAGGAAAGAACCATCTTATGATTGATTGGCAATTTGTGAAAGATCATTTTCTTGGAGATCACCAGCCTAAACAGCACCTGCTCACCAAATTTAATACTTCATTCTCTCTTTTTTTTTTTTTCCACATCAAAAACTAGGTAACGAAAGTGAGAATGTAGCCATAACACAACTTTTTGCATAAATTTCTACTCCATTTTTTCCCTCAAGAGGAGGTAACTCACATTAAGTAATATAATTCACTCAAATTTTTAGGATTAGATTAGAGATCTTGCATTAAATTTTTTGTACGGTTGGAATTAATTTTACCTCCAATATTAGATATATATGAAAACATTGAAAAGAGGTCTAAAATTTGTTATTGACTATATAAAATTCAAGATTTATATGTACATCTCCACCATGTTTGAAGCTAGTTTCTAAAACCCCTTCCAAGAGCTTGAGCAAATCCCATGATTGCTGCACCAATCAAATACCATGTAAAACCTGCCAGTATAATCTGCAACCAAGAGCTATTTACAATATCCAACATCGTGGAACCACCTACGTGCCCTTGCAATCCACCAACCGTCCTTCCTCCGCTTTCAAATCCAACAATCACTGCTGAAACTGCTGCAGCCACCAATGGAACTGGTGAATTCATGGGATTTTCCCACTCTTCATCTGTAACTGGGTTGCTTTTCTCTTTCTCGATATTTGGTGTGACGGGAATCGATTTTGAGGTGGTGCTGATGGGGTTTTGTGTTGGCGTTGGAAGGTAGAGTGAAGGGGTCCAGTAGTCGTCGCTGTATGTGTAGTTATGTTGGCTTTTAGGAGTTAGCGGCATGTTTTCTCCTGCCCGACGTCTTGCTGCTGCTTCTTGTAGTCTATCTTTGTTGGAATGTGTTGCTTTATCTGTTATCTGCATCAAACTCTGTTGAGTTCTTGACGCGTTAGGTGCAGGTGATTTCCAGTACCACCAGTTTGAGATCGATCGGATCGCTTGCATGGCCGAAACTCTTGCATCTCTTTGGAAATCTGGTTCCTGTGCATGTCAATCAATATTGGAGTGTTGGAAAGATTTAGGGTTTAGAGTTTAGAGAAAAGAATTACAGTTAAATTAAGGGCAATGATGTATAAACTGTGAATCTTTATATATGCACTGTATTTGCTTTATCACTATCTTTATCACTAAATTAAGGGCAATGATGTATTTGCTTTATCACTCTCTCTCTTTCTGTATATTAAGACTCAACGGCCATCTTTGACGGCCAAAACGACAAAAGGATATAAAAAGACTCCCACATTGACAAATCCATTCATAAAGAGCAGAAACAATTTCCCCAACAGCAAGCAATGGAGGAAAAATCATCACCATCGACGACAACACTGAAGAGTAGACTAGAGACAGAGAGAAGCAATGGCAGATCTGGGGCACCACCCACTAGTTCCCAAAGAAACAACTCTTCAAGCCCTCAACACCATTATCCAACTCCATTTTGAGAAGAACCTTTAGAAGAAAAGAGCAGTCGACCTCCAAAAGGAGCTTTCGAAGTTTTTTCAAATCTTCTTACTCTTTCTAGCCATTGTTTTTGCAGCTCTGGCGATGTCTCCAAGGCTCCGGGTCACCTTATTTTCTACGTTATCTGTGGTTCAGACCTTGGGATGCATCAATGAATTCACTAAGAAGCATCGATACAGGTGTGCATATCGGATACAATACGGGACTATGAGATAAAAATAGTCAACAAATACTAAGTACATGATAAGAAAACACCACTTTAAACAAACAAAAATCACTTAAGAAAAAAAAATTACTAAAATAAAACACCTACCCTTGTCACATGTCCGGACGTATCGGTGGCGTATTGGTGGTGTATCGGTGACTAAATTCTACTATGTGATAAAAGAGTCAACAAATACTAAATACATGATAAGAAAACAAAGAAAATACCACTTCAAACAAACAAAAGTCACTTTGAAAAAAAATAAGTGAATAAAATAAAACACCTACAAGTGTCGGTGTAGCTTTTTTGCCTGCTTTTTTTTTTTTATGACTGAAGGCTGGGGTCTAAAAAATGGCTTGACCGATATGCAAATATCGGTCGCAATATCAGCCAATAAGTTTCTCTCTCCTCCATTTTTTTCATTTCTCTCTCCTCCGATATTAAAAAACCGTGGAAAACTGTAAAAAACCGTAAAAAACCACAAAAAACCGTAGAAAACCATAAAAAACTGTTAAAAACTGTGAAAAAACCGCATCGATTTTTGTTTTTTTTTAAAAAAAAGTTCAAAAAAATTTTAAATAGTGATTTTTATGCATATCGACCGATATGGTGACCGATATTCGGTCCGAATATCGGTCATATCGGCCGATAACCTTTTTTACCAGCGGATACATATCGTATGAGCCGATATGATTCGGCCTTGAAAAACCGATACATATCGGCCGATACGATATGTATCGGCCGATATTTGACCCCTGACTGAAGGTGTTCAGACGTTTCATCCAACTAATCCTTCAGGACGTATGCACACCTCCCTACACACACGTCGGATTCTTCGATGATGAATAAAATCCATAGGGAGTGGCCCTTCATTGGAGCTCCCAAAGTTTGAACCTAATACCTCCCTCTAGAGGTCTTGCTCCCAAACCAGTTGGGATAACCCCTTGGGGTTCCTGTTATTTCTTCGTTGGTGGTGAGTTTTCTTCTTCTCTGAGATTGGTTTTGAGTCCCCCCTTCTTTTTACAGAAATTGTTATTGATGGAAAATGGAAAGAGCTGGGATTCTAAAGTTCTCATTTTTAGCTTTTCAATTTAAAACTGTTGTTGCTGCTGCTTCATTTTGCTTTTTGGGTTATGGGTTTTCTTCTACTTTTGGTTTTGTAGTTTCTTCACAGAAATGTCACTGATGAGAAAGGTAAAGAGATGAGATTCTGAAGTTTCATTTTAGCTTCTCTTTTTAATTTTTAATACTGTGGCTGCCTCATTTTGCTGTGGGTTTTGAATTTCAAATTGGTTTTGGATAATGTGATTGATCAGAGAAGCAGGAAGATGGAAACAGGTGTTAGCTTCAAGGCAAGTTTGGTCTTCTCTCTCACAACTTGTTAGGTTAGGAAGAGAGAACACACTTGGGAAAGAAAACTAAGTGTTTCTTTTTATCATAAGTTCTACACATCACTTTAAATAAAAAATACACTAACGACTGCACATCACCATAACATGCCTAAATCTAAGGACCCATTGCCACAACATGGCACACCTCCATACTACCAAATATAGAACACCTAATCCCACATCAATAAGACTAACAACTTATATCCTAAATGATAGGGTAGTGGAATGACTCACAAAGAAAATCATGACTCAAACATGAGACCAAGTCAATGTATACTTTATGCATTAATTTCAAAAACAGGGAAGGTTTGGCGGATAAATGGTAGAAGGAGAAGAGACAAGGGGAGAAGGGCGGTGTGGAGAGAGTTTGTTCATCATCTTGAGGCTTAGCAGCGGGCGACTAGGTGCAAGGAGGTGGCAGCAAGGGGACACACAGCCTGGGGCGTTACAAGGCAGCAACGCAGATCAGATGTGCACAGGGCGGTAGAAACTGGGCCTTGCTCACGCTGTAACGTCCGTGAGAACGGACAATGGTCCTTCTCCAATGGCTGAGAGAACGGAGGAATCTCCGATAACTGTTGTCGAACTCCAGCTACTGCTCTGTTGATTCTTCCATCTTTACGATCGGTGGTAAGGAGAAAGAAGACGGAGGAAGAGAACAGTGATAAAGATTGTGACTGTCAGTGCACTTGGAAATTGTGAGAGAGTACCTTACAGTTTATATATCATTACCCTTTTAAAATTATAAAAATTAAATTGATAGAGTAAATGAAGTGAAAGGGAAAAGAAGACCATCAAATTATTGTAAATCCTCCATATCGAAATTCATATAAAGATCTCTTAAAAATATTATAATACATATATATTTATTTTGATACCTTGTCTTTTCCAGAAGCCTTATCCCGCATCTTTTGGTACTTGCTCTGGAACTTGTTGACATCCACAAATATATTTGAGACACGCTTGCCACCGGTGTTACCTGCAGTCATTTGCACGGTACCACGTGGCTGCTTTGACATGAGAAATTCGAGGGCAGCGAGGTCCGACCTTGCCACCATCCTGGGAACAAGGGAGCAGTTAGCGTTCCTTGATGACCATCATATCCGTGTCTCGCCTAGCTCAGACGAAATATTGTGAATTAAACATTTAAATATAAATAAATATAAATTAACAATTTGTACTTTTATAATTATTTTGCTCTCACTTTACAAATTTCAACTGCAATTCAAAACTTAGACTAAATTATTTTGATCTAAATTCAAACGAAACATACATTTCTTAATATATTGCATGATATTCTTCGTTCAAGACCGTTTCTGTCTATTCTAGGTTGAGCCGGCCTGAACATGGTGAAAGGGATCAAAATGCACCTTTCCAATCTTAACTCTTTTGTTTTAAATTTCCAATCTTAACTCTATTGTTTTAAATTCAAAGTATCCAATACTCTTAGAGCTAGGATATATGCAAACTTGTAAACCTCCCACACTTATTAAAACTCTTAACAATCAAGTCAACCCTCACGGATTTCTTTTCAAACTTAAGTGTTATATTCCTCTACAGATATCGTCAAGATGTCAATTTTAAACTTTTACAAATATATATAAAATATAAGTATATAAGATGAAATTGTATTTGATTAATTTTAATAGTCAAAACTCAATTTTCACCAAACATCATTAATTTAACAATATTTTGTACCTTGTTCACTAAGACCAGGTAGTTAAAAGTTAAACCTTGGAATGAAATTTTGTTAACTTCAACTTTCAATTTATACAATTAAAATCATATGGATATAAATAAAATTGGAGAAAAAATTGAAATGGATATAGTGCACCATGTATTTTGAGTTTTGATTTTTTATTTTGAATAAAATAAGAATTGATTCAATTCAAACTTATTTCTTGGGTAACCCTGGAGCTCTCTTTGCCTAATCAAATATTTATTTGATTCATATTATTCAAACCCTCTTGAATTAATATTTGATAACTATACCATTTAGGACTTGAGATTACAAGTATGATTTTTTAAATGATAATCTATGTTTTTAATTGTATTCTAGTTTGAAATGATAATAATAATCAATTGAAACATATTCATAAGTTTTACTACTCTCTCCGTTTCATTTTAGTTGTCTCATTTGAAACATTTATATTTTTTAAAAAACTCTTTACATAAAATTAGCACTCCATATGATCTCATCTATTTTGAAGACACTGTATGCTATTCCAATATAAATAAGACAACTACTTTGATATAATTTCAAAATCCATATAAGACAACTAAATTAGAACCGAAGGAGTATTTTTCAAATTTTATGTTGTCTTTTCTTAAACCGAACTTACACCAAAACAGCTGGAATATCGAAACGTTCTGACCATTGTTGAACACATACTTTTAAACCATGTGAATTAACATTCCAGCCATTGTTGAGCACATAATTTAAACCAAGTGAAGTATTCTACGAAGTTATGAGATAATTTTTTTATCTATTTCACTTTTCTACATGAGTTATATAATGTGCACATACCATATTCTTAATTTGATCATAATTAGAGCTAATCTTTAGATTAAAACTGAGATTGTTTGTCATCGTTGAATTTTTTAGCCTTTCTCTAGTTGCTTAATTTAGTTGATTTTTGAGATGTTACTAATCCATAAAAACTACTTTTAGTCATCCTACTCAATAAGTGAAAGGAACCTCCAAGTTAACCATATAACATGTATCTAAAGATAATCTTAAAGAAAATCAATTTACCATTCATAAACTAAGTTCTTTTAAAAAAAGTTTAAAAAGTTAGGGGGCCCTATTCTGAAAAATTATAGGCATTTTTTAAATAAATTCAAAAAATAATAACCTATTTAAAAAACCCTAAATTTAATAGTCCCTTCATTATCCACTATTGACACTTAATATGTCAGCCCTTTTATCATAGAATATCTTCCTCTTTTATAAAAACTAATTTGTGTTGTTTGCAGTAATAAGATTGATATTATTGCTTGATGAAGTATAAACTTCACTTCCTAACTTCATGGGGGTTATGTATTTACTATGATTTGAGACACCGTTATGGAATCTCTTGAGACTTGTTACATTTACTAAAACAAATTTAAAATGGGCCAATATGTTGGGCTCAATACATTTTGTTCAATTGGCCGAATTTCTAACTTTCTAGCAAAAAATGAGTACGCCACATTTTAAAACATCTAAGTATGTGCACTGATTTCTCTAACAGCCAATCGAGGTTGATTTGTCATATACTAGTATCTGTTGTGGAAACCTAATTCAATTAGATTTTTTTTCCTTTTCCAGGCAAGTTAGATCGATTGATTTCTCGGAATTTTATAAGACATTCTTTAAAATAATATTTTGTTGAGCTGAGTTAGGTCATATCATCTGATGTAACTCAGCATTATGCATTACCCGATTTAATTTTATTTCCATCATTATAATAATATTTTTATTTTAGAAGTAAAACTAATTTTATAAATAAAAGTAGGACCAAAACTCGAGCAGGTTTGACACAGATTTTAATAAATCGAACCCATATAAAATTATTGAACAAGATCCAAGTCAATTCATCGTAAATGCTGACCCGACTCAACATTAGTACTATATTAATTTTTTTTTTTTTTGGGTCGGATTAGATAATTTGAATCGGATCAAATTAATTTTTTAAAAAGTTTGATGATTCAATTTTTTTCATTCAATTTAACCCGATTCTAATTAAAACAATGTAAAATATAACTCTCACTTAATTTCTATGGTGAAGTCATGCAGGTGGGGAATATAAGTGAGTCCCATAGTAAAGGAATGATAAAATGAATAGAATGTCAATGTTTAAAATAAAAAATAAAAAAAGTACCGGCGGCAAATTACTTGTCGCGAGAAGGAGTAAGAGATGATTACGAGATGCAGTCGACCGGACATGACTGGATTGCGTCCGAGATTTTGTCATCGGGATCTGCCCATTGTGCCACCACCCGTGCTCGCCCATATACCGATTCTACCGCAAACGTCTTCTCGGCAAATAAGGCGCATTTTAAGCAACCTACGCATTTTACCTCATCCACGAATACTGCACGATCCTCGCTCTCTGATCCAAACCACGTCGAGTAGAGTGGTTTCCCTGTGTATCCACGGAAATCTTCCATTTTTGCTTGTTCCTGCACAACCCAACATCACCTTTTCAACATTTTCCTACCTATCCATCAAATTATTCCGGATAATTCTTTTTCAACTCCTTCTATCAGATTGATCCCAGCCATCTATCTAGCTCTCTGTTTCTGTAAAACTGGAGTGATAAATCATAGCCCAAAGTTTTTTATTGAGCTATAAATCATAGCCCAAAATCCCGATCAAACTCAAAACAATTTGTTAAGTTATGACAGACTTAGGCCAAGGACTACAAGACTGGTCAGCTAAATTGAAGTCATGGCCGAGTTCGAGTTCAAAATTCTCAAATGAGGTTCAGGGTACAGATCTTTTTAGATTTAAGAAATCAAAAAAAAAAAAAAATCCAGAATTCTTACAATTCTTGCTAAGCAACAGATCGATGGTAACAAAGAAGCAAGTAGAAAGTAGAACCATTTCCATACCCACCTTGTCATATACATAACGCGAATTTGGATTTGAAAGAAGTGCATAGGCTTCGTTTAGTATTATGGACATGTCATGTCCATCAGGTCCGGCAATATCAGGGTGGCACTGTTTCTGCAACGATCGGTAAGCATTTTTTATCTGTTGCTGATTCGAAGAGCTATCGATTCCAAGGAGCTCATAAAGATCGTAGTCGACTATCGAAGAGCCTTTGCATTTGACTGAATTGCAGCACTGATTCCTTCCTGGTGGGTAGTAACTGAGCCTCTTGGGTTTCGAGGGACTGCCGATGGTTGAAGGAGAGAGACCGTATAGAAGGCCTGAAGAAATCATCCTCTTCTTTCGCAGGTATTTCAAATTTGTTTTGCGTTGTCTTCAGCGGAAGGCAATTGCAGGGGATAAGGGAAAAGGTTGTAGGGTCTTGAAACAGGGCCTTCAATATATCTTAAAAGTAGAAAAGATATTTTAAGATATTTTAGTGTTTGACTGGACGTCTGAAGAAGCTTTTACCTCACACCAAACAGGCAATCACACTCCCTCACGGTACATCTTCACTCCAATTACATCCCTTTCAATTATTTTTTATACAATTTAATTTTATTTTAAATTAAATAAATAATTAATCTAATTCTATGACATTTATATTTTAAAAAGTAAATTTTACTATATTAATAAAGGGAAAGCGTAGAAAAATGAAAACAAAGAGAATACCCTTGAATCATTTCAGTTGTTCGTTTAAAGTAATTTTTGATAAACATCCTACTTGAACGATGGTCTTTCTAATCAATCTATTCATATAGATCGTATGGTTTTTATATGCAGATGCTACAAATAAAACAATTTAGGAGATCTCAGTTCTATGAACAAATATCTTTGAAGAAATTATATATGCCAAGTTGCTATAAGTTTATGTGAAAATATGATTTGGTCAAGCAGAAGATGTTTGCCGTGACCTATTGTTGGAATAATTAGAGTTATTATCTAATTAGGATTCTTAGTTTAAGTTTACATTTAATTAAGAGGTGTATTTGATTTTTGATTAGCATGGAGTTTGAGTTTGAGTGTAATAGTCCTAGGGTCGGCTAAAGGGTATATATACATATAATAGTTTAGATATTGAATACAATACACAGTTTTATCATTTCTTCATGGTTTCTTCTCCTCCTATGTTTGTCATTTCTCGAATATGAGACGGCATGTTTTTGGACACATGTCCATTTGCTGTGGAATTTATCTACTCCTTTTGTTTGGAGGACTCTGATTCACCCTTAGTGTTTGATGGCCTTTTATGACTTAGCCTTATTTGCTGGTATTTATGACTTCAGTCATTGTTTGTTGGCATTTTGCGGCTATAACCCTCTTTGCTAATCTTTATGACTTCAGCCTCTTTGCTGGTCTTCATGGCTTCAGCCTCTTTGCTAGCCTTTATTGCTACAACCTTTTATTTGTTGGCATTTCATGGCTTCAGCCTTTTTTGCTGGCCTTTATGGCTTCAGCTTTTTTGCTGGTCTTTCATGGCTTCAACCTCTTTGCTAGCTTTTACGGCTACAACCTTTTATTTGATGGCCTTTCATGGCTTCAGCCTCTTTTACTGGCCTTTATGGCTTCAGCCCTTTTGCTGACATTTTATGGCTACAGCCTTTGCTGGCCTTTATATCTACAGCCACTGTTTACTAGCCTTTTATGGCTTCAGCTATTTTGTTTGCTGGCCTTTCCGATCTGATTGATTGATGTGATGGCTTTAGCCTTATTTTGGCTTTTATTATACCTTTGTTTTTCAGGTGTTCACCACGTGTCAATTTGCAGCCAGTCAACGCTGTCTCTTCAACAATTTTTGCAACCAATCAAAGTGTTGTCAATTAGCAGTCAACCATATGTTGCTGATCTAACAAATCTTCGTGGCTAGTTGGTGTGCCACTTTTACAGTTCACCTGCCATTTCTTCACGTTCCAATCTTCGCGTTCATCCACGCTTCAGCTTGCAGGAGCATGTTGGAATAATTAGAATTATTATCTAATTATGATTCCTAGTTTGAGTTTATCTCTAATTAAAAAGGTGTATTTGATTTATGATTAGCATAGAGTTTGAATTTGAGTGTGATAGCCCTATGGTCGGCTAGAGGCTATATATACATATAATAGTTTAGATATTGAATACAATACACAGCTTTATCATTTCTTCACCTATATTTTGTATTTACAATACAAAGTAGCACTATAGACTTCATGTTCCATCAACAACAGACCCTCAACTATGGTTGGTCCGTCAACAAGGATTGGACCCCCCAAATTTGGTGCAGAAACACTAAACCTTATGGTCCAAATAACCATTTTCCATTTTTTTAAAGCTTTCTAACAAGAGGCAACAATTTTGGTACGGTTGGAATTGCACCCTCAGAGTATCACAAAAACATAGAATTTGAATCCTCTACTGGTGCTTCAGTAGAAGATTCCTCCAGCTGCCGATCAAGGAAAAATGTGTAAATGAGATTGGTTGCTAATGACACTGCTAACGTCCTCTTCATGGAACGTTAGCAGCGTGGATTCGGCCGATCTCTTGGAAAAAAAATCAGCAGTGTGGACTCAGCCAAACTTTTGGGAGAAAAATTTGGATTTTGGAAATAGATTATTTCGTGATGATTAATTGACGAGGCCATCCTAGGAGGTAATGCGAGTAAAGAGAATTTGTCTTTGACTGTAGTAAATGTGGTGCCAATTAGTCCATCTTGGGCTCTGAATTAGAAGATTTGGTGCATGTGGACCTACATGTGAAGTCGAGACCTACTTGAGATCGTAGCGTACCGTACTCTGAGGAAGTTTACACGTTCGAAGCTCTAGAAGAAGAGAACTCGTGTGAAGCTTGTGTAGTCGACACTTGGCACAGATCTAGCAAAACTAGATTAAATTTTGATGGCTGAAAATATCAGTGACTTACAGACCTGTTTTGAGATATCAAACAACGTCGAATTTCGATGAAATATGGACCATTTGAAAGCTTATTCAAATACCTTTCCAACGAGCCAAAGTTTGGCTAATCCCGAGTCACTCAGCCCAATCTACATCAATTGGGTTAAAACGCGAAAACCCGACTTGTTTGAGTTTTGAATGAACTGACTCAGCAGCTGTTCGTGAAACTCATAGAGTTTCATTGAGACAATTATTGCAGGACGTGTGAAGAGTGCTGAAGAGCGTTGGGTAATTTGAAATTTAAATTAATTATGCTAGCTTGGGAGTCTTAAGGTATTTTGAATTTCAAATTCCTTTTTATAATTGGTTAAGTAGTCTAGCGAGTTAATTTGTTTAAGTTAAATTAGGGTATGTTTTTATTAGAGGTGAAAACCCGACCCGAGAGATCATGTGGGCCAAATCATGCGAGTCGGGTCAGAGGGTCTGGTCAGGTTGAGAAGACAGAAACTTGTATGGAATTTGGGTCTGGTCGGGTTGAGGGGTTTTCAATTTAACCCGACCCGACACGACCCGACTAAAATTCGTTCAAAATGTGGGTCGGGTCTGAATTCTAGTTGAGTCGGGTTAGATTTCGGGTCGGGTCGGGTTGAGATTTTTGAGTCAGAAGTTCGTGTCTGTAACGCCCCGCCCTTTTTCACTCGCTTCTTCCCGTAAATTCAGAGTATATTTTTTTTATATATAACAGAGTAGAGTGATAGAGCGCAGGACGTCACGACTCGAGCTAAGTCAAAACTTCCAAAGTCCGACCCTTAACTGGCCAACCCTATGTGTGCATGGACTCAATCCATAAAAACAGTTCATACATAGCAATACGATACACATGCGGAATAAGATTCATAACATGCGGAATAATAATAGAACCAAGTTCCATGTCAAACCCCACCTTCCAGTCTTGGATAGTTTCCATAAATAATCTTCATGATCAATAAGTAAATATTTTCTAATTTTAATATCAACTTCCAAGAATAAAAACTTTCTTAATATTCAACTTCCTTTCCATAAATGGATTGTTTCCTTAATTAACCAACCCTTTCCATAATTGGAAACACCTTCCAAAATTAGATTGTTTTTTTTCCAAATTTAGCAACTCTTTCCATATTTGGATTGCTTTCCAAATTTAGCAATACTTTCCATATTTGAATTGCTTTCCAAATTTAGCAATACTTTCCATATTTGGATACTTTCCTTAATTAGACTTACTAAATTAAACAACCTCCTTCCATAAATGGAAGTTTCCAAATTTAGTAAAACACCTTCCAAAATCGGGTGCTTTCCAATTTAGCAAACCCTTTCCTTAATTAAAAGATTTTCTATTTTAATCTCCATTCCAAAATCTACCCCATGGGGTTCGGCCATACACCTTGGCCGAACCCTATGGTTCATGATCTTGGCCATTGGTTTTAGATCCAAATAAAATCCATCACCAATCCACAAAATGTTTGGTGGGGTTCGGTCATACACCATGGCCGAACCTCACTTCTTCTTTTTATTACTTTAGATCCCATAACTTAACCATAAAAACATCATGGTTCGGCCATGCCATGGCCGATCCATAGCCCTATCCAAATCTCCCTTTAAAATTCTCAAATTCTTCCATGGATTTTCATCATGAAAATTGTATATTGCCGTGTATGAGCCTTGAGAGATTGAGAGAGAGATGGGGTTGTAAAAACCGTGCACCCCTTTGGGTCTCTCCTTTTATTAAGCTCTCATTAGTCTATACTTAGATGGTGTTTAAGATAAGCAACCCTTAGCCGTGCGCCCCTTGTGTTTCCCCTTTCTTTTCACATATACTATATTGTAGCTCAGTTTTGACCTTGTTAACTTCTGAATCAGAAAAATTGGTAAGCTACAAAGTTGTAGCCCTTGAAGTCTTCTTTCCAACATAAAAAGAATCAAATCAATCGAATATAAGAGTCAAAAGTTATAACCAAAACACTGGACATATGTCAAACCTTCCTTATTTAACCATGGCCGACTTTCCCTTTTTAATTAGCCATATCCGACTTTCCCTTGCCTTATTAAGACCTTCCTTTAATTCTTGTTAGCAAGTACTATGCGTATAACCCTAATCATAATCCAAATAATCTTTTAATTTAATTTAAGACAATCTACCTTCCCTTTTAGAATATCCTATGCGTATAATATAGATATTATTATCCAAATTTTGGCCATGCTTAATCTTTTATTTATTTCATAGATATTTCATCCCTTTTTTAAATATCTAGCATATCATTGTGGATTTAAAATCCCACATATCTCTCCTGCGCAAAATCTATAGGTTTCACATTCAAAATTCGGCCATAAAAATCTTTTGTTTAAAATTAGATATAATTCATCACTAAATTAATTCAATCCATTTGCATTTAAGAAAACCAATTCCAACATTGGTTGGGTCCTAATTGGGTCATGGCCCAATTCTTGATCCAAATAAGTTCCAATTCTAAAATCCACCATTTAAAAGAATAATTGTCATATAAAATAATAGTATGAAAATCCGAGGTGTTACAATACAACCCTTTTTTTATAATTTTCGTCCCGAAAATCGAGTGAAGTAGGGTTTTCAAACATTTACCCAAATAATTCAGGATGAGCCTTTCTCATTTTTGACTCGAGTTCCCATGTGGCTTCCTCAATGCCATGTTGATCCCATTCCACCTTGATAAACTGGATCGCTCGGTTCCGTAATACCCTTTGTTTTGTGTCCACCACTCGGACAGGCTTCTCGACGTATGTCACGTCGCTCTGGACCTCTATGTCTTGTACGTTCAATACGTGAGAAGGTTCAGGATTATACTTTCTCAACATAGATATATGGAACACATCATGTAAAGATGCCAACTATGATGGGAGTGCCAATTGATAAGCCACATCCCCCATCCTTCTTGTGATTGGAAATGGTCCTACATATCTTGGCGATAATTTTCCTTTCTTTCCAAATCTCATATGTCCCTTTCGTGGCAAGACTTTCAAGAACACTATGTCTCCCACTTCAAATTCAAGAAACCTCATTCTCTCGTCAGCATAACTCTTCTGACGACTCTGCGCAGTCAATAAATGTTGTCGTATCAACTGTATCTGAGTTGTAGTCTCTGCAACTAACTCAGGTCCAATCAATGCAGGTTCACCGGCCTCTGTCCAGCATACTGGTGACCTAAATGGTCTACCATATAAGGCCTCAAATGGTGCCATCTGGAGGCTTACCTGGTAACTATTATTGTATGAGAATTCTACCAATGGCAAGTGATCCTCCCATCCACCCTTGAAATCTAGCATACATGCTTTCAACATGTCTTCTAGTGTCTGTATTGTCCTCTCAGACTGTCCATCAATCTGTGGATGAAAAGCCGTACTAATCAATAAATATGTTCCCATGGCTGACTACATGCTCTGCCATACTCTGACTATGAATCGACCATCTCTGTCAGACACAATGGTTCGAGGTATACCATGCAATCTAATGATATCTTTAATATACCGCCGACTTAAAGTCTCAGATGAGTCGGTCATCTTAATGGGAAAGAAAAGTGCAAACTTGGTTAGTCGGTCTACCACGACCCATATCATATCATTGCCCTTTGAAGACCTTGGAAATCCTTAGGTACATATATCCTTCCTTGGAATACAAGACCCTGTCCCGGTCTTAACTCCCATTCCAGAATAACTTTGCCAATGACCATCTTGGCCCATATCTCCTTTATTTCCTGATCTATCCTTTGTTTCTTGTTCAATCTTGTCAAATACCACCTAATTATATCAAAGTTACTCATATCAACTATTGTTTCATTTTCACAGAATTACTCTGTCCCATGTTATCTCTTTTCCTTTTAAACCCATTTACAATTTCTATATAAATCAATATACTCTGTTTCGCTTTACATGCTACAAAAAATATATTTTCACACGTACTTGCTCAATACGTTCATTCGTCTGCTCTCCGTGTGAGGTAATCTGCCAATACAAGCCTATGCTCAAAGCTTTACTTGATTCCATCTTAACTAGGTTTTCTAGCTGCACTCTCCTGGAACTCCATAGGCTAACTACAGAGTCAGGTGGCCAGCCTCACTCGCAGTCACCCATAGCTTCCCATTCGAGTTTCACTAGACTCTTAACTTCAATTTCCTGGAATTCCATCGGCTAACTATAAAGTCAGGGGATCAGTCTAACTCGGCAGTTGCCCATAGTTTCCCATTCAAGTCTCACTAGAATTTTCCCTTAAGTATATTTCCAAATATACGCATATCTTCATTTGCACATAAGTCACTGTGTGGCTAACACCTTTTATTCAAAACTTCTATGATAGCGAGTATCTTTCTACACTAACTTTCATGTGATACAATTCGTAATACGACTAACACCTTTTCCTTACAACATGGGATGTAAATCGAAACTTGTCCCAGAAATTAGAACCATACGTCGTCTATGGGACCAACATGTCTACCTTGGTACCGATACCTAACATGAATCCAAATCACCATGGGAATCACCATCCGCGGTTATACACATCTATCCCTGGTACCACTTTATCAGTGAGTATCATCTGTCCATGGTTAATAACCTTCCATGAATATGACCCTCCTTCTGGGTATAATCCATTCATGGGCATGACTAATACCTTCGTAAAACTGATATGTCTATCATAAGGCTAACGGTCTAACATAAGGCTATCAGTGAGTTTATTGAAAGTTGTGAGCTAATCGATCTTCCCCTCATAGGAGGTCGATTTACTTGGTCTAATGGGCAATCTAGATCCGCGATGAGCAGACTAGATAGATTCCTCACTTCAACTAATTGGGGGTCTCTCTTCACTTCCGCTAGTCAGTTGAAACTCTCTTGCCCAATCTCTGACCATAGCCCAGTATTGTTCGATTCAGAATAGATTGATTGGGGGCCGAATCTATTTCGGTTCAGTAATGCTTGGTTGAAGGATCCAGAATTTGAGGGGTTTATAAAGGCGTGGTGGGACAATTTCAATATCCAAGGGTGGGCAGGTTATGTTCTTTCCAAAAAAACTTCAGATGTTGAAAATCAAAATCAAAGATTGGGTTGCTTCATTTGGGGGCCCTCTCAGTGAAAGAAAAAAAAGTGGCTATCAGAGACATTGAAAATTGGAATAGGTTGGGGGAAGATCGGGATCTCGTCGAGGAGGAAATTATCTCCACGAGAAAAGCTAAGGCCATCTTTTGGGATTGTTTGCGTTTGGAGGAAGTGGAATGGAGATAGAAATCACGTGCTCTGTGGTTAAAGGAGGGGGATAAAAACACAAAATTTTTTCATTCTTGTGCCAATGCTAGAAGGGTTGCAAATTGTATCAGATCAGTGGTGGTGGATGGGCGGCAAGTTTATGATAAGTTGGCATTAGGGGAGCTGTGACCAATTTCTTTACTGCTATTTTTAAGCCTGCTCTTGTTCCTTCACATCTCTCCCCAAGTTGTCTGACTCAGCATCCTCTGCTCCCCACTCCAAGTCTTTCGTCCTCTCCGGTGAGCCCAGGTACTGCACTATCCTTGTCTTCTTTGGTTGATTTGGATTTCTTTTTTGGAAGACCTTGTGGTTTGTTGGTTTCGTATTCATCACAGGATTGGGTTGGTTCTTTTGGTGATCTGGAGTATTCCCTTTCTTTTGAGCTCCCTTATCTTCAAGACTCCTTCAAGCTAGATTGTGGTGTGATCTACCATTCTTTGGGCTCGCCTCCGGCTGTTGCCATTTCTGTGGCATTCTTTGAATCTTTTGTGGTGGCTCCTTCAGGAAGCGGCGCATCTGTCAACTTACCTACTTCTCCTTCGGATGTTTGCAGAAGGAGCATCTTCGATATCCGACAGTTTCAGAGATTCTCTTTATCGTCTCTCGAGCTTGCTGATGTCTGTCTGGCTTGTTAGAGGAGGGTCTCTTCTCCCCTTATCTTGGCGGCGATTGGTATGCATACTATTGTATCTGAGGCCCGGGTACTTTCTATCCTTTACTCCCCTCTTCTCCCTGACTTTGGTCCTTCCCCGTTGGGGGCAGTTTCTCTGCCTTGGTCTAACTTTAGGTTTATGTCTGCCCCACCTTTTGTTCCCAATACCCACCCGCCCTTTAGGATTCTTGGCTCTCCTTTCGCTGATCTTAGTTCAATTTCCAGTATTGACCCGAGGTGTCCCCGTCCTACTATGGATGGGATTGAGTTTTCTAGGATATCTGGAGAGTGGGCAAGTTGGCTGGAAAGGGAGTTCTTGATTGAGGAAATCAAGGAGGCCCTGGTTAACTTAAAAGGAGATAAGGCGCCTGGTCCCGACGGTTTTAATTTTGCCTTTTTTAAGGCTTGTTGGGGTATTGTTGGCCCAGACATCTTTAGGTTCTTCAAGGAATTTTATCGAGATGGCATTATCAATAAAGGACTTAAGAACTCTTTTATCACCCTCATTCCAAAACGTGAGGGTCCTTCTGATCTATCTCATTTTCGTCCAATTAGTCTTGTGGGTAGCATTTATAAACTGTTAGCTAAGGTGTTAGCAGATAGGTTGAAAAGGGTTTTACCAGAGGTGATTGGCGACTCACAAGGGGCTTTCATCGATAAGAGATAGATCTTGGATGGGGTCTTGATTGCTAACGAATTGGTTCACATAAGGAGGAAGGAGAAGAAATTGGGATTACTCTTTAAAATTGATATGGAAAAGGCTTATGACTGTGTGGATTGGTCGTTCGTTGGATATCTGTTCTGTAGAATGGGCTTTGGAAACAGATGGAGGAGATGGATGAAGGCTTGCGTACAGGATACCAGGTATTCGGTTTTAGTGAATGGCTCACCTACACCTTCAATAGAGTCAAGTAGAGGTCTAAGACAGGGGGATCCGCTTTCTCCATTCATATTCACAATGGTGGGAGAAGGCCTCAATAGGCTTGTGGAGAAGGCTAAGGAAGCAAGAATTGTTAGGGGCTTGAGGTTTGCCTAAACGGACCGGCCGTTACACATCTACAATTTGTTGATGATACCCTATTTTTCTGTGATGCTAGTAGGAGGGAGGTGTTAGGTTTTCGAGTTGTTCTAAGGTGTTTTGAGCTGGTATCTGGTCTGCGCATCAACTTGGGCAAAAGTAGTCTCATTGGAGTTGAGATGGATGAGTTGAGAGTTAAAAATTGGGCTGATGATCTTGGTGCGGGTTTGTTAAACTCCCCTTCTTTTATCTTGGACTGCCTATTGGAGGGAATCCAATATCAAAGAGCTTTTGGACACCTGTGGTGGAAAGGATAGAAAAAAGATTAGCTGGGTGGGGCAGGAAGTATCTTTCTTTGGGGGGTAGGTTGACTTTAATCAAGTCGGTTCTCACCAACCTCCCTACGTACTTCATGTCCCTTTTTGAAATGCTAAAGGGCGTGGCTAATCAAATTGAGATGAAATTTAGAAGGTTTCTTTGGGGCGAGAGGGAGGAGAAAAGAAAGGTTCATTTAGTGGCCTGGGCGGAGGTCACTAAGCCCAAAGAGAAAGGTGGCCTAGGAATAGTTCCCCTTCGGGTTAAGAATGAAGCCCTTCTTTGCAAATGGGGCTGGAGGTTTGGAGTTGAAAAGCAAGCGCTTTGGGTTCGGATTTTATCAGCAAAGTATGGAGTGTTGGATATAAATGGGTGGAGCCTGGGGGAAGAAGTAGAAAAACTGGGCTCAAGGCCTCTTCAAACTTGGTGGGGGGTGAGCCAAGGTAGGATAGAATTGGGTTCCTTGTTCAAGGAAAATTTACGTATTTTGGTGGGTAAGGGTAATCGAACCTTTTTTTGGAAAGACTTATGGTTGGGAGATAGACCTTTAAAGGAGAGGTATCCAAGACTCTTTAGAGCTGCTAGAAATGGGCAAGCACTAGTTCAAGAGGTCTACTGCGTTGATGGATCTCGTGTATCTTGGCACTTTGACTTTAGGAGAGATCTTCGATCATTTGAGCTCGATAGCTTGAATGATCTGAAGGATCAATTGAAGGAATTTCCGATAGACCTTAAGACAGAGGATGAGCTAGCTTGGATAGGAGTTTCCTCTGGGGTATTTTCCGTTAAGGCTTTGATCAACTTGATGACACAAAACTCAATCAACACTCTATCGTGTCAGAAGTTAATCTGGATGAGTCCTGCACCCCCTAGAGTTCAAATTTTTCTTTGGTGTGGAGCGAAAAAGAAAATATTGACCAGGATGGATCTTAGAAGAAGGGGATTGTTGAGGCCAGATGAGGACACCTTGTGCCCTCTGTGTGGGACAGCCGAAGAAACTTTGGATCATCTCTTCATCACTTGCCCACCATTAGGTACCTTTGGTGTTACTTTCTGAACTTGATGGGAGTTTCTTGGATCTGCCCTGACAATTGGTCTAGCATGATCGATTCCTGGTTTATCCCTAAGCTCAACATCAAGAGAAAATTGGCGTGGATCACGATTCCGGCGATGGTTGCGTGGACTATATGGAAGGAAAGAAACTCCAGAATTTTTGAAGGAAAAATTTCAGAAATTAGTGATCTCTGCCAAAAAGCGAATTGGAGATTGTGTGTCTGGCTCTTATCCCATAAGTCTTTCAATGCATTTAGGGCTACTGATCTCCAGATGTCTTGGGAGGGTTGCATGTCAGCTAGTTGCCGTAGAAGGAAAGAGCAAATGGTTTGGGCTCTTCCACCAAATGGGACCTTGAAATTTATTGTGGATGGAGCAGCTAGGGGCAAACCCAGACCGGCTGGGATTGGGGTTATTCTTAAGGATCATCTGGGTCATTCTCATGTTGTCTTTTCTGAATCTGTTGGAGTTAAAGACTCCAATGAGGCAGAACTTCTTAGCATCAGGAGAGCCTTGATCTTAGGGGCGCGTATTGGGGGAGGAAAACCAGTGGTTGAAGGCGACTCAGAAAATGCTATTAGGTGGGCAAGGGGATTGAAACCGCTCCATGGAAGTTAGTTACTATTGTTAGGGAGATTAGGGAGTTGATCTCGGGCATGGAGGTCTCCTTTATGCATATCAGTAGGACTGCAAATGGAGTGGCTGACTTCTTTGTTAAGAATGGTGTTGACGGCCCGATCACAGACGTATTTCATCTTCCAGGAGATTATAGCTAGTGTCCTTTTTGAGTTTGTTGCTGTTTATTTTCTTTGTTGCTTTTCCAGATGTTTTGAGTTTTTGTTTCTTTGTTTTTGTTGTTGTTTCTTTCTTTTTGGCCTAACCCTGTTAGGCCTTTATATTGGTTTCTGTACTTTTCTTCTTTTTAATTTAGTTCAATGTTACCGTTCAAAAAAAAAGGCTAACGGTCTAACATACGACCAATATATCAACCTATGGGACCAAAATGTCCTTCATGTTACCAATACGTATACCCTAATGCCAATATCCAGCATCAGTCCAAACCACCATGAGATATTTTATCCATAGGAACCACACTCGAATGAATGACTGTAGTAACAATAACAAATCATAATATATCCCAACCCCTTAGCAAGACTTAGGGCCCATGACTTACTAAGCGGAAGACCCACGTCCAACGTAATCTGGTCTACCTAGCCCTGCATCCCTTCACCCCAAGGGTGATTCAGTCGAGCTCTAAGGCTGTCGAACCGGGTCTGACGAAGCTAGTACCACCCCCACGGGGTAAAATAGTACCTAGCTCTGCTCATCCCGCACATCAAGTGTGCAAAACAGCCGTGAGAGAGCCCTCCAGCGCGTAGCATGCGAGGGACCCACTCCTCAACGGTACCCTACGGGACCTAGTCTCCGTATTTTATATCGAGGTTCCCACAGTCTCATTGCTACTCTAAGCCACACTCATAGAATTTATCTATTTATCTCATTAATATCTTGTGAGGGACGTACCCATACCACGTCTCAATAAAACCAAGTGACCCCGTCACATACAACTCAGTGCCAAAATTCTCATAAACTCTTAAATTTGCATACTTTTATTGAAAATTATTCGAACTTTCATCAGGTTACAAGGGTTGGTAGGGTTAGAGCAAACCCTCCAAAATGTACCCACAACCCTTACAATTTTTTTTTTCCTTTTTCCCCGACATTCTCTTACCACCACTTAGGCTAATCTTCTGTATCACAAAACCAGAAGCATATCAAATGCCAACAATAAATCTACTCAATTAACCTTTGTTTTGGGGGAATTTCTCTATGTATCACATAATGTCGCTTGTTTGGGGAAAATTGTCAAATCAGTACTCTTTGTATTTCTTTGTTTCCAAGGAATATATCCTATTGCGCTATGTTGGATAATTCCGATTATTTTGACTGTACTCCCTTTGCTATCATCTATCTGAGTCTAACGAAGTAAATTAATGCATGAGACCGGATTAATTTACTCCGAGAGATTCAAGTTTCGGGTTCGATCTGATACCAACTGTAACGCCCCGCCCTTTTTCACTCGCTTCTTCCCATAAATTCAGAGTATATTTTTTTTTATAACAGAGTAGAGTGATAGAGCGCAGGACGTCACGACGTGAGCTAAGTCCAAACTTCCAAAGTCCGACCCTTAACTAGCCAACCCTATGTGTGCATGGACTCAATCCATGAAAACAGTTCATACATAGCAATACGATACACATGCGGAATAAGATTCATAACATGCGGAATAATAATAGAACCAAGTTCCATGTCAAACCCCACCTTCCATTCTTGGATAGTTTCCATAAATAATCTTCATGATCAATAAGTAGATATTTTCTAATTTTATTATCAACTTCGAAGAATAGAAACTTTCTTAATATTCAACTTCCTTTCCATAAATGGATTGTTTCCTTAATTAATCAACCCTTTTCCATAATTGGAAACACCTTCCAAAATTAGATTGCTATTTTTCCAAATTTAGCAACTCTTTCCATATTTGGATTGGTTTCCCAATTTAGCAATACTTTCCATATTTGAATTGCTTTCCAAATTTAGCAATACTTTCCATATTTGGATACTTTCCTTAATTAAACTTACTAAATTAAACAACCTCCTTCCATAAATGGAAGGTTTCCAAATTTAGTAAAACACCTTCCAAAATCGGGTGCTTTCCAATTTAGCAAACCCTTTCCTTAATTAAAAGGTTTTCTATTTTAATCTCCATTCCAAAATCTACCCCATGGGGTTCGGCCATACACCTTGGCTGAACCCTATGGTTCATGATCGTGGCCATTGGTTTTAGATCCAAATAAAATCCATCACCAATCCACAAAATGTTTGGTGGGGTTCGGTCATACACCATGGCCGAACCTCACTTCTTCTTTTTATTACTTTAGATCCCATAACTTAACCATAAAAACATCATGGTTCGGCCATGCCATGGCCGATCCATAGCCCTATCCAAATCTCCCTTTAAAATTCTCAAATTCTTCCATGGATTTTCATCATTGAAATTTGTAATTCTAAACCATAAATCCCCATGGTTTCATCATGAAATCACCATGTCTTTCCATGTTCCAAAAAGAACATAACCCCAATGAAGTAAATCCAATCTCTCCATGGTTTTTTTTCAATCTTAAAACCCAAGAACTAATCATATTTTTCCATGGGGTTCGGCCATGCCATAAGGCCGAGCCCTATGGTTCTTTTTCTCCATTTAATCCATTAATACTCATCACCAATCTTTCTCCATGGGGTTCGGCCATGCACTATGGCTGAACCCTATGGTTCTTTTTGTTTCAAAACATAAAATTATTAAACAAGATACTAACCTTTTCCCCTTTGGTTTCTTGCTCTTCCAATTTTCTTTCTTTTCCCTTTGCGTTTCTCCAAACAAGAACTCCTTCTTGTTGCTGCCCTTTTTCCTTGTGTATTGCCATGTATGAGCCTTGAGAGATTGAGAGAGAGATGGGGTTGTAAAAATCGTGCACCCCCTTGGGTCTCTCCTTTTATTAAGCTCACCTTAGTCTATATTTAGATGGTGTTTAAGATAAGCAACCCTTAGCCGTGCGTCCCTTGTGTTTCCCCTTTTTTTTTTCACGTATACTATATTGTAGCTCAGTTTTGACCTTGTTAACTTCTGAATCAGAAACATTGGTAAGCTACAAAGTTGTAGCCCTTGAAGTCTTCTTTCCAACACAAAAAGAATCAAATCAATCGAATATAAGAGTCAAAAGTTATAACCAAAATACTGGACATATGTCAAACCTTCCTTATTTAACCATGGCCGACTTTCCCTCTTTAATTAGCCATATCCGACTTTCCCTTGCCTTATTAAGACCTTCCTTTAATTCTTGTTAGCAAGTACTATGCGCATAACCCTAATCATAATCCAAATAATCTTTTAATTTAATTTAAGACAATCTACCTTCCCTTTTAGAATATCCTATGCGCATAATATGGATATTATTATCCAAATTTCGGCCATGCTTAATCTTTTATTTATTTCATAGATATTTCATCCCTTTTTTAAATATCTAGCATATCATTGTGGATTTAAAATCCCACATATCTCTCCTGCGCAAAATCTATAGGTTTCACATTCAAAATTCGGCCATAAAAATCTTTTGTTTAAAATTAGATATAATTCATCACTAAATTAATTCAATCCATTTGCATTTAAGAAAACCAATTCCAACATTGGTTGGGTCCTAATTGGGTCATGGCCCAATTCTTGATCCAAATAAGTTCCAATTCTAAAATCCACCATTTAAAAGAATAATTGTCATATAAAATAATAGTATGAAAATCAGAGGTGTTACAGTGTCAGGTCAGGTCGACTTCCATATTTTATTGATTCGACCCGACCCGATTTCAGCCCTAGTTTTTATGGTATAAATACTTGTAATCCCTACCGATTTTGGCAGACCCAAAAGGGAGAAGAAATAAATTTATTTTTTCTAAAACCGAGTCTCAATTACCGACTTAAGGTTTGAAGATACTAACCGAGTCAAGAAGACTTGAAGGAAGTTGATCGAGTCACTCCAAAATATAGAGTAAGCCTACACTCTTTTAATTAAAGGAATTATTGAATCAATTTTAGAGTTAGTTAAATCGTTTCATTCCACAATGAATTAATTTAATTAACTGAGTTGACATTGAACTCAGCCCCTTTCGTGATTCAGTGAATCTAGGTTGATGTTGTTTAAATCTTTATTTTCTAGTCATTCTGAGTCAGTATTCACCCCTTAGGGCCTAAACTCAGCCACCAACAGGTTTAGACTCGCTGTTAAAATGGCCAATAACCATTAGAACTCACTGTGTTATGAAAATGCCCAATCTAATAAAGGATAGTGTGACAAGTTCCCTCTACATAGGTCTTAGAGGGGGATAAATCGGATAATCAAAATAAATGTAGGGAACTTAAACTAATTGGTCATTTTAACCTATGTAGGTCCATATAATTATCGAATTACTGTTTCTAACCAATTTCTTTCTTTAATCGTAGAAACAAGTATAACCGTTTTTTTTTAAGACCAAGGTGTCCAGGCCTCTTAGAGTACATGACTAATTCTTGGGGCATGTGTATACCTCCCTATCCATACACACCAGGTAACACTATGGGGAGTGGTTATTTTGCATTGTGAGTGACTTGAACCCAGGATCTCTTGCATTTCAAGCGGGTTCTTGAAAAAAAAAATAGAACCAAATTTGATTTTAGTTATATAAGCATAGGTAAATGGTGGAAGTGATTTAAACAATAAACATAATATTAGAGTGTAATGAACAATATAAAGATCAAGCACAAGGTAATAACAAAGAGATCAAACACCACAATACAAGGTTTATAGTGGTACGGTTCTACTGCTACGTCCACTCTTCAGACTCATCCAAACTCGGGTTATCTGGAAAATCTCACTAAGAGAACTATAACTCCCTAAGAGTCTACAACTCAATGATGACTCATTAAAAGTCTAAACTCAACTCGTCCTACAAAAGGACTAGATAAATGCTAGATCACTAAGATCAGTCCAGTATCTTTACAACACAAACCTCACAAAGAGAGAAAAATACAGTAGGACATAGCAACTCACTACACTTTCGCAGATCCACAATCTTAAGTACCCAACGAGTTTTGCCACGATCTTCCTCGTAAACACGTCTTTATTAATGTATAATGATCTACCATATGAAGCTTTTGCTCAACCAAAGATGAGAAATGGTAGTCTGATCTCACGAGATCAGAAAAACTCATCGTTCGAAGATCAAGAGTATTACATACAATCTCAGGATTTTCCAACAAAAATTCAATTATGTAATGCCCCACCCCACGAGCACGTGACTGAGGAAATTCCTTTTTTTACAAAAAAAACTCTAAAGCACACTCATCTCTTAGCCTATACACGTGGCAATCACACATGCAAGGGATTCCCATGAATCCCAAGACTTCTTGGATCCCCAAAAAACATAGACCAACTAAATCTTCAATCTAGCTGCTCTAGAAATTTCCTAAGTCTGCTTCTGTACCTCACCAAGTCTAAACTCCAGGGGATTTCCTATAATGTAAGGGATGAGCTCCAACGTCCAGTGAAAAAAACAAATAACACATAACATGTACCTTACCATGTTTGAATATACTAGGCATTATCAAATTTAACATATAACAAATCAAACTATGCAAATAAAATGCATGATATGCAATAATGCAACAATATTGTTAGTGCCCCGGCTTGCCGAGTCACCTGTTTGCCAATTCCATGACTTAGGTGAAGCAATGCCTTGAAGAGAAGAAGCTCAAAATTCAAGACTCAAGTGTTGATTGAAGCATAAAAGACTCAAAGGATCAACATGTGTATGGCAATTACAGAAGGTAATAAGCCATAGATGACCTTAGATGGAACACAAAGCTTAGGTGGACCACTCCTAGGCTCAGACATCATATCTGGATAGCTAAACTAGCATAAGAATGTGTTTGACACCAAGTGGAACACAACTTGGAAATATGAATCTACTGTCATGGAAGACACTTAGTGTCGGCGACCTATCGCCATATGACAGGACGACAATCGTGGTCATACGATCAATCGTCTGGAAGGTCAAGTGTTCTGCATGAAATGGACTGTTAAATTTGTAATTCTCGCAAGCGCATGAACCATATATAATATAGCAATTGAGTGCGAGGTCGAACCCAAAGGAAAATCTCAAAATATATGAATTTAAATTTATGTCCCCTAAGAATGAATTGCTTTTAAGAAATTGAATCATTATATAAGTCATGTATCTAACTCGAAAAATCAACAAATAAGATGTGTGATTTCTTATTCTTGCATGGTGAATTAAATTTTAACCTTAATCATGATTATGAATTTCAGGTTATAAAATTATTTACACATCTTCTTAACTTTAATTGAATGAATCCTTGAGAGAAAGTGAATTAAGAGACAGAAAATCAAAGAATTAAATAATGAATTAAATAATTAAAGAATGAATTTAAATAATTAAAGAATGAATTAAAGAGTTATAGAATTAAAGATTAGATTATACAAGATTTGGGTTAAAACAACTATTGCACAACAAACATGAGATTTAACATAAAATCTTGGTTGTTTGGAATAGATCGTTCATCACCCAAGATGTGTAAACAAAGTAAAAGCCTAGATTTGGAATTCAAGTAAATATCTAAAATAAAATTCATATTTATTAATAAAACAAGATTCGCAACTTTTAATTTAATTAATCAAAACTTTAGTAATCATGATTCAAGTCTTATAATCAAGATCCTAACTATTGCCTACCCTCATGTTCAATTAAATAAATAAAAGTTGTGTTCTTGAGATTAAAAATAAAAGAATCATAAAAGTATTTTAGAAATTGGACATTCCAGGGTTCTAAATGAATGCTTTACTTTATTAAATGGAAGATTAAAGTACAAGGCATTTCTAAATTAAATATAAGAAAGACAACATAAAAAATAAAAATCTACACTCTCACTTGTAAATTCGCATGGTGCTCCTTCTCTTCCTATCTTTTGCTTCAGCCTTTAGTCCTCTTGAATTCCAGGTCATTTTCGAATTTTACCCTTGGGATAATGGGGTATTTATAGGTTTTGAAAAGGAATGGATGACTTGGATTAAATCAAGGTTTAAGGAGGGAAATCAAAGGACTGGATTGGATCTAAATGAGAATGGATGATGGAGATTTAAGCTTGTATTTTAGGGTTGCACAAGAAGGGTCACACGATTTTTGTGTGGTTTTCCTTGGTGGCTAGGTCAAGGTGGAGAGAAAATAGAAGATTGGGAGAAAAATTAGGAATTGGATTGGTTTGGGATTGGGAAAAATCGTGTGGGATACTTGAGGATTGGATTATGAGGTGTGTTTGGATCTTAGGGATGTATGTAGATGGTTTTTAGTCTAAGTGCCTGGAGAGGTTTTAGGTTGCAAAAATCATGGGATGATGAGATGTGATATGTGCATTGGGGCTAACTTGAATTACAAGTTGTTCATAGCTTAGGGTTTTATGGATGGAGGGCTTAGATTTAATGTGTTTTGATCTAATGGCTCTAAGGTATTTAGGGTAAAATAATTATAAAATTCGGTAGATGGTTGATGGAGGGTTTAGATGCATAAGTGTGTCTTAAATGGATGATGAAATGCATGACCTAAATTTAAGGAAATGTGTGTATGTGATAGATGGATGTGGAGGCTCTAGGGTTTCAAAGAGATGACTCGGTGAATGAGACTAGATGACCTAATATCTAATGGCTAGGATAATTATTGCATAAAATGAATGCATGGATTAATAGGTGATGCATGGATAAACACTAATCTAAGGTTAAGATGACCATGATAATGATGGATGACCTAGATCTAATGATAGATGAATGGATGGGTTAGATTCGATGGTGGCTCTAAGGTTTGACATAATTTGGTGTGTGAGATGGAAGGTTAAGATCTAAGATGGAAGTTGGATGGTGTGGATGTGGAGTTGGGTTATGGGTTTTGGACATGGATAGTTAGGTTGGACTTAGGTAAAATCAAACATGGACCATGGAGTTTATTGGACTTGGGCTTTGGATTTGGATCTAGACCTCAACTAAGGCCCATTGGAACTGGATTTGAGAGCTTGGACCTTAGTTGGACTGGGCTTGCATGTGGCTTGGCGTATTGAAGCTTTGTGGAGCATAGCTTGGCATATTTGAACTGAATCTTGGCCCATTTGAACTAAATCTTGGTCCAATGACTTGAAATTCAGGATTTGGCTCTTGGATTGCAGCTTTTAACCTCTAGAATTAAATAATTATTTAGCCACTTTAAATCTAAATTATTAATTAATCATAGACTCTCATAACTGGATCTAGATTAATTAATTTACATGAAAATCTTAGAAAATGACATGAAATAATTATAATAATCCTAGTTCTTCACTTTAAAGCTCTAATCTTGCAAACTTCTGTTGTTTTAACTTGATGTTCCTGAACTTTGTTTTTTTTACTACAAAACTAACAAACTATATTAAATACATCATTACTATACAAATTTGAGGACTAACTGACCCAATAATCAGGTGTAAAAATATAATATTTCAGTGCTCAATAAATACCTCCAAACTCAGATTTTGCTAGTCATCGAGCAAAATGAAAACTAAAAATTCTAAAGACACACAGAAATCCTATTCTAGACCAACTGAATAAATTAAAAATCCAAGACTAAACCATTTTCGTTGGTACTCTCAATTGCATTTAGCGTGTGCAGCAAGCCTTTAAACCCCTAGCTCACCACTAGTGGACAAGTTATAGTCTCGTGAGGGCTTTCAGTGATAATACTCACAAATATCAACGTGTCTAACAAGAACACAAAGGATGAGACGTCTAGACATCATACAACTCTGAAATTCACTTTACAAGGCTTATACTTGGAGTTTAGTGTGTGCTTAGCCAACATTAAGATAGACCTCTTTTTTCGAAATTGATCCAAGTTTTGTTCACACCTTTGGAAAATGCGCTTTGAATGCAAACCTCACTGGATATATCTCTCAGAAAAAATTAACACTCAGAGGTTTGGGTTCATCTTCTCTCAAGGTATATGTGAGCAGAATTTATGTGTTCAAAATCAAAGTATCTCACATATGTATTAACAAAGACTACTTAATTCAAAGAAAATGAGTGATCTCATGAATATGTGCCATTTTCCTGAGAACGTTGAGTCAAATACCATCATTTTTCTTCCTTTATTCTCCACTTTAAACACCCTATTTAGACCTAAGATCAATAGACCTTCCTTTTAGGACGAAACGTGACTTGGAATCGGGTCAAATCAAAGAAGGATATAAGGCTCTAGAAATACTTTGAATAGAAATGTTAAGAGGACTTCTTGATTTTGAATTGGATATTTGTCCTCTATTTCTCTTTTCGGTACTTTTCTAAGTATTTTCTTTTCTTTATTTTTCTTTTTTTTTTCTCATCCTTTTTTTTTTGTATCTAGATGTTTCCCTTTTTATATGCTATTTTCCTTTCTTCGTTTTTTCTTTTTCTTGTTCTTTTCTTTCTTGTGCCCTTGTTTTTAGAGTACCATCTCTTAATTTTTCATCTCTAACCTTTTCTAAGAATAGGTCATGGATATTTTTTGATTGGCTCATACTCTTGAACTGGAGTTGGTATGGTAAACATGGCTAGTGAAGAAAATAGACTATATAAGGCTCAACTGGGGAACTATCAATATAAGATGACCAAGTATAGGTGGGCTTTTAAGGTCAAACGATCCAACAATGGCCTAAATCATGTCTTAAGTTTCAACAAGTGGTTTCTTTGTTTCAAATAAATTCCAAAAACATTAAGATATAATAACTTAATTTTGATGGCATTCTCAGTAATATGACCAAGATGAAGGATAATTAGTCAACAACTACTTATTTGCGTTACCAAAGAAAATGGAATTGACTTATAACCCTCAGAAGAAAAGAATGTTTCTAAAGCTCACTGGGCTAAGTCTCCACTGGTATTTCTCTTGTGATTACTCAACTCGTGAATATTTTCTTTTTTAGACTAAACTTAATATGGATGTGTACAATGGTTTTTCCAAATGTAAATCCTATAAAAGTCTTTCTGGAAAGGTATGATATAAAGATCTCTATTCTAAGTAATAATGTTAAAAATATGTCATTTTTTACATCAGATTGTCAAGACGCATGCTTTTCTAAAGTTAAGGTTGACAGTATTTTTTAACACCAAGGAGTCTTAGCGTTCGCCTACTCTTCCCTTGAAAAGGCTAAGTCTGCCTATCTTTTCCTAAGAAAATAACTTTTTTTATTTATTATTTATTATTATTATTATTATTATTATTTACTCAAGTGTAATCCCTCATTACCTCCAAACTCGAATTGAACATTGTCCTCAATGTTCTCTAATCTACAGTGATCAGGTGCAAACAAGAAAATATCGGAACAGTGCTAACTGGTTTAGATGTACCTAAAAGGGCTCACAACGCGAAACCTATAAATAAACCTAATAACAAAATTCCTAAGGTGACTTCATAAAAATCCAAGGCTAGACTAACTCTAACAAATTAACTAAAATCCTAGACTGACTCAATGTAAACCTAAACTAGACACTAAGGAATCAGACCAACTCAAACATAGACATGTGGGTAGTGGGTCTGGGTAAAGGAAGATGAGTGGGTGAATATGAGTGAAATGAGTGTGGGCGGATGGGTAAATGGATGAAAGAGTGATGGGTAAATGGGCAAATGGGCAAATGGGTGGATAGGTAAATTGGTAAATGGATTAAATGGGAAGTGGATAAATGAGTGGATGGTTAACTGGGTAGATAGGTAATGGGTGGATGGGTATATGGGTAAATGGGTAGATTGGTAAATGGGTAAATGGGTGAATCGATCTTCCTAATCAATTTTGGTCAGATGTTGGACCTACAGGTTGGGTATCAAGTTAGAGATAGGCTGATAGGGCAGATCCTATAATGGTTTTGGTGTGGGTGAAGTTGATGGTGATAAGGGTGGACTATCTATGACTAGGCCTGACTGATCCCTGGACGCAACAATCGGTGGACTGATGGGAAGTGTAATTCGAACCAAACAATTGGTGGAGTCACGAGATCAATGAATCATATACAGACACACACACACGTTCAAACAAAAATCACACAAGAAAATGCCTAAATCTATATCAAATTTATTTAAGAGAAATTGAATTTTTATTGGTTGCTAAGAAGACCCTTAAAATGTCTCTAGACTTGCTCCTGTAACGTCCCGCCCTTTCCGAGAATTTCAGAGTCTAATTTTTTTTTTTTTTAAAGTTATAATAAAACATCAAAAGAGAGCGGGCGGCGTCACGACGCGAGTTAAGTTCAGACTACCCAAGTCTGAACCTTAACTGGCCACCCATGTGTACATGGAATAGACCATGATTACGAATCACACATGGAACTAATATCAACATGCGGAATAACCTAGATTAATTGCGGAATAGAAAGACCAGATAGCAAGTAACAGTCTTAAACATTATTTAACATAGATCAACCATCCAAATGTTATCAACCTAATCAAACCATAGCAAGTAGTGAATTATTACATGTCCAACAAAAGTATTCAAATGACAGTAATATAAAGTATTCCTCATTCAAGCGCTTAGGCTTGGCTCCCCTCCCGATCAACGACCTTTCCTTTCCCTTTGCTTGTACCTGCAATCTCCTCTCAGGATAGAATTAGGGCATTAGATCAACGCGCCCAGTAGGTTCCCCGAATCAGGGCTACCACATGTCAGCATATAAAACATGCATATATATCATAATACATGATCATTAAAAACAGTTAAAATACTGCTATGAAATATGCACATGCAATGGGCATCCCCCATTATGTACTTTCATAGCCATCACTTGACATGCCTTGCACCGACAAGGTAAATTACAATACACTTTCATCTCTTCTATGTACATGCAATGAGCAACCCCCATCATGTACATTTGTAGCCATCACTTGACGTGCCTTGCACCGACAAGGTAAATTACAACACACTTTCATCTCTTCTATAAAATATGTACATGCAATGAGCAAACCCCACCATGTACATTTGTAGCTATCACTGTAGAACTTCATTCATTATCCCATGACTATACATGAGATGCCAATGCCTGTATGCCATTTGTTAATGCATAATATATCATTGAAACACATATATTAAAACAAGAGTATCATAAGAAAACTGGGTAAAAACCGTGCTTACAAGTAGGTAGGAAACCTACCAAAAACAGTCCACAAAGGTCTATGGTTTCCATGTTTTCCAATATGAAAACCAACCCTCTTTTACATGAGGTTCGGCCCTCCATGGTGGCCGAACCCAATAGCTATGTTACTGTTTTTAAACCTCTGATAATAATGTAATAACAGTATATTAAATCAGGTTTTGACTTTCAAACAAACCATCCAAAACAGTCCATAAAAAGTCTATGGTTTACATGTTTTTCCAACATGAACACCAACATCCTTTTACATGGGGTTCGGCCCTCCATGGTGGCCGAACCCAATGGTTAGGTTTACTGTTTTTAAACCTCAGATAATAATGTAATAACAGTATATTAAATCAGGTTTTAACTTTCAAACAAACCATCCAAAACAGTCCATAAAAAGTCTATGGTTTACATGTTTTTCCAACATGAACACCAACATCCTTTTACATGGGGTTCGGCCCTCCATGGTGGCCGAACCCAATGGTTAGGTTTACTGTTTTTAAACCTCAGATAATAATGTAATAGCAGTATATTAAATCAGATTTTAACTTTCAAACAAACCTCAAAAAATTAGCCCATTTTCATAGGGTTTTAATTTCCAAAACTATCAAAAACAGTCCACAAAATCCATGGTTTTCATGTTTCCAAAACATGAAAACCAAGCCATCTCTTACATGGTTTAGACCCTTGTCAAATTCGGCCATAGCATGGCCAAATTATGACATTCAAATTCATGCTTTCAATCTTTCCAAAGTATGTATCTTAAACCTCCAAAATCAGTCTTATACTTGCATGGTTTAAATCTTACAAAACCATCAAGTTTAACCATAATATTTCATGGGGTTCGGCCATCCAAAGTGGCCGAACCCTATGTCCATGTTTTCCATCTAATTGGGCATAAAAGAATCCTATTTTAACCCTTGATAGATTTGACCATCACATGGCCGAATCATGTCTTATTTTTCCCATTTTATTAAACATAAATCAATGGAAAAACTTACCACTTTCCAAGCTTTTCTTATGCCTTTGATCCTTGTCTTTTAATCCTTGCTTCCTTAACTCCTTGCTGGTTATATGCTTGGATATTTGGTACCAAAAGCCTCTGCTGTTCCAGCCAAGAACACCAATCGGAGAGAGGGAGAAAGAGATGGAATTGTAAGGCTTTCACAATGATAAAATCGGCCACACATGGGTGCTCATTGTTTTTGTAATTCAGCCACCAAAACTCCTCCACTCCCTCATCAATTTATGCACAAACCAATGGGTATTGGGTGCCATCCAAGGCACCCCTTGGCAGCTACCCATGCAGCCATTCAGATTCCCAAGCAACTCACCTCAAACTATGCATTTCACTTATCATTGATCATGGAACTCACCCCAAACAAGTCCCCAACGTGTGGGACTTGTTTTGGGTGGTTAAAGCTGAGCAAAACTCTTCCAATTCCCACTTGAACTCACTGATTTACAGTCCCATGGGTTTCCATTTTGACTCACCCAACTCAAGGTATTTTTATTCCAACCCAACTCATCACATTTAATACTTTTCATTCAATGCACATGAGTTGACTCATAACTTGATTTAATTTCAACTCACCTCAGTCCCACTCAACTGATTTAACTCGTGTTTTAGCTCCCTTGAGGGTTCACACGGTTAACAATAGTCAACTCGACCCGTTGGGTCCACTTTTAGCTCCTTGACCCGTTTTTGACTCCATGACCCAATTATGGGTATTTTGGTCATTTGTAATCGATTTTTGCATATGGGTCAGGCCTACCCATTTCTTCTCTACTTGATTTCCAATCAAATAAGCTTAACCCCATTTAATTTAAATTCACAAAATGGTCAAATCATCCATTTTGACCCGATGGGTCCCATTTGGGCCCTTTGACCCATTTAGCCATTTTTGACCCAAATGATGAAAATTACCCAACCAATCAAACTTAACATTCATAATATGCTCATATGATTTTAATTTGAGCAATGGGCCCCACTATTTCCTTTCTTAACATCACAAAATAATTAATTTAACAACTCAGGGGCATTTTGGTAATTTTCCATTTCATTGAGAAATTGGGGTGTTACAGCTCCTACTTTTCTATCCAAATAACTTAAGTTTCCAATGAGAGGTTAATCCCAAAATGGCCAGGTAAGTTCCCAGGTAAGTGGGGGAGCACACTGTATCTCATCCCAGCTTATCCTTAGACGATACTTGACTACATGTCTGGGTGCCAGAACTAGCCTTAGACATCATTCTTGAAGATAAACTATTCATTGGTTACAAAAATTGACTTAGATTGAAAAGGTTCCTAATGAACATGAAACCCTAAAAATCTAGCCTAATGATTCTTTAATTGATTTTATTAGAAGATGCATGAACCATTTTTATTTACTAATCTTTTTTATTTTTCTATTTTTGTGAATGCAATCCTAAATCTAACAATGCAATACTCAAAACAAATATGCAAACAATAAGCAACCAATCTAATCTAATGCATGAAATTAGCAACCTAAATGCATGATCATAGTAAATATGCAACATTTTAGTTTTTTTTTTTTTCAAAATAAATGTAAAACACTCTAAATAAAATCTATATGAATGCATGGAAGAATAAAAAATATTAAAGAAAATGAGGTTAGGCACTTACCTTAACCTGTAGTGCTTTCCTACCAGAATTTTTTATTGCGCAATTCAAAATCCCTATATAATGAAATACTACAAAACAAAGTTAAGATTCTGACTCTCATAAAGAATGCATGAAAACTAATCTAGATGTAAGTTTTCCTAAGCTACAACTAAAGAAGGAGGCGTGATACAATTTATAAACAAGAATTCCAAACTATGATAAGATTATCAAAGTTAAATCAAACTTCACCAAATTAAAATTTTATTCCATGATTCCCAAGATTTGACATCTTATTTTGAAGATTTCATAAGTTAGATAGAAGTTCTAAGTTTGGAATTTTTTCTAAAATTTGAAGGTTCCAAAAATAGATTAATTACCAAAAATAGATTTTTCTAAAAATAGAAACTTTCCAAAAATAGATTGATTCAAATTATTGAGATTTTTACGAATTTCTTATTTAAGGTTACTTTCCAAAAATAGAAAAAAGTTTACATTTTTAAAGAGTTGTAAAAAATAGAACTTTCTAAAAATAACAACTTTTCCTAAAAATAAATAATTGATTTTCCCCGGCAATGGTGCCAAAATCTTATTGATGTTTTAGATTTGTAATTCTCGCAAGCGCACGAACTATGTACAGTATAGTAATTGAATGCGAGGTCGAACCCAAGGGAAAATCTCAAAATATATTAATTTAAATTTATGTCCTCTAAGAATGAAGTAGTTTTAAGAAATAGAATCATTATATGAGTCATGTATCTAACTTGGAAAATCAGCATATAAGATGTGTGATTTTTTATTCTTGTATGGTGAATTAAATTTTAACCTTAACCGTGATTAGGAATTTTAAGTTACAAAATTATTTACACATCTTCCTAAATTTAATTGAATGGTTCCTTGAGAGAGATTGAATTAAGAGAAAGAGAATCAAAGAATTAAAGAATGAATTAAATAATTAAAGAATGAATTAAAGAGTTTCTGAATTAAAGATTAGATTATACAAGATTTGGGTTAAAACAACTATTGCACAACAAACATGAGATTTAACATAATTAAAAGGCAGAAAATTAAATTGCATGAAAATAAATTACTGAAATTAAATGTACAGTAACAGAAAGGTTGGTTGTTTGGAATAGACCGTTCATCACCAAAGATGTGTAAACAAAGAAAAGTCATAGATATGAAATTCATGTAAAGATCTAAAGTACAATTCATATTTATTAATAAAACATGATTCGCAACTTTTAATTTAATTAATCAAAACCTTAGTAATCATGATTTAAGTCTTACAATCAATATCTTAACTATAGCATACCCTCATGTTCAATCAAATAAATAAAAGTTGTGTTCTTGAAATTAAAAATAAAATAATCATAAAAGTATTTTATAAAATGGATGTTCTAGGGTTCTAAATGAATGCTTTGCTTTATTAAATGGAAAAATTAAAGTATAAGGCTTTTCTAAATTAAATATAAGAAAGACAACATAAAAGATAAAAATCTACACTCTCGATTGTAAATTCACATGGTGCTCCTTGTCTTCCTGTCTTTTGCTCCAGCCTTTAGTCCTCTTGAATTCCAGGTCATATTCAAATTTTACCCTTGGGGTAATGGGGTATTTATAGGTTTTGAAAAGAGATGGATGGCTTGGATTAATCAAGGTTTAAGGTGGGAAATCAAAGGACTTGATTGGATCTAAATGGGAATGGATGATGGGGATTTAAGCTTGGGTTTTAGGGTTGCACAAGGAGGGTCACACGATTTTTGTGTGGCTTTCCTTGGTGGCTAGGTCAAGGTGGAGAGATGATAGGAGATTGGGAGAAATATTAGGAATTTGATTGGTTTGTGATTGGGAAAAATTGTGTGGGATACTTGGGGATTGGATTATGAGGTGTGTTTGAATCTTAGGGATGAATCTAGATGGTTTTTAGTCTAAGTGCATGGAGAGGTTTTAGGTTGTAAAAATCATGAGATGATGAGGTGTGTTATGCATGGGGGCTAGCGTGAATTGGAAGTTGTTCATAGCTTAGGGTTTTATGGATGGAGGGCTTACATTTAATGGGTTTTGATCTAATGGCTCTAAGGTATTTAGGGTAAAATAATTATAAAATTGGGTAGATGGTTGATGGAGGTTTTAGATACATAGGTGGATCTTAAATGTAACGTCCCATCCAGTTACAGGCGCGTTATCTCCGAAGAAACCTCAGAAAGTCACAAAAGACAGATATCGGGTATAAGAGTAGCAGTAATTTTTTTTTTAAAAAAAATGGGGTAACTACTTCCCTTCCAATAGCCCACAAGTTCAAACTAGAATAAACATAACGAACCACAAAAGTAAGCTAATCACCATGTTATACAGTCATCCAAACAAACATGTGATTGAAACTATGTGACTAAAGTTCTCAAACATCAAACAAAGCATAAACATAAGCTTTTATTCTCTACTACTCCTCTCCTGGTACTTGCTCAAGGGGCCCGCCTGGCTCCTCCGCGATCGGGGCACCTGAAAGGTAAGGGATGAGCAAAATAGCCTAGCAAAAAAACATACTACATTTTAACAAGATAGATATAGATCACATGTGAAATGGGCAGTAAATATCACAAGTGAATAAAACATACATGCCTACTATACTCAACTACTATATTTACCAATATTCCATTAACCAATCCAAAAATCATCCCCATAGTCCACATCAGGTCCTCCGACAACCCCGGTCTCCCTACCAGCATCATCGGGATACTCAAGGATACACAACTGCCTCACCCACACGAGTCGTGTCGGAAACCACCTCGACCACTCACGAGGGAACCAAATTCTAGGGCAGGCACCTCGACCGCCGGAACACAACGGGGAAACCCGCATCCCCTATGGGGGTTTAGACCGCCGGAGTGTAATGGGGAAGTCCTCCCAACCACCAAGCTCGTCTCATCATCATAAATGTATACACATAAACAAAACCTCCCATGCATGCACATAGTATCATAATCATGTATGACAACACAAACATGTTCTGACATGACATCAATATCAACAACATGCATCATCATGCGATTAACGACACATAACAATGCTTAGGCTCATACTTCTATATCCAACATACGATTACATTTACATCTTATGCATAAACACGCAATAAATTACAACATCTTCCAACTATCGTGTTCACATCCATCATAATATCATATATGTGTTATGATTAATCACAAACATGTTTTCAACAACCTTCAAGCATCAAAGCTCATTCATTTAATCAAATTTTCCATTGATCACATACAATTGACATGGGTGAACCCGAACAGATCCCTTTCCACATATTCATTTCAATGGTTCCCTTACCAAGTGGTTTAATAAACGAAAGGGTCTCATCTAGGTTACTCAATGTCCAAGGTTATAGGTTAAGAAAGCAAATGCATGTTAAAACAGTGATAAGTACCCTCACCGCGTGTGTGGAGTCGAAAGTCCAAAGCGAGCAAGCGACTTGTTTGGGTTGAAGGGAGTTCAATCTGTAGAAACAAGAAATAACGGATAAGTAATTAAGACAAAACGGGTCAAAAAGAGGCCGGGGAGAAAATGGGCCTGGCCCAAAATGGGCCGGGTCTAAAAACGGGCTTGGGCTTGAAAACGGGTTTTGAAAAAGGGCCGGGTTTGGAAACTGGGCCAAGGTGGATTGGGCCGAAAATGTGGACCTGCTAGACATGGGCCGGACCAGGTTTGGGCCTGGTTGGACCGGACCGAGTCTGGGCCTGGTTGGGCCAGACCAAGTTGGGTTGGGTCTGGGCTAGTGGGCCGAGTGGCTGGGTTACCACTTCAGCCCAAGGGCCGAGTTGACTCAGAACAGCAAAGAAAAACTGACTGAGTGGACTCGGCACTCGGCCGAGCGACTCAGTAACTCTGCTGAGTCAGAGGAAAAAAATTAAGGGAAATCCGAGAAAGGGGGAAAAAGAGGGAAAATAAAGGAAATCGGGGAAAAGCAGAGAAAATGAAGAAGGGAAAACAAGGAAAATCGAGCAAGGGAAGGAAATCTAAGAAAGAAAAATGAAAAGAAGGGGAAAGCTGGAAGAAATCCCGAAAAATCGAAGAGAAGGAGGAGAAAATTTGGGGAAAAACGGAGATAGGCTGGTCGGAGGTAGAGAAGAGAGAGAAGAAAATCGAGAGAGAGAGGGAGAAAGGAGGAGAAAGTTACCGAGAATCGGGAGGAAGAAGAAGAAGAAGAAGACCATCGTTGGGGGGGAAGAAGAAGAGCGGCGGCACTGTATCGTGACGGGTACAGTGTCGCGAAAAGAGGTAAGTTATAAGGGTTAGGGTTTAGGGTTTTGGGCTTTTTTTTTTTTTTTTCCAGAAGAGAAAGAAAAAGTCGAAGAAAGAAACCGAAAGACCTCAGGCGAGAAAACGTGTGACTTTTGAACAAGTTTTCATGACCAATACGCAATAATTATAAAATTACCAAAATGCCTTTTGAGTTCCCGATCTCGAAAACAGATAAGTTGGGCCCACCATAGTGCCCACACTCTCTTCACTGTTACCAAGGTCCTTAAAACAACTCAGAGATCCGAAAAACTCTTCGAAAATTAGAAAATTCGGGACAGGTCCTTACATTAAATTGATGATGAAATGCATGACCTAAATCTAAGGAATGTGTGTATGTGATGGATGCATGTGGAGGCTCTAGGGTTTTCAAGAGATGAATGGGTGAATGAGATTAGATGACCTAATTTCTTATGGCTAAGATGACTATTGCATGAAATGAATGCAAGGATTAATAGGTGATGCATGGATGAGCACTAATCTAAGGTTAAGATGATCATGATGATGATGTATGACCTAGATTTAATGATAGATAAATGGATGGGTTAGATTTGATGGTAGCTCTAAGGTTTGACCTAATTTGGTGTGTGAGATGGAAGGTTAAGATCGAAGATGGAAGTTGGATAGTCTAGATGTGGAGTTGGGTTATTGGTTTTGGACATGGGTAGTTGGGTTGGACTTAGGTAAAATCAAACATTGACCATGGAGTTTATTGGACTTGGGCTTTGGATTTGGATCTAGACCTCAACTTAGGCCCATTGTAATTGGATTTGAGAGCTTGGACTTTAGTTGGACTGAGCTTGCACACTGGCCTGGCCTAGAGTGTGAAATGTGCATGGGCTTGCATGTGGCTTGGCCCATTGAAGCTTTGTGGAGCATAGCTTGGCCCATTTGAACTGAGTCTTGGCGCAATAACTTGAAACTCAGGCTTTGGCTCTTGGATTGCAGCTTTTAACCTCTAGAATTAAATAATTATTCAGCCACTTTAAATCTAAAAATTATTAATTAATCATAGACTCTCATAACTGGATATAGATTAATTAATTTATATGAAAATCTTAGAAAGTGACATGAAATAATTATAATAATCCTAAGTCTTCTCTTTAAAGCTCTAATCTTGCAATCTTCTGTTGTTTTAACTTGATTTTCTTGAACTTTCCATTTTTTACTACAAAACTGACAAACTACGTTAAATACATCATTATATACAAAATTGAAGATTAACTGACACAATAATCAGGTGTAAAAATGTAAAATTCCAGTGCTCAACAAATATCCCCAAACTCAGATTTTGCTTGTCCTCGTGCAAAACTAAAACTAAAAATTCTAAAGACACACAGATATCATATTTTAGACCAACTGAATAAATTGAAAATCAAGACTAAACCATTTTCGCTGGTACTCTCGACTGCAATTAACCTCACCACTAGTGGGCAAGTTATAGTCTCATGAGGGCTTTCGGTGATAATACCTACAAATATCAACATGTTTAACAGCAACACAAGGATGAGAGGCTAGACATCATACAACTCTAAAATTCATTTTGGAAGGCTTATACTTGGAGTGTAGAGTGTACGTAGCCAACATTACGATAGACCTCTTTTTCCAAATTGACCCAAGTTTTGTTCACGCCATTGGAAAATGCCCTTTAAGTGCAAACCTCACTGGATATATCTCTCAGAAAAAATTAACACTCAGAGGTTTGGATTCATTTTCTCTCAGGGTATATGTGAGCAGAATTTATGTGTTCAAAATCAAAGTATCTTACATATGTATTAGCAAAGACAGCTTAATTCAAAGAAAATGAGTGATCTCACGAATATGTGTCATTTTCCTGAGAACGTTGTGTCAAATACCATCATTTTTCTTCCTTTATTCTCCACTTGAAACACCCTATTTAGACCTAAGATCAATAAGACTTCCTTTTAGGACGAAACGTGGCTTGGGATCGGGTCAAATCAAAGAAGAATATAAGGCTCTAAAAATACTTTGAATAGAAATGTTTAGAGGCCTTCTTGATCTAGAATTGGATATTTTTCCTCTTTTTCTCTTTTCGGCACTTTTCTAAGTATTTTCTTTTCTTTATTTTTCTTTTCTTTTTCTCATCTTTCTTTTGGTATCTAGATGTTTCCCTTTTTTGGATGCTATTTTTTTTTCCTTCTTCTTTTCTTTCGTGTGCCTTTGTTTTTAGAGTACCATCCCTTAATTGTTCATCTCTAACGTTTTCTAAGAATAGGTCATGGATATTTTTTTATTGGCTCATGCTCCTGAACTGGAGTTGGGTATGGTAAACATAGCTAGTCAAGAAAATAGGCTTTGTAAGGCTCAATTGGGGAACTATCAAGATAAGATGACCAAGTATAAGTGGGCTTTTAGACTCAAATGATCCAACAATGGCATAAATCATATCTTAAGTTTCAACAGGTGGTTTCGTTATTTTAAATAAATTTAAAAAAAAATTAGGTATAATAACTCAATTTTGATGGCGTTCTCAGTAATATGACCAAGATGAAGGATAATGAGATCAACAATGACTTATTTGCATTACCAAAGAAAATGGAATTAACTTATGACCCTCAGAAGAAAAGAATGTCTCTAAAGCTCATTGGACTAAGTCTCCACTGGTATTCCTCTAGTGATTATTCGACTCGTGAATATTTTTCTTTTTCAGACTAAACTTAATATGGCTGTGTACAATGGTTTTTCCAAATATAAATCCTATAAAAGTCTTTCCGGAAAAGTATGATATAAAGATCTCTATTCTAAGTAATAATGTTAAAAATGTGACATTTTTTACGTCAGATTGTCAAGACGCATGCTTTTCTAAAGTTAAGATTAACAGTCGTTTTTAAGCATCAAGGAGTCTTAGCCTTTGCCTACTCTTCCCTTGAAAAGGCTAAGTCTGCCTATCTTTTCCTAAGAAAATATTTTTTTATTATTAATTTTTACTCAAGTGTAATCCCTCAATACCTCGAAACTCGAATTTAACATTGTCCTCAATGTTCCCTAATCTACAGTGATCAGGTGTAAATCAGAAAATATCAGAACAGTGCTAACTGGGTTAGATGCACCTAATAGGGCTTACAACGTGAAACCTATAAACAGACCTAATAATAAAATTCCTAAGATGACTTAATAAAAATCGAAGGCTAGATTGACTTTAACAAATTAACTAAAATCCTATACTGACTCAATGCAAACCTAAACTAGACACTAAGGACTCAGACCAACTCAGACATAGACATGTGGGTACTGGTCTGGGTAAAGGAAGATGAGTGGGTGAATATGAGTAAAATGAGTGTGGGCGGATGGGTAAATGGATGAATGAGTGATGGGTAAATGGGCAAATGGGCAAATGGGTGGATAGGTAAATTGGTAAATGGATTAAATGGGAAGTAGATAAATGGGTGCATGGTTAACTGGGTAGATAGCTAATGGGTGGATGGGTATATGGGTAAATGAGTGGATTGGTAAATGGCTGAATCGATCTTCCTAATCAATTTTGGTCAGATGTTGGACCTACAGGTTGGCTATCAAGTTAGAGATAGGTTGATAGGGCGGATCCTATGATGGTTCTGGTGTGGGTGAAATGGATGATTGGCTGATGGTGATGAGGGCGGACTATCTATGACTAGGCCTGACTGATCCCCGAACGCAACAATCGGTGGACTGACGGGAAGTGTAACTCGAACCAAGCGATTGGTGGAGTCACGAGATCAATGAATCATATACAGACACGATCACACACGTTCAAACAAAAATCACACAAGAAAATGCCTAAATCTAGATTCAAATTTATTTAAGAGAAATTGAATTTTTATTGGTTGCTAAGAAGACCCTTAAAATGTCTCTATACTTGCTCCTACTTTTCTATCCAAATAACCTCAGTTTCCAATGAGAGGTTAACCCCAAAATGGCCAGGTAAGTTCCCAGGTAAGTGGGGGAGCACATTGTATCTCGTCCCAGCTTATCCTTAGGCGATACTTGACTGCGTGTCTAGGTGACAGAACTAGCCTTAGACATCATTCTTGATTATAAACTATTCATTAGTTACAAAAATTGACTTAGATTGAAAAGGTTCCTAATGAACATGAAACCCTAAAAATCTAGCCTAATGGTTCCTTAATTGATTTTATTAGAAGATACATGAACCATTTTTATTTACTAATCTTTTTTATTTTTCTATTTTTGTGAATACAATCCTAAATCTAACAATGCAATACTCAAAGCAAATATGCAAACAATAAGCAACCAATCTAATCTAATGCATGAAACTAGCAACCTAAATGCATGATCATAGTAAATATGCAATATTTAGTTTTTTTTTTATGCAAAATAAATGTAAAACACTCTAAATAATATCTATATGAATGCATGGAAGAATATAAAAAAATTAAAGAAAATGAGGTTAGGCACTTACCTTAACCTGTAGTGCTTTCGTGCCAGAATTTTTTATTGTGCAATTAAAAATACCTGTATAATGAAATACTACAAAACAAAGTTAAGATTCTGACTCTCATAAAGAATGCTTGAAAACTAATCTAGATGCAAGTTTTCCTAAGCTACAACTAAAGAAGGAGACGTGATACAATCTAAAGGAAAATTTCAAAATATATGAATTTAAATTTATGTCCTCTAAGAATGAATTGGTTTTAAGAAATAGAATCATTATATGAGTCATGTATCTAACTTGGAAAATAAGCAAATAAGATGTGTGATTTTTTCTTCTTGCATGGTGAATTAAATCATAACCTTAATCATGAATAGTAATTTCAAGTTACAAAATTATTTACACATGTTCCTAACTTTAATTGAATGGATCCTTGAGAGAGAGTGAATTAAAAGACAAAAAATTAAAGAATTAAAGAGTTACAGAATTAAATATTCGATTATACAAGATTTGGGTTAAAACAACTATTGCACAACAAACATGAGATTTGACATAATTAAAAGGCAGAAAATTAAATTGCATGAAAATAAATGACTAAAATTAAATATGCAGTAACAGAAAGGTTGGTTGTTTGGAATAGACCGTTCCTCACCCAAGATGTGAAAACAAAGTAAAGGCCTAGATTTGAAATTCACATAAAGATCTAAAATACAATTCATATTTATTAATAAAACAAGATTCGCAACTTTTAATTTAATTAATCAAAAACTTAGTAATCATGATTTAAGTCTTACAATCAAGATCCTGACTATTGCATACCCTCATGTTCAATCAAATAAATAAAAGTTGTGTTCATGAAATTAAAAATAAAATAATCATAAAAGTATTTTAGAAATTGGATGTTTCAGGGTTCTAAATGAATGCTTTACTTTATTAGATCGTATAATTAAAGTACAAGGCTTTTCTAAATTAAATATAAAAAAGACAACATAAAAGATAAAAATCTACACTCTCATTTGTAAATTCGGATGGTGTTCCTTGTCTTTCTATCTTTTGCTCCAGCCTTTAGTCCTCTTGAATTCCAAGCCATATTCGAATTTTACCTTTGGGGTAATGGGGTATTTATAATATTTCAAAAGAGATGGATGGCTTGGATTAAATCAAGGTTTAAGGTGGGAAATCTAAGGACTGGATTGGATCTAAATGGGAATGGATGATGGGGATTTATGCTTGGATTTTAAGGTTGCACAAGGAGGGTCACACGATTTTTGTGTGGCTTTCCTTGGTGGCTAGGTCAAGGTGGAGAGAAGATAGGAGATTGGGAGAAGAATTAGGAATTGGATTGGTTTGGGATTGGGAAAAATCGTATGGGATACTTGGGGATTGGATTATGAGGTGTGTTTGGATCTTAGGGATGTATCTAGATGGTTTTTAGTCTAAGTGCACGGAGATGTTTTAGGTTGCAAAAATCATGGGATGATGAGGTGTGATTTGAGCATGGGGGCTAGCTTGAATTACAAATTGTTCATAGCTTAGGATTTTTATGGATGGAGGGCTTAGATTTAATGTGTTTCGATCTAATGGCTCTAAGGTCTTTAGGGTAAATAATTATAAAATTGGGTAGATGGTTGATGGAGCGTTTAGATGTATAGGTGGATCTTAAATTGATGATGAAATACATGACCTAAATCTAAGGAAATGTGTGTATGTGATGGATGCATGTGGAGGCTCTAAGGTTTCTAAGAGATGAATGGGTGAATGAGATTAGATGTGTAACAGCCCGGCCCATAAAAAAAAGGCTTTGGGCTCAGCCCAGCAGGATGCTATCCGCTTTGGGCTCACACACGTGCACACGCGCGAGCCCGCACGATTTTTGGATCGGACCCGTCCCAAGTCCTAGTCTAAAACGCGTCTTACTGGTTTGAGGGAGCAAGGCTACTTATAAACCCCTTCTCAAACTCCTCAACTTCCGATGTGGGACTTTCCACAAATCCCACCCACTGTTGGGCTGTCGGGTCAGACCGGTGCACTCTGCTGGCCCGTCCGACAGGGCCCAGTTTCATTTGGATCAGCCTATCTAGGGCCTGGCCTCTGGCTAATGGGTCAGGATATCACAATCCACCCCCCTAAAGCCCGAAGCCACCCTCGGCTCAACCTAATGAACCCAGTGGAAAGCAGTAAGCCCACACAGTCCGAGTGTAGAACCCGAAGCTCTGATACCATTTGTAACAGCGTGGCCCATAAAAAAGGCTTGGGGCTCGGCCCATCAAGATACTGTCCGCTTTGGGTCCACACGTACACATGCGCGATACCGCACGGTTTTTGGATCGGACCCGGCCTAAGTTCGAATCCAAAACGCGTCTTACTGGTTTGAGGGAGCAAGGCTACTTATAAACCCCCTCTCAAACTCCTCAACTTCCGATGTGGGACTTTCCACAACTTCCACCCACTGTTGGGCTGTCGGATCCTACCGGCCGACTCTGCTGGCCCATCCGACAGGGCCCAGTTTCACTTGGATTAGCCTATCTAGGGCCTGGACTATTGCATGAAATAAATGCAAGGATTAATAGGCGATGCATGGATGAGCACTAATCTAAGGTTAAGATGATCATGATGATGATGGATGACCTAGATCTAATGACAGATGAATGGATGGTTTAAATTTGATGGTAGCTCTAAGGTTTGACCTAATTTGGTGTGTGAGATGGAAGGTTAAGATATAAGATGGAAGTTGGATGGTGTGGATGTGGAGTTGGGTTATGGATTTTGGACATGGGTAGTTGGTTTGGACTTAGGTAAAATCAAACATGGACCATAGAGTTTATTGGACTTGGGCTTTGGATTTGGATCTAGACCTCAACTCAAGCCCATTGGAATTGGATTTGAGAGCTTGGACTTTAGTTTGGACTGAGCTTGCACACTGGCCTGGCCCAGAGTGTGAAATGCACATGGGCTTGCATGTGGCTTGGCCCATTGAAGCTTTGTGGAGCATCGCTTAGCCCACTTGAACTGAATCGTGGCCCATTTGAACTGAGTCTTGGCCCAATGACTTGAAATTTAGGATTTGGCTCTTGGATTGCAGCTTTTAACATCTAGAATTAAATAATTATTCAGCAACTTTAAATCTAAAAATTATTAATTAATCAAAGACTTTCATAACTGGATCTAAATTAATTAATTTACATGAAAATCTTAGAAAGTGACATGAAATAATTATAATAATTCTAGGTATTCTCTTTAAAGCATAATCTTGCAATCTTCTGTTGTTTTAACTTGATTTTCCTGAAATTTCCATTTTTTACTATAAAACTGACAAACTACATTAAATGCATCATTATATACAAAATTGAGGATTAATTGACCCAATACTCAGAGGTAAAAATGTAAGATTTCAGTGCTCAACAACTGTTAAATACATTAGGTCTCAGGACGATACATTCGTGTTCACGATTTGTTGCTGGGGCAGGGCCGATCCTATTGTGCATACGATTGATTGCCCTAGGTTTAGACAAATTTGGACTGTCATTCATAGCCAAGTCTTGGGACCGATCGTGCAGACGATGCCTCATTTGGGTACAGGGCCGACTAATCGCCCTCAAGATCAATCGCCAGGAGCCTGGGTCAGATTCCCACTGAAAAATACAGTCAGGCTTAGGACGATCTTTCGACAGACGACGACCCTTCGTGTGGTATAGCACGATCAGTCGGTCGCACAACCAATCTCCGTGACAATGCAATAACACATCGGGCATACGACCAATCACCATAGGCCTGGATGGGGCTTGAGATTGAAAAATACAATCACTCCCAGGCCGATGCTTTCGCCAACCCAAGATCCATTGCCAGAAACACGGACGATCAGTCGTGTATACCACAAATCACGTGGTTACCGTTACTGTGCATTAAGTGCTCAACGGTCGGGTTGGGGAACAGGATTTCAAACACGAATGATCGATCTCCTGTACACGATCGATCGTGTGTTTTGGACTGACAAAAAATCTTGTGTTTCTTATAAATACAACATTGTTTTGGGAGTTCTAAGAACGACAAGCAAGAGCATTTATTGAGGATAATCTCGTACCATAACTCCCAAGAATCAAAGGCAAAACATCTAAGCTTATTCTCTCTCGGTTGTTCTCAAGCAAATCATTCAAGTATCCAATACATAGTGATTGAGATTGAGAGAGAAGGATTAAACGTTCTCTAGGATAGAGATTGAGTCTCCAATCTTCTAGAGAGTCTCCCAAAGATTGTGATTGCTCTACACGGCGCATCGTCGGAATTGTTCGAGCTCACATAGGGAGTGATTCACGGAGCACATGTTCAATTGCAAAAGATCTTCAAAGGCAAGTGCTTTGTAGTTTTAGATTTTTACTTGAAAAATCATTTATTGAATGTGAAGTGGATTAAAAAGATAGTTTTCTGTTGAACCACTATAAAAAATAGTGGGATGGAAATTGGGTGAAAGTCCTAATCAATTGGATAGGTGAAAGTCTTATTCTATTCTGTTGGTGTAATTCCAATGCTTAGTGAATTGGAGATAGCTCAAGGCTGAACGAGTCTCTAAAGTGTATGTAGGTTGGCTAACCGAACAACTATAAATCGTGTGCATTGTCTCTTATGTGTATGATTGTTTACCTTGCAACTTTGAATTCACACACTTGATTAATTATTTTTAATTCTGCATTCTATTAATCAAGAAAATTTTAAAAGGACTCATAATTCGAGATTACCCTATTCACCCCCCTCTAGGGATAATCCGGTTCCAAGCACTCAAGGGAACTTTCAATTGGTATCAGAGCCTCGTGCTCATTTCAATGGCTTAACCGTCTGAGTGATCAAAGTGCTAGAACCATGGGAGATAGCTTTGCCATTTCTAAACCACCTTATTTCAATGGATCAAACTATGCTTCCTGGAAAGCTAAAATGAAAGTTTCTTTATCTCCATCGGTTCATCCTTCTGGGATTCTGTGTGTACCGGGACACATCCTGTGGTTGAGAAAACGGGAACGGCAACTACCTCCTCATCCATTGAGCTAAAACCTTTCTCTCAATTGACTAAAGAAGAAAATGCCTCATGCACTGCTAATGGTAGAGCACTAAATGCTTTGAATTGTGCACTCTCACCCACTGAACACAAAAGGATAATGATGTGTGACACCACACAAGAGGCATGGGAAATTCTTGAGAGAACCCACGAAGGCACATCGGTTGTGAAGAGATCAAAGCTCCAATTATTGGAAGCTCAATTTGATGCGGTGAGAATGAAGGAAGAAGAAACCTTTATGGATTTCTACTCTAGAGTTAATGATATTGTCAACTATATGTGTTCTCTTGGTGAGAAGATTCCCGATGCAAAGGTGTACACAGAAATTCTTAGAAATCTTACCAAAGAGGTTTGACTCTAAAAAGGTGGTAATTGAGGTATATCGAAATGTTGTCCAAATGAAAATTGATGATTTGGTGGAATCATTGCAAACCTTTGAACTTAACCTTGAACCTTCAAAAAATGAGAAGCCTATTGCCTTAAAATCTTCCGTTAAACTTCCAATGCTTAAAGAAAAGGAACTGGTATTAGAAGTAGAAGACCCTAGTGAAGAAATGACTTTGATTGCTAAAGAATATTTAAAGAATTTTAAAAGGTTAAACAAAATGAGAAAATTTAAAAAAGGAGAATCAAGTGAAAAAATCCCTAAAAGACGTGAACCACAAAAAGATAAAGAAAAGAAAAAAGGCCAATGAACAAGAATGCTTCAATTATGGTGGGAGAGGATATTACTCAAATGTATGTCCATCGGAAAACCCAAGAAGGCTATGAATGCCACATATGAGGACACCTCAGAATCTGAGAGTGATTTGGATGAGGAAACTCAAGTGCATGATGAAACTCATAAGAATTTCATAGCTTCCATTGTTGGAAATGAGGAAACACCCATAATTGAAACAATGAAGGAAATTGAAAGTGATAGTGATGAAAATGATGATCTTCAATCCTCTTTCAATGCCTTGTACTTGGAAAGTGAACAATTGGCTAAGAAATAGATAAACTTAAAATTGAATATTCTCAATTAACAAGCCAAGTAAAAGACGAAAAAGATGAGAACACATTCCTCACCTTTCAATTAAAAACCTGTAATGAAGAAATCAGTAAGTTAAAGGAGAATGAGAAAGCCCTTCAAGATGAAATGGAGATCCATTGCAGAGATGTGGAAAACTTGTGGAAAATAAAGGGTGATCTTGAAGTGGAAGTTAGAAATGTAACACCCGGATTTTCAATTTATTATTTTGTATAAAAATTATCCAATTAATTTGTGAATTTTAGATATGGATCTTAAATTGGGTAAAGAATTGGGTCATTGGCCCAATTAAAACCCAACGGTTTCTGGAATTGGTTTCAATAAAAATTAAATGGGGTTGAATTTAGTTAATAATGAAATATTTAATAAATATTGCATGGCCTAATTTTAGATGTAAATATCCAAGAAAGATACTTAGGCCGTGTATAAAGATATTCCATATCTATGTTAGGTGCATAAGATAATTTAAAGAGGGTATGCATATGGTCTAAAAATTAAATAAAGAAGATGTCTAATTAAATAGACATTGCATGGCCGTGTGTGACATTACCAAAGTGGGAAGGTCGGCCATTTCCAATTAAGATACAAGGAAGGGGTGCACGGCATTGGTATCTTAGCATTGGCCGATTGGAAGCTTATAAAAGAGAGAAGCAAAGAGGAAGGGCAATTGCTATCTTGGTACCTTCTATATTGACCGATTGGAATTGCATAAAAGGAGAGAAGGACAAGGGCACACGGTTTACACCCATCATAGCCGAATTTTATTTCTCCTCTCCATCTCAATTCTCATTCACGGTAAAAACAAGGAGAAGGAGAAGGCAGCCATCAAGAGGTGTTCTTGGTTTGGAAAAAAATTAAGAAGAAAGGAGAAGGATTGGAAGAGCAAGAAATCGGAAACGACTAGTATCTTATTTGATAAATTTATTTTGAAATAAAAGAACCATAGGGTTCGGCCATGGTGTTTGGCCGAACCCCATGGAAGAAGATTGGGAGATGGTTTGATGAATTTTAATGGAAGCATGAACCATAGGGTTCGGCCACAATGCATGGCCGAACCCCATGAAAGAAAATATGGTTAATGTATGGATTGTTAATGAGGAAAAAATCATGGGTGTTGGTTAATAAATTCATGTTGTTTTAATGGATGTTTTGGGTGATTTTTAATGGAAGGTTATAGACTATATTTGACTGAACGAAAACCATGGAAAGTCATGTTTAAGTCATGGGTTCTTTGGTTGGAAAACCATGGAATAAGACGAACCATAGCGTTCGGCCATGTGGCTTGGCCGAACCCCATCGAAAGGATAATGATAAAAAATAAATGGATTTAAATTAATGGTCAAAATCATGAACCATAGGGTTCGGCCATGGTGTATGGCCGAACCCCATGGAGGATATTATTAATTTAGAAAATATTGGAAAGGGTTAGATTTGTTTTCCATGGGTGAGGTTCGGTCATGGTGTATGGCCGAACCCCACTAGGGTTTATTTATGGAAACCTTCCAATTATGGATGGATGGGTACTAAATTGGAAACCTTCTAAATATGGAAGGTGGAGTTTAATTTAGAAAGGATTTAAAAATAAAAGAAGGATATTCAATTTTGAAAGTTTCTAAATATGGACTTGTTGATAAAAAAGGAAGGCAACTTGAATTATGGATTCAAATATGGAAGTTGCTATAATTGGGAAGTTATACACCATAGGGTTTGGCCAATGTGTATGGCCGAACCCCATGGACCAAATTAAGGGATCATATGGTATTTTAAGTCATGGTTAATGGTTTGTTTTATGAATCAATATTACGGGTTTTTATTTATGTAGTTGATTTATGAATCAAATTATGAGGAGCCTATGTTACGAACCAACTTGGAAGTTTCATGTTGGGTTTTACGAATGATCAATTATAGACCTATGATTTGAACATAAACATGAGGTAATGGAGACCATGGCAGAATTGTAAATAAGGGTGAAAATGGTAGGCCATGGGTTTGGCCATGGTGTATGGCCGAACCCCATGGGGAATGATTATGGATTTTATGGACTTGATATGGTTAGGTTAATGGATCAATAATGGAGCTCTAACATAGATTGGTCATGGACTTAACATAAGTGATTGATTAGATATTAATTGGAGCATACCAATTTATGTTAGCCATGGCTGGATGATTGCTTAAAGACTTGAAAAAGGGACTAAAATCAATATGGTAAGGTTCGGCCATGTGGTATGGCCGAACCCCACAAATGGGAAATAATTGGTGGACTTAAGGCCTTTGTGTGATAGATTAAAGTGAATGAATTATTTGATGGACCATGTGTTGGAATATTTTAAGGGATAATAGGGATTTAATTTCATATAGACCTATTTTCATGGTTTATGCTATTGGTTATGTTATTAGGTGAATGGCAATTTGGTAAATAAGTGTGAAAATGATAAACCATGGGGATTGATTTATGGACTTAAAAATATTATAAATCAAGTGGGACTTTGTTTTGATTGTTTATTGCATTATAAGGTAACGGGATCTCATAAGGTGTTTACGATCGTGATGCGTTACCGGACGAAAGACGCAAGGACACATTAGCGGTCTTTGGTAGGATTCCACCTCTTTGAAACCATGGGTTTATGTACATTTGTTTTATCTTATGTTTGATGAAATTATGTTTCAAAGGATATGCTTATATTGAATTTTAAATGCTATGTTTATTTGTATAAATAACATGTGTTGGATATGTTTCAAAAGGTCATTTTAAACGCTATGTTTATGTTATAAAATAGCATGTGTTTCATTGGCATCTCATGCATGGCATGGGGTGAAGGATTTGTAACCGGAGGGTCCACATTCCGTTGGGGCGTCCGAAAAACCTATGTGGGGTACCTTGATGTGCTTTTCCATCAGGAAGAAACCGGAGGGTCCACACTCCGTCGGGGCTTCCGAAAGACCTATGTGGTGGGTACTGTTATGTACATGTGATGGGTGGAACTCATTGCATTTGTCATCATTGCATAGCATGGTTTTATATGGTTTTTGACATCACGATATTATTATATATGTTTTGTACTAACCATGTGTTAGCCGTAACTGGAATACCTACTGGGCGCGTTGTTCTAACGCCCTAATTCTACCCTAGTTGATGATAAAGGAAACAAGGGGAACGATGAACGCAAGGAGGGCCAGGCATAGGAGCTTGGATGATTTATTTTATATGTTTTGAATAAAGTTACTTATGGACATGTATTTAAGTAACTAGTTTCCGGGAATGTAATAACTTAGATGGTTGAATGTTAATTTTGATGTACTTTGCTATCTGAATGGAATAGAACTTGGTTCTATTATTATTCCGCATGTTATGATTCCGCAGTTATAATTTTTGTTCCGCAAATTGATATTATTATGTGTGAACCATTTTCGTGGACTTAGTCCATGCACACATAGGGTTGGCCAGTTAAGGGTCGGATTTTGGAAGTTCGGACTTACCTCGCGTTGTGACGTCCCGCGTTCTATCACTCTACTCTGTTAAAAAAAAAAAAAAATAGACTCTAAATTTACGGGAAGAAACGAGTGAAAAAGGGCGGGGCGTTACAAGAAAACTCATTTGTGAATTAAGGGAACTTAAAAAACACAAAGAGAAGTTCCTAGACAAATTTACCCAAGGAGAAGAAAGATTGGAAAAATTGTTGAATTCGAGTAAGAAGTTTGGTGATAGATCGTGTCACGCCCCGCCCCTCGGGCCCACTGAGGTGATAATTTTTTTTTTTCTAATGCTGAGCCTTTGAGAAAATCATAATTATACATTGACTTAACATTTCATATGATCAAAGTTTGGACATAACATTTGGCAGCCACGGATCTAGCCATACACAACCGGTAAGAATCTTAGGCAGATAGAGGGGTCACAATGTCCTGCTTAAGACCCAAAACCTCGACAGGTTCCACCTTGACAAAAAGTATGTCGTCACACTACTAACCAACATATAGTCTATAACTTTACCTCTTATGAAAGTCCAAGTAGAAAATGTCACATATGATCTACCTAACATTCATCATAAATCAGTCTCATCTATATCAGAATCGTACATAAGAAAACGAAGTAGATTTTATTACATTTCTATAATGCCTCAATGGACACAATAAGGGGTTTATTACATAGCATGTTCATACAGATAGTATGTAAAAATAACAAATAGATAAACGTAAAATCCCAACAACGAGGATAATAGTTAGAGAGGCATTCCACCCCTACTACACGTGCTGACCATCAAGTCTTTCATCTTCCGGGTTCCCTGAAACGTAAGGGATGTAAGCTCTACTAGCCCAGCAAAGAGAAAACAACAGTAGTAGATTGTCAACTCATAAACATGTTTAAACAAATAACAGTTTAATCACTCAGAAATCATGTAGTTTTCTATGAGAACGACGTCTACATAACAAACCTACAATGCAAGCTCTTTTTTTCCTCCAAAATTATACCCTCGCCAAACTGCATCTACGGCTCTTGCCTAGCCGCGATAGATACATTTCCTACACCGCTGACAAATTCACGCTCAATGTTGCACACAGTCCATACATACACCTCATACCAGTGTCCTCTACGAGCTAGGTACTTCATACAATAGTGTGAGGTATTTTGATATGCACAATACACAAATCAGATATGCACATCAAATGTATGGATTAAACATAGCTGTCAACCCATATAAACATCTCTCACAAATATGATTAGAATAACCTCACTTAACTAACGTGAATTCCTAAGCCTTCCCGCATGGAATCATATCACATATATTAGCAATCAGTATTTAGCTATACTATGCTGGGAAACTAAACACAGATTAAAAAGCCCATCAATGGGTTATAAATTACGACACATAAGTGTTATCATCCTCTCAGTCGGGTACGTTTACCCTATCTATACTCATCTTTTACATCGTAAGATAATTATCCTGCAATATACAGTTATATACAAATACGCGTCTTCCCATCAGAATCGCGGTTGGATAATGATTTATCTCCAGATCTCCAACGATACCAGTCAGTCTCTAGGACTAAATGGGTTCCGTTTTCCGTTTTAGAATGGATAGACCTCAACCTCCCGTACACTCTTCATTCCCTTATGTGTGAATAGTGTCGGTATCGAATTATGGTCACATTACACTCTTTCCATCAGTAAAATGACCACGGATATCCACTTATTGCCGTAAGACTTAACGGTGCAATAAATATTGTATTGAATGAAAATGTTAATGCATTTTAATAAAATACATAGTGTGGTTGAATCTCCTCACCTTAGGTTGGAGAGAATTTCTCAGTAATCTGTTTAAAATGTAAAATAGTGTAAATACAACGTATAACACTATATAGACCTAACATATACTACTAACTGTTTAGAATATTAAAACGACACATTTACAGAGTTTTTGGTAACTTTTTGCAAAAATTATAGTTTTGCCATTATGGTCAAGATTGACCAAAAGTAAACTCAAAAGTGGTCAAAACTAATTATTTTAAGTCAAAACAACATAAGATTCACTTTTGAAACTTTTCCAAAAATTACGTTTTCGTTCCCAAAATATCAAAAATTACCAAAATGACATCAGTTCACTGTTTGAGAAAATTATGAAATTGTCATCAGTTCACTATTTGAGAAAATTATGAAAATGTCATCAGTTCACTGTTCGAGAAAATTACGAAAATTCCATCCTAACAAATTTCCACTTGTGTGTGCCGCAAAGTTACTATACATGGCAGATTTTTTGAATTTTTTTGTATTTTCTTCTCTGATTTTTTTAGGAAAAATTGAAGGTATTTTTTGACGAAATTTAATATCTTTCTTTCTCTGAACAAGATCTATAAACTAAAAATATTAAATTACAAGGAATACTTACAGAAATTCTCAAAAAAAAATCAGAAGTTCGCAGTTGTAGGAGCAACATTACCGATCAAGAACAGAGAAGAGAAACTTTGATGAAAATTTGATGCAATTCAAAGTGAATTGATGATTTTAATTCAAAACCCAGTGCCCTTATTTATAGTATTTGAAGAACACTGCTGAACCAAGTGCTTGAAGCATCCCATCCCTTAAATCTATCGGCAGTGCATCAGTAGTATCTCAGTTGCTGATGACTGTCAGCAGAAAGATAAATATCAGGATTTTAATTTTAGAAAAATCATTTTAAATGGTAATTTTTTTTTTTACCTTTTTTTTTCTGTTTGCTTATATTGGACACTAATTCGTGAAAATCCGACACTGCAGATGCGTTGAGAACACGAGGTTTACCTACGGTGAAAAATTTATATTTCATTTTGTCACCGAAAATGGGGTATTTTTCACAAATTCCAACGTTTTAATAAAATAAACGGCTTATAATCACCGAGATTTTGACATTTCAAAACAAGTGTTTAAAATGCTCATTTCAATATTCAAAAAAATGCCAAAGAGTTCTGTAAAATACAGATCGATCGTGATCTAAGTTTGTCAATTTTTGGAATAAGGTGTATTTTCAAAGTCGGGGTTTTTAGATAAAGCATGTCTAAAATACACATTTCGGGTAAACATCTGGAAATTCCAAAAATACCACTGAGTAACGTACTCAAAAGCTTAACATATATGTGAATTTCAAGGTCTGAATATATCTAAAGAGTGATCTTTCACACTCGAGAGTTTTCAAGACACTATTCATGATTTTCATATAAAACAAAAAGGCATTTGTGAAATGTCCAAAATACCCTTCGAACTTCGTCAGGCTAAATCACTGAGTAAAAGAGCTCCGATTGGGTCATACAATACCTTTTTGGGAAGTTTTCTTTGTAATCTATCATGTTAATCGGTCACAAAGCCGAGTTAACAGTCCTAAAATTTTGTTATTTTTCTAATTAAGGGTCGAGTTATTACAAATCGGGTCTTGGTTCCTCTCTTGAAACCAATGGATCTAGAAACCAAATGGAGTTTGTTAAAGGTGGTGTACTAAGGCCCTCAAAGGGAAATGTTTTTATTGCCATAAGGTTGGACACTACAAGCTTGAGTGCAACCTTCGGAAGAGACACCTTCAAGAGAAAATCCTTAACCACACTCTAAAAATTAAGGTTAAAAGGCACCCTCCAAATCCAAATTATAAGCTTCAAATGCATCCACCGGGGCCTAATGTTAAGAGACCCCCAAGGAAAGTGGACCCAAGGCAAGATGTTGAGCACTGAAATCTTACATTTGTACCCCTTATTATTGGGTTAGTTAATCCTCAATTTTGTATATAATGATGCATTTAATGTAGTTTGTCAGTTTTGTAGTAAAAAATGGAAAGTTCAGGAAAATCAAGTTAAAACAACAGAAGATTACAAGTTTAGAGCTTTAAAGAGAAGACCTAGGATTATTATAATTATTTCATGTCACTTTCTAGGATTTCCATGTGAATTAATTAATCTAGATCCAGTTATGAGAGTCTATGATTAATTAATAACTTTTAGATTTAAAGTGGCTGAATAATTATTTAATTCTAGAGGTTAAAAGTTGCAATCCAAGTGCCAAAGCCTGCATTTCAAGTTAATGGACCAAGATCCAGTTCAAGTGGGTCAAGCTATGCTCCACAAAGATTGAATGGGCCAAGCCACATTCAAGCCCATGCACATTTCACATTCTGGGCCAGGCCAGTGTGCAAGCTCAGCCCAACTAAGGTCCAAGCTCTCAAATCCAATTCCAGTGGGCCTAAGTTGAGGTCTAAATCTAAATCCAAAGCCCAAGTCCAATAAACTCCATGGTCCCTGTTTGATTTTACCTAAGTCCAACCCAACTACTCATGTCCAAAACCCATAACCCAACTCCACATCCACACCATCCAACTCCCATCCTAGATCTTAACCTTCCATCTCACATACCCAATTAGGTCAAACCATAGAGCCACCATCAAATCTAATCCATCCATTCATTTATCATTAGATCTAGGTCATCCATCATCATCGTGATTATCTTAACCTTAGATTGGTGCTCATCCATGCATCACATATTAATCCTTGCATTCATTTCATGCAATAGTCATCTTAGCCATTAGATATTAGGTCATCTAATCTCATTCACCCATTCATCTCTTAGAAACCCTAGAGCTTCCACATGCATCCATCACATACACACATTTTCTTAGATTTAGGTCATGCATTTCATCACCCATTTAAGATCCACCTATGCATCTAAACCCTCCATCAATCACCTACCCAATTTTATAATGATTTTACTCCTAAATACCTTAGGGCCATTAGATCAAAACCCATTTAGTATAAGCCCTCCATTCATAAAACACTAAGCTATGAACAACTTATAGTTCAAGCGAGCCCCATGCGCATATCACATCTCATCATCCATGATTTTTACAACCTAAAACCTCTCTATGTAATTAGACTAAAAACCATCTAGATGCATCCCTAAAATCCAAACACACCTCATAATCCAATCCCCAAGTATCCCACGCGATTTTTCCCAATCCCAAAAAATCCAATTTCTAATTTTACTCCCAATCTCCTATCTTCTCTCCACCTTGACCTAGACACCAAGGAAAGACACACAAAAATCGTGTGACCCTCCTTGTGTAACCCTAAAAACCTAGTTTTAATCCCCATCATCCATTCCAATTTAGATTCAATCTAGTCCATTGATTTCCCAACTTAAACCTTGATTTAATCCAATCCATTCATCTCTTTTCAAAACCTATAAATACCCCATAACCCCAAGGGTAAAATTCTAACATGACCTGGAATTCAAGAGGACTAAAGGCTGGAGCAAAAGAAAGGAGGACAAGGAGCACCATGCGAATTTATAAGTGAGAGCGTAGATTTTTTATCTTTTATTTTGACATATTTAATTTAGAAAAGCATTATACTTTAATTCTTCCATTTAATAAAGTAAAGCATTCATTTAGAATCCTAGAACAACCAATTTCTAACATACTATTATGATTACTTTATTTTTAATTTCAAGAACACAACTTTTATTTATTTGATTGAACATAAGTGTATGCAATAGTTAGGATCTTGATTGTAAGACTTGAATCATGATTATTAAGGTTTTGATTAATTAAATTAAAAGTTGTAAATCTTGTTTTATTAATAAGTATGAATTGTATTTTAGATATTTACATGAATTTCAGATCTAGGCCTTTACTTTGTTTACATATCTTGGGTGATGAATGGTCTATTCCAAACAACTACATTTTCCGTTACTGCACATTTAATTTCAGTCATTTATTTTCATGCAATTTAATTTTCTGTCTTTTAATTATATTAAGTCTTATGTTTGTTGTGCAATAGTTGTTTTAACTCAAAATCTTATATAAATCTAATCTTTAATTCTGTAACTATTTAATTAATTCTTTTAATTGTTTAACTCTTTCTCTCAAAGATCCATTCAATTAAAGATTTGAAAGATGTGTAAATAATTTTGTAACTTGAAATCCTAAACATGATTAAGATTAAAAGTTGATTCACCATATTAGAATAAGAAATCACACATCTTATTTGCTGATTTTCCAAGTTAGATAAATAACTCATTTAATGATTCAATTTCTTAAAAACAATTCAGTTTTAGAGGACATTAATTTAAATTTATAAACTTTGAGATTTTCCATTGGGTTCGACCTCACTCTCACAATATATACTATGAATGGTTAGTGCGCTTGTGAGAATTACAAATTTAAAACATCAACACAAGACTCCCTATTGAGACAATTAGACCATGTCTTGAAAGAGTTGAGGCATCCTATGTTTGGACCCCCAAGGTTTGCCCAAAGGAATGTGTATGAGAGATCGAACTCAACCATTTGGGTACCTAGGAGATAAACCACCATTTGATCATGTTTTGTTTTGGCTTATGGTTCACTTTCATATCCCAAGCCAATTCAAATTGAACTAGTGGCAAGTGAGTTCAAGTAGCCCAAGTGCTATGACATGTGATAGGAATTTGGTGACTACAAGCTAAGATTATGCTCTTCCTCACTATAGCATTAATCTTTCTTGGAAAACCATACATCCCTTGAAAATTAAATTTTCAAGTGGTACATCTCTGTTTCATTATGTTTAACACAGTTGTGTGTTTTCATAATAGAATGTGTATGGTTTGATATCTTGATTTGCATGGATTTGATCAAATGTGCTTGGATTTGATATATGATTTTAGGTTTCAATTTGATCAATTGCAAGTTGTCTTTGTGGTATATGTGATGTTTCTCATGCTTAAAATGATGTTTGTATACCATGATTTAAGTTAAAAAATCAAATGGGGTGTTTTGAAAACAAAATCAAAGTTAGGGCGAAAAACTAGTTTCTGGTATGGAGACTAATCGTCAGTGTACGATGCTTCGGCAGAGCGATCAATCTTCAAGTGACGATGTATTGGCCGTGTGTAGTAGTGAACTTGGAAGGAAAATCCAATCTGTGCTTTGGTGACTGATCGCCAGCAGAAGACTAATCGGCTAAGCGACTGATCGCCTGGACGATTAATTGTCCGTGTCGAGTAGACACTTTTTAAGTTAAAATCCTTTGTAATTTGGGGTTTTATTCCATCTCTCTCCCCAGACACTTCCTTCCCTTTCCCACTGAAAACTAGCGGACCGTCGTGCCCTAGCCTCCCAAAACCGATCCTCTGACATATTCTCAACAGACTTTCACTGGAGAAAAGGTTCATTCTCCTTCAGTGACCTCTCCTCTCACGAATTTGAGGGTTGTCTTGGTCAGGGTAAGTCTCTCTCATTACCATTTCATCTTTGGCTTAGAAGGGTGTTTAGGAAAATCAAGGAAAAACAGTTTGGAAGAAAATGTCAAAGAACTATGAGACCCCAGTCATCAAGGAAGACCCTAGTGGTTCCTCTCCACCTCCAACTAAGAGATCTACGATCCTTTTGCAAGAGGAAAATGAGAAAGAGGAAGAAAATGCAAATAAATGAAAAGGAGAATATAATGCCACAGCCTGAAAGTGGGCCCGAAACGTCACTGGTTTTTTTTTTAAACTAAACTTAAGCATTCTAATTGGGCCGGATCAAAGGTTAGACCCAAAGGTCACACATGATCTCAATATGTGGACTCAGACACATACCATAAGCCTACTCGAAATAAACACAAACACAAACACATAATTCAATAAATGAATTATTATTACATCACAACCAGAGTAGCTACGGAACACATAGTGATTTAATACATAACGTCAATACAAACTAAGTAACACACATGGTACTTTACAAAAACAAATGGTTCAAGGAAATAAAAGACAAAGATAACGGAATTCCCCTCAGTGGGAATTCCAAGGCAACGCAACAACTTATTCATCCCAAGCTTCATACGGAGTGTTCTCCTCCTTGGGTACATCTCCTGAAATGTAAGTGGTTTGAGCTAACTAGCTCAGTGAAGGAAATATAACAATGCAGTCTAATGAGACATCAGGTTAGTTAAATAATCAACGTTTGTAATATGATATCTCATGCTTGACAATAAATTCTCAACATCATTCCACTACTGCTGTCATCCAACGTAACACCTACATACTATGCTGAGACCATTGTATTAAGTCCCGATACGGTCAAAATACATCATTGCAAGTACATCTCTGCCCTCACATGGCCGATACTAACACTTCCCAAGTCAGCAACTGTCGACACCCCTGGTCCAATAGACGTAAACCATCTCACACACATGGCCGATATTGGTTCAATAGTCTAGGGCACGTGGCAACAGTATTTAAACACATATGATCAACATCATAAACATTTACAATCATCATAAGCACTTCTTACAACAGTGCATCATGTTCGGGCACATGGGTGGGTTCATCAGAACCTGAAACCACTCATTGCTCTAGATCTATCTCATTAAACCTGATTTACACCTATTGCAAAGTTAAGTCCCCTCACCAAAATTCTGTGGTATCGCGGTCTCTGCCAACATGCAAACAAGGGTGCAATCAATAATCGGTCAACATACATAGCTTTCAAATAAATACATACAAGTAGTATTTCAAAACCATATTGTTTTCCTAAAAAACTCGAATATAAATGGAGCTAAGTCTCCTACTTGGTTTCTAACCATTTTAAGTTACAATAATCCACAATATAATAATAATAAGGTGCTTAGACCAAATCTCATATTGTCTTCTAGGCATGACCAGATTGACGTATTGGGTTAGGTCTAGATGCTAAGGTCACTTCTCATATTGTCTTCTGCATAGGACCAGATTGACATATTGAGTAAGGCCTCGAGGACACTCAGTGCCCGACAGATATAGCGTCGGCCTGGAAGTGAAGTCACTCAGTGCCCGATAATTAGAGACGTCCTGGAAGTGAATACAATAGTAATACACTATAGTAATAAGAGAAGAAGGGTTAGTACAAATTTTAAATTATCAAATGGGTATAAACATCACATTTAAAACTTAGGATCTAAACATGCATCATCAATCAATCAAGATTTTACATTAAAAAATTGGGTTCCTCGGAACATGCCTCAGAACCAGTTACTGTTGGCTTCGGATCATTCGAACCACGGCCTAACTAGGCCACAAACTTCGGAACATGGATCTGTCTTCGGACTGTCCGAAGGTCCTTCCGAACCGAAAAACAGAAAACAGGCTTTGGTGGGTCTCGATGTGTCTCGGAACATGCCGAGAGAATCTCAGATCGTTCGAACCTCTCAGTCCTTCCGAAGGTAGCTCAGAACATCCGGAGCAAAGGCGGGCAACAGTTAGCCTCTGGCCACTTCAGAACTTCGAGTCGAAGCTCGAAACGTCCGAAGGGTCACTCTCGGACTATCCAAAGGGGGTCACCCTCGGATCATCAGAAGCACAACTCTCGGACCTTCCGAGAGTCGTCTTCCTCCTCTATTTGCAACAGTAGATAGTAACGGGCAGCAACACCAAGAAATACGAATCCAGAAACAGTGGGTTTTCTGGATTCAGTTTTCACATCCAACCGGTTAGATGGACTCCTCAGTGAGTCCTCTTACCTTAGGGGAGTAGTTTGAAGTTTTAACACTGATTAAAACACCCGATTTTAACTTCAAGACCAAGGTGATCCAAAATTTCCAAGTTTTTTTTCTTAAACTTCAAATCCATTTTACTCGCTCAAAACTTAGTAAAAAAAACTCTTTCTTGATTCTATACTGACTGAAATTTAAAAAGGAACACAAAGGTTACCTTCGCTTGAGTTCCTGGGTTGAAAATCCAAGCTTTGAAAAATCTTCCTCTAAGCTTACAGTAAGAAAAGTTTTGAAAACAAAGGGAGAGGTGATCGGCTGGTTTTCTCAGAGCTAAGAGATTAAGCTGAATCTAGGGAAACTAACTGAGCTGAGAGGGTGAATTTGTAGAAACTCTGAGCAATCGGTGGAGGCCACACCGGGTGCTCCATGCAGCGGTGCCGACGTCTGACATAGTAACGATTACAGTGGAACTGTAGCTTTGCAAATAAATCCCTCTCTCAAATTTTGGGTTTTTGCAAAAATGTCCAATTTTGATAAAAAAGCAGTTTTTTTTTTTAACTAAAAGCAATACTTTTAAAGATTAATAAATTTAATCCAACCTAAAAAAAATGTTGGGTTTTTAAAACTTTAATCACCATAAAAATTTGGAAATTTAAAATTTACTAAAACCATAATTTAAATTAAATCATAATTTAACACTATTTACTTAATTTAACTAGTGTTAAATAAAATAAATTAAACTCCTCATTTTGGGGGTTTGAAGAAATAAACTAGACCGTACTAAAATGGTCTAACATAATATGCTTGTCTCAAAATTTTTCTCATTTCCAAAACGATTTAAAAATATTTATTTCTCCCTTTCGGGGTCTTGACGGGCAGTTTTAAATATCATTTTCTGAAAATAAAATAATTCTGAAATAAAAAATACGAATCCTTGATTAAGAAAAATAATATCATCTAATAATAATCACATAATGAAATAAATAATAAAAAATATCAATAAGTGGTAAATTACCATTTTGCCCTTCGAGCTAGACGAGTTGGATCACTAAGTTTTCGAGCTCAGATTGGGCCACACCTGGGCTTCTCACTAAGCCCTAACCAAAATATTCGAGATTAATGGGTCTAAGAAAGATTTATTACGCCTAATTCGGGTCAGGGTATTACATCCTACCCCCCTTAAAGAAATTTCGTCCTGAAATTTAAAAGAAACTCGTACCTTTTTGGCCAGTGAACAGGCTAGGGTACAACTTCCGCATCGTCGATTCTGGTTCCCATGTCTCGTGTTGCACGTCGCGATGTTGCCACAACACTCGTACTAGAGGAATAGACTTCCTCCTGAGCTCTTGAGTCCGACGTCCTTGTATCTTTACTGGCACTTCTTCGAAAGTTAGGTCCTCTAAGAATTCAATGTCTTCAAAGCTTATCACATTCGACAGATCAGGCTTGTATTCCTTCAACATAGACACGTGAAAAGTACTGTGCACTCTTTCCATAGTTTGAGGAAGGTCCAACTGATAGGCCACTTCCCCTATCCTTTTCAAGATTTTAAAGGGTCCAACATATCGAGGTGATAGTTTTCCCTTGCGCCCAAACCTCTGTACTTCATGACGGGGTGCCACAGGTAAAAAAACTCGGTCGTCGAGCCCAAACTCCAAGGGTCTTTGCCTTTTGTCAGCATAATTCTTTTGTCTGCTCTGACTGTCTTGAGACTGTAATGCTCACCCCATTTTCACCGAAATCAGAGTCTATTTTTTTTTTTTTTTTGAATTAAGAAGTGACAACGGGTGCGGACGTCATGACGCGAGTTAAGTCCGAGCTTCTAAAGTCTGGCCCTTAACTGGTCAATCCTACGCGTGCACGGAACTAAGTCCACGAGAACGGTTCACGCGTAGGAAGTAAGCTCGCTGAATGTAATTATATGCGGAACATTATAATAGAGACTATCCTACCAGTTTTAGACAGAAGGGAAGATACATCATTAAATTACTAAAATACCCCTATGTTCATAATCATATCTCAAAATGATAACGTCCAGAGTGCAGTCCAAACCATAGCAAGAAACCGTAATTATTACAAACCGACAAGCTAAGCTACTTAAATTACATTTCCAAAATAAAACTTAAATAAAACTAAGTATCCACTTTCCCAAGCTCCTAAGCTTGGCCCCCGTCGCATCCACCGTTCCCGCCGTCTCCTGCATCATCAACTAGGGTAGATGTAGGGCGTTAGACAACTCGCCCAGTAGGACTCCGAGTAGGGCTAGCACATGGATTAGTGAAAACAAGCATACTGATAACAATATAACAAAACCATATGATAAATGCTATGCCATGGGTGTCTATGTCATGTGTCCCACCCATCATCTATATCATCATAAATGTCATATCCCCCTTGACGGCAAAACCTCGTCAACACGTCCCCATGTTTGTTTCTCGGTCACCTCGACGGAGCATGGACTCACTGTTATAGCCTATCAGGCTATCCCCATGTCTGTTCTCGGTCACCCCGACGGAGCATGGACTCCGGTTATGGCCTATCAGGCTATCCCCATGTCTGTTCTCCGTCGCCCCGACGGATCATGGACTCCGGTTATGGCCTATCAGGCTATCCCCATGTCTGTTCTCGGTCGTCTCGACGGAGCATGGACTCCGGTTCCTTTATTTTCCCGCCCATGCCATGCATGAGATGTAAGTGCATTATGCTATGTAGTATAGATATATATATATATATATATAATTCATATCTTTAATAAACATGGCTGGCGCATTGGTCAAACCAAAAGGCATCACCAAAAACTCGTACAAACCATACTGCGTCCAGAAAGCAGTTTAGGAATGTTTTCCTCTCGAATCCGCAACTAATCGTAACCCGACCTCAAATCGATTTTCGAAAAACATCTCGATCCTCTCAAAAGGTCAAAAAGGTCGTCTATTCTAGGTAAAGGATACTTATTCTTAATAGTTACGTGGTTAAGTCGCCAGTAATCTATACACATTCTTATCGATCCATCCTTCTTTTTCACAAAGAGCAGGTGCGCCCCACGGCGAGTTACTCTGACGGATAAAACCAAGTCTAAGAAGTTCATCTACCTGTGTAGCTAGCTCTCTCTGTTCAACCGGCGCCATCCGATAAGGTGCCATGGAAATTGGAGATGTTCCTGGCTATAGGTCTATAACAAACTCTATCTCCCAGTATGGAGGTAGCCCAGCTAACTGTTCAGGAAACACATCCATAGACTCACACACCACCCGAGGAGCAATAGACCCTACACCACCTAAATCTTCCCAACCCATGCTCGCCACCACACTACCGGGATACGCCCTAAGGCCAGAGAAAGTGACTCTCATCTTCTCATAGGGTACCAACTTCTCCATAAACCTTTCTTTGGTTGAGGAGACCCCAAAAATTCTCCTCTGAGAACAGTCGATCAAAACCTCAAAAACTGACAACCAGTCCATGCCAAGGATGATGTCAAAGTCCATCATTTCCAAAATCAGAAAATCATAGGACAACTCTACACCGTTAATTCTCAAAATGCACAATCTACAGCTCTCTTTCCCAAGGGTGATACTACCATCAGCGGGTTAGGTACATCTACTGGTTTCAAATCCAATCTACCACAACAAGCTCTAGAAATAAAGGAATGCGAAGCATCGGTATCAAAAAACACTTGTGCCAAAAGACTGAAAAGGGTAAGGGTACCTTCCATCACCGTATTCTCCACCGGCTCCTCCTTCTGAGTCTCAATCGTGTAGACTCTCCCATCAGTGGTCTGAGGACGTCCCTGTCCCCTCCCCTAACTGTTCCGAGGTGCTCCATTCCTAGGTGCCACCCAGCCTCTGGAGGTTTGCTGAGAACCTCAACCAACGGATGGTTGTGCCACCGAAAAAGATGCTCCTGCGCCTTGAGAAGGTGTGGTTCTGCCAAGATAGGGGTAGTCCCTAAATAGGTGCTCGGTCTGCTTGCAATGGTAGCACGCCTTTTCTCCTCATGTTGGGCAGAACTTAGAAGTATGCCCAGGCTGGTTGCAAGTGTAGTACACGAACTGTCGTTGTCAGGCCGACTCGACTGTCCCGCACTAGGTTGGCTCTTTTTGAAGAATGGCCTCTTCTGGGTGAATTTGGCCTTCTTGTTGGATGATGGTTTCTGGAAGTTGTCGGCCCTCCAGTAGATGGAATCCACCGCTTCCACCTTCGAAATCCAATCAATGATCTCCTCCAAGGTGTTGAAAGTTAAATCGGCCACTTGCCGCTGAAGAAAAAGTCGGAGTCCATTCTCGAAGTGTTGTATCTTCTCCTCCTCGTTCGCCGCAATCCAGGGTACAAACTGCATCAGATCGATAAACCTCATGGCATACTGTGTCACTGAGTCAGAACCTTGCAGGATATTGAGGAATTCCCTCTTCCTCGCTTCATGGACAATCTTTGGGAAGTAACGGGCTAGGAAGGCAGCTGAAAACTCCTCCCACGTCATAGGCTCGTGGTTACGAACTAAATTCTTAGCCTCTCACCATTCATAAGCATTCCCCTCCAACTAATACGTCGCCAAAGTTACCCTCAGATTTTCGGCAATGGCTAAAGTGTTCAGGATCCAGCTAATTTGGGTACGCCAATTCCTTGCTGCACTAGGATCCTCGGTCCCCGAAAAGCTAGTCGGGTTCAGTCTCTTAAACTCCTTTAGAGCCGAAGTGGGAGGGCGTCACATATTTTCAGCTATCTGCTAGAATGCTTCCATCTCTGCGCGAATGGCTTCATTGGGTATATTGCGGGGTGGAGGACCTGTCCTCCTTCCGCGGTAGTTGTTTTCGTTTCCGTTAGGTCCTGACATCTGTTATTTACACTTGTAAATATCACTTAATTATTTAAGAAATTTGTTAAGACAAATCACAAAAGTTGCACAATTCATTAGAAATTTCAAAATTGCATTACAATTACAATGGTTGGTAGGGTTAGAAAACCTGTCAAAACAACAAAACATAACTCACAACCCTTACAAAATCTCTCATTTCCCTGACACTCTCTCAACATCTCTAGCCTAATCTTCCGTAGAAGACCTTGCATCATCACCAAAATAAAAGAAGTTGTCAGGTCATGTCGCTGACATGTGCCCCAACACTCTACAAGTTAAACAGGGTATTATCCCTGGTCCCCCGACATAAGGACAGTTAGTCCTCTCCTTCCCATGCCCGCAGTGTCCGCAAATCAGGCAAATGACATCAATAGGGTAGGGGAAGAAAGTACAGTTGTGCCCCTCCTGATTTCACAATTCGCGCATATAAACCATCAGCTCATCCGAAATCGGGGTAGCCGGAGTATACTCGGGCGAGCCTATCTCCCCTACGGATTCCTCTAACATCGGGACATCTCCCACATTCTCTTCAGGTACAAAGGCTGGAACCACTTCTACATCTTCCGGTGATCCTATTGGAATGTCCACACTAACTCCCACATTGCGGTTTGGCATGCTGGAGTCGTCGAAAGAAGAAATCAGGTCCATAGGACAGCAAGGGGTCCTTCTGTCTCACAACTCAGTATACTCTACATTGCTCGACATATCTGTATCACAAAAACAGAACAATGTCAATGACAACTGCAGTTCTAATCCAAAAATAAGTCCAACTATGCTATAACCCATCATAATCCTAGAGTTTGAGCCAAGGTTCTAATACCAAGTTGTAACATCCCAAGCCGAAAGTGGGCCCGGAACGTCACTGATTTTTTATTTTTTATTTTTGAAACTAAACTCAAGCATTCTAATTGGGCCGGATCAAAGGTTAGGCCCAAAGATCACACATCATCTCAACATGTGGACACAAACACATACCATAAGCCTACCCGAAAGAAACACAAACACAAACACATAATTCCATAAATGAATTATTATTACATCACAACCAGAGTAGCTACGGAACACATACTGATTTAATACATAACGTCAATACAAACTAAATACCACACATGGTACTTTAAAAAAACAGGAACCAAAAGACAAAGATAGCGGAATTCCCTTCAGTGAGAATCCCAAGGCAATGTAGCAGTTTATCCATCCTAAGCTTCATACGGAGGGTTCTCCTCCTCGGGCACATCTCTTGAAATGTGAGTGGTGTGAGCTAACTAGCCTAGTGAATGAAATATAACAATACAGTCTAATGAAACATCAGGTTAGTTAAATAATCAACATTTGCAATATGATATCTCATGCTTGACAATAAATTCTCAAAAGCATTCCATTACTAGTGTCATCCACCGTAACACCTACATACTATGCTGAGACGATTGTATTAAGTCCCGACACGGTCAAAATACATCCTTACAAGTACATCTCCGGCTCTCACATGGCTGACACTAACACTCCCCAAGTCAGCAACTGTCGACACCCCTAGTCCAGTGGACGTAAACCATCTAACACACATGGCCGATATTGGTTCAATAGTCAAGGGCACGTGGAAACAGTATTTAAACACATATGATCAACATCATAAACATTTACAATCATCATAAGTACTTCTTACAACAGTTCATCATATCCGGGCACATGACTGGGTTCATCAAAACTTGAAACCACTCATTGCTTAAGATCCATCTCATTAAACCTGATTTACACCTACTGCAAAGTTAAGTTCCCTCACCAAAATTGTGTGGTATCGCAGTCTCTACTAACATGCAAACAAGGGTACAATCAATAATCGGTCAACATACATAGCTTTCAAATAAATACATACAAGTAGTATTTCAAAACCATATTGTTTTCCCAAAAATCTCCAAGATAAATGGAACTAAGTCTCCTACTTGGTTTCTAACCATTTTAAGTTAAAATAATCCACAATATAATAATAATAAGGTGCTCAGACCAAAGCTCATATTGTCTTCTGGGCATGACCAGATTGACGTATTGGGTTAGGTCTAGATGCTCAGGTCACTTCTCGTATTGTCTTTTAGATAGGACTAGATTGACATATTAAGTAAGGCCACGAGGTCATTCACAGCCCGACATATATAACGTCGCCCTAGAAGTGAAGTCACTCAGTGCCTAACAATTAGAGTCAGCCTAAAAGTGAATACAATAGTAATACACTATAGTAATAGGAGAAGAAGGGTTTGTACAAATTTTAAATTATCAAATGGGTATAAACATCACATTTAGAGCTTAGGATCTAAACATGCATCATCAATCAATCAAGATTTTACATTAAAAATTTGGTTCCTCGGAACATGCCTTGGAACCAGTTAGTGTTGGTTTTGGATCATCCGAACCACGGTTTAACTAGTCCATAGACTTCGGAACATGGATCTGTCTTCAGACTGTCAGAAGGTCCTTCCGAACCGAAAAACAGAAAACAGGTTTCGGTGGGTCTCGGCGTGTCTCGGAACATGCCGAGAAAAACTCGGATCGTCCGAACCTCTCGGTCCTTCCGAAGGTAGCTCGGAACATCGGGAGCAAAGGCGGGCAACAGTTAGCCACTGGCCACTTCGGAACATCACGTCAAAGCTCGGAAAGTCCTAAGGGTCACTCTCGAACCGTCCGAAGGAAGGGGGTCTCCCTCGGATTGTCAGAAGCACAACTCTCGGACCGTCTAAGAGTTGTCTTCCTCCTCTATTTGCAACAGCAGATAAATGAGGCATAAATAATCAAAAAACAATTCTAGGAACCAAATGTAAGCAATTATATAACTTACCATGTGACGACCCGACCCTACCCATCACAATATTGTTTGTTTTGGGTCTCGTACTTGGGCTCGCACGGATTTGTATTGGAGGTCCCACCCAAGGAGACACCCCAAAAGGCCTTGTGATGGGGAGGGACTTTGCCTCTTTATATAAAAGCGCCCCCTCCCCCCTCCCCCCAACCACCACCCAAGCTCCCAACCAATGTGGGACTTTTGGGCGTGGTGCTACAATCCACCCCCCTTAAGACCAGAGTCCTCCCCGGCTCTGTCATGTCACACTGACAAAGGTCCACACACACAAGCAGGTAACGCCACGCAAGTTGAGCCTACAAAGTCCGAGTGTTGAACTGTGCTCTGATACCATTTGTGATGACCCGACCCTACCAATCACAATATTTTCCACTTTGGGTCCCGCACTTGGGACAACACGGCTTTGCATTGGAGCTCCCACCCAAGGAGACACCCCAAAAGGCTTTGTGATTGGGAGGGGGTTTTGCCTCGTCATATAAAGCCTCCACCACCCAAGCTCCCAACCAATGTGGGACTTTTGGGTGGGGTGCTACAACCCAAAGCAAATTGCTACTCAAGGTGGAGATCTTCCAAATCACGGGGTTGAAGGGACCCACGAAAGTGTAGGTCTATCACCAAATTGGGACTAGTCACTCATATGGTAGGAAGTCTAGTGTTAAAATTTAGGTTAGGGTGGTGAGGGATCGAAGGTTTGAAGTGGGTAAAGGGATATAAATAATAAAAGGGCTAAGGGGAAGGTCAATGGGGCCAGCAAGATCCACTATGGGTTGCGGCAAACCCAAAATAGGCGTGGGACAGGTGGTAATCAGATATGGCTCAGTGAAGGGTTTGATGGAGGCAAGAAAAGTCTAATGAGGTTTGCAGCAAGGTGGGGATGGCTTGTGTGGGTTTTAGTGGGAAGAGGAAGGGCATACCAGTTGATGATGGCCAGTAAAAGGTCAGCAGAGACTGTGGACACTACTTGGGATTGGCGATGGTACGAGAGGGGCTATAGAGAAGGGGTGATGACTTGGGGCCGAGATTAAGGAGGAGTGGAAATAACAACAGGGAAGGGTGGTGGTTGCGATAACAAGTCTGGGACCTATGGAGCGAGGTATGGTGTTGGCGACTGGGTTTAAGAGGCCTTTTATGGGTGACGATAATGGGTTGACAACAAAAGAGGGGATTGGGGGCTGGCTGAAACAAGAAGGGCTTCGGTTTAATGTCACGGAAGCAAGGATGGGTTCTGAGTTGGGTTTGGGTTAACCAAAAGAAAAATAAAAAGAGAAAGAGGAAGAGAGAAGAGAAGAGATTAGAGAGGGATATATAAATACCTGGATTTGGGAAGAGGTTTCTCACCTATTCGGGTGGTTTCTCTTCGTCCTCAGCTTCTCATCAACACTAGATGCGTAAGATACAATGTTCCTCAAGAAGCAATCGTTCCTTCATTGATTCATAATAGAAAAATGCCCTAAGCCTACAAACAATATTTATAATAAAACCCAATGAAAATTACTAGAATACCCCCTTATTACAATATTTACTAAAATGACCAAAAAAAAAAAAACTACATCAACTCGTAAACTAAATAAAACAAATAAGCTGATTAAATAAAACAAACAAATAATCAATCCTCTAATCAAGATTTAGATTCCTCTGCTTCAATCTCCCCGTCTGAGAAGAACTCGACCTCAAGTTCAGACAAACGAGATACCAACTCTTCTCACGCACGCGTCTTCCCAGTGTGGGGTCTTCATAGTGCAATCACGCGCACGTGAAGCCTTCAGTCGTCATCCACCGTGATCACCGTTGAGCCATAGTGATACTGATGGAGTGGATATCCTCTGTCGTCATCGAATATTTGCTCTGTCAGCACCGTCAACTCTTCTCGGATGAGAAGAATGCACTTACGGTGAGACAAAACTCTAATATGTCCCCAGAAGATCCCGGTCACGTCGTTACAACTTGTCCGTTGTCAACCACGTGGCGTCTGCCTTAGACTTGTGTTTCCACTTCACTAGATACCTCAGGTAGCCTCCATAATGGGTAGAAACCACTTCCTCGTCTAGGATAAACTCTGTCTTATCTCTCTCGGGTGACACATCTTGGTGCTACCCGGATGAATAGGGAGTTTGGTTTGGTGTGCCTCGATCAATAACTCTCTTCTACAGCTCTGAGGCACATATGTCCTGCCTCGGAATAAGAGACATTGTCCCTGTCGTAATTCCCATTCCGGTACAACCTCACCAGTAGACATTTTAGCCTATATCTCTTCCACTTCCGGATCTGTCCGTTGTTCCTGCTCAATCTTGGAAACCATGTTGGACTGTACGATCAGATTATACATACTCCCATGATTCTTGATGTACAAATTGAATTCTCGAATGGTATTCAGCATTTCCCATTCCTTGATAATCAAACTGGCCACTGTTGCATGTGACATGCGACTGAGGGCATCCGCCACTTTGTTCGCATCGCCAGGATGATATCGAAGAGCAAACTCGTAGTCTTGCAGATATTCCATTCATCTGCGCTGTCTCATATTGAGTTCCTTCTGATCAAATAGATATTTCAAACTTTTGTGATCTGAAAATACCTCAAACTTCTCACCATAAAGATAGTGTCTCCAGCTTTTGAGAGTGAAGACCACTGGGGCTAATTCCATATCATGTGTGGGATAGTGGCGTTCATGAATTTTCAACTGCCTTGTACCATAAGCAATTATGTGTTGACTTTGGGTAAGAGAACACCCAAGTCCTCCACCTGAAGCATCACAATATACTTCATAGCCCTTGCCTCTTTCTGGCAAAATCAGAATAGAAGCAGTCATAAGCCTCTCATTCAGTTCTTCGAATCTTCGGTTGCATACAACAGACCATTCAAATTTGACTCCTTTCTGAGTGAGTCGGGTAAGTGGAGATGCAATCTTGGAGAAGTCCATAATGAACTTCCTATAATAACCAGCCAATACCAGAAAGCTGCGGATTTTGGTTACATTCCTTGGAGCTTTCGAGTCTCTAACTGCCGCCACTTTAGCCAGGTCCATGGCTATTCCTTCCGCTGATATGATATTCCCTAAGAAGTTAACCTCAGATAGCCAGAATTCGCACTTACTTGTTTTGGCATACAACTGATTTTTCTTCAGGGTGTCTAAGACTATCCTTAGATGTTCAGAATGTTCCTCACAATTTTTAGAATAAATCAGGATGTCGTCAATGAATACAATTACAAACTTGTCCAAGTAAGGACGAAAGATCCTGTTCATCAGATCCATGAACAAAGCTGGTGCATTGGTGAGTCCAAACGGCATAACCACATACTCATATAGTCCATACAAAGTTCTGAAAGCCGTCTTCTCTATGTCTTCATCCCTAACCCAGATTTGATGGTAGCCTGACATCAGATCGATCTTGGAGAAATGACTAGAACCTCTGAGTTGATCGAATGGATCATCAATTCTGGGTAGAGGATATTTGTTTCTAACTGTCAGCTGGTTCAATTTCCTGTAATCTACTCACATCCGAAGCGTACCATCCTTTTTCTTCACAAATAATACCGGTGCTCCCCAAGATGATGCGATGTTCCGAATGCATCCTAGTCTGAGCAGTTCATCAATTTGCTTCTTTAACTCCGACATCTCAGCTGGGGCCATCCGATAATGCAGCAATGACACTGGAGCAGTACTAGGATATAGTTTAATCTCAAAATCAATCTCCCTATTTGGTGGTAACCCAGGGAATTCTGTTGGAAATACCTCTGCGTAGTATTTCACTACCACAAGTAGTTCAGCCATTGGCATCTTGTCTAGCCTGATGTTGTTTAATACATGATGGTTCAATTTTTCATGCAGTCTCTTGGCCATAGGAATGCTCTGTTTGTCGGCATGTACCACATATCGCTTTCCCTCGGGTGACCAAAATATCACCTCGCGGAGTTGGCAGTCAATGTTGGCCTGGAAGTTAGCCAACCAATCCATGGCAAAAATGATGTCGTACTCTATCATCTCGAGTACTAGATAATTGAACTCAAATATGAACCCAGCAAGTTCACTGTTTACCGATGTGCATATCAATCCCAGTGATGTGTCTCCAATGGGGGATACAATTGTAAGTACATTGGACAGTTGTTGTACTAGAGTGCTAGTAGCAGCTATGAAAGTAGCAGATACAAAGGAGTGGGATGCTCCTGAATCAAATAATACAAAAGCATAGGAACTACCAACTACTGCGATACCTTAAATCACTAAGTGATCCACCGCCTCTGGATGAGGAGCCAAAGTATACAGTCGTCTAGATCCTGTCGGATTAGGTGCCCGCCCTGTCTGGTTATATGCTCTGGATGCTTGTGATCGAGCTGGAGGACGGAATGAACCCCTGGAGTGAGAAGGTCTACTGTTCTGCGGACACTCCCTCTTGAAATGGCCATGCTGGCCACACTGAAAATAGGTGCTCACACCTCGAGGAACCTGAGAGACGGATACTGATGTGGAGGGCTGATTGGGACGAAAGCCTCCAGTTGACCCAGTAAAAGGTGATGGTCTCCCAAAGTTGGGTCGGAATCTCTTGTTTGGGCGAAAAACACTTCCCCCGCTTTGGCCTCGGCGGTTGTCCACAAACCGAACTGTCTCTGCTAGCTCTTGCTCAGCTATGGTAGTTCGACTAACCACTTCCCCCAATGTAGGTGACTTGAAGATAGTCATTTTGACCCTGATGCTTGGTCGAAGGCCTCGCTCAAACTTACGAACCCTCCTGTATTCTGTGTCCACCATTTATAAAGCATAACATGATAGACGGAGAAACTCCTGATGATACTCCGCCACAGTCATAGTGCCCTGAACCAAAGATATGAACGCTTGTGTCTGGCGCTCCTTCTCTTCCTCTGGAAAATAGTGATCCAGAAACATTCCGGAGAATTGGTCCCATGTCATCTCAGTCCTTTCCCCTACTTGAATCTGTGCCCGTTGTTGTTCAATTACTTCCCACCATTTGCCGGCATCATTGATCAATTGTGAAGTAGCCAGCAGTATTCTATCTTCATTATTGGTGATCTTCAGTAATGTCAAGATCTTGGTGATATTTCTTAGCCAATTTTCTGTTCCTGCAGCTCCTTCTTTCCCTTTGAAGTGAGAGGGACGCTGCTGTTGGAAGTGTCTGACCATGCTTCGATCGTGTGCCTCATTAGTGGTCGCGCTTCCATTGTTGTTCATATGTTGCTGTAAAACGGAAGTGACCACAGCCTGTACTAAGTTCTGCAGCTCGGGAGGTACCATAGGAATATTCACGCTGTTCTGCTCCTCTTCCTGATGTGGTTGTTGCACCTCTTCTTCCACATGTGGGTGTTGTCGAGTTCTTCTTCTCAGAGGCATTTTCCTAAGTCATTGAAACATCGTTTAACTTAGCTTTCTCATAAAGTTCTGTGTTTACATAGTTTGGGGAATTGCTAAATCAACATCTTGTATTCCTTGTTTTTGGGGAACTTTCCTATGTATCAAGTATTGTTTCTCAATTTGGGGAAATCCTGATGTTTCTTGTTTTGGGGAAATATGTCTTATTTTGCTATGTTTGATAAATCCATTTTTTATAGTGATTGCCCTTCCCTTGCTGTTATAGTGTTGTTCTCAGTTGAATGCTTCAGTCTGATTCTTAACAAATTAAATTAATCCGGCCCCCGTGCAGCAGACTCTGAAGAGTCGGTCAGTTGGATTTCTTATCTTATCAGTGAGACATGATACCGTCTTAATCTTACTTTGAAAGATTCATACTTCTGGATTCGCTCTGATACCAACTGTAACGCCCCGCCCTTTTTCACTCACCGAAAACCAGAGTCTATTTTTTTTTCTTTTAAATAAAGAGTAAGAGAGAGAGGGACGCCACGAAGCGAGCTAAGTCCGAGCGTCCAAAGCCCGGCCCTTAACTGGCCAACTATACGTGTGTGTGGACCGAGTCCACTAAAACAGTTCACACGCTTTAAAGTTATACTTGCGGAATAAACACATTGTGGAAATAATATTTGATTACAAAAACCGATTGTAACCTTTTACTTAGCAAGGAAGTCAATCACCCATAACTTAACTAAACTTAATATCCGAAAGTAACGTCAAACCATAGCAAAATAATATCTAAGTTATTAAAGTCCCAAAATGCAATTAACTCAAATACATTGTCCAAAATTAAAACTTAAATAAAATAAGCAATAAGCTACCCAAGCTCCTAAGCTTGGCTCCTTTCGCGTCCATCGTCCGTTCCATTCCCTGTACCATCATCTAAGGTAGAAGTAGGGCGTTAGTCAACGCGCCCAATAGGTATTTCGAGTAGGGTCATACACATGGATTAGTATAAAATCAGAATAGATACATAATATCAAAATCATGCTAATTCAATGCCATGCCATGGGTGTCATATGCTAATGATTTTCCACCCATCAACCATATCTCAAAACACATAGATAATCCTCTTGATGAACAAGCCACATCAAGGTATTCATTATCATGACTCGCCACTTATGCCTTATCAATCCCACTGAATGGAGCGTGGACTCCTCTTTCATTTCAAACATCATATACCATTTCTCATATGTCAATGAAATCAGTGCGGATCCCTCCCCACGTTTGTTTATCGGATACCCCGAATGGAGCGTGGACTACTCTCATATGTTCCCTCCCATGCCATGCATGAGATGTGAGTGCAAACATGCTATTTCATATTAAATTACATATTAGCATTGAAATTCTGTTCTTAAAACATACGCATTTTGATACCCAAAATAGATCATCAAATATGGAAATAAAACCATTACATGTACATAATCCAAAGTGTTTCAACAAGGTAGGAATCCTACCCACGTCCAAGTATTGTATCCTTGTTGTTTTGTGATTTGAGGTGTAACGATTTCGTCAAAACCGATCACACCCCCGCTTGCAGAATCTTTTTACCTTAAATGAATTCCATCATATAAAATAATCAAATTAATGATCCAATTGATTTAAATCATTCATTACATCCTTCCGATTAAAATTAACCATCTGGAAAAGGAAAATCATACAAAAACTTCACTTTTAAAAATCAGTCAGTTATCCATCTACTGCTCATCCTGCGGATGACAGAAACCCATCCGCAGACAGTAGAAACCCGTCTCGCGGACGGCAGAAACCCGTCCTACAGACTGTAACCCGTCCGCAGAAAATACTATACTCAAGTCTGTTACCCGTCCGCGGAGGGTCGAAACCTGTCTCTCGGACGATAGAAACCCTTCCATGGACGGTGATACTCGTCCGCAGACAACGAACAGCCGTGGGTCCGATACCCGCTATCCACTACCCGCTGTCCGCTACCGTTACCCGTCCTGTGGACGGTCGTCCGCCGACGATAAAAACCCGTCCCGCAGATGATAGACACCCGTCCCACAGAGGTTGTAACCCGTCCTACATACATACAACCCGTCCGCAGACCATATAAGATTTATGTCTGTTACCCGTCCACGGACTATAGAAACCCGTCTCGTGGACGGTAGAAACCCGTCCGTGGACAGACAACTTTTGTCCAGTTTATAACCCATCCACAAACAACCCATGTCCAGTTTATTATCCGTCCGCAGATGGTCGAAACCTGTCCTGCGGACGATAAAAACCCGTCCGCGGACGGTGATACCCCTCCACAGACAGTGCCATCCGTGATCAATCCTCATTTTATTTGATGTTTGGCTTGACCTTTTCTTATGAAATTCATTTCTTATATTTAACATATATAATGTTATCCATATATTTTTAAAATCAGTGAGTACGCCCTACTCACTAACCACACTAGGGTCTTGTCCATTATTCTCCCAATCTTCGTATTACACATAGTTTCGGATCCATTCTTTTCTTCAATCATTTAACCATTTTCTTAGATGTATTTTTCAGTTCATGGCCCATATAACCAGCTGGCCGCCCAAACTTTTCAATCAAATATGGACCCCATGGTTTCGGCCATTCCATAGCCGAAACCATGGTTCCCTTAGTTTTCTTAAATTTAATACTATGAACGTAAACCTTACCTTCTTTCCGCGTCTCCTTCGCTTCTTTAGGTTTGATCTTCAGCCCTTCTCTTTCCTTAGTGCTTTCTTGTTCCTCCTTTGTTCTTCGGTTTCTCTAAGTCTAAAGCTGAAAATGTGAGAGAGAGAGAGAGAGATGAAAACCTCCTTGTTCTTCAATGGAGCATTCGGCCAAGGGTGTTGATTGATAGAGGGAGAAAATGAGATGAAAATCTCTATGGAAGGATCGGTCAAACGGGTGTAGGTTGAGAGAGGGAGATAATGAGATGAAAATCTCTATCTTTTTCCAAGGGAGAGGATCGGCCCTAGGTGTGATGTGTCCCCTTTGTGTACATCAGCCCTAGCCTCCCAACCACTCTCATTACTCCTTGGTCTTTCCCATGTGTCCCTTGGTTAACCAAGGAGACACATGGCTTAAGCTTGAGGCTTCTCTCCCCCCCCCCCCCCCCTTCCCTTTCCCAACGTGTATGTCTAGGGTTTCCATGATATGGAAACCCTCCAACTCCCTCTTTGACTCACTTAGAGCCTCTTCCTCTTCCATGTAACTCGGCTCACTCCATGCAATCTTTTTGAACTCATTTCTCCAACTCAAGCCCTTGAACTCAACATTAATGAATTCTTACTCAACTCTAACTCACTTTAACTCACTTAATTTACTTGAACTCATTGGCCACTTAACTCAAGTGATTTTAATTTCCAACCCAACATAATTTAACGCATCCTTTGAGCTCAAACATGGTTGACCAAGTCAACCATGGCTTAGCCGACCATAGAGGTTATCTTAACCATTTGCCACCTCACTTGATGAGGTGGATTTGGGTCCCACTTGACCATGCCACTTACATGCCACCTCACTTGATGAGGTGGATTTGGGTCCCACTTGGCCATGCCATTTACATGCCACCTCATACACATGCCACCTCACTTGATGAGGTGGATCCCATATCTTGGGTCTTAATTGGGTACATGACCCAATTAAATTAATCCTTTACCCATTTACTTCCCAAAATCCATTCACTTTGACCCATTGGGTCTCAATTGGGTAATTGACCCATTTAATTACACTTACCCACTTATTTTCATTCAAACTCTATCCATGACCTGTTGGGTCTTAATTGACCCAACTCCTTACCCATCTAAGGTTCATTCCATCCATAATCTTAAATTCAATAAATTTAACAATTTAAATAGACAAAATCCAATATAATAATGCATTGGAAAATCCTAGGTGTTATATCCCCTGAGTCAAACTGAGTTGTCAATTCCGTGACTGAATCTGACTAAGTCCTGAGTTTGCAATTTCTTTGATTGAGTCGTGGCTGCCTACATGTCAAAGCCGCGCATCTGGAAGACCGACAAAGTCAAATCAAGCTTGAAGCTCCAGAAGAAGTGCATTTGGAAAGCATCACACCGAAACCGGAATAACTTAATGAATGCCAACCAACACAGGTACTTGAACCTTAGGACTAACTTAGAAGACCTCGAATTACCATTAGGATAAACCTTAGAATCCATAATTTAGAATTTGATAGAACTTATTCAGATTTCTTAGATTAGGTGAATTTTGCTCCGTTTTGGACAAGTTTTTTCTCCTACCAAATGTACTCAAGTATTAATAAAATCTTCATGATTTGATAAAGCATAAAATGGCTTTTCAAATAGTCCAAGAACACCCAATTCTAATATATATAGCTCAAGTTATGAGCATTTCAATGAAATGGTGCAAAATAGAACAAAACAGTTTTGTTATATACTCTCACTTGGAGAGATTATTTGAGGTATCAAGTGGACTTCAAGTTGGACCAATTTTTTTTTAGTAGATAGATCTCTCTGTCAAATTCAGTTGACCGGAAATGCTGCAAAATAGAATTTCAGCATCTTTGTGAATTCACCCGACTAAATCTGTTAATTCAGACGATTGAATTCTTCTCAAATGTTTTTACTGAGATCTCGAGAGTTTTCAGTCGACTAAATCTTCTAGTTCACTCGACTGAAAACACAACGGCTCATTTTTTCGTGTATGACCTCCAATGGTCATATTTTCGAAAGGGCTTCAAATGCATGATGTTAGGGCCTTCCTATGGTTGATTCCCCTTGAGCAAAACTTCCTTTAATCATCATCAAGCACTCCAAACAATCATAAGAGTCCAAATCCTCCAAGTTAAACCCATTAGCTCTTAAATTATCTCCCACTCATACTCAAAGCTCTTATATGCAAATCTTGAGCATCTTAGGCTCACTCTTGAGTGTGTATTTGAGAGAACTTTTAGGGATAGACTTTTCTCATAGGAAAACTATTTATCTTCCCTAAACCTCTTCTCCTATTTCTTTACTTTGGAATTCATTGGAGCATTCTCTTATCACCAAGAGCTAAGTGGAGAAAGACACCAAAGGAAAAACCAAAGCTACTTCGAGTAACAAGAGGCTAGTGTTCTTGGTAATATTCAAACAAATTCTATCGTTGTATCGATCGCTAAGGGTTGATGCAACCCTTGTAAAATCCAAGAAAGGTGTTTTCTTGGTGTATGTTAAACTTAGGTTTGATCTCTAACCGTGAAAGAGATCAAGGTTGCAACGGTAAGGTCTCTACTTGTGAAAGAGACCACAAGAGTTGTAATAGGTTTCCTCTCCACCCGTGAAAGAGAAGTTTGATGAAATCCTCAAATGGCGTACTTGAGGCGTAGATGTAGGCAAGGTTCCCGAATCACGTAAAAATCCCAGTATCATACTCACCCATTTCTTCTCACCTCATTCACACTGCTTTGTGCATTTGTGATTCATCTCTTATTATTGTGTTTGTGTTTATTTTCTATCTTTATTGCACAAACTTGAGATTAAATTGGATTAATATATTAAGATTAATTAATTAATTGACTCGCAATTTAAAGATTGTTAAAATTACGCAAAAGTCCTATTCAACCACCCCCGCCCCCCGCCCCCCCCCCCCCCCCCCCCCCCCCCCCCCCCCCCCCCCCCCCCACCAAACCATCATCTAGGACTATATAGCTTGACTAATAATTTGGTATCAGAGCTAGTTAGTGGTGGATTCCCTAGCTGTTGTCCAGAACTCTCATTTCCTTAGTCATGGTAGTGGGAGGCTCTCTACCGGCTTGGAGGAGGACTAACCATCCCCCTAGACTCTGATAGGTGCCATTGTGATCCTAGAAGGAGATTATATCGGGTGGTGTAAGTCCTGGTGTAGGCATCCTCAAATGGTTGAGTCGTCGCGGACGGACTGGCAGCCAGGCATAACAATTGGTATCAGAACGAGGGCTCTTGTATTAGACTTAACCGTCTAAGAGTTGATCTTTAAAGCTAGAAAAATGTCTAAGGGAGATTTTATGGCCGTGATGAGTCCTCCCATCCTCAATGGCTCCAACTATGGTATATGGAAAGCCAAAATGAAAATGTTTTTAAAATCATTGGATGGAGTCATTTGGGAATTGATTCTACGTGATTGGGTTCAACCAAGTAAATGTTATTTCACATGGAGTGATCATGAAAAGAATATGGACACGGCTAATACTAAAGCTCTTAATGCCATATTTTGCACCGTTTCACCAAACATTTTGAAAAACATCATATCGTATGAAATCGCAAAAGTGGCATGGGACATTTTTGGAGAAAACCCATGAAATGCCTAGGAAAGAAGATGCCATAGAAAATGTGAATTTTCTAGGACCCATTCAAACACTTAAACATCAAGAAGAACAGACGAATAAAGAAGAAATAACAGACAATACACTTAGCATGGAGGAGTTAGTTGAATCTTTGGAAGAAATGTATAAAAGGCTGAAGAAAATGAGTAAAGAGAACTTAAAATTAACAAATGAATTAAACTACGAAAAGATGACACATGAAATAATTTAAAAGAACTTGAACTAGCTAAAGACAAATTGCTAAAACTTGGAGGAGTTAAAAATCAAGAAAATCTAAGAGAAACTCAAGATGAACTCTTAAAACTTGAAGAATGCTTAAAAATGGAAATAAATGAAAAAATAAATATTGAAAATGAAATAAGTAAACTAAAGCATGAAATTTGCTCATTAAAAGAAAAGTACAAAGATTTGAAAATTGTACTAAGTTGTGAACAAGAAGAAAATAATAAAATTAAAAATGAACTTTGCTAGCGCCTCGACTTTGCCTAGTCCCTAAGTTTGCCAATTCCATGACTCAGGTACTCTTGCTAGAAACTTGAAGACTCAAGGTGATCAAGAGTGAAGATCATGCTCCACCAGATTAAATCACATCGTTATGGCAATCAGATAATAGGTATTTGGCCATAGATGACTTTAGGTGGTACCTACACCTTAGAAGGACCATCTGTAGGTTTAGTTGAACAAATGGTAAAATCATAAAAAGCCTAGAGAGAAGGCTTGACAGTGAATTGAAAGCGAACTTGAAAATATGAATTAAGTTCACTGTTAGTTCAACTAGTTCTTCTCACCGACCCCTCGGTGGAGACAGGATTGACTCATTGTGGTCAAAGACTGGTCGGAAAGATTGACAAAGGCTCTGGAACTTTGAACTGTCATTTTGGGTATACCTCTGAGTGAGAGTCTCGTATGCACCCCACCGATGTCAAACAATTGAATATTTGATTTTCTCTTTTTAGTGTCCTTGTTCGTTTGAAAGAATTTTGTGAATACATTTAAGGCTTCAATTAATTTATGAGTTAAGGCATTATTTAGATTTCCATTTAAGTTATTATGCCTATGACTTTGATTTTGAAATGTAGGTGTATAATTCTTTTGATCTTCATTTCTCTTACCTCTATTTAGACTTTCTTTGTGAACATATTCCTTGGGATTTTGCACCTTAGTATGCTTTGCATTTTTTGAGGAGTTGAGGGAGACTTACCCTTAACAAAGATAGTTTGGTTCTTGGGTCCTCTATCATTTTTCTTATCATATCCAAGATCCGTTTTGTCTCCATATAGTTTGCTTATTTTTAGAAGCTTTTCAAGCTTCTCTTCTCCTCTTGTAAATTTCATTTCAATTTTTTCTTTATACCTTTTTAACTCATTAACTTCTTGTGCTAATCTTTGATTTTCAATTTTTAGATCTGATTGTGAATTAGGAGTATTAGCTTTAGCTTTTTTAAGTTTGAAAGTTCTCCCTTTGGTGCTAGAACACGATTGACCCTAAGGGGGGGGGGGGTGAATAGGTCAATTCCAGTTTCCATGGTGTTTACAAATTTCTTGATTATTTAAAGTTTAAGTGCAGCGGAATGACTCTTAATCAAGAGATTTGTTTAGTGTGATAAATTTTAAATTACTTAAATGATCACACTAAGTTTAGAACCCTTTGCATATTGCTTGATTATCAATGCCCCTGTGTACACTGTATAAATAAGATAATCAAATGCAAAGTGGTGTGTGTTGAAAAGAGTGCTTAGATACTAAAACACAAACACACAATGATCAAACACCATAAGACCAAATTTATAGTGGTTCGGTTAGCCAACCTACATCCACTGTTAGGACTAGCTCAACCTTGAGTTATCCCCAAATCCACTAAGTGGGAACTTACACCCTCACATTTAGAGTAAGAATTCTACCTCATTCATTCGGCTGGAAATTTGACCCACCACATGTAGAATAAGAATTCCACCTATTCATTTGGTTGGGAATTCCACCCTCCACATGTGTCAGAGATGACGCTCTAGATTTTTTATAGTGGTTCAGGAGCCAAGCCTCCTTAATCCATTTTACAAGACAAATGTTTTAAATAAAATTAAAACCAAGTAGCATTTGTCTTTGTAGCTATATCTCATTGATGTGTGCTTCATCTAGATCCACCCAATGTGTGCCCGAGTTAATTCCGACGCTCCCCTTTGTAGCCGTCGTTGAGCAATCACAATCTCAGGGTGACTAGAGAATTAGTTCTACCAATATCTATCCTATTTGATTATCCTTTCCCCTCTCTCTCTCACAAACTCAATCCATATGATTGGTTGTATTATATTTCCCATGTGTATGCACAAGAGAGAGAGTAGTCCTTTTATTGGCCCTTGTTTAAACTCACTGATAATGATGAGGGTCCAACGGATTTGCCAAAGGATGCCAACTGGTTGCATAAAAATTGGTATTTATAGAGAAGGCAACCAGTCGTAGAAACGGTCATGTACCAAAAGGTCGGGCGCACCGAGGGGTCGGTGACTAAAAATATTACCGTTCAACTACCAGACCGTTACGCATTAAATGCACTCCCAGCAGTATAATTCTTTCCCGGTCGACATGTCGTATAGGTTAGATCTTGATACTCTCGAGTTCGGACCTCTTGTCAGATTCTATGTTCTTGAACTTATGTATTAGAATCTGTCATAATTGTTTGCTTGCTATGTGCCTCTATCTTGTAAATGATTTGTGTGTCTATTATGGCATGGTACATTTGATTCTTAAAGCAATGACTACATTTTTCCTGGCTATAATGCTTGTCATGCCAATCTTAATGGAAAGGAGGAACCATAGGGTTCGGCCATAGTGCATGGCCGAACCCCATGAAAGAACATTGGTGTTTTTAATAATTTTGAGAAGGATGAAAACCATGGAGGGTTATGATGTTTTGATTGGATTTAAAAGAGGAAATATGGAACCATAGGGTTCAGCCATGGAGAAAATATGTATGGACTTAGGGTTTTTAGATGTTGAATTTAAGTGGTTTGTGTTAATAATCTTAGTGGGTTTCAAAACATGAAAATAATAGATGAATGTTAATGATTAAATGGTCTTAAACATTGGAAATGGTGAAGAATCATGGACCATGGATTCGGCCAAGTTGTATGGCCGAACCCCATGAAGAGTTATCAGTTGACTTAAAGGTATTTTGGACCATGAAGACGATGGGGGAAAGTTGGTAATTGTAATAGGTTTAAAGGTGGTTAATGATGATCAAAATTGATGATCTAAATGTATGATTAAAACCCCCTCATGGAGGGACTTTGTTATGGTCTAAATATTGTAAATGATTTAAAGGGAGATGAAAAATAAGACATCATGGGTTCGGCCATAGTGTATGGCCGAACCCCATGACCCATTTTTATAGACCATTTAGAGATCTATGCATGTGTTAATAAAGGAATGATTAAGGTAGGATATGGAGGGTTTTATTTATGGTTCTATGGTTGTGGATCATTGGTGGATCCATGTATGTAATGTCTAAATTCATGGACCTATGTTTATGGACCTAAGATTATAAGTCATTTAAATGGAGAAGATGAAAAATGAAATATCATAGGTTCGGCCATGGTGTATGGCCGAACCCCATGAATCTTGTTAGTGGGTTATTTATTAGCCTAAGCTTATTTTAAATGAATAACATAGACAACCATAGATTAAGCAATGGCATGGATGTAATAAAGGGTGAAAGTGACGGATCATGGGTTCGGCCATGGTGTATGGCCGAACCCCATGAGGAATGTTTTATGGACTTAGGTGGCTACCAATGGTAGATGATTAATTGCTAAGTGATTAATGATTAACTTAGGGGTTATTGATTAATAAACCAAAGGAGGGACAAAAACCTAATAAGTGAGGTTCAGCCATGGTGTATGGCCGAACCCCACAAGTTGGGTTTATGGACTTGGACATTATTGTAAATCAAATGGGACATGGTTTTAATTGTTTGATATATTATAAGGTAACAGGATCTCACAAGGTGTGTACGAACATGAACGATTACCGGACGAAAGCGCAAGGACACGATAGTGGTCTTTGGTAGGATTCCACCTCTTTGAAACCATGTGTTTATGTACAATGGTTTTATCTTAATTTGATAAATTTACGTTATAAAAGATATGTTTCAATTATGAAGTTTTAATGCTATGTTTACAATATAAAATAGCATGTGTTTCATTAGCATCTCATGCATGGCATGGGGTGAAGGATATGTAACCGGAGGGACCACACTCCGTCGGGGCGTCCGAAAAACTTATGTGGGATACCTTGATGTGCATTTTCATCAAGAAGAAACCGGAGGGGCCACACTCCGACAGGGCGTCCGAAAGACCTATGTGGGGGTACTTATATGTACTTGTGATGGGTGAGACTCATTGCATTTGACATCATGACATGACATAGTTTATATGGTTTTTGACATTATGATATTATTATATATGTTTTGTACTAACCATGTGTTAGCCCTAAATGGAATACCTACTGGGTGCGTTGTTCTAACACCCTACTTCTACCCTAGTGGATGATACAGGAAACAAGGGGAACGATGAATGCTAAAAGGGTCAAGCATAGGAACTTGGATGCTTTTAGTTTTTTATTTTGATTAAGTTTACTTATGGACTTGTAATTTGAGTAACTAGACTTCGGGCATGTAATAATTTAGATGATTGGCTATGGTTGGATGTTTATTTGATAATTAAATTAAGTTTAATTATGATTAAAGACTTGGAGTACTTTACTATCTAAAATGGAATAGAATTAGGTTCTATTATAATTCTGCAGTTATGATTTTAATCCGCATGTTTATATTGTTATGTGTGAACCGTTTTCATAGACTTAGTCCATGCACACATAGGGTTGGCCAGTTAAGGGTCGGACATTAGAAGTTCGGACTTAGCTCACGTCGTGACGTCTCGCTCTTGCTCACTCTTCTATTATTAAAAATAAAAAAATAAACTCTGATTTTCGGAAAGCATAGAGTGAAAAAGGGCGGGGCGTTACAACTTCATCACTCATAGCACTTTATAGTTATATGCTTTTGAATTTATGATGATATAGATGCATATATGATTGCTTACATTGTACTGTTGATAAATGCATATTTGATTATCCCAATTCCACATGCTTGACCTTATATGATTCTTTTATGAAAACACTCTCATGCTTTATAACTCATTCATACATCATGAGGTATATAGATTTCATTGCTTGGATTTTGAAAATGCACATAGGTGAGGGAACCTATCACCGCTTTTAGCATACACTTCATGCATATTACTTCTCTATCAAATGTATGGGTACGGAATTAGGCGAATGTGGCCTCCTCGGTGTCATGAGTCACTCGACAAGGGAACTGTTGATACCATTATATGGCGGGGACCCCATTAGGGTGTATCATACGCGATGCTTGCAGAAGGATTTATGAGTTGTTTAGCTGATGTCATGATTGATTTATGGTGTGATAACCTGCTATGTATGTGATTGATGGTTTAATTAACATGGTCATAGATTCATAAACGGTAGATAGTATATGGTGTTCCCTACAATGATTGATTGTGACATGCTTTGGTTGACAATGTGTTGAGATACTAATACACAAGCATATGATGCCTAGTGGTATATATATATCTGATTATGACGTGGTGTGTTGTGATTGATAACATGAGTAGAGATAATTGTGCATGCATGTAGCTGACATATATGGAATGCCGATGGGGGATGGGTACTAGGTCACATCAAGATCTAAAGACTCTCCCTAACTGTAGCTATCGGGTAGTTAGGGTTGGGTTGTTATGTGGGACCGCGCAGTGGAAACGTGGTTGGGTATGGGTTACTCGGTGGTTAAACATGGGTGGATGTACTCCCTAAGTGTGGGGTTGACTGTCAGATCGATCCTTGTGATATTAGGACACACCTATGGGAGGGGCGTGGTCCGATTTGGAGGACGAGGTACCCAAGAGTTCCAGGAGGGACAAGGAGTATGGTTTAACCTGTCAGGTCTATTCTAGTGATCTTCGGACATGCATATGGGAGAGGCGTGGTCCGGTTGAGATGGTGAGGTGCCCGGGAGTCCCAGGAGGGACAGTTTGAGATGTGGTCATGGAAGCCTCAGGGAAGTCATTGGGTTGAGTGCTGGTTCGCCCAAGGCAATCTTAGTGTAACGCCCCACTCCTTTTCAATGCTAAAATCAGAGCATATATATATATATATATATATATATATATATAAGGGACGGAGACGTCACGATACGAGCCGAGTATGAGTCCGAAGACCCGACCCCTAACTGGCCCAACCTAGCACATGCATGGGATAACCCATTAAACATTTGTGTACGTGCTAGTACAACACTGCAGAAATAATAATTGCAGAAATATGGTACCAATCAGTTTATAGTAAAGATAGGAAATTAATCAAATCATAAGTCAAATTCATTACCAACTCAAAATATAACTCAAAAATTTAAGTTATTACATTCCCAATAAGTTTTATCCTATGAATCATAATATCCAAATAAAGTATCAAAATAAAGAACTAAAGAGATCTCCAAGCATCTCTAAATCCATCTTTTAATCATGTCTAACTATCGTTCGGTCCAGCTTCATTTCCTTTGCCTTGATCTGTACTAACCTCTAGGGGAAAATATACGGGCTTAGTCAACTTGTACAGTAGAAATTCCGATCAAGGAAATGCACTACTTGTGTAATATCATATATCATATAACAAAACAATATTGGAGAAAAATCAAATGTTATGTCAAATATATGTTTCTCAAATAAGGAATATCAAATTCTCACGATTTAGAAATCATACTTGATATTAATCACATGATGATATGCCATGGGTGTCATGTATCAATGAAATGCCATCCCATATCCATTCAATGGTTCTCAGTATTGGCCACTTATGTCCACAACATTTGAGGCGGCAACCACCAGGGTGTTGTTACCCATCCACAATTTAACCGAGACTATCGGTGGAGTGTGACCTCCTCCCTCTACGCAGGGTTTTGGGACCTACCTAAGAGCTTTTTGGCCCAATAAATGCCATAACAATCATACACAAGGACATGGCCAACGTCTAACTCTTGTATTATCAATATACAAGAGACCAAGAGAGATCCGGACATTTCCTTCTTGGCTTAGTAATGTAAATCCCTCCCATTCAACCATGCATGAGGATCATGTATGCAATCATGATGACAAAACGTACATCATATGATTCTGATACTTTTGCAATACATGAAAATACCATATATTCTAACTCAATAGAAATCATATTGAAATAATCTCATTTTCACAATTCAAAGCTCACAATTGTAAGAAAGATACAAATATAGCAATTTCACACTTGTGTGCTTCAATAAAGTAGGAAATCCTACCTGATCTAAGGTTTTATACTAAAGGGGAACTCACGCGGTTGCTCGAACAGCGTCAGGATTACCCTCGGTTCCTTTTATCCATGTACATGTTTCAAATCATAATTTCATGTTATTAAAATGTAAAATCTTTCTAATTCTAATTATGTAGGTTAAATCACGACCTAAGGGTCATCTGTATGATCTTCAAAGTCTAAAAAACTCCAAGTGTATCTGATTTATCATCAAATATATTATTCTTATGAAATTGTCAATGACTCAGGCCGACCTATCGACACTATCGATACGTCGCAGTTTGGACATAGCCAACACATCAATATTTCTCGATATGTCGTCTGGCTCTGTCTGTTCATGTTCATGTTTTCTAGTTGTTCTCAGTCCATATGTATCAACCCAGCAGATACATCTAGAGTTTCATGGGTTCAATGTGTTCTTCTAAATTTGATCGGTCATCATTCGTGTTTGTTCTCTATTCTCCACCCATATGTATCGATCTAGTCGATACAAATACTGGTGCATATATCCGTTGTGTCGACTTCATGTTCCTTTCTGGTTATTTCCAGACCGATACATTGACCTACTCGATACATCGTCTAGAAACCAGTTTGTCACCCTTTATTTCATTTTCAATTCAGTCCTACCCATACCGATATGTTGGTCTGGTCGATGCATCGCTTAGAGATCCGTGGACATATCGACACAGTCAATATGTCCACCGATCCATTCTTCTTTTGTCCTTTTTTTATTTCAGATCATCTCCAGACCGACATATGTACCTGGTCGATACATCGTTCTAGGACTAGTTTGTAACCTTTTCTTTCATCTCTAGTTCACCCAATCTCAGACCGACATATTGACTATGTCGATGGTCATGCTGAGATCAGTTCATTATCCATTTGTTCCATATTATATCTGTTGTACCTCAGGTCGACATATCGACATTGTCGATTGGTCTTCCCGAGATCATTTCATCATTTGTACGTTTCATTTTCCTTTCGGTCATACCCAGGCCGAGACATCGACACAGGTGATGTGTCATCCTGGGTTGGGTCCCTTCTGTTCAATACTTCGAAGTTCCCATCCGATAGACTTCTTGTTCCAGATGACACATCGACAAAGTCGATTGATCGGTTGGGTTGAGTAAGAAATCATGGGTTCATCTTCCATGCCTTCCCTCTTCTAATATATTCATTATTCTTGGTCCTTTATCCCCTAAATCTTTTCATACATATTCTATAGTCATCCTTGTAGATTATTTTACTTAAAATCATAATACAATCCACCTACCTCATAGGATTTGTAGGTATACCCAAGTGGATGAAGGACGAGCTCCTTGCTTCCTTCGATCTTTGTCGGCTCGGTTTCTCCATCTTATTTGTCTCGTTTCTCCTCCTATTGCCAGAGAGGTTGAAGTCAGTAGAGTGAGGAGGGGGTTTACCGTGGAGCTGAGGGGTGAGATGTGAGTGAGAGGGTGAGGTTGAGGGAGTGAGGGGCGGTCGGGTGTTCCCTCTTTCTCCGTTTCCTTTCTTTTTTTTCCTCTCTTCCTTATTCTCTTTTCTTTATTTCGTTTTTCTTTTCTTTTTATCTTCCTCTTTTTGTTGCCCTAGACTCTTTAATGGGTGTTTGGAAGAATGGAATGACGTTGGTGGATTCCCATGCATGGAAAGTGGTGCACGGTTGGTGGTAGATAGAGCGCCTGTTAGAGGCGTTTGAACTACCCCGACACATCGATGTCGATTGGTTTGATTTTGACTTACGCTTCGGGTTTATTTTTCAGCTTTTATCGACACGTCGACCTAGTCGTTGCATCATCTGAGGAGGTTTAGTTTTACCGACACATCTACCTAGTCGATGCATCGTCTGAGGAGGTTCATTTTACCGTCACATCGACCCATTCGTTGTATCGTTGGAGGGGAAATTCAATTTTTGTAACACCCTGGATTTTCCTTAGTTTATAAATTTATTGGATTGGCCCATTTGGATTGCAATTTATTTGAATTTGAAATTAAAAAGTTGAAATGGACATTAGATGGGCAAGGAAATGGGTCAATTACCCAATTAAGACCAAATGGGTCATGGTGACCTTGATTTTAAAATAATTGGGTAAATTTAGTATAGTTAGTTGAATTGGATAAGTTAGTGCATTTAATGCATTAAAGTCCACCTCATCAAGTGAGGTGGCGTGTGAGTGATGTGGCATACATGTCATCACATGAAAGCCAACTAAGCAAGGACACGTCATCAAGTGACATGGCCAAGGTGGGACCCAACTGCCATGTACCACATGCTTGGTCGACCATGACATGGGTGACTTGGTCAACCACTTTTGAGTTTAAGTCTTGAATTAAGGGTTTTGCTTAAGTTGAGAAGATGAAGGGATGAAATGGGAGGCTAGGATTTCATCTAAAGGAAGATCAAGGGTGGAGATTAAAGGATGGGTTATCTTGTCTAAGTACATTGTACTTAGACACTTGAGAACCCAAGGGTCTTCCCTCAGAAGCCATGAAGCCACCCATGGGAAGCCAATGGCCTCTTTGGTTAAACCAAGGGCCTCCTTGGTTAGGCCAAGCCATTATGAGAAGATGAAGGGAAGAGATTAACTTTTAATACGAAAACACAAACCAAAGGGCACTTCAAACCCCTTAGCCAACCCCTCCTCTCTTGGACAAGAGTTTTCTCTCCACTCCTCTCCTCTCTCTCTCCCACCTCTACCTCCATACACTTGAAGACTTTGAAGAACAAAGAATGGAGAAGAAGAATTAAAGAAGAAGAGAAAGACCAAAAGAAAAGAAGGAGATTGAAGGAAGATATGTCTAGACTTAATAAAATGGGGATTAATCTAAGAGAATCATAGGTTCAGCCATGGTGTGGCCGAACCCATGGGTTCCATGATTGGTTGGAATGAATGGCCAAAATTGTGATAAGGCTATGGAATTGAAAATCCAAGCACATAAAGGATCTGACCCAAAGTCAGCCGACTGAATCATAGATTCAATCGATTGAAAGTGTACTGACCAAGCACGTAAGGAATCTGGTTGTGTTTAAGCAGACTGAATCTTATGATTCAGTTGACAGAAAGTATACTATCTAAGCACGTAAGGGATCTAGTTGTGTTTCAAGCGACTGAATCTTATGATTCAGTTGACTGAAAGTGTACTAGCCATGCACACATGAAATCTGGTTGTGTTTCAGTCGACTGAATCTTATGATTTAGTCGACTGAAAGTATACTGGCCACACACAGATGGGATTTGGTTATGTTTCAGCCGACTAAATCTTATGATTCAGTCAACTGAATTAGAAGGTTTTACTCTGGATTTCCTCCAAACCCTCTCCCTATCTTGTAGGATGGAAGGGAGATGAAAGGGAAGAACAATGGCCGAACCCCTTGGATAATTTTATGGACCTATGCATATTTAAAGGTTAAATGACTAACTTGGGTTATTAGATTGAGAAATGATCATGGAAGTTGGATGGAAATAGGGATGATGAAATTGAAAATGGAAAATCAAACTAATATGTATGTTTGAATTTGATGAGGTAACGAGGTTCGCAAAGAGATTGCGATTCATCTCACGTGACCATTAGCGTTATCCTTGCAAGACAATAAAGGATAGTATACCGGACATTGGTAGGATTCCTACCTCATTGAGAACACTACGGAATATATTATGACACTTGTTTTATTCAAAATATGATGAATGCATTGGCTAAATAAATTATATGTGATTATGAGTTGATTTTCAATGATATTATGTATTTTAAATGAAATGGCATTCTTGTATACATTACCTCATGCATGGCATAGGAGGGAACACATATGACCAACAAGCCAAGTTCTGAGCGGTCCAGGCATAACTTGGGCTTGAGATTAACTTACATGAAGCTAAATGAACTGTTGAGATTTGGCCGAGTCCAGTTAATAGAAAAGTACCGTGTAATTGGGCCAAAGAGCTCTTGGATAGTTAGTCTCGAAATCCTGCGCAGAGGGAGGAGACCACACTCCATCGGTAATCCCGATTAATTTGTAGATGAGTATACTGTGCCCTGCTGGTTGCCGCCTCAAACACTGTGGACATAATCGGCCAAGGAAACCATTGATTGATTTATGATGTGATTGGATATGGGCATTGGGTGGGATTTCATTTGGCATTGACACCCATGACATGACACTTATGTTATCATGATTATGATACGGACATCATGCATTATTTTCTTATTTACAAAATGTTTTACAAATATGTCTTTAATGATGTATAAACCCTTGATTTATGATATTCTAATATTACTCTTATGAGTACCCTAACTCTAATTGGAATACCTACTGGGCATATTGACTAATGTGCTACTTCTACCCTATAGATGATGGAACAGGAAATGATAAGGAAAAAGACGTGGGACTGGTAGGAAGCCAAGCGTTGGAGCTTGGGAAGACTTAAGTTTAAATTACTTAGCTTTGATTTCAATGATGTATTCGGAGGATTTACATTTTGGGGTTGTAATAATTTATACTACTTGGGACACCTTGGAACTTATTTACTATGGTTTGATAATCTTTAAGTTTTATTGATACTGCATGGTGATTGGCTTTCCTTACCTAATGACATTGAGAAAATGAATAACATCTTATTCATGTAATTTATTCTGCAAACAATAAGATAGGTGTGTGTAAATGTTTTAGTGGACTTGATCCACGTACATGTAATGGTGGCCAGTCAAGGGTTGGACTTGACTCTCCTCGTAATGGCCCGTTCTCTCTCACTTATAAAAAAAAATATACTTTGATTTATGCAAGTGAAAAAGGGCGGGGCGTTACAGTTGGTATCAGAGCGAAATCGGATGTTTTGAGTCTCGCAAAGTAAGATTAATACGGTATCATGTCTCATTGACAGATAAGAATCTCAATTGACCGACTCCTTCGAGTCTACTGCACGGGGGCCGGATTAATTTACTTTGATGAGAATAAAACTATAAGCATTCAATATAAGAGCAACCTTTGATGAGAAAAACAACAGCAAAGGAAAGACAATCACTATAAATTGTAGAATTATCAAACATAGCAAAATAGGTAGTCCCTCTCCCGAATAAGAAACATTACACGATTTCCCCAAAAATAAGGAACACTATATGATACTTAGGCAATTTCCCCAAGTAAGGAACAAAAAGTGATATATAGGAGAACTAAACAAAACTTTCCCCTCCCTATGATTATTTGATCAAGTGTAACTTCAAAGTATTTGAACACAAGTCCTTATGAGAAAACTAATTCAACCAATGTTTCGATGACTTAGGAAAATGCCTCCACGAAGAAGAAATACCCGACAGAACCCGAATTAGGAAGAGGCATAGGACAGTTTAAATATTTCTGAGGTACTTCCCGAGCTGCAGAGCCTAGTGCATGCAGTACACATCCGTTCTACAGCAACACCAGAACGGCAATGGAGGCATTACATCCAATGAATCCCAGGACCGAACAATGATCAGAGATTTCCAACAGCAGCGTCCCCCTTATTTTAAAGGAAATGAGGGACTCGCAGGAGCAGATAACTGGATTAAGAATATCACAAAGATCTTGAAGCTACTTAAGACCACCAATGATCAGGACTGAATACTGCTGGATGCCTCACAACTGGTAGACGATGCAGGCAAATGGTGGAAGGTCATAGAACATCAACAAGCGCAGACTCCAGCAGCGAATGGAACAGAGAAGACTTGGGACCAGTTCGCTAGGATGTTTCTAGACCATTACTTTCCAGATGAGGAGAAGGAGCGCCAGACACAGGCATTCATAACTTTGGTCCAGGGCCCCATGACTGTCGCAAAGTACTATCAAGAATTCATCCCTCTATCATGCTATGCTCTATACATGGTAGACACGGAATATAAGAAGGTCCGAAAGTTTGAGCGAGGCCTGCGACCTAGCATCAGAGGCAAAGTCACTATTTTCAAATCAGCTACTTTGGCAGAGGTGGTCAATCGAGCCAGCATAGTCGAACAAGAGTTAATGGAGACAGACAGATTTGTGGAGAACAGACGAAGCTAGAGCAGGGGAAATTATTTCCGCCCTCGCAAGAAATTCAGACCCAACTTTGGGAAACCCTCAGCCTCCACTGCTTCCACTGGTGGTTTTCGTCCCAGTCAGCCCTCCACATCATGACCAGTCTCTCAGTCTCCTCGAGGTGTTATCACCTGTTATCAGTGTGGCCAGTAGAGCCATATCAAGAGGGAGTGTCCACAGAACAACAGACCTTCTTACTCCATAGGTTCTTTTCATCCTCCGGCTCGGTCAGCTCAGTCGCAAGTATCCAGAGCACACAACCAGATAGGACGGGCACCCATTCCGGCAGGATCTTGACGACTATATAATTTAGTTCCTCATCCAAATAAGGTGGATCACTCGGTGATTCAACGTATGGCAGTAGTTGGTAGTTATTATGCTTTCGCGTTATTTGATTAAGGAGCATCCCACTCCTTTATATCTGCTACCTTCATATCTGCTACTGGTATCTTAGTACAACAATTATCCACTGCACCCACTATTGTATCCCCTGTTGCAGACACATCATTGGGACTAATCTGCACCTCCGTAGTTACTGAACTTGCTGAGTTCAGATTTAAATTCAACTATCTGGTACTGGAGATGACAGCATACGACATCATATTTGGCATGAACTGGTTGGCTACCTTCCAGGCCGGCATTGATTCTCACCTTTGCAGAGTAATATTCTGGTCACCCGAGGGGAAAACGGTTTATAGTACATGCCAACAGACAGAACATTCCTATGACCAAGAAATTACATGAAGAAATGAACCATCTCGTAATGAACAATATTAGACTAGACAAGGCACTGGTGGCTGAACTACCTGCTATAGTGAAAGACTATGCAGGGATATTTCTAACAGAACTCCCTGGTTTGCCTCCAAAAAAGGAGATTGACTTCGAGATTAAGCTCTATCCTGGCACTACTCCTATATCATTGCCTCATTACCGGATGGCCGCTGCAGAAATGTCAGAGCTGAAGAAACAAATTGATGTGTTGCTCAGACTGGGATTCATCCGGCACAACACCTCATCATGGGGAGCACCTGTATTGTTCGTAAAGAACAAAGATGGTACTCTTCGGATGTGTATTGATTACAAGAAGTTGAATCAGCTGACTGTTAGGAACAAGTACCCTCTGCCCAGAATTGATGATCTATTTGATCAACTCAGAGGCTTCAGCCATTTCTCCAAGATTGATCTTATGTCACGCAACCATGAGATCGGTGTCAAGGATGAGGACATAGAAAAGACGGCCTTTAGAACTCGGTAGGGACTGTACGAATATGTGGTCATGCCTTTTGGACTCACAAATGCACCAGCCGTGTTCATGGATCTCATGAACAGAATATTCCGTCCTGATCTGGATAAGTTCGTAATTGTCTTCATTGACGATATTTTGGTTTATTCCACCAGTCGGGAAGAGCATGTTGAACATCTGAGGATAGTCCTGGACACACTGAGGAAGAATCAGTTATATGCCAAAGCAAGTAAGTGCGAGTTCTGGCTATCTAAGTTCAACTTCTTGGGGCACGTCATATCAGCAGGAGGAATAGTTGTGGACCAGGCTAAAGTGGCAGTGGTTAGAGACTGGAAAGCCCCGAAGAATGTGTCCGAAATCCACAGTTTTCTGGGACTGGCTGGCTACTATCGAAAATTCATTATGGACTTCTCCAAGATTTGGGCTCCACTCACCCGACTAACTCAGAAAGGAGTCAAATTGAATGGTCTGACATGTGCAATTAAAGGTTTGAGGATCTGAAACAGAAGCTTACAACCTCTCCCATTCTGATTTTGCCGAAGAGAGGCAAGGGATATGGAGTATACTGTGATGCTTCAGGAGAAGGACTTGGGTGCTCTCTCACTCAAAGTCATCATGTGGTGGCATATGGTTCAAGGCAACTGAAAATCCATGAACGCAACTATCCCACTCATGATCTGGAACTAGCTGCAGTGGTCTTCGCTCTCAAAAGCAGGAGACACTATCTATATAGAAAGAAATTTGAGGTGTTTTCAGACCATAAGAACTTAAAATATCTGTTCGATCAAAAGGAACTCAATTTGAGACAACGCAGATGGATGGAGTACCTACAAGACTATAAATTTGAACTGCAATATCACCCTGGAAAGGCAAACAAAGTGCCAGATGCCCTCAGTTGCATTTCACATGCAACTGTGGCCAGTCTGATTATGAAGGAATGGGAAATGCTGACGATCATCCGAAAGTTCAATTTGCACATCAAAAATCATGGGAGCATGTATAATCTAATGGTACAATCCAGTATGGTTTTCAAGATTGAACAAGAGCAGCAGACAGATCTTGAAGTGACAGAAATATGGGCCAAAATGTCGACTAGAGAGGTCATACCAGAATGGGAATTACGACCTAGACAAGGTCTCTTATTCCGAAGCAGGACATATGTACCTCAAGGCTGCAGGAGAGAGTTGTTGACAGAAGCTCATCAATCAAAGCTCTCCATCCATCCGGATAGCACTAAAATGTACCATGATCTGAAAAGGCATTATTGATGGCATGGACTCAAAAGAGACGTGGCTGAATTTGTCTCTCACTGGCTTACTTGTCAGCAAGTCCAGACAGAACATCAGAAGCCGCCAGGGCTGCTCAAACCCCTACCCGTGCCCGAATGGAAGTGGGAACACATTACCATGGACTTTGTGACAGGACTGTCGTAGTCTTCAAAGGGTAATGATGCAATCTGGGTTATAATGGACCGTCTGACAAAGTCTGCACATTTTCTCTCTATCAAGATGACAAATTCGTCTGAGACTTTGGGACGGCGATATATCAGGGACATCATCAGACTACATGGTATACCCAAGACTATTGTGTCCGACAGAGATGGCAGATTCACTGGCAGGGTGTGGCAGAGCATGCAGTGGGCTATGGGAACAAATTTATTATACAACACTACTTTCCATTCACACACCGACGGTCAGTCAGAGCGAACAATACAAACATTGGAGGATATGCTGAGATCCTGCATGCTAGACTTCAAGGGTAGTTGGGAAGATCACCTACCATTGGTCGAGTTCTCATACAACAATAGTTACTACGTAAGCCTCAAGATGGCTCCATTTGAGGCATTGTATGGTAGACCCTGCAGATCCCCAGTGTGTTGAACAGAAGTCGGCGAGCCTACTCTTATTGGACCTGATCTGGTTATAGAGACCACTAAACAGATCAAGGTGATACAACAGCATCTGCTCACAACGCAAAGTTGTCAGAAGAGCTACATTGACAATAGAAGAAGATCTCTTGAGTTTGATGTGGGAGACCTAGTATTCTTGAAGGTCTCACCACGAAAGGACACATGAGGTTGGAAAGAAAGGGAAGTTGTCACCCAGATTTGTGGGACCCTTCCCAATCCATGAGAAGGTGGGGGAAGTGGTCTATCATCTGATACTCCCTCCACAGTTGTTAGGACTGCACGATGTATTCCATGTTCCATGTTAAGGAAGTACAACCCTGACCCATCACACGTGCTGAATGTGCAAGGCATAGAAGTGCAAACCGACGTATCTTACATCGAGAGGCTTGTTCGAGTAATTGATACAGAGCAAAGGATGTTACGGAATTGAGCGATTCCGTTCGTGAAAGTGGTATGGGACAAACACGGTAATGAGGAAGCCACTTGGGAACTGGAGTCAGAAATGAGAGCAGCTCATCCTGAACTATTTGTATAATTTGTTTGAAACCCTACATCACCGGATTTTCGGGACGAAAATTTCAAAAAGAGGTTAATATTGTAACACCACGGATTTTCCTTAGTTTATAAATTTATTGGATTGACTCATTTGGATTGCAATTTAATTGAATTTGAAATTAAAAAGTTGAAATGGACATATTAGATGGGCAAGGAAATTGGTCAATTACTCAATTAGTCATTGGTGACCATGATTTTAAAATAATTGGGTAAATTTAATTAAGTTACTTGAGTTGGATAAGTTAGTGCATTTAATGCATTAAAGTCCACCTCATCAATTGAGGTGGCGTGTGAGTGATGTGGCATTGCCATGTGGCATTCATGTCATCACATGGAAGCCAGTTAAGCAAGGATGTCACATCATCAAAAAGTGACATGGCCAAGGTGGGACCCAATTGCCATGTGGTGACCAAGTCACCACATGCATGGTCAACCACTACATGGGTTGACTTGGTCAACCACTTTTGAATTTAAGTCTGGAATTAAGGGTTTTGCTTAAGTTGAGAAGATGAAGGGATGAAATGGGAGGCTAGGATTTCATCTAAGGGAAGATCAAGGATGGAGATTAAAGGATGGGTTATCTTGTCTACGCCATGAAGCCATCCTTGGGAAGCCAAGGGCCTCTTTGCTTATACCAAGGGCCTCCTTGGTTAGGCCAAGCCATTATGAGAAGATGAAGGAAAGAGATTAAGCTTTAAAACAAAAACACAAACCAAAGGGCACTTCAAACCCCTTGGTCGACCCCTCCTCTCTTGGACAAGAGTTTTCTCTCCACTCCTTTCCTCTCTCTCTCCCACCTCTACCTCCATACACTCGAAGACTTTGAAGAACAAAGAAAGGAGAAGAAGAATTAAGGAAGAAAAGAAGACCAAAAGAAAAGAAAGAGATTGAAGGAAGGTATGTTTAAATTTAATAAAATGGGGATTAATCTAAGGGAATCATAGGTTTGGCCATGGTGTGGCCGAACCCATGGTTCCATGATTGGTTAGAATGAATGGCCAAAATTGTGATAAGGCCATGGACTTGGATATCCAAGCACATAAAGGATCTGACCCAAAGTCCGCTGACTGAATCTGTGATTTAGTCAACTGAAAGTGTACTGGCCAGCACGTAAGGGATCTGGTTGTGTTTCAACCGACTGAATCTTATGATTCAGTCAACTGAAAGTGTACTGGCCAAGCACGTAAGGGATCTGGTTGTGTTTCAGCCGACTGAATCTTATGATTCAGTCAACTGAAAGTATACTAACTAAGCACGTAAGGGATCTGGTTATGTTTCAGCCGACTAAATCTTATGATTCAGTTGATTGAAATTGTACTGGCGAAGCATACTTGGGATCTGGTTGTATTTCAGCCAACTGAATCTTATGATTCAGTCGACTGAAAATATACTGGCAAACACAGATGGGATCTGGTTTTGTTTCAGCCGACTAAATTTTATGATTCAATCAACTGAAAGTGTACTGGCCAAGTACACATGGAATCTGGTTGTGTTTCAGCCGATTGAGTCTTATGATTCAATCGACTGAAAGTAAACTGGCCAAACACAGATGGGATCTTGTTGTATTTCAGCCGACTGAATCTTATGATTAAGTCGATTGAAAGTATACTAGCCAAACACAGATGGGATCTGGTTAAGTTTCAGCTGATTAAATCTTATGATTCAGTCGACTGAATTAGAAGGTTTTACACTGGATTTTCCTCCAAACCCTCTCGCTATCTTGTAGGATGGAAAGGAGATGAAAGGGAAGAACAATGGGTTCGGCCATGTTGTATGGCCGAACCCCTTAGATAATTTTATGGACCTATGTATGTTTAAAGGTTAAATGACTAACTTGGGTTATTAGATTGAGAAATGAACATGGAAGTTAGATGGAAATAGGGATGATGAAATTAAAAATGGAAAATCAAACTAATATGTATGTTTGAATTTGATGAGGTAAAGAGGTTCACAAAGAGATTACGATTCGTCTCACGTGACCGTTAGCGTTATCCTTGTAAGACAAGAAAGGATAGTATACTGGACATTGGTAGGATTCCTACCTCATTGAGAACACTACGGAGTATATTATGACACTTGTTTTATTCAAAATATGATGAATGCATTGGCTAAATAAATTGTATGTGATTATGAGTTGATTTTCAATGATATTATGTATATTAAATGAAATAGCATTCTTGCATACATTACCTCATGCATGGCATAGGAGGGAACACATATGACCAACAAGCCAAGTTCTGAGCGGTCCGGACATAACTTGGGCTTGAGATTAACTTATATGAAGCTAAATGAATTGTTGAGATTTGGCCGTGTCCGGTTGATAGAAAAGTACTGTATAATTGGGCCAAAGAGCTCCTGGATAGTTAGTCTCGAAATCCTGCGCGGAGGGAGGAGACCACACTCCATCGGTAATCCCTATTAATTTGTAGATGAGTATACTGTACCCTGTTGGTTGCCGCCTCAAACACTGTGGACATAATTGGCCAAGGAAACCATTGATTGATTTATGATGTGATTGGATATGGGCATTGGGTGAGGTTTCATTTGGCATTGACACTCATGACATGACACTTATGTTATCATGATTATGATACGGACATCATGCATTGTTTTCTTATTTACAAGTTGTTTTCCAAATATGTCTTTAATGATGTATAAACCCTTGATTTATGATATTCTAATATTACTCTTATGTGTACCCTAACTCTAATTGGAATACCTACTGGGCATGTTGACTAATATGCTACTTCTACCCCATAGATGATGGAATAGGAAATGATAAGGAAAAAGACGTGGGACCGGTAGGAAGCCAAGTGTTGGAGCTTGGGAAGACTTAAGTTTAAATTACTTAGTTTTGATTTCAATGATGTATTCGGAGGATTTACATTTTGGGGTTGTAATAATTTAGACTACTTGGGACACCTTGGAACTTATTTACTATGGTTTGATAATCTTTAAGTTTTATTTATACTGCATGGTGATTGGTTTTCCTTGCCTAATGACATTGAGAAAATGAATAACATCTTATTCATGTAATTTATTCTACAAACAATAAGATAAGCGTGTGTAAATGTTTTAGTGGACTTGATCCACACACACGTAATGGTGGCCAGTCAAGGGTCGGGTTTTGGAATCTCGGACTTAACTCGCTTCATAACGACTCATTCTATCTCACTTATAAAAAAAATATACTCTGATTTATGCAACTGTAAAAGGCGGGGCGTTATAGTTTTCCTCACTAATTTCAACGTACATGCACTTCTACATTTTATTCACATTATTTGGACCAAAATCTCATTATGTATTTCATTTAGTTGAAAAATTACATAAAATAGGGAGTTAAAACTCCTGGTCCTTACACTTAGAGGCCCCTACAGTCATGGTACCCAAGTGCGTGGTGGATGAGGCATCCCTCACAGTCTGATGGGTTGAGTGGTTCGCTCGCATGAAGACCAGAGGGTGGGATGGTGGTTTATGATCCCCGAATAGTCAGGTGGCTTGAGGGTGTATTCGCCCACACCTCGATCGAGAGATGGAGCTGTAGAGGAAAGCTTCTATTGGTATGGTTTATGATCCCCAGATAGCCAAGTGGGTCGAGGTTGTATTCTCCCACACATCGGTGGAGGGATGGAGCGATGGACGATAGCTTCCACTGATATGGTTTATGATCCCCGGATAGCCGAGTGGGTTTAGGGTGTATTCGCCGACACATCGGTGGAGGGATGAAGTGATGGAGGATAGCTCTCGCTGGTATGGTTTATGATCCCTGGATAGCCGAGTGGGTTGAGGGTGCTTCGGTCGAGGGACGTAGCGGTGGAAAACAGCTCCCGCTGGTATGGTTTATGATCCTCGGATAAGCGAGTGGTTTGAGGGTGTATTCGCCCACACATCTGTCGAGAGATGGAGAGGTGGAGAACAACTTTCGTGTGTATGTTTTATGATCCCCAGATAGTTGAGTGGTTGTAGGTGTATTCGCCCACACATCAGTTGAGGGATGGTACAGTTAAGGACATCCCTCTAGCACGGTGGAGGGCAGCTCCCGTGGTTATTGGTACGGTTGATGACAACTCCCATGGGCCTTATGGCCAGATTATGATTCACGACTCGTGCTACCAGTCTATAAGGTGTGTGTGTGTAGACCTCTATAGAGGTGGTGACCCTAGAGGTAAGGCGGTTTTGTGTTATGTTGAGTACGTGCTGGATGGTCCTCACGGTGCGTTGTGCTAGATAGTATTTTATTTTTATTAGATACAAATTTTAAATACTACAACTTTAAATTTCTTTTTTCCTTTAAAGAAATGATAGTGGTTATATCTGCTAGAAAATAAAAAGGTCTTGTTTCCTTGCCAAACGCTTGGTTGATGTCGATTAGTGTTGATTCGTTCTCTGTTGTACTAGTCTTTATTTTTCAATTCCTTCATATCTTCATGGCCTATACGAAGACCGATTTTGAAGTTTTTTCTTAGTTTTCCTTTCCCCTGTTGCTTCACCTGCAAGTCTCCTCTTGATCTGCCTCTGTGTTAGAACACTGTTAGAGTAGCTCTACGATTTGCTACTTTGTGAAAAAGGGAGGTCAAGTTTCATTTAATTTTGGACACTGATTTTATTAATACTTATTATATTTATTAATATGACAAAATATCCATAATATTGATGTTAGAGCCCCGGCTTGCCGAGTCGCCTTTTTGTCAATTCCATGAGTTAGGTGAAGCATTACCTTGGAAGGTTGAAGCTATGAACAAGACTCACAGAGTGATGAAGATTGAATCCATAGCTCAAAGAAGGAAGAACAAGTGCAAGATTCATTATCACAAGTGTATGGCAATCACTCAAGGTAAATTGGTCATAGATGACTTTAGGTAGAACCCAACACCTTTGGATGCCCCTGCCTAGGCTTAGAAATCACATTGGTAAATCATAAGTAAGCCTAGTGTGTGTTTGACACCAAACCAGAGTCAATGGACTTAAATTGCAAACCATTGATTTTACTGTCAAGACGACACATTGTGTCGGCGATCAAATGCCATTGACAGTAGGCGACCAATCGTGTTATTACGATCAATCGCCTGGAAAAACGAAGATTCTGGTTTGGAATGTGATCCAGGAGGATGATCTCTCATGATCCAAGAGGATGATCTTCCATTATTGTATTTTCATTTTTCCATGCATTTTTCCTTATTTATCTTGGTGTATTCTTGTTTAAAGACTTAAAAATGAAGAAAATAAGTCTTTAATGGTACCAGTCGATGCACCAGTCGACTGGTACATCGTCTACTTGTTGTCTGTAAAAACAGACAGCTCCCTGATGGTACAAGTCTATTCACTAGTCGACTAGTACATCATCTATACATACTGTGATCAGTACCAGTCGATCCTCCAGTCGACTGGTACATTGTCTAGTGTCTGTCTATAAAAATAGATAGCTCTCAGATGTTACTAGTTGATCCACCAGTCAACTGGTACATCGTCTGGCACATTCATTGAACAGTACCAGTCAACTGGTATGCGGAAACTGTCGACGATTAGAGCAGTTTTCGATGGTTCTAGGCAGTTTCTGCCCACTATTATCTTTTTTTTTTCTCTTTGTTTTTGGCAGTCTCCAACCTGTGGATGCACGCCACGTGACTGTACAATCCTTTGAGCAAATAAAAGAAAATACCAAAACGAGCAAGAATTTTATTCCCAAATCCTGCGTCTCTCTTTGATTCTCATTTTATTTCGCTGTGTTTCTATCCATTATCACCCAAAATGTCTGGATTATCCGATCAAGTTGGTATCAGAGCTCGGTTTCGCCTTCTTTTGGGAAGCCTAGGGTATAGGGTATATGGTCTTGACACGTGATCAATACCAAAAGTCCAGTGAAGAACTCTCAGAGCCCCTTTGTTCAGAAAGGAGGAGAATCTTGAGAAAGACGGATATGGCTAAGAATGACGAATTGAAGGAGTGTTTCTCCAAATTGGAGGAACAAGTGACCGCATTAACGGAGTTAGTCACCAAGCTAGTGGAAGTTGTCGCCTCAAAGTCCTCTCTGAAACAGACGTCTGCGGGTTCATCCAAAAAGAAAATGAATGAACCGACGGATACAGACGAGACAGATGAAGAGGAAGAAGATGAGAAAGAGGTCGACCAGACTAAGATGTTAGACGACCTAGATGGTAAGAAACCTTTCAGAGTAGATTTCAAATTATAAATTCTTACTTATAATGGTGATGTTAATGCAGAGAAATTAGACAATTGGATAGATCATTTAGAGAACTATTTTACTCTCTATGTATACACCAGTATACAGAAAATCAATTTGGCACGACTGAGGATGTCAGGTCATGCACTGACATGGTGAAACACTTATGTAAAGTGCCACAACATAGCTAAATTAACTTGGAGCAAGTTTAAGAAGTTGGTCCGGAAATAGTTTTACCCAATTGGACACTAGGAAGAATTGTGGATTAGGTGGCAGTACTTGAGACAACAATCTGGCCAATCGGTTCAAGAGTACACCATTGAGTTTCACACTCAGGCTATTGTACTGGGCATATCTATCGAAGATTTTTAAGTTTTTATGAAGTATGTGGGTGATTTAGCTGAATACATTCAGAGGGAGTTAAAATTTTTCAAAGTTAGCTCCATCAATGAAGCTATAATGAAGGCCATTGCCATAAAAGCAAAGAACAAGAAATCTGATAGGGTTGAAGTCAAGCCAAATTTCAAGGGAAGAGCTGGTATGGATGGTAACAGCAGGGGTGAGTCTAGTCAGCCGAAGAGGTTGAGTAATGCAAAAGGTCCTACTTGTGACCACTGCAAATGGGTTGGTCATACAAAAGATAGGTGCTGGAAACTAAATCCTGAGTAATGCCCGAAGAAGGACAAAAATGCAGTGTTGAATGTCTGTGAAGTCGAAGAGATAGAGGAGCTGAAGACAACTGATAGTAAACTCTCACTCATGGCAAAGACTGCAGAGACTTCTAAGAATTCTGAGTTAAGAGAATAACTTTTTCACTTGAAGATTCAAGTGAAGCGAAGTGTGATTGAGGCAATAGTCGACCCTAGAAGCCATAAAAATCTCATTTCAGAGTGTTTGGTACAAATGATGGGTTGGGTGACTACAACACATCCACGGCCCTATCCATTGGGGTGGATACAGAAAGATGTGGAGATGAAGATCACTAAGCAATGCACCTTCAAATTTGCCATCACAGAGAAGTACATTGATGAGGTGACATGTGAGGTGGTTCCATTAGACGTGTGTCAGGTCATTTTGACAGTCCATATTTGTTGGACCAGGATGCCATTCATTACAGAAGGAAGCGCAGTATCGGTTTGTGAAGGACAGAAAAGAGTTTCACGTCAATGCCTGCAAACCACAGACCACCACTTATTTGGTCACTGCTACACAGGCTAAGAGGATGGTAAATAGTTGTGGGAAGTTTGTCCTGCTGATGATCATACCACAAGAATAGTCGCCAGCTAAGGTGACATTCTCTACAGTATCACTCACACCTAAGCAAGAGTCTGAAGTTGAGAAAGTCAAGCTGACTTTCAAGGAGCTATTTGAAGAGGGTCTACCACCACAGAGACCTGTGGAGCATGATATACAGTTAGTAGGAGATGCTTCCCTACGTAACTTGGGTCTGTATAGTACCTCCATCATAGAGAATGATGAGATCCGACAGCAAATCCAAGAGTTATTGGAGCGCGGAGTCATCAAACCGAGTCATTCACCTTATGGATCTCCAGTGTTGTTGGTGCCTAAGAAGGACGGCGGTTGGAGAATGTGTATTGATTATAGGGCGTTGAACAAGATTACCATCAAGAATCAATATCCATTACTGAGGATTGATGACCTGTTAGATCAACTACAAGAGCCCACTTTTTCATTAAGTTGGATTTGAAGTCTGGTTATCATCAAGTCTGGGTTCGTGAGAATGACACCTGGAAGACTGCATTCAAGACAAGGCAGGGGTTGTTTGAATGGTTGGTTATGCCGTTTGGATTGTGCAACGCACTAACAACCTTCATACAATTAATGAATGAGGTATTGTGTCCTTTCGTTGAAGATTTTGTTATAGTTTATCTAGATGACATTTTAATTTATAGCAAGTTATGGGAGGAGCATAATGTTCATTTTAGTAAAGTGTTTGGGGTGTTGAGGGAGAATCGGCTCCAGCTGAGTGGAGAAAAGTGTGAATTTGGGAAGCAGTCATTGGTGTACCTGGGTTTTGTAGTTGGAGCAAGGGAGTTGAAGGTAGACCCTTCAAAGGTTGAGGTCATTACCAAATGGCCTGCACCTCGATCGGTAACTGAAGTGAGAGCTTCATGGAGCTTGTTAGTATCTACAGAAGTTCATTCGTCACTTTTCACAGATTGCAGCGCCTTTACATGCAATGAAAAAGGCCAATCAAAAGTTTGAGTGGACGAAGAAGTAGGATGATACATTTCAGTTATTGAAAATGAAAATTTCTAAAGCCCCAGTATTGACATTACCAAATTTGCATCGCCCTTTTGAGGTTGAGGCGGATGCATCTACATATGCCATGGGAGCTGTATTGTTACAGGATGGGAAACCCATGGCTTATCATTCTGAGATGTTCAGTGGACTTGTGATGAATTACCCCACTTATGACAAAAAGATGTATGTTTTGCACCAGGCGGTGAAGCATTGGCGTGTGTATCTGTTGGGGAAGGATGTCATAATCCATACCGACCACAAACCCCCTTCAGCTTTTACAAACTCAGCCGAAGTTGTAGCAAGCTCGTCATATGAAGTAGATGTCATATTTACAACAGCTTAATATGGTGATAAAGTACAAAAAGGGAGCCACGAATAAGCTGGCTGATATGTTGTCTAGACCACATACACAGAGCAGTTCCACTCTCACGGTGGAAATACAGATCCAACTTATGGCCCAACTGAGTATACACAAAGGTATGACACTGATGAAGACTTCAAGAAAGTGTTTGAGAAGCTACAACAAGGTCAGACTATGGAGTTTGAACTGAAGGATGGGTTGATGTATAAGGGGGTCATAGCTGTATATTCCGAAGGACGAGGACAAATTACAGTGGGTTAGAGAAGCTCATACCTCCTGAGTGGAGGGATATTTTGGGGTTGAGAAGACACTACTTAATCTGCAAAGGTATGTCTTTTGGCCGAAGATGCGGCTAAATGTGGATAGATACTTCAGATGTTGCATTTTATACAACACTTCGAAGCCATTGAACATGAAGGTAGGACTGTATACTCCTTTACCAGTACCTACAAGACCCTGAGAGAGTATTTCGATAGACTTTTTGGGAGGTTTTCCGAATAACAAGTCTGGATACGATTAGCTGTTTGTTATTGTGGATCGGTTCAGCAAGATGGTGGAACTCATCCCTTGTAAGAAGACAGTGACAGAAGAAACAGCAGCGAAGCTATTCTTTGACCATGTTTGGAAGCATTATGGGTTGCCTACGTCGATTGTCTCGGATCGAGATAATCGATTCCTAAGTCATTTTTGGAATTCACTTTGGGGAATGATGGATACCAGGCTGAAGAGGAGCACAGCATTTCATCCACAAACTGATGGACAGACAGAAGTAGTAAACAAAACTATGATGCATCTCCTTCAATACTACAATTCCAAGTATCCTAGTATCACAGCTCAACACAAAAGTCGCATTTTGAAGTCTGTTTGGGTTACTTGCCTCAAAGCCCTTTTGGTTTGGTTTTCACTTTTGGAGACGGTCAGTTGGAAGGAAGGGAAGAGGAGGACAGAGTTAGAGCTCAACGATTTCTTGAGAAGATAGCTAAAGTGCATAGAGAAGTAGAAGCACAGCTGCAGCGTTCACAACAGAGATACAAGGACCGACATGATCGACATTGGGTGGAATGTACATTCCAAGAAGGTGATCTTGTTTGGCTGAAGCTTAGCAAAGAGCGGTTGAAGGGAGTAGGAAAGAAGTTGAAACCCATTAGATACGGACCGTTCAAGATCATCAAGAAGATTGGAGATAATGCATTCCATTTGGATCTACCACCATATATGCAGATGTACTCGGTCATCAATGCCAAGAACTTGAAGTTGTTTGAACCTTCTATGTTTGATGAAGATTCAGACAAGGAGACGCGACTACCATGCATTGATGATTTGTGGGTAGAGTGGGAGGATCCACTGTCTGAAGATTGCATATTGGAGAAGAATGTTATGGATACTAGGTGAAGGACATATGATTCTTACCGAATCGGCAAGAAGGGTCAGCTGCCAAGCCAGTCACGGTGGTATAGTCGGAAGAAGGGAGCTAAAGAGTTCCCTCATTTGGAATTTTGAAGATTTAGTGGGACCTAAATCTCTTGAACAAGGGGAGCCATGATCTAGGAGGATGATCTCCAATGATCCAGGAGGATGATCTTCAATGATCCAGGAAGATGATCTCTCATGATTGTATTTTCATTTTCCATGCATTTTTCCTTGTTTTCTCTTGTTGTATTCTTGTTTAAATACTTAAAAATAAAGAAAATAAGTCTTTAAGGGTACCAGTCGATGCACCAGTCAACTGGTACATCGTTTAGTGACTGTACTAAAATCTATTCCATTTTAGGTAGCAAAATATTTCGTCACTTAATCAAATCACCTTAAATTAATTATCCAAAATAAACCATTCAAACCATAACAAAATTATCTAAGTTATTACATGCCGAATTCTAGCTACTCAAATTACAAGTCCATAAGTAACTTAAAATAAAATAATATTAAACATATCCAAGCTCCTATGCTTGGCTGTGTTCACGATCATCATTTCCTTCATTCCCTGTGTCATTCACTATGGTAGAAATAGGGCGTTAGAACAACGTGCCTAGTAGGAATTCCAAGTAAGGCTAACATATGGTGAGTACAAAATCCAGATATATAACATAATCATAAAACCATGTAAAAACAATGCCATGCCATATGTCTTATGCAATGAGTCCTACCCATCACAAACACATAGTAACCTCTTGATAGAAAGCTCCTCATCAAGGTATCCCCCACGATTGTATTACGGACGCCCCAACGGAGTGTGGATCTCCGGTTACCTCTTGATGGAAAACTCTTCATCAAGGTATCCCCCATGATTGTATTACGGACGCCCCGACGGAGTGTGGATATCCGGTTACCTTGATGGAAAACTCCTCATCAAGGTATCCCCCACGATTGTATTACGGATGCCCCGACGGAGTGTGGATCTCCGGTTACATATCATCCCTCCCATGCCATGCATGAGATGCAAATGTCCATATGCTATGCAATTATACAAATCATAGCATTTAAAATCTCATATTTGAAACATAACATTTTTACAACATAAACCATCAAAATAAGAAGTTAAACCATATTATATAACCATGGTTTCAAAGAGGTAGAATCCTACCAAAGATCACTAAAGTGTCCTTGCTTCTTAAACCGGCAATCGCTCACGATCGCGCACCGTTTATGAGGTCCCGTCACCTTATTACATATCAACAAGTCAATCCCATGTTCCATTTGCTTTAACATTAGGTCTAAGTCCATAAACACAACCTTGTGGAGTTCGGCCATACAACATGGCTGAACCTCACTATCTTGGTTTTGGTCCCTCCTTCAAGTCCTTTGATTCACTAATCTCATCACTTATACAACAATTATTTATCATTGATAATAATCTAAGTCCATAAAAATATTCCCCATAGGGTTCAGCCATACACCATGGACGAACCCATGGTCCATTATTTTCACTTATTTACATCCTTGCCATTATCCTATCATGGCTAATTACTTAGCTTAATCCTCTATTCATTTAAACATGCATAACACTCCAAATAACCCTTTAAAATGATCCATCAAATAGTTCATGGGGTTCGACCATACACCATGGCCGAACCCATGTCCATCGTTTTCACCTATTTACATTTTTTGCCATTTCCTCCATCACCTTATGTTTAGGTTCCAAAACATAAGTCCATTCATTTATTTAATCATGCATAACATAAAAACCCTAATAGATCCCTCCATTCTTTAACTTGATCCTTGATTCATTTAGACATATTAGATCCATAAATGACCCATAAAATTGGTTCATGGGGTTCGGCCATACTCCATGGCCGAACCCATGATGTCTTATTTTTTTCCATTTTCTCCTTAAAATGGTTTACACTCTTAGGTCCATATTCAAAGTCCCTCCATGTGGAGGTTTATATCATATCCTTGGATCTTTATTTACAACTCCAAGTCCATACACATGACTTCATTTAAATCTTCCATGATCATCAAATACTCTTCCATGGGGTTCGGCCATACAACATGGCCGAACCCTATGGTTCCTTATTTTCCTTAAAATTGTATCATACCCATATGGTTTGATCTTTTAATGGTTCCCATTCATACATCCATCTAAAACCCTTTAAAACCTTTTAAAATCATATGCATACATCTAAAATTTCCATCTTTCCAATCCATTAAAAAAAATATAACCAATGTCCTTCCATGGGGTTCGGCCATGCACCATGGCCAAACCCTGTGGTTCATCCTTTCCATTAAAACAACACATTCGTCCATTAATTTTTCTTCCATGGGGTTCGGCCATGCACTATGGCCGAACCCTATGGTTCCTTATTTCCTCTTTTGAATCCAATCACCATGACCATAACCTTTGATGGGATTCTTGTATTACCATTTAAGGTTTGGCTATGTAATGGCTGGACCATGTTTCCTTACTTATTAAAAAAAAATCTATCAAAATACCTACCGATTCCGCTACTCCTCTGGTTTTCCTTCGCTCCGACTTGTTCTTCCGATCCTTTCCTTCTTTAGCCTCTTCCTCCTTCCTTTTTACTTCTTTGGCCGAGAGTGAGACTTGAGAGAGAGAGAGAGAGAGTTCGGCCTTGTGTGCTAGCTTAAGATCAAAAAAAAATTCTAAGTCTTTTGTCTTGAGGAGTGGTCGGCCAAGAGATGTTTTGAAGGAGAGAAAAACAGCCAAGAGGGAGAGGGAGAGAATGAGATGAAACTCCACTCTTTTCTTGGTTAATGTAATTTAGCCAAGGGTGGTGTCCTTTGGTGACAGCCCTTGTAACTCCCATTTTCACTACTTCCCTCCTTAGTGCTCCACTTGGGGGTTTCATCCATGAGATGAAACTCCCAAGGCTCCAACGGTGTAGCCTTGGTTGGCTTGAGTTTCAACACAAAACTGCCATCTTCTCATTCATTATCCATTTTGGGGGTTTCATCCATAAGATGAAACTCCCATGTGCCCAACGGCATGTCTTTGTTTGAAATGTGTAACCGTCCACCTCCCATTGATTCTCCATTTGGGAGTTTCATCCATAAGATGAAACTCCAAGGCTCCAACGTGTATGCCATTGTTTGAATTTTGAAACAACAACCCACCTTCATCTTCACACTCCATTCACTTTAGATAAAGGTCCCCACAACTTCCCATCCAACCCTTTTAACTCAACTCATCTATTTAACTCAACTCATTTATTTAACTCAATTCATTTAATTCACTTGAATCAACTCAATTATTTGATTCCATTTCCAACTCAAATCAGCCCAATTTAATTAAGCTTGAACTCACTTAGTGGTCAACCAAGTCAACCCCGACCCATTGGGTCCCAATTGGGCATTTTGACCCAAATAACAACCTTGACCCAATTACACACATCTTACCCATTTATTTTAAATTGAACCTTATAACATATCCGTTGGGTCTTAATTAGGCAATTGACCCAACACCTTACCTATCTAAGGTCCATATCCGTTAATTCACAATTTAAATGGCAAATTCCGTAAATACTTATAACTTGAAAATCCAGGGTGTTGCATAGTCGATCCACCAATTGACTATTACATCATCTACACATACTATGATAAGTACCAGTCGATCCACCAGTCGACTGGTACATTGTCTAGTGTCTGTCTGTAAAAATAGACAGCTCTCAAATGTTACTAGTCAATCCACCAGTCGACTGGTACATCGTCTGGCACATTCATTGAACAGTACCAGTCGACATACCAGTCAAGTGGTGTGCGGAAACTGTCAACGGTTAGAGCAATTTTTGACGGTTCTAGGCAATTTCTACCCACTTTTATCCTTTTTTTCTTTGTTTTTGGCGGTCCCCAACCTGTGGATGCACACCAAGACTCATGAATGTACAATCCTTTGAGAAAATAGAAGAAAAGACCAAAAAGTGGATGAGTTTACTTCTCAAATCTTGCGTCTCTCTTTAATTCTCATTTTATTCCGCTGTGTTTCGATCCATTGTCACCCAAAACATCCGGATTACAAGATCAGAATGGTCTGTCAAACTCCGTTGGTCTCAGGACGATACATTTGTGCTCACGATGTATTGCTAGGACAGTGCCGATGCAATCGTGCATACGATCAATCGCCCTAGGCATAGAAAAAAATGGATTGTCATTCACAGTCATGTCTCGGACAACAGATTGTACAGACGATACCTCGTTTGGGTATAAGGCCGACCAATCGCCCTCACAATCAATCACCTGGAGCCTGCGTTGAAACCCATTGAAAAATACAATCAGACTTTGGACGATGCATTTCGTATGGCGGCGACCCTTCGTGTGGTATAGCATGATCAATCGTTGGCACGATGAATCCCCACGACAATGCAGAAACACATCGGGACCATGACCCATCGCCCTGGGTTTAGTTGAGGTCTATTTGATATCACACTATCAAAACAGGATAGCCTCAGGCCGATTGGGTCGCCACCCCACGATCAAGCGCCTATGGACCAACATGGCGAGTGTGTGGGACGATCAATCGTCCGTGTCTAGGATGTTACCTTTGGAAATGCATTTAATGCGCAACGGTCATATTACAACGGTTAGTTTGAACACACGACTGACCGCTTGTACACGATCAGTCGCCCGCTGTAAGTCCAGATTTTTCTGGTTTGCCTAATTAACCACCAAACCTTGTTGTGTTTTGGTTGGACCTCCCACTTGGAAAATCACAAGGCAAGACCAGAGCTCCCTACTCCTCTCTAAGAATCTTACTTAGGAGAATCATTTAAAATGCAATCTTCTTTATTGTAATTAAGAGAGAGAGAGAGAGTAAGCCGAATCTAGGATAACTATTAATGTATCTTAAATCCTAGAGACCTTACCCAAGGATTGTGATTGAGCATACACAAGGCACATCTTCGACATCGTCGACATCACATAGGGAAAGACATTTTCAAGAAGCACACATTTACAAGTTTGAACTATCAAAAGGCAAGTGCTTCTTAGTATTGATTTTATTTTTAAATCATCATCTTGTGAAGTGGACTAAGGTAAGGAAGTCAGAACCACTATAAAAAATAGAGAGATAAGGATGTAGGCTAGGGTTGGTCGAACCTTTCAAAACCTTAGGGGAGTTGGGTGAAATTCCCAACCAATTGGTTAGGTGGAAGTCCTAATCTATTAGTGTGGGTGTAATTCTCCATTTAGTGAATTTGGGATAGTCCAAGGTCGGGTGAGTCCAACAGTGGATGTAGGTTTGTTAACCGAGCCACTATATATTGTGTGTTGTGGGTGATTTGGTCTAATGCTTGTGTGATTGATGTTTTAATTTGACACACTCTTGTTTCACACACTTGATTAATCTTATTTATCTGCTACACATTATTGTGATTAATCCAGAAATTTGAAAAGACCATTAAAATTGGTGATTGTCCTATTCACCCCCTCTAGGAACAATCTAGCATCGTGTTCTAGAACCCCAAGGGACTTTCAATTAGTATCAGAGCCTCGTGCTCTTTATTAAGATCTAACCATCTGAGTTGATCCAAGTGCTAAGAATAATGTCCAATTCTTCCATCTTTGCACGATCAAACATTTTCTCATGGAAAGGCAAAATGGGGAATCTTCTTTTTTCCACTTGATAAAAAGGTTGCCTCCTTCACACCCATCTCATTAGAATCTTCAAGTGAAAGTAAGAATGATGGTTGGACCTCTATCTAAGATGAGTTCATTGAAAAGATTTGCACAACTTTGGATAGTTCAATGGAAGGCTCCTCCTCTCAAAATCATATGGAAAATCAAGAGAGAGGTGAAAATTTCAAATGTTTCATAACCTCCATTAGTGATGATCAAGAGGGATCCTCTAGTGAAGAGGATCTTGATAGGATGATGATGACCTCCAAGAATCCTATAATGCCTTATAATTAGAGAGTATGAGATTGGCAAAGGATCTTGATAAGGTAAAAATTGAGAATGTCAAACTCTCTACCCAACTTCAAAGTGCAAATGATGAAAATGATTCCCTCTCTTCAAATTTGAAAGATGCAAATGATGAAATTGTAAAATTGAGTGTAAATCAAACGTTGCTTCATGAAAAATTAAAAGTTTGTGAAAATGATATCTTGAAGCTTAGGGAAGTTGGAAAATCTATTGGAGATAAAAATGTTAATAAATCTCAAGACATGGCTACACAATGTGCACTAAAATTGAATGGACATATGTTTTGGACTTAAAAATAAGGAGATGGAAATAATGGCAATATTGTAAATATAGGCTAAAATGAAAGATCATGGGTTCGGCCATGGTGTATGGCCAAACCCCATGAATCATGTTAGTGGGTTATTTATTAGCCTAAGCATATTTTAAATGAATGAAATGGACAGCCATAGATAAAGCAATGGCAAGGATGTAATAAAGGGTGAAAGTGATGGAGCATGGGTTCGGCCATGGTGTATGGCCGAACCCCATGACGAATGTTTTATGGACTTAGGTGGCTACCAATGGTAGATGATTAATTGTTAAGTGATTAACTAAGAGGTGATGGAGTAATAGATTAAAAAGGGACCAAATCAAGTGAGTGAGGTTCGACCATGTTGTATGGCCGAACTCCACTAAGGTTGGTTTATGGATTTGTACATTAATGTAAATAAAGAGAGGCACTAAAACCAAGTGAGTGAGGTTCAGCCATGGTGTATGGCCGAACCCCACAAATGTGTTAATGGATTTGTACATTATTGTAAATCAAATGGGACTTTAGTTTGACTTGTTGATATGTAATAAGGTGACGGGACCTCACAAAGGGTATACGGTCGTGAACGGTTTTCGGACAAGAATGCAAGGTCAAACTAGTTGTCATTGGTAGGATTCTACCTCTTTGAAACCATGGGTTTGTGTATGACAACTTTAATCTTATTTTGATGAAGTATGTTGTAAAAATGATATGTTTCAAATGTGGATTTTAATGCTATGTTTATAATATAAAATAGCATGTATTTCATTAGCATCTCATGCATGGCATGGGGTGAAGGATTGGTAACCGGAGGCCACACTCCGATGGGGCATCCGTAAGACCACTATGGGGGATACCTTGCTGTGTATTATCCTATAACGCGCCCCGCCCTTTTCCACTCGCTTTCCGAAGATCAGAATCTAAAAAATTTCTTTACTTTTAAAAGAAACAAGAGTGAATAAGAGCAGGACGTCACGAGGCGAGGTAAGTCCGGACTTCTAAAGCCCGACCCTTAACTGGCCACCCATATCTGCATGGACTAAGTCCATGAAAACCGATCCACGCATGGTACTAATTAAATCTTGCGGAATAATCATAAATGCGGAATAACAATAGGATAACAATCCTATTCCAAATGAGATAGCAAAGTACATCCATTATTTAATTAATATTAACCAAACTTGAATATCAAAACATTAACCATCCAATCCGTAGCAAATGAATCTACGTTATTACAATTCCGAATAACATAAACAACATATGGCTTAATCATCCAAGCACCTATCCTTGGCTCCAATCACGTCCTCCTTCCGTTCCCTTCCCTTCCTGTGTCATCAACTAGGGTAGAAGTAGGGCGTTAGAACAACGCGCCCAGTAGGTATTCCGATTAGGGCTAACATATGGGTTAGTATATAGTATATAAAATCCAGATATAATATACCATAACATACTTATAAAACATCATAACCAAAATCATGTATGATAATAGAGATCCAATCATACAGATAAAAATCAGAAACCTTGCATGATAATAAATATCATAATCATGCCGATTCAATGCCGTGCCATATGCCTTATGCAATGAGTCCCACCCATCACATTCATATATTCATACATCGGTTAAAGTATCCCTCACTTTACGGATGCCCCGACGGAGTGTGGATCTCTTGTTAAAATATACCCCTCACGACTTACGGACGCCTCCACTGAACGTGGGTCTCCGGTGACAGTATCCCTCACTTTACGGACGCCCCGATGGAGTGTGGATCTCCGGTCAAAATACCCCTCATGACTTACGGATGCCCCGACGGAGCATGGGTCTCCAGTTACATTCCATCCCTCCCATGCCATGCATGAGATGCAAATGTCCACATGCTATAGAATATTACAAAACATAGCATGAAAATCCCATAATTGCAACATATTGTTTGATACCAAAATAACTTATCAAACATGAAATAAAATCATCATAAATACATAATACATATCCATGGTTTCAATGATGTAGGAATCCTACCAAAAGACCGCTCAAGTGTCCTTTGCTTCTTAATCCGGCAACCGCTCACGATCTTGCACCGTTTGTGAGGTCCTGTCACCTTGTTTATATATATCAACAAGTCAAAACAATATGTCTCATATGGTTTCAAACTAAGTCTAAGACCAAACACCACTTTGTGGGGTTTGGCCATACCCCATGGCCGAACCTCATCCACTTAAATTTTGATCTCTCTTTTTATTTAACCAAAACCATCCCAATAACTTATACAAAAACCTTAATCCACCAAATGCACCTTGGTGGGGTTCGGCCATACAACATTGCCGAACCTCACCATTTTGGTTTTAGCCCCTTTTTCAAGTCCTTTGATCAATTCATTCCATATTTACAATATTGCCACTAGACTAACCCTTGTTTAATTTTTTTTTTTCCTTAATAACCAATGTCCACAACAAATCCACCTTAGTGGGGTTCGGCCATACAACACGGCCGAACCTCACCAACTCAAATTTGGTATTTTTATCCTTCATACATAAAACTAGTTACCAATCCATTCATCTAATTATCTAGCCCTTAATCCTCTATCATTGTCACTCTATGGGGTTCGGCTATACACATGCCCGAACCCTATAGTTCCCTATATCCATTAAAACCTTTATCTATCTATGAATGGTTCTCATAATTCCATCCATTTGAATATTTTTAGACTTTTTAAAACCAAACACCATACATAGCACTTGGTGGGGTTCTGCCATACACCATGGCCGAACCTCACCCCTTTGGTTTTGGTGTTCCTTTTTGCCATTCTTTTTTATAAACAATAAACATCCAAGTCCATCATTTTTCCATCTATGTTAAACCCTTTAAAACATCATAGAACCAATAATAATTCCTAACCATAATCTTACTCCAATTAACCTATAAAATAGTCCATGGGGTTCGGCCATACACATAGCCGAACCCTATGGTTTTCTTGATACAAACCTTCCAATATTTATGCATGGTTTATGCATAGCAGCTTAGCCATAAAAAACAATATGGTTCAGCCATACAATGGCCGACCCAAAACATCAATCTTATCTCCATTTAAAACACCTTAAAACCTTCAATCATTGTATGGTTTTTATCCCTTAAAAACCATAAAAATAACCAAAACATTTCATGGGGTTCGGCCATCCAAAGTGGCCAAACCCTATGATCCATGTTCTACCCTTTTTTTTTCACATTTCTACCCATGATTTCAAACCCTTTAAAATATCAAAAACCCTCCATGGTTATTTACTTCCCTTCATACAATTAAATTAACATGATCACCTTCTTTGATGGGGTTCGGCACTCATCCAACCCCTTTTATCTTTAAAAGTTCTTATACTTATAACTTAGGGTTTGGCCATGCAAAGGCCAAACCATGATCTTTGATCTAATACTTAACAAAACTTCATGGAGTACTTACCAATCCACAACTCCTCCAATTTTCCTCAGCTCCTTCTTGCTTCCTATCTTTCTTAGCCTCCCTTCTTTCCTTTGATCCTTTAGCCGATTGTAAGCTTGATCAAGATGAGATCATCAAGGGTTGGTTCGGCCAAGGTGGAGGTAGGTTTTGAGAAAGGGAGAGAGATGAAAAACTCTATGTTTCTTGAGATGAAATTCGGCCAAAGGGGTAGTGTGCCTCTTTTGTAAAACAGCCCTCAAAACCTCTCACTTACCCTCATCAATTTTGGCCTAACCAAGGAGTCCTTTAGCATAACTATGGGACACTTGGCTTAAGCTCATGCAACCCTGCCATCTCCCAACGTTGGTGCTTGGGTCTCCATCATGAGATGGAAACCCTCCAAGCTCCCAATGTAATCTTTGTTGTTGTGGTTTGTGCACTCTCATCAATCAGCCCACCTTCCATTGAATTTTATGCATGGGATACCACTCCCAAGTACCCAACGTGTGGGTCTTTGCTTGGGGTATTTGAAATCATCACAACTCCTCATTTTCTCACTTGACTCATTTGAATTAAAGGTCTCCATGGCTTCCAATCTAACTCATTCAACTCATTAGCTCAACTCACTCATTTAATTCCACTCATTTAATTCACTTGAGTCAACTCAATTGTTTGATCCATTTCCAACTCAATTCAGCCCCAACTCAACCTTTGAGTTTACTTGACGGTCAACATGGTCAAGCTCGACCCATTGGGTCCCAATTGAACTTCTTGACCCAAATAGGCGCCATGACCCATTTAAATGTCAATTACCCATTTAAATGTAGCTTACCCATTTAAATGTGGTTTACCCATTTACATATAGCTTACCCATTTACCCTACATTGATCCACATCTACCATTCGTTGGGTCTTAATTGACCAAATGACCCAATTATCAAGCCTTACCCATTTACTTCTAACTAGCTCATACATGATCCATTGGGTCCCAATTGGACTTTTGACCCAGTTGGCAATCTTGACCCAATTAAATAATTCTTACCCATTTATTTCCATTGATCCACATCTACCATCCGTTGGACAATTGACCCAACATTTACCCATCTAAGGTTCATATCTTCATAAATTAAATGGACAATTTCCATATATATCCCTAGCTTGAAAATACATGGTGTTACAATACAATCCTCTTTTTAAAATTTTCGTCCCGAAAATCGAGCGAAGTAGGGTTCCAAAGCTTCCGCTGATTCCACTTTAACTAGATTTCCAGCTTCACCCTCCTGGAATTCCATCGGCTAACTATAGAGTCAGGTGATCAATCTAACTCGGCAGTCGCCCATAGTTCCCATTCAAGTTTCACTAGACTTTTAACTTTTCCACTAATACATCTCCAAAATTAAGTATATCTCCATTTGCACATAAATCACTATGTGACTAACACCTTTTGTTCAAAACTTCTACGATACCGATACCCGGTATCAATCCAAACTACCATGGGAACCATCATCCATGGTTATACACATCCATCCCTGGTATCACTCTATCAGTGAGTATCATTTATACCGGGTTAATAATCATCCATGAATATAACCCTTCTATGGATATAATCCATTCATGGAAATAATTCATCCTTGAGCATCTCATCTACCAGTGAGTATCATCTATGCATAGTTAATGACCATCCATGAATATAACCCTCCTATGGGTATAATCCATTCATGGGAACAATCCATCCTTGATATCACTCTATCCATGAGTATCATCTATCCATGATTAATATCCGTTCATGAATATAACCCTCCTTCTGGGTATAATCCATTCATGAAAATATTCCATCCTTGATTATAATTAATCCAGGCACATCTTCCACCATGAGATATTCTACCCGTAGGAACAACACTCGAATAAATCACTACATGATTGTAGTAACAATACCAAATCACAAATACACCCCGACCCCTAAGGAAGACTTAGGGCTCATGACGTACTAAGCGGAAGACCCACGTCCAACGTGATCCGGTCTACCTCGCCCTGCATCCCTTCACCCCAAGGGTGATTCAGTCAAACTCTAAGGTGGTTGACCCGCATCTAACGAAGCTAGTACGACCCCCACGAGGTAAATAGTACCTAGCTCTACGCATCCATGCACATCAAGTGTGCAAAATAGCCATGAGAGTGCCCTCCAGTACGTAGCATGCGAGAGACCCAACAGCAACCTTACGGAACCAAGTCTCTGTTTCTCATATCGAGGCTCCCACAGTCTCATAGCTACTCTAAGCCTTACTCATAAAATTCATATACTTATCTCATCAATATCACGTGAGGGACGCACCCATACCACATCTCAATCATAACCAAGTGACCTCGTCACATTTACCATGGAACTACTGTATCTATCGTGGGGTCGATACACCCACCAATTGTCATTATCAACCCATTGATCGACTTAGTTTCACATCAGAATCTATGTTCACAAACTTGAGGAAATTCCCTGATCATCATCTTGTATTTCTTGTTTTGGGGAGTTTTCCTATGTATCACATAATGTCTCTTGTTTGGGGAACTTTCCTATGTATCACATAATGTCTCCTGTTTGGGAAAATTGCCAAACCAGCACTCTTTGCATTTCTTTTGTTCTTGGAAAAACTTCCTAAGTATCAATTATCATTTCTCAATTTGGGGAAATCCTGATGTTCTCCTGTTTTCGGGGAAAACCTCCCTAAGTATCATGTATCACTTCTCAATTTGGGGATATCGGGGAAGTATCTCCTATACTGCTATGTTTGGTATATCCATTTATGATGATTGTACTTCTTTTGCCATCTTTCATTGTTGTTCTCAGCTTGAATGTTTAGTCTAGTCTAAAGAAGTAAATTAATCTGGCTCCCAGTCAGCGGACTCCGAAGAGTCGGTCAGTTGGGATTCTTATCTGTCAGTGAGACATGAAACCGTCTTAATCTTACTTCGAAAGATTCAACTTCCCGTTTCTCTTTGATACCAACTGTAACGCCCCCCGCCCTCTTCCAGCTTTATTTATTTAAAAAAAAAATGGACTCTGATTTTTTGAAGGGTGGAAAAGGGCGGGGAGTTACATATCCCATCAAGTGGTAACTGGAGGCCACACTCCGACGGGGCGTCCGTAAGACCACTGTGGGGATACCTTGATGAGGAGAATTCCATCAAGAGTATATATTTGATTGTGATGGGTGGGACTCATTGCATAAGACATATGGCATGGCATTGTTTTACATGGTTTTATGATTATGTTACATATATGGATTTTGTACTCACCATGTGTTAGCCTTACTTGGAATTTCTACTGGGCGCGTTGTTCTAACACCCTATTTCTACCATAGTGAATGACACAGGGAATGAAGGAAATGATATCGAGAACGCAGCCAAGCATAGAAGCTTGGATATGTTTAATGTTATTTTATTTTAAGTTACTCATGGACTTGTAATTTGATTAGCTAGAATTCAGCATGTAATAACTTAGATATTTTTGTTATGGTTTGAATGTTTTATTTTGGATTATTAATTTAAGGTAATTTGATTAAGTGACCAAGTACTTTGCTATCTAAAATGGAATAGATTTAGTAACTATTATAATCCGCAGTTTATGATTTAATCCGCATGTTTATATTTAATCCGCATGTTTATATTATTATGTGTGAACCGTATCCATGGACTTAGTCCATGCACACATAGGGTTTGCCAGTTAAGGGTCGGACTTTAGAAGTTCGGACTTCGCTCGCGTCGTGACGTCTCACTCTTGCTCACTCTTCTATTTATAAAAAAAAAAAATAGACTCTGAATTTTCTGAAAATAAGTGAAAATGGACGGGGCGTTACATGGTCGAATGACAGTACGAGACTGTGATGCAGCCAAAGAGGAGAAGAATAGGAGATCTAAAAAACCAAATCTAGTAGATCCGATGGCAAACCGTGGGAGGAGGAACCGGGTCTGGCAACAACAGCCTGAAGAGAAGAGGGGGAATCGGGGAAGGAGAGAATAAAGACCAGATGAGAGAACGACTGGGTTTCGTGTGTTGCTTGGAAAAAAAATTGGCGGCAGTGCGAGAGTGGAAAGTACCGAACAATGTGACTGAGATCCATAGCTTTCTAGGATTGGCTAGTTATTATCGAAAGTTTATCATGGACTTCTCCAAAATTGAATCTCCATTGACTCGAGTCACTCAGAAAGGAGTCAAATATGAGTGGTCAGACCTGTGCAACTGGAGATTTGAGGAGCTGAAAAATAGACTTACAACTGCTCCTATCTTAATTTTGCCGGAAAGAGGCAAGGGTTATGAGATACATTGCTATGCTTCATGAGAGGGATTGGGTTGTGCTCTCAGTCAAAGTCATCGTGTGGTGGCATACGGTTCAAGACAATTGAAAATACATGAATGCCTCTACCCCCCACATGATCTAGAACTAGCACCAGTGGTTTTCGCTCTCAAAAGTTGGAGACACTATCTATGTGGCGAGAAATTTGAAGTGTTTTCAGATCATAAGAGCTTGAAGTACTTGTTTGATCAGAAAGAGCTCAATTTGAGGCAGCGCAGATGGATGGAGTATCTGCAGGGTTATGAGTTCGCGCTTCGATATCATCCGGGCAAGGCGAACAAAGTGGCGGATGCCCTCAGCCTCATATCACATGCATCAGTGGCATGTTTGATCAGGATAGAATGGGAGATGCTGAATTCCATACGAGAGTTCAATCTTAGGTTGGGGTTGATTTAAGTTGGAAATAAAATCAAATAATTGAGTTGATTCAAGTGAATTAAATGAGTTGAATTAAAGCGGTGAGTTGAGTTTAACGGATGAGTTGAGTTAAATGAGTTGGATGGGAAGTTATGGGGATTTTCATCTCAAGTGAGTGGAGTGGGAAGATGAGGGGTTTTTGGTTGTTTCAAAGAACAACTCAAGGCATACACGTTGGATGGGAGTTTCATCTCATGGGATGAAACTCCAATCATATCATTAATGGGGAGGTGAAAAGGCTTGGGGGTTACACAAGCCTACACCAAGGCTTACACGTTGGAAACATGGGGGTTTCTATCTCAAGATGGAAACCCAAAAGCCAAACCGTTGGGAGTGTTTCATCTCAAAGATGAAACCTCCAAATGGATCATCAAGGAGGGAGGTGAAAGGACATGGGAGTTACCAAGGGGTGTCACCAAAGGACACCACCTTTGGCCAACCCTCATTAATCAAGAAAGGAGTGGAGTTTCATTTCACTCTCTCCCTTTGCCGTTCCCACCTCTCAAGACAAGGAACATTTGGTGTTCTCTCATCTCACTCTCTCTCTCTCAAGGCCGATTCTCCTCTCAAGACAAAAGGACTTAGAATAATTTTGATCTCAAGCTCCTCTCTCTCTCAATCCATACCTCTTGGCCGAACCACTCTGAGAGAGTTATCAAGATCATTTTCGGCCAAAGATCAAGAATGAAGGAAAGAGAGGCAAAGGAAGGAAAGGAGCAAGAAGGAGTGAAAGAAACTAGAGGAGAAGCGGAATCAGTAAGTGCTCGATAAATTGTAAAAATAAGAAAAAAAAATGGTCAAAGACATGGTTCGGCCATTGCATGGCCAAACCCTAATTTTATAATGGCAAATGACTCAATGATGAGCCATAGGGTTCGGCCATGTTGTATGGCCGAACCCCATGGAAGGTCATTGGTTATTTTATGGGTTTTTGAAGGATGAAAACCATGGAAGATGGTTTATAAATTTAAAAGGTTTTAAAAGGGTGTAAATGGACTAATGTATGGGAGCCATGGACCATGGGTTCAGCTATGAGGTATGGCCGAACCCCATCAAAGATTATGATCATGGTTATTTTATTTATGAGTGAAAGAGATGAACCATAGGGTTCGGCCATGATGTATGGCCGAACCCCATGGGAAAGGTTATTAATGATATTAAGATGAAGCATGGAAAAAGGACATCATGGGTTCGGCCATGTTGTATGGCCGAACCCCATGAACTGTTTTATGGAAGTTATGATATATGTATGCATGTTTTAATGAATGGATGATTAAATGGAGGATTCAACTATAGACTTATGTTTATGGACCTAAGATTATAAATCATTTAAATGGAGAAGATGAGAAATGAAACATCATAGGTTCGGCCATGGTATGTGGCCGAAACCCATGAACCAATTTTATGGGTTATTTATGGATCTAATATGTCTAAATGAATGAAGGATCAAGTTAAAGAATGGAGGGATCTATTAGGGTTTTTATGTTATGCATGATTAAATAAATGAATGGACATATATTTTGGACTTAAAAATAAGGAGATGGAAATAATGGCAATATTGTAAATATAGGCTAAAATGAAAGATCATGGGTTCGGCCATGGTGTATGGCCGAACCCCATGAATCATGTTAGTGGGTTATTTAATAGCCTAAGCATATTTTAAATGAATGAAATGGACAGCCATAGATAAAGCAATGGCAAGGATATAAAGGGTGAAAGTGATGGATCATGGGCTATGGCTGAACCCCATGACGAATGTTTTATGGACTTAGGTGGCTACCAATGGTAGATGATTAATTGTTAAGTGATTAACTAAGAGGTGATGGAGTAATAGATTAAAAAGGGACCAAATCAAGTGAGTGAGGTTCGGCCATGTTGTATGGCCGAACCCCACTAAGGTTGGTTTATGGATTTCTGTTAAGGGTTTTAACGATTAACTTAGTGATGAATAATTAATAAATCAAGAGAGGCACTAAAACCAAGTGAGTGAGGTTCGGCCATGGTGTATGGCCGAACCCCACAAAGTGTGTTTATGGATTTGTACATTATTGTAAATCAAATGGGACTTTAGTTTGACTTGTTGATATGTAACAAGGTGACGGGACCTCACAAACGGTATACGGTCGTGAACGGTTTTCGGACAAGAACGCAAGGTCAAACTAGTTGTCATTGGTAGGATTCTACCTCTTTGAAACCATGGGTTTGTGTATGACGGTTTTAATCTTATTTTGATGAAGTATGTTGTAAAATGATATGTTTCAAATGTGAATTTTAATGCTATGTTTATAATATAAAATAGCATGTGTTTCATTAGCATCTCATGCATAGCATGGGGTGAAGGATTGGTAACCGTAGGCCACACTCCGACTGGACGTCCGTAAGACCACTGTAGGGGATACCTTGATGTGTATTATCCCATCAAGAGGTAACCGGAGGCCACACTCTGACGGGGCTTCTGTAAGACCACTATGGGGATACCTTGATGAGGAGAATTCCATCAAGAGTATATATTTGATTGTGATGGGTGGGACTCATTGCATAAGACATATGGCATGGCATTGTTTTACATGGTTTTATGATTATGTTACATATATGGATTTTGTACTCACCATGTGTTAGCCTTACTTGGAATTCCTACTGGGCGCGTTGTTCTAACACCCTATTTCTACCATAGTGAATGACACAGGGAATGAAGGAAATGATGATCGAGAACGCAGCCAAGCATAGAAGCTTGGATATGTTTAATGTTATTTTATTTTAAGTTACTCATGGACTTGTAATTTGAGTAGCTAGAATTCGGCATGTAATAACTTAAATAATTTTGTTATGGTTTGAATGGTTTATTTTGGATTATTAATTTAAGGTAATTTGATTAAGTGACGAAGTACTTTGCTATTTAAAATGGAATAGAATTAGTAACTATTATAATCCGCAGTTTATGATTTAATCCGCATGTTTATATTTAATCCGCATGTTTATATTATTATGTGTGAACCGTATCCATGGACTTAGTCCATGCACACATAGGGTTTGCCAGTTAAGGGTCGGACTTTAGAAGTTCGGACTTAGCTCGCGTCGTGACGTCTCGCTCTTGCTCACTCTTCTATTTATAAAAAAAAAATAGACTCTGAATTTTCTGAAAATAAGTGAAAATGGACGGGGCGTTACATGGTCGAATGACAGTACGAGACTGTGATGCGGCCAAAGAGGAGAAGAATAGGAGATCTAAAAAACCAAATCTAGTAGATCCGACGGCAAACCGTGGGAGGAGGAACCGGGTCTGGCAACAACAGCCTGAAGAGAATAGGGGGAATCGGGGAAGGAGAGAATAAAGACCAGATGAGAGAACGACTGGGTTTCGTGTGTTGCTTGGAAAAAAAATTGGTTTGATAAAATTCATGGGAACCCAGTGTCTGGCTCTGTACCATGAAGAGTTCTGGAATTTGGCTATTTTGCCTCTTTATTGATATAAGTATAAAAAGTATTTACAAGCCTCACAAATGAGGAAAAAATCAATCACAACCAAATTACAATCCCTTGAATTGAGGAATAGAATAATTACAGAAACACAGTATTGGAAAGTCAATCAGGTGAGGACTTTCCATTAATACCCTCTCGTTCCAAACTACTCCTGTAGATGGCAAAACTTTTTCTTTCTAGTGTCCCAATGATCAGAAATCTGCTCTGCTTCAACTCAAGGCTGGGTTCTTCATTCAACTCTTCAAAGCTCGATTCTTGGAATAATTCTACAGATTATTGTTCTTGGAAAGATATCACTTGCGATGGATCCACTTGTCACGTGATCGAGCTCGATCTCGGAAGTATTTACAACTACACTAGTTGGATTTCAGGTCAATTGACTCTAGCCTTTTCTGCCTCAGCAGCCTACAGAGGCTTAACCTCTCTTGGAATGACTTCTACGATCATCAAATTCCATCAAGTTTGGGGCATCTAATCAATTTGACCAACCTCGACCTCTCTTTATCTAGATTTGTTGGTCAAGTCGCATTTTAGATATCACGCTTGACTAGGCTCCATTCATTGAATCTCTCCACCTATCAAGTCGGGTCCATAGGCGCAGGGATAGAATATGGAGACCTCAAAATTGTTGATCTCAAAGCTCTAGTCTTCGACTCTGGGGTTGTGGACTGCATGGGAAATTTCCTAGAAATATTTTCTTGCTACCAGACTTACAAACACTAGATATATCAGAAAATCCACTTCTTGCTATTGATTTGCCCGAATTCTCTCAAAACCATCCCTTCAAGAGCTTTTGTTTTACAAGTACCAACCTTTCAGAAAAATTACCAAATTCCTTTAGTAATATGAAGCTCTTGAATTGATTAGTCCTCTCTTATTGCAATTTATTTGGACCAACTCCGCCAGTGACAACAAATCTCACACAACTCGAGTATTTGGACCTGAGTTACAACAATTTGGAAGGACCCATCCTCCATCCTTTGTTGATAATCTCAAACATTTAAAACGTTTAGAAGCTTACTCTTGCAATTTGTCCAGACTGTTGCCCTTGGGGCTTGGAAATCGCACCAAACTCCAGTATTTGAGTCTTAGATCAAACAATTTCAATGGTCCAATTCCCTCTTTGTTCTCCTTCTCATCATTGAGCCATTTGGAGTTTGGAAATGTATCTTTTTCTAAATTGCGGTATGTTTTATTGGAGGACAATGCATTGCATGGGCCAATCCCGAGGTCATTTTTCCAACTTAAAGAGCTCCAATACCTCCAACTTTCTTCCAACAAATTAAGTGGCACTCTAGAGATCCAAATGTTTCAAGACCTCAACCTTTCATTTAATAACTTATCAATCATCAATGCAAAATTGAATTCCAGTTTAAACTTCCCTCAACTTCGAAGTTTACACTTACGTTCATGTACCATCACGAAATTCCTTATTGTCCTAGAAAATCAAAACCATTTGGAAGAGGTAGACCTCTCTAACAACATAATAAGTGGCATAGAAGTCTATACTCTTTGAATCTTTCTCATAACATCCTAGAGAGTCTAGAACATCCATTGCCAAAATTTTCATCTAGTGATTTGCAATATCTAAACCTTCATTCCAACAAGTTGAAAGAGTTACCTCCAAAGATACATGCACCATCCCGCTTTTACTTGGATTACTCTGACAACCAATTCACATCTATCATTCCATCAGATATAAGTTTTATTGACATGATGAGATATTTTTTTTCTCTCAAACAACAATGTTAGTGGCAAAATTCCACAATCAATTTGTAATGCAGTCCAACTTGAAGTCCTTGATCTATCACACAACAATTTTACTAGTAGCATTCCAGAATGCCTAGCCAAAATTACCGACTCCCTCAACATATTAAAGTTGCGTGGAAATTCTCTTCAAGGCACCATGCCTCAGTGTTTCAATAAAAGTTGTAGCTTGAGGACTCTAGATCTTAACAGAAACCAATTTGAAGGATCACTATCGAGGTCGTTGGCCAATTGTACAGAATTGGAAGTTTAGACATTGGACACAATTTGTTTAATGATACCTTGCCCCTTTAGTTAGGAATTTTGCCTCAATTGCGAGTTCTTGTTTTGAAATCAAAAAAAAATTCATGGTCCAATTGTTTCTTATCACAAACACACCTATTGACTAAGGTTACAAATCATAGACCACTCATTCAATGCTTTTACTGTAAATCTTCCATTGAAATTCTTTCAATGCCTAAAGGCCATGATGGGTGAATTTGAATCTCAATCAAACTCTTCCCGTCAAATCCTAAGATATGAATTCAAAAGCTTTCGTGGTTTCTATCAAGATTCAGTGACAATAATAGACAAGGGGATTTAATTGGAATTTTTTAGTGTTAGTGTCTCGTCTTGGCCAAGCCCCTATGTTTGTCAATTCCATGAGAAAAAAAAAAAGCACTTGCTAGAAGTTTGAAGACCCAAGATGATCAAGAGAAAATATCATGCTCCACCATATTGAAGCTCATCGTTATAGCAATCAGAAAACAGGTATTATGACCATAGATGACCTTAGATGGTACCCATACCTTAGAAAGGACTATCCCTAGGCTTAGAAGAACAAATGGTTAAAATCATATGAAGCCTAGTGAGGAAGGTTGACAGTGAATTGGAACCCAACTTGGAAATATGTATTTGGTTTCACTGTCAGCTCGACCAGTCTTATCTCACCGACCCCTCAGTGCAGTCAGGATCGACCCATCCTGGTCAAAGACTAGTTGGCCCAAATGACATTAGGTTCTGGAACATTAAACTGTCATTCTCAGTTTGCCTCTGATCAAGAGTCTCATATGTACCGACCCCTCGATGCAAGGTTGAGACGACCCCTCGTGGTCAACAACTCCTCGATCAAGATCTTGAGTTCTAAAACTCTGAACTCATGTAGACTCTCGAAAAAACAGACTTATAGGCAATCAAAGACCAATCGAGAGTATAAGGACCAACCCCTTGGTAATGGGCGACAGGTCATTCTGGGTTAACAAGTTTCCAAAGTGGAAACTATTGTTAAGCATGTTTTGCACCAGAACGAGCCTCTTGTATGGACCGAACTCTCGGTACCATAAGTGTCTACCCATCGGCGACAACGACATGTCGACAAGAAAAGAATATTACCGTTGGGAGTTCACTTAATGCACAACGGTCGAAATTGTAACGGTAATATTTATAGTCGCCGACCCCTCGGTGCAACCGACCTATCAGTACATTACCATTACTACAACTGGTTGCCTTCGCTATATAAACCAACCTTTATGCAACTAGTTGGTATCCTTCGGAAGGATCTGTTGGACCCTCATCTTCACCAGTGAGCTTAAATAAGGGCTAACAGAAGGATCGCTCTCTCCATCTCGTGCTTACACTAGGGGAATCAAATACAACCAATCAAATGGATTGAATTGTGAGAGAGAGATGAAGGACGGAAACTCATAAACAACCAATCTGAGGATTGAGTTTGAAAGTGAGAATGAGAGGACCATAGCTAGGAAACCTTTGGTAGAACCTGTTTCCTTGACACCCTGAACTGTGATTGCTAAACGACGGCATACATGGGTGGGATCTCGAAGAACCACATATCAAAAGAAAGAGCTTCAAAGGCAAGTGCTTCTTGGTTTTAATTTTCTTTAAAACCTTCATTCCGAAAGTGGATTAAGGGGAGGTATCCCGGAACCACTATAAAAAATTTTGGAGCATTGTCTCCGACACAGAGGTGGGTGGAACTCCTGGCCAAATGGATAGGTGGAATTCCTATTCGACAGTGGTGGGTGAAATTTCCATTAGATTGAGTGAAGTGTAATTCTTACTCCAATTGTGAGGGTGTAAGTCCCCACTTAGTGGATTTTGGGGATAGTTAAAAGTTGAGCGAGTCCTAACAGTGGATGTAGGTTGGCTAACGGAACCACTTTAAATTGGTCTTATGGTGTTTGATCTATGCGTGTTTGTACTTAGTATTTTAAGTATTATTCTTAACACACATCACTTTGCATATTGATTATCTCATTATACACATTGCGCACAAGCATCGATAATCAAACTATATGTAAAGGGTCATAATCTCAGTGTGATTGCTTAATCAAATTATCACACTAACCAAATCTCTTGATAAACATTCCGCTGCACCTTAAATAATTAAGAAATTTGTAAACACCATTAAAAATGTGATTAACCTCTCTTGGAATGACTTCTACGATCATCAAATTCCATCAAGTTTGGGGCATCTAATCAATTTGACCAACCTCGACCTCTTTATCTAGATTTGTTGGTCAAGTCGCATTTTAGATATCACGCTTGACTAGGCTCCATTCATTGAATCTCTCCACCTATCAAGTCGGGTCCATAGGCGCAGGGATAGAATATGGAGACCTCAAAATTGTTGATCTCAAAGCTCTAGTCTTCGACTCTGGGGTTGTGGACTGCATGGGAAATTTCCTAGAAATATTTTCTTGCTACCAGACTTACAAACACTAGATATATCAGAAAATCCACTTCTTGCTATTGATTTGCCCGAATTCTCTCAAAACCATCCCTTCAAGAGCTTTTGTTTTACAAGTACCAACCTTTCAGAAAAATTACCAAATTCCTTTAGTAATATGAAGCTCTTGAATTGATTAGTCCTCTCTTATTGCAATTTATTTGGACCAACTCCGCCAGTGACAACAAATCTCACACAACTCGAGTATTTGGACCTGAGTTACAACAATTTGGAAGGACCCATCCTCCATCCTTTGTTGATAATCTCAAACATTTAAAACGTTTAGAAGCTTACTCTTGCAATTTGTCCAGACTGTTGCCCTTGGGGCTTGGAAATCGCACCAAACTCCAGTATTTGAGTCTTAGATCAAACAATTTCAATGGTCCAATTCCCTCTTTGTTCTCCTTCTCATCATTGAGCCATTTGGAGTTTGGAAATGTATCTTTTTCTAAATTGCGGTATGTTTTATTGGAGGACAATGCATTGCATGGGCCAATCCCGAGGTCATTTTTCCAACTTAAAGAGCTCCAATACCTCCAACTTTCTTCCAACAAATTAAGTGGCACTCTAGAGATCCAAATGTTTCAAGACCTCAACCTTTCATTTAATAACTTATCAATCATCAATGCAAAATTGAATTCCAGTTTAAACTTCCCTCAACTTCGAAGTTTACTTACGTTCATGTACCATCACGAAATTCCTTATTGTCCTAGAAAATCAAAACCATTTGGAAGAGGTAGACCTCTCTAACAACATAATAAGTGGCATAGAAGTCTATACTCTTTGAATCTTTCTCATAACATCCTAGAGAGTCTAGAACATCCATTGCCAAAATTTTCATCTAGTGATTTGCAATATCTAAACCTTCATTCCAACAAGTTGAAAGAGTTACCTCCAAAGATACATGCACCATCCCGCTTTTACTTGGATTACTCTGACAACCAATTCACATCTATCATTCCATCAGATATAAGTTTTATTGACATGATGAGATATTTTTTTTCTCTCAAACAACAATGTTAGTGGCAAAATTCCACAATCAATTTGTAATGCAGTCCAACTTGAAGTCCTTGATCTATCACACAACAATTTTACTAGTAGCATTCCAGAATGCCTAGCCAAAATTACCGACTCCCTCAACATATTAAAGTTGCGTGGAAATTCTCTTCAAGGCACCATGCCTCAGTGTTTCAATAAAAGTTGTAGCTTGAGGACTCTAGATCTTAACAGAAACCAATTTGAAGGATCACTATCGAGGTCGTTGGCCAATTGCACAGAATTGGAAGTTTAGACATTGGACACAATTTGTTTAATGATACCTTGCCCCTTTAGTTAGGAATTTTGCCTCAATTGCGAGTTCTTGTTTTGAAATCAAAAAAAAATTCATGGTCCAATTGTTTCTTATCACAAACACACCTATTGACTAAGGTTACAAATCATAGACCACTCATTCAATGCTTTTACTGTAAATCTTCCATTGAATTCTTTCAATGCCTAAAGGCCATGATGGGTGAATTTGAATCTCAATCAAACTCTTCCCGTCAAATCCTAAGATATGAATTCAAAAGCTTTCGTGGTTTCTATCAAGATTCAGTGACAATAATAGACAAGGGGATTTAATTGGAATTTTTTAGTGTTAGTGTCTCGTCTTGGCCAAGCCCCTATGTTTGTCAATTCCATGAGAAAAAAAAAAAGCACTTGCTAGAAGTTTGAAGACCCAAGATGATCAAGAGAAAATATCATGCTCCACCATATTGAAGCTCATCGTTATAGCAATCAGAAAACAGGTATTATGACCATAGATGACCTTAGATGGTACCCATACCTTAGAAAGGACTATCCCTAGGCTTAGAAGAACAAATGGTTAAAATCATATGAAGCCTAGTGAGGAAGGTTGACAGTGAATTGGAACCCAACTTGGAAATATGTATTTGGTTTCACTGTCAGCTCGACCAGTCTTATCTCACCGACCCCTCAGTGCAGTCAGGATCGACCCATCCTGGTCAAAGACTAGTTGGCCCAAATGACATTAGGTTCTGGAACATTAAACTGTCATTCTCAGTTTGCCTCTGATCAAGAGTCTCATATGTACCGACCCCTCGATGCAAGGTTGAGACGACCCATCGTGGTCAACAACTCCTCGATCAAGATCTTGAGTTCTAAAACTCTGAACTCATGTAGACTCTCGAAAAAACAGACTTATAGGCAATCAAAGACCAATCGAGAGTATAAGGACCAACCCATTGGTAATGGGCGACAGGTCATTCTGGGTTAACAAGTTTCCAAAGTGGAAACTATTGTTAAGCATGTTTTGCACCAGAACGAGCCTCTTGTATGGACCGAACTCTCGGTACCATAAGTGTCTACCCATCGGCGACAACGACATGTCGACAAGAAAAGAATATTACCGTTGGGAGTTCACTTAATGCACAACGGTCGAAATTGTAACGGTAATATTTATAGTCGCCGACCCCTCGGTGCAACCGACCTATCAGTACATTACCATTACTACAACTGGTTGCCTTCGCTATATAAACCAACCTTTATGCAACTAGTTGGTATCCTTCGGAAGGATCTGTTGGACCCTCATCTTCACCAGTGAGCTTAAATAAGGGCTAACAGAAGGATCGCTCTCTCCATCTCGTGCTTACACTAGGGGAATCAAATACAACCAATCAAATGGATTGAATTGTGAGAGAGAGATGAAGGACGGAAACTCATAAACAACCAATCTGAGGATTGAGTTTGAAAGTGAGAATGAGAGACCATAGCTAGGAACCTTTGGTAGAACCTGTTTCCTTGACACCCTGAACTGTGATTGCTAAACGACGGCATACATGGTGGGATCTCGAAGAACCACATATCAAAAGAAAGAGCTTCAAAGGCAAGTGCTTCTTGGTTTTAATTTTCTTTAAAACCTTCTTCCGAAAGTGGATTAAGGGGAGGTATCCCGGAACCACTATAAAAAATTTTGGAGCATTGTCTCCGACACAGAGGTGGGTGGAACTCCTGGCCAAATGGATAGGTGGAATTCCTATTCGACAGTGGTGGGGTGAAATTTCCATTAGATTGAGTGAAGTGTAATTCTTACTCCAATTGTGAGGGTGTAAGTCCCCACTTAGTGGATTTGGGGATAGTTAAAAGTTGAGCGAGTCCTAACAGTGGATGTAGGTTGGCTAACGGAACCACTTTAATTGGTCTTATGGTGTTTGATCTATGCGTGTTTGTACTTAGTATTTAAGTATTATTCTTAACACACATCACTTTGCATATTGATTATCTCATTATACACATTGCGCACAAGCATCGATAATCAAACTATATGTAAAGGGTCATAATCTCAGTGTGATTGCTTAATCAAATTATCACACTAACCAAATCTCTTGATAAACATTCCGCTGCACCTTAAATAATTAAGAAATTTGTAAACACCATTAAAAATGTGATTGACCTATTCACCACACCCCCCCCCCCCCCCCCCCCCCCCTCCCTCCCTCTAGGGTCAATATGATGTTCTAGCGCATGGAAAATGAGAACTTTCAATTGACATCAAAGTAAGGTGCTCTTGAGAAAGGATCTAACCATCCGAGTTGATCCGTGCTAGAACAATGGCTATAAGAGAAAGTCATGATATTTCCAAAACTCCGTTTTTGATGAAAAATGGAGTGAAGAACTATAAAATGTTTTCATCATAAAAACAAAATTGGAAATTAATGAATAGGAAATGGTTTGTGCTTATGGAAGGGGTAATGGATAAACCTTCAACTTCCGTGACCACTCAGCCCAAAGACCAAAATTGTTTGGACTTGTGATGAATTAGCTATGCACGTAAACCAGATATATGTAGCATTCATCAGTGTTGTTTCATGATATGCTGTTAAAATATTTAAAAGACATGAACAGTAAAAGAGGCTGAAAGAATCCATTGAAAGATCACCTCTTTTAGCCCAATGGATAACATCACCTATCAATAAATATGTATGCTGAAAATTATAGGTGATTGATTAAATTCATCAATTGAAAAAGTCCAAGCAATATCCTCTAAGAGAAGAAGATGATGGAATAAAGGAATTTAATGAAGGTAGTATCCTCCAAGTGTCCTAGAAAGCCATGTACCTAGATGTTTAGAGACCAACATCATGGTACAAAATCTGGAATGTGGAATCATAGGATCAAATAGGAAAGAACCCATGGCTGAAACCAGATTTGACAAAAGACCATCACGAAATTGTGAACTTAGATTCCAAGTCTCACAATGTTAGATTCAACTGTGTAAAGGGATACCACTGTTGGTACCACATTTGAAACATATTTTGGAATCATCATATATCTTGTCTTTAATCCATGCTCTTGTTTGATTGTTGAATTAATCTTATACAAGATACTTGTCTATATATGTTGGTGTGTACTCTTGTATTAGAATATACCTATCTTATTTCATTTATATGCCATGTGATTTGTGCATCTTTAGGAAATGAATGTAGTGTGTGCATTACCTCATGTATAGGGTTTGTATGTGATTAAAACTAGTTTATTACACATACACAGTGTCGTTTCATTCCAATTTCCTAAACTTGTGAATCATATATGGAATGAAACATGCTCTATGCCCTTAAAAGGATTTTTAAAGTTGGTGTGACCTACCAAAGTAAGGACCGGATAATCCATTTAAATACCTACTCTTTTCAAGAACTTAAAATTGTCTTGAAAGAATGGTAAAGTTGTTCGTCATGTTCTAGGTAATAACTTGATAACAGGCATAAGAGTTGTGTGAGAAGGATCATACTTTATTCTTGTATGCTTGATCAGTACTCAAAACAGGAAATGAATATATGACTAGTGTGCTTTGAGTTTCATTCCAATATACATTAATTTATACATTATGATTTATGTGGAATGGATTATATTCATATATGTCTTGCCTTGCTAAGACCTGGAAATGCTGCATATCATGACATTACATACTTGGGTAATATACTTAGATTGGTGAATTAAATGTGTCCAAGAATGTTGGATTGTTTTGGATTCAGGAAAAGAGATCTGAAATCCATGGTTTGTGCCTATCTTCAGAAGGATGAACTGAATCTTCAAATGGCATAGATGAGGTGTGAATGTATGTATCATCACTGGCATTAAAAGACGTATAAGTAAAGCTTGATGAACTATGAACATCACAAATAATCACACACACACACATACCCACTCTTCCTTCATTGTAAAACCCAGGTCAAAGGATAGACTAGTCGGAGGTATAGACAAGTCGGTACTGTGGGAATTCAGAACACTGTCTGAAAGGGGGAAAAATCGTAAAGGGAGACAGGTTGGTATATATATCGACACAGACAGGTCGTTGGTCACGACCGATCGGTATATCAGAAAGAGTAAGTTGAAAAGGTCTCTTTCTGCGAAAACGATAGATCAGTTTAAATCATCGTTCCTTTTCCCACTGAGCTCTGGCGATTTCTCTTTCCCCTCTCATGCCCTAGACCAGCCATTAGAACCTTCCGGAGCAAAATGTCGCCTGAAAGCCTTAGGGTTTTTGCTTCGTCACTTCCAGAAGCAAGGGTGTCACGATGTTTGTGAGATTTAGTGATCGAAAAGGCCTTGGTCAGCTCTTCCTCTGCAACCATGCCAAAAAAAGAGAGAACTAAATCTCAGTCTTCGACCACCTGAAAAATCCCTGAGTCCAGACCCTATTTCCTCAGGAGATCACGTAGGTTCACACGGGATGTTCCCGAATCTAGCATTGCCGGCTCTGCTCAGAAGAGTACCCCTCGCAGAAAGACCCTTGCCTCAAAAACTGTACCAAACCATAGAGCTAAAGAAGAAGTGATAATAATCGAGGATCCCGAAAAGGAAACAGAACGTATGTCTGAGGTATATTTGAGAGAGTTTCAATCTCCTCGACAAAGGAATATCACTCTTGATAAAAGAGTCTCCTCGCTTGAAAGGAGGATGGATGATCTTGAAGAATGGATACACGAGATCAAGGTGGTTGTCGAGAAACTCCACGGAAAGGAGATTGTTCGTAAATTTTATTAAACATCTTCCTTAGATGAATCTGCTTAGAATAGTTTTTTCCCCCCTCCCCTCTAAACCATATGTAATGAACATACTAATCAACGAAATGATGTGGTTATTTTAGTATGTGCGCTGATTTGATGCATTTTGCCATCTATCTCATGTTTATTGTTTACATGGATTTTGTAAAATAGACTAACATGCAAACTGTTAGGGAGATAGAGATCTAGCTGTGAAATTGTACATACTTTGGAGAATGGAGGAGCACAAAATATGTGCTAATTAACATCTGTCACTAGCAATGACAGCTTAAGGAGGAAGATGATATAAGCTTGCCAGAAAGGTTGGAGAGAAATAAACTCAGAGGCAGCTAAGTTTATGGGGGAATTGGGTCAAGAAAGCTGAGGGAGACAGCTTGGAGAATGGGGGAGAAGACTCTAAGAATGCTAGAACAATTGTTCCACTCATGGATGATATCAGCAATGCTGAAATCTTAGTTTGTGCAGGGACAAACTAATGTTGATACACGAGAAGTGTACATTAAACCATAAGGAAAAACCATGAGTTAGAGCAAAATCTAGTCGAGCCGAAGAAGCATGGGGGAGTGCTTAAATCTTGATGTCTACCTACTAATCTTTGTCAATTGAAATGAAAAAATGGGGGAGAAATTAGTAGAAGCCAGAAGACATCAAAGGCAATGGACATAGGAAGAATGTCTATACTTGGAGTTTGGGAGATCAAAGTTAAAGAAGATTGGAGGAGAAATCTTTTTAACACTGATAGCTTGGATAAGCTATGGGTAGTGTTAGTCACTAAGAAATCAAGGAGTATGAGGGAGCTTGATTACAAATCTTATTTAGTCCATGAATGAATATCTATATTTTGGGACTAACCCCTCTAATAATTTTCTAGTGTTGCTTGCTTATATACTTGAACAGGAAAATGAAACGAATCAAGCTGAACAAGAATATACCCGAAGTCCATATTCTTGTTTTCCAATTGAATATGTACATGTAATCAATGTAATATTTTTTGTATTCAAATGTGTTGTAATAAGGGTGGGTTTGTAAATGGGTTAGCTTCTAGGGATTGTCATGAAATTGACAAAGAGAGAGATTGTTAGTGCCTCGTCTTAGCCAAACCCCTATGTTTGTCAATTCCATGACTCAGAAAGAAGCACTTGCTGGAAGCTTGAAGACCTAAAATGATCAAGAGAAAACATCATGCTCCACCGGATTAAAGCTCATCGTTTTGGTAATCACAAAACAGGTATTATGACCATAGATGACTTTAAGTGCTACCCACACCTTAGAGAGGACTATCCCTAGGCTTAGAACAAATGGTTAAAATCATATGAACCCTAGTGAAGAAGGTTGACAGTGAATTGAAACCCAACTTGGAAATATGTATTTGGTTTTACTATCAGCTCGACCAGTCTTATCTCATCGACCCCTCAGTGCAGTCAGGATCGACCCATCGTGGTTAAAGACTAGTCAGCCCGAATGACATTAAGTTCTAGAACATTAAACTGTCATTTTCGGTTTGCCTCTAATCGAGAGTCTCGTATGCATCGATCCCTCGGTGAAAGGCTGAAATGACCCCTCGTGGTCAACGACTCCTCGATCAAGATCTTGAATTCTAAAACTCTTAACTCATGTGGACTCTCAAAAAAACAGACTTTTAGGCAATCAAAGACCAATCGAGAGTACCAGGACCAACCCCTTGGTAATGGGAGATAGGTCATTCTGGGTTAACAGGTTTACAAAGTGAAAACTACTGTCAAGCATGTTTTGCACCAGAATGAGCCTCTCGTTTGGACCGACCTCTAAATACTATAAGTGTCGACCCATCGGCGACAACGACATATCGACCGGAAAAGAATATTACCGTTGGGAGTTCACTTAATGCACAACGGTCGGAATTGTAAAGGTAACATTTTTAGTCGCCAACCCTTTGGTGCAATCGACCTATCAGTACATTACTGTTACTACAACTGGTTGTCTTAGCTATATAAACTAACCTTTATGCAACCAGTTGGTATCCTTTGGACGGATCAGTTGGACCCCCATCTTCACCAGTGATGTTAAACAAGGGCCAACAGAAGGATCACTTTCTCTCTCTCGAGTCATTGATCTCTCACAAAATAAGCTTTCAGGTGAAATTCCTTCGCAATTGGTCAAGCTCACTTTCTTGAAGTATTAAACCTGTCAAAGGACAACCTTATAGGGAGAATACCGCAGGGCAAACAATTCCTCACATTTTGCAATGATTCTTTCTCCAATAACATGAGATTATGTGGATCCTCCTGTCAAAAGAATGTGAAGAGGTGCCAACCCCACCTGATAGCAATAGTGCACAAGAATTGGAAAATTCTGATTGGAGATTTATGTGGATAGGATTTGGCTTTGGATATGTAATATGGTTGGGAATGGTTTTCTGGACTCAATCTTTTAGAAAGAAGGTAGCGAACGATACATTGAATCCATCGATCCAATGTTTCTAATGTTTTCTCCATCATACTAAGCTATTGTAGAGTGATAAGAACCACAATCTATTGATGAATGAAAAAGCACTCAAATAAGCATTTTAGATTTTGCATCATGTTGTGAGTTTGATCTCTTAAATACAAGTCTTCTTTTCATATAAAGTTATTGTATTTCTCTAATAAAGATTGTTGAAATTTGCTTAGATAAATATTTCAATCATGTTGTTGCTTAATGGTCATGTAGTTATCCAACTATTGCATATACTACAAATCTATTATAATATATGTGAAAGGCGATTGTGATGAGAGGGTGTCCTGTGTCAAATATGATGCTACCATGTGACATAGCCCCACTTTTACCAAATTGAGGCACATGAAAAAATAAATAAGGTCATGTAAGAATAAATTGATTTAAAGAATATTTAACTCAATTTGAATAAAATAATCATGAATGGGCCCTTAGATAAAAATAATGATCTTTATCTTTGTTTAATCATTATTATCATTGGCCAATATTCCATTTATCTTGACTCAATTTTACAAATTATTTTTCTCCAATTGACCCTATTGTAATTTATACCCAATCTTTATTTTATATATAATTGAAAAGGCCAATCATCCTAACACGGATAAAATTTGTTAGGAGACCTGGGACGGAGTGAAATTCCTATTTTACCCCTATTGGTATATCACTCATCAAGTACCGGTGTACTAACAACACGCCGCTCTGCATGTATATGTTCTTCATTTCGGTACACCACTACTTATGAGCGATACATCGGTATGAGTAAAATAGAAATTTCATTCGATCCCGTGTTTCCTAATAAATTTTGCTTGTATTAAGATGGACATCCAATTGAAAACCTGTGTTAAGATGGACTTCCAATTGAAAACTTATAACCATAGGAAATTATCTAGTTAGACACGTTCATTCATCTTTATGTAGACCACTTGAAATAATTCACCGTTTTAATGTCACTTATAAGTTATCGTGTCAATACAAATTTGATAATAATGATAATAATAATGAGATGATAAAACAAATGTTGTCTTTCCTATAAGATTTGTAAGTTTTGTCTATAGCTCGAGTTCATAATTGTTCATTGTTATCTATTTACTTATATATTCATATGAGACATATTTACATAGTTCGGGTTGGACTTTGTTAAAAAAAAAAAAAAAGCCCAAGCCCATTTGTATCTATAAAAGCCTGAGTCCTTCCAAAGTTTGTTGTGCTTCTGAACTCAAAGTTTGAGCCCACCATTCAAAGTCTATTTATTTTGCATCTAACAACATTATTTATTCTTTTAAAACAACTATTTTGTAAATTAAAAATCTAACTATACTGATTGAAAGTATAATTAAATATCTATAATTATTTTGTAAATTTTAGTCCCAAAAATCAATTTCTAGCCACTTGATCTTGATAGTCAAAGTTGACTAATGTCCTTGAAAGATGACACCTAGTGATTTTTGACTTTAAGATCGAGTGGTTAGAAATTTATTTTTAAGATGAAATTTTAACATATTTTTGTTTTCAAGTATTCTTTCATTATATGATTAGATTTTTAATTTATAAAACAAAAAATTTATTAAAAAATAAATGGGCCTAAAGGCCCGACTAGCCTCGATGAACGTTAATTAAAAGTCCGAGCCCCACCCATCGAACAATTTTTTTTTGTCCAACCCCATTCATTAAGGTCAGATTCAAACCGGGCTCTAACTAATGTCATTTATCATTATCATTATCAAGATTATGTAATCTATGTATCTATAGTTGGTATTCATATTCGAAGTTGGCAGTTTCTTTCTACAAATTAAATGCCTTATCTAATGCTTCCATATTTACAATTTCTTTTGCTAGCGATTGTATATGAGGGATTAATAAAATTTGTACTGTGTTAATTTAATGATAGTTGTATCAAATAAATGAAAGAAGGTTCATATGATTATAATCAAAAGTAAACGTTGTTAAATTAAAAAATACATATGATTATACGTGGATATAATATTTTGGATACTTTCCCCACTAAAACTAAAGCATTATTACTCACATATGAGTGTGACATATAATCATGCACATTTTAAAATGCATTTTGATCAAATCGATCAAGCTAAATTTTAAAGACTACCACGCTTAAAAGTTTAAATAATTAAAATTGACCAAATTTTAAAAATATAAAAATGTGAGTTAATTAATTTAATCAAAGTAATTTTCGTAGACTAAATATTTCCACTTGGACTGTTATCATTCCTTCAATAACCTTAACCATCACTTATTTATTAGATGAGTTAATGCCCCCCTAGTGTCTAACAAAACTTAAATGACTACCTACCCAACTCATTAATTAAATAGCAGGGATAACCTAATAACAACCAATCACGTCTCAATTATTAAAGTGTTAATGCAACTTGCCTCAAGTCATTTATTGAACAATATTCTTTTTTCGGGTAGTGGTTAAAAAAAGGTTAAAAAAAATAGATTAGAAAGTAAATTTCTAGGAAATAATATTTAAAAAAATTTCACCATAATCTATGTTCTTATTAAATCTATTTTTCCAAAAAAACCAACAAATGTGTCCTAATCCAATAACTATTAATCGTGTCTCATTTATTAAACTTTTGCAGTGATATTGGTTAGAATGCTGTCACATTTTGTCCCAAAATAAAAAAGGAATTCATGGATACGTTTGTGAATAAAGCCACATCTAAACATTTATGAGTTATATGATAAATTAAATTAAAGCGATATACAACATCTCTTACTACATAATTATAATTAATGGAGTTGATATCACTCACATTCTACATATATTATTTTTAAATGATCGTATTCATTACATAGGCAAATTGTACGAAGTGAAGATGGTCTTAACATTTTTAAAATAGAACATTTCACATTTTTGTGTACATCAATTTTACTGTATGGGTAAAAAGTTTTTTTTTTTTATCTTTTGTTACACACTAAGAGTAAATCGATTTGACTATCCAATAGATTCTTCCACAAAGGTGCTTGCATATGACTAATGACTTGACAAATATACCTCACAAATATTTCCAAATTTTATTTTTAACTTTATGTGAAAATCAATAGGACAGTGCTACTGAGGATCTGACTGAATTTTAAGTAGGGCAAAATTAAGAATTGCCTCAAAAAGTATGAATACTAAGTTATAAAATCTCTAAAGATAGGAAATCAAATTTACTATTAGGATGATATTATAGGATCATTTCTTTTTCTTTCCTTTTTTTAAAAGAGAGAGAGAGATAGAATGATAATACCAAATAATTGTTATGACATTAAACATTTTCCATCAATGGGCTTGGTACCATGATAAGGACAAAAAATTTAGTCCATATTTGTGTTTCTTTATATTTTAAAAAATGTCAATATTTTGGTAAGAACTGAAAATTTTGACAAATATTTTGAATATCAGCCCAAATGTTTCTGAACAGCCAACATAGATGGGTCGCGTGCCTAACACTTCCCTGGAATTTCCAACTAAATGAGGCCCAGTAGTATTCTAGTAATGAGTTGGGTCAAGGCCTTATTGTCAACCAATGGACTGTGGCTGGATAAATGTTGTTTACTGTAAATTCCCAACAACTAACTGACTGGGCTGGAACAAGCCCTGCAGCTTAGCTTGCTCGACATGAATCAAACATTTGATGTTAGGACTTAGGAAGGACAGGACATAAAACTTGGATATGCTATGGGCCTTTGACATTTAGCCTAAGCTTAAAATATTTGGGCTTCTCAACGTATTAGACATTTTCGTATTATTGGGTTTAGGTTCCAAGGCCCCGTTCTTTTGTTCGTTGGTCATTTTTTCTTTTTTTAAACAGTTTAAAATGGATTATCATTAAGAATAAAAAGTACAACAAACTACAAAAGGATGAGGTGGCCTAAGAGAATTAGACACAACAAACTACAAAAGGATGAGGTGGCCTAAGAGAATTAGACCCACGACCCCCCCTCCCCCCCCCCAAAGCAAAGATAAACAAAGAAGAAGAAAGAAATAAAATAACAACATAGTAAAGTAAGAAATCCGCTAGCTGCCCGGGACAAAGAATGTGCTGCAAATAGTCCCATCTGTCCCTTTGTTGAAAGGAAATTTGTCACCCCATTTGCTGACCTACTAATTTGAGAGAAAGATACATCCAAACCCTCTAATAACTCATTAATCTCCCTAACTAAGGTAATTAGTCTTCAAGGGGGGCACTTTAGACTTTTGGCCCATTTGATAGCATTAGAAGAGTCACTTTCAATAATTAATCTTTCCCCCCTTAAAGACACCCCTAGGGACAAGGCCCTCCTAATACTAAGAAGTTCCACCTCATTTGACTCCTTGATCCCAACAGACTCCGAGAAAACAATTCAAGTAAAACCCAGATGATTCCTTAGGGCTCCCCCAATTCCAGCCGGCCCAGCTTTACCTTTGGATGCCCCATCCACATTGAACTTCCACGATCCAACTGGGGGAGAGGCCCACCCAACCGTAGGTTTGCCCCTCTTGAGTGGGGGACCCAGACATCCATCCAACGACAGACACAAATCCTCGGCTTTGAAATCCTTGAATTCTTTGTTAGCACAAAGCCACGAGCTTAATCTCCATTTGGCAGTTTCAAAAAGTTCGCCGAATTCCAACTTACTTCCCTCAAACACTCTAGAGTTCCTCTCTCTCCAGATGGTTCACAAAACCGCAGCTGGAATAGTGCTCCACACATGCTTCTTTCTATATTGCAGGCGAACCAAAGGCCAGGATTCCAAGAACTCCACCCATGATCCGGGGCTGACCCAAGAAACTCCCAACAAGTTTACAAAGCTGCACCATAAACTCCAAGCCATTGGGCGTAGTACGAAAATGTGGTCTAAAGATTCTTCAGCCAATTGTCCAAAAGGGCAAGACGAATCTCCATCAAAACCTAACATCCCTCTGTGACTAAGTTCCACTCTGGTCAGAATCCTACCCTTTGCGCCACACCAAGTGAACATCTGAGCTCTAGGTGGGGCTAGGCTTTTCCAAATAATAGCCTGAGATGCTAAGTAGCCCTCCAAACATTGAGTAGCAAGGTCAGACAGAGATTTTATTGAGAAAACCCCCGAAGAATTGGGTCATTTGATTTTTAGTTGTGACATAGAAGGATTGGGTCTCACAAGTTGGTCTAGCCTCGTCTAATTGAAATCATATAACAGTAAAACATGATCTGGGTCCAAAAGTTGAGGATTTTGCTTTAAATTTTGGTGCCCATTCAGACACTCGGAAAATCTGTTACTAGACACCCGTTTTCAAATTTTCGGATGAAATTACCATTTTGCCCTCCCTCATTTTATCATTTGAATGATTTTTCAGTTCATTCGAATGATCCTTCGAAGGAATGGTTGCTTATGCTACAGTAATGCTGTATTATTTAAATAATAAAATCTCTTTTAAAATTTTAAAGTTTTTTTTTAAGTATTATGTATGTCCAAAATTTGTCAAATTGAATATTCGGACTAATTACGATATCCTGATAAAAATACTTTAACAATTTAAGGTCTTTTGACACTCCCAAATGCTTAAAACACAGTGTTTTACAAATAAGGGTATCCCTCGGCTGTGCCGAAAATACATTTGGGAGTGTCAATTTGAAAATTGAAAACGGGTGTTTAGTAACCAATTTTCCGGGTGTTTGAATGGGGCACCTAAATTTTTAGTTCTAAATAAAATATGAACCTTTCAAATATATGCAATTCGAAGTAAAAAACTGATATATGATGATTGAGAAATGAGTAACTCAACAATCCACATCCAAAATTATTATAAGCAAAATGAAAAAGAAAAAGATAAATAAATAAACCAATGCAGGGAAATAAAGTGAATTTAATATACATTGTTAATATCGAAAAGAAATGAATACTAACTGGCATGAGTTTTAAAATTATCTTTAATAATGGATAGTGATTTTTGTACCACATTTTTTTTTTCTCATGGTACACCACCATTAAAGGAAAAATTCAATTTTATCTTTACTTTTAAATTTTGCTTTTAAATGTGGTACACTATAAAAAAAAATAGTGGTGCATAAATCACTACCCTTAATAATTTAAAACATATTTTTTTAAATTATCTTTTTTATCTTTAGTAATTACTGGTCAAAACACGTCTAAATTAAAGGAAAATTGATGTGTACAAAATTTTACTTTAACTCACAAGCGCACGAATCTATTGAGGTATAGAGATGCGAGAACGAGGTCGAACCCACAGGAACTTGTGTAAAAAAATCGGAAAAACTAATGAAAAATCATTAATTAAATCTTAATCTAGTTAAACAAAAGAGTGATGAATAGTTGGTGATAATAATCAAATTATACTTAGACTTGCAAAATGTAAATGAAATAAATAAATATAAGACTTAAACAACATAAATAAAAGCAGAATTTAATCGGTCGAGAGAAATTACTAAGGTTTCGGATTCCACCATCATTAAATCTATAATTTTCTAATTATCTATTTATTAATTCCCACTTTTAGAGTAACAATCTAGAACTCAATCTACTGTTTTCTCAAATTTTGATCATGTAATCTCATAAATATAATTTTCAAATGTAGATTTTCTTTCACTTAAATGTATAAAATTCTAAGCATATAATGTATCCAGTTTTAATTTAAAATCAAAGAAATAATTCTAATTATCCAATGTATCTAAATAAAGGAAAGTAATTTGTGCACCCCTGAATTTACCCATGGTGCACTCCCTCCTAACTGAATTTTCAATTATGCCCCAAGTTATATTTTGACTTTACTCTTGCTAGCTCCTTCCCGTCAAAGACTTTTTCTCCTTCCCGCATACCTGCAGGTTTTACTTTGGACAGCATCTTCCTCTTCGTCCAATCATACTTAGCCATTTCTCTTGAGAAACTCTAGGAGTCTCTCTCTCTTCTCTCTAGAAAATCCAACTGCAAACTCTTCCGTTTCTTCTTCATCTGACCGATCATCTCTCTTCATCCGATCAATTGATGCAGCATATAAAATCAGGTTTATGGGTTTAGATAATGTCTGATCAAATCCGGTTCAATAGGAAAAAATAAATGGGATTTAATTGGCCTTTGAATGGTTAAAAAGTGGTAAGATGGATGAAATTAGGACACTGGGTATGGCTTGGCATTAAACGATGGTGTGAAGGTTAGTATAAAAAATGGAATGGTTGCTTAATGTTCGGTCAAAGGTGAAAGTGGGATGACTAAAGGTTGGTAGGAAATAAAGGTAAAGATGAGTTTATTAAATGGGTTTAGTGCTGAAATAAGGAAAGGGGAGTAAATAGGATTGGTCTCAGGCCTGGAAACAGCGAGGTGGATGTGGGACAGCGATGACTGGGTGATGGTTGAGAGAAGAGATAGTGAAGAAGAAGGCGAGCAGTGGCGAGGAGTGGCAAGGTCACTGCTTGGGCAGATGGCCAGAGGAAATGCAGGTCTGTATGGAATGGCGATGGAGAAGGGGGTGTGGCTGCAGGGGTCTGGAAGGGAAGCTGCCACGGCGAATCTGCAGCAGGCGTGGGGGTGGCAACAACAGTGAGTGCTGGCTGGCCCAGGCGGAAATCAAGTATTCTCACAGTGAATGAAGAAGGCGGTACAAACGCCAGAGGGGTTGACGATTGATGTCCGCAGTCGGAGGATTCGGGGGGAAAAAGAAGAGCAGTGCAATCACTGTCGACGAGGAAGAGAAGAGAGAGAACGAGAAAGCCGGAATCGAGTGGAGAAGAAGATCTACATGGAAATGAGAGAGGAGGGAGGGACTCCTACCGTTTCTTGCGAGGAATGCCCGCATATGAATGGGGAATAAGAAGATGCAGACGCATGTGGGAAGGAGGAAGAAGACCGTAAAACGGACGCGCAGTAAAAGGAAAACAGAACGCGGAGGGAAAAGGAAGTAAAACGGGAGGGGGCATAAATGGAAATTCACTTAGGAGGAGTGCACCGTGGGTAAACTTGGCGGTGACAATCACTTCCCTAAATAAATTGAAAAACAATAAATCAAAGAAAATTATATTTAATATTTGAATTACCAAGCCTTGATTAATCAAATATAATTATTAACAACAAAAAATATATGATATTAATGGTGGAAATAATTTATATTTGATAATCAATTTAAGCCAAAATCATAAACATTAAACACATATTGATGGGAATTAATAAACACATAATTGAAAATTATTTCATTAACTAGACTTCATCTTCAATCTTAGGACAAAAATTAAAAGGACATGATAATAAAATTAAAGCAAAAGAAAAATAGAGAAATAGAACCCAGTCTGATGAAGCCAAACTTCCTTCTTTACTTCCACTTTACTTAGCCTTCTCCAATGTTTTTGTCAAGAGTCCTCAAACCCCTTTGCATAGGTTTTTGAGTTTACATAAACCAAGAAATAAAATAAAATATTAACTAAAATTTGGCCAAGAAATGGCCACGTCCATCCCTCGTTCAAAAGCCATTATCATCCCATTTGTGCATGGGTGAGAACTGCCGGCAGCTGTTTGTATTTCCTGTTTGTATTTCCAATGCATATCTTGAGTTGGTGGAAAATAATCACACCTTTACATGTCATGCTTGATGAGTTGCATACCCATCTTCCTAGCAACTTCACATTTATGATGGCCCACTCAGCTACTTGTATGTTGGTAAAAAAATCTAGCTTCATTCGGCTGATGCAATCCTTGGACTCTTTTTGCTCAAACAACTATTGCAAGCTGGTGATTCATCTTATTGGTGTTTCTTCTAGATTAATTACAAAATGCACTACACCAACCTAAAAACACAAAAATACACAAATTAGAAAAATTAAATAATATTAGGTAGCTAGAATAATAATTTTAAGACTAACATATGTCACATTTATGTATTAGCAAAAATCAGCTTTCAAATGCATAATTGTCAGAAGAAAATGGCGCACTTTTACTTATAAAGGACAGTTACATTGGAAAGAGCTGAATTTAAACATAACCAGGAAAATCACTTTAATTATATCATTGAAGTTATAAATATGAATACTAAAAAATTTTTACTAAAAACTATAGAGCTTAAAAATTATTTGAAGTAATCCATACTAAAATAGTCCTTAAAAACAGTTCTAGATTAATTCCTTAAAATGTTTTTAGAGGTCATGCTCATCATAGTAGATCTTTCAATGTAGGTTGTCTCCATTAAGTAATAAAACTAAGTGAGCCTTATATAAGAATGCATAGCAGAGGTGCAAAATTCGGTTTCACTCTCCTCTTTTGTTTTTTTTTTTTAAATATCGGTATTTTTTTATTATTATTTTTATCTAAATTAAAAAATAAATAAATAACCCAAAAGAAAGTTAGTTTTTTTTTTAAAATAAAATAAAATTGAAAACGTAAATTTCGGCAGATGCGATCGATATTCAAAATATCGGCCGATATTGGTCCGATATCGACTTGGGCCCACCACCGTTTTGATTTTTTTTTTTGAAAAAAAGGACCGATATTAATCATATTGGACTGATATATGTCGCCGATATATCTGCCATATCGGCCGAGAAATAGTGTGTACGGCCGATACATATTGTATCGGCCGATATAATACATTGCTTAAAACCGATATATATCAGTCGATATGTTTCGTATCGTCCGATATCTCTACTCCTGATGCATAGAACAATACAGTATGCTACTATGCACAAACTAACATTTCATTTACGAGAATAAGAACGGATATGAGAAGCTAAGAATCAAGTTCAATAATTTCTGTATTAAAAAGCTTTAAATTATTTTTATCATAAATGCTAACCTTAAATAAATAAAATATATTATTTTATAATGATGGTGAACTATGTAATGATCCGTGCCTTAAGCAAAAATGTATATACTGTGTTAGAGAGAGAAATATTTTAAGATCATCGTCCAACATATGTTTCTATTGTTGGTCATTGGCAATAATTCTTCTTCATTTTTGAAGAAAAAATAGTAGCATAAATTAATGGCCGTCAAAATCATGTATCCCAAGAAGATGATTTAAATAAACATTTAGTTGTTTATATAATACAATATGGAGAGCTCTCTCTCATTTCTTCCTCTTGTTCTTTTATCATTTCTATCTTTTCTTATGACTTATTCCCTCCTACCATTCTAAATAGGGATTCAAGGTGAATAGATATCAACAAAACTTGATTTTATAATTTAATCTTTAGTCGTGACAATCATGTAAATGTGAATAGGCAAGACTTGATTTTATCAGAGTCAAATTTTCTGTTCAACATGATTTTCATCCAATAAAACTATTATATATCTTTTTGTAATTCCTTTACCTATTTTCATAGAAGCATTTTATTTCTTTTGCTTAAAATATGAATTTGAAGAGAACAGACAACTACTTGCATGATGACTGAAAATAACCAATTACAAAGCTATAAAATGAAAGTAGGGATACTACGTAGCATATGTTATTACTATTTCTTGTATGGTGATTTTTATTTGGGATTTGTTTAATATGTATGTTGGAATATCTTTAGAGTATTAGAATTAATATGTGATTAAGATTTTATGTTTGTGTTAATCTCTTATAAAGAGATAAGATTGATTTAGAATTAGACTTTGAGTTTGAATCACATAACTTTTAGGTCGGCTAGAAGTTATATATCCGTTCTTTACTTTTCTATATAATATCAGAACAAAATTTTATTGAGTGATCCTTTTCTATACACATCTCTTCTCTCCCTCTGTCAAACTTCTCCTTAGGCAGAGGGAGAGGGGGGAGATCTTTAGCTTCAGTTTAGGTTCGATTGACCCAGTTAGTCTCGTACAACCTCTTCATCTGCTAGAACTCGAAACAAATCTGGATCTGAGCAGAGGTTGTTGCCTGGTCCTCTTCACTTCTTTCACTGCAAAATTTTGGGTGAAATCGTCGCCCTAAGATCAGATCTGAGTTGTTGCTGCTCATATCTCAAGATTTGCTTGCTACTGATCAAAGGCCATCTTCGTTGTTGATTCTGCTACTTCTGCTGCTGCTTCCGTATATCTGATTTTTCAACTACTCGCCGGTTCACCATATCAAGGGCCTTTGCCCAATCACTGCAACAACGTACTCTCGTCCGTGCCGCGCTTTTGTTACTGCCTCTCATCAACAGCCAAATCACAGATCCGATCTGATAAATGGGTCATGTTGGTTCTTCTGTCCTTTGAATCCTTGTTATTTCTAGAGTTTCTAATGGGTCCTGTTAGAGGATTCAAGTGGAAGAGGAAGGTGGAGAAGAAGATTTATGGACAGAGGCAGATTAAAGGGCCTTTATCTTCGTTCAATGGCTTAGACAAGTTTGAGTATGTATTCAGGTTTGAAAAACAAAAACAAAAAAATGGACATTCAACTACATCTGTTCGCTTGTGAATGATGATCCTTGTGTTTCTGGAGCTCAGAATACCATAGTCACAGCAAGGGCTGGAAAGGATTTAGTTTCAAGTCTTGTCTCGGGATTGCTTACTATTGGCCCACGATTTGGAGGGGCCGTTGATGATGATGTTCGATATTCTAAGGATGCTCTACAATGAAAATGATAACAAAGAGAAGGACGCCTGGACTTTTTGAGTGGTCAAAATTTAGACTTAGTATTTTGTTGTTTCTTCTCGACACGATCTGCGAGATTTATGCCAAGTAAAAAAGGAAAAGCTAAAAAAAGGATGCAAATTGCCATTTTTCTCCTACTTTATTGAAGCTAAAGAAGGAGATGCAAATTGTCCTTCTCAGCCTTCTGTTTGTTGGCCTTCATGACTACAACCATTGTTTGCTGGCCTTTATGACTTCATGCCTTTTATTTGCTGGCCTTTCCGATCTGATTGATCGATATGATGGCTTCAGCCTTGTTTTGGCATTTATTATGCCCTTATTTTAGGTGTTCGCCGCCTATAATTTTGCAGGTAATTAGTACGTTGTCACTTTAACAACTTTTGCAGCCAATCAGTTTCCTGCTTCAACAAATATTTGTGACGAGTCGGTGTGTCACTGTTACAGTTCATCTATCGTTTTTTCTCATTCTAAGCTTCGCGTTCATTCACGCTTTAACTTGCGGGGGCGTGTTGGAATATATTTAGAGTATTAGAAATAATATGTGATTAAGATTTTATGCTTGTGTTAATCTCTTATAAAGAGATAAGATTGATTTGGAATTAGACTTTGAGTTTGAGTTACATAGCCCTAGAGTCGGCTAGAGGCTATCTATATTGATGTAATACACCTTGAATACAATATAGTTTTTTACCTTTCTACAACGTAAAATCAAGTCTTTTATTTTAAGTCATTGATAGATTTCAATATTTCTAAATATCTTAGCATTATTCAAAGTTGAAAATAAAAATAAAAACCTATTGCATTATCAACTTGAAACTCCTGTTTTATACTTGAAATTTCATTTTTTTTCAACTTCACTTTTTTTAAAAGAAAAAAAATTATTCATGATTTCATTTAGATAATCAGAAAATATGCATGACACTGTGTTTTAGACTTTTAGTAGAGCCAATGGGCTTAAAAATCACAAACGAATCTTCAAAGAATTCCAACATTCACTTGAATTTGGAAAGCCTCGCAATATGATCAATTTGATTCTAATCCGTAGTACTGTTTGGTCCATTTGGTGACTCCTATAGATTTTTAATTTAAAGAACATTTCATATTTAGGATTGGTGCTAAAGATGTTGATTTTCTAATCTAATCTTTATAGAAAGTAATTAACCAAACAAAGCAAATTTAAAATCAAAGTCATTGGCATTAAAATTTCATGCAAATCGACTAAATAATGTTTAAGAAATTCTTTAAAATGAGTAGTCTAAAGAATCTAACTATTTAATTTGTGTTAGGTGTGTGAAAACTGGAAAGAAAATATTTTATACCTTCAGTCGCTTAACTATGAGCCATGTTACTGTATGTGATTTAGGATGAAAAGCTTTCTTTGTCCTTGCACTGATTTTTTTTTTTCTTCTTTCGCTGGTTAAAACATGGCTTCAAATTTCAAAGTGAATAGACAAAAATATTTAAAAAGTCTATAAAAATAGCAAACAGATAATATAAATCTTAAAAAATACGTCTAAAGAATCAACTATTTAAATGTCATTGGAGAAGATAAATGAAAATAAAAAATGGGTTCAGTAAGTAGCATTATTAAAAAGACCCATGACTTTCTTCCATTAGTTTAGATTGGGATGATTGTATGCTAGTACAGCACATGCTATTTTTTTTTTATCATAGAGATCTTGAGGGATGAAGTTTCTTAATTCTTTTAAGAACAAGGTATCGAAGTGTCTCATCTAAATTTTTCAGGTATCTCACTTGAATAATCCTTAGGACATGGTGTAAATCTCTCAATTTGCACACATAGGGTATAAAATTAAGGAGATTGATCCCAAGTTCTCCCACTAAGAAGGGTGAAAATTGACCATCAAACTAATCCCTCAATGTTACAAAGTTTCTTATTTAAATATCAAACAATTGCTATGAATTTATTTCATTTGAAGTTTTTAATCATACTGTAGAAAGCTATGAAATGAATATCAGAACATGAAGTTCCGCACTTGAAGCTCCTCTTTTGGGTTAGGAATTTCATGATTTGAGCTTCATTTCTATTAATGACCTAATTTTAGAGAGCTGGAAACTTTAAATAAAACTAAATGCTAGCATTTAAATAAATATAGTACTTCATTTAAACTAAATGGTTTGATTAGTAACTTCTCAAATTTTCTATATTTTTTAATGTGATTTATGACCAGCCAATGTAACTATCGTATTGTATTTGAAATTATAAACTTGTTTGTAATCAAAATTTTAAGACTAAGGAGCATTTTCATTTTTTTCATGTATTCAATTGTAATATATCAATGCTAATGACAAATTCAGAAATAGAAAATATATATTTACAAATTAAAAAAAAAACTATTCTTATTTGCATGAAAAGCATGCTTTCTAGAACTAAACGATAAGTGGCATCTCTATCAAAATAAAGATGAAAATGTTGGTAGCATTAATAAAGGTATTGACATTTCTATAAATAGATGAATGTAACATAGTAATTGTTAATATGTGGTTTTTTTTCTTCATCAACACGTCCTCTTAGAACTAGTCTAGACTTGTCAATTGTCATCGACAAATTAAAGGTAGCAGTCAATGCTAAAATGAAATGGAAACAAGTATCCCAAATTGAATGGACACAATAAGTGGAAATTGCCAACAAGTAAATTGGGTGGACTAGAGCAAGCCCTGTAGCTGAGCCTCATTTTCATTCACCTTGTAAAATGTAATTACTAATTACTCCCTCGTGATGCATTGAAAGAAACAGTTTTACTTATTAAAATCTCAAAAGATAAAAGTTGATCCAAGAGCTGTCTATTTCCTAATGATAGGGGTGAAACTCGGATTGAGTTTTGGCCCGAACCCATATGACCCAACCCGAAAATCATGTGGGTCGGGTCGGGTTGAGAAGTTAGAAATTCACATTGAATTCGAGTCGGGTTGGAAAGTTAACCCGACCCGACCTGGTAAAAAGTAGGCTAAAGTAGGTTTAAAATGTGGGTTGGGGCGGGTTATAATTCGGGTTGGGTCGGGTCAAGACGTCTGGGTCAAAAGTTCGGGTCAGGTCGGGTTCTACATATTAATAACTCAGGTCAGATTTGGTTTTAAAAAACCCGACCTGACCCAGCCCGATTTCAATCCTATGTAATGAGTACTTTGTAGGAGCTTCAACGTTAACAGTCCTTATTTCCTCTCCCCTATTATTTTTTTCAATATAAATACATGTGTCCACTACTCTATCTACATCTGTTCAATACTGAAATATTACATTTTTACCCCTGATTAATGGATCAGTTAATACTCAATTTTGTATATAATGGTGCATTTAATGTAGTTTGTCAGTTTTGTAGCCAAAATTGGGAAGTTCAGGAAAATCAAGCTAATTCAGCAGATAATTGTAAGTTTAGAGCTTTAAAGTGAAGGTGTAGGATTTTTATAATTATTTCATGCTATTTTTAGGGACTTTCGTGTAAATTAATTAATCTGGACCCAGTTATGAGAGTCTAGATTAATTAATAATTTTTAGATTTTAAGTGGCTCAATAATTATTTAATTCTACATGATATAAGCTGAAATCCTAGTGTGAAAGCCTGAATTTCAAGTTATTGGGCCAAGGCTCAATTCAAATGGACCAAGTTATGCTCCACAAGTTTCATTGGGCCAGGCCACAGACAAGCCCATGGGCATTTCACATAGTGAGCTAGGCCAATGTGCAACTCAAGCCCAAGTTTAAGTGAGCCTAAGATGAATTCCATGAGTTGAGGTCCAATTCCAAAGCCCAATAGCTCCATGGGTCATATTCGAATTTCACAAAGCCCATATCCAAACCCATCCTCTCCGTACAATCTTAACCATCCATCTTCAATCACCCATCCATACCATCCATTAGTCTTAACATGCAAATCCAAACCACTCATTTCATACATCTCATTCATACCATTCATTTCATATCATAAAAATTAGGAAAACCTTAGATCCACCTTCACATCCAATCCATTCATACATTAACATTAGATCTAGATCATCCAACCTATCCATCATCTAGATTTACCTTAGGATTACATCCATCCATGCATCACATATCCATCTATCCAATTAGATCATCCATCAATCATTTAAGCCATTAGATCTTAGGACATTTTATCACAACCATCCACATCATTAGGAAAACCCTAGAGCCTCCACATTCATCCATCACATACATAACTTCCACCAAATCTAGGCCATTTATCATATCATCTATCAATCTCCACCTTTGAATCCAAACCCTCCATTAGATACCTTACCATTTTTATAATTTATTTTTACCGATTAAACCTAGAACCATTAGATCTAACCCAAACCAATCTTAGCCATTTATTCACCAAACCTTAATTTAGAACAACTTGAAGATCAAGATAGCCTCCATTCGCACATGGCTTGTCACCACACTATCCATCCAACACAAAAAATTTGCAGCCTAATTTCCCTCCATTCACTTAGATAAAAAATCATCTAGATACACTTCTAAGATCCCTACACACCTCATCAACTCAATCCTCCATGTCACACACGAATTTTGCACAACTCCATCCTCCCATTCGAATTTCACAATAGGTCAACCCTCCATATCATTTCATTATCACATTCATTTATCTCATCTCTCAATCTCCACCATCCATTAATCATTGCACAAAACAAACTCTAATCCCATTTGCCATTTTCGAAAATCACCATGCCAAATCCAATCCTATCTTTTCTCTCCCTTGCTTGTACTCCACTCCAAGCCAACCACACACACACCAAATTTGTGTACACTCTTGTAAACCCTAACCTTTTACAACTTAAAATCCCAACCACCCAATTCCAATGAGAATTAATCCAAGCTACTCATTTATCACTCAAACCAAGATTTAATCTCAGCAGTCCATTCCAACCTTGAGTCTATAAATACCCCACTACCCTAAAGCCAAATTCGAATTCGAATTTGACCTGGAGCTCAAGAGGACCTAAAGTTGGAAAAATACACTGAATTTGGAGGAGATCAAGACACTTGTAGCCTTTATGGAAAGGGGAATATCCCAAAAAGACACAACCCACAATCCTGGGAGAGAGTTTATGTAATAACCCGACCCTTAATTAGAAAAAATGACAAATTTTTAGAACCATTAACTCGGCTTTATGATCGGTTAATATGATAAAGTACAGAAAGAACTTCCTGAAAATGTATTATGTGACCCGATCAGACCTCGTTTGCTTAGTGATCCAACCCAACGAAGTCCGGAGGATATTTTGGACATTACTTAATGTCTTTTGTTTTATATATAAAAATCATGAATAGTGTCTTGTAAACTTCTTGAATGTGAAAGACCACTCTTCTGATATATACAGACCATGAAATTCACACATATTAAGCTTTTGAGTACACTACTCAGTGGTATTTCTGGAATTTCACAAGTATTCCTCGAAACATGTATTTTACACATGTTTTTATCTAAAATTCTCGATTTTCAGATACCCTGTATTCCGAAAATTGGCAAACTCAGATTACAATCGATCTGCATTTTATCAAACTCTTTGACATTTTTAGAATGTCGAAATGAGTATTTTAAACACTTGTTTCGAAGTGTCAAAATTACGGTGAGTATAAGCCGTTTATTTTATTAAAACATAGACTTTGTGAAAAATACCCCATTTTCAATGTCAAAACAAAAAGTGAACTTTCCACCGTAAGTAAACCCCGAGTTCTCAACACGTCTGCGGTATCGGATTTTCACGAGTTAGGATCTAATATAGTCGAACAGAAAAAGGTTAATATAACAGTGAATTTTTACTGTCGGTAAAAGATAAGATTTTTATCTGCCGACAGTAATCAACAGTTTTGATACTGCCGACAAATCTAAGGGACAGAGTTCATACAACCGATCTCAAACCATGACTTTTAAACCCCAATAAATAGGTGCACTCTGTTTACATTCAAAATCACAAATTCACAAACTTTTCTCAGATTTTCTTTTCTGTTTGTGGTGTTTACTATTGCTCTATAACTACAGTCTTAATTTTTCGGAGGATTTCTGTAAGTATTTATTTTGAGTTAATTTTTTATTTTGTAGCCTCATTAAGAGAAAGCTAGATATTCAATTTCGTCAGAAAATATTTTACGGATTGCTCTATAAAAGTCGAAGAAGAAAATACAAACAAAATTGAAAAATCTGCCATGTACAGTAACTTTGCGGCGCACTGTACAAGTGGAAGTTTGTCAGAATGGCATTTTCATAATTTTCTCGAACAGTGAACTGATGGCAATTTTATAATTTTCTCGAACAGTGAACTGATGGCATTTTCGTAATTTTGGTAAACAGTACCAGTGACATTTTCGTAAAATTTTGTGAATAGTGCCTAGGGGCATTTTGATAATTCTGGATTTTTTGGGGACAAAAACGTAATTTTTTAAAGGTTTCAAAAATAAATTTTATGTTATTTTAGCTTAAAAATACTTATTTTAAACCACTTGTGGGTTTATTTTTAGTCCGTATTAAGCTCAGGGGTAAAATCATAATTTTTACAAAATTGTAAAAAAAAAACTCTATAAGTGTATTGTCATGATATTCTAAACACTTAGGAACATATTTTATGGTTGTATAGTGTTATTATACGTTATATTTACACTGTTTTACGTTTTAAATAGATTACTGAAAAACACTCTCCAAGTGAAGGTGAGGAGATTCAACCACACTATGTGTTTACTAAAATGAATCTCATTTTGCGTTCAATATAATGTTTCTTACACCAATAGGCCTATGGTAATAAGTGGATATCCGTGATCATTTTTATTGACGGAAATGATGTGATTGGATTAGAATGCGATACCGACACTGTTCATCGTAAGGGGGTGATTATAAGTTTCTACATATGAAACGTGAACATGGGAGTGTTTCGGGATGTCGAGATCTAGCTATCCTAAAACGAAGTACGGAACTCACTTATTCCTACAGACTAGTTGGTATTGTGATGTTGGTGATTTGATGATAGATCAGGTATCCAACCATGATTCCGATAGGAATATGTATTTTGTGTATAACTGTGTGTATTGTAGGATAATTAATCGATGCGATAAATGATGAGTATAGGGTAGACATACCCAATTGGAAAGAACGGTAACACTTATTTGTGTTATAATATAACCTGTTGGTGGGCTTTTAGTCAGTGTTTAGTTTTTCTAGCATAGTATAGTTAAATATTGATTGTTGATATTTGTATTATGATTCCATGCAGGAGGGCTTAGGAATATATGTTAGCCGAGTCAGGTTATTATGATCATATGTGTGAGAGATATTATGTGGGTTAACAATTATGTTTAAATCCATGTGTTAATGTGCATATTGATTGGTGTACTGTGCATATCAGATTACCTCACACCAATGTATGAAGTATTTAGCTCGTGGAGGGCATTGGTACGAGGTGTATTTAAAATATGGGCTGTGTGAAGCATTGAGCATGAATTTACCGGCAGTGTAGGAAACATATTACTCGCGGCTAGGGAAGAGCCGTAGACGTCATTTGGCGGGGATATCTTTTTGAGAAAAGAAGGACATTTCATGGTAGATAACTTTGTTGACATTATTCTATATGATTTCTGAGTGTATAAACTGTTGTTCGATAACATGTTTATTTTGTTGATAATATGCTTTATTATCTAGAACTTTCTCTTGTTTTCTCTTCACTGAGCTTGTAAAGCTCACACCCTTTAAGAAACAGAAAACTCGGGGGACAAAGGACAGGAAGATCTTCAGCTACAGTAAAGGGTGGAGACCCTTTATCTATCTACCCAATGTTGGGATCTTATGTTTAGCTTATTAGACGTTGTACGTATGAACATGTAATGTAATAGACCCTTTATGGTGTTCGTTTGAAATATTGTAAGATGTAATAAAGTCTACTTCGTTTCTGATGTGCAATTCTGATGTTGATGGGATTGATTGATGGTAAATGTTAGGTAGATCATGTGTGACATTTTCTACTTGGACTTTCCTAAGAGGTCAAGTTATAGATTACATGTTGGTTAGTAGTGTATCCACATACTATGCGTCGAGGTGGAATCTGTAGAGGTTTTGGGTCTTAAGCGGACCCATGATGACCCCTCCATCTGCCTGGGATTCTTACCGGCTAGGTATGGTTGGATCTAAGGCTGCCAAATGTCAGATCCAAACTTGCTTATATGAGAAGTTAAGTCCAAGTATTAAAATGATTTCCGCAAAGGCTCAGTATTGTGTTAGAAAAAAAAAATCTCAGGTCAGTGGGCCCAGAGGGTCGGGGTGTGACAATTTATCAATAGAGAAATGGTAAACAAAGAAAACACACTAAAAAACATGTAAAGGGGGACTGTGGATGAGTTTATCTAGGGAAATAAGGTCGAGGGGAGAATTTTCTAGTAGCACCCAAGATGGCATGCAGTTGACAAGGTAACACGAGATTAAGATGACTTGAGGCCAATATGACTGCGGGACATGCATGGTAAAAAGAAGGGAACGAGCAACCTCAAGTAGATGTCAGTTTTTTTGTTCAGCAACACCATTTTGTTGAGGTGTAGATGGATAGGAGAGTTGGGATTCGATACCATAGTCTTGCAAGAATTGAACAAAGGAATGGGACAATTATTCCCCCCATTATCACTTCGCAAAATTTTAATTTTACAGGTAAATTGTGTTTCAACCCATTTGTAAAATGTGTGAAAATGGTTAAGCATTTTAGATTTATGTTTCATCATATATATCCATGTCATGCGTGAATAATCATCAATAATAAAAACAAAATAACGAAAACCTGTGCGAGAGATAGAGGGGGATTGCCAAATATTAGAGTGTATAACAGAAAGTTATGTAGATGCACGTTTAATTATTGAAGGAGGAAAACAAGTTCTACTATGTTTGCATACTAACAATGTTCACACTCAAACTTACTAAAAGATAAAGAAGGAGCAAGTTCTTTTAAGTCAAAATCAGAAGGATGTCCTAGCCGGCAATGCCAAAGGCACACATTGGGCGAAAAGGAGGTCGAGTAAGCTTCAGAAGCACCAGATTGCTGATCAAGAAGGTATAAACCTCCAACTTCACGACCACCACCTATCACCTGTCTCGTGATCAGATCTTGAAAAGCACAGTGAGAAGGAAATAAAGTGACTGAGCAATTTGGAGTTCGAGTCAAGGCACTAACAAACAATAAATTCCAGGATAACTTAGGAACATGCAATACATAGGAAAGGTCCAAGTTAGGAGTAACTTGCACTGTTCATTTTCCAACAATATCAGTAGATAATCCATTAGCTAAGTTGATCTTACCACATGAAACATGTGAGAAATGGAGGAGAATAGGGTGGACATACCAGCCATATGGTCAGAAGCACTAGAATCGACAATCCAGGAATGGTGGGAGACTTGATGTGCAGAGTGCTCAATACATAATGGGAAGGAGATAGTATGAGAAGCCTCAGAGGATTGAAGACGTTGCATCTGTTGTTGTAATAGGGCAAACTCTTGCTGAGTCACTGGTGCAATGTCACCAGTCGCATCAAAAGAGAGAGTAGAAGGAGCACCAATGAGGTGAGTTTGCTTCGAACTGCCATGAAGCTTGTAGCACGAATAAACAAAGTGATTGGTCAGTTTCCAATATGTTCAGAAACTGGTACATTTCCTCTGTGGACCTCCAGTTTCTCGACAAGTGTCATAGGATCGATCTTTTCTATGTGAAGTAGGATGCGGAGAAGGTACGGAGTGAGCGATGACCAAGGTTGAGCGTACAGTCTGCATAGAGGGAGTCATAACAAGTCAACATTTGTCATCCCGAAGTAAAGTAGAGTAGACCTCAACCAGAGAAGGAAGAGGGCATTGCTCAAGCAGTTGAAAACGTACATGCTCAAATTTCAGGTTTAGTCCGACCAATAACTCAAATGTTCGACGTCGATCAAGTAGTTGTTTATATATCACAACATCTCCATGAAGCTCAAATTTAGCATATTGAAGTTGATCCAACTCCAACCAACATGTCTGCATTTTTTAATAATACTGAATTAATGAGAGCTCCCTCTGTCAGAGATGAGATGCATTCTGGTATAACTCATAGAGGCGGGCTGAATTGTCACCATCAGAATACAAGACTTGAATGGTGTCCCAAACATCCTTAGCAGTCGGAGGAGTATAGACTGTACGACGAACATGATCTTCAATGGAGTGCAGTAGCCATGACTGGATCAAGGAATTATTAGCTTTCGAAGTGCGATATGAGGAATGATGTCTTGGTCGGTTCGGTGGCAATGCCATCAATATAGTCAGACAATTGTTTGGCATCAAGAAACAATCTTTCGGAGTGAGACCATTGGAAGTAATTGGTCTCATTCAACAACATTGTTGTGATCTTGCCAATATGATTGGACTAAGAGGAAGCCATATCGGGAATAAAAGCACTCGAAGAAGAGCTCTCAGAAGACGGGATCTTAGAAGAGTCAGGAGGTGAGGCCATGATGTGGAAACAAAAATCCTCAAATTGACTAGAGAACTGGAAGTCTCTACAATTGAAATGGGTCCCAAAAACCAGGTTCAGCGAATGTAGCAGGCAACAAAAGCCTTGGAGATGAGAAGGATAACAAGGGGCAAAACTAGTGAAGGGAACCCAATTCACGGCAGAGGGTTATAGCAGTCAATACATGCCAAACAAACTACAGCAGCGCAGATCTGGAAGAAGCAAGGAGCAAAGGTAGGGGTCACCGATGATGAAGACAAGGTCAATTAGGTGGGAGTGAAGCACTAGTAAGAGGCGACACCAGTAGTGGAGGAGAAATGAGTTATTGCAGCATAAGACAACAAATCTAAGGAGAAAAAGCCCAAAAGAGGGTCCCTGGCGTTCGTAGCAGCGGTGATGAAGACCAATAGAGGGGGTCCCCCATTGTTAACCGAAATCATAGGTGAACCTTCGGTAATGGAAGGTGGGCTAGGGGTGACTTGTGGTGTCAATCCTAGTGGCAACAGGGCAGGATCCATGTGGATCAAAGCAAACAACCCAAAAAATTGGGTCTCGGTCATTGCAGGCAGAGGTTGAAGAGGCGCAACAGAATGGGGTCCCACGATGTCCAAAACCCAGATCTGGTAGCACCGATGGAAGGACCTTTGAAAAACGACAAGGGTATGATGGGGTTTCACCGGAAGATTCCTCACAGAAAAAAAACTGTACGATCATGAAGGGGACCCCTGCAAGTGAGATTTATTTTATTTTGCAATTTCTTTTTAAGTCTTTCATGTATTGAAATTCCATCTTTTGTACATTGAATTCTTCCATTTAATAAATAAGAAAAATCCATTTTTATATTTTTGAAAAGTCCAATTATTCATGATGTCTTTTATGTTTCATTTTAATTTTTAATTTATGTTCTTTATTTAATTAAAGTCTTAGGTTGTGAATGTTGAACCTAGGATCAAACTTTAATTAGATTAAAGAGTATAAATTTTAATTAAAAGGTGCAAAACGAATCCTGAATTTTATGCGTTGGATTTCAGATCTAGGTTTCTTGTCTATTTAATTATTTTGGACGACGAGAGAAAAATTCCATAACCACTTTTAAATTATCTTTTATTTTATTTTGTCATTTATTTTTCATGTTAACTCAATTCTGTTATTTACTTTATTTAGTTATGTCATCCATCTTGTATGTGTAACACCCCGTATTTTCAAGTTAGGGATATATATGGAAATTGTCCATTGAGATGGTGAATTAAAAAGATATGAACCTTAGATGGGTAAATGATGAGTCAATTGCCCAACAGATGGTAGATGTGGATCAATGGAAATAAATGGCTAAGAATTGGGTCAATAGCCAATTATGATTCAATGAATCAAGGATAGAATTCAGGTTGGAAATAATTGGATATGTGTGATAAAGTGGGTCAACTACCCAATTGGGACCCAATGGGTTGTGGTGGATGTGTTTGACCCTTGGGTGAGCTCAAGTTTAATTGGGTTATGCTGAAGTGAATGGGGGATCAATGTAGGGTAAATGGGTAAGCTATATGCAAATATGTAAACCACATTTAAATGGGAAAACCACCTATAAATGGGTCATGGCGCCTAATTGGGTCAAGAGGTTCAAATGGGACCCAATGGGTCGAGTTGACCATGTTGACCACATTGACCATGTGGACCATCAAGTGAGCTAAAAGGGTTGAGTTAAATTATGTTGAGTTGGGGCTGAATTGAGTCGGAAATGAATCAAATAATGAAGTTGACTCTGGTGCATTAAATGAGTGGTATTAAATGGGGTGAGTTAAGCTAATGAGTTGGGTGAGTTAAATTGGAAGCCATGGAGACCTTTTAATTCAAATGAGTCAAGTGGGGAGGTGAGGAGTTGCCTTGATCTCAAAGATCCCAAAACAAGCTCCCACACGTGGGTTACATGGGAAGTTTCTTCCATGCATGAAACCCCCACATGGGGCATTAATTGGAATTAAGGGGAGATAGGCGGTCTCAAGAGACACCACCAAGGGTTGCAGCCGATTGAATAAGGGAGGTGAAGAGGCATGGGTGTTTCATCACAAGGATGAAACCCCCAAGTAAACCATAAAGGAGGAGATGAAAAGTCATGGGGGTTACCAAGGGGTGTCACCAAAGGACACCACCTTTGAGTAACTCTCATTAACCAAGGAAGTTAGAGTTTTACATCACTCTCTCCCTCTCCTTTCCTTGACCGTCCCTACCTCTCAAAGACAAAGAAATACTTGGAGTTTTCTCATCTTACTCGCTCTCTCCCTCACACAAAATCGATCATTCATCAAGACCAAAGGAGCAAGAAGGAAGGAAGGAAGAATCAAAGGCAAGAGGAGAAGCTAAATAGATTAGTAAGTACTCCATGGAATTTTGTTAAATAAATTGGTTAAAGGGAGCATGATTTGGCCATGGTATGGCCGAATCTATCAAGGGTTTAAACCATGGAAGATGGTGTTTGAAAATGGTAGAAAGTGGATCATAGGGGTCGGCCACTTTGGATGGTTTTGAGAGATAAAAACCATACAATGATTGAAGGTTTTAAGGTGTTTTAAATGGAGATTAAAACTAATGTTTTGGGTTGGCTATGGGATGGCTGAACCCTATTGTTTTTATGGCTAAGATGCAGTGAATAAACTTTGTATAATTATTGGGAGATTTGCATCAAGAGAACGATAGGGTTCGGCCATGTGTATGGTCGAACCCCATGGACCATTTTATGGGATGTTTAGAGTTAAGAACATGCTTGAAAATTATAACTGGTTTTAACCCTTGCTGTGGATCTAAAAGGTTGTAAAAGATCCAAGAAAAATGAGGGAAATAGCATCATGAGTTCGGCCATGGTGAATGGCCGAACCCCATGACCTATTTTATGGGTCATTTCATGGGTTAAGTGTGAATCTAGGCATGTTTAAGTGAATGGGTATTAAGTTATGGAAATGGCTGATTTATAATGGGTTTTGTGTCATGATGGATGAGGCATGGATGGATCCATGTTTATGGATCAGTTAGGGATATAGACATGCATAAAAAAAAAGGTGATTAACCATGGGAAGAATGAGTGGCAAGGATGTAAATATGGCCAAAAATGAAGAACCCCATGGGGGATGATTGTGGACTTAGGATAAAAAGATCAAGTTTGAGATTGGTGAGGTTCGGCCATGTTGTATGGCCGAACCCCACTAAGGAGGATTGGTTGTGGACATTGACTATTAAGCAAAAATTAAACAAGGGTTAGTTAATGGCAAAACCGTAAATACAAGTTATAATGAAATGAAAGATTAAAAGGACTTGAAAGAGGGGTCAAGCCAAAGTGGTATGGTTCGGCCATGTTGTATGGCCGAACCCTACCAAAGTGTGTTTGAAATGTGAGGTGGTTTAATGTGATTAAATAAAAAGAAAGGACAAATTCAAAGTGGGTGAGGTTTGGCCATGGGGTATGGCCGAACCCCACAAGGTGGTTTTTGGGACTTAGATCTAAATGGAAATTAAATGATTAGTATCTTGACTTGCTGTTGTATAAACAAGGTAACGGGACTTGAACGGTGCACAATCGTGAACAAGTGACGGTTTGAGAAGAAAGGAGATTTTAAGTGAACTTTATGTAGGTTTCCTACCTCATTGTAACCACATATTATATTGATGTTTTATCTTGATTTATATGAAATATTTGTTAAAGTATTATGTTTTCAAGCTAAGTTGGAATGCTATGATTTGTATTTACAAATGGCATGTACTCATTAACATCTCATGCATGGCATGGGGTGATGAATATGGAAACTGGAGCCCACACTCCGTCGGAATGTCCGTGATGCAACTGTGGGGCCTCCTTAGGTGATGAGAATCTCATCAGGAGGAATAACTTGATGATGAGAGTCCCATCAAGAGGAATTGAAGGAACACTGTGGATTACCTTGACGATGAGAATCCCGTCAAGTGATGGCTATGTATACTTGTGATGGGTGGGACTCATTACATTTGCATACATACATAGCATTGTTTTATGAGTTTTGATGATCATATTTTATGATATATGCATGTTTTTATACTAACCATGTGGTAACCCTAATCGGAAAACCTACTGGGAGCGTTGATCTAACGCCCTATTTCTATCCTTAGTGGATGACGCAGGGAAGGGAAAAGGAAAGATCGAGGATCACGAAGGAAGCCAAGCATAGGAGCTTGGATATGGAATGGAATTATTTATTGACATTTGGATACTTTTATATGGACATGTAATAACTTAGGATCATTACTATGGTTTGTGAATAGTTTTGATGATGGTTAATTGATTTAAGTAATTTTGCATAGATGACTTGTACTTTACTATCTAAACAGTTTAGTTCCACATATTTGACTTATTCCGCAATCAGTTATGTAAATTCCGCAAGTTTTATTTAGTACCATGTGTGGATCGATTTTCATGGTCTTAGTCCATGTACACATGGGTGGCCAGTTTAGGGTCGGACTTTAGAAGTCCGGACTTAGCTCGCATCGTGACATCCCGCCCCGATCACTTGTTTATTGTTATAAAAAAAAAAAAAAAAACTCTGATTTTTAGAGTGGAAAGGGCGGGGTGTTACAGTATGTTTGTTAATTAGTTCATTTGTAATGTTGTTTTTGATGTATGTTTATGTTCAATCCATGTATCTTAATTGTTTGATTTTTAATTTAATGTTCATTGTAATCTTTGTTTATTTTATTTATTCTTTGATTAATTTTTTCATTCATGTATAAAGACAACCTCTCTCGAAAGATTCTTTAATTAGGATTGTGAATATATTATTTTAATTTGGGACTTTTCATTTTAATTTGAGAAAGAGACTACATATTAAATGATTCACCAATGTAAAAAATTAAAGGAACAGATTTGATTCACATGTTAAATAAAAGATGGTGTTCTCTTATTTTCCAAATAAAATTTGTCTTTTTATTTCAAATCCAGACTTAATTCTTATTTCTCAAGATTACATCTTTTAAAAGGTACATATTTAATTTAACCATATATTTTGTGATTTCCTGTGGGTTCGAGCTCACACTCATATGCTATACTATCAATAAGTTCGTACGCTTGCGAGATTATAAATATAAAATTTGCACATCAACAACAGCCTATCCAGATTCAAAGATATAAAATATGGAAATCCCTGCTCTTTCCACTTTCACCAGAGCTTTTTCCTTTTGTCTCCTTTTTCTGTTCATTCTCTTTTGTTTTTCCCTTCACCTTTCAAAAGTCCTCTATTTCCAAGCCACTCTCCTAAATGGCAAAACTTCTTCTTTCAGGTGTCCCATTGACCAGAAAACTACTCTGCTTCAACTCAAGGCTGGCTTCATCATTCAATGCTCTGACGAATCGTATCCTTCAATGCTTGAGTCTTGAATCATTCCACAGATTATTGTTCTTGGGAAGGTATCACTTGTGATGGGTCCACTCGTCAAGTGATTGAGCTCGACCTCGGTGGCACTGAATTCTACGGTAGTCAGATTTCAGTTCAAATTGACTCCATCTTCTTCTGCCTTAGCAGCCTGCAGATACTTAACGTCTCTGTTAATGACTTCCACATTCATCAAATTCCATCTAGTTTGGGGCATTTCACCAACTTAACCCACCTCAACCTCTCTTTATCTGGATTCCGTGCTCAAGTCCCTTTTGAGATATCACACTTGACTAGCCTCCATTCATTGAATCTCTCCACCTATCAATTGTCTTACCATGACGAAGACAGGTCCATAGGAGGAGGGATAAAATATGGAGAACTCAAAATACTGGATCTCAAAGCTCTAGTTTAGAACCTATCAAGCCTAGAAGAACTCAATCTCAACGGTGTAAGGATCGTGGCATATGGTAGTAAGTGGGGCCAGGCTTTGTCATCTTCACTTCCTAATCTTTGTAGGTTAAGCTTGTTTTCTTCTGATCTTGTAGGACCTATTCATCCCTATATTTCCAACCTTCACTTTCTTTCTGAACTGGATTTGACCGCAAACAATCTCTCTTCTGAGGTGCCTCATTTGTAACACCTCGGATTTTCAGTTAATTATTTTGTATGAAAATAATCCATATAATTTGTGAACATTATTATGGATCTTAAATTGGGTAACGAGTTGGGTCATTAGCCCAATTAAGACCCAACGGTTTTGGAATTGTTTCCACTAAAAATTAAATGGGGTTGAATTAATTTAGTGATGCATTATGTCTAAATTTTATATAAAAGATTGCATGGCCGAATTTTAGATGTAAAAATCTAGAAATATGCGCATGAATGATATGCATATCTAGGTGATATGCTAGATAAATTTAAAAAGGGATTTTTCCATCATTAAATAAAGGAAAGAGGGGAAAGTGCAATTAAGGAAGGTTTTAACTAAAGAAGGGAGCAAGGGCGCATAACACATTCCAAATAGGATTAAGGAAGGAAGGTCTTTAATCAAGGGGGGTGCACGGCACCACCAATTAGGCAAGGGAGGGGCGCATGGCACCTTCCCCATTTAGATAAAGGGAAACTTATATAAAGAGACACCCATAGGCCTATTTCTCTCTCTCTCTCTCTCTCTCTCAATTCCTATTCACGCCAAAAACAAAGGAGACAAGAAGGAAATCAGCAAGAAGGTTGTTCGGCCAGCAAAGGGAAAGAAAAATATTGGAAGAGAAAGATCGGAGCAAGGGATAACCGAAGGAGTTGAGGAACCGGTAAGTGATTCCAAATTTTGATTTAAGAACTATGGTTATTTTTAATGGAAAAATGGACCATAGGTTTCGGCCAAGGTTAATGGCCGAACCCCATGGAAAGACATGGTTTAGATAATGGACTTTTACGGGTTGGAAACCATAGAAGTAATTGGAGAATTTTTATAATGGATTTAAAACCATGGAAGGACATGCTTATTGTTTTGGAAATTATTTGATTAAAAATGGAAGGATGATGATGACTTAGAAAGAAATTATTATGGATTATTCCTATGAGTGAGGTTCGGCCATGGTGCATGGCCGAACCCCACTAGGAATTGATTTATGAAAGTTTGATAATTTTAATGGAGTGGTGTTAGTATTATCATTGAATTTTAATAGGAGAAAATAATGGAGGATCAAGGTTAGATAATGGCCAAGGACCTTGAACCATAGGATTCGGCCAAGGTTAATGGCCGAACCCCATGGAGTGGAATTGGTATTTTGATGAAGGTTAATTTGTTTCAAAATGGAAGTTGTTTATAAAGAAAGAACCATAGGGTTCGGCCATAGTGCATGGCCGAACCCCATGGAAGGTGTTGGTAAATTTTAAATAAGAGTTGATGTTAATGTTATATGATTTTTTGAAAGGATTAAATGGATAAGAATCATGAATAAATTGAATGGGTCTTAAAGGATTTTAGAATGATAAAAACCATAGGGTTCGGCCATGGTGTATGGCCGAACCCCATGGAGTTGTTTTGGTATTTTGATGTATGATAATTATTTTTGGAAAGTGGAGTTTAAATTTAGAAGCTATGTAATTATGGATGATGGTTATTAAATTAGAATCTTTCCAAGTATAGAAGGATTAATGATTATTTGGAAACCTCTTAAGTATGGAAGGATTTATGATAAGTATGGAAACCTTCTAATTATGGAATTGGATATTAATTTAGAAAGTTTCTATTTAAGGACTTTCTAATTATGGAGTTGAAAATTGATTTAGAAAGGATCCAAGAATGGAAGGAATGGATTATTATGGAAGGTGGAGATTAAATTTGTAAGTCTCCAAGAATAGAAAAATGGTTATTAATATTAGTAAGTTACTAATTATGGAAGTATGCATGCTAAATTGGGAAGTTATCTAATTATGGAAGTATGCATGCTAAATTTGGAAACTTTCTAATAATGGAAGCTTGGAGGAACATTGCTCATTTTTATGGAAGATGGTTACTATTTTTAGCAAGTTTCTAATTAAGGATTTGGGTTGGCCATTGCATGGCCGAACCATAATTTCATTATGGCTAAGATGCTAGATCAAGGATTAATGATTTTTGAATGAGGGTTCATAATTTGGAAAGGTTGTTATGTTTAATTGTTGGATCAAAAGAATAGAAAAGAAGGGGTGAGGTTCGGCCATGGTGTATGGCCGAACCCCACCAAATATACTTATGGATTTGAGGCTTCTTAGACATTGAATCATGTGGACTGATTTATTAATTTTAAAAAGGGTTGCAAAACATAAAAACCATGGAAAGTGTTAAGGAAGTTTTAAAGGTCTAAGTGACTTTAAGAAAGGAAGATAATGGACCATTTTTATGGGCTATTGGTGATGTGAACCATGAATAAATAATTGGATGTTTGAGCAAGAAAACAATGGATTTAAGTATGTATAACTGTATGTTATTGGTCATGAAATGTTATGAATGGTAAAAGTGTAATTAAAGGCCAAAATGGAGGATCATGGGTTCGGACATGGTGTATGGCCGAACCCCATGAGGTTTCTTTTATGGACTTAGGTGGTTAAGGAATTTTTTATGGGTCAGGTATGGACCTAATGTTTAAGGGAATCGGTTATGAATTATTTTAAAGAGTTATTGGGAGTGTTATGAATGTTTAAAATAAATAAATGGACCTATGTGTTGGAACCTAAGCCTAAGTTGTTGGAGGCAATGGCAAAGTGGTAAATAAGAGTGAAAGTGCTAGACCGTGGGTTTGGCCATGGTGTATGGCCGAACCCCATGGGAATTGTTTGGTGGACATAGGGACTATGTTTGGCATATTAAAATAAAATATTAACTAAAGGCTAGACCAATGGAAATTTGGTAAATAAATGTAAAAATGGTAGGTCATGGGTTATGTTAGCCATGGAAGGCATTGTTGTAATTATGGTAAAAAATAAGGGACCATGGGTTCGGCCATGGTATATGGCCGAACCCCATGAGAATTGTGTTTATGGATTTAAAATGTTGTAAATCAAGTGGGACTTGGTTTTGATTTATTAATATGTTATAAGGTAACGGAACTTCACAAGGTGTTTACGATCGTGAGCGGTTACCGGACGAAAGACGCAAGGATACGTAGCGGTCTTTGGTAGGATTCCACCTCTTTGAAACCATGGGTTTATGTACATATATTTATTTTATGTTTTGATGAATTTATATTGCAAAGGATATGTTTCAAATGATGATTTTATATGCTATGTTTATTTGATAAAATAGCATGTGTTTTAAATATGAGATTTTAAATGCTATGATTTTGTATAATTGCATAGCATGTGGTATTTACATCTCATGCATGGCATGGGAGGGATGACAGGTAATCGGGGACCCACACTCCGTCGGGGCATCCGTAAAGCACTAGTGGGGGATACCTTGATGAGGAGAATTCCATCAAGAGGATACTATGTATGAATACCTTGATGATGAGAATCCCATCAAAAGGATACTATGTATGAAGACCTTGATGATAAGCATTCCATCAAGAGGGTACTATATATCCGGAGATCCACACTCCGTCGGGGCGTCCGTAAAACACTCGTGGAAGGATACCTTGATGATGAGAATTCCATCAAGAGGATACTATGAGTTTGTGATGGGTGGGATTCATTGCATATGATAGTATGGCATGGCATTGAATCGGCATGATTATGACTTTTATTATCATGCAAGGTTTCTGGTTTTATCGGTATGATTGGATCTCTATTATCATACACTGTTTTGGATACAATGCTTTGAACGTATGGAATAATTTATTATAACTGGTTTCGATATATATTATATCTGGATTTTTGGTACTAACCCATGTGTTAACCCTAATTGGAATACCTACCGGGCGCGTTGTACTAACGCCCTACTTCTACCCTAGTTGATGATACAGGAAACAAAGGGAACGACTACGCAAAACGGGCCAGGCATAGGAACTTCGAGGATGATAGTTTATATTTTGTTTAAGATACTCATGGGCTTGTATTTTGGTTATCTAGAATTCGGATTGTAATAACATAGATGGATTTGCTATGGTTGGTTGGATGTCTTATTGGATAATTGCGTTATGACAATGATGATTACGGACTTGACGTACTTTGCTATCTGAATGGAATAGAACTGTGTTCTATTATGATTCGGCATGTTATGATTTTATTCCGCATGTTTATATTGCTATGTGTGAACCATTTTCTTGGACTGAATCCATGCACACAGGGTTGGCCATTTAAGGGTCGGACTTTAGAAGTTCGGACTTAGCTCGCGTCGTGACGTCCCGCTCTCTATCACTCTTCGTTTATAAAAAAAAAATAGACTCTGAATTTATAGGAAGAAGCGAGTGAAAAAGGGTGGGGCGTTACATCATTTCTTTGGAAACAACTTCTCTTTGACATCTCTTAGACTCTAGTATTGTGGATTGCATGGGAAATTTTGTAAAAATGTTTTTCTTGCTACCAAATTTGCAAACACTAGACAGTAGTAAGTGGAGCTTATTCTTGACCCATACCAACCTTCCAGGAAAATTACCAAATTCCTTTGGTAATCTCAAGCTCTTGAATGCATTAGACCTCTCTAGTATCAATTTACTTGGACCTTTTCCGTCAGTGATAGGAAATCTCACATAGCTAGAGTATTTGGTACTAAATGACAACAATTTTGATGGACCAATTCCTACATCCTTTCTTGAAAATCTCAAAAATTTAAAGATTTTATATGCCATTGGTTGCAATTTATCGGAGTTGTTGTCCTTGGGGCTTGGAAATCTCACCAAACTCTAGTATTTGTTTCTTAGATCAAATAATTTCAATGGTCCAATTCCCTCTTTGTTCAACTTCTTATCATTGAGCCATTTGGACCTCTGTGACAACAATTTAAGTAGCTGGAATAATGAGTATAGCAAAGTATCTTTTTTCTAGATTACAGTATGTTCTTTTGGCGGACAACGGATTGCATGGGTCAACCCAAGGTCAGTTTTCCAACTCAAGGAGATCTCTCACCTTTTACTTTCTTCCAACAAATTAAGTGGCACTCAGAGCTCCGGATGTTCCAAGACCTTACGAACCTCCATGACCTCAACCTTTCATATAATAACTTATCGATCATCTATGAAAAATGGAATTTCAATTTCAATTCTTCTCAACTTTCGGGTTTGTACTTAGCTTCATGTGAGGTCATTGAATTCCCATCATCCTACAAAATTTATAATTGAGCCAACTAGACTTCTCAAACAACAAAATAAATGGCATAATACCTAGTTGGATATGGGAGATTAGAAATGGGGTTCTCCATGAATTGAATCTTTCTCATAGCATCCTAGAGAGTCTACGATGTACACGAGAAATTGATATATTTTACCTCGGTATTTGGACTAGTTAGCCTTTGTTTTGTATGCTTTAGATATGTTTAATTGGATTTTGGAAGTTTTGCGGGATTTAAAGGGAATACAAGACATTCACTCCACCTCCTTTCATATATAAATAATATCCCTCTCCCATTGAGAAAATTGAACTTGGCATTGAGATTTTTGGAGACGAGGAGAATTTGAAATCGCATGGGTTTCTATGTTGGTGGTCTTTGATTTTCCATGTTTATTTCTTGTATTTTCTTTAATTTCATGGCTATATAATTCTTATTTCTTTATTTTGTTAATAAATTCAATACAATGAATTAGATTTATGGTTTTCCGTTTAATGTTTGTTAACTGTGATGATTTGATTTGATTTTCAATATTCTTAAGATTGTATGTTTAGATTTAATTGAAGAATTATCAATTTTAACATTGAATTTTGGAAAAGTCTAGAACATTAATTTTCTATTCTAAGACTCTTTTTAAGATTAGGTGAAGAATTTAGATTTGGGATTTTATGTTGAATTCTTTCTAAGCTTAGATTTATTTTGATTAATTATTAATTAATGAAACTCATGTTTTTCTTAATTAGATTGCTTATGAATAAAAAAATTGAATTAATGAATATTGATAAATGTGAGCTCCATAGTCTAGGTTTGGATTTTATTTTTAAAATATGGAAAATAATGCATCCTTGATTTTTTTTATCCAGTTCTACTTTAAATATGTACAGAGGTAATTTAGGTAATTTTAATTTTATTTTTGTTTATAAATTCAAAATTCTTGAACATTGTGGAAATAGGTTGGTAATTAATTAAATGCATCTTAATTTTGTGTTCTAAGTTAGATTAATATTATTTATAATTTTTAGATTAATTCCACCATCTTAATTGAAATTAGATAAACTTTGTGTTTTACATGGAAATTAGATTTCTTTAATTGATAGTTTCTATGTTTAGGTGTGATTTCTATTTTTCGACTTGTTTCTTTTTTTACAATATTTCTAAATTAAAATTAATTTTCCTAGATTTGAGAATTAATTCCATGTTTAAGATTTATTTCTATGATTTTTTAAATTTCTTAAAATATATAATTCAATGGTATATTTTTCATGTATATATTTTCCTACGTTCTAATTGGTTTGACCTCGCACTCTAACTGCTATATTATAAATGGTTCATGTGCTTACGAGTGTAAATTTAAAACGCAACAACTTTTTGGCACCGTTACCAGAGAGCTTAGAAATTGCCATTTGAATTATGTATTTTTGGAAGTAATATTATTTTTAGAAAATTTATATTTTGACAACTCTTTAAAATTAGAAGTTTTTATTTTTAGAAACTCTAATTTTAGAAGCTTACCTACATTAGAAGTTTCTTTAAATAACAAAAATCTAGAGATGATCTAAATTTGGAAAGATTGCTAAAATTAGAACTTGCCATTTTGGAAATTCTTATTTTTTGAAATTTCTAAAATTAGCTAGTTTCTATTAGATTTTCTAATCTTGGAAATATAATTTAATTTAGATGCATTCTATTTTTGGAAAATAAATCTAAATTTAGTCTTAATTTAGTCTTAATTTTGGAACTTTTATCCATGGAAATTTCTAAACTTGTCTAATTGTAGAAATTCCTATTTTTAAAAGGTGTCTAATTTTAGATTCCATCTAATTTTGCAAAGTTTCTAAACTTAGAAAATTCCTAATTTAAGACCCTCATCTACATTTGGAAGGTTTCCAATTACGGTGTCTAATTTAAAAAACAAAAATCATGGAAAAGTTTTGGATTTTAAATCGTAGTTGTTAATCTAGAAATTTTTATGGTCTTAATTTAATTTAGAGTTGTTAATTAGGTTCCAAATATTTAATTTCCTCCACTAGTTATAACATTAGGAAATTGAATTTAGATTAGGTTTCATGCATTTCTTATGAGATTTAGAATCTTGACCAAAGTTTGTGGTGTTTTATTTTCTTCGGATTTTTATTGTACACTCCAAAAATTTCAGGAAGTAGGCACTGCAGGCCAAGGTAAGTGCCAGAATAATTTTCTTTGAATTTTAATTTTTCATGCATTCATGTAGATCTTCTTAGGGCCTGTTAGTGCCCTGGCTTTGCCGAGTCCCTGTTTGTCAATTCCATGACTCGGGAAGAAGCAAATAAACTTTGTTGCATGAGGAAGTACATTAAGCCATAGGGGAGAACCATGAGTTGCAACTGAACTTAGTTAATCACTAAGTGCAAGAAGCATAAAGGAAGTGCTGCTGATGTCTATCTACTAAACCTTTATCAATTGTATGACAAAATAGGGGAGGAATTAGTAAAAACTGTAAGCACTAATCATGGGGGAGTGTATGGTGAAGCTGAAGTGCTTGGGTCTCTAGAGAAAGAGAGCCATAAAAAGGGAAGTAGATGAAGAAGTCAATGGACATGGGGAGAATGTCTATGCTTCGAGTTGGGGAGATCAAGCTCAAGAAGATTGGGGGAGAAAATCTCCTCAACACTAGGTAGTGTTGGTGGTTAGGAAATCATTGGTGTATGGGGGAGGATGAATGCAAATCTCGTTTAGTCCTTTGATTTATGTTTTGGACTAGCCTCACTAATGATGTTCCTAGTTGTTGCTTGCCTTTATGCTTGAACAGGAAACACATGAAAAGGAAGCAAGCTGAACAAGAATATGCGATGACCATAGTCTTGCTTTTCCATTTGAATATGTACATGCAATACATGTAATTGGCGTAATATTCTATTCAAATGTGATGTAATAAGGGTGGGCTTGTAATTGGGTTAACATATAGGTTTTGTCATTAAATTGATAAAGGGGGAGATTGTTAGTACCCCGGATGTTTGTCAATTCCATGACTCGGGAGGAAGCACTTGCTAGAAGCTTGAAGAGTCAAGGTGATCAAGAGTGAAAATCATGCTCCACTGGATTGAAGCTCATCGTACATGGCAATCACAACAGTTATTTGACCATTTATGACTTTAGGTGGTGCCCACACCTTAGAAGGACTATCTCTAGGCTTAGTTGAACAAATGGTAAAACCATAAGAAGCCTAAGAAAGGAAGTTGGACAGTGAACTGGCAGTGAACTTGGAAATATGAATTAAGTTCAATGTTAGCTCAACCAGTCTAACTCACCCACCCCTCGGTAGAGACAGGATTGACCCATCGTGGTCAAGGACTGGTCGCCCAGATTGACAGAGGTTCTGGATCAAAGAATTGTCATTCGAGGAAAGCCTCTGACCGAGAGTCTCGTATGCACCGACCCCTTTGTAATGAACTTAAACGACCCCTCGTGGTCGACGACTCATCAGTAAATGACTTGTGAGTTCTGGACTATGAACTCAGGTGGGCTCTCGAAGAACATACATCTTGGTATATCAAGACAGACCGAGAGTACCAGGACTGATCCCTCTATAAAGAGTGACAGGTCGTTCTGGGTAAGACATGTTTCTAGACTTGAAACTACTATCAGCATGGTGTTGCCTCAGATCGAGACACTCGTATGGACCGACCTCTCTGTGCCATGACTGTCGACCCATCGGCGACACCGACCTGTCGACCAGTAAGTAATTATACCGTTGGGAGTGCATTTAATGCACAAATGTTGAGTTGTTGAACGGTAATAAATATGAACACCGACCCATCGGTGCCACAGACCTATCGGTACTGGGCAGTTCAAAAAACTGCTAAGACTCCTCTATAAATATGAGTGTTGTGTGATCGTTTTACTATCTTCCTTGAACTGAGAAGAGTCATACACTCTAAGGAACGATCAACACTCTTGTACTGAGAATCATAGACAACTAATCTATTGACTGAGTTTGAAAGTGAGAAGAAAATGAGGAAAGAAAATACATAAACTAGGAAACCTTTTGTAAAACCAGTTTCCTTGTCACCCTGAGATTGTGATTTCTTTACAACGGCTATAAGGAGGAGCATCGGCACACATTGGGTGGGTTCTTCAAGAAGCACACATCAACGAGAATGAGCTTCAAAGGCAAGTGCTTCTTGGTTTTAATTTTGTTTTTAAAACCTTTGTCCCTAAAATGAAATAAGGAGGATTGGCTCTGAAACCACTATAAAAAATTCTAGAGCGTTGTCTCCAGCATAGTGGTGGGTGGAATTCCTAGCCGATTGAGAGAGGTGGAATTCCTACTCTAATTGTGAGGGTGTAAGTCCCAACTTAGTGAATTTGAGGATAACTCAAGGTTGAGCGAGTCCTAACAGTGGATGTAGGTTGGCGAACCGAACCACTATATATCTTGTGTCCTTATGTTTGTGGTGTTAGAGTTATTTTCTTGTTTTGATTGTTTAATCACATTTTGTTAACACACACTCACTTGATTGTTATATCCGCTGTGCTTAAACTAATCAATCAAGTATTTTTTTTAAAAATGACCAATGATTTTAGATTGACCTATTCACACCCCCCCCCCCCTTCTTTAGGGTCAATCGTGTTGTTCTAGCTCCCAATGGGACTCTCAATTGGTATCAGAGCCTAGTGCTCCTTACAAGGATTTAATTATCTGAGTAGATCCAAGCTAGAATACCATTGGAGACAGTCATGCAATTTCCAAGCCTCCATACTTCGATGAAACAAATTATGCCTCATGGAAAGCCAAAATGAGAAGCTTCTTTGTTTCCATAGACTCATCGGTATGGGATACTGTAAGGACTACATGGAATTCCCCTTGGAAGAAAAAATGGTAGCATCCACCACAACCGTGTTGATGACACCTAAACCCTATACCTCTTGGTCCCTTACTGAGAAAGCTGCTCAGACAGCTGATGGTAAAGCCATGAATGCTCTTAATTATGCAATTTCTGACAATGAATACATGCGGATCATGACTTGTAAAACTGCAAAGGATGCATGGAAAGTTCTTGAGAGAACCCATGAGAGCATCTCAATAGTCAAGGGGTCCAAACTTTAGATCCTCCATAATCAGTTTGATACTCTTTAAATGAGGGAGGATAAAGTGTTATTGGATTGTTATTCCAAAGTAAACGACATTGTAAATCAAATGTACGCTTTGGGTGAAGGGATACCCGAGGACAAGGTATGCACCAAAATTGTCTGGAACCTTGCTGAAAGATTCAAGCCCAAGGTTGTGAATATGGAGGACAACCGAGATGTGTCCTTAATGAATATTAATGATTTGGTTGGTTCATTACAAACCTATGAACTACATTTTGAACAACCCAATGATATATCCATTGCCTTAAAATCTTCCCTAAAATGAAAGAAGATTAAAGAAAATTCATTGGATGATGAATTCTCAAGTGATGAAATGGCAATGTTTGCCAAGAAGTTTTAGAAAAAAATTTGTAAAAAGAAACAACTTGAGAAGAATAGGTTAGGGTGAAATAAATAAAAATTACCCAAGAAGGCAAGAAGAAAACAGAGGAAAAGGAATGAGAGAGAAGTTGCTAAGGAGCAGACCTATTTCAATTGTGGGGGGAGAGGACACTTCATGAATGAAAGTCCCTCAGATAAAATAAAGAAGGCTATGAACGTGGGTGTGACCTATTTGGAAACCTCTGAATTAGAGAGTGATTCAGATGAAGAGACCCCACGAAAAGCTGATGTATCAAAATGTCTCCTAGCCTCGATCATATGTGATCAAGAAAATTCCATAATTGAAACGGATGATGACAGTGAAGAAGATGAAAAATTTCAAGCGCCTTGTTTTTTGAAAGTGAGATGTTGGCTAAAAAACTCAACAAGGTTAAAAATGAAAAACTAAACCTCTCTAGTCAAGTGGAAAAGTTAAAAACTGAAAAATCTCTTTTAATCTCTAAGATTGAACTCTCAGATGTTGAAAACACTAAGCTTAAAGAGGATAATAAAAGATTTCAAGAAGAAATAATTATCCACAGTAAGGATGTCGAAAATTTATGGCATCACAACAATCTTCTTGAAAAAGATGTTAAAAAACTGCCTTTGGAAGTTAGGGTATTAAAATTTCATAAAGAAAAATTCCAAGATAAGTTTACCTATGGAGAAGAAATACTTAAAAGACTCTAAGGGCAGGTAAACAACATGGTGATAGGTCTGGTCTTAATGCATCAGCCACCAAAGAACCTATACATCAGGGGGTCTTTAAAAATACAAGCATCTCTCACCCTTTAACGGGTAAGTGAAATTTCTGCCACAAGGATGGGCATTTCAAAAGAAATTGCTATCATTTGAAGAGATACTTAGAAAGGAAAGCAATAAGGCAAAATCAAGTAAAACCTATACCTAAAAGACATCCACCAACACCTAACCTTAAAAGAAATCTAAGGAAGGTGGACACAAGGCATGAATCTTTGTTAAGACAGATGAATCATGTCTTAAAAGAGTTGATAGGTCCCAAGGTTGGTCATCAAATGTACGATCGAAGGGGTGTGTATGCAACATCAAATGCCACAATCTTTGTACCTAGAAGATAGACCACTAATCATGTTTTTTTTTTTTTTTTTTTTAAGATTCACTTACATATCTTAGACCACAACAAATGGACTCACAAGAGACCATGTGAGTTCACATAGTAGAAAAGTGTTGTGAAATGAAGAGAGAAAAATTGGCTAACTATAAGTCTAGAATGTACTCTTCCTGGCTATAGTACATATTCTACTTGGAAAACCATACATTCCATTCAAAGTATTTTGAATTGTATGAGTTTTGGAATGTGAATTTTTTATTATGTGCATGTTTAATGATTTGATGAATCATGTTTGGCATATCTATACATTAGAATAATTCTATGTATGTCGTGTTTAGAATATAAGACTTCATCAAGTTGCACATATCAAGGATAACTGCTTTGCAATCTCAACCTCTCGGTGTAGTCGACATGTCGGTGAATAGATTAGTTGGTGTAACAGACATGTCGGTATTGTGCTACATAAAGCACTGTTGAAAAAGGGGAAAATGTCGAAAAGATCAACTTGTTGATGGAACCGACATATCGGTGAGATAGAAAGTTTAAATCGAAAGGGACCTTTTCTGCGATAGCGACAATTCATTCGAAATTATCATCTCTCCTCTCGCGAAGATTTGGTGGTCCCTCCTTCTCCTCCCGTGCCCTAGACCAGTAGATAGGACCACTCGGAGTGATTCTGTGCCGGAAACCATATGGTTTTTGCTCTTGCGTCCCTAGAAGCCAGAAAATCACTATTTCTGTGATTCTCCTAAATCAGGTTAGGCTTAGTTTTCACCACATCCATTTTTCGAACTACTGGTTGAGGATCTTCTCTAGGGAAAGCCATGTCTAGAAAGATCGCAGCTCAGATACGTCCTAAGCCCTCTGTAGAACGAGGAGAAACCAGTCGTGCCAGTCGATGGGCCAAACGAACCAAAATGTCAGCTTCTCGGTCTTGCCCTAGGTCGAACTCTGAAAATCCTGAGTATGTTCAGGATCAATAGGAAATCCAACCAGAAGTGGAAGAAGAGCCTCTCGTTGACAAAGGTGTCATCTTCGTCGAAGAACGACATAGAGAAGATGCAGAAGAGGAGAATAGTCGTAGAGTTATTAACGAAGACCATGTCGTTATCCCCGATGACAGTAATGAAGAGAAAAGTCTCAGTTCTGAGGATTTTTGGAGAGACTCTGAGGAAGAAGTAGAATACGAATATCCTTCTCAAGAAAATGTCAATCTGGACAGAAGGGTCTACAGACTAGAAATGAGAATGGACTATCTTGAAAGCAGTCTAGATAGTCCGATTGACTGTCGAAGATCTAGTCTCTACTGTCTCCCTTTCGGACATAGTTCCAGATTCGTCGTCTCCTTCTCCTCCAACACCTCCTCAGGATGGCCTTGCTTAGGATAGTTCTTCATGGTTTTTGAAAAATTATACTTTTGATATTTTGACTTAGCATCCATGATGTCCCCACCTAAACCATATGTACTGAATGCACATTTTGTTTTACAATGAAATGATATGGTTTGGTTTAGTTTAATGTGTGTATTGTTATACTTGAGTGACTTCTATCTCTTGTCTATGGTTAACATGGTCTTTGTTAAATAAACTAACATGCAGGTTTGAATGAATTAGTTTTGTATTGGCATGTTAGGGAGATAGGGATTGGGCTGTGATGCTATACACATCCTTGAAGAATGGGAGAGCACAAAATATGTGTTGTTTAGCACCTGTCATTGGTCATGACAGTGTAGGGAGGAAGAAGGATGCAAACTTGAAAGAAAGCTTGGAGAAAAATGAACTTAGAGGCAGCTAAGTTTGTGGGACAAATAATTTGGAGAAGTTAGAAAATATAGGTTACTCCATGGGAGTAATGAGTCAAAGAAACTACAAAAGATAGCTTAGAGAAGCTAGGTAAATAAGCTTGTCCCATAGAAGAAATCAACTAAACTGGAATTTAGCTTGAGTAGGGGCAAATAAACTTTGGTGCACGAGGAAGTGGATTAAGCCGTGGGGGAGAACCATGAGTTACAGCTGAACTTAGTTAATCACTAAGTGCAAGAAGCATAGAGGAAGTGTTGCTGATGTCTATATACTAAACCTTTGTCAATTGTATGACAAAATGGGGGAGAAATTAGTAGAAGCTATAAACACTAATCATGGGGGAGTGTATGGTGAAGCCGAAGTGCTCGGGCCTCTAGAAAGAGAGCCTCTAGAGAGAGAAAGAGAGTCATAAAAGGGGAAGTAGATGAAGAAGCCAATGGACATGGGGAGAATGTCTATGCTTGGAGCTGGGGAGATCAAACTCAAGAAGATTGGGGGAGAAAATCTCCTCAACACTAGGTAGTGTTGGTGGCTAGGAAATCATTGGTGTATGGGGGAAGATGAATGCAAATCTCGTTTAGTCCTTTAATTTATGTTTTGGACTAACCTCATTAATGATGTTCCTAGTTGTTGCTTGCCTTTATGCTTGAACAGGAAATACATGAAAAAGAAGCAAGCTGAACAAGAATATGAGATGACCATAGTCTTGCTTTTCCATTTGAATATGTACATGTAATACATGTAATACATGTAATTGATGTAATATTCTATTCAAATGTGATGTAATAAGGGTGGGCTTGTAATTGAGTTAACTACTTTAATTGTGAGGGTGTAAGTCTCGACTTAATGAATTTGAGAATAGCTCAAGGTTGAGCGAGTCCTAACAATGGATGTAGGTTAGCAAACCGAATCACTATATATCTTGTGTCCTTATGTTTGTGGTGTTAGTGCTATTTTCTTGTGTTGATTGTTTAATCACATTTGCTAACACACACTCACTTGATTGTTATAGCCGCTGCGCTTAAGTATTTTTTTAAAAAATGACCAACAATTTTATATTGACCTATTCAACCCCCCCCCCCCCCCCCCCCCCCCCCCCCCCCCCCCCCCCTTCTCTCTCTCTCGGTCAATCGTGTTGTTCTAGCTCCCAAGAGGACTCTCAGGGTGTTTGCAATTTATGTTGCATAAAAAAATTGCATATTTAAATTGATCATGTGTATTAGGGTATTAGTCTCATGCATTAGCTTAGTTATTTGATTATTATTTGCATATTTACTTTGAATCTTACATTCTTAGATTAGGATTGCATTAACAAAAATTAGAAAATCCAAAAATATGACTGAAAGTGGTTCATGCATTGTAAGTTAAAATCAATTTAGAACCATTGTCTTTTGGTATGTGTTGTTCAATTTTTTTAGAGTTTAGTTCATATATTATGTGGTCTTCGTCTTGCTTTAATTTATTGTTTTTTGTCCATCCATTTCCATCCATATCCACTCGCCACTTTGAATCTGTGTTGAGTTTATCTGTCTATGTGTCGATTTTTGTCTATTAGTTTAGTTTAGGTTTTTTTTTTTGAGTCAGTTCTTGTGTCAGTCTAGATTCTTTGTTATGCGTTTGTGTGTCTATTTGTTTTGCAGGTTTTGACTAAGATAGCCAACTCAAGTATTTCTCAACTCAGGTTGTTCTATTCTGATATTTTTTTTTAATTTGCACCTGATCACTGTAGATAAGGGAACAATATGGACAATTTTCAATTTAAGTTTGGGGGTATTGGGAGGCTATATTGTGTTCGTTTTATAGTCATTTTGAAAAAAAAATTGATATTTTAGCATTAATATGTTGATGAAAATTTTTATATCATGTTTTTCTAATTGAATTTTTTTGAAATTTATGCTTGGAATATTTTTGCACAACCATATTAATTTTAGCATGAAAAAAAAAAATTATGAGTCAAGTGATCACTGGAAGAATACTAGTGGAGACTTGTAACCCAATGAGCTTTAGAGCCATTCGATTTTTTATCTGAGGGTTATAAATAAATTATATATTTTCATTGAACTGCGCATTATTTTTTTTTTTAGAACTTATTATTTTTTTTTTGGTCAAATTACTGAGAACGATATCAAAATTGGATTACTACACCTGAATTTTTTTTGAATTTATTAGAAACTAATGAAATATGCATATGAAGTTTATGAAGTGATATAGGCTATTATTTTGGATTGTTTGAGCCTTTGAAGCCTACCTATTTTGGTCATATTATCATGTTAGTTCCCATTTTGAGTCTTGAATGTTAGAGATAAAAAATTGGGATGGTACTCTGAGAAAAATATGGCACTTGAAAAAAAATGAAATAAAAAAGAGAAAAAGGAAAGAAAGGGAACATACATACATTAGAAAAGAAGGATGTGAAAAAAAAAAAATGTTGAGCAAAAAAAAGAAATAGAAGAAAAAAATGCTTTAAAAATTCTGAGTGTTAAGATAAAAAAATAGAGGAAGCAATATTCCATCTTTACTATTGAAGACCTTGGGTCCAGTCCCTGATCTGGCCCAACCAGACTTGACCCTTTTTCAGCCCCTTTTTCTGACCCGGCCAAGTTCGGCCCGTTTTGGGCCTATTTTCAGTCCAACCTCGTTTTAGCATGTTTTACCTTATTTACTGATAAACACTATAAAATGACCATTTTACCTCTATTATTTGGACAAGCTACCCTTGATTTTGTGTATATTAGATACGTGTAATGTTATTTGTGAGTTTTACCGTGTATTTTGGAAAATACAAGAAATTGGAAAAAATTGAAGAAAATTGCAGAAAGTGGGCCATAATTGCTATTTTTGGAAAGTGTGTAATTTACCACTAATTTTGGGAATTTATTGTAAAATTTTCTTAATTCAAATCCAGTTATGAGAGCCTGGATTGGAATAATTAATTTTAAGAGTTGTATTGTAAATGTAGTAAATTCACAACACTACGAAAATGGGCCCATTTATTGAGCCTGAAGTCCAAGTCAGCAATTGGAAGCCTCTAAGCCCAAAGATCAGATTGAATCCCAAGCCTATAATTCAAGTCCAAGCTCATCAAACTAATCCAAAATCCCTAAAATCATGGAGTCTTATTTGAAAATTTTGCCCATGACTTGGAAAATACAGTGAATTTGGATAATTAAAGGAGAGAAAATTTGAGAGAAAGTATTGGAGAGAGAATTATGGAGGAATTCTCCCCAAGCCTTGCCTAATCCAGTTTCTTTTGAGCACTATAAATAAAGGAGTCCAGGCATTGTAAAATTCGAACTTGAGCAAGGAATTAAAGGTCCAGAAGGACCGGAGAATGAGAAAACTGAACGAGAGATGAACATTCAAACTTTGTCTATGAGTTCTTGTATTTTCATATTTATTTCAAGTCTTTGATGCAAAAACTCCAAAGAATTGTAAATTTAATTTCCAATTTATTTGAATGAAATTCATGGTAGCTTCTTTAGATTTATGGTCTTCCCAATTGTTAAATATTCTATGGTGATGGTTTGTAATTTTATTTTAATTCTTTTTGTGAATGTTATGGAAAAAATTATTTTAAGAGTTTTTCAAGGAAAAGTAGAACCCCTATTAGTATTGGTGGAACTTGATCTACCCAGTCTAAAGTTCTTTTTAAGAACACCTTCTTTTAAATTTGGAGAGACAAGTGTAAATTTCTGCCAATTCTAAGGCTTGAATTGAAAAACTCTAATTTAATGGACACCATAATTTTTCTAATTAGAATTTTAATAAATGATAAACTTGAATTTATATTTAATAATTCTACAAGATTTCATAGCCTAGGCAATGGTTATATCATTAATTGGGATAACATGCCACCTTAAATACGTGTCTCAATTTCATTGTAAATTAAGTAAATAATTTATTATTTTTATCTTTTATTTTATTTATTCATAAAACTCTCAAATTCGTTGGAACTAGGTTGGGAATATTGTATTTGTATCTTAGTCTTATAATTTTGAATTAAGTTGAGATTGTTTTAATCAACCATTGTAATAGAAATTGGATTTCATGATTTCGTGTGATAAATTGGATCTCATGTTTTGTTAATTTTCAAAGTAAGATGTTATTTTTCCAGGTGTGGAGAATTAATAAAATAAGAACATCATTCCAAGATTTAGAAATTTCTCCATGTTTAGATCTAACTCCATAATTTTATCTTCTTAAACCACTTTATTTTAATGGTACCAGTTTATCTTCTTAGACATATATTTTGTTGATTTCCCATGAGTTCGACCTCGCACTCATTCACTACACTATTAATTGGTTCGTGCTTTTGCGAGTAAATTTAAGACATAACATTTACTTATTCGTTCTTCCTTATTTCAACAGATTGATCTCCCTTCAACCTTTCAAGCCGCTTGCTCGCTTCGGACTTTCGACTCCACACACTCTGTGAGGGGACTTCTCAAGGTTTAGCATGCATTTGCATATATCAAACATTTAGTCCTAGACATGGAATGACCTGAACTGAACCCTCTATTTTCCAAACCACTTGGTAAGGAAAAACTGTTGAAAATGATCATGTGGCAAGAGATCGGTACAGGTGTATTACTGTCAACTAAGTGCAATTGTGAAAATTCTAACTGGATAAATAGATATTGAATATGATATTTGGAAGATGTTCGCGATGCATTGAGTATTTATTTATAAGATGCAGAGACAATCATGTCGAACATAGATATGTGTGTTTAAGTAACTCATTATATGTTTTTGATTCACATGATGAAGTATGATACTGATTTGGTTGATTATATTAGAATATGTATATGTAGTTATACATGATCATGATATCATGTACATGTGTGAGAGGTAATCCGCAACAGACAACGTGCCGTTGGATGCTGTAACAGAGGAACTATTTATATGTGTATATGTTTATGATGATATGATGAGTTTGGTTGTTGGGAGGACTTCCCCATTACGCTCTGGCGGTCAAGACCCCTTAAGTTTGTCAATTCCATGACTCGAGAAGAAGCACTTGCTAGAAGCTTGAAGACTCAAGGTTATCAAGATTAATATCATGCTCCACTAGATTGAAACTCATCGTTATGAAAATCACAAAACAAGTAATTGGTTATAGATGACTTTAGCTGGTACCGACACCTTAAAGAGGGTCATTCCTAGGCTTAGTTGAACAAATGGTAAAACCATTAAAAGCTTAGAGAGTAAGCTTGACAGTGAATTGGAACCCAACTTGGAAATATGTATTGGTTTCACTGTCAGCTCGACCAGTTGTTCTCACCGATCCCTTGGCGGAGACAGGATTGACCCACTGTGGTCAAAAATTAGTCGACCAGATTAACTAAGGTTCTGGATCATAAAATTGTCATTCTGGGTGTGCTTCTGATCGAGAGTCTCGCCCCTCGGTGAAAGGCTGAAACAACCCCTCATGGTCAACGACTCTTCAATAAATACTTATGAGTTCTGGAACTTAGAACTTAAGTGTACTCAGGTAGTTCAAGATCGATCGAGAGTACCAGGATCGACTCGTCGGTAAAGGGAGACAGGTTGGTCTGGGTAAGATTAGTTTTTGGACTTTGTGCAACAAGTTGGCATCCTTTGGTAAATCGATTGGACCCTCATCATTATTAGTGAGCTTAAACAAGGGCCAACAAAAAAATTACTCTTTGTCTTGTACTTACACTTGGGGAATCTATTACAACCAATCATATGGATTGAGTTTGTGAGAGAGAGAGGAAAGGATAATCAAGTAGGATAGATATTGGTAAAACCAATGTCCTAGTCACCCTAGAATTGTGGTTGCTTTACGACGGCTAAAAGGTGGAGCGTCGGCACACATTGCGTGGATCTTGAAGAAGCACACATCAATGAGAAAGAGCTTCAAAGGCAAGTGATTCTTGGTTTTAATTTTATTTAAAACCTTTGTCTTGAAAGTGGATTAAGGAGGCTTGGCTCCGGAACGACTATAAAAAATCTAGAACGTTGTCTCTGCCACAGTGGTGGGTGGAATTTCCAACCGATTGAGTGAGGAAAAATTCCTACTCTAATTGTGAGGGTGTAAGTCCCCACTTAATGGATTTGGGGATAGCTCAAGGTTGAGCGAATCCTTACAGTGGATGTAGGTTGGCTAACAGAGCCACTATAAATTTGGTCTTATGGTGTTTGATTTTTGTGTGTTTGTGTTTTAGTATTTAAGCACTTTTCTCAACACACATCATTTTGCATTTGATTATCTTTATTTATACATTGTGTACAATCATAGATAATCAAGCAATATGCAAAGGGTTCTAAAGTTAGTGTGATCGTTAAGAAATTATAAACAATTTATCACATTAAAACAAATGTCTTGATTAATGTTGTTATTCCACTGCACTTAAACTTTAAACAAGCAAGAAATTTGTAAATACCATGGAAACTGGTATTGACCTATTCAACTCCCCCCCGCCCCCCATCTCTCTCTCTCTCTCGGATCAATAGTGTTCTAGCACCAAGGGAAGAACTTTCATTGGAGATAGAGAGTCAGCTTAGGGAGGTGGAGTCTCTTCGCTACAATTGACCCAGCGCTCTCCTTGGAGCGCAATGGCCTTGTTGACCAAGAAAAGGATGACTCCATGAGTTTGTGCATCGATTACTTGGAAAAAAAATACCTATTGTCAAGGATTGATGACCTGTTTGACCTTTGAGAGGGTCCCTGTGTTATTGAAAATAAACATTCGTTTAGGCTATCATCAGGTGGGGGTGCGGGGATGCTACTTTGAGAAGATAACTCTCCGCACTCACTTTGGCACTTTGAGTTTGTGGTAAAGCCATTTGGAGTGGCGGATACCACGACAACATTTGTGACCGTAATGGAGAAGATATTCAAGCCATACCTAGATCGATATGTGGAGGTTCTCATTGATGATATCTTGGTATACTCAGCATTAGAGGAAAAACGTGAGCAATGTTTGAGGATTGTGCTTCATGTCTTGAATGATCACCAGCTTAAACGTGAATGTTTGAGGATATCCAACACCACTCGACTTCACATAGACAACACATGTACGAACACCACAACATAACCCACCTAAACAAGTCTATCTAGATATCATACTCATGTCACCCATATCCACCAGCACATCATAGTGTAAGGACCCAGAATTTTAAATCCTCATTTTTTTTGTAATTCGTTTATCATATAAATGAAATATATCATTTTGGTCAAAATAATGTAAATGTTTATAAAAAATAAATAAAGGGGACTAAAGTTTCCTCGAACGATACATCGACTTGGTTGATGTGTTGGCAAAGCTCAACTTTCCCAGACGATGCATCAACTGGATCGATGTATCGGGAAGAAATGAGATCCAAAACTGGCGTATAAGTTGTCAAAAGGATACATTGACGTGGTCGATGTATCGGTAGAAAAGATGATCAAATAGATCAACACATCGACATAGTCGATGTATTGAGTAGATAAAACGTCTTCAGCAGACGCTCTGTCTTCCACCGTCCAAACCATTCGTTTTTCTATGCATCGGCATTCACAATGGCTATTAAGTTTTCAATGACTCAATTAAGAATCTAGGGATAGAAAAAGATGAGGATAAAAAGAAGAGAAAACAAATGGAAAGAGAAGAAAAGTAAAGGAAAACAGAGAGAAGGAAAAAAAAAAAGATAAACAGAGTGCCTGACCACCCCTATTACTCATCCGAGTACACCATATCACTGACATCCTTGCCTTCAACTCGACCAATAATCTCTTCACCTCCTCACGAGCTTCCTCTATTCCGGGAAAGGAAGTAGAGACCAAGCAAGGGTAAGGAGAAATTGACCTAACAAGGAAGGTGGAGAGCAAGGAGGCAAGGGACATCGGATTACATCCATTCGAGTACACCTATGAATCACTCAAGGTAGGTGAATTTCTAATAGTTTTGAGTAAATAAATGACACTAGGTTGTCTAGAAATATGTGTGTGTGTGTTTGGAAGTAACTCAAAAACAATAAACACACGAATATAGGGAAGCCATGGATGATAGGTCCATGATTTCTGACTCAACTCAGTCAACATATCGACTTTGTCGATGTATCTTCTGGGATGAGTATCCAGCAAAGGGACAGAATGAAAGTGAAGCGTACAAATGACAATCAATCCCGGGACGACCTATCGACAATGTTATTATGTCGGCATGTAGTACAACAAATGTAATATGGAATGAATGGATGATGAACTGGTCTCAGCACGACCCATCGACAGAGTCGATGTGCCGGTCTGAGGATGGTAGAATCATCGATGAAATAAGAAGATGATGAACTTATGCCGGAACGATGTATCGACCAGATCGATGCATTAGCCTGGGTATGATAAAATAGGAATGAAATTAGTTCCAGTATGATGTATCGATCAGATCGATATATCGGTCTAGAAATAACCAGAAAGGAATGAAAAGATAAGAAAAGAAGAATGAGTCTGTGAACATACCCACTGTGTCGATATGCTCACAGTTCATTAACCGATGTATCGACCAAGGCCAACATATCTGCCTGAGTATACTGGAAATGAATTTAAAGGCAATGAAATGATTCAAGGTTTATGCATCGACTATGACGATGTATCGGGTGGATCGATACACGTAGTAGGGAATCAAAGTATGACTTAAGAAATTAATAGATCAAATCAGGAGGATATGTTGACAAACTCGACATATTGACTTACATATTATTAGATGTATCGACTGTGTCGATATACGAGACTCGACGAGGAACTGGAAAATATGAATTGAAGCAGACAAAGTCCAATCAACAAATCGAGATGATCAATGTGCCGACTGTGTCCAGAGGCCATATATCGACAATGTCGATATGTCGGCCTGAAATAGAGACAGTTTATCAAAGTTAATATAGTTGTTATTGAAAATCAAATATAAAATGGATTCTTTCAGATTTGGAAAGTAGTACAATTGATCTTTAGGTTTGGAGTAAACCTACACAAATTAGACAAGAATTTTATGTGATAGTAACCTATAAATTATGATTTGAACATGTACATGGACAAAAGGAGTCAAGGGTGATTCCAACGTCGTTCGAACAAACGCGTGAATATCTTTGGTTGATCACTTTCGATCAGGTAGGAGTTCCTACTTTATTGAAGCACAATGAAGTGAATAATTTTGATTATATATTATGTTTCTTAAAAGCATAAATATGGATTTATGAGATTATGATTTTATTATGTACATGGAAATGATTTTGATGAGAAATTATGGAATTTATGATTTTTTCATCATGTTTGCACAGATTACCTCATGCATGGTTGCATGGGAGGATGGATGGTACTGAGCCAAGAAGGAAATGTCCGAACCTCGCTTGGACTCATGTAAAATGTTATAAAAATATTAGACTTTGGCCCCGTCCCATGATATGAATGTTACGCCATAATTGGGCCAAAGAGTTCATGGGTAGGTCCCGAAACCCTGTGCAGAGGGAGGAGACCACACTCTACCGATAGTCTCAGTTAATTTGTGGATAGGTACCAGCACCCTTGTGATTGCCGCCTCAAATGTTGTGGATATAAGTGGCCAATTATGGAGAATCATTGATTGAAGTAATTTGTTATGATTTGATGTATGGAAATGGGTGGTCATATCATTGATGCATGGCACCATGGCATATCATTCTATGATTTATGAGTTATGAGACTTTGGTACATCTTCTATCTTATATTTGAGAAATATGTGTTGATCATACTTTGAGATTTTCTTTATTATTATCTTTATTATATGATATTATAAGATTTCACACTTTGTGCATTTTGTGATCGGAATTTCCTACTTAACAAGTTGACTAAGCCCGTACATTTTTCCCCTAGATGTTAACATAGATCAGGGTAGAAGAGATGAAGCTGGACCTAGTGGTAGTCATGCTTGACAAAGAGATGGATCCAGATATGCTTGGAGATCTTATAGTTCTTATTTTGATATTTTTATAAAACTATGTAATTTCCTAGGATCCAATGATGTAATAACTTAGATACCTCTTATTTTGGATATGGTTTGATGTTTGACTTATATGGCTAAGTTATTTTCATCTTTGCTATTGAAATGTTTGGTATTATAATTCCTTAAATATTATTTCCGCACTTATTATTTCACAAGTGTTATGCTAGCACACGCATAAATGTTTAGTGGGCGACCCACGTGTGTGCTAGAATTGGGCCAGTCGAGGGTTGGGTCTACAGACTTGAACTCGGCTCGCATCATGACATTTCTGTCTATTTTCTGTGCAAAAAAAATATACCCTGATTTCATCAATGGAAAAAGGGCAGGTTGTTACACATAGTTCTAAGCACTCGGATATCAGATCAACCAACCAAAGAGTGCAGTTCGATACACTATCACATTTTACTATTAACCAACAATTCTCACCTCATTTGGCACAATGATACTCTCAATCCATATCATAGATAATGCGTTAATCACCTGCTCTCGATATGAGATTAGTGATAACCTCACCCCTCACCGTAGCTTGACAGTGACGAAGCCTTGCAGTGTAGTAGCCTGACAGTGCCTTTCGCCGCCCATCTCACACTTGCCTACTCCTCACCCTCCCACCAGATTATTGGGTATTTTGGTCTCACACATCCCCATCAAAAGGCAGATAAATATTACGCTCTTAATCAAATTTCACACATGAGATCTTATCTCACAAACCATTAATCACGAATCAATAATCTGACAAGTGATGCCGTCCATAAACACATGTCACACGTAATTATGCAGTACGGCCCATCACACTCAGGCATAAGGCTCAAGCACTACTACTTAACACGTGGAATCCACAAATCCAATAATCACATCAATCGGTATCCTAATTAATCAGATATATCATCCACAGTTGGCTAACATATCACACAATTCCATGTGGTCTACACTACTCGCTCATATCACAATCACTGATATCAATCTATGAGTCTCAAAAGACATCCTCAAATATCAAACCAATCCATAAGTCTCACTCATAGACACCTATCATAATCAAACTCAACATAGCACACCCTTGCATAATATGTCAATAATTCACATGTAATGGGATCTCAACCAATTTGACGGGTCCAGCCAGGTTCTTCAGGGCATATTAAATTTCAGAACCGGTGTTAGTCCTTGGCCACGCGTGCATCATACCACAATATCCCAATTACATAAAAGACATATCATGAGATCAACATTTCATAATATCATATTTTTCATAGAAATAAATATCACATAGTTGAAAATACATATGAATTAAAGTAAAACAATTCAAATCATAATTATAAAATCGACATTATCATAAAAAGAGAAACCAAAGCATAGTTAAATAATCAAACCATCATCTAATTAAATTAACTAATGTAAATAAAACATTGCACTCCCTACCTCAAAGTTGATGAAATTGATACCATCCGGGACAGTTTTGGCAAAGTCTCGGCTCTTTCGAAAATTTCACCAAAACTTACTTTTGCAGAGAAACAACATAAGAAGAAGAGTGAGGAAGGGAAGATGAAGAAGAATAAGGGAATGAGATCGGACAATAGCTTGCAATGGATTCATGAAAGAAAATTCCTTGCCCTTGGTTTACTTAAATAGGCAAATGAAGGTGGTTATGCAGCTGTTTGTAAGCTGCTTTGTAAGCTACTTGTAAGGTGCTTGTAAGCTACTTGTAGGAGAGGAGCTTGTAAGCTCCTTATAGTAGCTTATGCAGGTGTTTGTGGGAGAGGAGCTTGTAAACTCCTTGTTAGCTCCTAGCCAACCTATGCAAAGGATAACATATTTTCATTGTATTATATTCTATACTTCTTAATCTTATCCTTATTATTTAGAAAATAAAGGGGTTTAAGTAAAATAATTCACCCTGTTCAAATGATTGAGTTTCAAAAATCAATGAAGGTATAAAAATCTGGAGATGAATATATTTCAAAAACCCGTTGATTTAAACAAAAACGACGTATTTCTTATTTTAATCAACTTTTGAAGTATCTGTTAGAGGAAATCTGATTTCATAGTGACATTTGAAAATTTTATCTCACCAATGAGTATTAAAGCCTGAACATAATTATTTGCACAAAATCACACAATTAAGCCTAATTTTGGGTCAGGGTATTACAAAAAGAAAGTGATAGCTTATTTTTCGAGAAAGCTTAAGGCCCATGAGCAGGACTATCCTATTCATAACTTGGATATAGCGGTTGTGGTTTTTGCACTGAAGGTTTGAAGACATTACTTGTATGGTGAGAAGTTCGAGGTTTCCTCAGATCACCATACCTTCAATATTTGTCCACACAAAAGGAACTGAACATGAGGTAGAAACGGTGAATGGAGTACCTTGGTGGGTATTACTTTATGTTGTCTTACCACCCCAATAAAGAGAACGTAGTTGTAGACACCTTGAGTCGCATGGCAAGAGGAGCTTCATCGAGTCTGATCGGAGGATAAAGAATCCATATTTTTGCAGCACGGTTGTCCAGCCAGAGATTTATGATAGAGTTTTGAGAGCTCAGCAAACGAATGAGAGGTGCATCGCGTTGAGAGATACTATGACCAATGGCAGTGGACCCTTTGGATGGGCTGTGAGATGATATGGTGGTTTCATTTTCCAAGTTAGACTGTTTGTATCATGTCATAGCAGTACCGCGAGGAGGTATTACGACAGTCCCATCATTCCAAGTTTGTTTCACATCCGGGACACACGAAGATGTGTCATGATTTACATCAACAGTTCTGATGGAGAAGCATGAAGTGGGCAATAATTGAGTTTGTGACCCGTTGTTTGATTTGCCAGCAGGTCAAGATAAAGCACTCAAAAGTAATAGCCACCAAGGTACTCCATTCACCTTTTCTGCCTCATGTTCAGTTCCTTCTGTGCGGAAGTGAGATAACATTATTATGGATTTTGGTAACTGGTTTGTCAAAGTTACCTCGAGGGCATGATGCAGTATGGGTCATAGTAGATCGATTGGCTAGGTCGGCCCATTTCATTGGCAGGAAAGCGACGGATTCTCGAGAGACTTTGGGTCGGCGGTAGTCGGCAGAGGTCGCCAGACTGCATGGTGTGCCCGTGTCCATTGTTTTAGACTGGGATCCGAGGTTTGTTTCACGATTTTGGCATAGTTTGTCGAAGATTCAGGCGCACAATTGTGTTTCAGTGCAGTGTTCAATCTACAGACAAATAGCCAGTCGGAGTGGACCGTTCAGATCTTAGAGGATATACTCCGAGCTTGTGTTTTGGATCTTGGCGGTAGTTTGGAGATTTAGTTCCACTTGGTTGAGTTCGTCTACAACAACAGCTACCAAACCAGTATCAAGATGGCTCCATATGTGGCTTTGTAGGTCAGACCGTGCAAATCTCCCTTGTGTGGGCCTAGAGCAGTGATACAGAGATGTCAGGACCAAATGTGGTTAGGGGGACTACTGAGCTTGTGAGATTGATCTGGCAGATGTTGTTGACTCCCCATAGTTGGCAGGAGGGCTTTGCCGATCATCAAAAGAGGGTACTAGAGTTTGCAGTGAGGGACAGACCAGTGCGGTTTGAGGATTCAAGTAAGATTAGGCTTCGTGGCAAGACTATCCGCTTAGCGTTAGCAGTTGGCAGCGCAAAAGCAGAGAGTCTTCTATTTGGGAGAATGAAGCAACGATGCGGAAGCAATTTCCAACCTTGTTTGAGATTAAAGGAATGAGTTTAGTTTGAAATTCGAGGACGAATTTCCTTAAAGGGGATGATAGTGTTGTGATGACCCGTTCCAAGTTTTTTCGATTTTTGAGGAGATTTTCGGACCTCCAAGTTGTTTTCGGGACTGTGGTAGCAGTGGAGAGAGTGTGGGCTCCATGGTGGGCCCCCAGTTTGCCCATTTTCGAGCTTGGGAGCTCGAAAGATATTTTGGTAATTTTGTAATTATTATATATTTTGTCATAAGACATGTTTTAAAAAAAATCAGAAGTTTTTCCCCGCTCGGTGTTCGACATTCGATTTTTTCGGGTTTTGATTTAATTTTTTGGAAGACACATTGTGGGTTTTGAAATTTTGTTCACATCTACGAGATTTTTTTGTGGTTTTCAATTCGAAAACCTCATTTGCGGCACTGTAGCATTCAGCTACATGTATCGCAAACCTCCCCTGCCTCTCTTGATTTCGATCCCCCTCTCTTTGTCACTTCAGATCCCTAACTTTTCTCGATCTCTTCCCCTTCTCTGCGTCTTCCCCGAGTTTCTCCCTCGCTCTCAGCTCTCTATCCCCCTCTGTTGGTGCAGACAACCATCATCGGTTGGAGCTCGACACCCCTCCTTCACCACCCAAAGCTGTCGATTTCGTCCCCGCCTTTGCCACCATCTTGATTCCACTGAAAACTAGGTATCCACGCTCTTCCTTTTCTCTTTCTCACTCTCTCTCAAGTTTTTCCTTGTTCTCTTTAGTTTCCCTTGGTTTTCATCAATTTTCTTTGGTTTTTCCACAATTTTCCATTGATGTTCTTCGATTTTACTCGTTTTTCCTTGTTTTCCCCTCGTTTCCCGATTTTTCTTGGATTTTCCGTCTCTTTTCTTCTTTTTTCAACTCGATCTTGCGACTGGGTTAATCGACCGAATCACTGAGTCAATTCAGTGGTGTGCCCGAGCTGACCCAGTGAGTCTGGAACTCGAGCCCAGACTCGGTCTGGCCCATCTTGGCTCAGATCCGGTTTGGCCCACCCAGGACCATATCCAATATGACCCAGCCAAGTTTGGACTTGGTATGGTCCAGCCTAGACCCAGCAGGCTAGTTCAAATCCGACGAAATTCTTGGCCCAGATTCTGACCCGATTCTTGGGTCCAGCCTTGGATCCAGTCCTTGATCTGGTCCAACTAGTCCTGGACCTAGCCCAACCAGACTTGACCCTTTTTCAGGCCCGTTTTCGTAACCCGTTTTTCCGACCCAACCCAGTTCAGCCCGTTTTGGGCCTTGTTCTGTTTTGGGCACATTTTTAGTCTAGCCTCGTTTTAACCTGTTTTACCTTATTTACTTATTCGTTCTTCCTTGTTTCAAAAGATTGAGCTCCCTTCAACCCTTGACGCTGCTCGCTCGCTTTGGATTTTCGACTCTACACACTTTGTGAGGGAGGGGGATTTATCACGGTTTACCATGCATTTGCATATATCAAACACTTATTTCTAGACATGGAGTAACCCGAACTGAACCATCTATTTTCCAAGCCACTCGATAATGGAAAACTGTTAAAAATGATCATGTTGCAAGGGATCAGTTTCAGTGTATTCCTATCAACTAAGTGCAATTGTGAAAATTCTAACTAGATAAATGGATATTGAATATGATATTTGGAAGATGTTGGCAATGCATTGCGTATTTATTTATATGATGCAGATACAATCATGTCAGGCATAGAGATGTGTGTTTAAGTAACTCATTATATGTTTTTGACTCATATGATGAAGTTTGATACTTATTTGGTTGATTATATTAGAATATGTATATGTGGTTATACATGATCATGATATCATGTACATGCATGAGAGGTAACCCACAATGGACAACATGGCGTTCGATGTTGAAATGGAGGAACTATTTTGTGTATATGTTTATGATGATGTGATGAGTTTGGTTGTTGGGAGGACTTCCCTGTTACGCTCTGGTGCTCGAGACCCCCATAGAGGATGCGGGTTTCCCCGCTGTGTTCCAGCGGTTGAGGTACCTGCCCTTGAGATTGGCATCCCCGTTATGATTCGACGGTAACGACCCCCATAGGGGATGCGGGTTTCCCCGTTGCATTCCAGCGGTTGACGCGGTTGTGTATTGTGTGGTCTCTTATTTGTACTAATAGGGAGAATGGAGTGTGCTGGAGGATCCGATGTGGGCTACTAAAATGATTTCTCGGATTTTGGTCAGTGGATCATTGGTTGGTGGTGCAGTTGGATTTCGTACACATGAGTACCCTTGTTATTATGATATTCTTGCATTCGTACATATGATATCTATTTATGTTGCTGACTTGTGATAAGCTTTATCTCTTCACTGAGCTGGTTAGCTCACCCCTTACCTTTCAGGTACTCAGATTGCGGAGGGGCCAGGCAGGCCCCTTGAGGAGGTACCCGGAGAGGAGTATCAGTAGTTAACAATCCCATATTATGCTTATGCTTTAGCCTTAAAACACTCTTGTTTGTATGGACTCATTATCACATGTTTTGTTTGGATGACTATATAATTATACTGAACGGTTGATGGTTGTTTGTTATGTTTATTATTATGTTGGATTTGGCCTTTATTAGATTGTTGAGTAGGAGGTAGTTACCCCGTTTCCAAAAAAAATAGGCTCGATATCCGTTCCTTGCTTATGTTTTAAGAATTTTCAGAGATAACACGCCCGTAACGGGACAGGGCGTTACAAGACCCCACACTTGGAAAGCAGCGTGTGGTTCGAATTGTGTCTTCTTATCTATTCAACTCGAGGTCAAGTTTTTGTTTAGATGGGGGGGATATTTGTGGAGCATATTATTATTTGTATTTCCAATTATTTTCTTTATTTTTGGTTTACTTTTTCTTTCTTTTATTTGAGGGCACTTTGGTCATGTTTTATAATTAAGGTTTTCTTATTTCTTTTATTTGAGAGAATTTTGGTCCTTTTTATTGTAAACTCTATAAATACACTTGTAAGCCCTCTCATTAGGGCTAACGAATTAATGAAATTTTGCAATTCTCCCTGCATTGTGTTGATCAGTGAAAAATGAAAATTTTGCCCCTGATTATTGGACCAGTTAGCTGTCAATTGTGTATATATTAGGTGCATTTAATATTGTTTTCTAGTTTTGTAGGAAAATTTGGAAAAGACAGGAAATCAGCTAGAAACCAGAAGAAAGTGCAAGAATTGTGCTCACTTTGGAAATCTCAGAATTTTTAATAATTATTTTTTGTCCACTTTTAGGAATTTAATTGTAAATTGAATAGTCTAGATCCAATTATGAGAGTCTTTAGATTCAAGTGGTAAATTAATTATTTTAATTCTGGAGAAAAAATTTGAAAAATCAAGAAGCCATGTATGGTGCATAGTGGGAGAGTCTAATGAATTCCCGTTGGTATTCCACAATGGTCAAGTCTCCTTTAGTCAACTTTATAAACTCTTATGCCTTAACCTCTTTTTCAATCTCAAGAAAATAGTTCTTAAGGAATGGGCCCTTGAAATCTTCCCATGTCGTCTTGGTTATCACAAGGTTCTCTTTGGTTAATCTCCACCACTGACCCGCATCATCTACCAACTATGAGGTAGCTAGGAGGATTCTATCTTGATCCTCAGTGATCCTCAACAACTCAAATATTTGAGCCCAATTTTCAGCTTCTCTGGGTCCTTCAACTTCCTTGAAATATGGAGGATGCTAATGTTGAAAATCTCTCACGAGAGTCCGGTCTCGAGAGTCAATGTTGATAGCCAATCCGATCCTTTTCTGATCAGGTTGCACCGTTGCACTTACTATTGCCTGTAAAAGGCCCATGACTTCGGGTGGTATGAGTGCAACATTGTTACTGGTCCCACCCACATTTCCAGGGTGCGTGGCGTTTCTTTGGGCACGCTATCTCGGTGGCATTTTCCTATGCTAAGAAACTACCCTATTAGGATTTCTTTCTTCTGATTATCTCATAAAATCTGTTCATCCAAGAATAGCACTATATCATCAAAGAGAAATTATTCCACATGGTTATCCAGTGCTTAATAAAGGGAATCCTAACTTGTCTTTGTCATCCTCTTTGAGGAACAATTCTATGTCATAATCCAACACACATTAGGGAGTGTCTTGACTTCTCATCTAAATCTCACTTGGGGGATATTCTAAACTTGTTCATACTCAACTTCGTTTGTACTTTAACTCGGGGAATTTTCAAGTTCTGTTTGAATTTGACTTAGAGAATTTTCCTTATTTGTTATTCATGCTCTGATACCAACTGTAACGCCCCTCCCTCTAACCACCGTCATCAGAGTGGTATTATGTGAATTTTTGAGTGGAGAGAGAGGCAAGTGTCAAAATGCGAGCCAAGTCCGATTTCGAAGACCCGACCCTTGACTCGCCCAACTAATTTGTGTACAAAATATTTTGCACACACTCTCATAAATCCTGCGAAAATTTAAAACATTTTATACACTGCATGAATAGTCAACCCATCTCATAGCAAGATAAGGAATTCCCACATACTTGAGTCAGATACAAAAACAAACTTAAATACATAAATTCCAAACCATAAATATTACATTTCCCCCAATTCAATTTGAATATCTTCATGCAAATTTATATTGTTTCTCATATCTCTTAAAACATAAGGATATAACTAAGTCCCCTAGACTTTCTTCCTTGTTCTCCATCTTGTCCATGTTCGGCCATCGCTTGGTCCAATGTCATCTACATCTTTCAAACCTACATACGCAGTCTAAAGGGAGAAAATTTATGAGCTTAATCAACGCGCCCAGTAGGAATTCCGATCACATAATATGCACTACGGTGTGTCATTCTAAAACAATATACATACTTATACTTTTATCAAAACTCGATTATATCGTATTTCAAATTGCATAATTCCATACTTCAAAACATACCATGTTATCATATGTATATCAATATTTTATCCAAATCATACTTATGTCATAAAATCCATATCTAGATCACAAACTATCTTCTTTCAAGAGATACATATTACTTTCCTTAAAATGTTTATCATACTACGAATCTCATATTCAACTCATTATGAAAGGCTCATACTCGAAAACATAATGTATATTTCATTACAAGGTATTATACTTATACCTAACTCATCTCATCGTTTTATTCTCAAAACAATGTCAACCCAGTACTTATAATGAAATCATATTTACTTGTCCTTTCAAAATACCATATGCCAACCATGTATCATAGTGCATTTCTCAAGACTCATTTCTATATCATTTTAGGAAAACCTCTAGTTCAATACGTATGTAATATATACTTTCCTCCCACTATTTCTAGATCAAAATAGAAAACTCAAGGCAAGGCTATAATCATTCCATTTTGAAAATACCATATTGATAATTCATTTTTAAAACCTTTCACGAAAACCATATTCATTTCATCATTTCAAATACCATGCTTAGTTCATGTAAATGTTCATCAATATGCAACATGTTATGCTGTGAGTGCCATGATGCATGCATACCCTTATCATGCCCCATGCATAGGTATCTCAACATCTCATTAAGAACAACGAGCATTTCAACTTCTCGTATACTCATTTCATATTCGTCTTTTTGGGGTGTCATAATACATATCATCATAAGTCAACCGGTCCCACCTGTGAAACATTCTTTCTTGGCCATACATGTACGACATCAAAGCCTGCTCGAGAAAATTCATCACTTTGATTCGTCAATTCACTTTCTATAACACAACACCAAAGCCAGTCCGGACATTCGACACTTTGGTTCATTGACTATAACCCCATAACAATAATCATGACCCTAAAGTCCATTTGGACAACTTGGTCCTTTGTTTTCACTCCAGGTCTTTCCCATCCCATGCTTCATGCATGAGGAATATGAATGCAAATAATGACAATGATCTCATGTCATGTGTTGTCAATCATTCTCATGAACATGAAAGTACTCTTTTCACAACACATATGATATACATATATATCTCAAGATAATTTAGAAACCATTTAGTGGGAATGCACAACAACATTTCAAGTAAAATATCATACTTTTCAAATATCTCATCTATCATATAATTCTAGCTGGTGAAATATTCAAAGTTACTTCAATTGAAAATAAAATCAATTTCATAAATCAAGAATACATGCTTTTCAAAGGGACTCAACTCATCATTTTCTTATTTTTAATAAAATATTAAGTCCACACCCATAGCATTTCAATGTAGGAATACCTACATGATCTTGCCAATCAACGAATGAAGGTAATCCACGAACTAGCTCGTTCAATCCCAGGTTCACTCTTTGCACTTTTGTTCATGGTTCATGCATCAAAATATTACATACATTGTTTTCTCATCCCCTAAGACTACATTAAGTCTCATAGGTCAATCAGGTGAAGACTGGTACCACCCATGTTCTCCCATCAAAAATATTCGGATTCATTTAAACCAACTTTATAAAACTGTCCAAAGTTCTGGTCGACGGGTTGACCTAGGTTTCGTCTGTATATGTCGGTATTTCATTCATTAGTCTCAAATCGACACACATGATGTGTCGATGGGTCGGAAGTGTACAGTGTCGACATGTCGATACTACCGACAAGTCGAATTTGGGTTCACTCGACATGTCAACCAAGTCGACATGTCAGCCTGGGTTTTGTTCGTGCTTTCATTCATAAGTCTTAGATCGACAGTGTTGGCATCGCCGACCCATCGAAGGTCGACAAGTCGGTACCACCGACCTGTAGATCAAACTTTCAGTCTGATAACTTTGTGTTTTCTCGTTCTTCTCTGATCGACACGCTCGGGTGTCGATAGGTTGTAGTTCATTCACCGACCGTCGATGTCCTCGACAGGTCTGTCGGGTACCCCTCTACATGTTGGTGTTCTCGACATGTCGAGCAAGTTCAGATTACTTAGGTTCGTCATGTGTGTCTATGTGATTTGTCGACCTGGGAATTCCGGAAATCATTGATTCCCAAGTGCATGTTTCCATTTGTTGATTCTTTCTTCTCTACTCTCACATCTAATCATCCTAGGGTATTTTTATTGATTCTAAACCAAATGAAATCCTCATACCTTGGGAGATTTGAATTTTGAGCTCTGATTTTTGGATTCCTCTTCTTCTCCTTCGTTTTTCCTTGTTTTCTCCTCTCTTCCTTGCTTTCTCCTCTTGGAGTAGGTGAAGATGAAGATTGTGAAGGGTGGAGAAGGCTCAACACCGAGAATGAAGAGTGGAAGGTGAGTTAGAGGAGGGAATGGCTTGTCTTCTCTCTTCTCTCTTTTCTCTATTTCTTTCCCTTTTCTCTTCTATCCTTTCTCTCATTTTTTTTCTCCCTTGCGCTCCTCCTTTGGTTGCCCTAAGTCGGAGTGGGTACCTAGGGGTGGAGTGTAAGACCACCTCATGCATTCAATGCATGAGGTGACAAGAGAGAGAAAGTGGTTGTGGGGATTTGAATTATGATTCCGGGCAAGCTTGACACTTCGAGCCGTCGACCGGACGAGACTTAAGTTTGTCAACACGTCGGTATATCGACTTGTCGAAGGTGAATAGCCTGGTTCTGCCTGTTCTAGGATAAGTTTCATCAACACGTAGAACTGTCGACCTGTCTAACATTGTTCAACGACCCGTCGGTATGTCGATGGATCGGTCTGGGACAATTTTTTTTTATTTTCCTTCTTTCTTCTTATTTTCTTTTCTTTTCTCACTTGGTTTAATACCCACTCCTATTTCCAATCCATTCTTTTAAGAGGGGATTTCATTAATCCACTGGTTTAGAATTTTGGGTATAGGAGATGAGAATAAGCCTTCTATGAATATGGAAGTTATTTCTTTCAGATTTCATGTAATCCCACAATAATACTGCCTCTCATCTCGCCTGAGTTCCCAGCCCATAGAATACTAGCTATCCATGGGTCTTCTTTGGCAAATGAAACATCATGAGACCGGCCACCCGTAAGAATAAATATGAGAGGTCTTTTTGCTGACACATGAAATATTAGATACAAGATCCATCTGTTTACCAAGCAAAAGTAGACTTGTATGATCATGGTCTTCGGTTTCTTAGGATAAGTACAGCTACTTGCTGTTGCAAAATAGCAATAAGGTCGATCCATTGCAGTCCAAAATAACATACTTGAAAGAAAATTCATTCTAGACCCAAAAACAGTCACATACAGCCATGTCCCTGAAAGTGCTAATTTGAATAGGTCATTTACCCAGATTGGCATTCCAATGGAGTTCTCCTTTTCAGCTGATATGTGGATCCTCATGGCCCACTGTATTGGCAACAATTGGATTTAACTTCATGGGCTTTTGAGGTCCAAAATAACTCCAAATGGGCCCAAGCTTTGCATTTAAGCACATTTTCTATTATTTTCATTTTTAAACCTGCAAAACACAAAACTAAACTAATTATATAGTATAAACAAAATTCAAGAGCTAACTAATCCAAGTTATAAGGGTAAAATAGTCATTTTCCAGTGTTCATCACAAATCATGTTTTTAAGTTGACTAAAGCATTATACGGTTTAAAACAAGCTCCTCGTGCATGATATAAAAGATTAAGCACATTCTTAATTAACAAGGGTTTTACAAGAGGGAAAATTGATATAACTCTATTTACCAAAACCCAAAATGACGATATGCTTATTGTGAAAATCCATGTTGGTGACATAATTTTTTTTGCTACAAATGAAAATTGTGTAATGAGTTTGCATCAATCATGCAAAGTGAATTTGAAATGAGTATGATGGGTGAACTTACATTTTTCCATGGATTGCAAATCAAACAATCTTGTGAATGTACATTCTTAAATCAATGCAAATATATCAGAGATCATCTCAAGAAATATGGGATGAATGATTGCAGAACCATTGGAACTCCCATGAATCTTACTAACAAGATTGATAAAGATGAAAGTGGTAAACTAGTTGATCTCAAACTCTATGATGGCGTGATTGGTAGCTTATTCTATTTGACTGCTAGCAGACCAGATATAATGTTCAGTATATGCATGCGTAATAGATATCAGTCTTATCCAAAAGAATCACATTTGGTTGCAATAAAACGAATGGTTAGATATCTAAATGGGACTCTTGACTTAGGATTATGGTATCTACAAAATACTTCTGTTTACTCAGTCAGTTATTTTGATGATGACTTTGCTAGATGTAAACTTGATAGAAAAAGTACTAGTGGAACTTGCCATTTCCTTGGAAATACCTTAGTTTCTTGGGCCAGTAGAAAACAAAACTTTGTATCTCTGCCTACTGCAGAATCTAAATATATTGTTGCTGAAAGTTGTTGTGCACAAGTGCTTTATATAAAACAACAATTGAAAGACTTTGGCATTACCTACAATCAAACACCAACCTTGTGTGATAATACAAGTGTTATAAATATTATGAAAAGTTCCATCCAACATTCAAGAACGGAGCACATTGAAATTAAACATCATTTCATTAAAGATCATGTGTAAAAGGAGATGTGGAATTACAATTTGTGAGCACTGAATATCAATTGGCAGACATATTCATTAAACCTCTTTAGGAAAACAGATTCTGCACAATTAGAAGAGATTTAGGAATGACTCGCATGTTTGAAGTGTGTTGATTGTTGAATGATCATTGTTTGAAATGGTCTAAAAAATTGGATCATGAAACTTTGTATGTTTCACTGTACAGATCGATCGAGTATTACATCGGACGATCAATTTTCTCTCAAAACTGTGTTCCTAGCTGACTTGAGTTGCGGACGACCGATATTGTTTGGGACCAAACATCGATTTGTCGATATAGATCTGGCCGACTGAACTTAAGGTCAGGTCTACTGAATTCACAGGACTATATATATTTCGCTAAGGTTTGGTCTTTTGTTTCCAAACTCTATTACAGAGCCAACCGAAGGATTTTTTGCCCATTCATTCAGTTTTTCCAATCCTTCTTCAAATCTTTCCAAAACTCTCTCAAATCTCTACTTTCCCTCTCAATTACACTCGAATGGCTTCTAACATGAGAAAAAGAAAAAATAAAGGAGAAAGCTCTAGAGACGATGGAAGAAGTAAGGGACTTCCTCCCACCTTTGTCTCAGATGAAGCTAGAGTGAAATATGAAGAAGAATTCCTCACTCGATCCATCATTTACAGTAAGATTGTAACCTTTAGCTTCTTCGATCAATATGAACTTGGGATAAAGATGCTCTTTGAAACCCAATGATGGAGACCTCTCTTAGAAAAAGACCGACTCCTTTATCATCTTCTCACAAGGAAATTTTATGCTAACTTCTCCATAAGTTATCAAGCCATGAGAATGATTATTGAATCCAAATGTTAGCATAATTTCTGTATTTGGATTGAAACTTGAACGACAAGAAACGGTTATAACAACATACCCAATCTTCATGATGCAATCCGATAAACATCAATCCTCAGGATCTTGAATCAAATAATGTTCTCTAATTAAGTCAACGTTCATTATGCGGAATACATTATTAATAAAATAAAAGCGTACCCAAATCCATCAGATCTTCAGTTGTACGGTCTTCCCTTCTGTGTGCAGTGCCTCCTTCTTGTTCTTCCTATAAAACTCGAGTGCCTTGGAGTTTCTCTGACTTTCCCTCTTAATTCCTCCCTCAAAGTCGTACGGTGATGGTGAGAAAATGAGATAATCGAGTATGGGCAATTAGAAGTACTCTAGGGTTGTGTTTTCTATATATAAGCTATTTTCCATCAAAATAGCAAGTCAAGTCCTAAAAGAACTCCCTAAAACCGTGTAGTGTATTTCCGTGTTGGCCCCACTTGAAATCCAATTTCGTGTCTCCTTAATCGTGGGTTACTATTGTCGGTTTTTATTCTCCCACTTAAGCCACATTACAACGACATGGGATTCAAGTAAGGATAACATAAGGTGCGCACATAATCCACACTAAAATAATCATAATACGGTCATTATCATAACGCTAATACTAAATGACCCGCAAATGCGAGCAATGGAGGTTGCACATCATCTTACTCGACATGTTCCATTCCATCAGCCATAACACAAGTGACCCATTCAATACAGCTCTTAAACGAGAGATCATTTTATAAGGGTCCAACAAAGACTATTTCTGCTAGTAATAAAACATATATAATGTGTACACACAGAACATAATAAAAAGAAATATAAATTCAGAAAACCATGCATGAGTACTCAAGTATCAAAATCATATATAAATGCATAAAACAGTCCAAAGATACATTATTAATCATAAAATACATCAATTTGAGTTACAACCAAGACCCGTTCTATTAGCATGTTCTTTAAAGGTCTTCACATGTAAGTGTCAATGGATCTGCTATAATAAGCTGAGAGCTTATGTGCTCAATTGACACTATCTGTTTCTGAACTTCTTACTTTTATGACAAAGTATTTCAACTCCATGTGTTTCGATTAATTAGAATACTTGTCGTTCTTTGAGAAGAAAATTGTTGAGGTATTATCACAATGAATTCTTAGCGGATTGGAAATACTGTCAACAGTCCCAAGTCCTGAGATAAAGTTTCGCAGCCACATCCCCTGAACAATGGCCTCATAGCACGCCACAAATTCTGTTTCCATGGTAGACGTCGTAGTGATAATCTGTTTGACGCTTTTCCAAGAAATTTCTCCATTAGCCATAAGGAACAAATAGCCAAACGTCGACTTCCTGCTGTCAACGCATCCACCAAAGTCTGAATCTGAGTAGCCAATCATCTCAAGATTCTCTGATCTCCTATATGTAAGCATGAAGTCTTCGGTACCCTGTAAGTACTTCATAACTTTCTTTGCAACTTTCCAATTGTCCATCCCTGAATTACTTTGATATCTCCCCAACTTACTGACGGCGAAGTGATGTCTGGTCTTGTGCAAGTCTGTGCATACATCAAACTACCCACTGCAGAAGCATAAGGTATTTCCTCCATTTTTTTCCTTTCCAGTTCGTTCTTCGGACATTACATTAGAATGAACTTATCCCCTTTCTGTATAGAGGCATCTTGAGAGAAACAGTCTTGCATTCCAAATCTCTCCAAAACTTTTTCTATATAGGCTTTCTGAGACAATCCCAAAATCCCACGTGTTCTGTCATGGAATATTTATATTCCAACTATGTAGACTGCCTCTCCATATCTTTCATTTCAAAATGAGTGGAGAGAAATTTCTTGGTTTCAAACATCATAGCAAGATTGTTGGTGGCAAGCAAAATATCATCAACGTACAATATCAGAAAGATATATTTGATCCCACTGACCTTCAGATATATATACCTATCAAAGGTGTTTTCCTTAAATCCGAAGGAGATAATGGTATTATTGAACTTAAGGTACCATTGCCAGGAGGCTTGCTTAAGACCATAAATTGACTTCTTAAGCTTGCATGTCACATGTTCCTTAATTGATCCATATAAACATCCTCATCTAAATTACCATTTTAAAACGCAGTTTTGACATCCATTTGGTGTAACTCCAAATTATAATGATTCACCAAAGCCATAATAATTCTTAAAAAGTCCTTCCTAGATACAGGGGAGAAAGTCTCTTTGTAATCTTTGTCATCTCTTTGAGTGAACTCCTTAGCCACAAGTCTAGCTTTATACCATTCGATATTGCCCCTTGAATCATGTTTGGTCTTAAAGACCCATTTACAACCCACTTTATTGTATCCCTTTGGCAATTCTACTAAATCCCAACTTCATTCTGGCTCATGGATTTTAACTCATCTTTCATGCCATCTAACCACTTATCAGAATTTTCACATCGTATGGCTTCTTCATAAGTGACTGGATCTTTAACAGTCCCTATATCATAATCCTATTCTTGTATGTAAACCACATAATCATTCGAAATTAAAGGTTTTCTTTCTCTTTGAGACCTTCTTAAAGCAATCACTTGCGGTTGTTCTACAATCGGTTCATTAATGGTGATGCCATCATATGAAGTGATTGATCATTTAAGTGTTGTCCAGCTTCATTAGGTTGTTCAATAGTGTCATGAGCAACAACACTGTCCGAAGTTAAAGGCATAAGGACTTGCACTGTAATACCCTGACCCGATTTAAGATTGATCAGTATGATAAATCATACTTAGGCTGGTTAATCTTTAAGATTACGGTTAAGGCTTTATGAAAAAACCCAAGTGTGGCCCAGTTGGAGCTTGAAAGCTCGGGGTTCCAGCTCGTCTAGTTGGAAGGGCAAAATGGTAAACTTTACCATTTGTAAATATTATTTCTTCTATGTATTATCTGATTATTGATGGATGATATTGTTTTCCTTAATCAAGGATTCTAATTTAAAATCTCAGAATTATTTTATTTTCAGAAAATATTATTTAAAACTGCCCAAAAAAAGCCCGAAAGGGGAGAAATAATTATTTTTAGATAATTTCATAAATAAGAAAAATTTTAGAAAAACCTTGTGATGTTAGATTTTAAAATGACGGTTTAGTTTATTTCTCCAAATTTTGAAAATAAAGGTTTTAAAGCCTTTTAATTAACTCAAGTTAAATTAAGTAAAGAATGTCAAAATATAGATTTTGTTCAAATTTACAATTTCTAATGAATTTTAAACCTCCAAAATTTTATGACAATTAGAATTTACTAAACCCAACATTTTTATTAAGTTAGATTAAATTATTTAAGCTTTTAAATCACTTTTTTAGTTAAAAAGTTATTGTTAGTCAAAACAGGACCTATTTGCAAAATCCTAAGGAGGGACTTATCTGCAAAATTTATTCACTGTTACCGCTACTGTGGCCAGCCACTCCCATGCAGTGCCCGTGGGCTGCCGGTGAGGTGGCTTTCACCAAGCCATCAAATAGTTCTATAAATTTACCTTTCTACTTAGTTGGATTCATCTCTGTGTGAATCAGCTAAGTTAAACAAAAATCAACCAGCTGTCGTCCCTCTCGATTTTCAAATTTTTACCACAAGCTTGGAAGAGGAGGAATTTTCAAATCTCAGATTTCCAACCCAGTAACTGGAGCGAAGGTAACCTCTGTGTTCCTTTCCAAATTTTAACAAGTTTAGAATCAAGCAGAAGTAAAATTGACAAAGATTTGAATGTGTAAAATGAATTTAAAATTTAAGAAAAACTTGGATTTCTTGTTCATTCTGGTTTTGATGTTAAAATCTGATGTTTTAATCAGTGTTAAAGTTTTATATTATTTCTTTTGTCAAGAGAACTCACAGAGGAGTCCATCTGACCAGTTGGATGTGAAAAACGAACCCAGAAAATTCACTGTTTTTGGATTCGTATTGCACCCTCCCGGCGCCGTTACTGTCTGCTACTGCAGACAGAGGAAGAAGACTCCTCTCGAAAGGTCCGAGAGTTGGACACTTTCGGACGTTCCAAACTTTGGTTCGGGACTTCGAGGTGTCCAGAGGACAATTGTTCCTCCGCCTCTACTCCGAGATGTTTCGAGTCTCCTTCGGACGGATCGAACATATCGGAAGTTCCGAGCTTCTCTCGGCATGTTCCGAGACACATTGAGACCCACCGAAAATCTGTTTTCTGTTTTTTCAGTTCGGAAGCAAGCTCGGACTGTCCGAGACTTGACCCTTGGACGTTTCGAAGACCAAAACCATGTTCCAAGGTTTTGCAGACCAGTTTAGGTAGTGGCTCAAAAGGTCCAAAGCCACAATACCTGGTTCCGAGCTTGTTCCGAGGAACCCAGTCTTTAAATGATAAATCTTGGTTTGATTTAAATGTTTGTGTTAGATCTAGGTTTTCATGTGATGTTTAAACCCACTTTGATAAATAAAAATTGTTACTAACCCCTTCTCTTTTAAATACTATATTGTACTACTTATTATATTAACTTCCAGTCTGATACTCTCTATCTGTGGCTGACTCACCGGTAGCTATCTGTAGCTGTGCGATTTACTTCGCCGCTGGGTAGAAATGAAGGGTTCGGGCACTGAGTGACCTCTAGACCTAACTCGTTATAGGAGTAGTAGCCTGAGCACCTAATGCATCTAGGCCTAACTCAATACGTCAATCTGGTCATGCCCAGAAGACGATATGAGAAGTGGCCTGAGCACCTATTTATTGTTTGCATTGCTGACTATTGCAAAATAAAATGGTTAGAAACCAAATAAGAGACTCAATTCCATTTCCTCTAAAGATTTTTGGAAAAACAGGATAGATTTGAAATACTACAAGTATGTATTACTTTGTATACTATGTATTTTAATTGATTATTGATTGTATATCTGTTTGCATGTCGACAGAGACTTCGATACCACATATTTTCGGTGAGAAGACTTAACATTGCAGTAGGGGTAAATCAAGTTAAAAAGATTGGATCTTAAGCAATGAGTGGTTTCAAGAATCAGTGTTGATGAACCTACTCATATGCCTAGACATGATGCACTATTGTGAAAAGTACTTGTAAATATTTATGATGTTGATCATATATGACATGCTTATGATTGTGATGATATTAATACTGCTTCCACGTACCATTACTATTGAACTATTACCGAGCTATGAGTGTCGGTTTACATCTACTGGACCAGGTGGGTCATCAATTGCTAACTTCAGGTGTGTCAGTACTGGTTTTGGGTTGTGCCGGAGATGTACTTGAAAGGAATATTTTGACCATGTCGGAACTTAATATTATTGGTCTCAGTATAGTATCTAGGGGTTACGGTGGATGGTGGCAGTTGTGGATGGATAATGAGACTTTGGCAAGCTTTAAACTGTTATTTTGAAAATGTTGATTATTTGACTAACCTCATGTTCATTAGACTGCATTGTTATATTTATTTCACTGAGCTAGTTAGCTCACCGCACTCACCTTTCAAGAGATGTACCCGAGGAGGAGGAACCTCTGTATCGAGCTTAGGAATGATAAACTTTAGCGTGGCCTTGGTTTTCTCCCTTGGCAGGGACTTGTTGATGTTGGTTCTTTGGAACCATGATTTGTGTAAAGTACCGTATGTGGTACTTTTATGTGTTGGAATATGTATTAAACCACTATGTGACCGTAGCTACTCTATATTTGATTGAATAATATTTCGGTTATGAAAATATGTGTTTGTGTTCGCTTGTAGGTAGGCTTATGGTATATGTTTGAGTCCACATGTTGAAATCAGGGGTAGAAAAATCGGCCGGGCTGATATCCCTGCCGATTTTTCATATCGGCCGATATATCGGCCGAACTGTTTCTCTCTCCTCCCCTTTTTTTTTTTTTTTAAAAAAAAAATTCCAAAAAATTTATAGTAAATGCAGATAATTATGAGCTTATTAAATATGTAATTTTTTTATAAAATATCGGATATTTACATCTTCTAATATATTTTTGAAGTTACGATAGCGGGAAATTATATAAATAGTAATGAAATGGTGAAAATTACAAGGAAAAGGATATAAATGAGGAAAATTTGTAGAAATAATTTCATAATTTATTTTCTTAGTCAATGAGTGTTATTTTAAGTTATGAAGTTATAGAAATAAAAATAAATAAATAATAAAATGATTGAAAATTACATAATAATGTAGAAAAATATTAGAAAATGAAACTAATGGGGTCCTAATTACTTGAACTGATAACCACACAAATATCATACATTTTTAATTATAATAAAAAAATAACAGCAAATAAGAAAATTTCATTTATTATTTTATAGGTTTTACCATTTACATTTATATGTCATAATCCATAGTTAATAATGAAATAATTACAAAAAGAAAGAAAATAAAAGGAAAAAATTACATCCCTGTAAAAGACGTTAGTATACATTAAATAACAGCAAATAAAAAAAATTCATGTATTATTTTATAGGTTTTACCATTTTCTAACATTTATATGTCATAGTCCATAAATAATATTGAAATAATTATAAAAAGAAAGTAAATAAAAGGAAAATTTTCATCCCTGTAAAAGACGTTAGTATACATTAAATAACAGCAAATAAAAAAATTTCATGTCTTATTTTATAGGTTTTACCATTTTCTAACATTTATATGTCATAGTCCATAGATAATAATGAAATAATTACAAAAAGAAAGAAAATAAAAGGAAAAAATTACATCCCTGTAAAAGAAGTTAGTATACAGTAAATACCAGCAAATAAAAAAATTTCATGTATTATTTTATAGGTTTTACCATTTACTAACATTTATATGTTATAATCCATAGTTAATGATGAAATAATTAAAATAAAGAGTAAGTGAATGTAAAAAATGTTGTTGTAAATTTTGACATGTTAGCAACAGGTACTAAGAGTAAATGAAAAATTTTCATCTATTATTTTATAGGTATTATCATTTTCTAACTTTTTTTTTTCATTTATGCTATTTTATGTTGAAATAGTTAACAAAAAGGAATAAATAAATGAAAAAAAAAAGTAACTAACAAAGTAGATAAAAAATAACTACAGATACATTCAGATGGAAAAAAATTATAATACCTATATAAAGCTTTTATTTACTACATATCTTATTTAACTTCAAGCATTTTTTAACTTTTTGTAACACTTTTATGTCATTTTTGGCTAAAAAAATTAAAATAAAATACAGATAAATCGAAATAAATTACAAAACTTACAAGATCACTAGATCTATAAATGAAGAAACCTTTGAACGGTCTGGATCGTTCAGTTTCAAACAAATCCGGGTTGTTTAGAACTTAGTTAAATCAAGTAATGAAGAGTGAATTTTTTTTGGAAGATAAATAGTAAAATCTGGTTTTTTCCTTGAAAATAAGGTGTGATATTTGAGATATAAGTGAATGGTATTCATAGAAAAAAATTGGACCGGTTCGATTTTTCAGATTTAAAAAAAATAATAAAATATTCACGTATGCCGGACCAGCCGAATCCTGCAGTCCGCTGTACACAGAGATGTGAAAGGGAGAAATTGGTTGACAGATGAGATCTCGTCCGAGATCTCGCCCGATATATCGGACATGGGATATCGTCCGATATATCGGCAAAATATCGCCGGACTTGAGTTGGGCCAGGCCCGAGTTTTACTGTTTTTTAGAGGAAAAAATGGCCGTTTCGGCCCAAATTCAGCCCAGATTCGGCCGAGATTTGGACCGATATATCGGTCATCTCGGCCGATATTTATTATAAAAAAATGCTTTTTTAAAAAAAAAAACAAAAAACCGAATTTTTAAAATTCGGCCGATATGATGACCGATAATTTGGTCAAAAAATCGGTCATATCGGCCGTATTTTTTTTTGTACGGCCGATACGCACAGTATCAGCCGATATTTTTACCCCTGGTTGAAATCATAAATGGCTTTTCTTAATAGGCCTAACCTTTGGTCCAGCCCATTTAGAAGCCTTGAAGATTAGTTTAACAAAAAAAAATATCAGTGGCGTTCCAGGGCCATTTCAAGGTCGGGGCGTTACATGCACCCTTACTTCCTGTACAATTACACTTTTCATCACATCACTCCCAGTAATCTCATTATTTTCAATAAATCTTGCATTACAAGTCTCTACAATTTTCGTACTATGATTCGGACAATAGAACTTGTACCCTTGGGACTATTCAGGGTAATCGATGAAGTAACCACTAATTGTCCTCTCATCTAGTTTCTTTTCATGTGGATTATATATCCTTGCTTCCGCACGACAACCCCACACATATAGGTGTCTTAGACTAGGTTTTCTTCGTTTCCATAGTTTATAAAGTGACTTAGGAACTAACTTATTAGGAGCCCTGTTCAATATGTACATTATGGTTCTTAACACATACTTCCACAACATAATAGGTACAGTGTTGTTACACAGCATATTCCTAACCATATCCATAAGCGTACGATTACGCCTTTCAACTACACCATTCTGCTGAGGCATACCAGACATTATTTATTATGCTACAATACCACGACTTTCTAGTGTTCGGGATGGAACATCATACGGACTGCATAAATCAGTATAAATCAATTCAAGTAGCCATGTACTTCTTGTGATACCTTTCTTGGTGTGTTTAATTTGCTTACCTTTAATGCATTCTATACACACACCAAAGTCAGTAAAGTCGAGACTCGGTAGAATCCATTCCTTTACAAGCTTTTCAATTCTATTATGGGATATATGTCCCAATCTTTTATGCCACAAAATAGAGGAGTTTCCATTTATTAGCCCATGTTTAATACCAACATTATGATACAAAGTTATGACAGAATTAGCAAATTATCATCAAGTTTCAAACGATAAAGGCCATAAACAAGACATCCAAACCCAATGAAAGAAGAAGATTTGAATAAATTGAATGAATTATAACCAAATTTACAATAATATCCATCAAGGTCTAATTTAGAAACTGAAATGAGATTTCTGGTAACTGAAGGAACAAATAAAAAATTTAATAAATCTAAATGACAACCGGTATCAAGAAAAAGGTGATAAGTTCCAATAGCTTCAACAGGTACTTTTTCGCAATTGCCTAAATAAAGGGAGACTTCAGTTGGGTCAATATTCTAGATTGTAAGGTATCCCTGCATCATCTTAGAAATGTGAGTTGTTGCCCCAAAATCAAGCCACAAAGTGTTAAAGGAAATTTTAATTAAATTAGATCAAACATACAGAAATGCAATGTGTACCTTTCTTTTCGAAGCAAGCCTTTCTCTTATGATAATCTTTCTGGAAGTACCCTTGCTTCTTACAGAAATGACACCTCACACTGCCAGCCTTCCCCTTATCATTAGCTTGGGAACCAGCCTCATAAGTTTTGGATTTGGCTTTCTTGAACTTTTGGGCTTGAATCCCTTCTTCTTTACAGGTTCTTGACTCATGAAATGGACTATGTGGTGACGCATCTTTTTAAGTCTGGTCTCTTCTTGGATCAACATGTTGGTCAGTTAATTAACTTGTCATTTATCTTTCATGGTGTTATAATTGATTTGAAATGGCCCATATTCGTGAGGTAATGAGTTCAAAATAAACTGAACCAGAAATGTGTCATCCACAGTCATCCCCAGATTTCTCAGTTGAGTTGTGATATTGGTCATCTCAGTCACATGATCATACATGCCACGAATCTCATCGAACTTCATGGTGATGAGTCTCTCCATAAGTTTCTCGGCTAGGGATTTGTTAGCAGACTTGAACTTATCTTCAATACTTTTGAGAAATTCTTTGGCATTTTCAGAAGCAGATAAGGAGGATCTTATGTTGTTGGTCATTGTCATGCGCATAAACTTAAGGGTAAGCTTATTTGATCAAACCCACGCTTCATGGGATGACTTCTCTGTAGGCATACTTGCATCAGTAATAGTAGGTTTTCCATGTGTTAAAGCCTTATCAATATTGAGCACACCTAAGTGATACTCAACTTGTTCTTTCCAGTCAGAGAAGTTCAGCCCATTAAGCATGGGAACTAAAGAAGGTTGCGCATGCATTGGAATGGATAATGAAGCTGCAAACTATACATAATTTCATCATCACGACATAATGCTATGAATTTTAAACTAACACAAACAATTTATTAAACTTTAGTGAACAGTGTTATCGGATCTACCTTTGGGTAATCTTATGACACACCATTCAAACGTTGCGATGATTCCCAGTCACCGATAGGACTAATTAACCAAATACAAGTGACTAAATACTGTAGTCACATTTGGGTGTCCGTACTAATACTAACCACAAGTACCCATCAGTTATCCTATCCCAATCCGTTAACCAGTCGAAACGGTGCACCTTTGGGCCAACCTAATATCCGTGTGAGTTAGGGATTACGATTTGCAAAGCCAATATTATTTAACACTTGGGAAGGGTAGTAAATCATGGTTATATGACTCAATATTCAACCCATTCCAGTTAGACCACTTTGGTGACTAACAAACCGTATCATAATTTGAATTTAAGTCAAGAATAATGGCTTCACTCTTTAATTGAATTAAGCATGATTCACATTTAATTCATAAAACTTTCATATGAAATTTACTGTTGGGTGTCGATTCGACCGATAAAACAACTATATTTAATTCAATGAACACATAGGGTATCATCAGGTGTTCAAATATTTAATTAGAAAAAAATATCAATTAGTAGTACTCGAATCCAACGTTCATTATGCAGAAAACATTATTAATAAAATAAAAGCATACCCGAATCCATCAGATCTTCAGTCGTACGGTCTTCCCTTCTGCGTGCAGCATCTCCTTCTTGTTCTTCCTGCAAAACTCGAGTGCCTTGGAATTTCTTTGACTTTCCCTCTTAATTCCTCTCTCAAAGTCGTATGGTGATGGTGAGAAAATGAGAGAATGGAGTATGGGCAATCAGGAGGACTCTAGGGCTGTGTTTTCTATCTGCTACTTTCCATCAAAATAACAAGTCAAGTCCTAAAAGAACTCCCGAAAACCATGTAGTGTATTTCCGTATGGGCCCCACTTGAAATCCAACTTCATGTCTCCTTAATCATGGGTTACTATTGTCGGGTTTATACCAAACTCCTAGGATCTGAAGTTCAATTATCCTCAAGTAGAATTTGAGAAATACTCCATCTTCCACAAGGTGGAATTCAAATCTATCAAACAAATGGTTGGATTGTGAGAGAAGGATTTGACAAAATTACTGCCCTAAGGCTGATCTATGGAAGAAAGGATATTTATGACGCATTCAAGCCTGTTGCATCACAACTGACATTTGAGGCAAGGCTTATTCTACATATCATTTCATATAACATGCTACCTAGAGATCTACAAAGAGATCATGTCAATCACCTGGATATCTTCTTGATTTGGCGTGTCATGAATAATACTCAAATTGATTTACCTTATTTCATCATACATCACATGAATTACTGTGTCAAGAAGAAAAGGACAAACACCTTCCATATGGATTACTTCTCTCACTTTTGTTCAGTCACCTACGTGTCCCTATGAGAGACCAAGAGTTCTTTCTTGCCTCTTACTGCGATCACTATACGAACACCACGTTAAAACCCATGGACTATGAGCTTATCAATGAAGTTTCAGTTTACAAGAACAAACCTTCACCACCAAGAATCAATTTTGGTGTTGAGAAAAGAGAAGAACAAGAAACCACTCACAATGACGAACAATTGGATGATACTCTAGCAACTGCTCCGCGTTATACTTCTGTTCTAACTGAGAAAAATTGATGTTGTGCTTTCCAAAATGGATTTCATGGACTCTATGATGTCTGAAATGGGTGTCAAACTGGATACTATTGAAACAATGATCGACATAAATCGAGCAATGGAATCATTAAGAATCATTGCTGATGGAGCTCACGATATGTTTGATCGTCGTCTCACCAACACACACAAGCTGGTTGAAGATCTCACTTTTCACTGTGAGGACCTCCAGCGTCAGGCATGAAGAAACAGGGAGTTATATTCCCAGATGATTTCATTGAATATCTTTTGATAATATCTCAATATATGATTATGAACTTTATCTATATATGCTTTAAATCTATTTTCATAGTGTTTTGTCGTCATAAAAAAGGGAGAGATTGTTAACCCCAAAATTTCAACCCGGTTTATTATGTAGATGATAACAAATCTATCGTAGAATTATGCTAACATTCTATGTTTAAGCATTATTTATATATTAAGAACAATTCAAAGAAGAAGAAATGTGTTTAGCTGTGAAGGGGACGTCTTTTCTTATCTATTCTTTGCTATTCACTTTCATGTATTGCTTTATCTATTATTTCTTTACTTCTTAATTCAATTTGTAATATTCATTTATGAGAATGAAAGTTTGTCAAAATACCCAATTCACCCCCTTTTTGGGTCTATATCTGGGCAACAGTGAACCTGGCCCAAGATGAAGATGAAGCGCTAGAAAAAAAAATGGAGAAGACACTTGAGTGGGGAGGAAATCACATACGGGGATTCAGGGGAAAACTTGATCATCCAGCAGTCCGTCGTCGCTCTCAGGGAACAATTGAAGGAACACTGGCTACGTATAAATATATTTTATTCAAAATATACTATCGAGAGGGGGGCGATTTGTACTCTAAATCATTAATAGTGGCAGCAGTTGTAATGTAGTAGCACAGGTTGTGGTTGATAAGCTTCGACTAAAACCATAGAGACACTCTAAATCCTACCAAATTTCATGGTTCAAAATGGGAAATGATGTAACAGTGGAGAAAAAAATTCCTTGTTCCATTCTAGGTAGGCAAGTATTTCGATATGGTGTGATGCTGTGTCGATTGACGCTTCTCACTTGCTCATGTGGAAACCTTAGCAATATAATAGGGATATTAGACGCCATGTCCATAAAAACTTGTACTCCGTCTAGGTTTGCCAAAAGTTTATATTGGGCCCCTTGAAAAACGTGGAGCATGTGAACTCCAGCAAGACAAAGTCGACCTTGGTTTCACTTCAGAAGATCTAGAGAGAAGACGATGCCTCAGCATGAAACTCATCATGGCAGAGTTTCAGGGGGTATATCTGGTGATGTTTTAGAATAGGTTGGGTTATGTGAATATGGGACTGATCTCTGACTGTAAAAATGTACTGATTTATTTTTCAGTCTTCATAGGACCAATCCATCAATAACTGGACAAAACATGTGAATCCTAAGTCCTCAATCAAAGGGGGCACAAGAAGAAGCAGTAACAAGTAGTAGTAACAAACTGCAGGGATTACTTTAGTCTTCTGTATGGTGATTCAGGAAAAAATCTTAAGTCCATAGAACTGAAGGAACAACTGAAGACCAATTGGCAACTCAGTGACACAAAGACCATGATCCTGCCTCTGACGACTGAGTTTGCTTCGGGCGACGCTCACTCCATGCTACATCGGACCCTGAGAAGGAACCCGCACATCGATGACCAATATCTTGTGGATTCAAACTGCAACATCTGACCATTCATCTAACAAACAGTCACCCACGACAGGTGAGGTTTGAGAAAGGTTAAAATGAGGAACGTTCGGCCTTGTGAAGTGCTAAAATGCATCAACAACAATGCAATAAAGTCAAGTTGCCAAATTTCCTAAGCACCTTTAACATCGCGATCTGAAGCCTTGTCACATTGAGGAACCTCTTCAGAGCGAGACTGAAGTCAACTCAAGGCTAAGTTCTCTTCAGGAGGGAGAGGAGATTATGCAGACACATATATCATGCCCCATCCTAACACGGGATTTTTCTATTAGGAAACACGAGATAAAGTGAAATTCTCATTTTACCCTTCACTGGTCCGTATGAAAAATTAAAAAAAAACGAACATCAGAAATCGATGAACCGCTCATTATGTACCGTGTACCGATACTTAAATGTATAACACAATAGTGAGGTTCATATAGGGTTTGGTGTAACGACCCGCCCTTTTTCCATCTATAAAATCAGAGTAAATTTTTTTTTATAGAAAAAGGCCAGAGATTTCATGACGAGAGTCAAGTCCGAGTCCGAAAACCCGACCATTGACTGGCCCAACCTATCACATGTGCGGTACAAGCCCACGATTACATTTTGCACGGCTAGCATAACCTGTGGAATATTTAAGCATTTACATTGCATGACTAGCAAATCACGATTTTAGCAAAGACAAGGTAATTCCCAACAATTATATGAGTCAAAGAGAAAACAAGAATATTAACTGTCAAAGGCCACAATATTACATTCCCGAAAAAGAAGACCTTCTTGTAATACACATTATTCTCAAAAAGATAACAATTTAACTAAGCTATTCAAGCTTCTTTTCGCATCCGTACTTTGATCAGACTTGGCTACCGCTAGGCTCATCCTCTTTTTCTTTGTCATGATCTGCATCAACATCCGAGGGGAAAAAGTACGGGCTTAGTCAACTTGTCCAATAGGAAATTCCAATCATAAAATGCACAAAGTTTGAAATCTCATAATAACATATATCAGAAATAACAAATGAGAAAAATCATAGATAATGATCAATACATGTTTCTCAAAATATGATAAGAGAAAACCAAAATCTTATAACTCAGAAATCATAACAATGATATGTCATGGGTGTCATGCATCAATGATATGCCCACCCATTTCCATGCATCAGATCATAACTATCACTTCAAATAATGATTCTCAATATTGGCCACTTATGTTCACAGCATTTGAGGCGGCGGCCACTAGGGTGATGTTACACATCCACAAATTAACTGAAACTATCGGTGGAGTGTGGACTCCTCCCTCTGCGCAGGGTTTCGAGACCTACCCGGGAGCTCTTTGGCCCAATTATTGCCGTAGGATTTATACACAATGACAAGGACAAAGTCTAATATTTGACTTATTGTACACGAGACCAAGCAAAGTCCAGGCAGTTCCTTCTTAGCTCAATACTGCAAATCCCTCTCATGCGAAACCAAGCAAAGTCCAGACATTTCCTTCTTAGCTTGCTAATGTCAACCCTCCCATGCAACCATGCATGAGGTAATGTGTGCAATCATGATGACAAAGTCATAAATCAAATAATTTCTCATCAAAATCATTTCCATGTACATAATAAAATTATAATTCATAAATCCATATTTATGCTTTTAAAATATATAATATATAATAAAATCATTCACCTCATTGTGCTTCAATAAAGTATGAACTCCTACCTGATCAAAATGATCAACCAAAGAAGATTCACTCATTTGTTCGAACGGCGTAACGCTCGACTCCTTTTGTCCATGTACATGCTAAAATCACAATTTATAGATTATTATCACATAAAGTCTTTGTCTAATTTGTGTGGGTCTAATCCAGACCTAAAGATCTACTGTATAGTTTCCAAAATCTAATAGATTCCATTTACATTGGTTTTAAATAACAAATACATTAATCTTGTGAATTTGTCCCTGTTTCAGGCCAACATATCGAGATTGTCGATACATTGCCTCCGGACACAATCGACCATCTCGATATGTCGACTAGGCTCTGTCTGTTCTATTGCATGTTTTCCCAGTTTCTCTTCTGTCATATATGTATACGTCAACATAGTCGATATATCCAATAGTTTCACATAGTCGATATGTCAAGTCTGTCGACATATCCTCCTGATTTGATTTATCAATTTCTTAAGTTGTCTTCTGTTTTCGAACTATATGTATCGACCCAATCGATACATATACTGGTGTATATATTCGATGTGTCGACGTTTGCCAATATTAATACTCATTCAGCGTTCACAGGTGATATATCGACTCCGTCAATACATCGTTCTATTTATGTTTATTTCGGATCATCTTCAGCCCAACATATCAACCTGGTCGATACATCGTCCTGAGATTAGTTTACCACCTTTTTATTTCATCTCCGGTTCTACCATACTCAGACTGACACATTGACTCTGTCAATGGGTCATGCAGAGACAGTTCATCATCCATTCATTCTATATTATATCTGTTGTACCTTAGACCGACATATCGACATTGTCGATAGGTCGTCCCGAGACCAGTTTGTCATTTGTACATTTCATTTTCATTTCGGTCATACCCGGGCCGATACATTGACATAGGCGATGTGTCGTCCTGGGTTTCAGTTCCATACTTATCATTTTATGTTCGCTGAATACTTGCCCCAGCCAACACATCGACAGAGTCGATATGTCGACTGGTTTGATCAGAAGTCATGGACCCATCATCCATGGCTTCCCTTTACTCATGTGTTCGTCCTTCTTAGGTTCTTTCTTTTCAATTCCAATGATACAAATTTTCTAAACAACCTAGTGTTATTGATTTACTCAAAAACACCATAGATCTACCTACCTCGAAGAATTCGTAGGTGTGCTCGAATGGATGCGATCTGGTATCCCTTGTCTCCTTGCTCTCCACCCTCCTTACTATCTCGATTTTTCTTTCCCCTTGCTTGGTCTCTCCTTCCTTTCCCCGAACAGAGGAAGTCCGTGAGGAGGTAAAGAGGTTCTTGGTCGAGTTGAGGGCTGAGATGTGAGTAATAGGGTGCACTCGGATGACTAAGAGAGGTACTCAGATAGTCTGTTTCTCCTCTCCTCTTCATTGTTTTTCCTCTCATTTTCTTTCTTTATTTCTTCCATTTCCTTTCGTTTTCTCTGCTTTTTATCTTCCTCTCTTGCTATCCCTAGACTCTTAATTGAGTCCTTAAAAACGAAAGAGGCATTGTGAATGCCCATGCATAGAAAATGAAGAGTTTGGGGGGTGGTAGACAGAGCGTCTGCTGAATACGTTCTAGCTACTCGACACATCACTTTGTCGATGTGTCGATCCATTTGATCGTCTTTTTCCTGATACATCAATCCAGTCGATGCATCGTCTGGAAACATAAAGTTTCATCGACACATCGACCAAGTCAATGTATCATCTGAGGGAAATTTAGTTTCTCCTTATCTCTTTCAATGTACATTCAAATTATTTGGACTAAAAAACATATATTTCATTTATATAATAAAAGAAATTATATAAAAGAGAGTTAAAACTCCAAGCCCTTACATTTGGTGTACTGATCTTAAGTGAGCCAAAATTTGTCCGTGCATACACAGAGTGGTGTACTGCTCTTGACACCATCGGTGAACCGATCCAAACTAAGGCTATTTTCAACAGAGCGGTACACCATTGTTACTCCCTCTAATTACTCTATGCTCCATCTTCTCTCAAGCTTTGAAACCCATACTCAAGATTTAATAATGTGCGAGCTTTTTCAAGCAGTTGATATAGTGTACTAGTAGTTTTGTAAAATATATTTCGATATCTTGATTTATAATTATATTTAGATTGGTTAAAAAAATTAAAAACTAAAATTCTAATAGAACTAACTTTACTTTTAAGTTAAAAATTTATTAAATTAAATGTATATTTGTTTAGAAATGATCATGTGCAAGAGCCTAGTTTATAATAAAATTCGTTCATGCATTTCTATCATCTATTGTAATTCTTTAAATTTCACTATTAGACTGTGAAAATGAAAGACTAATTTTATTATTATTATTAGGTCTCATATACTCAATCACCAATTTTATTATTATTAGTGACTCAATTTAAAAAAATTATATTTAGCTCAAAATGGATTTTTATAAATTCCTAATTTGAATTTTTTTTCTTTTTCATATAATACATATTATCAACAAAGCCCACACGTGGGAAGCACACGTGTGATCACACATTAAGACCTTAGATCATTCTAGGGATGTGAGGCCTCTACCGAAATTTCTGCAGAGTCTCCCCTAAAAAGTGGACATATGGACCAATCTTGGCCTCCATTACTTACACATGTCCAACACATACAAACATTCTTATTTATGCAATGTACAAAATATTATACATTTATTTATCTCCCCCTTTCTTCATCACATATTGCATTTAATTTTCTGAAAGCTCCCTAATGTTTAGAATCAAATTAACCCTAGACGGGGGTGAATAGGTTAATCACAAATTTTATGGCCTTCATCAAATTTACTTGATTAATGTGAAATATGTTGCGGAATTAAAAAAACAATTAATCAAGTGTGTGATTTTCAAAGTATGCAAGATTACAAACAATCACACAAACAAACACTAATGCACACGATGTATAGTGGTTCGGTTACACAACCTACATCCACTATAAAGACTCACCCAACCTTGGGCTATCTCCAATTCACTAAACTTTAGAATTACACCAACACAATAGAATAGGACTTCCACATATCCAATTGTTTGTGACTTTCACCAAATTCATATCCCACTATTTTTTATATTGGTTCAAGAGAATTACAGTCTCTTTAATCTATTTCACAAGATACAACGATTTTTAAAATAAAAATCTGAACTAAGAAGCACTTGCCTTAAAGCCTTGCAATATAGATGTGCTCCTTGAATCACTCCCAATGTGACCTATGAAGACGTAGACTCGTCGTGTAGAGCAATCACAATCCTTGGGTGTCTAAGAAATTGGAGATCCAATGTCTACCCTAGAAGTGAGATTAATCATTCTCTCTTCATCTCAATCTAAACCGATTGGATTCTTGAATGGTTTGCAAGTGAATTGTCAATAGAGAATAAGCCACAAGATTTGCCTTTGATTCTTGAGAGTTTGCACTGGTAGATGAGGATCTTTAATGCTCAAGAGGTGTGTCATTAACTCTCAAAATAGTGATAATATTTATGAGAAAAAAAAATTAAATCACTGAAACACACGATTGATCGTGTCCTAGAGATTAATCGTCCGTGTTTAAATTACTTTTCACCAACCCGACCGTTGTGCATTTAATGCACAGTAACAACACAACAATAGTAACATGCGATTGATCGTGCCACACGACTGATCGTCCGTGTTTCCTAGCGACAGATCATAGGTTGGCGAACGTATCGGTTTGAGACTAACTGTATTTTTTCAGTGTTAGTCTTATCTAGACCCAGAGCTATTGATCGTGATGTTGATGTGTTCCAGCCTTGTACTCACGATTGATCGTGGAACCGATTGATCGTATGCGATCAAGTTTTCCACGCCTTGTTCAAGTTCAGCCTATGTCCTGTCTCAGCGATAGATCGCTTACACGATTGAATCGTCAAGATACCAGACGATCGATCGTGACCATGATTGTATCGTCTTGAGACTACATGTGTTTTACAGCCCAGTCCAACCAGAACCTTCAATTTTCTACATGACATATCGTAAAGCCACGATTGGTCTTATGCAGTCACTAGCGATTGATCGCCTGACATGATGTGTCGTTCTGACAGTGAATTCATATTTCCAAGTTTGGTTCTGATTTGGTTTTAAACGCATGTTAGGCTTGATTAATTATCCCAATGTGATTTCTAAGCCTAGGCAAGGTCAACCTAAGGTCTGAGTTCCACTTAAGGTCATCTATGGTCAGTTATCATCTGTGATTTCCATACACCGTTGATTCGTTGAGTCTTCACACTTCAACCAACACTTGAGATCTTAAGTCTTGAGCTTCTCTTTTCAAGGCAATGCTTCACCTAAGTCACGAACTTGACAAATAAGTAACTCGGCAAGCCGAGGCACTAACATTTTCCTCCAAACTTCATAGAGTACAAGCATTTAAAATACCACTCATCAAAATAAATTCATTCACAAGAACAAATGATTCAAAATTAATTGTACGTCATTTTTGTATATATAACAAAAGCTTGGCAGATTTTTCAAAATAAGTCAAAAAACTTCCAAGTTAACAAGTGTGTTTCTATTTTTCAATTTTTCTCTCCCAATTTTTGTGAACATCAAAGAGAATTCAGTGAGCAGAGGAGGGAGAAGGCCCAACAACAGTGGATGGGGCAGTAGCAGTGGATGGAGCAGTAGCAGTTGATGAGGCAACAACAATGGATAGAGCAGTAAATGTAGTGGACGGAGCAGGTGAAGCATCTGAAGACTGCAATGGATCAATTGTTTTAATGGTGACCCCAATTTTTCGTGCAATGGCGACTTGCACATTAATACAATTTTCAATGCGTCGGCTCAAATAACGAGTAGATTGAGTGATGTCATCGAGGACCTTAGGCAATGTTCTATGGACTTGAGGAGACAGAGAGTCGAGCTTCGCATTCGTTTGTTAATCTGCTCTTCCAGAGTGTTCAAGTGATGATAGACATCGTCGTGCGGTTGGTTGAGGTTTGCCTTACGACTGGCATTAAGAGCAAAGATACTTTCGATAATCTGGTCAAACTATTCATCCCTTAGGGGGACTTTGGAGGATTGACCATGTGAGGGATAAGGTGGATGTGTAATGGGAGTGGGAGAGTGATGAGGGGAAGGATCACTGGACTTTTCATCATGAACTTCTGTTTTTTATTTGTCTCCTTTCCTAACCCAACAATTGTCCACAAGTTTAAAGCCCATGTATTTGTTTGTGGTCTCAGTGAAGTGATGTGAGGGCTTAATAGGAACCATGTCTTCTTCTGGAAGAGGGAAGTGGAGGAACAAAAAAGTGAAGAAGTAGCCGTAAGGCATCACCACGGATTTCATTTCGTGGCATTCAATCATGTTCTTCAGAAGGATATACCCAAGACTGATTTGCTTCTGGGTATGAATGCACCACATAAAAAAAATGTCAAAGTAGTTCGATTCCGCGTAGTGACCACCTCTGGGGATAATATTTAGAGAGATAATGTGCAAAATAATGTTCCATTCCAAGATCATTTCACTTGTGACAGGCCAAAATCTCTTTTCATTCAAGATGTCTATGGCTTCCCTTGTTGTGAAGTTGTCTGTAACTATCCACGTATGTGTTTCATATTTTTGGAAGGCAGTCTCGGGAATCCCTAATAGGGCATTTAATCCTTGGGAGTTTAGGGAGATTTTTATGCCCTTCACAGTGGTGACTAATGAGTCATCCGTGGTATCAGAAATATTGGCACAAAACTCTTGAACAAGGGAGGGATAAGAGGGGTGTTACTTTTCTAAGAATATATCACAACCTACGTTTTTGAAAATGGTCCGAATTCGAAAATGAAATCGATCAAAGAGGCTAAGGTCAAATATTTTACCATAGATTATATTCCTTAGAGATAGACGCACATGAACTTCGGTGGTATCAGGCTCAAAGGCAGCGCCTTGCTTTGATTTGCTTCGCTTTAGGCGTGGTACAGGTCCAGCATTCGTATCCTCCAATGATTGATTTTTCTTGCGGTTGGGAGTTTCTTTCTCATCGCCATTGAGATTAGAGTTGATTTCCTGGAGAAATTGATGAAAAAGATGGTGATTGGGGCTGTACGAAGATGATAAGGGCAATGAAATCAAGCGTGGTTTAGGTCGCCGGAGAACAAGATGAAAAGGGGAAATCAAGAGTGTAGTGCTGGTTGAAAAAGAGTAAAGTAAAAAAAGTTTGACCAAGTGTTTAGTTATAAAGCATGAAATTAGCGTCGTACCTCTATTAATTTTCAATGAGCCTCTCGGGACAAACTAGCGGTGAGCCAATAAAATGTTCATCGGCGTACCGATTTCATGAAAGACCATGTTTGGTACATTGATGTCACGAGATATACTAGGATCGGTTCACCGATGGTGTCTAGAGTGGTACACCACTCTATGTATGCATGGACAAATTTTGGCTCATTTAAGATCGGTGCACCAAACCTTATATGAACCTCACCGCTGTGCTATACATTTAAGTATCGACATACCGGTACCTAATGAGCGATTCACCAATTTCTGAAGTTCGCCTTTTTAATTTTTTCGTACAGACCAGCAAAGGGTAAAATGGGAATTTCACTTTATCCCGTGTCTCCTAACAGAAAAATCCCATGTTAGGATGGGCGGGCATATATCATTAATGATGTGGACTTCGACAGTATTGAAGAAGTTGCCTTGACTTTCATGGACAATTTCGATCGTGGTAACCACAATTGGAATCCGGCTAACATTACCTCTCATTTTATTGGTCCGACCCAATTACCCTGAGGTGACCCAATTTAATGTACCCTAGACCCAGTTGACCCAATTAGTGGAAAATCAAACCCTAAATTCCAAAACCTTAAGTCCATAAATGGAAGGCCTAAATCTTCTCCCATAGTCGTCGAAGTATCATGAAAGTAGGAGATAACATGTACAAAGATGGGATAGTTAACTAAGATTCTAGGAATTAGGAATTTTTTTGATTTTGCAACTATATTTAGGGATTTTTTTAATTTGAAATTTCAGACGGGTAACATGGTCAAGCTACCTGCACCTGAGGTAGGATTGAAGAAGCCTTTTGGGTTTTCTTTTGTGCACATTGAAAACTTATTAAAGGACTTAATTGTAGTTAATTTGAGAAGCTTTGAATATTGGAATATAATTTGAGAGTCCCTTGGGTGCTAGAACAAGATTGACCCTAAAAGGGGGGTGGGAGGGGTTGAATTCGTTGGTCCTTTTAAAATTCCTTGATTGATAAATTAGAGTGCAGCGGATACTTCAATCAAGTGTGTGTGTGTTAGAAAATGTGATTATGCAACTAACACAAGAAATTGATTTTAACACCACAAACAAAAGGACACAAGATATAGAGTGGTTCGATTAGCCAACATACATCCACTGTTAGAACTAGCTCAACCTTGAGTTATCCCAAAATTCACTAAGTGGGGACTTACACTTTCACAATTAGATAGGAATTCTACCTCACTCAATCGGCTGTGAATTTCACCCACAAGATGTAAAATAAGAATTCCACCTATTTGATTTGGCTGGGAATTCCACCCACCACGTATGCCAAGACTACGCTTTAGATTTTTTTATATTGGTTCTGGAGCCAAGCCTCCTTAATCCACTTTAAAAGGATAAATGTTTTAACAACAAAATTAAAATCAATAAGCACTTGTCTTATATCTCTTTCTCAAAGATGTGTGTTTCTCAAAGATCCACCCAATCTGTACCCGAGTTTAATCCCAACGCTCTGCCTTGTAGCCATTGTTGAGCAATCACAATCTCAGGGTGACTAGAAAACTGATTCTATCATAGTTGATATTTTTCTTTCCTCCTCTCTTTCTCTCTTTCACTCTTTCACTAACTCAATCAATAAATTGATTGTATATAATTCTCAAATGTAGGCACAAGAGAGTTGATCGTTCATTAGAGTACGTGAATTTTATTAATTCAAGGAAGATGATTAAATGATCACACAACCTCATATTTATAGAGGAGGTAACACAGCTTTTCAAATTGTCCAGTACCAACAGGTCGGGGGCACCGATGGGTCGGTGTTCATATTTACTACCCGACTGTTGCACATTAAATGCACTCCCAATGGCATAATTAATTCACATTCGACATGTCGGTGTCATCGATGGGTCAACAATCATGGCATCGAGAGGTCGGTCCATATGAGGGTCTCGATCCTTGTACTCTCGGTCGGTCTTGAAATTCCGAAATGTCTGGTTTTTTTCCTAGAGTCCACATGAGCTTTAGGTTCCAGAACTCATAAGTTATCATCGATGAGTCGTTGACTATGAGGGATCATTGAGTTCATCACTGAGGCCGGTGCATACGAGATTCTCGATTAGAGACATACCCAAAATGACAATTCAATGTTCCAAAACCTCTGTCAATCTGGCAGAGTAGTCTTTAGGTACGATGGGTTGACCTTGTCTCCACCGAGGGGTCGGTGAGAACGACTGGTCGAAATAACAGTGAACTTAATTCATATATCCGAGTTCGCTTCCAATTCACTGTCAAGCTTCCTGTCTAGGCTTTTTATGATTTTACCACTTGTTCAACTAAGCCTAGAAAAGGTCCTCCTAAGGTGTGGGTACTACCTAAAGTCATCTATGGCCAAATACATATTTTCTGATTGCTATAACGATGAGCTTTAATCCGGTGGAGAATAATATTCAATCTTGATCACCTTGAATCTTCAAGGTTCTAGTAAGTGCTTCTTCTCGAGTTATGGAATTGACAAACTTAAGGACTCGGCAAAGTTGGGGCATCAACAAAATTAATTTATTTTGCTCAAGTAGAGTGCGTCCTTGAGATGTGGCTTCAGTCGTTTCTTCAGATCCTAAACAAGTAAGTACCATATTATTTTAATCATTTGCTTTTATATTTGAATTTTAATTATGGGTTTATTGTATAAATTTTTTGTTGTTTTAATACATTTCACAATGTAATAAAGAGAATACAATAATCTTAACTCAAAATCAAAAAATTGTCGTCGTGGGTAGGTTATTAACTGGACTTTCAACAAGTAACCTATTCATAGATACTCAAACGACTATGGAATCCATTATAGAAAGGCTTTTGATGCACTTGCATCATTTTGAAATTTTCATGAAAGATTTTTTTTCTTTTTTATTAAAAAAAAACCGAACGTCCAAGCCACAATGAAGCGAGGCAGGCTGCAGCAATACTCTTTTTAACTTTTAAGGGCATAAATACGAATAGGAAGGATAGGAATAGATGCATGGCAACAATTGGTTTCAAGCCTCGTCTTCGACTCTTCCTCTTCCCGCCCTTTTCCTCTCCACTTCTAACCCAAAAATCTCCCACATTCCTTTCCACATTCGAAGCCGTTGGATTTTCTCGTCGAGTCATCATGGCCGCCTCATCCAGAGCCGTTCGTCATCACGTCAAGGACAAGATCGATCTGACGGACAAGGAGAAGAAGATATTCCAGCTGCTGCTCCACGCCCTCCGCCACTCCAATCTCGACACTCAGCTCCGTGTTGCTGGCGGTTGGGTTCGTGACAAGGTCGAATTTCTTAAACCCCCCTTAAACCTTTAAACCCTCTTTTTTTCTTCTTCTTCTTGTGTGGAATTTCTTTTGGATTTTGGTCCCTACGTTTTGGGCGCGCTGAAGTCAAGGAAGGTGTCACAGGGTACTGGGTGGCAAAGGTGCAAAGCGCAAGCCTAGGTGCAAATTTCCCCTTTCCTCTAAATGCTTAGATAACTTGAGTTGACATTTTTAAAGTAGCTGAGAAAGAACTTGAGGTGCGTTTGGATGGGGTGAAATGAGTAGAAAGTACGGGATTCTACTCATTTCACCGCAATGGTATTCTTTAGGAAAAGAGTGGTTCTATCTATCTCGAGTAACCTGCTGCGAGAATAGAAACTGATGTCTACTCATCTCCTTTCCCCTTTCTTCCCTTCCATCTCTCTCCCTGTACCCTTTCGCATGTGATTACCAGACAAATCTTAGTAGAATATCTCAACAGGAAAATGCCTTATTCAGTAGAATCCTCACCTTATAGAATCCCTTAAAACATTTTCTCACAGTCGAAATCCCAACTTGAGGATTATGCTTTACAACTCTTCTAGCTAGTGATTGAGTCACTCGGAAAAAAAAAAAAAGGTTGGAGGCACTTAGTCTTTTTGTACATGTCACCATTTAAGTGGTTAAAACATCACAATGACTGCCTTCTTTCAAAGATGGAGTGCTTAAATCACTACCATAGTTAATTGTATATTTTCAGTATTTGGCTCTTTCTCATAAGACTGAGATTGATAAATTAGAAAAGAATCAAATCAAACCATCTCTGTAATAGGTAACTGCCTCTTTTTCCCCTGAAATTATAGTTGTTGGGATTATTCGTAATTAGATATTGGCTACAATTGAAGAGGTATTATCGATAAAATTTCCATTATCCAAGATCTAGGCATAGCTAACAATACACTCTAGAATTCTTCTCATTCCTCCTCAAGGGAAAAGATTCCATGAACGAGAAATTGTATAGTACGAAATCACATGAAACCAGACTAATTCTAAAAAAAAGATGTGGCCACTCAAATTGTCCCTTTTTTATTTGATAGGGATAGATAGAAAATAGTAACGTTGCACGGGGTAGCTCAATTGACATGCACATTGGCTCATGAACTAGAGGTCCTAGGTTCAAGTCCCGTAGTCACCCGATGCTTGTGACTTGTAGAGGATTGTGTGCATCCAGAGTTTTACTCAATGCCTTTGTACTCGGAGAGAGGTAGGGGTCTTGGGTTTCTTCATCATAAAAAAAGAAAAGAAAGAAAGAAAGGAAATGGTAGAATCTAATTGGATTTCATTGAAATTGAGTAGTAAACCTATGAATGAAACTCCTATGACCGGTATAGGATATAGATTCTTTCCTTATTCTTCTTAGAATTTACATAATCTATTTTTTTTTCATATTTTTCTTTCAAAAGAAAGACATATACCTATCTATCTATTCTAGTGATATCGATCCATGTCAGAGAAATCTCTGGATTCATTGGTAAATGTGGTCTAGTCTAGTCTATCGTTTGTCATTCAAGATACATTTATCCTTTGTCTAGAATTTTTTAGGAATAATTACAGATACTTAAATAAGCACTTCTTGGGTGTTCCTAAGTGCATCGATATCATTTCCTCTGACACTGTCAGAAGGCAAAGCTGACTTTGATTTCTTAAACCTTGACAGCAGGGTTTTAAAGTAGTGTGTTAAATCTTGACTTTGAGAATACTTAGATGGGTGTTTGAGATAGGGGAAGGAGAGTGTGTATGTGTGTTTGGATTAGAGAAAAATGGATGATCAATGGAGCAGTGAGGCCCAGTGCTGATCACATGCTATCTCATAAGAGGGTGATGGATGAACAATTTGGATTCACAAGATGTGGGGCTGACATGGTACCCACTCTGACATCCAAAACATAAAATTGTTTGACTAGCTGTAGCTGATCGTCTCCCTTGAGATAGTTGCTCATTGAATTTCAACAGGAATGAAGTTATTGTAAAATCTTCTCGGTGCAAATCAAGTATTGGATGTAGACATTGCTAGCACTCATGAGATGGCCATTCTGCAGTTGAAGAGAGATAGTGTTAACAACAATAGCTTCACAGGAGATTTATGGCCAATTAATGGAATGATACCAAATATTTGTAATTTGAGTTTCATACTACGAGAACCAATAGGACACACGTTGATAAGAATGTGCTTCAGTTCAAGGTCTCCATGATTCTTTCAGAACTTCAGTAGTAAATCTGCCCAAAACAAAACAATTGATAGCAACGGGATGGCCAATCTGGCATATATCGACTATTTCCTATTCCAATGACATGGAGTCCTCAGGAAACTCCTAATTAGAAGCTACTCCTGACTCAACTACCATTGCATTGCTTATATTTGAAATAAAATAAATATGAATATTTCTAGTATGTAACTAAAACAGAAATATTTCCTCGTGGATAGGGCTGGCTCATTTATTGCATTGTTCACCTCTTGGGCCATGTCTGTGAATAGTGGGCCCTCTTCGATGGGCCTTTCGCTTGCATCAATTTTCTGATGTTAGCACTAGTCATGTGTTTAGATACTGGATATTTTCAAAACAATGCTCTATTTTTTATTATTAATTCATCATCATCATCTCATTATTATTTTTGGAATGGTACAATGCTAAATTGTTAGAACTTAGTCTTTGTCAGTATTGCCTTAATTCATTGTTTCCCTGTTCTCTCCCTTTGTTGGCATTCACAAGCAAATGACTTCTTTGTGTGTATGTACATGTGGGTTTGCCTTATTATATGATTTTATTTATGAAATGATTTTCCTCCCTCTTATAGAATCTTCGCATTGTGTTGTGCATTGGTTAATTATGTAACCCTCACATGCATATTGAGGCACACCTCTGTCCCATTGCAGATGAAGATCTTGACTTCAAACTTTTTGTGCTTGTATTTCACACGCTGAAATTCTCAAATAGGTTTATATGTTTTTTAAATGCACAACTTCAACCTAACATTGACCTTGGTTGACTGACTTGACCACCAATCATAAATTGACCTCGGATCTTGATGTTTGGAATTTTGACACCAAAATTGCATGGATTCTGTTACTTCTTCATATTTATTTTTTCTGCTCTATAGGTTTTAGTTGCTAATTTCATGTGCTTGGCTTGGATGCATCTTAATAATGGGCCCATTTAATCTTTGTAGGGAGTTTTGTTAGGTTCCATTTTTTTTTTTGTTTAGTTTTGTGAGTGTGTTAAGACACCATTGTTTGATATATCGATTACATAAATGTCACTGATATTTTCCAACAGCTTTTGGGCAAAGACTGCTGCGATATTGATATAGCAGTGGACAATATGTTGGGCCGAGAATTCTGTGAGAAGGTCAATCAATACTTATCATATGCTGGGGAGCAGCAGCATGGCATAAGTGTTATCCAGAGGTTTGAACTCCGTAAGCTGTTAGATAATAGTATTATGTTTAGCAACTCATTTAGTTATATAAGTGATGTTGGTTACATTATTTATGCATTTCATCAAATCTTTGCTAATACGTGTGACTGAGTATTAAAGTATGTGAGAAAGACCTCACGAAGTGTTATGCACTGTATTGGTTCTTTTTGCTACATATCAGGCAAGGGTACTTTCTGTGTGAGGCACATTTTGCAAATGTAGTAGTTGTTAGAAAAACTTTGATAACTGTCTGTATTCAATATATGTCTACTTATTGAACTGCCTAATGAATGAAGAGATCTTTCTTTTTTGGTGAAATGATTACATTGCATGCTCTACCTGATGTGTGGATTCTGCTGGTCTCTTCCTCATGTTGATCTCGTGAACCCTACTTCATTTGGCTGCCATTGTCAATGTGACAACAAAAAAATGGATGCTAAAATGGAAGAGGAGAATAATAAGGGGAAAAGGGAGAATGAAGTAAGAGGGATAGAGAACGAATATAACAAAGAAAGTTTGAGACAATGAAGTAAACTCATCTAACAAGGATACTCCATGATTCTAACACAATGCATGTAGCCTGTACCTCATGCAGGAGATAGATGATACATGGTGAAGACATTTGAAGAAGAAGAATTTGTTGTATATAATTGTATATGTAGTTTTGAAGTATACTATCTATATGTTAGAGAGAGGGATATTAAATCCCGGGTAAGGCAATGGGAGGAACACAATGAAAGTACATAATTGCTAACAACACACGTACATAAATATAGCTTGCTACGTAAGTCAAATCAAGCCTCCAACTACGTAAGTCAAAGGATAATAAAACAAATAGAATAATCCAATTCTATTTGACCTACTACGGTTGTCACATGATGACCATTGGGAGACCTCAGTCGGCTCCCCACCAATGCAAGTTGGTGACTTCTCTTCCAACTGAACATAACTGGTAACAGTTAGTCAGGTGCACCCACTGGACGCTGGAGCCAATGTTCTACACAGAAGGACTGCACCTTACCTTCCTACTGACCTGAACAAATAACATGTCTCGTAAAAGTAAAATGTAAGGAATGGAAAAGCCAGGCGTGGCTATAAATATGCATATGTTCCTACGATCTTATTTTGATTCTTGTGGAGATGATTCTAAACTTACATTGTTCTGGAATAATTTCTACAAAAAGCTTGATGATAATTCTATCTATAGTGAGAATAAGCTAATGTTAATCTCTATCACAATGCAGTTATAAAGTTGTTGGAGGTTTCTAAATCGAAATATCAGGATTCTTATTTCGATAAGGATGAGAAGTTGTATTCTTTACAGATGAAAATCGAAGATCTTACAATGAATTATGATGAGAATAGTGTGTTTAAAAGTTCTATGACATTGATAAAACTATTAATTGGTCAAAATGATATTTCATCTAAGGATTATCTAAAGCAGAAGAAGTGTGGCCTATCCGAAAATGATTTAACTTATCTGAATGTGTTTGGTCAATATACACTGGAGGCTATAATTATTCATGTACTACGGTCAGTGTTCAACTGTGCACGGGATTTACCCGTCGTTAGGGTGTCTACTTTGATCGAACAGCTTGATTCTACTGTACGAGTGCAAGCTGGAATGAATAAAGCAGCGGGTAAGGACGCTGTGAAGTTATCTTTCAACCAAAGCAAAGTTACTAGGAGAAATTATGCTATCGGTGTCTAATTGGTTGAGTTCTTGCTTGAACGAAATTTGATTATTTTGATAAGTGAAGCAGGCTATACAGAGGAATTACAAGTATATAAGATGAAGTGTTATAGTGCCTTAAAATGTTATGCTGTGTGCAATTTTGACATAAGTCTCCTTCCGATTAGACTCAATCTTCCCATGGTTTACAAGCCTTTAGATTGGACATCTAAGGTAGATTCACCTTCAACGTTAGCGGATATTGAGGGTGGATACTTAAGCGGACTAACGGGAGAATTCTATAATAGGTTTCGTCTATTAACTTCTCATGACTATAACAATTTCTATATCATGTTGATAATCCAATTCATATGTGCAATGGGTTGAATACACTTCAGTCTCAAGTCTTTGAGATAAACAAGCAAGTATTGTCGTACATTTTGGACAATCGTGATACCTTAGAAGAGGTGGGTATTCTTATGAATCGACATCTAGCGAAGGTGAATCTACAAGATGCATGTGACCTATTGAGGTTGCGTTACGTCAATGACGAAGGTGTGAGGGATGTGTAGCTGTAACAAATTGTTAAGTGATTTAGTTAAGCGGTTGCAGTGAGCTAGGTATGAAGAATTTGTATTAAACATTGCGAGTGCATACGCATGTTATCAATTTTATCTGCCAGCGTTCATGGATTTCCGTGGTAGAATCTACTGCGCAGGTGTATTGCATTTTCACGAGCGTGATTTGGCTAAAAGTTTGATTTTATTTGCTAATGCTAAAGCACCAGAACTAAGCAAGCTTGATGAGTATGATCGAAGAAAGCATTTAGCATGTGTAGCTGCCTTTAAGTTTAAGTCGGTTGTTCATCACACCCATCATCTGCCAAGATAGATCCATGACCACATCGCTTCGGAATTTCGGATTATATGGTAATGACAGGGGTTCACGAATGACAGACAGGGCTTCTGCTCGACTCGAAGCCACAAGTGAGGATATTGCATGAGATATCAGCTCCAACAGGATAAAGGCTTTAGGGAGGAATTTTTTGGGGGGATTAAGAAGGTGGGATATACTTGGGGAGCTGAGTAGGGAGACATTGTATATATGGGTGGATGAACCCACTCGGTAAGCGGTATTAAGCAGCTCTGGCAGAACCAGTGGGCGACCATACTCATTGTCTGGGTACTATGCAGGCCCGGCCCTAGCCTTAGGCGAACTAGTCCACCGCCTAGGGCCTCCAAATAGATAGGGCCCCCAAGTCGGGTTCAATTTTTAAATTTCCGCACTTTATTTTATGTTATAACTTTTTGTAATGTTTACTTTATTAGCAAACGGATTGGTGGCGCGATGGCAGTCAGGTAGACTCGCAAACCAAAGGTTGCGGGTTTGCTCCTGCCATTCCTTAGCGAACCGGTAGGCGATCAGAATACTCCCCTTGTAGTCCCGAGAGATAGAGTGAGGTGCCAAAGGTTGTTACCCTGTTGCAAGCTCAACTGGACTCTGCCCTGATGCCTCATTTCGTCTCAAATTGTAGCATAACTTTGCCACATCAAGAAGTTGACCCAATCCTTTGATTGGCACTGACGAAATGCCTTAAGTATTCCTCCAACAAGGCACTTACCTGCTTGGTTTGGCCATCGATCTGTGGATGAAAGCTTGTGGAGAGATGCAATTCTGTCCCGAGCAGCTTGAACACCTCCGTCCAAAACATCCCAGTGAACCTTGGATCCTTATCACTCACAATGTGTTCAGGAATCCCCTAATACATCACCATGTGCTTGACAAACAACTTGGCAGTCTCTTTTGCTGTGCAGTCCATAGACGCCACAATGAACGTTGCATATTTGGAGAACCTGTCCACCACCACAATTATTGATCCAAATCACCAACATTCAGGAGAGCAGTGATGTAATCCATGGAAACACTCGGTTCTAGCAATCCTCCTGACTTCTTCCGCTCCACCTTGTCTTGCTGGCACACAGGACAAGTCCTCACATATTCATCCACATCATCCTTCATGCTTGGCCAGTAGTAAGCTGCTTTCAGTAGGGCCAGTGTTCTTTGTTGGCCCGAGTGACCCGTAGTGTCATGACACTCCCGCATCAACTCTCTAGGTTGTCCCATCTCGACACATATAGTCGACTACCCTTAGCGATGAGAAGTCCATCGTCGATCCAAAATCTTCGTGTCTTCCCTTCCTTTGCTAAGTCCACTAACTTCTATGCTGTGGGATCTTTCTCCAATCCGACGCGAATGCGGTCGGGCACCGTTGACTTCATGTGGCTCATTGCAGCTATTCCCCAAGTTTTAGTGCAACCAACTTTGCTTTTCTGCTAAGCGCGTCGGCTACCTGGTTGGTGCGACCAGGCTGTTACTCCCATGACCATGTCAAATTCTGCTAAGAATTCTTGCCAACGTGCTTACTTTGGGATGAACTTCTTCTGGTTCTGGAAGTAGCTGGCAACGACATTGTCCGTCTTTACCATGAACCTTGAGCCCAACAGGTAGTGTCGCCATGTCCGTAGGCTATGAACAACCGCAGTCATATCCTTCTCATGGACAACGGAGCGCCAACAATTAGAATGACTCGAGGTAAGGACTGCTCCTACGACTACTGATTTTGAGTCGGACTCCTCGAGACGTGTGCCAACTCCTCCAAACTCACCCTCAGAGTTTGTGCCTGCTGCCTTGGAGTCAGACTCAGAGTTCATGCTTGCTCCTCCAGAAATCGTGACCCAATGGACGGTGCCCCTATTGGACAAAAGCCAGTTGTGTTGCCGGCACCACAGTCGATGCAACCGACGAGTATTGAACCTCCACCCCCTCCACACCAATACTACTACTACCACCATCACCACCAATACCAACACCACCACCACTAATACCAGAACCACCACCATTGGTATCACCGCCAATTACCAACCCTCTCCTATACCCAAACCCGATACGGATACCAAGAATTCATCTATGGTTATTCGTACACTATATTCTCCACCTCCTGACCTCTCTTCAGTGCTTCACCCTACATGCCCTCGAGACTATGCCATCACTCATGTGCCCTTTGAAGACCCCTTCTTGACAGGGTTGCTTCGCCCTCGATTGTGCACATCTGCATTTACTGATTTCTTCGTCCCAGAGAAAGAAAGGGTCTCATTGTTCATGCCTTGAAAGTTGTGCCTCTATCAGCTTCGTCGTTCAGCTCTTCGGCATTAGTCTCCATCTCTGTTTGGTGTCTTGCGATCGATGATGTTCTTTCGCCGGTTTCAACTCGAGGACGAGTTCTTTTCAAGACCGGGAGACTGATGTAGGACACGTGGCCCAGATGATGCGTGGACCTCACCTATATTTTTATTTAATTTTAATTTTATTACTTAGACGTTTTTTTTCCCCTCAAGTTGTTGGTTCGTTTTATTTTCTTTGTCAATGTTCTAGTAGAGTTAGACAAAGGGCCGACTAGAAGCAAATTGAGGCCTAAGACAAAAAATTTAATGTGGCCTTCTTTGAAAAGGAAAAAAAGGGTTTAAAAGAGATTTTTTTTTCAAAAGCTTGAAATACCTTCAAATAATGATTGGGAAAAAAACAATATCCCTTCACCCACCTTCTAAAACTCATCTAAATACTCATTTTCCAAGTAAAACAAAGAAAGAAGAGAAAAAAACTACATCAGAAATTCTTTAAAAAAAAAAGAGGACGACCCAGGCCCATCTTCAGAAGCCATCGTATTGAAACTTACATCAAAAGAAAAATGTGGAAGGAAGGGGAAGAAGGTGATGATAGAAATTAGAATAACATAGAAACCCACCTTCTCGGAGGATTAAACTCCTCACATTCGAATGCAAGGATATAAGCACCTGATATTATCTGAACCTAGCCACTTCTTTTCCCTCGCCGGTGTACCAGATCTGAATCTCTGGATGTTCTTTCTCGCTTCTTCATCTAGATCTGGGCCCTCTGTATTCTTGTTCTGATGCTGCTTCTTTGAATCCAATTGAATTTGAAGATTGCATCTTCTCTCTAGCAGATCCTCGACCTGCATCATCTCCTACAACAAAAACAACCCAGGAAACCCAATTGACCAGGAAACCCCCAGTTCCAGACGCCTTTGCTGCCCCATTTGAAACAGATCTGGTTCGTTCTGTTTTCCCAGCTAGGTCAGTGTTTGATTGGCGAAGAAAGAGGTTCGTGGGTGAGAGATTTGGGGCCCTCGTCATTGGGGGCCTAAAGCAACCACCTAACTCACCTTATGCTTCAGTCGACCCTGGTTGGACAGTCCAACCCAATAAGGTGTCTAGTTTAGAAGTGTCCTTTTAGAAATAGATTGTTTTATTTACATATATGTTGGTATGTGCCTATTGGAGAGGACACACTCTCGAATATTGGAAAAATCAATATCAAGTTTTATTTTTATCTTCTTGTCTATTTTCCTCTTTGCCATTGCTACAGACAATCCGACGGACGACGGTCCTCATTACGTCTCTCTCTCCACTAGCTGTGAGAACAACTCATCGTTGATCAAGGGCCTGGACTGATGCGGAGCATATCCATGGGATTTCTACTCTATACTATGTCCGTGCTTTCCATGCTTTGTTTCCATAGTTTCTATTTATTTTTATTTACTTTATTTAGTTGGAGTATTTTTAGTAATTGTTATTGGTTTTAGTTTAAGTAAGATAAAAGTCTATAAAGCCTTGTAGCCTCTCTGAGGCAGAGACACGATTGAATGAATAAGATTTGAGATTTTCGAGCAAACCTTGCTTGTGCCGTGCATTGGTGCGAGGAGTGAGTCCTTTTGGCGTGAAGCTTGGCGTGAGGCTATCTTTCCTTCTTCTTCAGGTACTTCTCTTCTCTTGTCATCCTTCGCTTCTTCTTCTTCTCTCTTTTCCTTTTCTTTTCTTCTCCAAAATCCATCCCTTGTACTGCTATAACATCTTGGGAACCCCTTCCCTTTCGCCAACTCCAAAAACAGCAAGATCCAAGCTCCCTTACCTTTGTGACCCACTAGTTTCCTCCCACAGCTCTTCGCCCCCTCTTCCTTGTCCCAAATCCTCTGTCATCTCTCTCCTGTAGCCCTTTCTCCGCCACCTCCAGCCCTTTCCTGGACTTCCCTTTGCTTGCCATACCCGTTCCCCTTCGCCGTCTCCTTCCAGAATCCTCTTTGGCCTTGCCACATCCCTCCTCCCTGTTTCCCTCTTTCGCATGGAAGCCCTAAAACCATGTTACATTCGTTTCTACCCTTTCTTATTTAGTTACCCACGTGGCTAATATCCGATTTTATAAGTAGCCCATTACCCATTTACTCAAAAGTCCAGTCTCTCCCATTAATTGTCTCCATTAACCCATGACCCAATTAGTTATTAAATATTCCCTTTATTTTATTCTTAGTATTTGCATGATTATGTGTGGTAATTTTATATTTATTAATTGCAGATATTAGTTTGAATTTAATTTCAGCCCATATTAGTTTTAGGTGCATTATTTTCATCCCTTTTGGTCTTTAGGGAACCACATTTAGACATTTTAGGGTCACCCTATCCCTTGTCCTGCATCAAATTGGTATCAGAGCCTAGGTTAGGAGAGTTTCCTAACTTTCCAGGTCTTGGGTCGCATTTAAACAAATTAATTAATTAATTGATTAATTAATAAAAATAAAATAAAATAATTCTTGCTTCACCTTATTTCTTTCATTCATTGCATTTAATCTGTCCTATATCCGCGAGTAGTACCCTAACTCGTGTGTCTGTGCATGCCCACACGTAGTGGTTGAGAGTATCGACCCAATATGGACTTCACACCGTTGACCAAGGTCTTAGATGACATTGATTGCTTAACCTGTATGGAAACCAAGTTAGGTTTAGGGACATTTTGTTGTCACTACCGAGGCTATGAGCATCTTGCTCGTGAGTGCCCCACTCAGGTTAAGAAAGTTAGGTGTGTCCCCATACCATCTCCATCCACAGATCCTATTCCGGTGTCAGTGTCACCCAGTTTATCTGAGTCTGTACATGCATCTGCATCATACATTCATGAATCGCACGCTGAAATTAAGTCACATTAATGGATGCGATTAAAAATATGAGTTTCCTACAGATTCTCAATGTGAATCCGAGGAAGTTGATGTGGATGACCATGTGGAGGATCTCACAACTTGTCCAGGCCCAACACCTTCATTTCTAGACCCCACTCCTCATCAACATGACCCTGACCCACAACTTGACATTTTCGACCCATCCTAGGTTGCAGAAGCTAGATTCACTGCAAGTTCTTCCACAACCTAGATCTTGGCCTGTTGTCAACGTCTCCGTCTTCCACCTTATTTTTCCATTGGTTAATCTCACCTTCCCTTAACCTTTCCATCTTCCATTTTTTATCTCCTTGCTACCACCGAATGATTCCATTAAGATATAATTAAATCCCACATCTTATCCTTTTTCACAAGCAAGACCATTAATGTCTTGTATTTTCATGTCCGTGTGACTTCTCCATTCCCAAAATACCATTAACCTTTTACTTTTTACTAACCACACTTTTCCCTTTTCTTCATTCATGCCCTCAACCTTCCTTTTATCTACCAAGGAACCTATTCCAAGTCTTGACCCACAAGCCTTTGACCAATTGACCAGATTTGACTGTTTGACCTGAGATTTCGTTGAGTTTGGCCAGGTTCTTTTTAACCCACACCGCTTCCGCTATGTCAAAATGGGTATCCAGAGTGAAAAAGCCACTGCAGAAGTTGGTAACAGTGATGAGGGAGATCAATGTACTACTTAAGTGATGAGGGAGATCAATGTGATGTCGATAATGTCGAAGATGTGCCTTGTGTATGCTCAATCACAATTAATGTGAGGTCTCTAGGATTTAGATGTGCCAATGGATTCATAGGTCTATATTTCTTTTTCTCTCTCTCTCTCTCTCTTAATCACAATCAAGAAGATTGAATGTTTGATTCACCAAGTGTAGTGCATAGAGAGATGAGTGATCCTTCTGTTGGCCCTTGTTTAAGCTCATTGATAATGATAAGGGTCTAACTGATTTGCCAAAGGACGCCAACTGGTTGCATAAATATTGATTTTTATAGAGACGGCAACCAGTTGCAGCAATGTTAATGTACCGAAAAGTTGGGCGCACTAAGGGGTCGGTGACTAGAAATGTTACCGTTCAACAACCCGACCGTTGCGCATTAATGCACTCCCAATGGTATAATTCTTTCCCGGTCGACATGTCGGTGTTGCCAATGGGTCGACACTTATGGCATCGAGAGGTCGGTTCATAAGAGAGGTTCGGTCTGGGGCAACACCATGCTGACAGAGTTTCATGTCCAGAAATTAGTTTACTCAGACCGACCTGTCGTCCTTTACCAAGGGTTCGGTCCTGGTACTCTCGATCGGTCTTGAACTACCGATATGTCTGTTTTCTCGAGTGCCCACTTGAGTTATAAGTTCCAGAACTCATAAAACTTTATCGAAGAGTCGTTGACCACGATGGGTCGTTTCAGCCTTTCACCGAGGTATCGGTGCATACGAGACTCTCGATCAAAGGCACATCCAGAATGACAGTTCTACGATCCAGAACCTTTGTCAATCTAGCTTACCAGTCTTTGACCACGATGGGTCGATCCTGTCTCCACCGAGGGGTTGGTGAGAATGTCTGGTTTAGCTGACAGTGAAATCAAATACATATTTCCAAGATTGAATCTAGGCTTGTTTGTGTCCATTACCAACATATTCAACTAAGCCTAGGCAAGGTCATCCTAAGGTGTTGGGTTCCCCCTAAAGTTCTCTATGGCCAAATTACCTTTGTGATTGCCATACATAGTGATGATGAATCTGCACTTGTTCCTCCAAAGCTTGAGTTCTTGATTCAATCTTAATCACTTGAGTCTTGATCATTGCTCCAAACTTTCGAGACAATGCTTCACTTAAGTCATGGAATTGACAAATAGGTGACTCGGCAAGCCGGGGCACTAACAAAGTCGATCTTCAATATTTGACTTTGATGAGTACTTGAACATTGATCTTCTTTTTCAAGGGGCTTGATATCCAATACATGTCTCTCTTGGAGTTTTTCTTTGATACCTGTCTCATAATGTGACTCCATTTGAAATCTTAATATCATGAGTCAATTGTTTTTATTGTCAAAATTACCTATCTATCCCTGGGTTGAAACCTTGGGGCTAACTGTATGTAATCCAAGGATATTATGAAAGTTAACAATGAATTAAAAAGGCCTCCAAAAAGCAAAGGTCTTGAATGCCCAACAACTCAAGCCTGAAAAATCATGAAAACAAAAAGTTTCATGCTTTCACATTCCAAATAATCCCATAATTCTTTTATTTATAGGATTTGTACGATTTCTTAGTAGATAAAAGTCATTCTTCTTATCATATTGTACGAATTGTAAGATAGAAATATTATATTATAAGATTTTAACAACAATGTAGAGGAGGTAAAATTGATGAAGATGATTCTTATTCTGTTCTTCAATGGGTAAAACGGATAGTCTGTCCTTAGAGATATAGATAAAATGATAGAGTTTAGGCAGATTATTGGTATAAATAGGGCTTTCAGATATTTCATGTTTTAAGAACAGCAAATGAAAAGAAAATAAAATGGCTAATAGGAGCAGGTTTGGTGCAATCTAATGAGGACAGGTCTTAAAGTTGATTGCTTTGTTAAGAGTTAGGTTTTGTGTTGATTGCTTTGTTAAGAGTTAGGTTTTGTAATTTATGTCTATGTAAGGACCCTGTCTTAGGTTCCTTTGGGCTGTGTTCTTTCATCCTTTCCATAAATATATTATGATGTAGGACACGTAGCTCAGGCCCAATTTTAGTATTTATTATTTTTGTATTTTTCATTATTTTATTTTTAGAATTCTTGTTTATCAAGAAAGTCAGGTCGGTGGCTTTCCTTGTTGGTTTAGGAGTCTAAGTTAAGATTATAAGTTTTATTTTCGTTTTATAATGATTAAGAAGTTTCCTAGTTTGTTTAGGATTCCTCTTCTATTTTTATTTCTTTGTTTTCTTATATATACCATTGTTGTAAGTAGAGGGACATCCCTCATATGAATTTGTGAATTGAATCAGAGTTATTCCAAAGTATTTTACCTTTTATCCCTATTTTCCCCTTTCTGCCTTCATTGCAGACGATTCTATCTCTTCCTGCCTAGCTGCAGGGTGGTTCTTCATCAAGTGGCATCAGAGCCAAGGTGATGTGGAGCACCATACGAGTTTCCATATTTAGCAAGTTTCTATACTTAGATTTAGGATTTTCAACTTTTCATGATTGTATTTTTTCTTTAATTTATTTGTTTAGTGAAATAATTGGTTTTGTTTGGGGAAATTTAGTGATTTTACATATAATTAGGGCTTTCTAATCATTGGGGGTAGTTTGATATTTGTTTATTTGAGGTTATTTTTGTCTTTTTCATATTTTTAAGTCATTATATATGTGATGTAACCCCTCCATACGGGATCAACACTTAATGATGATGAAATTGAAGTTTTCTTCTGCTACTTGTGCGACGAAAATAATTTGGGAGTGATTCCTTTGGCGTGAAGCCTAGCGTGAGGCTACCATCCTTCCATCTTCAGGTATTCTTCTTCTTCTATCTCTTTATCTCTCTTCCTCTCTCTTTTCCTTATCTTCTCCTTGAATTGTTGTCCCAGAAACAACTCCAAAACCTGTACTAAACCTGTCCCAGAAACAACCCCAAAACCTATCTCAGATCTGTCCCAAAATCTGTCCTAGTTCACCCCCAGATCTGTCCCAAAACAGCCCCAAGACCAGTCCCAGTTCTGTCCAAGATCTGTCCGAGACCTATCAGATCTGCTGGTACATTTAGATCTGTATCTTAGACCTGTACAGCCCTCTTCTTAACTCTTTTATTGCTGTTCTACACCTTTTCTTATTGCCGTTATTAATTGATTAATTAATTTCAGCCATATTAGATTTTAGGATGCATTATTTTTATTTAAATTTAGGCATTTAGGGTCACCCTATTAGTTGTCCTGCATCACAAGGTTTCTCTGTATCCTATTATACAGAGATGACCTGATCAGAGTCGAGTCCCTGCGTTATTAGGGCGATCCTATTCGGTTCAAAAAGAAAGGAGAGAGAGCCATATCCCCGCGTTATCGGGGACGTTCCTCTTCTCTGTCCTCAATTTTTGAAAAAAAGGAAGCAAGAACCCACCCACCCTCCCTGCTTCCACTGCTCTCTTACCATTCAAAAAACAAACAAAAAAAAAAAAACAGCCAAGAATCTTAGAGGAGAAACCATACCTTTGTTGTTGCCGCTGCTGCTGTTGTTGGGCTTTATCCCCGTGTTGAGCTTCACCTCTGCTGCTACAGTCTCCTGTGTCAATCTGGTTTCATCTGCTTTACGGAATCCAATCTACTCAACCAGTTTTGCCTTTCCTAATCAAGTACAGTTGCGATCTCCTTCTCCTAACCTTCTCCGTCCATTATTCTTGCCTTCCTCTCGTCTTTCCGCTACGACATCCCCTTTCTATCTGCATCTATTTCCGTCGTCCCAATCCCAGACTTCTGCTTCTCTGTTCATCTAACTCCTCGACTTCGCCCTAAATCCATCCACACAGTTGCGTAAGACCTTTAACCTGCCCTACACGTGCCTAACTTTAAAACCCACGTGACTTTCATTACTCCTCCCCATTCATATCCTCCATCCCTAAGTCACACCATGCCCTCTTTTATTCCCTCTCACGTGCGCCTACCCCATTAAGTCTAACCCAATACCCTTTTCTCCTTTCATGACCCATTTACCTATTAGCTTGTGCCCATTTAACCCCTTCACTCCATTATCACTTTCCCGACTTTAAATTCATGTCCCACTCATGGATCTCGCTGTGTTTACCGACACTAAGTTTGAAATTCTCTTTGAATTACGATCTGAATTGCACGAATTTTTCCAAGAATTTCGAGAACTATTGCTTGGCCGAGAATACACAGCCCCGACGAAGGTGGCCAAAAACTCTACGTATGTGTCTACTTTCTCGAGATGCATGCCGACTCCTCCAAAGTCACCGTCGGTGTTCGTGCCTGCCTCGGCGTCCAACTCAAAGTTTCTGCCTGCTCCTCCGGAAGTCATGACCCCACCGCCATTGCCTGTGTTGGAGACAAAGCCAGTTTTGTTGCCGACGCCACAGTCGATGCAACTGACGCATATTGACCCTCCACCACCACCACAATTACCAACCCTTCCACCACCTTCCCCACCACCATCGCAAATTACCCAACCATCTCCATTACCTAAGTCTGATCCCATTACGGATACCAAGAATTCTGTAACGCCCCGCCCTTTTTCACTCACTTTCCCTTCCGAAAATCAGAGTCTATTTTTTTTTTAATAAACAAAGAGTGATAGAGAGTGGGACGTTACGACACGAGCTAAGTCCGAACTTCTAAAGTCTAACCCTTAACTGGCCAACCCTATGTGTGCATGGACTAAGTCCATGGAAACGGTTTACACATATCCATAAACATGCGGAATAAAATCACAATTGCGGAATTATAATAGAACCTTATTTTATTCCATTTCAGATAGCAAAGTACGTCCAATCTTTATTCATAATTAGAATAACACAATTATCCAAATAAACATCCAACCATAGCAAATCATCTAACTTATTACATGCCGAATTCTAGATACTCAAAATACAAGTCCATGAGTATCTTAAGCAAAATAAAACTAAAAGCATCCAATCACATATCCAAGCTCCTATGTTTGGCCCTTTTCACGTTCATTGTTCCCCTCATTTCCTGTATCATCCACTAGGGTAGAAGTAGGGCGTTAGAACAACGCGCCCAGTAGGTATTCCAATTAGGGTTAACACATGGGTTAGTATATAAAATCTAGATATAATATATCATACTATACTTGTAAAGCATCGTATCCAAAACAGTGTATGATAATAGAGATCCAATCATACAGATAAAAATCAGAAACCTTGCATGATAATAAAGATCATAATCATGCCGATTCAATGCCATGCCATGTTATCAAATGCAATGAGTTCCCCCCCAATCACAAAACATCCTCTTGATGGAAAGCTCCTCATCAAGGTATCCCCTACGATTGTTTTACGGACGCCTCGACGGAGTGTGGATCTCTGGTTATATTTCATACATAGTATCCTCTTGATGGAAAACTCCTCATCAAGGTATCCCCCACGAGTGTTTTACGGACGCCCCGACGGAGTGTGGGTCTCCGGTTACCGTTCATCCCTCCCATGCCATGTATGAGATGCAAATGCCAACATGCTATATAGAAATACAAATTATCGCATTTAAAACTCCATAATTGAAACATATTGATTGATACCAAAATAACTTATCAAACATGAAATAAAATCATCATAAGTACATATCCATGGTTTCAATGAGGTAGGAATCTTACCAAAGACCACTAACGTGTCTTTGCGTCTTTCGTCCGGTAACCGCTCACGATCGTACGCACCTTGTGAGGTTCCGTTACCTTATAATATAACAATCAATTAAAACCAAGTCTCACTTGATTTACAAAAATGTCCAAGTCCATAAACCAAACTTGTGGGGTTCGGCCATAGACCATGGCCGAACCTCACCCCTTTTGTTTTAGTTTCCTTTTTGCTCATTTATTTATTTAAGTCCACACCCATGCCATCCTTGATTCATAAAACCAAACACTTATAGATTTAATCATCTAACCTTATTAAGTCCATAAAATCCATAAATCATTTCCCATGAGGTTCGGCCATATACCATGGCTGAACCCATGGTCTTTCATTTTTTACCATATTTACAACAATGTCATTATACATATCCATAGCCAATTACCTTGCTTATTTTCATAAGGCTTATGTTCCAAAATAATTCATACAAATAGTTCATTTAATACGCCATACATAGACCCTATGTCCACCAAATAATTCCCATGGGGTTCATCCTTCAAAATCCCATAATTATTACCAATACAACTCCATGGTTCATCCCTTTTTACTAAACCATTTAAACCCATATGAAGTCATTAACCAACTCACATAATTTTCATCATTAAAAATCCATAATTAAACCATGTCTTTCCATTAAAAACCTCATCATTGTCCATTCATTTTCTTCCATGGGGTTCGGCCATACACCATGGCCGAACCCTATGGTTCCATACTTCCTCTTTTAAATCCAATAAAAAATATTAACATTCATCCCTTTAATCTTGTTCCATGGGGTTCGGCGATGTACCATGGCCGAACCCTATGGTTCCTTATCTTTAAACAAAGATAACAAACTACTTACCTGTTCCGCGACTCCTCCGGTTCTCTTCGCTTGTTCTTGCTCTTCCAATACTTCTCTTTCTTGCACACTTGCTGGCTGCCCTCTCTTCCTCTTGTTAATGCCGAGAATGAGAATTGAGAGAGAGAGAATTCGGCTATGGTGTGTGTGTGTTGCCGTGTGCCCTTGCCTCTTTCTTTTTAATAACCTCCCCTTGGTCCCAACTTAGAAGGTGCTATGCGCCCCTTCTATAAAACCTCCACTCGCCAATCTTGTTTGAAATAGCAATGCCTTGTTTGAAATAGCAATGCCGTGCGCCCTTGTTCCTTTTAGTACCTTCCCTGTTATTACTTCTAATAAGGAAAGGACTCCTTTACATCATGCGCATATCTCATTCCTAAAATCTTTCCATCCATCCAATATTAGAAGGTGCCATGCGCCCCTTGTGTCTTAATGAGATAACAATTGCCTATTGCCGTTTTTATCCAAAGAATAGATACCTTTCAGCCGTGTGCATAGATTTGCAAATCCTCATACATGGCCATGCAACCTTTCAATTTAATCTTAGATATCTTCTCAAGATATTCTAGCATATCACATGGATATGAAAATCCCACATACATCTCATGCGCATATCCTTTTAATTCAACCCCATTTAAATTTTATTGAAATCATTTCCAAAACCATTGGGTTTTTAATTGGGCAATGACCCAACACTTTACCCAACTAATATCCATATCTAATAATTCACAATTTAAATGGGTAATTTTCATATATATTAATAACTTGAAAATCCGGGGTGTTACAATCTCCATTACTTAAGCCTGATCCCATTACGGATACCAAGAATTCATCTATGGTTATTCGTGCATTATTATGCTTGCCTCCTGTCCTCCATTCGCCACACCTTCAGGATCATGTGATGACGCTAGTGCCATATGAAGACCCCTTCACATTCAGCTTGGTTCGTCCATGCTTGCGCCCGTTTGCTGGCCTTAGCTTCATCGTCCCTCAGAAAGAAAGCTCTCGTCATCAGTGCATTGAAGTTTGTGCAGTTCCAAGCTTCATTATTCGCATCTTCGGCCTTGGACTTCATCTTTGTTTGGTGTGTTGTGATTTTGCTGATTTCAACTCGATGATGAGTTCTTTTCAAAAGAGGGGGAATGATGTAGGACACGCAGATCATAGGCCCAATTATAGTATTTTTTTTGTATTTTTGCATTATTTTATTTTTAAAATTCTTGTTTAGCAAGAAAGCCAGGTCGGTGGCTTTCCTTGTTGGCTTAGGACTCTAAGTTAAGATTAGAAGTTTTATTTTCGTTTTATAATGATAGGAATTTTCATAGTTTGTTTAGGATTCCTCTTCTATTTTTATTTCTTTGTTTTCTTATAAATACCATGGTTGTAAGCAAAGAGACATCCCTCATACGAATTTATGAATTAATCAGAGTTATTCCAAGGTATTTTACCTTTTATCCATATTTTCCCCTTTCTGCCTTCGTTGCAGACGATTCTATCTTCTTGGCTAGTTGCAGGTTGGTTCTACATTATATTATCATTACAAAAGAGAAAAAAAAGGCTAGATGCAATGAATTATCCACTAACTAGGGATATCTCATTTTATATAGTGTACTAAATAAGTGAAAAGAATAAGGAAGAAAAGCCCAAAAAGAAAAGCGTCAATATTTATGTTGTGTGTATATTCTCTAACAGACTTACTTGCTATTCAATTACTACCAATTAGCGTCTAATGATTATGTTATCCAAGAGTTCATTGGAAGCCCACTTCCATCCTGGGACTCTGCAAGTACAGTAATTAGGTACCAATTTATACTAGTATCATGAATGTGACATTCAACACCTTTTTAATTATTTTGTACAAAATGGTGCATCTAATAGGTACGAGTCTCTAAATTGGGATTGCATTGTGAGTCCTTTCGTATTGCTTCTTCCTATCTAATTACTATTAACCGAATATATTGATTGTTTAGAGTGCAGTTTTATGTGTGTTTTAGCTTAGGTACCATGTGTACAAGTGTCAAATCATGTGGGGCCAGTTTTGTATTTCATAACAAATCAACTCTTTCTGCAGCCATATAATGGTTTCTTTTCTTTGCAGCAACCCTGATCAATCAAAACACTTGGAAACTGCAAGGATGCGTTTATTGGATATGTGGATAGATTTTGTTAACTTGAGATCGGAAACATATGTTGAGAGCAGCCGTATTCCTATAATGGTAACCACTGTTTCGAATGGACAAGTGTTTCTATACATGCTTTCATTGGTTGGCATTTGTATGCTGTATGTACATGATGACATATCTATTGTTGTGATATGTGGAAGTCATAGTTAATCTTGATTATAAGTGATGGATAGATCCTTTTGTTAATGGAAATCCTATTCTTAATGGAACTAGGAATGCCCTGTTGAGGATGCAAAAATGCTGGGGGTCAAGCAGAGATGATATTGGGAGCCCTTTTTAGGGAAAATTGTGCCCATGACCTTAATATTTATCACTATTACTCTGTATATTCAAATTCTCACATATCAACAGAGAGGGTGACACAGCAGGGCTACTTGGATCATTCCTTTGAACTACGTTAATGCTCAGGTAAGTAGGAAAGTTTTTGGAGATTTGCCTGAAGATTTGAGTTGCAGATGGAACAACTCCACTTCTAATGATCATTGATGCCATTCCAAACTCTTTTAGCATGAAGAGTGTTTAGCACTCTGTCCATTTAAGGGAGATGAGTTAGATGCAGTTGAGTAGATTGGATAGATTCAAAATCTTGCCACAGGGCCATCAAGAGTTAATTTAGTTTTCGTATCTATATTTGGCAATATTAGTCGCGTCTGAGGCGAAGGTCCCATGATGGCTAGATGCATCCAGTTGTTTGTGTTTAGGATTTCTGAAGTGATCTTAATCTTTATATGTTTGATTTGCTCGTTGAATTGTAGTGCTATGGCTTATTGTCTTCCCTAAGACAAGTTCCTTAGTTATTTGTAGTAATCTTTCATAATTCAAGTTCAACCTTAATGATTCCTAGGTTTGGAGATCTAGCTGATGACTTATGAGCGTCCCATACACCCCCGACATTTATTTTTATTTTTATTGCTTTTTGTCCTCTTTTCCCAATATCTTTTTCATTTTGTTCTCTCCTTCACATAATTTCCTTGGTGAAGTGGTGCTTCAAAAAATCCCAATAATGGTGGTTCTTCCAATTGTTTTCTTGGATGGTATTGATGGGATTGGTTTAGATGACAAAAGAGTTGAAGTAAACAATGAATCTTAAGGTGTTGGTAGGATTTTTATCCTTTTTCCTCACATCAATGAGTGCATTTGCTAACAAAATCCTGTAAAAAAATCTGCGTATCTTCCATTAAGGCACCTTGTGTAATTCCAATAGCCTCTTCTGGAGCTTCTTGAAGCCTACGAGCAAATACCTTAGCTAATCGACCGTGGTAATCCATTCCATAAACTCTTCAAAATGAAGAAGACCATTGAATGAAAGAAGATCTACCTTAGGCCGATAATCAGTGGAATCAGGAGGTCGATGAGGATCTCTGTAGTTCTGTTGATTTTGATTGGGCAGGTGGGTTGGGATAACAAATTGTTCTACTTCATCGTCATCCCATCCGTTATATGAATTGTAATGCTCACGATGTGATGACTCTTCTATTTGTTTCTTGCTAGAGTCTCTTTCCTGAAGGGCTTGAAGCATGGATGCCTGGAACTCGGCGAACATATCTTTCATCTTAGCTTTGATCTCAGCTTTGAATTTAGCTTTAAATTCATTGAGCTGAGAGTTGGTGACATTCGGATTGCTGTTAGATGCCATCGAGATTTTTTTTTGAGAATCATCGACTAGAAGTGGGGATGGTCTCTATATAGCAGAGAACTTGGCTCTGAACCACTTGATGTAGCAGAAGCAGTGAGAGAATTAACACAACTAACCTATCTTGATGAAGTCTTGGGTCAATTAGTCAAGGTATGGTCACACGTGTATTGAATGTGTTCTAAAGGGGATACTTAAGCATGTGGGATTAATAAGTTTAGGGCAGGGACACGGGTATTGAGTGAGAAGGATAGAAAAGAAAGAGAAGAAATAGAGAGAATGGTGGAAGAGGGGAACCCTCGCAAGGAGTGGAGGCAGAAGCAAAAAGGGTGGAAGATGAAGAGCAGAGAAAGGGGTTCGAGTTTGGAAGGACAGTACCTTGAAAGGACTGGGCTCACCAATGGCAACAGAGAGGTCTCTGAATAGCAGCGACGGAGCTGATCTTCGGATGGAGGCGTGGCTGTTTGCAGCGAAACAACGCAGAGGCGGAAGTGACAACAGTAGTGACTTGGGATAAAGCCCAAGCAGCCGGTGATGGTGACGTCTCCTGGGATTAAGCCTAAGATCCGATGATGTGGAGATTGGAACGAGCCAGCAGCGATAAGCCTGCAACAATGGCAGAGATAGCAAGGAAGATAACGAAGATAACTTCAAATAATCTCAGATTTTCATTAATTCGAAAGAGGTATGTTCCTTTGTTATATCCCTAGCTTTATATAGGAAAACCAACACTCAAAATAGAATAGGACTCTACAGCCAACTATCCTAAACGAATTTGGAAGGCCACGTGAGTGGTTTCCAACTCATCTACAACTTCTAAACTTATCTAGGACTCTTAAACCAACTGGGAAAGCCATCGACCTGGCTTTCTTATTCTCTACTAAAACAATGGAAAGTAGTGAAGGAATTTTTCAACTCTATTAGTAACTCCTCTATTGTGAAATTCTTCTTTCTCATGAAACCCCTCAACAAAATGAAAGTACCATTTTAGATTAAAAAAACCATGCTTTGTTTATGTTAACTTCTAAGAAGTGAAGAGATTTGAACTTTAGAGGCATTTTCTGTTTTTTTTATAGTAAAAATATGTTTTGATTGTATTTAAAAAAAAACTTTACCCTAGTCTGTACATATGGATGTATGAAATTGAAGCTACATAAACTTCTTATATTGAATAAAATTATTGCTTTGATGGCTTATAATCAAATCCATCGCCTTTAGAAAAGACATGGACTTGAGATTCAGTGTTTGTGTCGTGTTGCTAGTGTGCCATTGATTAAGTAGTCAAGCACTTCTTTCTTTCAACAAACACACACACACACAATGTTATTGTTGGAAATTTGATGTTTTAAGTGCATCTTCTATAAATTCCATTTGCATGACTTATAGAACATTGGTATTTGTAAGCAAGAATTTTGTTTCTATATATTGGCCAATTTTTTTTTGCATTCTAAGTCCCATTTTTTGTTTTTTTGAATTGTATTCTACAGAAGTTTGGTACAGCAAAAGAGGATGCATATCGAAGGGATCTAACTATCAATAGGTAATTTGATGTGTAGTATAAGCACAGTACTAAATGTGATGCTTAACAATTTAGCATGGTACTAACACTCGGTAGGTAAATGTCATGATACTTTAACCCTTTTCCTAATATCCATTTTCACTTCATATTATAGAAAGTTTATCCTAAGAGGAAGGCTACAAGTAATGTGTAAGTCCAGGCTAGACTAATGCACTGTCCTAGAAGAGAGAGAGAGAGAGAGAGAGAGAGAGAGAGAGAGAGAGGACCCTGACACAATTAATTAAAACACATATATGAACTATTTTACCGATATGAAGCCAATTTTAATTCTCTTGATCTAATTAATACTAATGTCCAAATAATATATCCAATTAATTAAATCAAGATTAAGTGCATAAATAAGCCAATCACAAATATTAAAGCATGCATCACAGGAATTCAACCACACAATGCTCAACAATTTATAGTGGTTCGGTTTATCAACCTACATCCACTCTTGGACTCACCCAACCTTGTGTAGCCTTCCCTAGTTAATGATGTCTTAATCACACCAAGGAGAAGCTAAAATAGCTTTGAGTATTCCATAGATATTTGTGGGTGTGATTAAGAAATGCCTAGAGAGGTTCAATGATGTTTGACGATGGTGGGAACCTCTACTGAGAGTCTAGGAAGGTTGAGGATTGATTTCCAATTAAATGGCCTCTGAAGTGAGCTTTGAATTTATAGTTTGACTTCCAACGGCTAGTTTGACTTCCAATGGCTAGTTTGACTTTCATAGGCAAGGTTGTGACAATTTGTTACGAAATTGACAATACGGAGACACGGATAAACCAGGGCTCTAACAGTTTCCCCCTTTGTCAATTTCGTGACAAAATCTGGACTCTAAAAATACACCAAATAAATACTTAATTATTACATTCCTTGAATAAAAAATTACACCCAATACATGACATTTCAAGCCTCAATAATTCCGTCTTAAATTTTCTCCCCCTGAACTTATGCCTGGAAAAAAAATCTACAGAAGACATGACAAATTTGGTGGGATATTTTTCAGTCTCCCCCTCAACATTAGCTTAAAAAATATATCACAATATGCTCATATTGATTATGCTCCCTATTTCTCCCCCTTTTGTCATAAATTGACAAAGGGTGCAACCAAAAAATTCATGTAAAACAATATGCCATAAAATAAAATAACATGAATACGACTTGTGAGATTACCAAACATATAATATTGAAACTTGTGAGATCAAGTTTTTGAATCCATTTGAAATTTCAATCTGGTCTTCTTTTTTCAAATCCCTGGTTGTTGGGCATTTTGATTTTGCCATTTTGAACATTTGACTCAAATCCAATGAATTGAGATAATACACTCATTAAAATATTCCAATCCATAATATTTGAAGGTCTTGTCATACCCTTGTAAAATGCACCAATGTAAGGATGATCAGTATGGCGTGGAGCATTGTGTTTCTTAGAAAAATTCGTACTTTTATTTGGTTTTTCTACCTTTCTGAAGTTTGAGTGTGAATTCCATCAGTATTCCTTTTTGCACCATTAACTTTTTTTACAATTTTATTATCTTTGAGGTGCATATTAGTTTGTTTTCCACTTTTATACTAATTTATAAAATTCTTTTCAGTATAATGTTCCTTTCTTAGATTGCATTCAAATCTTAGGTGTCCAGTTTTTCCACAATAATAACATGTCACCTTTTTAATGTATGAAACTTCTATGGAGGAAGACTTACCCTTAACAAAGACACTTGGAGTGATTGGTCCTTCTAGTTTTTTCTTATCAAAATCAAGACATGTCTTTATCTCCATATTGTTTACTTAATTTTAAAAGTTTTTCAAAATTTTCATCTCCTTTTGTGAATTTTTGTTCAAATTTCACATTATATCTCTTTAGATCATTAATTTCTTGAATCATTATTCTCCACATGCTCCACATTAAAAGTTGTTGAGTATCTATATATGATGTTTAAGTAATCTATTTTGACAAAACTTCACTATTCTAAGCGTGACCATTTGGATATCGATTCTTTTTCTCCAAGAGCTGATTTATTCTTTTTTCAGAGTAATAAAAGATGAAGTTTGTGCTATTATTCATTTGTGGGAATTACTTGGTGCCAAAGAAGCATAAGAAGCGGCTTTGTTGCTTGTGCTAGCACGAATGCAACATACACATGGCTTATGGAACTTGTGACATTGTTGCCAGAAGTGTTGTTTGCTTTGAGGTTACACCATGATAACCAAGTGGATGTACATATTAGTATGGATTGTTTGTTTGTTTGGTTTTTTTGGAGCGGCAACAATACTAATTATTAATATGGAAGCAAGTACAATTACATCAACTGAGAAAGGTTCTAGAAGGGCTAGACCAACAAAAACAAAAAACATAACATGAAACGGGCATAAAAGAAAACAAACAAAAAACAATTACAACCATCAACATCTAAGCAAAATCCCTGCTCGGCCCCCTATCTCAAAGAAAAACACTTTTAAAATTGAGTTGTTTATTTCGTTTTTGGTGAAAAAATCTGCCACGCCATTTGTAGTTGTACTGACTTGGACAAAGGAGACGTCGAGTTCCGAATCCAAATTGTGTTGTTGTTGGAACAACTCTACCATTGACTTCACCAAGTAGGTACCCAATGAGTCACCCGTCCAACGAATTCATCCTCATCACTTAAAGACTAAAGAAACACCCCTAGTTGGATTTACAGATCTTCCCTGCTCCCATTCTCAAAGGATCTTAGTTCTCACCTAAACTCAAAGAGCAAGGAGATGTGATTGCCCTCAATTTTATAGCATTCTTTTACTAAGGCTGATTTGTTTCTAGAAATTCTGAAAAGCCTAGGAAACACCTCCTTTAAAGGTCTCTCCCCCATCTAGAGATCCTTGAAGAGAAAGCCGTATCACCTTTACCAACCAGTAATCTAGTGTTTCCTTTATACAAACTTCCCAGTGTAGAATTTAATAATAAGAAAAAAAGGGAAAAGAGAAGAAAATGAGGAGACGTGGAGAATAATTCTTCTCTGTATTGTATTGATGTGTTTTCCTCTTAGAGGATACAAGAATAAATAGAAAAACAAGAGGGCAACAAAGGAAATACGCTTATCTACATTAAATCATACAACTACACAGTTGACTTTCCAAAATAGGATTAGTCGGGTCAATTATCTTGTATTGAGTCACACAACACTCCCCCTCAAGATAGCTCGAAGATGTCTAACAAACCCAGCTTGCCAATAACCGAAGTGAGTTGATGTCGGGGAACAAATTTTGTCAATATATCTGCAAGTTGATCTTTAGATTGCAGATGAGGTGTCACAAGGCGGCCTTCAGAAATATGTTGTCAAGGAAGTGACAATCAACCTCAATGTGCTTGGTCTTCTCATGAAAGACCGGATTGGAAGTAATATTGATGGCTGCCTAATTGTCACAGAACACAATAAGTGGATCAATAGGAGCTAAACCTAACTCTGTAAGGAATTAACGGATCCAAAGTAACTCAGCCGTAGTATTAGCCATTGCACGATACTCTGCCTCAGCACTAGAGCGAGCAACAACAGACTGTTTCTTGCTACACGAAGAGACTAAATGAGAGCTTAAGAAGACGCAATAACCAGGGGTGGAGCAGCGGTCATCAGGAGATCCAACTCAATCTGCGTCGGAATAGCCATGAACTGAGAGGGAGGACTGCCGTTGAAAGGACAATCCCTTGCCTGGATGAGCTTTAAGGTAGCGAAGGATGCGGAAGACAACGTGAAGATGGGTATCAAGTGGAGCCTGCATGAACTGGCTAACCACACCAACTGCATACAATAAATCTGGTTGAGTGATAGTGAGGTAAATCAGTTTCCCTACCAACTTTTGATAAAATGCAGTAGTATTAAAAGGAGTCTTGTTTGAAGCCGATAACTTTGTGTTGACATCAAGTGGAGTGCCAGCAGGTTTCCATCCCGAGTAACCAACATCATGTAGGAGATCAATAGCATACTTGCGCTGAGATAAGAGCCTTCGAGAAAAACGAGCGACTTCAATACTAAGAAAGTAATGCAACGACCCAAGATCTTTAATATCAAATGTGTGTGGAAGATACTCTTTGAATGTAGAAATGTTTGTAACATCATTACTTGTGCGAACAATATCATCAATATCCACTACTGGAATCATGACCATGAGTGAATACGGTAGGTAAAGACTTGAGTGGTGCATCTGACATCTGGAGAAGGCAACAAAGCACTGCTAAACTTCTCAAACCAATCCCGAGGGGACTGCTTGAGGCCATAAAGAGCTTTTTTGAGTCGCAAACAGAGTGAGGCTCCACCTGATTGACAAACTCCGGTGGGGGGATCATATATATTTCATCTTGGAGATCATTATTAAAGAAGACATTCTTCACATCTAACTGATGAAGTGGCCAGTCATGAGTTGTGATAATAGAAATCAAGATCCGAACAGAGGTAATTATGGCCACAGGGGAAAAGGTTTCCTGATAGTCCACTCCATAAGTTTGTGTGAAGCCTTTGCTAACCCGAGAGCCTTATACCTGGCAATAGATCTGTCTGGATTATGCTTCAAGGCGAATGAATATGCATTTGCAACCAACTGGAGTTTTTCCTGGAGAGAGAGGAACCATATCCCAAGTATGATTTTTTTCGAGTGCAACTAATTCCTCATCCATGGTTGCTTTCCAAGAGAGTCTTAATGTGTCTAGAGCTTTAAAAAAACTATGATAGAAAGGAGAAACAATGTGATAGGACACAATGATCAAGGGGATGAAGGGTACAAGTACGCTTACCTTTCCGAAGAGAAATGATAAGTTCAAACTCAGTATTGGTGGATGGATTTGGACTAGAGGTAGATGAGGTAGTGGCGTCTGTTGGAGGTGGAGGCCTGGGTTGCCTGCGCCGATATACCAGAGTAGGCCTGACAGTGCTAGGTGGAGTAGTGCAAGATGAATTAGTATCTGCAGGAAGGAGAGGTAGAACATGAGAGGAGGAGGAAACAGACAGTGTAGAAAGTTATGGGACCGTATAAAAAAAGGTGACATCCATGGACACATATGTTTTTCCCGAGAGGGGATCAAGACACTTGTAGCCTTTATGGAAAGGGGAATAGCCCAAAAAGACACGTCCCACAACCCTGGGAGAGAGTTATCAATAGAGAATTGGTGAACAAAGCAGACACACCAAAAAACATTTAAAGGGGGACTATGGATGAGTTTATGTAGGGAAATAAGGTCAAGAGGAGAATTTTCTAGCAGCACCCAAGATGGCATGCGGTTGATAAGATAACACGAGATTAAGATGGCTTGATGCTAATATGACTGCGGGACATGCATGGTAAAGTGAAGGGAGCGGGCAACCTCAAGTAGATGTCGGTTTTTTCATTCAATGACACCATTTTTTTGAGGTGTAGATGGATAGGAGAGTTGGGATTCGACACCATAGTCTTGCAAGAATTGAAAAAAGGAATGGGACAATTATTCCCTCCCATTATCACTTTGCAAAATTTTAATTTATAGGCAAATTGTGTTTCAACCTATTTGTAAAACGTGTGAAAATGGTCAAGCACTTTAGATTTATTTTTCATCATATATATCCATGTTATGCGTGAATAATCATCAATAAAAGAAACAAAATAATGAAAACTTGTGCGAGAGACAGAGGGTGATTGCCAAACATTAGTGTATAACAAAAAATAATGTAGATGCACGTTTATTTATTGAAGGAGAAAAATAAGTTCTACTATGTTTGCCATACTGACAATATTCGCACTCAAACTTATTAAAAGAGAAAGGAGAGTTTTTTTAAGACAGAATCAGAAGGATGATCTAGCTGGCAATACCAAAGCCACACATCGGGCGAAGAGGAGGTCTAGTAAGCTTCAGAAGCACCAAACTTTTTATCAAGAAGATATAAACCTCCAACTTCACGACCACCACCAATCACCTGCCTCGTGATCAGATCCTGAAAGACACAGTGAGAAGGAAAGAAAGTGACTGAGCAGTTTGGAGTTCGAGTCAAGGCACTAAACAAACAATAAATTGTAGGATAACTTGGGAACATGCAATACAATGGAAAGGTCTCAAGTTAGGAGTAACTTGAACTGTTCCTTTTCCAACAATATTAGTAGACAATCCATTAGCTAAGTTGACCTTACCACATGAAATAGGTGAAATGGAGGATAAGAGGGTGGACATACCAGCCATATAGCCAGTAGCACTAGAATCGACAATCCAGGAATGGTGGGAGACATGATGTGCAGAGTGCTCAGTACCTAATGGGAAAGAGATAGTATGAGAAGCCTCAAAGGATTGAAGACGCTGCATCTATTGTTGTAATAGGGCAAATTGTTGCCGAGTCACGGGTCCAATGTCACTAGCTGCATCAGAAGAGAGAGTAGAAGGAGCATCAATGAGATGAGCTTGTTTTGGTCTGCCATGAAGCTTGTAGCACGAATCAACAGAGTGATTGGTCAGTTTGCAATATGTGCAAAAACTGGTACCTTTCCTCCGTGGACCTCTAGTGTCTCGACGAGTGTCAGAGGATGGATCTTTTTTCACGTGAAGTAGAAGGTGGAGAACGTAAGAAGTGAGCGGTAACCAAGGCTGAGCGTACAGTCGGCATAGAGGGAGTCATAACAAGTCGACATCTGTCATCCCGAAGTAGAGCAAAGTAGACCTCAGCCAGAGAAGGAAGAGGGCATTGCCCAATAACTCAAATTTCGAGTTTAGTCCGGCCAATAACTCAAATGTCCCTCGTCGATTAAGTAATTGTTTATAGATCACAGCATCGCCAAGAAGCTCAAATTTAACAGATTCAAGTTGATCAAACTCCAACCAACATGTCTGCATTTTTGAATAATACTGAATCAATGAGAGCTCCCCCTGTTGGAGATGAGATGCGGTGTGGTATAATTCATAGAGGCGGGCTGAATTGTCACCATCATAGTACAAGACTTGAATGGTGTCCCAAACATTCTTAGTAGTCGGAAGAGTATAGACTCTGCCATGGACATGATCTTCCATGGAGTGCAGTAGCCATGACTGGCAAGGAATTATTAGCTTTTGAAGTACCATATGAGGAATGTTGTCTTGGCCGGTTTGGTTGAGTGCTATCAATAGAGTCAGACAATTGTTTGGCATCAAGAGTTTCGCCACAGCAGAGAGGTTTGCAAAAATTGCAATTCTCTATGTCATTCATTCGGTTCCTTGCCTCATAGAGGTTACATCCCTTTATAAAGTCTTACATTACTAAAAATAGAAAACACAAACAATTACTAAACTACCTCTAATCAAATAAAGTAATATGAAAAAAATAGAAACTATGTTCCTATTACACGTGAATGCTCTACATTAACCTCCCTTTCTTTCCCAAAAAGCCAACACCACTTACAAAGATGGGCTTGATTTCTAACCTGAAGTGGGACAATGCCTAACCCTCCATTTGACTTGGGTATTAGCACCTCTGACCATGCAACCAGGTGTACCTTCTTTTTCTCCTTATCTCCTCAAACGAATAGCCTAAAAACTGTTCTACTTTTTTCAATATTCCTTTTGGCATTTCGAAGAGGGATAAGGAGCATATCAAGAGATTTATTAACACACATTTGATGAAGGTTAGTCGTCCCCCTATGGATATATCTATGGATTCTTTGTTACATCAAGTCAATTTCTTTTTTATTTTTTTAAATTATTTTTTGAGCGATGAAAAAAAACATTTTGTTGTAGAGAATAATTTACACAGATGAACCAAGTCCTGAGAGACTTTGTTAGATTTTACAAATTTTACTGCACCTATATACAGAAGCTGCATAATAACTTCAGATATTTACAAATGCGAATTCAGAAGGACCATGATTATATCTTGTGCCCCACAAAATCAAGGACAAACATATTGAAGTTGTCTGTCTTAGTAGGGGAAAATGTTACCTAACATTATCTCTTGTATTACTTTTAATGTAATCATGTCAATGGCAAACATTATCTTGTTGATAGTGCTATGAAAAGAGCCGGCAATATGGTTGGTGAATTTGCTCATTGATACAACCGCAAAAAATGTAGATTTGAGTCATAATATGATATTTCATCATCATCATCATCATCATCATCATCATCATCACCACCTAGCCATTTATCCCATCAATCTAGGGTAAGCATTGATATTTGGATTTGACAAATTCTTTCCATGGACTGACTGCCTTATTTGACGTCCATTGGACTTGAACCCACAATCTCGAGACTACAATCATGAGTCTTGGCCATATATGATGGCAAATTTATCATATAGCATCCATAAGTGCTGTGGCAGAATGTAGTCATTCTTCCAAGTACATGCTTCACCAATTTAATAAATTCTTATTGCAACTCCTGCTTCATGACATGATGTGAGTTGGGCAAGCTAGATAAGAGTAGAGTTGATATGATGCTAGATGTTTCATCACGCCATTTTACTAGCTTCACCTAATTTGTAATGCCCTCTTTCCATTTCATGTCATATATGTTTATATGTGTCTCTATACTGATAAATCTAGATTGGTTTGCACATTTAGAAATTCAAAGTTGAAGTATTAGTATTTTCTATTGCTTGCTTGCAAGCTAGATTTTAAATCATTTCATTGGTTTCTATGGCAGCTTGTTCTACAATATAAACACTGATTCGGTTGAAGATTTAACTGGAAGAGGTTAGAACTGTTGGTGATTTTTCGTTAAGCTAGCATACCATTATTGTGACTACTTCAATGGCTTTAGGCATTTGTTTTATTCAGGTGTAGCAGATCTGAAGTCTGGAATTATTATCACTCCTTTACCTCCGAAAGCTACTTTTTTGGATGACCCACTTCGAGTTCTTCGAGCCATTCGTTTTGGTAACTATTGTTTTCTCTCCATCTTATGTTCACTTCATACCATGGAGTTTCCGTTCAAAGCATTGGAGTTTTTTTTTTCCCGAGAGGTAATAGTAAGTAATATAGGAAAATGATACAAATACATCAAAAGAAAAGGGTCTAAAAGAGAGAGACCAAATAAAGAAAAACAAAACAACATAAACATATGTACAAAACATCCCAAAATCGAATACAATCAGCATGGTCCCATCCCTGCCAGAAACCCTCCCATATCACAGAAAGAACACACCTGAAATTGAGTTGTCGACTCCAAGCTTTGCGAGTCCAGCTGGAATTGTGTTCCATGCTGCCTTCAACCTAGGCTTAAGTCTTGATAGAAACCACGACTCCACTACACCGTTGCATGTCCTGTCAAAAACCCACAGAATGTCCAATAGCTTAGCAAAATTTTTCTATTAGCTCCAGGCAGCAGCGCAATTAAGGAAGAGGTGATCTACATGTTCCTCTGGGTAACCGCAAAGGGAGTAGCTAAAATCTGCCTTACCTCTCAACAAGCCTCTCCTTTTAAGTTCCACCCTGGTAAGAACCTGTGGATACATTGATATATTAATGAATTTGTAAAGAGTGCTTGATTTTCATACTTGTTCAAAAGGGTGTTGGATCAGTCTTCTGTGCAGAAGCCGTTATTTCAGTACTTAGTATCATTTTACTGCCAAAATTAATATTAGTAAAAAATTTTGCTCATTCTTATTTCTCTTAAATTTTTTTGTCTATGCATATGTAACATGGTTAAAAAAATAGCATGTAAGGAGATCGGTCAATGGTGTTGCAGACTTTTTTACAAAACTTGGAGCGGAGTCACATTTGGAGGGCACTTTCTCTTTTAGCTATGTGGAATAAGGGTTGTTTGTCCAGTATCCTGTGGGGTTTTCCTTGTGTTGTACCATATTATACTTGCAGGCACTATTGAATTTTTCTGTTTTTTTATTCATTCCGGGTTTAAGGCTCTTAGACCCTTCTTTGTACTTGTTTTTCTCTCTCTATTTTAATAAAAAATCTCTTTTTACTGCTCAAAAAACTGGTTAAAAATTTGGTTGGTTCATAATATACTGGCTGGTTCGAACCATAAACCAGTCAATATTGGTACAATTTCTTAAACCCAACCAGATATAAAAATATTGCACAATCGACTGGTATTTTGCCGACATTTTCAAAATTTCGCTGATAAAAAGGGTTTTTCACTCAGCTATTGCCATTTATTGTTTTCCCCCCTCTTTTCTCATATTTTCCCTTAGGGCATGTTTGTGTCTTTCCGCACATTAGAAAGTGGAGAGGAAAACAACTTTTCCTACCCTCCACCATAGGAAAGTGGTTTCCTTGAAAATGAACCCTTTGGTAAGAAAATTTACTTTTTGCACATGTATAATGCTCATTTTCAGCAAAAGTCTCATCTTTTGGCAAACATGGGAAAATAAGAAGTCGGTTGGAGAAGCACTTTACTTTATATAAGTAAAAAAAATCTTCTAGAGTTTTTATGGGGCTTTGAAATTTCACACTAGTTTGGATTGGTTCAACCAATATTTAAAAATATTGCCTTGTTCGTACCATGAACTAGTAGGGACCGGTACAATCACCGGTTTTGGTTTTTTGAACCATGCTAATATATTCTTGAAAGAACCTTGAAGCACCAATATTTAAATACCCAAAACTAATTGAGAAAACAATCGACTTTTCAACCTTCAGCATTCAGATTGTACTTTTGAATTAAAAATCTTTCTAGCTGGCAGATATGATCACTCTCACTTAACCGCTGCAAGCAATTTCTAACAGGGGATTATTAACTACGGTGTGCAACCCTGAAACCATTCAACTACACATCATTATTGTTCATCAGAATTATTCCAATATTTTCCTTAGGCATGAGAATATCATTTCAAGGTACTTAAATTGATGCCTTCTATGATTTACTAGATCTTTCATTGATGGGGTTTGTGGTGTTTACCGTGATGCAGAGGGAGGAGGTTTTCTTTTTCCATGACCCTTAGACTGGCTTCTGGTCTATATAAATTTCCTGTCGACACCTATGATGCCTTTGCTTGGTTCATTTGAAGTGTGAAATGACTTCTTATTTTGATTAGAGATTGGAAATTATAAATACCTGTTACTCAAATATGTGACGTTTATATCTTTGGAAAAAATGTTGATCATTTTTTACCTTTAGTTCTTCCATTACATTATGATTTTGTTTATTTGTTTGCTTCATTTTTCATGATGATGATGATACTGATTTAATATAGCCTTTTTTTTTGAAATGTAACAAAATTTATTAATAACTTCATTGAATACTAATAGAAGCAAGGCCTAGTGAAAAGCTGACCTATCACCAAACAAACTGTAACAGTTACGGCAGTGATTCCCAACAACCATTTAATAGAGATACATCAAGATGTTTGAAAGAATCAGATGCCAAGGCCCAATTTTTGCATTTGATTTTATCTTGCAAATCCCCACTCCATTGGGCAAGGCTTTATCTTTAAAGATTCTTTTAATTAATGCTCCAGCCAAATGAACCATATGATGGCCAAGGGGATCATGTTACAGATAATTTGGCTTTGCTTTGGGTAGGACCCGTACTCCATTCAAATATGAGAGCAGAAAAGTGTAGGACGCGCCAAACTACAAAGAATAAGGAAAAAGACCAAATGAGAATGACAAATTGACAATGAATAAATTCAGTGATTCATGGATTTCTCATTTCGCTAACGTCAGGGGTAGAGAAGTTCTTTCTCAATTTTTTGCAGACAGATGGCTTTCCAAGTTTTTTTTAATTATTTCCTGTTGTTAATTCCAATTTTATTTCTTTAATTCTCTAAGGTTCTAGGTTCGAGTTTGTACTTGATGAAGAACTCAAAAAAGCTGCTGCTGATGAGGAGGTGAAAGCTGCACTTGCAAATAAAATTAGCAGAGAAAGGATTGGACATGAAGTATGCTTACCTTGTAGTTTACACTTATTGATTATCTCTACCTCATTGCATTTGTTATTCAAGTTTCTCTGGTAGTATATATTCTGAAGATTCACAAATTCATTGATTTTGTCTCTTTCTACTTTTTCTGCAGATTGATCTCATGGTACGTGGAAAGAAACCAGTAAAAGCAATGAGCTACATCTGCGAATTACAGTTATTCTGGGTTGTTTTTAGTCTTCCTCAAAATCCTGAACCTGTAGCAGTTGAAGGATGTGACAGGTTTGACGTGTGTCATATGTAAATTGATATTCTTTTTATCCTACACTTTTTCTCTTTTTGACTCTTTACTTTGGTGGCACCATTTTTTTTCTTCCATCATTTAAATTACATTGGGAAAAACCACCTTTTAGAATTCTATTATCACATGTACAATTCTGTAACTCTCCAAAGGAAGTGGTTTATGATCATTACTTGTCTTACATTATTTCATTATGATTTTAGATATCTTCATCTTGGCTTGGTCCATCCTTCTGATCCTATCAGAATCAAATTTTTTATGGCAGGCTTTGTGTTGCATATATGGATTCGGCATGGGAAGTTCTACAACGAGTCGGGGACTCTATACTCAGTGTGAGTGACATTTTGTTTGATGAAACTCTCATTTACTCCTATGACCTAAACTTGATAACCTGAACAATCAAGTGTCATGATCTGAGGCAATCTTTAGATGTTTAGTGCTTTTTATTTCTTATTTCTTTTTTTGTCCTATTGCGCTCAGTGTTGTCAATGTTTGTCCAGTTGCCTGGGTTGAAAGTTGGTTTGTGCATGTCCATTAAAATGATACTGGACTATGCCACTTATAGTGGACAAGTATCAATGATGGAGACTGATTAGATATTAGATGTCAAGATTGGACAATCCAACACAGACATAAATCTATAAAACAGGGAATTATCATACGAATGTTGATGCTAATCAAATCAATTGATGGGCCCCTTGAGTTCTTCATCCATTTGCTTCTACATTTGTCCTCTATTCCTCCCCAAGTTGAGGCTTTGAAAAAACTCAAGTTATCCAATAGTCACAAGGAGTTTGTGCCATTGCTTTTGTAAACAAATATATTCCGTGTTTCATTCTGCAACATCATTACCCAGAGTCTTAGTTGTTCCAGAGTGAATTGATGCCTGGTCCTTCCATTTCTCCTCTTCCTCCCCCCCGCTCCTCGGTGGAGGAGCGTAGGAAATCCTCTGTCTCCTTATATATTTCCTACCTACCTAATGCAGCGGAAGCGGGGAAGAAATCGAATTAAGTCAAAACCCAACTCGAAAAGAGTCACACACGTGAGTTGAGTCACATGTGCAGGTTCTAACTTAAGTGGAGGGACTTAAGTCACGTGGGATGAAGGGATTAGGGTTACTTTTAAGGCTGAGATACGAATGGGCAACTGGAAAGCCAGAGGAAAAAACGAAAAGGGTAGCGGAAGAAAAGAAGGAAGGCGGCGGAAGTGGAGGAGGAGAAAGAAGGGATCGAAGAGAAAGGAAGAGGGAAAGGAAGAAGAAGACCAGTTGGGATTTAAAGGACAGGTACCTGGGCTTTCATGAACCTGAAGAGCAGCAACAAGAGCACTAAACTGGTTGTGCAGGTTGGAGCAAAGAGCTGTAGCAACAGTGGCGAAAATCGAACAACCAGAACAGAGGACCTGCAGCAGCGATGGTTAGGGATTAAGCCCAAACAACAAAGGGGTTCTTCTCTGGGATTATGCCCAGAAATCTGGATGACCTAGGGCTGGAATAGAACCAGCGAAATAGACCTGCAGCAAGGCAGAGAAGGAGAAGTAATGAGATAACCTCGGATATCAATCTGATTTTTCGAAAATAAGGTGTGTCCTTCTTCACCTTTCTAATCTTATGTATAACTCAAGCTACCGACTATTACAAGACTCCTAAACTGACTGAAATTCCACCTAAGGTGGACTTCTAACTCCAGAAGTTTCCTATGACTTCCACATTAGATTCCTACTAAAACTAGAATTCCAAAATAGGATTAACATACTAAATAAAAGTAAAATAGCAACTAAAATATTAGGACACGGACCCAATTCGAGATTAAGCTCATGGGCCTAGCGTCTTGTCGATCCGTCGTGAGTACGTCTTCAAGTATTTATCCGCCACCTGTTCTACATCACTACCGGAGTCATTTTCAAAACTTGATGTTTTTCTCACTTTTCAACAATTCTGGGAAAATTGTGGATAGTTTCATGCCTGTATCCAAGGAGATTGGGAAACATCGTGGTTCTGTTCTTGTTCGTTTTGGGACTAAGGTGGAAGCCCTTTGTTCTATTGTGGATGTCAATGGTAGATCCTTCAAAGGGAATTTTTTGTTTCAATTCAAATGGATTGATATTCCACTACGTCTGCTGCTCTCTTTTCCTCCTCCAGCGGTTTTGGCCATACCACTTTTGTGGTTCCTCCTAGTTGGTATACTTCCCCCAAGTGGTTAAGAACTCAGTTTGGACTTGTTAATATAGATGGGGCAAATATATTATAGTTGGGAAGGACTTGATTGAAACCCAAGCAACAACTTTTAAGAAATGCCTCGTTATCACCCTTCAATTGTCCATTACTTGTGTTCCTGCTATGGAAGATTGGATTTCCAAAGATTGGGGGTGTATAGTAATGATGGAAGAAATTGGAGAAATAATGAGAGAGAAATTGTTCTCTAGTGTTAAAGTGGTGTACAAAATACAATCTTATAGACGTAAGATACAACCAAAAAGAGAGAGTCAACTCTAATGAATGCAACAATCTGTGAAACTATGCAAAAAAATGGACTCTTTTTCCATAAAAGGAGAAAAAACCCCTTTACACTATTACAATACTCCTCAAGATGATGCATAGATATCGATCAAGCCCAGCTTGGCTAAGTCATCATCAAGTGCAAGTGAGAAACAACCTTTGTGAGGATATCGACAAGTTATTTTCTGACTTTAAATGAGTGATGATATGACTAATAGATATGTGATGATGAAGGATGATAAACCTAATTCAATCAAAAGTTGTTGAAGCCATAGTAATTCACATGCAGTATTAGCCTCTTAAAACTTCGGCTTCCGTGCTTGAACGAGCGACTACATTTTTCTTCTTGCTTTGTGTTGAGCACCTATGAAAATGCAATAGCTAATAGTAGACTGGCGATCATCTGGAGATTTGGCCCAATCAACATTGGAATAGCTATGAACACCAAATTGGGATCGCTGTTTTTGAATCAATCCCCGACTAGGATGAGCTTTAATGCAGCAGAAAATCTGAAAGACAACCTGAAGATTAACATTACGTGAAGCATGCATGAAGTGACTAACCACCGCAATCGCATATGATAAGTTTGGTCGAGTGATGGTAAGATATATGTGCTTACCCACCAATTTCTGATAAATTGTTGCGTCGTAAATGGGAGTAGCATCAATTGTTGACAGCTTGGTGATGACATCAATGGAGAGTCTGCAGGTTTGCATCTTGAATAACCAGTTTCTTTCAATGGAGGGGCATATTTTCATTAGGAGAGGAATAGTCCTTTGGATGAATGAGCCACCTCGATCCCTTGAAAGTACGAAGCAACCCAAATCTTTAATATCAAAAGACTGTCGAAGATATTGCTTCAAAGCATTTATGGCCCGTCCATTGTTGCTAGTGAGGACAATATCATCAATATACATAACGAGAAGCATTTTTTTATAAATAATAAAAATGCATTTTTAATTTTTTTTAAAATAAATAAAATGCAACTTAAGACCATGGGTGTTTAAAGAAACAACCCAACCTTGCTCTGATACCAAATTTGATGCAGGACAAGGGATAGGGCAATCCTAAATGCCTAATATGGTTCCTTAAAAATTAAAAGGAGATGAAAAAATGCACCCTAATTCTAAAATGGGCTGAAATTATTTACTCAATTAATATATGCAATTAATTAATATAAGTTTAACACATAATCATGCAAATACTATTAACTAATAAATCTCAACGAAAGCTCGAGTGACACAGGCAAGCAGCTGGTTGTTCAACAGGGTCTAACGGGGTAATGGTAGGATACGGCTTGCTTAGAATTAAATGGGACTGGTTAAAAGGGGTTTTGTCTTTATTACAAGAATACATAGGTAATGGGAAGTTTTAAATGTGGGCCATCGATGTTAAGTATGAATCGTAGGTTAGTGATGGAAAGAACCAAAAGAGAAGAAAGGAATAAGAGGCAGAAGGGTGGAAACGAGAAGGGGGAAAAGGCGACAAGGCTAGAGGGGTTTTAGGGTCACGATAAACAGGGAGGGTGGCTTAAGGGCTCGCGACAGTAAAGGGGTGGTTTAGAAGAGGAACGACAACATTGGAATGGATTTTTGGGTGTGGCAACAACAAGGGAGGAGGGATTGGGGAAAAAAACCACAAATCTGGGATTTTTTTGGGATGGCGAAATGTTAAGAGTTCTCAAGAGGGTCTCGGCAGAGGTATGAAGGAGAAGAAAAGGAAAAGAGAGAGAAAGAGATAGATAGATTGAGTATTTCTCACCCTCGGGCTTCTCGCCGCTTCAATTCTCACCGAAGTTCCATGGATTCCACCATCACCTGCGCATGAGGCATGCAAAATTATTTTATTCCATTCTTTAGCTTCCGTTCGAATACAAGAAGATGCTTATATATGTTTACCACAATACACATGGCTGAATTTCCCTTAACTAAATAAAGAAACTAAAACAAAACTAAAAAAATAAAAATAAAAATAAACATGAAAACTGCTATGCACGGCACAAAAACTGCTATGTCTAGATGCTCTGCATCACAAACCTTATCCATGCCTCCTTGGCTGTTTTTTCTTGTTGTTCCACTCCTATAATGTTATAAATAGAGGTGGGTGGCAGCCATAGGGGACACACGAATTTGGAATTTTGAATACAAGTTACAGAGAAGTCTCTAGTTCTATTTTATCTCAAGTACGTTTACTTTGATTCCTAGTTTCTAATTTTGTTTTGAATTGATTTAGTATGCAATTTTCCTGTTAAATTCTGCATTAAGTTAATTAAAATCTGATTGGTTTTGATTGAAGCGTCAAATTGATTTTTTACCCATTGATAAAAATGATGACAGTGTTCAAAAACCACAAATTTGTGTTTCATAATATAAACCCAAGTCATGCAGGAATAATCATCAATAGATGACAAAATAACAAAAGCCAATATGGGAAACAACAGGAGACAGCCATACATCAAAGTGAATCAAATAAAGAAAGGTTTGAATTGTCATTATTGGAAGAAATAAAGAAAGATGGTCTATGGTGTTTGCCATATTGGCAACTTCACACTCAAAATTATTCATGTTAGTGCCCCGGTTTGACCGAGTCCCCGTGTTGTCAATTCCATGACCAACGACTCTTCTCTGACAGCTGAAGGTAGTTTTTCCAGTGGATACTCCGGCAGACTCGAAATCTCTTTGATGGAAATGGGGAAAATTTCCCCTTCCAGATCGAGCAACAGTTCCGTTGGAAATGAATCGGCAATCTGAACTTCCACTAAAATTCTTAGGGAAGAAAAACCCTCCTTCACCAAGTTTTTGTCATCGATTTCCACAACCGTTCCAATGCTATCAAGAGAATCCGTCTCCCATTGTAAATGTTCAACTAAATTTCTAAGATGCTAGCTCCTTGGCAAAACAAAAAGGCAATTATCAACAGTCAAAGTATTCTAAGGAGCTGGTTCTGATGACATAAAGATGCTATCCTTTCTGCTGAAGCGGCTAAAACACTTGATGAGCGCACCCCGCACCCCCCCACCCATCCCTTCCTTCCCTCTCGTCGACCCCATCCCCAGTTGGCATCTTTATATATTTTGTTTTGGGTTACACCTGTTGCTGTCAGTACTCCATTTACCATCTTTCTTTTAGTTTTTTGGTTTTTTGATTTTTTCTGGCTTGGCCTGGACTATGGGCTTCTTTCCTTAAGGGCCTATTTTTTTATTTCATTTCTTTCTGAGTTGTTATATCTGTAATTTGATATCTGCTGTTTCCCTTTCTAAATGATATTCCTTACCCATTATGAAAAAAAAAAAGTGAAGGGTTAAAAGCAGAAGTGATATGAACTGGTGTAGTGCTAGGGTAAGAAAGAAATGATAAAGAGTGGAGTTAAAGAAAAATATGATTTTGTTATCGTGGAGTAGGAAGAACTGAACCTTAAACTATCATCTGGTGATGTTATGTGTAGAAACTCATATCACTATAACACAGGATTTACGTGGGAAACCCATTAGGGATAAAAAAACCACGTGAGAGACTGAGATTATTATTCACAGCTTAAAATCTAATTACATTAGTAATACATTTATAGGAAAAAGAAGAGTCCTAATAGGAGTGGGACTCTCTCAAGGAAGAGTCCTAATAGGAGTGGGACTCAGAGTCCCACTCAATCTCTCTTTTCTAATTCAACATCATGTCAATTATCCATTCAAAACTTCTGTAGAAAATGTCTTATTTCAACCTCCTTTTGCTATCTTTCTCTTATAATTTTTATTTTTCTTTTCTGCAAAAAATTTCATTTCTAGGTGTCTTCTATGAATCTAAATGTGTATTGCATTTGAATATGTCTGTAATAAGAATTCAGAATTATTATTACCTGTAACTGAAATTTCAGGCTGAACAGTGCCGGCTTTACTTGTATGGTGCATTGTTTATCCCACTTAGACATTTGGTTTATAAGGATAGTAAAGGCAAGAAGGCAAGTATTTCCTTTCTACTTTTCATGTTGTATTCGAACAACCTTTTTGTAAATGTATGGTCCTCTATGCTTATTATATTGCCTTTTTTAATTATATACTTTGAATCTCATTGAATTTGTGTGTTTCGAATATGTACTAGTCAAATTGATCTGTCATCAAATCATGAATACTATTACCTGCTGTTTCTTTTATCTTGCTTACTTTTGTGGTGAAGTGTTTCTTTTTGTTTTTGTATCATCTTAAGAAATTAAAATGGTGGTGGGCGGCTCGAGGTGTATGAAGATAACGTAGTGGAGAGAGGATGATGGAGAGTAGGCTACAGATTTTAGGCATATGTATAAGTCCAGCCCTGTACCAATATAGAGCTGAACAAAAGATCTTTGTTTGTTTACATTTGCAAACCTAGACACATATATAACATTTATTACAACTATTTGATGAGTATATCTTGCCAATACCAAAAAGGAAAAACACTTGTGGGCAATTCCATTTACAAAGATGACTTGATCTGATTTACATATACAGAACCTGGCAATGTCTACAATATATAGGAACTAAAAAGCTGTAGAGGAGCAGTACTTGATACAAAGTCATTGAATCTTAACAGTAGTCTCATTGGTCAAGAACATGAGAAAATGCTCTTTAAGGTGGTTTGGACATGTGCATGGAAGAATAGAAGTAGCCTCCGTGTAAAGAATTGAAGAGTTATGAGTAGAGGGTACTAGGCGAAGACTTCGCCTTTAACTAGTTAAATTGATGGGGTAAGGAAAGGCATCACAGGTAGAGTAGAAATGCAAAACTAAAAATTGTTTCTCACGATAGACAATGATGAGGGAATCAAGTTAAATGACTCCCATTCAGTGGACCTTGACCATATTCAGGAGATTGCACTGGCCTTCATGGATCATTTTGATTGTGGCAACCCTCATTGGACACCTTCAAACAAGGCAGTCCATTTTGTTACTACAAACCGTGTGACCCAATTATCCTTGAATGACCGAATTAGGCTTAGGTTGGACCCAATTAAATCCAATTCTACCCAACCTATGCCTAACCCTAAATCTCATAAGAAGAAGCCTCCAATTTCTCCCATTACCGCCTCCATCCCTAAAGTTTCTCTCTCCCACCTGGCTGTCCAAGCACAAGAAACCACAAGAAGAATGATTGAAGAATGATTTGTGGCCCTCAAAGGAAAGTCAACTTGAAACCTTGGGCGTGGGCAAGCCTTGGAGAATTCTTCTCCATTCTTTTTCTAGTTTGTGTTTTCTTAGAATTAATCCCAGCCTTTGAATAAGCCTTGTTGGCACTTAGGAGCATTTTTATTGGTTGCATTGTAAGCACAAGGATTGTTCTTTTTTTTTTTTTTTTTGAGCGGTAACGTAGAAGATTTCATTAACTAAAGAAAAACAAGTACAAAAAAAAATCATTATATCAAGAGTGCGGTCTATTAGAGTTAGACCAGGAATGAAAACAACATGCTACAATATAACATCCAAGTCTCGTCTTTCTCAAAGAAAGAAGACTCCTGATTCTGGAATGTTAATTCCATGTTTGGCAAAGAAATTTGCAACCCCATTTGCTGAACGACTCACTTGAATAAAAAAGACATCCAATCCCGAGGACGAATCCCTATTCTCTCTGGCTATGGAAATCAGTTTCCACGGGGGTAAGCACAAGGATTGCTCCAATTCAGAGTTTGATCCTTGTGAATTTCTTTCCCCTTTATTTCTGTATTTTGCCAAATCCCTTTCCCGACTTTGGTGTGGTCGACCAAGGTTAGGATTGGACGGCCTTTTGGGATTTCTTAGCCTATTTAAAGTCTTGCAATTTTCGAATTTGAGCAATTCATATAATACAATTTTTTGAGATCGAATTTTCTTGGTCGAGTCCGGTATTTTGCAAGGCTTCTCTAGCCAAGGACTTGGACTTGGTCCAAAACCAAGTAAGTTTAGAATAATAATAAGAAAAGAAGGAGAAGAGAAGAATTATTCTCTCAATTGTATTGAAATGTGTTTTAGAAAGTGAGTATACATCCGTATAAATAGATTACAGAGAGCCATCATGATGTAGGACACGTAGAGCTTAATCCTATTTTTAATCTTTTATTATTTTCGTATTTAGTAGCGTCCTTGTTTTAGGAAGCCAGGTCGGTGACTTTCCTGGTTGGTTTAGGAGTCTAAGATAAGATTAGAAGTGTTATTTTCGTTTTAGAATAATTAGGTAGTTTCCTAGTTTGTTTAGGAGTCCTTTTCTATTTTTATCTTATTTTTCTTATAAATTTCGATAGTTGTAAACAGAGGGACATCCCTCATACGAATTATAAATCGAAGAATAAGATTATTTGGTTTGTTTATCTCTTATCTCTGCCAAGTTGTAGACCATCTATCTCTTCCTGCCGAGCTGCAGGCTGGTTCGTGGTCTGGATTCGCACCATTTTTGCCAAATCTGGGCATTATCCTAGGTAAGATCTACCATCCCAATCCCCATCCTGCTCCTCTTTTCCAAAAAAAAAAAAAACCCCAAACGCACCAAAAGAACAAAAAAATACCGTAGCACATACCTGTTTGCAGACTTGCTTCTTCCTTCATCTCTTTTCTGGTTCAAGCCCTTCAACCGAAGCCACCCTTCCGCCTCTTTGTTTCCCCTCTGCTGCTCCTCTTTTCCGCCACTCCTTTTCTTCTTTTGCCTTCTTGGGTTCGTCCCTCCTACAATTCCTTCGCTCTTGCTTTCTTTCATAGATCCAGGTCCCGAGACCCCTTTCAGTTTCATCTCCTTCCTTGCTGCGAAACCTTCCCTCCTTTCCATTTTCTTAGCTTCCGCCGCTGCTCCCTTTCTTCCTCTTTGCTTCTGTCCTCTACCTCTCTTCTATTTTTCCCTTTTCTTTTCAACCATTCGTATTCTTACCCCAGTTCAGCCCTGCCCTTCTTACCTCCCACTGCACCAACCATCCAGTCTTTTGTCATCTTCCTGTTTCTCCCAACTGTTGCCTCGTTACATTCAAATCCTTTTTCCCTACTTTCCACCTCGTTTCACTAGTCTCATTCAATGCATCCCACACCTACCCAATAAACCATTGGTTCCCAATATCTTTTCTTGTCCTTTCATCCATGCATTTAATGCCATGAAAAGCAACAATTTCTCTTTACATAATTACCCCTTCCTTTATCGCTTTTTACCCACTACCATTACTTTCTTCTCTTTCCACAAATACCCTCATCTTCTTCGAGATTGACATACTCTATCCCATTCCAACTTTGTCCAAAGTCATGGCCAAAACCGCGGGACCCACCCATCTTTGACTAGATGGACCCGTGTTGACCAAGTTTGAGCAGGCACTTTAAGTCCGTAATGCTTCTGCTACATCAAGTGGTATGCCCATGACTTCCTATTGTGCTTACTCACATGACGGCAACAAGGACTATGTCCCACCTTTTTATGGTCAATGGCACAATAACTACTTCTTCGATTGACTCGTCAAAGTCGAACGATTCTTCTTTTACATGAAGATTGAGAAAACGAGAAAAGTAGATTTTGTGGCATATCGTCTTGAAGGTGAAGCATCTGTTTGGTGGACAGAGTTGCAAATCAACCTCAGGTATTACAACCAACCTCTTATTAGATCATGGACATTGATGAAGAAGTTGCTACGTAATCATTTCCTTTCTATCGACTATAAACAATTTATGTTCGAGCAATACCAAAATTGTTGGCAAAGAGATCGGACCATTCGAGATTATGCAATTGAGTTCTACTATCTCTCCGCGAGATACGCTGAGACTGAGTCTCAACAGATCTCTAGATTCCTCAGTGGACTCCATCTTGCGATCTATGACTGCATCGTCTTCCACGACATTTTCACTTTGAGAGATGCGGTACGAATAACCATAAGAACAAAACGTGAGTTAGAATGACCTGAGGTAATTAATGCTCCTACAACTACTGATTTTGGACCAGATTCAATTCCAAAGTCATCCTCAGACTTCGTGCATGCTGCTTCTAAGTCGGACTTAGAGGTCATGCCTGCTACTCCAAAAGTCGTGGCCCCACAGCCATTGTCTCTGTTGAAGACAAAGCCAGTTGTGTTACCTGCACCACAATCGATGCACCTAATGCGTGTCGATCCACCACCACCACCACCACCACTACCTGCACCTCCTCCCCCTTCTCCGCCACCACCGCCAATTATCCAACCATCTCCCTTACTCAAACCCGACCCCATTACGGATACCAAGAATTCTTCTATGGTTATTCGTCCTATCCTCTCATTGGTGCCTCGTCCGACAGACTCTAAAGACCTTGTTATCTGTCCAACGACGTTTGAAGATCCCTTCTTGACAAAGTTGCTTTGCCCTCGATTGAGCACATATGCGTTTACTGATATCTACGCCTGACAGAAAGAAAGCTCTCATCATCCGTGCTTTGAAGATTGTACAGTTCAAAGCTTCATCATTCGCATCTTCGGACTTGGTCTTCATCTTTGTGGTCCTGTGTGATTTTGCTGATTTTAACTCGAGGACGAGTTCCTTTCAAGACCGTGGGACTGATGTAGGACACATAAAGCTTAATCTTATTTTTAAATCTTTTATTATTTTCATATTTAGTAGCGTTTTTGTTTTAAGAAGTCAGGTCGGTGACTTTCTTTGTTGGTTTATGAGTCTAAGATAAGATTAGAATTGTTATTTTCGTTTTAGAATCTAAAGATTTAATGTTTATCTTTTGTATAAATTTTTTCAAGTCTCACTTCAAAGACCTCAAGTTCTGTTAGTGTGAAAATCCCCAACTCCTTTTTCAATAAATAATGGCATTCAACGGGTTAGGGGGGGTTTGCATTTGGATATTCCCAATGTACAATTCACAACTGTTTTAGCTGGCTGATATCTGAAACCTTGAATCATGATGTAATGATTCCAAGTTTCATTTATGATCATCATATTTACTAATGTTTCTACCTATTTGAGGATGACTTTATTTTTTTTTATATGTGCTGGGTGGGGATCTTCACACGATTTATTCATATTTATTAAGCATCTTACTGTTGATTCTTTTTGGGTGACTAGTAAAAAGCCCTTGTTTGATAACTACTTATATGATCCCATGCTATATTTTGTTTTGATTCTCCTATGATTTCCATGGTCTGCATATTCTCAAAGGTATTCCTGGATTGCTTGATCTGCAGGTTCCTGTTGTCAGCCATGTCATTCTTAATTCTCTGAAATTGAAAGCAAAAGATGCTGAAACGGTCAGTTTGGAGTTTATTTTCCTTAAATAACCTATATTATACAAGTTAACTATGATTCTTGGTTGTATTATTTTCATTTGTATTTTCCTCTGCAAATTATTCAGTGTTTAAGAAAAATCTTGAATTATGCCTGATTCTGATTAATATGGTGCTTTATTTCTTGATAGGTTGTAAGCTTGCACAATGCATCAGAGGAATTTGTTTCATTGATTCCTTTTATAACATCAAGTGAGGATTCTGAACACGTCAGAACAGAAATGGAAGAAGAAAATCTCGATGTGCCACTTCCTTTAAGAAGAAGAATAGTGGCAGGTTGATTCCTCTGTTTATTTGCTAATGCATGTTTCACAACAATACAATGGAAAATTTATTCATATGAATATTTACCTTCATTTTGTATAACACTTGTTTTAGGGGGTTGTACCAACTTGCAAGTTTTATAGAGGCCTTTATAAATTTAATATTATCTTAATATATTTCACCCCTGTTATCACTCAAAAACAAAATAAAGATCATTGATATTCCTGCATTATTCTTAATCTTATTTTTCATACTTTTTTGTCTATTTACTCTTGACTTCTAATGGTACTTCATTTGTGTGTATTTCTGTCATTGTCACTTAGCTTTTCATGGTTAGCATCACGAATTCACTTTCTTCAGATCATCATTATTAGCCAATATCCCATCTATTTGGGATCAACTTTATGAGTTCTTCTACAATCTAACATGTCCTTTTTTATCCCTTCCCTTCATATTTTCAAAGGTTGTATTCTCTTCTCAGTGCCTTTGATCCGTAGCCTCTGAGCTCTACATACTGAGGTTGTGTTTGGTTTTTTACTGACACAGCGTGTAGCAAGATTGATCAAATAAGCCAAATTGAATTGCGATGAAACCCACGAACAGGTCCAAGATGGGAACGCAGGTAAGGCCTGACGAGGTAATTGGGTAATGAGGAATTGGATAAGTTGGGCCAAACTCAATGACAATTAGGCAAGGGGTCCCATGTGTGTTTATTGTTTGGACTATAGGCATAAAGGGAACTGGAAGCCACTCTATAAAACGAAACTGGGCGAAGTAGGGAATGATAAGGGCTGTGAAGGGTTCGGTTGAAGATAGGTTGGGGAAAGTTGAGTGAAAGGTGGAGGATAACAGGGGTTTGAGTGGCTGTGGTGGGTTGGTGAAGTGGGCGGAGGCAAGGTGGAGGAAGTGCTGGAACAAGGCCATGAGCGATGGTGGTCGGTTGTGGAGTTGCAGGCGCAGGTGGATTTGTTGGGCTTGCAGGAAGCTGGAGATGATAGCTGCACAGCTGGAGCACTCGCTGAAAGAGAGGCAGACAGACCAGTCACTTGCAAGGCAGCAGCAACTGAGGTGCACTGGAGAATCAGCAGGACTGGCTAGTTGCAGGAGGATTGGACGATCTAGAAGGTCTGACGGTGGTGGCAGCATGACGGTCCTCAGTGCTGGGTTGCTGCAGTTAGACAATTGTTGCTGTCTCAGAAGAGAAAGGAAAGGAGGGAGAAATAAAAGAGGAAAGAGGAGAGAGATAACAAAAGAGGGTCTTGTAATCGTGTATGAGTTGTATCTCGTTCCCATCCACAATGCTCCCTTTATAATAAGCCAAGGTCGGCTATTGGAAGGAGAATCCGGGATTGTATCGATTGGAATGTGAAGCTTCCCTACAAGAAACGTTAAGGGTCAAAATAGAAGTTTCCCTGTATGAAACAGATCTGTAGAAGATGGGATTCTGCATGATTGGCGCATATGCGGAAATTGTGTTATGTGTAGCACATGAGGCGAATACTTGTGCTACATTAGTCCCCCGTGGTTGAAAGGAATTTTCCCTCGAGTTCGTAACCAAAGAGTGTGATACTAGGGGCGGACTTGCTGTATTTTCATGTCCCCTGTTGAGGAGATGTCGTAACACATCAATTTGGCCCTTTACATGCCATCTCTTGTAGGTTTATGCGGGACGTCGCTGCTTAGGAAGAGGTTTGACAATAGTCGCTCTCCATTCCTTAGAGGCACACAGGTGTCTTGCTTGGGACCACGGGTTGTTTGATGATTGACTCGTCGTTCGGTATTGCGCATCGGGCATCTAGCTACGATATGCCCCATTTGTTGACATTTGAAGCATGTGATTTGTGTTGTGTTCCTCGAACTTCTCTACTTGGTGCCACGGACTATGAGAAATGACTCCTTAGGGGCCGGCAATTTCGCCACATAGGAGCGAGAGTAATTTTCACTCCATGTTTATAGAATGTTAAGAGTTTTGATGGCCCTTGTGAGTACAGTCAACGTCGTATTGCCACAGACGCCCAAGAATAATGTAGCACACGTCCATGTCGACAATATCAAGGAGAATGCGGTCTTTGTAAGCTTGTCCAATGGAGCAAGAGATGTAACACTCTCTTGTTACTCATGTCTCTCCCATACGTTTTTTCGACCCAACTGAATGGGGAGAAGGGTGTGCTTGCGTGGTCAAACCTAACTTATCGACCATCAACTGAGAGACAATGTTTTGTTGCATTTGCTATCAAATGATGAGATTGCAGACACTCTGGTTGGCAGTGCATCGAGTCTTGAAGATTTTGCTACGTTGCAAAGCATGACTCTGCTTTTGTGTGTTGGGCAACCTGCGAACTTCCAAAGTGGAACCTTCGTCTTCATAAGCAACGTACTGATCATCATCTCCGCAACATCTTCCATTTGTCCTTTTATGTACTCGTCTTCAACTTCTTTGCCCTTATTGGTTGCGACGGCAATTGACTGATGACGAGGGCATTGATTTGAGTGGTGACTGACCTCTCCACAATTAAAACACTTTCCAGGCATAGGAAGAGTGTACGGGTTGCTTTTGGTGGCCTCTATGCTCTCAGTAATCTTTGGTGGGGCAACTGCTGTTGGACTCCGTACAAGCAAAGGTCGAGGGAGTAAACCCTGTTGATGGACCTGCTCTTGGGCCGATGTTGGGTTAGGAGTGGTCGGGGAAGGAGTGAATCTAACCACCAGTGTGTTCTTTCCCCCCGAACTCTCCATCTGGGACTTTGGTAGGCATCCACATTGCTTCGGTTAAAGTGAAGACTGGCTGGAATCCAATACGGTCACAGAAAGCCATGCAGAGTCCTTTTTAAGAATCGAGAGACTTGTTGAGGTTCAGTCTGGGTCAAGTCGTTTCGTGCAGAGAGACGATAGAACTTAGTGGCATAGTTATGAACCAAGCGGTTGCCTGTTGCTTTGTTGACAATCCTGGTATTGCTCGAATAGAACTTGCTTGCAGTCGATAGGAACGAAACGAGTGCGCAATACTTTCTCATTTGTGTCCATAAAGTAATGGGACACTTGTTCTGTCGCTTACGGGTGGTTTGTAACTATTCCCATCACGCAATCGCTCCAACTCTGAGTCTGTTGGTTACAAGCTTCATTTTCTTCGCCTCGTTGATTTCCATGTAATCGAAGAAGCGTTCGACTTTTGAGAGCCAGTTGAGGAAGTCTTCGATGTTCAGTTGATCGTTGAAGGGTGGAAGGTCCACCTTCATATGGTAATCTCGATTTATGCAGTCAGATGTCTCTAGATCTACGCGCGTTGGCTTACGTTGCCAAAACAAGTCTTCTGCCTCATCATTGCTAGAAGAATCGGCCATGCTGAGTATGGGACGTTTGGGGTCTCTTACCCCTATCATCTTGACGTTCGTCCCTAGGTGAGACACATCGATCATCGCGGTGGTCGGAGTTGGGTCGATTAACATGACTTGATTCATTGTCTCTTGCAGATTGTGAACAACTTCTTGTTTGCTGTGTTTGAAGTCATCGAACGCGGTTTGGATGACAAATTGATTACCCGAGGCTGATGCACTATCGGTGTTACTACTCGAAGCCATGAGAACACGAAAGTTCACACGAAGATGGGGAGGCATTCAATCGGTTGAAAACAAGCTCTCTGATTCCATTTGACGCAACTTGTAGCAGGATCAATCAAATCAGCTGTGTCGAACTACAATTAAACCCACAAGTAGGTCCAAGATGGGTATGCAGGTAAGGCCTGACGGGGTAATTGGGTAAAGAGGAATTGGATAAGTTGGACCAACCTCAATGACAATGAGGCAAGAGGGTCCCACGGGTGTTTGATGTTTGGACTGTGGGCAAAAAGGGAACTAGACGGCACTTTGTAAAACAGAACAGGGCGAAGGAGGGAATGATGAGAGTTGTTGATGCAGGACAAGGGATAGGGTAACCCTAAATGCCTAAATGTCACAATAAAAAAACAAGCTACAATGGCCTAAGTTAATATGGGGCTGAAATTAAAAGATCAATTAATACTTGCAAATAAAACAATATAAGTCCACTTACAAACGCACATGCTATTCTAGAAGTATCCATGAAGCAATTATATTGTAATCTAGACCAAATAGCTGCTTGTGACGGGGATCTCTCAAAATAGAAGGTTCTTGGGTCCACGGGATGCAAACCAATCATCAGTTTAGGGTAAGCCACTTGTAGGGGAAGACATAGGAGCTGTTATGATGGCAAGAATATGGGACAGCAGGGAAAGAGGCTAAAGTGGGCTTACTGCAGTAAGTATATGGGCTGTATGGACAGGAGAATGATAGGGAGAGACTGATTTGGGCTTGAGAAGGATCTGCACTGGCTGTATGGGACTGGCGATGGAGAGGGGAGGTCCAAAAGGGGCTTAGGACAACAGTGAGGGACTGTAGGAAGACTGTAGCAGCAGTAGGAGGGGTAAAAAAGGGGTGGATCTGGGGTATAGGAGGGGCCCAGTAGCAAGGAAGAGGCTAGGAGGGGCTTGCGACACTAATAGAACAGATAGGGATGATCGATCTGATCTGTAAGTGGGATTATAGCAAGAGGGGGTCAAGGAAGAGGGGTAGGGAAAAGGATTTGAAGCAGGGAGGAGGGGCAAAACTGGTTCTGCAATAAAGGAGAGGTAACGACAGTTCAAGGAAGAGGAAGGAGGGGTGACGGAAGCCCAAGGAAGGAGAAGAAGGGTTCATGGCAGTCAAAGGGATCGGTTATGGGAGAACAAAAGAAAAGAAAAGAGAAGAACAAAGACAGAAGAGGAGAAAAAGGTGGAGGAGAGGAGTAGTACCTGGAGGAGGGAGGCTTCTCGCCGCTTCGATTTCTCACCTAAGTTTGATGGATTCCACCATCAAACCATGCGCTGCACGGGAGGAAAATTGCCTTTCCTTCATTCAATCGTTAATAACTCAAAACAAGAAAAGACCAAAATACCCCCTAATTACAAGAATGATTAAAATACCTTCAAAATATTCCAAAATTGTAGTACCCCATCTCGAAGTGGGCCCAGCTTAGGCCAGATAGCAGCCCACGGAGGAAAGAAATTTGCCAGGCTCCATGTAGGGGCACTGGTGTGTTTCTCAAAGTCCCACATTGCTTGGGGCGTGTTGCCTTTACTGGTATATAAGATGTGGTTCCTTCTCTATCTAGCACGAGGCCTCTTGGGAGCATTCCTTGGGTCTGCTTGCGAGAAACAAAGTCGTGCGGGTCCGGCTGTGGGCCCAAAGCGGAGGATATTGTGCTGGGTGGACTGGGGGTGTGGGTTGGTGCAATGTGTGATCTAATGGATGGAACTAGGACCCGCGGATAGAGTTGGAGACGGCTCTGGGAGCATTCCTTGGGTCTGCTCACCAGAAACAAATCCGTGCAGACTCAAAGCGGACAATATTATACTTGAGGGACAGGGCGTTACAAAAATTACATCAATAAAATAACTAAAACAAATTAAAATAGATCCTTTGATAGTGCTCTGCATCAGCTGTGAAGGGTTCGATTGAAGATAGGTTGGGGAAGGTTGATTGAAAGATGGAGGACAACAGGGGTTCGAGTGGCTGTCGTGATCTGGTGAAGTGGGCGGAGGCAAGGTGAAGTACGTACTAGAACAGGGCTATGAGCGATGGTGGTCGGGTGTGGAGTTGCAGACGCAGGTGGATCTGTTGGGCTTGTAGGAAGTCGAAGATGATGGCTGCATGGCTGGAGCACTTGCTGAAATGTATGCAGACTGACCAGGCAGCATCAAGGAAGCAATGTCTGAGGTGGACTGGAGATTCAGCAAGCTTGGCTGGTTGTAGGAGGGTTGGACGATCTAGAAGGTTTGACGGTGGTAGCAACACGACGGTCCTCGATGCTCGGTTCTTGCAGTTAAACAGTTGTTGCTGTCTCAAATGCGAAAGGAAAGAAGGGAGAGAAAAAAGGAAAGAGAAAAGAGAGAGAGCAAAAGAGGGTCATGTATTTGTGTATGAGTTGTGTCCCGTTACTATCCACAATGCTCCCTTTATAATAAGCCAAGGTCGGCTGTTGGAAGGAGAATCCGTGATTATATCGATTGGAATGGGAAGTTTCATTGCAAGAAACATCAAGGGTCAAAATAGAAGTTTCCCTATAGGAAACGGATTTGTAGAAGAGGGGATTCTGCCGGAGTGGTGCATATGTTGAAACTGTCTCACATGTAGCACCTAAGGCCAATACTTGTGCTACATCACCTTCTAACATTATTGAACCACCTCAAACGAGTTCCCTAGTGTGTTTGTTTCTAACTATCGTTTAGGATTAAACCACTCAACCAACTTTGCATACGCATCTTTGTTGTCCTAACCTTGTTTATTTGCCCTTTTTTTTTCGCCCAACACTCTGTTCCTTATAGCATTATAGATCTAATAACTATTTTATAAAATCGTCATTCTAGGTGAAGGGGAACTCTTTTATCACACAACCGCGCTAGCTTGTAAATATGTTGCCCACCTTGCTCCTATCCTATTCGTTATATCTAAGTTGAAACCTAATGCAACACTTGTTCACATGTGTGGAGTCTCAATCGGTGAGACTCCTGCATTTTGGAAATACAGCAACGAACCAAGTTGAAAATAGCAAACCGATGAAGATGGAAACCGTCACTACTGACAAAGCTCGAGATTTTCTCTTCTTTCTTTATTTTTGTTTGATTTTTTTCCTTTATTTCGTTTCTATTTTCTATTTTAGTTTCTATTTTCGTTTAGGATTGATTGTGTATAAAACCCATTCGGGATTGAAGCAATAGAACGGATTTTTTATAATGAATATTTGATTTGGGATTTTTCCTATTACCTTCTTCTTCTCCAGTGAATTTCAGTTCTCCTTTCCTTTCTCCCCCTTCTCTAGTCGTGGATTCGAGTATCCTTCCGTTCGACGGAGATCGACGAAGTTCTCTTCTTCCCTGGCATTCACACAACGGGCTTTTCCCGTCGTCCACTCGGATCTCTTTCTCAGGCAGCACCCTACACGCCTATCACAACACCAAGCAGGTTTTCCTTGTTCGCCCACCCCTTGTTGCTGCTTCGCCAGCCACACTGCTACTACCCAGCCTTGAAGCGGCGTCCGCCCCTTTGCCCTTGTGCTTCCCTTCTTGGGCGAGTCTCTCTTGCTCACAGGTTATAGCTATCCAGCCTTCTCCACCGATCCTATGATCCCTGACCGTCTTTGCGTCTCCTATTAGCCCATGCCCTGAAAACCAAACCCAACGTCCACAACCCCTTTCCCATTTACCCATTCTCATTTAATACCATCCCACGTAATATCCCCTTTACCCACCTTGTCCCTAATACCCATTGACGACCTTTGACCATTATCACTCCCTTGCCGACTGTACCAACATGCCACTACCTTCATTTAATTACTCCATTGTCCCATCCAAACCCCATTGTTCAATCCCATTATCCACTTTCTCTTCCCATTTCCAAAGCTAGCCAAGACCCAATCCCAAGATCTGTGCAAGGCCATTGACCGCCAATTTAACCTTTCCGTTTAATTACCGAACTACCATTGACCCATTGATCCATTTAACCCTATTTAATTAACTCCATTTAATCCCAATCTTATCCCACTTAATCGAGTCCCATCCAAATTCCTTGAACCCGATCATACCTGCTGCATCAAAACCTCATTAAGATTCCAACATAGAGCCGAAGTGTTGAAACTTATCACAATGTGCAACTAAGTCGTTTCATATTTTAACCGAGTTACCCTTACTATCATCTAATTGACTAAGTTATATTCCACGTATTCTATTTTAGTTCTACTAATTTTCAAACCATTTGATTCCAACGTACTCCTCCACAAATCTAATCTTGCATTGAATTATAGTTGTCTCATTAATTAATATTATAACATTTGCAAAAAGTATACACTATGGTACTTCATCTTGGATTCCTGATGTTAAGTCGTCTACGATTAACACGAGCAGGTATAGGCTCAAAGAGGATCCTTGATGGAGTGAGTCCATCTATATTGAACACTACCTATCCATCCATCTGCATGTGTGCGTTTGCAGATTTTCTGCTGAGATTGATTGGACCTCAACTTTTGGTGGACCAGCATGTCGGTCCCTGTTGAAACTGAAGTCAATCCACACAAACAATGGGGTGAGGCTGAGATCAAAATGTTAGTCAACATGACTAGCACCACATTTATGTAAACACAAATAAATACTTGTTGTTGCAGCAGTACTACTGGAAGGAGTAGCTGTAATAGTAAGTTTATTGTAGTACTCTGGATGCGAGTATATAAAACATCATTACGGTTGGAGCCTTATCCACATTGTTTTGGATTTATTATTTTATACTTCCAGGTGTATGACGTAATCATTTAGAAGCAGTAGAAGTTCTACACTATATTTATCAAGCATCTGTAAGTGCCCCGGTTCGTCCGAGTCACCTTTATCGTCAATTACGTAACTCAGTCGGACTTGTCTTAGATGTATAAGATGATCTACTATGAAGTTGAAGCGTCTACACCGAATACGGTATTGGCACACAGGTAAGTGAACCGTAGGAGATCTTAGACTAAGTCAAATACCTTAGAAGTTAATTGGTTATAAACTGGAAAATAAGATAATAAGTGACTTTCAGCCTCGAGGCCTCATGCAGTCTACCGAGGCTTCGCAGCCAGTTGTGCTGAGCTGAGCCGAGTTGTTTTTTGGACAACTGTAATCCAGCTGACCTTGTGTCTGGCTGACTTAGTCTCCTACAGATTGAGGAAGTTAAAATCTGTGTCTTTTTAATTGAGAGCTAATTATGGTAAATTGATTTGAAGTTAAACATGGTAAAAGATTTATCCACATGGTAAGTTGCTGCCACCTCATTTATGTTTGAATTTGAATACCGTTGGGAAGTTGTCCATGACAAGTATGGAAAGGCTCCTCCATGAGTAGTAATCCATTTTGAAATCTTCCCATCTAATCCTTAATTGATGGCTGAGAGAACTCTACTGCAAATCTTGCGCGGTGGATATGAGGTGGCTGATTTCTGGCTGATATCTGGCTGGACAGATTATGTGTTGTCCTTACAGACTTACTGCTGGCGAGGCCTCATTGGAAGCCTCGAGGCCTCGCGGGCGTGACTTACTGCAGAACTACAAACTGTCTTATAAAATAACAGTAAGTCTTTTGTTAGATGGACTGAATACAGAGAGGAAAACAGGAAAAGTATCAGCGTGTCAGATCAATCAGCCTTCCCTCTTTGCACCTTTTTCATCATCTTCCTTAGTGAATGTTTGGGTAATCATTACCCCAATCCTGATGAAGAGTAAGGTGTTCATATAGGACTATAAAACCAGTCATACCCCAGTCCTACTGTTGTGCCGATGTATACGTTGATGATGCTGATTTGATGGAAAGGAGCACACAGATTCAGTAAAAGAAGAAAGAGCTTAAAGGAAAACGGTTAAGGCCCAAGGCAAGTATTTCTTCTTCGTTTTTATTTTAAACATTGTAAAGTGGATTAGAACAGTGTGTTCGAACCACTAAAAAATAGGTGTAGAGGATTAGATCGATTGGGTTGAACCTCTATAAAAAACTAGGTTGTACTATTTGGGTGTGAGACCCATACATAGTATATTTGGGATAGCCCTAGAGAGGGTGAGTCCAACAGTAGATGTAGGTTCAGGTGAAACGAACCACTATATATCGTTGTGCATATGGTTTGCATTAATGGTTTGATTCATTTGTTTATCATTTGCACACGTTTATTCTGCTGCACATATTGTTAAATTTGATAAATTATTTAAAAGGGAACTAAAATTGAAAATCGACCTATTCACCCCCCTCTAAGTCATGCATACTTCTAGTAACGGAATTTCAGCATCGTCTTGCAACCAATGAGGTCATACAGTGAGGCTATGACATACGAATTGTTATCTTTAGAAGCCCTAGTCATAACTAGCAATTCTAGTATGAGATGAATGGGCTTTCGTATGTTATATAGCTCAGAATTATTGTCTCATTTACATGATCCTAAAATGAAATTATTCCAGATGCTAATTTGGCTCCTGAAATTATCTATATTGTTGCTAACATTTGGTGATATGGTATATAGGATTGGTTCTGCAACAGATTAAAGATTTTTGGCGTGTTTCCCTGTTGATGTCAACTTTGTTATCACACAGTAATGCTAATGCTGAAGAGTTTCTAAAGGGAGACTCTAAACTGGAAGAAAGCAGTAATATGTTCAATAGGGTGGAAAAATCTATTACTGAATTAGGTGAGATTACCTTCATCCATTGTATTTCAGCATTTTGGCATCAGCTTTCCATGATATTTGTAGTTTGATGTTTGAGGATCCTTGCAGCTTGAGTTTGTAGCCCAAAGGGATCATAATATTTGCAGCTTCAGATTGTGGCTCCATCTACCATTCACATGAAATTTTAAGCTGCTAATCTGCTTAATCTGGAGTGAAACTCTCTCTCTCTCTCTCTCTCTCTCCACCAACTTAAAGGATGGTGGGAGAAGTACTTAACAAAGGCAGAAGAAATGCAATATTAAATGGAAGCTCAATAGTTAAACGCGCAACGTAGAAGAGATCCCAAACATGATTATGACTATGTATAAACCCCAAATAGTAGTAGTGTAGGAGGATTGAGGATCCCACCTCATTGTTATAAGGGTAATCTAGTTTTCTTCAACGTCTGATTGTTAGAGAATTGTGGATTCATGGGTAAAAAGGATTTGTATCTTTAATGTTTGTTTCATTTCTACATTTTAATGATATATGATGTAAAATCAATCAAAGCTGTTGAGAAGCAAACACGTTTCATTGGAGAGATGAGGGTATTGTAGTTTTCATAGAATAAGCATTCAAGCATTAGTTCGGCTTTACATCAAGTGATGGTGGGGTTTAGTCCATTTTTTGCATGAAATGATATAAATAATGACACATCGGAACAACCTCAACGCTAAGAATTTTTCCTAATTTAATGTTTGTTACCTTTTTGGAACTATGAGTATTCAGTGGCCAACTTTTTCTTCATCACCCCTTTGTCTCTCCTCTTTGGTCTTTTTTTTCTCTCCCTCTTCTCCATTAGTTGGATAATCCACCCTCCTATGAAGAATGGTACCTTTGGAACTTATGGATAGTTTGGAAGGAAAGAAATAGAAGAAATTTCAAGGATAAAACTTTGTCAATGCAATGCATTTTTTATTTTTGACCGAAGGTGTCTAGGTGTCTTGCCCAACTAGTCCTTCGGGGCATGTGCACGCTTCTCTACACATACATGTCGGGTTCAAGCGGTAGGACCTTACTCTGTACATATCCCACGGAGAGTGCGTCAATGCAATGTATTATTAACAAAATTAAGTTATGCCTCACACAATGGGCATTAGTCAGAGAGTCTTTCTGGGGTCTTATGGTGGTTTGCCTAGGCAACGAATGGGCAAGTATTATTTTATGCTATTTCATTTTTGTTTTCATTCTTCATGCTGCGCTCATTGGATTTGTAAGATGAGGAATTGGAGCGCCTATCTCAGGCATCCTTCCCAAATTGTTATTTCCTCTCTTCTTGGTATAAATAAAATTTACTTGTATCACTCAATAAAAAAATATAAATAGCAATACTAGTTGCTCCTGATCAACAAATACTAGAATAAGAAATGAATTTTCAACAAGCAGTTGTGGTTAGGAGCTAATTTCTAGAATGAGAAATATAAGGTTCTCAGCCTAAGAATGAGCAGTGTCTTAAATTTGTAGTCTTTTACAAGTGGGACCTATGTTTCAAATCCTCCAACCAACTATATCAAGTTCTCATTTTAAATGCCCTTAATTCTCCATCGAGAAAAATCATAACAATCAAATTTTGGTGCCCGAATGGAAGACATGGCTTTGATGATGATGAGAATTTGCTGCCCAAGATAGTGATGGTTAGAAAATTTAGTACCAATTAAGTTCGTGTTTCTTTTAGGATTTTTCATTCAGAACTGTTTCCATTTGCATGGACTACCGTGGACCCATTTTATCGGCTGGTGGGTCACTGAACCATTGGAAAGCATTTGCAACTTTGGCCATTGATTCAAGAATGTGCTAAAACCATATGAACTTGCCTATAGAAATTTGAGCTGAGAATGCTTGTGCATCATGCTTGGACGAACACTTGCATCTATTTCTGATCAATTTCTTCTGCATGGAGAGTTTCTATTATTTCTTTAAAATGCCTTGTAGGACCAACATTTTTTCTCATTACTGCATACTCTTGTTCTTCTTAATGTTAAACTTGCTTGTGATGAAGGTCTTGACGATGTGTGGAAAGTGAAACCTTTGCTGGATGGGAAAGCTATCATGGGTGTTCTTCAGCTTAAAAGTGGAGGGCCCCAAGTTGGGGAATGGGTAAGACATACATAATCTCTTCTCTAATACTTCACAAAATTTTGCAAGTTCTAAAAATCCATGTTTTGTTTCAAGATGTTGTAAATCTGATGGATATTAAATAGAGTTGAGTTTTCAAAATAAAAACATTTTCTTTTTTCAAAGAATTTATTTCTTGGTTTTTTTTTTTTTTTTTTTTTTGAGCAAATAGAAAACCTGATAACAAGAATTTTCCAGTGTTTAGTTTACAAATAGTCTAAATAAAGACGTTTCTTTCCCATCTTCCTCTCCATCTCCCCCGTATGCTAATTATTGCCTTTTTGGCAGCAAAAACGAGTGATTAAGTGGCAGCTTATCCATCCATCTGGCACTGCAGAAGAGTGCATCGATTGGATCAAGGAATCTCAGTTTAAACGTGCAAAGCTGGAATGACCTTTGAACCTAAATGGATCGAGTCAACAATTTTGATCTTGACAAGATCAGTTGTCTTAATGAGAGAAGCATAGAGTAACTGGCTTTTGCTTCATTGGAGGGTGACTATATCCTGCTGGTAGCTCAAGAATTTTGTTGGACTTGTCTCCAATACATGCATAGATTAGTGTATTAGCTAGGAGCAACAGTTTTGACGTTGCCATAGTTTACCAAAAGAAAAAAAAAAAAATGAATGTAAAACTTAGCATTATTTTACATTAAATCTTTTGCAGCTGACAATATGAAATCTTTTAGGGGTCATTTGATCCAGAAATTGTGCTTGCACCATACTTGTTTTTGTGGCAGAAGTGGATAGATCTGGACTAGTTATAAAACATTGGATATGATGAACCCTATGATGGCCTGATAGAGAATCGATTGATCAAAATCGAGGAATTGGCCTTTCGAATCAGAGATCGGACAGGTGGAGGCAAGAGAGGGCGGGAAGAGCTTTCTAATGGGTCCCCTTGCACCCAATTTGGAGTCCATATAGTGTGCTATTATGTCATATTATAGACTTTAAATACCCATGATTTCAGATCCATTTGCTGTAAGGAATCTAGACGAATTTGGCATGTCATTGCTTAGTAGCACATGGAATATCTAATCTTCTAGGGCATCAACGAAATTGGAATGAATGGACGGCAATCTCCATGAGAAAGGGATTTTTAGTCGCCTATGGGAAGCTAAAGTCCTTAGGAACTTATCTAGTAAATTTATATTTTTACATGGACCAATTTAGATGTTTGAATGGAGAGAAATTTGGAAGATAAAAAGGGAATGACGTGAGGAGGGAGCTCCTACGTGTACACTCCCCAAAGTTAGGGATTTTGGTAAAAATCTAAGCAACCTAGGCAATACATGAGAGGAGTGCAGTAGGTAATCCTATTATCATGGATTGAAGGCTACAAGATAGGAATTATGGAGAATTTTATGCAAATTGACGTGGATGCATGCTTTGAATTTTCTTTGAAATATTGAAGCGTTTATGTTTTGTTAGACGTTTCTATTTCGGTGAGTCTAATTTTCTTTTGAATTTATTTGTGTTATTTGTGTTGAGTTGATTTTAATTAGAATAAGTGGATTACTTTATTACATTTTGAATTTAAATTTCAATTAGTGCATTTTCCATCGTCTGATTAAAGTTGAATTCTGCCATTCAAATTAATTCATTAGAATGTTCTTTAAGGTATAATCTCAATTCGAACTAGATTAAAGTTCATGCATGTTTTAAAATTTCGTTGTATTTAATTTAATTAATTATGTGCATTAAAACTTTACATTCAAATTTCCAATTTCTCTTTCGATTAATTTTCGAGAATGCTTAATTTCATCAGTTAGTTCGATTTTGCCAGACTATCTTGATGAATTAGTTAGTGCCATTTTTTTATGAGTGTTCAGGAGAAGACCCCAAATTCGAATCTAAAATATATCCTTCATAAATTTGAAAACCCAATAAAAGTTTTATATCATTAGTTCATATTGAAACTAAAATATCAGGTTTGTAAAATCCGATATATATCAGAATAATATTTAAGCATATATCGGGAAATGTGTCGGGCCATATAGTTTTTGTACCTTATATATACTACCAACCAAGGGTCGAAATATCGACCGATACATATCGTATCGGTCGATATATATTGATTTTTTAAAACTGAACGATATCGGCCAATATGATATCTATCGGCTGTACAAAACTATTATCGGCCGATATGGCCGATATTTGGTCCGCAATATCGGTCACCATATCGGCCGATATGCATAAATATCGGTATTTAAATTTATTTATTTAAAAAAAAAAAAATCGATACGGTGTTTCACAGGTTTTTCACGGTTTTTTGCTGTTTTTAACGGTTTTTTGCGGTTCTTCACGGTTCTTCCGATACGGTTTTCCATAGTTTTTTGCTGTTTTCCACGATTCTTCACGGCTTTTTGAGGTTTTTTCACGATTTTGAATACCGGAGGAGAGAGAAATACGATATCGGAGGAGAGAGAAACTTATCGGCCGATATTGCAACTGATATGCATATCGACCGGGGCGTTTTTTGACCCCTTCTACCAACCAGTTTCGGCACCTTATCGATCAATGTCCAGATATTGATGCCTCAAAAACTAAATATATATAGAAGTGGAAGAGCTTATATCAGGCTTTTTCATCTTAGCTTATTAAGGGCCTTATGTAGAAGCCTGGCATCTTTGACATGGATTGCTAGGTTACAATTCAATCACGAGACCCAAAATGAAGACAGACGCATTCAGTAAGAAAAAAATTCATTGATTCTCGACCGTTGGATGGACAGTCTGCAGTACTTGACGGCTCTTTTTCTTTAACTTGATGTTTAATTAACGAACTTTTTTTTTTTTTTTTATTCTGAAGTATGTGGAATTCAATTTGCAATCTGTCAAATTTAACACTGTCGTTATGATGATGCTATTTTCTATGGTTGTTTCCTTCTATCCATCTTTGCAGAGAATAATGAATTTTTTGCTTACATCTTATTCGTTAAATTCATTTTGGAATCCTTTTCTATCTGCTCTAGCAAAATATTCTAATGTTCCAGGCATTTTGGAGTATCATTTCAGAAAAGAAAGTGTAAATTTTTTTTTAAAAAAATAAAACATAATAAAATATGAGAATAATATTAATTTATAAATATATTATTTTACACTAATTTATTTAAATAAAAGCATAAATTATCATTAGTAACTACTCATGATTTTAATTTCAATTCATGATAGTGTAATTATCAAATAAAAATTAAAATACACAAACATTTAAGAAATAAGCTTGAATTCTTATTTTCTCAAAATAAAAAATGATTAAAAAAAAAAACATAAGCACACTATGTCTATAAGGTACACTATATGAATTAAAAATATACTATATAAACTACAATTAAATCAAGTTTTAGTCTCAAATTCAATTTCAAAATTAAGAATGTATGATGATTTTGATCACTAATAATAAGTGGCTATAATTTGAATTAAAGGGCAAAATTTGTCTAATATTAGTTAATAAAATCTATTTTAGTTGAATGGTTAGATTTCATATCTAAAAGAATTTAAAAAAATATTAAACATGTAGAGCGCAACAAGTACGGCTAAACGTTGAGGCCCATTTTTCTCAATCAGGCGTCGTAGTCGGAACATATCGGAATGAAGCCCGGTATCAAAACTAACGTGTTCCATTTTATTTTTTTGTCAGATTCAGAATGGAACTCAATTTTTTTGAAAGGTTAAAATTTCATTAAAAGAACAAGAATACAAAAGATAAAAAGAGAAGAGTACAAATGGGGCTTAAGGTATAGACCAACAAAAACTTCCAAATTACAAACACCCACATAAACCAAAGCAAAAATAAAAGCACAAAGACTATCAATTGAAACGAAGAGTCAAAAAATATGACAGTCAATTCAATGTGAGGATTGATACACAACTTTTATACTCCCCATTTTTTCGTTAATTTCAAAAACTACTCATTTCCTGCAAAGTCATAAAACCTACTCTTATAATTTGTACAAAGATGAAAATTTTAAAGATCTTTTTTAGTATTAAAAAATCTGGCTAAAGACATGGTAGGGCACATTGTGGAGACACCTTGTTAAAATTTGACATTGTCGAATGAGATGTCTAAGAGAGAAATGGATGGAAGATGAGTGATGTCTTACCCCATCTAATCAGCCAATTATGTGATTTTGATTTAAAAAATTACTTTTATATATTTTTAATTTTTAAAAATAAGATGATCAAATGAGAATGAATTTCATCTAAGTGATATCCATGTATGTTCCTTTACGCATCGAAGTTGGGAGGCCTTTTATCATTGTGACGCCCCGCACCTCTCCTACTGTGACCAAAGTAGCTTAGATAAGAAAACTCTATCGAGAGGGAGGAAAGCGTCATGACGCGAGCCGAGTCCGAGTACAAAAACCCGATCCTCGACTGGCCCAACTTAGCGTGTGCATAGACTCATGTCCATGATAATATTTTCACATACTAATATAAAACCTGCAGTAGTATTATAACGCTTAAAACATGAATATAATCATTCATATCTCAAAGCAAAAAGATAAGGATTCCCATAAATCAATTACAATTATCTCAATAAATTATCTAATAGTTGAAACGATAATATTAAATATCCAAATGTCACTCCTACAAATTACATTGTTCACAAAAAGATAAAGGATGCTATCTAGGCATAATTTTTTCTTTTGCATCCACCCTGCTCAAGCTTGGCTACCTCATGGTCCACCCTTTTTTAACTCCCAGATTGACATCCTCTTGAGGAGGATATTCATATTCTTCTTCTTCCTCAGAATCTCTTCAAAAATCCTCTGAATCGAGACTCTTCTCCTCACTGGTGTAATCAGAAATAACAACGTGGTCTTCATTACCTGTACGAGGGCCATTTTCCTCTTCTGCTTCTTCTCTCCTTTCTTCACGTCGTTCTTCGATGAAGATGATACATTTGTCAACGATGGGTTCATCCTCAACCTCTGGTTGGGTTTCCTGATGGGCCTGAACAGATGCAGGATTTTTAGAGCTCGAGCAACGGCAAAATTGAGAAACTGACCTTTTGTTTCGTTTGACTTATCGACTGTTACGACTGGTTTCTCCTCGTTCTACAGAGGGCTTAGGACGAGTTTGAGCTGCCATCTTCCTATGCATGGTTTTTCCTGGAGGATATCCTCAAACAGTGGCTCGGAGATGGATGAGACGAAGACTAAGCCTAACCTGATCTTTGAAAATCACAAAAATCGTGATTTTCAGGCTTCTGAGACTTGAAGAATGAAAGCCCTATGGTTTTCCGGCAGAAAATCACTCCGAGAGGCCCTATCGACTGGTCTAGGGCACGGAAGGCGAAAGGGGGACCACCAGACCTTAGCGAGAGGTGAGATGACAATTTTGAATGAATAACAGAAAGGGTCCCTTTTAATTTAAACTTTTTGCCTCACCGACATGTCAGTTCCATTGACAGATCATATTTTACAACAATTGTCGCTCTTTTCTACAATACTAGATTCAACACAGTACTAACATGTCTGTCACACAGACTAGTCTATTCATTTACATGTCGACTATACCGAGAGGTTTAGATTGCCGAGCAATCATCCCTGATTTGTGCAACTTGATGAAGTCTTATTCTAAGCATGGCATACATAGATTTATTCCTATGCATAGATATTCCCAAGATGATTCATCACATCATTCAATCATGCACAAGATCAAAAAATTCACATTCCAAAAACACATGCAATTCAAAATACCTTGAATGGAATGTATGACTTTCCAAGTAGAATATGTACTATAGCCAGGAAGAGTACATTCTAGACTTTTAGTTAGCCAATTTTTCTCTCCTCATGTCACAACACTTTTTGCTATGTGAACTCACATAGTATCTTGTGAGTCCATTTGTAGTGGTCCAAGATATGTAAGTAAATCTTAAACCAAAACAAAACATGATTAATGGTCTATCTCCTATGTACAAAGATTGTTGCATTTTGTATTGCATTCACACCCCTATGATCATACCTTTGATGACCAACTTGTGATCCATCAACTCTTTTAAGACATGATTCATCTATCTTAACAAAGAGTCTTGCGTTGTTTTCACCTTCCTTGGTTTTCTTTTAAGGTTAGGTGTTGATGGATGTCTTTTAGGCATATGCTATACTTGATTGTGCCTTTGTGCTTTCCTTTCCAAGTATCTCTTCCAACGATAATAATTTCTTTTAAAATGTCCATCCTTATGACAAAAATTGCACTTATCCGTTAACGGGTGATAGATACTTGTTTTTCTAAGCACCCCAAGGTTCACAGGTTCTTTGGTGGATGAGGCACCAAGACCAGACCTATTACCATACTGTTTACCCGAACCTAGGAGTCTTTTAAGTCTTTCGTTTCCTTGGGCAAACCTATCTTGGAATTTTTCTTTATGAGTTTTTAATTCTTTAACTTCCAAATATAGTTTTTTTAACATCCTCTTCAAAAAGTTTGTTGTGATGTCACAAATTCTCGACATCCTTGCAATGAATGCTTATCTCTTATTGAAGGCTTTTATTACTCTCTCTAAGTGTTTTATTTTCAGTATTGGATAGTTCTAGCTTAGAGATTAGAAGAGATTTTTCAGTTTTTAAATCTTCCACATGATTAGAGAGGTTCAAGTTTTCATTTTTAACCTTGTTTAGTTTATTGGCCAACATCTCACTCTCAAGGAACAGGGCATTGTAGGAAGCTTGAAGATTTTCATAATTTTCACTCTCATCTTCCTCTGTTACAATTGTGGAATTTTCATGATCACCAATGATCGAGGCTATGAGACATTTTGATATAATAGCTTTTTGTTAGGTCTCTTCATCTGAATCGCTTTCTGATTAAGAAGTTTTCACATGGGTCACACCTACATTCATAGCCTTCTTTATTTTATCTGAGGGACATTATTATTCATGAAGTGTCCTCTCCCCCCACAATTGAAATAGGTCTGCTCCTTTGTCACCTCTCTCCATTCCCTTTCCTCTGTTTTCTTCTTGCCTTATTGGGTATTTTTTACTCGTTTCACCCTTACCCATTCTTCTCAAGTTATTTCTTTTAACAAAATTTTTATAAAACTTTTTGGCAAACATTGCCACTTCATCACTTGAGAGTTCATCTTCTGAAAAAATTTCTTTTTCTTTTGTCTTCTTTTGTTTTAAGGAAGATTTCAAGGCAATGAATTTATCCTTTGGTTGTTCAAAATGTAGTAGTTCATAGGTTTGTAATGAACCAACCAAATCATCAATATTCATTAAAGACACATCCATGTTGTCCTCCTTGGCTATCACTTTGGGCTTGAATCTTTCTGTAAGATTCCAGACAATTTTGGTGCATACCTTGTCCTCGGGTATCCCTTCACCTAGAGCGTACATTTGATTAAAAAGGTCGCTTATCTTGGAATAGAAATCCATGAAGACTTCTTCCTCCCTCATCTTAAGAGTATCAAACTGATTTTGGAGGATCTGAAGTTTGGACCTCTTAACTATTAAGGTACCTTTATGAGTTCTTTCAAGAACTTCCCATGCCTCCTTTGCAGTTTTTCAGGTCATAATTCGCCTGTATTCACTGTCAGACACTGCAAAGTTAAGTGCATTCATGGCTTTGCCATCAGCTATCTAAACAACTTTCTCAGCAGGGGTCCAAGAGTCAAAATGTTTGTGTGTCATTAACACGGTTGTGGTAGATGCTACCATTTTCTCTTCCATGAGTTCCTGCCATCCAATCTTTACAATATTCCATACCGATGAATCTATGGAAACAAAGAAACTTCTAAACTTGGCCTTTCATAAAGCATATAGTTTGTTCCATCAAAGTAAAGGGGTTTGGTTATTGCATGACTGTATCCCATGCTGTTCTAGCTTGGATCAACTCAGATGGTTAAATCCTTGCAACGAGCACTAGGCTCTGATACCAATTAAAAGTTCCCTACGGACCTAGAACAACATGATTGACAGAGGAGGAGGAGGAAGAGGGAGAGAGAGGGGCAGGGGGGGGGGGTGGGGGGGTGTTCTAGGAAAGGGAATTGGTCAATCTAAAGTCGTTTGTCCTTTTTAAAATTACTAGATTGATTAATTGAAGCATAGCGGATATAACAATCAATTGAGTGTGTGTTAGCAAATGTGATTAAACAATCAACAAAAGAAAATACTTCTAACACCACAAACACAAGGACACGATATATATACTGGTTCAGTCGTCAACCTACATCCACTGTGAGGACTCGCTCAACCTTGAGCTATCTCCAAATTCACTAAGTGGGGACTTACACCCTCACAACTAAAGTAGGAATTTCAACTCACTCAATCAATTGGGAATTCCACCTACCACTGTGCCAGAGACAACACTCTAGGATTTTTTATAGTGGTTTTGGAGCCAATCCTCCTTAATCCACTTTCGAGACAAAGGTTTTAAAACAAAATTAAAACCAATAAACACTTGCCTTTGAAACTCGTTGATGTGTGCTTCTTGAAGATCCCACCCAATGTGTGTTGATGCTCCTCGTTATAGCCGTCGTATAGCAATCACAATCTCAGGGTGACAAGGAAACTGGGTTCAACCAAAGCATTCTTTGTTTATGCCTTTTATTTCCTCCTCTCTTTCTCACTTTCAAAATCAATCAACAAATTGGTTGTTTATGATTTTTCTTTCCTCCTCTCTTTCTCACTTTCCAACTCAATCGATAGATTGGTTGTTTATGATTTTTCTTTCCTCCTCTCTTTCTCACTTTCAAACTCAATCGATAGATTGGTTGTTTATGATTTTTCTTTCCTTCTCTCTTTCTCACTTTCAAACTCAACCGATAGATTGGTTGTTTATGATTCTTAGCACAAGAGTGTTAATCGTTCCTCTAAGTATATGACTTTTCTCAGTTTGAGGAAGATAGTATAACGATCACACAACACTCATATTTATAGAGAAATCTTAACGGTTTTTCAGATTGTCCAGTACCGACAAGTCGTGGCACCGTTGGGTAGGTGTTCATATTTATTACCGTTCAACCACCCGACTGTTGCGCATTAAATGCATGTCCAACGACATAATTACTTTCCGGTAGACTGGTCGGTGTCACCAATGAGGCTCGATCTGGGGCAAAACCATGCTCACAATATTTTCAAGTCTAGAAACCTGTCATACCTAGAATGACCTGTCGCCCTTTATCGAGGGGTCGGTCTTGTTGCTCTCGATCGGTCTTGATATACCGAAATGTCTATTTCTTTGAGAGCCCACTTGTGTTCACAGTCTAGAACTCACAAGTCTTTACCGACGAGTCATCGACCACGAAGAGTCGTTTAAGTTCATCACTGACAGGTCGGTGCACACGAGACGACTTTCCCAGAATGATAGTTCTATGTTCTAGAACCTCTGTCAATTTGGCTAACCACAATGGGTCTATCTTGTCTCCACTGAGGGGTCGATGAGATCGTCTGGTCGAGCTGATAGTGAATTTAATTCATATTTCCATGTTCACTTCCAATTCACTGTCCAGCTTCCTCTCTACGGTTTTTATGATTTTATCATTTGTTCAACTAAGCCTAGGAATAATCCTCTCTCTAGTGTGCGTTCCACCTAAGGTCATCTATGGCCATAATACCTTTTTGTAATTGCCATAACAACGAGCTTTGAACTTGGTGGAGCATGATCTTCTTTCTTGATCATCTTGAGTCTTCAAGCTTCTAGACAGTGCTTCTTCCCGAGTCATGGAATTGACAAACATGGACTCGACCAAGCCGGGGCACTAACACCGGATTTTGGAGAAATTGGTTACAGACCTTGAACCCTTCACATAAGAAAATCTTAGAAACATTCCTAGTTATCCCAACGTCTCTCCATGCACTTCACATAGGTGAATCAATTAAGAATCCAATAATCTTTGATTAAGACTAAGAAAGAGAGAGAAAACCAAGACTATGATTGACGAAGGATAACACAAAAGGTGACCCTAAATGCTTAAATGCGATTTATGCAGTAATAAGAAACTAAATGAGGCTGAAATTAAAATTAAAATTAATAATAACAATTAGAATAATAAAATCTACCACAAATAATCAATAAAATTCAGAGGATTCAATGTAAGTAATAAAATCACAATCCAAACCATATCATACCTCAAAGTATAGGGCTCCCAAAACCAAAAGGATTATTAAATCACACAAACACATAAAACCAACATCAAATAAAGGTTAAATCTGATTTTAACAGCATTGTGAGAAGTTAATGAGGTTAAGAAAAGGCCCAGTTTTGTGGGACAGCAGTAAGAACAAGAGAAAGACAGGTAGGAGGGATTGTATGGATCTTAAGATGGCAGATCTGGGCTTCCAAAGGGGCTACGGTAGTTGTAGAGGCTGAAGAAAGAGGGAATAAAGGCTGCAATACAGTATTTGGGGCTGGGGACGAAAGAAAGGAGGTTTTAGAAAGGGTTAGGGGCTGGTTGGCAACAAGGGAGAGGGTTTTGTGGCACAACAACAGTAGAAAGGTTTTACGGAGAGGGATGGAGAAGGTCGAGTGGGTTTGGGGTTCTAGAGGCTTAAAGAAAACAAAAGAGAGAGAAGAGAAGAAGAAGAGAAGAGAGGAAAAGATAAAATAAGATCGTACCAAGGAAGGAAGGAGGGCTTCTCGCCAAAGCTTCTCGCCGGAGTCAAGGATTTGCAAAATCTCCAAAGAGTTTACTTCATTCATTCATCGGTAAGTTTGCCCCAAAGGGCTACAAGCTTAAATAAAGAGTTACATTGCTTAAAATAAAATAAACAAAATTTACCAAAATACCCTTACTTAAAACAAACTAAAACCAAAATATCAAGTATAGAATGGCACCGCATCAATGATTCAACTTGCATATCCGTAATCCTAGAGGCATTCTCCCATAGATTGTGATTGCTCATACTCGGCGCATCTTCATCATCAAACGACATCACATTGGGAGAATCTTGAAGAAGCACATCTACATCAAATTGTGAGCTACAAAGGAAGTGCTTCGTAGTTTGGTTTTAATTTAAATCATCTTGTACAGTGGATTAAAGAGGGATTTACGCTTGAAACACTATAAAAAATGGAGGGATAAGGACGTAGACTGGGCTTAGGTCAAACTTTTCAAATCCTTATGGATTGGATGAAATTCTCAGTCAATCGAGTTAGGCGGAATTCCTACTCAATTCATGAGGGCGTAATTTCTCACATAGTGAATTTGGGATAGTCGAAGGTTAGGTGAGTCCATCAGTGGATGTAGGAGAGATTTACTCCAAACCACTCTAAATCGAGTGCATTGGGTATATGCTTGTGTGATTGAATTTTCATCTTGTACAATCTTGAATAGCACACTTGATTAATTTGTTAATCCACTGCACAATTTGTTAATTAATCAAGTAAATTTTTAAAGCCCAATTTAGTATTCTAAATTGTAAAATTTTAAATTTGGAAATTGTTGTTCGTAAGATATCATGCTTGGAATCATATGAAATTGTTATATTTCATGTTGTTGGGTTGATTTGCATGAATATTGATTTGTTGATGTCTTATTCAAAAATCATGAATACTTTAGAATGTGTTGTTGATTTGAATATGTTACATACTTGTGCAATATTTGTTATATTATAAGCATGTTATTGATGATATTAGTATACATGTCATGGCATTCATTCATGAATTTATTTGTTGAGTGTTGAGTATAAAAATATTACATTTTTACCCTTTAATTCTGATTGAGTTAGCCTCGATTTTGTATATAAAAGGTGCATTTAATATAGTCTTTTAGTTTTATAGAATAAAAATGGAGAATTCAAGAAATCTGGCTAAGATAGCAGTGAATTGCAAGTTTGAAGCTTAAAAAGAGAAATTTGGAATTTTGTGATTAATTCAGGCCATTTTGAGGGTTTTGAAATGTAAATTGGGTGATCTAGATCAATTTATGAGAGTCCAGATTAATTCAACATTTAGATTTTAAGTGGTTGAATTAATTATTTAATTCTAAAGAACAGAAGAAGTTGCAAAAAGTCTAGAGAAAGAACAAGAATTGAAGATCAATGGGCCAAGATCCACTGAAATGGGCAAGCTTTGCTCCAAAAGCCAAACATTGGGGCAGGCCAAGTACACCATGCACATTTACCACTGTGGGTCAGGCCAAAGTGAATCCAAGTCTCTGCTCCAGCCCAAGAAGTTCAAGTCAAAGTTCAAGATCCAATGCTTCAAGTCCAAATCCACTCAAGCCCAAATCCACCTAAAACCCATATCCAAACCCAATTCCCTATCCATGCAATCATAACCATCCATTTCCATCCACTCATCCACACCATCCATTAGTCAAATTATGTAATCCAAACCATCCATTGTATATATTGCATCCATACCATTCAACTTAGGAAACCATAGATCCACCAATAAAATCCAATCCGTTCATGCATCATGATTAGATCTAGCTCATTCAATCCATCCATCATATATATTAACCTTACGATTGTGATCATCCATGCACCATCTACCCATCCATCCACTTAGATCAGCCATCATCAATCAAAGCCATTAGATTTAGGCCAAATAATCATAGCCCTTCATTTGATGCATCCATCTCGTCGGGGGGGGGGGGGTGGAGTGTTTAGTCAAACTAAAAACGTTGGTCTTTTTTAAAAATTACTTGATTGATTAATTAAATGCAGCGTATATAATAATCAAGTGTGTATGTGTTAGCAAATGTGATTAAGCAATCAACACAAGAAATTAGCTCTAACACCACAAGCACAAGGACACATGATATATAGTAGTTTGGTTAGCCAACCTATATCCACTATTAGGATTAGCTCAACCTTGAGCTATCTCCAAATTCATTAAGTGGGGACTTGCACCCTCAGAATTAGAGTAGGAATTTCACCTCACTCAATTTGTTGAGAATTTCACCCACCACATGTAAAATAAGAATTTCATCTATTTGATTTGGCTGGGAATTCCACTCACCACGTGTGCCAAAGTTGGCGCTCTAGATTTTTTATAGTAGTTCCGGAGCCAATCCTCCTTAATCCACTTTTACAGGACAAAGGATATGAAACGGTTGCACAGGATCGATATTTATAGAGAAGGCAACCTATTTCAGAAGCTGTCATGTACCGACAGGTCAGGCGCACCGAGGGGTTGGTGGTTAAAAATATTACCATTCAACCACCAGACCGTTGTACATTAAATGCACCTCCAAAGGCATAATTTATACTTGGCCAAGATGTCTATATCGCCGATGGGTCAACAGTCATGGCACCAAGAGTTCGGGTCTATCTGAGGGTCTCGATCTGGGCAACACTATGCAGACAGAGATTCATTTCCCAAACTTGTCTTACCCAGAAAGACCTATCGCCCTTTACCTAGTGGTCGGTCCTGGAACTCTCGATCGGTCTTGAAATACCGAGATGTCTATTTTCTCGAGACTCTACCTAAGTTCTAAGTTCCAGAACTCATAAGTTATCATCGACGAGTCGTTTGACCATGAGAGGTCGTTAAGTTCATCACCAAGGGGTCAGTGCATACGAGAATCTCGATCAAAGACATATGCAGAATGAGAATTCAATGTTCCAGAACCTTTGTTAATCTGACCGACCAGTCTTTGACCATGATGGGTCAATCCTGTGTCTACCGAGGGGTTGGTGAGAACGACTAGTCGAGCTGACAGTGAACTTGTATTCATATTTCCAAGTTCGCTTCCAATTCACTGTCAGGCTTCCTCTCTAAGCTTTTTATAATTTTACCATTTGTTCAACTAAACCTAGGAATGGTCCTCCTAAAGTGTGGGTACCACCTAAAGTCATCTATGGCCAAATACCTATTTTTTTATTGCCATAAAGATGAGCTTCAATCAGGTGGAGCATGATCTTCGCTCTTGATCACCTTGGGTCTTCAAGCTTCTTAGCAAGTGCTTCTTCTCGAGTCATGGAATTAACAAACAAAGGGATTCGGCATAGTCGTGTCACTAACAATCTCCACCATTGTCAATTTCATGACAAAATCTAGAAGCAAACCCAAATACAAACCCACACTTATTGCATCAAATTTAAATACAAAAATTATATCAATTACATGTACATATTCAAATGGAAAAAACAAGACTATGGTCTTCGCATATTCTTGTTCAGTTTACTTCATTTCATGTTTTCATGTTCAAGCACATAAGCAAGCAAAACTAGAAAATCATTAGAAGGGTTAGTCCAAAACAAAAATATGCATCCATGGACTAAACTGGATTTGTATTCATGCATCCCCAAACACCATGATTTCTTAGCCACCAATACTACCCATAGCTTATCTGAGCTAACAGTGTTGAGAAGTGGAAGTCCCTTCCTTGGTGCTAGAACACGATTGACCCTAGAGTGGGGAGGCGAATAGTTTAATCTAAAAATCGTTGGTCCTTTTAAAAATTATTTAATTGATTAATTAAATGCAGTGGATATACAAATGTGTGTGTGTGTGTGTTCGCCAATGTGATTAAGCAATCAACATAAGAAATTAGCTCTAACACCACAAGCACAAGGACACAAGATATATAGTGTTCGGTTCACCAACCTACATCCACTGTTAGGACTAGCTCAACTTTGAGGTATCCCCAAATTCACTAAGTGAGGATTTATATCCTCAAAATTAGAGAATGAATTCTACCTCACTCAATTTGCTGGGAATTCCACCCACCACATGTTCCAGAGACAATGCTCTAGATTTTTTAGAATGGTTCTCGAAGCTGTGTGCTTCTCAAAGATTCATCCAATGTGTACCAACGTTCCGCCTTATAGCCGTCGGATAGGAATCACAATCTCAGGGTAACTAGGAAATTGGTTCTACCAATATCTATGCTAGTTATATCTTTTCTTTCTACTTCTCTTTCTCTCTTTTACTAACTGAATCAATAGATTGGTTGTATATGATTCTCAGGTGTAGGCACAAGAGATTTGGTCGTTCTTTAGAGTGTGTAAATTCTCGGTTCAATGAAGATAATCAAATGATCACACAACACTCATATATAGAGAGGAGGTAACATACTTTTTCAAATTGTCCAGTACTGATAGGTCGGTGGCACCGATGGTCACTATAAATACACCCATTCACCATTGTGAAAATTAAAATTTCTCAGGAGTTGAAGAGGACCGAAGGATTGAGAGAAGACCAAGAAAAGACACAGAGATCTATAGTGCCATAAGAATTTTGCAATGAGTTTCTTATTGCAATTTCATTTTCCGTCTTTCTTGTATTCAATCAATTTTGTATTTAATTCTTTCATTGAATAATCAAAAGAAATCTATTTAGAACCTTGGAACATCCAATTTCTGATTTTCTTTATGATTTTTTTATTCGATTTTAAGGTGGTATGCTTTAATTATTTAATTAGACATGAAGCAGTTAGAACTTAAGTTATAATTGTTAAATCTAAGTTACTAAGGCTAGGTTTTATAAATGAAAGTTTATGATTTTTAATGTTGATGATGAACATGAATTGAATCTTAGATTTTTACGTGAATTCCAAATCTAAAGTCTTTTGCTTGTTTAAATGTCTTTGATGATGAATGACGTTTCCAAATAACCACCCTTTTCAATTATCGCACTTTAATTAGTTTAATTGTTGATTTATTTCCTTTACTTACTTTGTTTTACTATGTTATTCACTTTGTCTGTTTATTGTATTATACAGTTTATAATTTATTTCATTGTTTAATCATGTACTTTATTTGTTTATTATATCTTGAATTTAATACACTCTCTCAAGTATGTATTAACTAGTTAGATGTTAGTTTAATTAAATATTAATTTTGTTATCTTTGGCTTACGTGTGAGGTTATTTATAAATCCTATATTAATCCATCATTTTAATTAACTTTGATTAATGTTCTAATCACTGGGTATATATTTTAAAATCAAGTTTTGTTAACTTTGACATAAATTTATGAAGATTAAAATGGATTTTCATGATTTGACTTCTTTTAGACTCCAGTTTTCTAGAAAACATATATCGCCCTTTTTAAAAAATTGATTTCAGACATGGGCCCGACCAATATCGGTTTAATATCGGCTGAGATTTTCCTTTTCAAATTTCAAAAAAAAAAACGTAGATTTTTCAATTTTTTTTATTTCAAAAAAAAAAACACAACCAATATTTAAAAAAAGAAAAAAGAGAATGATATCGACGATATCTGAGATATCGGCCGATATGACCGATATCATTAAAAAATGATTTTTCTATTCCTGACATTAACCAAATCTATTATTTTCTTATGAAGTCTATTTCTCATCGTTCAAACAAGGATCCCACTAGCTAGAATTATTATTTATAATGTTTCTCTTACCGGCATTGGTTTACTTCCTTCATTAAATAATGCATTGATTCCCATATTCAGAAACTCTGTGAGTCTTTTGGACCCTTTTTAAAATCCAGTTCTTATATATTTATAACTTTAGAATATAACCTAATAAAATATAATATCTAAAAAATACTGCAATCTCAAATGATATAATCGCAAAAGAGTGAGTATAGCTCTACCAATGGGAAACATTGCCGCATGAGTTTAAGAATGCACAAATATATATAGCTTACAATTATAAAATTTAGTAACTACAAAAATAGTCTTAAATAAGTATGTCGTATAATATTTATAAACATCTCCTACTCAATAAACACTGTTTTATTCAAAATTAAAAATACCTTTTTATATCCTTTTGACCCCCAATTACTTCAATAAATTATTAAAAATAGTATGTTTTATTGTAGATATTTGAATATTAGTTATGATGGTAAATTACCACATGGGTGCAGATCAGTTAGTTATCTCTCGTCTCAGGAAGTCGGAGGTTACAGATTCGAGCCTCCATGGCCTAATCTTAGTATGCTTTAGGAGTAGGGGTCTGCCCGTGGAGATTTTACGCTGGGTATCCCACGATTTCTCTTACGTAAATTCAAAAAAAAAAATATTTATTCTTATGATTCTTTAAATATTAAAGGACAGTTAGCGATATAAGATTCTAGAGAGGAGAGTATACTGTTAATGACAAGGATAAGAGAACTTTTGCAACGAAACTAATTTTATAATTTAGATAAAAGATATTTTAGTCATATGTTAAAAATTCCTTTTTCTTATTCAACAATCCGTTTTTTAACCTTATATCAGAAAAATTCCTTTTTACTTGTTTTTTAACCTTTTTCTGATTCACAGTTAAAAAGACTTTACTTTCACCTTTTGTTCATTGCATCCTTTCTAAACTGCGTTTATTTATTTCATTTAGTTCCATGTATGAAGTCATCAATAGAGACAAAAGACTTTTCACTGCATACTCTACTTTCTTAGTCGTAGGGGCCACGATTTGTTTAACACACTTTGGCCATTCTTTATCTATTCAAAATTTTTGTCCAACGACTAGACAAAATCAAATCATCAAAAGTAGAATGGATAAATCAAATCATCACCTAGTTTTGGAGAAAACCAATAAAGAAAGACTAATGAGAAATTTAAACATATGTGTAACATAATTTATATTAGAATTTTATTAAAAATAATCATAAAGTGCTAATATTAGAAAGATGACATCAAGGAGGAGGCATGTTGATGGATCATTGCTCAATTTAAAATAAATTTGATTTGAAATTAATTAACTTAAAGTTTTTCATAAAAACGGGTTGGTTTCATGCTATGGCCATGCAATCCGACTTAATTAATTAAGTAATGTTCAAAGTTAAAAACAAGTAATTTCTTGTGACTCAAGTTAAAATAAGCAAATTTTATAACAATTTAGAGTTTATTAAATTTAAAAAATTAAATAATATTGTTTACATAAGAACTAAAAATAAATTTAATAAATATATAAATAGCTACTTGATTTAAATTAAATTAAATAATAATAAAAGTGTTGTTTCGTAACATTATTGACTTTATTTGCTTAAATTAAATAAATGAAAATTATTTTCACAATTAATATGGTATAATTTATATTTTAATATGCTAAAGTTAATATAATAAAAAATATAATTGTATTAGAGAAACTAGACTCAATCGTGTCAAGATAAAATATATATGCTAAACTACTTTTTCTGAGACAATGAAACTGTTTTTTAACTTAAATTTCATAGGTATAAATTGTTATTTTAGTCCATAACTTTTGTATATATATGTGGGTGACTTTGGCCCTACAAGAGTCTTTTATAAAAGTTTATACTTGATTAATCAAAGATCATCTTGATTGGTCCAATCATATCATATTTTTTAAATTTTCTAAACTTTTATAATAAAAAGTATTAATCCAACAACTATTAATCTTGTCTATTATTTTAACTTTTGCAGTGACATTGGTTAGAATGATGATCACATTTTGTCTAAAATTACAAACAAGACTCGTTTTGAGAATTCACGGGTACGTTTGTGAATAAAGCCGCATCTAAGCATTGGTGAGTTATATCATAAATTAAAAAATCTTATCCAAAGAAATTAAGAAAAATGGCCTTCTTTCTTAATTCTTTGAGTATAATTTTTGAATTTCAAAATTATACCTTTTTCAGTTAAAGTCAGTAACGGAGTTTATAAAATTTAGAGTATATGAATTTTGATACTTTATTTGTAAAAATCGGTCGAGAAATGACCTCCTTTGAAAATCAAAGTGAAAAACCCACAGTTGATGAACGAATCCGGCTCGCAGTTTTGGAATGTTACGAGTGAGCCGATCACTCTAAAACTGCAAGCCGGGTTTGTTCATCTACTGTTATTTTTCACTCAGGTTTTCAAAATAGATCGTTTCTCGATCGATTTTTACAAACAAGGTATCAAAATTCATCTAATCTGAATTTTATGAACTCCGGGACTGATTTTAAGTGAAAAGATTATAGTTTTGGACTTAAAAATCGTACGCAAAGAATTTAAGAAAAATAGCATTTCCTCTTAATTATTTGGGTATAATTTTTGAAATCCAAAAATATACCATTTTCACTTAAAATCAGTCCTAAAGTTCATAAAATTCAGAGTAGATGAATTTTGATACGTTGTTTGTAAAACTTGGTCGAGAAACGGCCTCGTTTAAAACCCGAGTGAAAATCTACCGTTGATGAACGCATAAGAACTGGTTGCCATTTTAGAGTGATCGGCTGACCGATAAATGTGCAGATTTTTTACTTTTTTTAAGTTATTCGTACGACAGAGATAAAGGGTAAAGTGAGAAATCTACTCATCCCTATGTCTCATTAAAAAAAATCACATGTGAAGATCGTTGTCCAAAATAAAATTATAGTGATGCATGAGAACAGGGACTGACTTAGGAAGATAACAAGGAGAGTATTTGACGGGCTAACCCATGTATATGACCTGCTTAAATTTTTAAATGTATATAATCATTGCAGTCTTTACTTGGTTGTTCGGAAGGTGGAGAGAGAAGGTGCCTTTTTTATTTCTTCATTTCTTCTCTGAAGGTCTCAGAGATATTACTTCCACCTTCATTTACTTCTGTAAATGCATCCATATGAAATCATATTTAGAGACAATGACTTTTCACGGCCTACTCTACTTTCTTCATCGTAAGGCCCACGATTTGTGTAACACGCTTTGGCTTTTCTTGAATTGGATCTTTCGTTCTTTCCGACTAGTCAAAATCAAACCATCAAAAGCAGATTGGATAAATTAAATCATGCCCTAGTTTTGTAAAAAATTAATAAAGGAAGACTAACTAGAAATTTAAACATATGTCTCAACATAATTCATAAAAGACTTTTATTAAGGGTAATTATTTAGGTACGGAATTTTTCTTTCAACAGATTGGATAAATTAAAACCTAGCTTTGGAGAAAACTAATAAAGGAAGACTAACTAGAAATTTAAACATATGTCTAGCATAATTTATAGAAGATTTTTATTAAAAACAATAATAAAGTGTTAATAAGGACAACATGGTAGTCATATTAACTAACTAGAAATTACTAACTATCATTAAAAAAAAAAATTATGACGAAGCCAAGGAGGATCAACAAGGACCCATGTTGATGGATCATTGCTCAATTTAAAATAAACCTCTACAAATTCAGAAAATCTAAGTTTCAGTCTAAAATTTCAGATGAAAATTTCTGAAATTGAAGTCAAAATTTAAGCTGAAAATTTCTGAATTTTAAATTGAAATTTCAGCAGAAATTCAGATGAAGATTTCTGAAAATTCAGACTAAATTTCAACCGAAATTTCAGCTCAATTTTTTTGAAATTTCAATAGAAATTTCAACCAAAATTTCATATGAAATTTCTAATGAAATTTTCACTAGGAATTTTAAGTTGAAAATACCGCCAAATTTTTTGTCAAAACTTTCTGAAAATACAGCGTTATATTCCGCCTAACTTGTCCAAAATTCAAGATCAACCTTGGCTTTGTAGGCTCCAGTGATGGTTCACTGATACATTTTGATCCCACTCAATGTGAAATGTTGACGTTTAGACAATTCCAATACAACTTTATACATCATTTGAAATACCTACGAAGGGAAAAATAGAAGTATTCTAAGCTTTTTACATAGAGGGGTCATATGATTATAGTCATATTTTTCAGCTATATGGAATTAGATTGCAGTTGAATATCTATTAGTATCACTAACAATAGGAATAATACTAGTGGAGAATATATTTCCAATATTTTTCTTCATTTATGATTTTTCATATAACTTTCGTTCAAATGTATAAACCCCTTTTTCTATTTTTTGCAGGGCTTAGTAAATTGACTCAACTTCAAAGTTTAGATCTCAAGCAAAATGTGTTGGAGAATGATCACTTTTACCTACATGGCCACACAATGTTGGAATCTCTCTATCTAAGCAACAACCGTCTAGGAAGGAATTTCATTACTATGTCAGGTATGGTTGTTTTAACTTGTAAGTGCAAAACCTGAAATTCAGGAAAAAATTAAATTCAAAGCATTTATTTAATTCTACACAAAATAAAACTAAAAAAAAAAAAAAATTAAAAGAGAGAACTTACTAGAACAAAACAAAGAGAGAACTCAAAACCAGATTACTTAGATTCTATTGGATGTCCGAAGATCCTGGGGGAGAACAGTTTAGCTTGCAAATTTGATTATAACTTTTTTAACCGAATAGCTTCCAAATTTGGATTCGTTGAAAAAGTTATGAACTAAGTTTTTCAATGATTCTAATTTTATACAAATTCAATATTATTTGATACAAGAAATACGACAATTAATACATACTTGCTATTTTAGGTACATCTTTAGAATATTAAATTAAAATTATTATATTTATTTTTTATAAAATTATTTGTCATGAATTTAATTTTATATGTCACAAAACTAGAATAGAATTGAAGGATATTTCTTTCTTCTCTCAATCTATCTAAACTCAAAAGATGTTTTCTACCATTCAAAACATTAATTTTATTTTGAACTCGATATGTATCAGCTCATACGATAAGTATCGATTGTAAAATGATGATATCGGCCAATATATCGGCCAAATATTGGTTGATATCATAAATATCGACCTTTCTAAAAACATCGATTTCAGACATGGGCCCAACCAATATCTTGGCCGATATCAGTTTAATATTGGCCTGGATATCGACGATATTTAAAATACCGACCGAGATTTTCCTTTCCAAATTTTCAAAGAAAAAAAAAGGCAGGTTTTTCAATTTTTAATTTTTTTATTTCAGAAAATTAAAAAATATATATATTTAAAAAAAAAGATATTTTTCTTTGTTTTAAAAATATTTATTATTATGATTCTTTAAATATTAAAGGACATTTTTTCTATATTAGATTCTAGAGAGGAGAGTATACTGTTAATGACAAGGATAAGAGACCTTTGGATAAAAGATAAAAGATATTATTTGTAAATTAAACTACGAAACTTTTCACTGGAGAACTTTGGATTATCTCACTTTCAACTATGACAAAATGGATTATTTTCTTTTTTAAAAACCGAAAGGGGCATATATGAATTCCCGTTTAATAAGTATTTGAACTTTGGCCTTTGTCGCCCAATTCTTTTGGAACCAACATCTCTCTTTATTTGTGAAATGTCACTACTCTCTTTTGTGATGGATACGGGCCATCACAATTCCTCTCAACTAAAAGAAAAAAATCAATATTTAAATGAGAACCGATTTATTGCTTGATGCAGTGAGGTTTTTTAATATCTTAGACAATATTTTATTTTGTAAACTTTATAAACTATATCATTTAAATTGTATTTATTAGATTTATTTAAATATAAAATTTTACTTTAAAAAATAACAAGGATAAGAGAACTTTTGCAATGAAACTAATTTTACAATTTAGATAAAAGATATTTTAGTCATTGATATAAGGCAGCAAAATGAATAGCTGAAATTGATCATAGATTTCAAAGTCTTTTTATGTAAAAATTCCTTTTTCTGATTCAACAATCCGTTTTTTAACCTCATATCAGGAAATTTATTATATTTTTATATTTAAATAATTAAATAAATATTATTCAAATGATATAAATTATAGAACTTACACTAACACACAAGAAGACATTTAGAAACGTATCAGGCCACACAGAGGTGGGCACTCCGTCCCATTTTAGTTGTCTCATTTTAAACAATTGTATTTTTTAAGGAACTTGAATTTAACTTTAAACCACCATTTTAGTGAGAGGTGATTCTCATCTATTTCAACACACTTTATACTACTCCAATATAAATGGGATAACTATTTGGGACAATTCCAAAATCCATATGAGACAACTAAATTAGGACAGAGGGAGTATTATTTTTAAAAGGTTGTCACTCAGATATATGTTTAAAGAGGTGTTTTCTTTTTTCTTTTGCATACAAACGAAAAATAAAAATGAATTACTCATATTAGAAAAGAGAGTGTTTCAATACAAATACTTGTAAAAATATGTCCGATGATAGAAGGTGTCAAAACAAAGTTATAAGAAAGTACATTGAATTCATTTAGAGTGTTTAGCATCTAACGACATTTTTAAATTTGACATTTAAATATAAAAATATAGAAAAATGGGATAATGATAATGATGAAGTATTTTTTCTCTCTTTTACAAGCATATGCGAATTAACGTCTCTAAAATCTTTAGATCTGAGTGGTAATAGGTTGGATGATCCCAACATCCCCTTGTGTCTAGCAAACCTGACGAAGTTACAAAGAGGCAATTTTTTCTCCACGTCAGGTATTTGTCATATCCAGACCCATATAAATTATAAATTCTCATTTGTAAATGTCTATACAGATTTTTTTAAATTATTCAAAACTATGTTTTGGCTGTGAAAAATCTATCTATCCAAAAGAAAAAAAAAAAGTGTAGAAATTGAGATTCTTTATTTAAAACATATATCGAGGACTTACCATCATTTGTTTTGACAGTAACCTTACAACCCATTATCAAAAGTGTCTTTTATTTTATTTTTTTGAATTTACATGTGAAACCACGGGATACCCAGTGCAAAACCCCCACGAGTTGATTTTTTATTTTTTTGTCAAATTTTGATCATCAATTACAAGTTAAATTTTTATAAAAGATAAATTTTGATCATCACTTGGATCTTCAAGAGTTTGAGTTGTATATTATGGAACCTTAAACAGGGTTTCTTTTAATTAGCCTCGTATATAAACAATGTGCAACCCAAACATAGGATCCATTTGTATTTCATTCATTTTTTAAACAAATGGATAATTAAAACAAAAAATATATTGTTCATTAGCGATGAGATATATTGTTTAGGAGTTCGTAAACTTTCTGATGCGACACGCAGACACGCATCTCCTCTGGATTTTTTATTTTAATAACACTATAGTGAAGTTTCAAATTTAATATATAATCCTTTTAACTCCAATAGATTTGTTTATTCAATCATACTCTCCATCTTTCTTTATTTATATTGGAAGATGTTTTATGTACAAAGAAATGCTCCTTTTTCTACTCCCATATTAATGTTGTAAACTACAATTAATTGGCCATTTAAGAAAGAAAGAAAAACTACGCCAAGTTCATAGAGTTGTAAAATTATCAGACAGAAAGAGAGAGAACAATTCTAAACTAACTAATTTCACCATTTCTCATTTATATTGAAAAGTGTAAATGTACATTAACAACTTTACCTTGCTAGTATTTGAAAAAAAAATTATGAAAGCAATCTCATAAAACAGGAAAATAAATTAACTTTTACAAATATAGTAATGACTTAAGCATTTGCATTTTATATTGATGCTTCGTTCATAAAATAGAAACTTCTATATCAATATGTGACTGAAATGATCTATCCAATCCATTACAGGTTTATGCAAATCGGTCGCTCTTGAAAGTTTGGACCTAAGTCACAATAATTTTGATGATGACAAGGTTGCCACGTGTTTAGGCAACCTAACAAAATTACAGTGGCTAGGTTTGAGCGGGAATAAGTTAAGTGGCAAATTTTTAACTTCTACAGGTATGAAGATATTACCGTATCAATTTCAAATGAACATACATGGACACACTAATATAAATATTTTTTCTTCTAACAGATATGTAGATGGAAATGATCAATTGCATAACATAAAGTGCTTTTTTGGCAAGAGCTTTACGTAGAGCCTACCTATGATAATAAGGTTAGATGGGTTTGAAAGATCCGTGTGTGCATGTGGTATTTATAAAATATTGGTTCTATTAAATGACTCTAGACTTGAGATTGACTTATGACTAGTGTCATTCAATGAGGTTGATCAAACCTTTATAAGTACAATATGTAGAGATAGACCATTTATACCCATCAACCCCATATGTAGGCTTCATATAAAGCTCTCATCATAAGAGCACTTTATTACATGTGAGACTGATCATTTTTCATATATGGAAATCTTTACCTTTAGTGTCTATCAAGTACATAATATTCATCTATTTATCCTCCATTATGATAATTTATATAGTTTTAAAAATTTGTATAAAATGGCTGCAATAAAAATAAATTTTAGTATTGAAATTAATGATATAAATAGATTTAACTCAAAATCTTCATAAAACACACATAGAATAAGAAAAATATGAACAAAATGTCTAAAACTAGAAAAAAAGATCAGATGTCTTTTCTACCATTTCCATGTTAAGTAATATATTCATAGGGAAGTTTCACAAAAAATAGATAAAATAGAAAAAAGAGAGTTAATATTAGGTTAAATTGTAAAAGATTGTCAAGTCACAACCTAAAAGTAATAAAAGTACTTTGACACTTAAGGGTCTTATAATATTTTATGAGATCAAATATTTTGAATAAACAAAATCAACCGCTTTCAATTTGGGTTGTTTCTTTAAAGATAAAAAGCAAAAAAGAAAAACTAGGTAACGCGAGAAACCACTAGCTTGGACGCTTGAGAAGTGCAAATTTGGTCTTCTCTCCTACTTGCACCCTTCCTCCATTCTTTGTCTGCCCCACATCTCATTCACTCCTCTTTGTTCCTCTCTCTATTCTCTAGTATTCTCTTTCTTTCTTCCCCTGACAAGTGACATTGTTACTTGACCTAAAGGGGTTAGAGTGATGATGAGGAATTTGCCTAAGGAAGCAAGAGTTCCCATTTGGATTCTCACTACACCCCAAAGGGCCAATCTCCGTGGAGTTATCTAGTGTGTAGATAGGGAGACTGTCACATGTCTTGAAGATTTGTTGTGTTCTCTAAGAGAACATGAACTTAAAAAAATGACACTATTACTTTGAAGTGTTTTTTTTTTATGATTTTGTTTTTATGTTTTGTATAACTTTTGTTTTTCTTAAGAATGTACATACTTTTTACTAATGAGCTGATCTATATATATGATCACAAACTTTTTCAAATTTTAATTTCGGTGAACGTGGCTTGAATTTGGATTTTATTCAGTATTTTTTTTAGTTTCTATTTAAATATTATACTGAATTTCAAAAACAATGGAATAAAATTGTATATTTGCTTTCAAACTTTTTTATGTTATTGTTCGAGTTAGTCCAATCTAAATTGGACATGGTCTATATTTATATATTTACTCTGAAATACTTTAGTTTTTATTTGGGTGTCGATGAACATGAACGTAAAAAATTGTAGTTTTTTAGATATTTTATTCAAGTTTAGTCATTATCAAATTTGGAAATAATTTATACCAATTTTTTGGAATAGAAATAAAAAACAAAAATTCACTACTTCAAATATTTGTTCAACATTTTTTTTCAATTCCTATTAAATGAATGTAGGTTAGTTTTAATTATTCAACTCAACAGGGTGATTGCTCTCAAGTTCTCAAATTCATTAGAATGATTGGGCTAAATTTGAATGTTCGATTTTGGTTCCTATAATATAGTTTTAGTAAAAGATTTAGTTAAAAATTAATAAAACTGAAATTATATCAAAATTTTAAACAAAAAAATATTTTTTATTAGATTTCCAATCAAAACAACACTAATTCAATTTATCAAATTTTATAAGAATTTTTAAATGTTGAATATAATTAGAATTCTAGGATTAAGTTTGGGTTAATCTAGAGAGGTATTTGAGTTTAGATTAGACTAGAATTTGAGTTTAAGTGTAATAGCCCTAGAGTCGGCTAGAGGCTATATATATACATGTGTAATACTCATTAATGTAATACTCCTTCCGTCCCATTTTAGTTGTCTCATTTGAAATATTTGTATTTTTTAAGGAACTCTCTATATAAGGTTAGCACTCCATGTGATCTCATCAATTTTCAACATACTTTATACTACTCTAATATAAATAAAACAATTATTTTGGGACAATTTCAAAATCCATATAGGACAACTAATTTGGGACAGAGGGAGTATAAATTACAGTAAAACCCTATAAAATAATACTCTTAGGACCCAGAGAAATTATCATTTTAGTGGGGTAATTGATTTATTGATAAATGAATATTTATTAATTTAGAGAGAGTATTATGTTTTTAGTACTTGTACATGTATGTCTTCTAAATCCAAAAACAATGGATGTAGTAAAAAATTAATATATAGAAGTTCTAGTGACTCTTAAAAAAAAAGATGACAATTGTGTTTTACCAACTGTTTCTCCAAAAGAGGCCTTTCAAGCAGTAGTGACCTTAAATAACTACTTATTACAACATGAAAAAGATATATAAAGAAAATCTTAGATGCATATTTTGAGAAAAAGTTGAATTGAGAAAATAGAAGTAGTCAAAGTAAAAAGTTACTTAATACTGTATAATGAATTTTCGTTTGCTATTTTTTAATGTAATTTATCAATTATTAATTTATATTTCGTTGGGCCCTTAAGGATTTAAAAAAAATTATCATCTTATGCATTATAGCGAGGTTATTAATTTAATACACTATCCTGAGTTGGTACCGGAAGATTTTATTATTTAAACGAGGTTCTTAATTTATCAAACCTTTATTTATTGAGGTTTTACTTTATTCTTTTCTAACCTAATATGTGCTAAATTACGTTCCTTACCACAAGACTCTTACACCACTCCTTATACATTCTTTGGTCATCAACATTTTGCTAAATAATCTAGTTAACTAGAACACCTCAATTCAACTAAGAAAACCCAAACTTCTATACGAGTTCTTAGGTTTCTTTACTTATTTTTCAAATATTTGTCAATCATATTCCTTTATTTATTTCACTTTCATAATCAATTTTCAATTGCATAATTTGTATTTAACCTTTATTTCAAACACATTTTCACCTTTCCTCAAGTTTCTTTATCTTACGCCAACAAATGTTGATTTTCATCTTTGATTCAACTTATCATATTGATGTTTTTCATTTCATTTTTTTCATCTCTTAGCAAGCTTATAAATAATTGTTTTCCATTCTTTATACTTGATTGAGAATTTTAAATTTTGGACTTTGATTTTACATATAAAATTCCACCGTAAAGATTTTAATAGTTTTTTTTGCAAACATGCAAATCTTTTGCTAGTAGTTATTTATTTAATTGTATAATTGCCCATTAAAATTTATTTATTTTGCAGGATTATGTGAATTGAGGGCACTTCGTTCCTTGTCCCTTAGCAACAATGCACTTGAAGGCATAATTCCCCCATGTATTGTCAATATGCGCTCTCTTGAAGTTCTAGACCTGTCCCACAATAATTTAAATGGGAGCATTTCGTGGCTTGGAAACTTGACTTCCTTGAGAATTATTAATCTTGAATACAACAATTTTGATGGGGTGTTGGAATTTTCCACTTTGGCCAATCTATCTTATCTTTATGATGTCCGTTTCTCAAATAATCCCTTGTTGCAATTAGAAACTGAATCCCCAACATGGATTCCGTGTTTTCAGCTCCTCACTCTCCACGTTTCAAATTGTCAACTCAATACAAGGAGTGGTGGTTTTGTTCCTAGTTTCCTCACCAATCAGTATCAGTTGGCGGATCTTGACTTATCAAGAACTAACCTTAGGGGATACGTTCCAAGTTGGCTAATATTCAACTCGACTTATGGGACAAGCTTAAAACTAAATGACAATTTATTTACCGGTCCCTTCCCTCTTCCTTCGACAAAAAATACTACTGGACTCTACTACCTTGACATCTCTGAGAACAAGATTGAAGGTCTTCTTCCATCCATGCTACTTCTTCAGCTATCATATCTGAACATGTCCGGTAATGCATTACAAAGAATAACCACTTTCCAATCTCACAACAATGAGCCATCAAATTTGAAAGTGTTGGACCTTTCTAGCAATGAATTTTCAGGAGAATTACCAATGGAGTTGTTTGAGAAAGGTATGTGGTTGGAATACCTAAGCTTATCAAATAATCATCTGCACTTTGATACAACACCATCATTCTCCAATATGACGAGTTTGGGAGTTTTGTTACTTGAGAAAAATCCCTTCACTGAGACGAAGATCTTTCAAGGACTAGCAAACATTTCTTCTTTACAGGTGCTTGATACAAGGGAGAATTTATTTACGGGTACTCTACCAAGTTGGTTGTCTACGCTTTCGAATCTTATATCACTTCTTCTGGGTGGAAATAAGTTTGATGGGCATATTCAAGCTGAGTTGTGTCAAATGCAACAACTTAGGTTGTTGGACTTTTCACATAATGAACTTTCTGGAGACATACCTTCTTGCTTCAACAATATCCCTGCTTGGATCAATCATGGTGCTTCAGATCGAGAGAATCCTCACAGATTTATGAACCACAACTTAAGAACCACCTTTACAACTAAGGGAAAAGAACTCACTTATGAAGGCACTCTCCACTTCTTCTAATGAGCGGAGTTGATTTCTCCTCAAATAAGTTGGAGGGTAAAATTCCTCTGGAGATTGGATATTTGAATGGGATACGATCATTGAACTTGTTTCACAATCTTTTAAGTGGTGATATTCCAAAAACCTTTTAGTACTTGCATAATATAGAAAGCTTGGATCTTTCTAACAACAAACTAACAGGTCATATTCCCATGGAATTAACTCAACTCCATTGGCTTTCTGTATTCAATGTTGCTTTCAATAATCTTTTAGGTATGATTCCATATTCGAAGGGACAATTTGACATATTCAACGAGAGTATCTATGAAGGTAATCCAGGTCTTTGTGGACAACCTCTCAAGAGAAATTGCTCAACTAAACCCTCACTTGAGCAAAGTAAAGAAAATGATGAATTAACGGTTTCAGACAATCCTCTATTTTTCTACTCATGTGTTGCTATTGGTTATGTAATAGGATTTTGGAGTTTCATTGCTCTTCTTTATATTTGCAAGAGTTGGAGAATGAAATTGTTTTCAGTTGTAGATTGCTACTTTAAAAATTGATTGCACTTTATGAGTGTATACCATGTATTTCAACTTTGACTAGGAAATTGTGCTACATTTTATAGCTGGGTTTATGTATTGAATTGTATTGTTGTGTTTATGTATTAAATTTTATAGTTGTCTTTATGTGTTGAATTTTATCAGTGTGTATATACTAAAGGATACGTTTGGTGTACGAATTTGTTTGCCAAGGATTTAGGGCATGAAACATGTTTAGCCATTGGGCTTGTTAAATTAGCCTCTGCTTACCATAAGCCTCATTTGGATCTTGTTCTTACAACATCAATCAAACCCAATCCTTCCTTCAATTCGAATAATTAAATGTTTAGATTTGAGTTAACTCCCATGATTGGCAAAACTAAATCATGATTTTTTGTTGAAAACATATTTAATTAAATAAAATTTTAAAATTGGTCATGTTTCGAATAAGGGAGATGTGAAACTTACTCTATACTTATCTATTATATTATATAAATAAGGGTGAAGACAAAATTTGCCCATGTGGCATTCTCTCCGTTAATCTCTCTATTCCCACCTCAAACTCCGTTAAATTCAATTTATCCTTTTTATGATAATAGAAAAGGAGTCCTTCGTACTCCAAAATGTCTCCAATTTTGATACGGCATCGAATCCGACAACGACCCGATTGAATATGAACGGGCCCGATTGAACGAAATTGACGAATTCGCTCTCCAAATATATGCTCAGATCAATTCTGGAAAGAGAGGACCTGAACACAACCCATTGAACCCATGCATACCTGAATATGGGTCCATTTTCATTGTTTGGGCCTGGCCTATTTAGGACACTTTTTAGCCTCAAAAGCCTAATAAATTAAATATATTTTATTCCCTTAGGGATCCAACTCGAAATTCCATGTCACCTGACGAGTTAGCACCATGTTGACCCCACCTGAAATGCCGAAATTGCAGAAACAATCCGACCTAAAATTAAATACCTTGAAGCATGAACTGTGTGGGCCTGCTAATCAAAGTTGGAAAGTCCAATTTTACAGCGAATCCATAGGCATAAAACAGAGATCAATCGATCAGTTGCTAATTTTTGGACTTGAATGCGGCAAATTGAAAGGAAGTTTTGTGGCTTGATTGTAAGATGGAATCAGTAAGGAGGCAGACAACATATGGCCTGATCTGGACGGTAGATCAGCTCCAGTTTTAGACTGTATTCCAAGTCAAGAGAATCAAATCAACGGCCAAGATTTGAACCAGATCTGATGTATGTTCATAACAGGTCTTGTGATGTTTTTTATTTCCTTTTTCTAATCATCGAATTAAGAAGGAAGACAAGAAACTCGTTCGGCCAGATTCGACCCGGCCTGACTTGCAGGCCCAACAGACATTGATTTTCTTCTTTTATTTTTTTCCACTTTTTTTCCTTTTTCTTGACAAATAATGTCTAAAATTTGAGTATCTATCGAACCATGTAAAAAGTAGAAATTTGAGCAGTGAATGCTTGTTTCAGTCCCCAAGTTTTGTGTCTCATATTTGTTTCATTTTGAATTTAATTTACTTTAAATGATTGAATAAAATTAAATTTAAAGTGTTGAATTTTAATTAACGGTGAATTTAATTTTTATGTCTTGCATAATTTCTATTTCTTAATTAAATTTTAATTCTACATTTAAATCGATTCATTAGAAGATTCTTCAATTTTTAATCTGAAATCCAGCCGAACTAGAATTCACACATAGTTAATTTTAATTGTATGTAATTCAGTTAATTATTTTTTTTTTAAAATTTTAAATTTTGAATTCCCAATTTCTCGTTTGAATTGAATTGTTGGACACCTAATTTCTTCGGTAAAATTATCACGCCAAAATTAGAACCATCGCTTCCTTTCAAAGTGAGAATGAGAGTATATTCAGAGTTCTTAATTCAAATCATAGGATTTTGCATCAAAATTTATTATTTTCACTATGACGGTTTAAGTAGACATTAAATCCGATATTTTCTTCACTTGGATCCCTGGAGGCCCAATTTTGATTTTCTTAATTTTCTCTTTTTATTAGTCTTAATTCTTGCCTATTGAGCAAAGTAATAGAAAAATCTTCCATTTAAGTTAGGTGAACATCTAAATCTGATTTATCTATTAATTAATTTTTTTTCAGTAATTCATCTCCTTAAATTATTTAAAATCTCTCAAGGAAACATTAAATGTTTCCAAGGTTTTCTTCTTCTTCCGTACAATTTACTATTTGTTGGAACTTACAAGGACTTCAATTGCTAAGTTATTTTTCAAAATAGTTATAGTGATTGATGAAGAGACTAGATTGCTTGATGGTGCATGAATGATTTACATGTAAAGGTCGTAAAGACCTGGAAATCCAACCTAGCCAATGTAGTTGAGAAAATGATTTGTTGTAAATTTCATGTTTATAATTTTAGATTTATTATTACGATTATTATTCTATTTAATGGTTTTTTGTGCAAAGAATAAAAACTTAGAGGATAAACATAGACATTACAAGTTTACAACACTCTCTTTCTATTTCTTTTAATTTGACTGTAATTCATTTATGGGAAGAACAACGGCCATCATTCTTGCATTTGATTTTTTTTTTCAATCATTTTATTTCAGCTTTTGAAAACATTGCAACTTTTTTTTATCATGCCCAATAGGTCTACAAAGAAGAAGGAATATAATGAATTTAAAAAAAAAAATCATTGTATTTTAACCTTTTATTTTATACTTTAGCATTTTAATTCCTAATATGAAAGTAAGTTCAAGTTCAATGCTATAATTTATTTAAATATCTCTCTTAATCTTATTCTTTTAGATTTTGCATTTATTATATTTTTATTCAAATTATTAGCCATCCATATGCAAGAGCCACGTCCATTTTAAAAATCATTGAAATTTTTATTATTTTTAATATCATTTTGTTTTCGTTAATATCTTTCGATAGATATAGCTATACTTATGAAAACTTAATAGATTTTTTGACATGGCTCACTTTTATCCATGCATAGAGCACTTGAGTTTGCAATTATTGAACCACTTAATTTGAGAATCCAACGTTCCTACGATGGCATTTGGTGGAGCGATTGTGAATCAATGGTTTAGATGTGCCGGTCAAGTCAAGATAGAACCAATGTTCCATATTTATAGATCCAACAACGGATGAACAGAAGAAAATAGATGAGGCACTCTAACCACATGAGATTTACAAACCTTGTTCATCTTGATGGTTGGAACCACGATCGAAGATAGAGGCAGACAAATCTAGAGCGTAAAAAATGTAGTTAACAGGGGTATACAAATGTAGATGTAGACGAAATTCGAGGACAGAAAGAGGTAGATCCAATGCCACAAAATGTAGATTACAATTTATTGGATGATGCAATGGATACTTGTAAAGAGGTGCTACCAAGAAGGAAAATTGGAATGTAAACAATGTTGAACCGATGGGAAGGAATATAATGAAGGTGAGCAGACGAGGCAAGTCTGAGAAGGAAAATCAAGAAAACTAACATGAGGCTGAGGCAAACAAAGTTAATGTGATAGGTTATAAAGTGATGGCAAGCGTGAACTGATGGCAACAATGTGATGCAGAATATCACCATATTTATTTATTTTGTTATTTCATTATATAAGTTTAGTTTTAGTTTTATTTTCTAAGAGTGGTTTAGGCATTTTATTGTAATGGACAATTTGGGCATATTTTATTATAATATCGCAGTATGATAATGTTTTAAGCTGAACATTATAAACGAGCCCCATGTAAGCTTGTTCAAAGGTAATGAATAGAATTGAATTCCCATCTAACTGCCGCAATTCCCTCTCTTGGGCAAATATATCAGCCTGCGCGAATTTTAAACCTTTTGCACCTACATCGGATAAGCAGAATATATCAATTGAATAATCTTCTGATACTATTATTTTGACCTTTGTATACCATTTTCTGAATATAAATCTTGAAATTCCATTTTCTGAATATAAATCTTGAAATTTCATTTACATCAGTTTGGCATGTTGATAAATTTAATTCATTTGCATTGTTATTTTCTAATTTTTTTCTATATTCAAGAGTATCAACTCTCATTCTTAATTCTTTAATTTTTTTTATAGACTTGATACATGTTATACAATTTCATACGTCTTTCTTCTTTCTTATTTATTTTAGATAATTCTAGTATTTTTTTCTATATGTGCTTTATGTTTTTTGGGTTATTTTATTTCATTAATTTCCCACTTGTTAAAACATTGGTATGAAAGTCTGAATAGGAAGTTTCTGAGGAAGAAGATTCATAACCCAGTTGATTAAATTCTAGAGAGCAGTTATTTTTCCATAACAACCTTTATTGGCTTCATTTATCATATTTAATATTTGCTTATTATATTGTTTTCATTATCTGGATAATTTCAATCTCACTATGGTTGTGATACTTGCTGAAAAGAATTCTAATTCATTTATTTTCTGTTTTGTATTTCTTTTAAAGCATTTATGAGCATAAGGACCTTTTTGTCCACATTTATAACACGTTGGTTCCTCTTTTTATATGCTGAAGGTTTATTTTTTGTAAAAGCTTTATGTTTTTCAGTGTGGTATTTTATATTTATTGTAATTTATGGGGTAATTTCTCTTATATCTTGATTTAGAGGATCTTTTCTTGAGTCATTTAGAGGATCACATGCAAATTGATAACAAAAATCTCCTAATTCTTTTTAATCAAACAATTTTTTTCTTCTTAATTTCATTATTAAGCTTTATGCCTATACATAATTGTAACCTTATGTAGTCTATTTTTTTTATAAGGCACTTATGAAGGCACTCCACTTTTTTTAATGATCGGAATTGATTTCTCTTCAAATAAGTTCATGGGTGAAATTCTTCAGGAGATTAGATATTTGAAGGAGATACGATCTTTGAACTTGTCTCACAACCTTTTTAACTGGTGATATTCCAAAAACTTTCCAGTGCTTGCAGAATATAGAAAGTTTGGATCTCTCCAACAATAAACTGACAGGTCATATACCCATGGAATTAACTCAACTCCATTTCTTTTCTGCATTCAATGTTGCTTTTAATAATCTTTCAAGTATGATTCCATATTCCAAGGGACAATTTGACACATTCGACAAAAGTATCTATGAAGGTAATCCAGCTCTATGTGGACAACCTCTCAAAAGAAATTGTTCACTCAATCCCCCAACGAAACAGTCAGTTGAGCAAAGTAAAGAAAATGATGAATCAACAATTGTAGACAATCTTCTATTTTTCTACTCATGTGCTGCTATATCTTATGCATTTGGATTTTGAAGTTTCATTGCTTTTCTTTAGATTTGCAAAGTTGGAGAGTGAAATTATTTTCTTGTAGATCGCTATTTTAAAATTTGATTCCACTTTATGAGTGTATGTATACCATTTCAATGTTGCCAAGGAGTTTATGCTAGATTTTATAGATGTGTTTGTCTATTGAATTTTATAACTCTATTTGTGTTACACTTTATGATACATTTGATGTAGGAATTTGCCAAGGATTTAGGGCATGGAACATGTTTAGCCGGGCCTTTACATTAGCCTTTGCTTACCATAAGCCTCATTTAGATCTTGTTGTTGCAACATCAGTGAAACCCAATCCTTTTTCAATTCGAATAATAAAAGGGTTAGGGTTTAGTTGATTTCCATGATTGGCAAAACTGAATCATGATTTTTTTTGAAAAAAAATATTTAATTAAATAATTTTTTCATGTTTCGAATAAGGGAGATTTGAAACTTACTCTATAATTATCTATTATATCATACAAAAAAGGGTGGAGACAAAGTAGACCCACGTGGTACTCTCACCATTGATCTCTCCATTCCCACCTCAAAACTCCAAGGGGTTTTAGGACTGGCATGACAACAGACCTTTGGGGTGGGCTTGGGATTTCACCTAGGTTATAAAAAAAAGAAATCAATTTGTCCTTTTTATCATAAGAGAGGAGCCGTTCATACTCCAAATTTGGTGTCTCTGGTATTTGTTTTCTATTGAATTTGATTTGTTTTATGTGCCTGACTTAAATTGAATTTCAGTGTTGAATTTTAATTATATGGTTAATTTAAGTTTCATGTCTTGCATCCATTTCAATTACTTAATTAAATTTTAATCCTGCATCAAAATTGATTCATTAGAACATTCTTCAATTTTCAATCTGAACTCCAGTCGAAAAAGAATTCATGCATATTTAATTTTAATTGCATCTAATTTGGTTAATTAAATGTCTTAAAATTTAACATTCAGAGTCCTAATTTCTCGTTTGAATTGAATTTCTAGAATCCTAATTTCTTCTATGAAATTGTCCCATCTAAAATAGAAGCATATCTTCCTTTCCGAGTGGGAATTAGAGTAGCTGATGCATTTTTGCTAGATGATGCATGAATGGTTTACAGTGTCATGTAAATGTTGTAAAGATTTGGACCAACTTAGCAACCACGATGATACCTTCATTGTTACAATCAATCTCCAACCTGTTGTCCTCACGGGTTGGGTCGAGTCGGCCCGCCACAATCATAAGCCAAAAGAAGATGGCTAACCTCATTACATAAATTGTCACACACTTCAGAGAGTGTAACTCTGCTTGGCGCCATAAGTGGCTCACAAAATATAAGTCTCATAGTTTGTGACTAGTGTGAGGTTTATGTTGGATAAGAAGAGGCGGAGATGACAAATTGGCATTTCGGGTACCATTGTGAAATTTTCTACTAAACATGTTCTGATCTGCGGTGAAATTAGCAAACAATTTTCTAAGATGGAATGGTCTCTATATCTTCTTCTCAGCAGAGTGTGAAAGAACTAGGCCTGCTTTGGCAGGGTTTAAAACGGCCTCAGTATCTAATTAGGCCTTAGTCTGTGGCCCAATATAAGAGCAGATGGGGAAATACATTACTTGAATTTTTACAATATAAGAAAATTTTATAGAGAGAAACAATTGAGTTAAGATGCATCATTTATTTTGTAGCATGATTTGAGTCTTTGGGACCTAGTTAATTAGGCCTTAGTCTGTGGCCCACAAGCCTTTCTCATTATGACCGGTGTTCAAACCTAAGGTTCAAATGAAGGACGATTTGAATCATAATGTCATATTCGCATTACAGTTGATATATACTTTTAATTGAAAATCAGAAAACAATTGGACCAAAATTTTCAGACCCAAAGACCAACCAAAATGGACAAAAATTTTAGTCCCCCCTCTCTCGAAAAAAAACATGTCAATTTTACATAAATTTTCTTAGAGTTGGACAAATTTAATTTTATTTGACCATTAACTTTTTAAAAATGGTAGTTACTACAGTCACTTTTAAGTTAGATCCTTTCATACTCTTAATCTCATATGGAAAATCGTGATTAGTTGGCTTTCAAAAATTAGTAAAGATACCAATAAAATGACTTGACACAACAGAGGGTATAAAAGGATATAATTTGAGCTTAAATTTAGTATTTCCCTTTTAAATATATATATATATATATATATAAACTAAATCTTCTTACTGCATTTTTACATATCAACCCAATTGAGAGAGGCCTTATTCAAAAGTGTGATTTTCCTAGACTGGGCCAGCCCATTGATGGCCCAATCCAGAAGCTCTTAGCTCTTTGAACACGGGTTATATTTATTTTAAAATGCATGACATATAATGGTAATGGTTGTTGAAGAGTCCCATGGTGTAAATTTTCAAGTGTAAAGGTTTTAAGGTAAAAGTTGAACTTACATTCTAAAAAGGAGATTTTTCTAATGCATGATATATAATGGTTGCTGAGGAGAAATTGGCTCTTGTAAAATTTTAAGTGAACTTTTTAATGTAAAGTTGACCTTACAGTTTAGAAAAAGTTTTTTTTTTTTTTTCTAAGACTTTAAAAATTTATGGATTTTAAAAAATAAATAAAAATAAAAGAGTATTTAGAAAACCCTTTCTTTTTATTAAAATTTCTTTTGTTTGCAGAAAAAACTAAAAAAAAACATTGTGGTACATGGCTGAGTGAGAAAAGAAAAAGAAACAATGAAATAATCTATAATGAAGAGACAACAACTACCTTAGTAATTGTCTATTTTGTTGGTTTTCTTGGGAGAAGAAAGTTAATTGAATTGATTTGGGCGAACGTACTTTCTCTTTTCTTAAAAATGGGGACTGGATGATGTATAATTTAGAAATTGTCTAACATTACCCCTCCATTTAGTTCAATTGGTTGCCTCTCAGAAAGCAGGAGGTTGCGGGTTCGAATCCCATGATCTAATCTATTAATAAAATTAGGACTAAAATGAGAAAAAAAACCATGATGATATTACCCTATCTTAAAAAAAGAAGATGTACACAAATTAATTCCCAAATTTTAAATGCTATTTCAAATCCCCAACCTCATCATACTATATGTCCATCACACTCTGTGTAGCCCAGGCTTCCGTACAACTTTAACTTGCCCCGATCCATTAATAAACTTATCTGTTGATTACAGGATTTCATTTGGGAAAGGTAGGTTTGCTAATATAAACACTATTTACTTTTACCATTCATTTTATCACAACAAATTAAAAAAATAATATTATAATGTATCAAGATAAAAAGGACAAAATGTAGAAGGTGCCCAGTGTTAGTGAAAGTATAGGTACCCAACTCAATTCCATTAATTAAGCAGTTTCTTAAAAATGGTTTGGTTTTATATTATTCAACCACTGGTTCAGACCGCTTTAAACCATTTCAAAAAACCTATATAACATCATAATAGTATAATATATTATTTCAATTAAAATAAATTATTAGAAATTTGAAATGTTGAAATATCAAATAACAAAGAATAAGATTTTCAATGAAAGAGAGAAGTTAAAAAAATAAAATTTGTAATAGCGTTTTGGACAAAACAAAATGCCTTAAGGACTGAACTCCCTAGACCAATTCAGGTCCAAGTAGGTCGAATTGCATGGTTTGGTTTGGTTTTAAGAACATTAATAGAAGCTTTTGAGGACCCATTTGGATTTTAGTCTTGGTGGACCAGGTCTAGGCCCAAGCTTGATTGCAAGTCCAGAATACGTATTGGCCCTGTTAGCTAAATAGAAGCTTAGTATGAGTTTTAAAAGTCAGCCACAATTTCAGATTTAAACATATTTATTCGATTTCAGACATGATATCTAAATACTTTGAAATAGTTTGTTACTTTAGAAATGGGTCTAGAACGTAATGCAAACAAAAGATCGTAACTACATAAAATTGATCAATAACGGATGAAGGTGTGAAATTCCGCACTCTTAAGCCTCCAAATTAAATGAAAACTTAGATCTGAATTTTACAATTTAAATCAATGAAGACAAAATTTAGAATTATTGGTCACCAACAATGAAATGACTCTAGTTTAGAGAAAATTTGATGCTCTTATGGATTATCCACCCAAGTTTACTCAATAACGAGATTAGGCTCAAAATCTGACTAGAATTATTGACACCTTACAATAACATCAAATGAAATTATCGTTCAATTGAAATCAAAATGAACATGGAATTGAAAATTCATATGCAATTGTTAAATTAATTGGAAACACAAATTAAATGAAAATTAATTAACTTAATACAAATATGAAATTGAATATGATATAAATTCAAATTGAAATTCAATAAACCCTGTAATAAATTGAAAATTGTCAAACTTATGCTTCAGTACTCCAATGCCAAAAAATTGGGTTCTTCCTCATTCACATGTCTAGATTGCTAGATTTTATGAGGGAGTGTACACGTCTTGAGCTCCATCCATGCATGCGTCTATTGCCTCTTACAACAGAGCACAATAACCTCAATTCAAGACGGCAAAGCCATGGAATTTAAAAGGAAAATGCTAAACTTACTCTTAAGGTATACCATTTTTATAGTCTTCAATGATGTATAGATCATTTGATTGATATCTTAACTAACTTTTGAAAAGTCAACCAATTATGATTTTTGTCAATTAGCTTGAAAGTATAAAAATATATAACTTAAGGTAAGTGTAGAATTTTTGTTTAAAAAAGAAAAAGAAAAAATAGAAGTGTAACATCTACCTATATGAAAATCAAAGTGATTATTCTGTTTAAACCATTAGATCTAATGTGGTTCTAATGGAAAAATGGAAGGAGCCAAGGAAATTTTAATTTTACAAGATTAGTGTCCTTTATTTCAATGTCTCCCCCAACAACCAGACTTGACTAGCAGATTCATGTGGGCTCATTTAATTCCATAATTACTCATTATTATTTCATTAAATTATTTAAAAAAACTATAAATTTAAAATTATTTTAAAATCAAAATTTCATATGAAAAAAATAATTCAAAATAGTCAAGTTAAGGATCTAAAGATGAAAAAATTGTTCTCTCCCATACAATTATGTTAAAAGAATTATTTTCAATTTATGGATCTATTGTAGTTTTTTTGGTATCCATAGTTACAGTTTTCTGTTAATAAATTAGCGAATATGTTGGGTTCTGCAGTCAGTTCTTTGACTCTTGAGTATTTTCTCAGTTCGTGTAACTTCTTCAAAGGTTGGTATTTAGTATTTCTTGGATCGGGTTTGATTGAGTCTAGACTTAAGAAATTTTAATTCTGACATAACTTAAGTATAAATTTGACCCAAATAAAAAAATTGACTATTAATTAAAAATTATTACACTTTAATTAAGTATTCATATATAGGTCGTATAATGCACGGCAGAAAAAATTTCAAAAGAAAATATCTCAAAAAAAAGGAATAGATGGGAAGACTCCCATTCCATTCTATACGCTCTCTCTCTAGTGTCTATCAAGTCTCCTTCAACAAGAAGACTTGACCCGCACTAGCAATCTTCTCAGTTGGGCCCATCCATATTCTACACGTTCTCTGGTAGCTATCAAGTCTCCTTCTACTTCAAGAAGACTTGACCAGCACTAGGAGTCTTCTCAGTAGGTCCCATTTGAGGAGACTTGTATGTGCTGTGGTTCACTCTGCACTTAAGCCTACTTTACTACATTTGCTATAGTTAATAAATTTTGTCCTATTGTTCTTCAGTAAGACATCTCTCACTCTTCTTACCTAAGTGAGTGTAATCATTATAAATATTTTAAAAATTACGTGAGTGATAGTAACATATCTCCATTGAATTTTTGGACACTAAATATTATTTCATTAAATTATTTAAGAAAAACTTGAAACTTGAAATTATCTCAGAGTCAATTCTTGGAATCATTCCACATATTACTGTTCTTAGGAAGGTATCACTTGGAATGGATCCACTCATCACGTTATCGAGCTCGATGTCGGCGACACTAAACATCCACTAGACTCCAGGACTGTGGATCGCATGGGAAATTTTCCAATTACTAGCCTTGCAAACACTAGACATATTGGAAAACCAACTTTTTGCTATTGATTTGCCCGAATTCTCTCAAAACAATCCGTTGAGAAACTTCTCCCTTAACCATGCCAGCCCTTTAGGAAAATTACCAAATTCATTTAGTTATCTCAAGCTTTTAAATGCAACCTCTGTTATTACAATTTATTTGGACCATTTCTAATCAATGATAGCTAATCTCACACAGCTCAAGACCAGAATTGGGAATCTCCAATATTTGAATCTTTCTCATAACAACCTTAGAGAGTCTAGAACATCCATTGCCTAATTTTTCATCCAGTGCCTTGCAATTTCTTAACCTTCATTCCAACAAGTTGAAAGAGTCACCTCCAAAGATACTCTCAACATCCATCCTTTACATGAATTACTCTGACAACCAATTCACATCTATCATTCCATCAAATATAAATTCCACACAGGCAACAATTTTAGCAAGAGAATCCCAAAATCAATTTGTAATGTAGTCCATCATGAAGTCCTTGATCTATCACACCACAATTTTAGTGGTAGCATTCCAAAACACCTACGCAAAATTACTGACTCCCTCAACATACTCAATTTGCATGGAAACTCACTTCAAGGCACCATGCCTCAGAGTTTCAATAGAAATTGCAGCTTGAAGAATATTAATCTTAACAGAACACATTTAGAGGGACCACTACCGAGATCATTAGCCAATTGCAAATCATTGGAAGTTTTAGACATTGGAGAATATATATGATTGATGATACCTTGCCCTTTTGGTTAGGAACTTTGACTCAATTGCGGGTTCATGTTTTGCAATCAAATAAATTTCATGGTCCTGTTGTTGTCATCTAAAACACACATGTTGGCCAAGATTACAGATCATTGATCTCTCTCATCCAATGTTGTTACTAGAAATCTTTTATAAAAAATGTTTCAAAGGCTAAAGGCCTTGATGGGGGAATTTGAGTCTCAATCAAAGTCTTTCGGCCAAATCCTAAGAGATGAACTCGAGGACATCGGTGGTTTCTATCAATATTCAGTGACAATAATAGAAAGGAACATCGAAATAGAATTTGTGAGGATCTTGAATGTTTTCACTTCAATGGACTTTTAAAAAAAATGGATTCAAAAGAGAAATTTCTAAGTCAATAGGCGATCTCAAGTTGCTTTATGCGCTCAACTTCTCACATAATGGTTTAACCGACCACATACCAAAATCGTTGGAGAACTTAACGCATCTCGAGTCGTTAGATCTCTCACAAAACAAGTTTTCAGGTGAAATTCCTTCACAGTTGGTGAAGCCTATGCTTTTTGAAGTATTAGACCTCTCAAAGAACTACCTTACAGGGAGAATATGTTGAGCAATCAATTCCTTCATTTAGAAATGACTTTTTCCTCAGTAACATGGGATTATGTGGATCCCTTTTGTAAAACGATGTGAAGATGCTAATACTACATTGCATCCAACCCTGTCTGATACCAACGGTGCAAAAGAATTGGACAAATTTGATTGGAGATTTATGTGGATAGGATTTGGCTTTAGATATGGAATATGGTTGGAATGATTTTCTGAACTTCAGTACATTGGAAAGAAGGTAGCAAACTGTAACACCCCATCCCGCTACAGGCGTATTATCTCTGAAACATCTCAAGGAATCCCGAAAAATGGATATCCAATGACAAATGGAACAAACATACAATGTTGTCTCAAAACAATAAAAACAGGAACAAACTGAGGAAACAATTGCCACCGTCTAAGCCTAATCTTGGGATCCGCAGGGTCCCGCCTCCATCAAAGCACCTGAAAGGCAAGGAGGTGAGCTCTACATGCCCAATGAGGAAACACACACACACACACACACACACAACAAATCCACTACTATGAGGTATCAAGAATGTCTACACGCATGGTCCCACATAACACATGCACGACCCAATGTGCGGACCATCCAGCATGTACTCGGCATAACCCACAACCACCCTACTTCTAGGGCCACCCCTCCATAGAGGGCTAGAAACACACCCCACAGATCGGTACCACAAGCCGTGAATAACCACGAGAGATGTCCTCCACCGTGCCAACAACCACGGGAGTTATCCTCCACCGTGCGAATAACCATGGGAGTTGTCCTCCATCGTGCTAACAACCACTGAAGCTATCCTCCACCATGCTAATAACCACGGGAGATGTCTTCCACCGTGCAAACAAGCACGGGAGATATCCTCAACCGTGCTAATAACCACGGGAGTTGTCCTCCACCGTGTCAACAACCACGTGAGCTATCCTCCACTACACCAACAACCACAGGAGCTATCCTCCACTGTGCTAATAACCACGGGAGTTGTCCTCCACCGTGCAAACAACCACGGGAGCTATCCTCCACCGTGTTAATAACCACGAGAGATGTCCTCCATCGTGCAAGCGGGAGCTGTCCTCCACCGCATCATCCCTCAACCGATGAGTGGGCGAATATACTCTCACCCCACTCGGCTATCAAGAGAACATAAACCATACCAACGGGAGTTGTCCTCAATCGCACCATCCCTCGATCGATCGGTGGGAGAATACACCCTCACTCCACTAGGACATCCAGGGATCATAAACGATACTAGTGGAAGTTGTCCTCAACCGCACCATCCCTCGACCGATAGGTGGGAGCATAGATCCTAACCTTACTCGGCTATCTGGGGATCATAATCCATACCAGTGGGAGCTGTCCTCAACTGCACCAGCATTCGACCGATGGGTGAACGAGTACACCCTCACCCCACTCGGCTATTCGGGGTTCATAACCTGAGGCTACCATAACTACTCAATCTGTTCCTCTTGGGACTCCCAGGCACCATACCCACCCAACCAGACCACGCCTCTCCCATAGGCATGTCCAAAGAACACAAGATAGACCTGGCAATCAACCCCACACTAGGGAGTACATCCACCTATGTCCGACCACAAGGTAACCTATAGTCCAACTACGTTTCTACTACGCGGTCCCACATAGCATCCCAACCCTAATTACCCGATAAAGTAGGGGGAGTCTCTAAATCCTGATATGGCCTAGTACCCATGCCCCAACGACATTCCATAGACATTAGCTATATACATGCACAATTATCTCTAAGCATGCTATCAATGCAGCAATGATGAATCATAATCAGATATATGCATTATCAACTACCACATGTTAGCTTATCACACTCAAACATGTTATCAATCAAAACCATATTAAATCAAGCATTGTAGGCAACACCATCTACTATCTACCGCATGTGAATCTACGACATGTTAAGTAAACTATCATTCACAATCATAGCAGTTTATCACACACTCCAACCACACATGTTATCACACCATTAATCAATCATAATATCAGATAAATGATTCACACATGCTCCTGCGAGCACTGGGTATGAATACAAATGGTCCAGCAGCACTCAAGAAAAGTCTCCAAAGTGGGCCTTAAACAAGTGTGAAATGGGCCCAAAGTGGGCCTGGAACTGGGCCTGAAACTAGCCTAGGCTGGTCCTGGAACGGATACGAATACATCCGGATGGGGATCTCCACCACGTAATGGTATCAACAGTTCCCTTGCTGAGTGGTTTAAATAGAGAAGTAATACGTATAGTGCATGCTAAAATTGGTGATAGGTTCTTCACGTGTGTGCATTTTCGAAATCTAAACGATGAAAATGGGTTGAAGGATTGAAGGAAGCGATGCACGGGCTTGAGAAAACTCGGTCAGGTCTATAAAACTGAGACGATCACACAAAACTGGTGGAAACGCGCTTGCAAATGGTTCAGCAACGCTCAAGAAAAGTCTCCAAAATGGGCCTGAAACGAATGTGAAATGGGTTCAAAGTAGGTCTGGAACTGGGCCTGAAACTGGCCTAGGCTGGGCCTGGAATGGATACGAATACATCCGGATTTGGATCCCTGCCACAAAATGGTATCAACAGTTCCCTTACCGAGTGGTTTATAACACCGTGGGACCCACATTTTCCGTATTCCATACCCACACATTAGATAGAGAAGCAATACGTATAGTGCATGCTAAAATCGGTGATAGGTTCCCCACCTATGTGCGTTTTCGAAATCCAAACGATCAAAATGGGTTGAAGTATTGAAGGAAGCGATGCACGGGCTCGAGAAACTGGGATGGGTCTACAAAACTGGGATGGTCTAGCAAAACTGGGGCGATCCCATAAAACTGGTGGAAATGGGCTTGCAAATGGTCCAACAACGCTCAAGAAAAGTCTCCAAAGCGGGCTTGAAATGAGTGTGGAACGGGTCCAAAGTGGGCCTGAAACTGGCCTAGGCTGGGCTTGGAATGGGCCGGGCCTGGGACAGATTGGGCCTCGCTGCTGGGCTAGGCCGAACTGGATTTGATGAACTAGGCTCAATCGGATTAGGCCAAGTCTGCTGGGCTAGATTTGGACTAGGTTGCTGGGCTCGAGGATGAGTTGGGCCAGAAGTGGATTGGGCTTGGGTTAACGAGAGATGGGCTTGGGTTGCAATAATGGGTAGGATCTGAATCGGGCCAACCAGATTAGAGCTAAAAGGGGTTGGCTCGGCTGGGCCTGGGTTGTAAGTGAAGGAGAAACGAAGGAAGAAGCAGAAGAAGAGGAAGAATAAGAAACCAAGAGAAAAAAGTACAGGCGGCAGAGACGGCTAGGGCTGAAGGAATGGGCCGAGAGAGAGACAAGGAATACATGTCAAATCTGGCATGATAACAAGCTCCATATGGTCCGACAGGAGGGGGTTTTGCAGCCGAGGGTCTTACGGTTAGAACGACGAGTGGGGGAGAAGAAGAAGATGAGAATGAAGAGAGAGAGAGGGTCGAGTTGCTAGGGTTTTGGGAAGGGTTTGAGTTTTACAAGAAGAATGGAAAGAAGGGAGAGGGCAGCGGCAGATGAAAAAGAGAAAGAAATGAAGGAAAGAGACGAAGAAGATGAAGATGAGGGGATGGAAGAAGGCCGAGATAGAAAATCGAGAGAATGACAAAAGGGGGGTGGCAACTGCATTAAATTAGGGTTTCAGGTGATGGAGAAAATGGGAAGGGAGATGATGTGAATTTTAATTTACTCGCAAGCGCACGAACCAATTTATAGTATAGGTATGAGTGCGAGGTCGTACCCAAGGGAAACCGACAAAATATATGTATGAAATAGAAATTGGCACTATTAAAAATGTTGGGATTTAAGGAAATAGTTTTCTAAAACATTTAGTTATCATCTTAATTTAGAACAATAAATTGTTTTAATGAATTTTTGAGGAAAAGAAAAATAAATCAAGAATAAATAAATTTTTTACATAATCTACAATGGAATTGGGTTAAACATCGAAGTGCTTGTTATCCAATTTAAAAACAAAAACATGGCCTAAACTATCAAATATTCTGGAATTATTAAATATAATTCAAGTTTCTTATTTACTCAAATTCTAATTAAAATAATTATTAAATCAGAATTTTTCAAATCAAGCCTTAGGCTTGAGCGGGTTTTAAACTTGTATTTCTCCAAATCTAAAACAACCGTTCTTGATAAGAACCTTAGACTGGAGAGACGACAAGTCCCACTAATCCTAAAAGGGGTTCCACTTTTCTTTGAAAAATCCTAAAATTAATTTGCTTCATAAAGTTCTTAAAAAGAATTAAAATAAAATTGGAAACTATCATTATTAAATATTTAATAATTGGGAATATCATACATTAAACAAACCGCCATGAATTTTATTTAAAAATTCAGAAATGAATTACAATTCTTTTGGACTTTAAATAAAAATAAAATAAAATAACTTACAAGAAATTATTTATTTTTCTCTTGTCTTTCGTTGTCCAATTTCAGCCTTCAATGTCTTGCCCGATTCAACTTTCAATGGACCCAAACACTTGAATTTATAGGAGAAAAATGAATGAGATAAGGGGCTCTTTAAATTCAGCCGGGATAAGACCCATTTCAAATTCAAATTCAACCCGGCTGAGCCTTGTCTTTCTTCATCTCCTTATCCCTCCCAGCTTCCAACGACAGCTAATTCTTTTCTATCTTCTCTCTTTCAAAAACCCAGCTGCTATCGGTTAACTCTTTTTATCCTTTCTTCCTTTGCTTATCTCTTCATCTTCTTGCTCGGCTGCTATCCTCTCTTATCCTTTATCTTCTCTTATCTAGATCAGATAACTCCCCAACTGGTTGCCCTTCTTCTGCTGCTATCTTCTTAGCTGGCTGCCTTTCTATCTCTTCCTTATCTCTTCCAAATTTGAACCCCAACTGCTACATGGCAGCTGGTACATGGCTCAGCTGCCTACACAGTTGCTTTCCATTTTCTTCTCTGCTCAAACAGCCCATCTTCTTTGGTTCAAAATCAAACTTTCTTATCCCCTTTTTTTTCTCTGTTTATCTCATCAAAATAACTTCTGTTTTATCTTCATCTTATCTCTTGATCGGCTATTTGAGTTTTAAAAACCTTGGAAACTCGGCCTCCTCTCTGATCTTCCTTTGCCTCGACAGATCTGTACAACTGCTGCTCTGTTCTCCTTCAGCTGGCTGCTCTCTGTTTTCCCTTGCCATTGGTCGCTGCTTGCTGTGTGGCTGCCTTTTTCAGCTGCTGCTCGTCATCTCTTGCTGCTGCTCTGCTTCAGTACTGAGATCGCAGCTGCTGCCGCTGCTGCTACGATTCTGTCATCTCTGTAATGTCGATCTGGTTGCTTCCTGTCATCTGTTCTCAGCTCTTCTTTCTTTCCTCTGCTTGCCCCCAGCTGGCTGTGATGGAGCCTTGCTGCTGCCTTTCTTCTCTTCTGCAGAGCTGTCCTTCTCAGCTACTGTCTTCTTTCTCTTCTTGGCCGCTGCCTGTTTCAGCCGCTCTGTTCATGCCTCTGCTCGGACTGGCTGCTGCTCTGGTGCTCCGCTACTCTACTGTCATCTATTTCTCCATCAGCTGGCTGCTGTTTACTCGGCAGCTGCTATACTCATCTCAGCTGGTTTCAGCTGCTCTTCTGTGGTCTGACCCACATCTTCTCAGCTAGTTGCTGCTCTGGTGCATCTCAGCTGGCTCCTATTTATCACTGCACTCAGTCGCTGCTATCTTCTCGGCTGGCTGCCTCCTGTGGCTGCTATGGGCTCAACTTCGACCTTCTCTGCTTGCTGCCCGTCGGAACCTTGCCGCCGCTCTGCTTTAGCGGGCTGCCGTGTATGGCTTCAGCTGGTTGCCTTACTGCTTTCAATCTCTGCTCGGTCTTCTCTTTTTTATCTTGTAGAACTCTGATGCCTCATGGAAGAGAAAAGGTCAGTCACAGTTGAGCCTCAGCTGGCTGCCCGTGTGACCGTTGCTGCTGCTCTGCTTCTTCTCTGCTACCGTCTTCATTCTCTGTTTGAAAGGACAGAGTTGTCCTTCTCAGCTGCTTTTGTGTTGGTTTCTTCCGGCTGCTGCCGTCTTCATTTCTTCTATAAGTCCTGTAACTAGATAAAGAAAACAAAACATAGAAAAGAAATGGTAATAGTTTATTTAGGCTTTCTTTCATCTGCCGGACACCCCGATCGATAGTAAATGAGAAGGGTTGGTAAATGAGACTCGACTTTTACTAAAACATTGGACAATAAAATTTAAATATTAATCTGAGTGTAGAAGGTTGCAGGTTCTGAGACCCAACTGGTTTAACCAACTTGACCTGACTATTCTGAAGGTGACGTCGACCGTAATTTTTTACTAAGCCATTTTTTATCATTTTTATTTTCTTTTCTTGAAATTTTCAAAAATAAGTTGTACAACTAAAAACAACATTTAAAAATGTCTAATATTTATAAAATAAGGACTAATTAACCTAATAATAAGGGGTAAAATTGTAATTTTACGGTGTTCATCAGGAGAAAAAGCAGAGAGAGAAAAGAGAAAACAATGTTGGAGGCGAGACAAAAGGGAGAGGACTCGAGCTATAGAGAGACACAAGAGGAGGGAGCGGTGAGAGAGGAGACGCACCAAGGGAGGGGCGGCGGCGGCGGCTCAATGATCTAGGTTTGGGTTTTGGAGCAAGAGAGAAAAGAGAAGAAGAGGGTGGAGGCTAGGGTTTGTAAAAGAGAAGGAAGAAAGGAGAAAGCGAATATTTAAAGGGGAACCTAGGGTTTGGGTTCACAACGGACTGAACGCGAAGCAAGGCAAATTTTAAAATTTGAAAATCGCTTTTTTTGAAGAAAATTAAAGGAAAACACGTAATTGTTTTATAACAACCAAAATGTGTGTTTTTTCAATTATTTTTGTATGAAAAATCATTTAATAAGTCAAGATCACAAAAATGCCCTTCGAGCTCCCAAACTCAAAATGAGGTAAACTGGGCCCACCACAGATCCCACACTCTCTCCACTGCTAATAAAGTACAAAAAATGACACGAAGATCCATAACCTTTCTAAAAACTAGAGAAAAATGGTCCAGGTCATTACACAAACATATATCAAATTCATTGATATGATGCTTCTTATATTCTCTCCATCAAGCTAAGCAATTGTAGAGTGGTAAGAACCACAATATTATTGATATATGAAAAAGCCCTCAAATAGGCATTGTGGATTTTGCATGACGTTATAAGTTTGATCTCTTAAATACAAGTCTTATTTTCAAAGTAAAGTTATTGTACATGTGTAATAATTGCTATTCTAATATACTTATATAACTGATGATTTCGTTGTTATCGTCCTCCTCATCATCAATAACTAATATAACATGTATCTCAGATTACTTATAATTTATGCTAACAATATTTTTATATCTGTCACAATCATGACTCATATGCCTTAAAAAGGAGATTTTGTTCAACTGAGTACTTGAGTTGATGTTCATTTTTCAGTACAAATTAATTTTAAGCTTTGAGTCATGCATCATAAATTTACTATAGTTTTGGATCAGGATTTTTAAATTTGGGTCGATAACATTTAAACTAGATCAGTATATCAAAAGTGATGGATTTACTAAACGAGCTGACATGAACAAACTAAACTTAAATAAGATAGCGCAACCTAACTCATGTATTAAATGAATTAGCATGACCTAATTATAATTAACTAAGTTGGCCCATCTCAACCCCTCTATGAAGTGGGTTCACCCAATATGTCCTAACCCATTTATTAAATGAGTCGATCCAATTCAAGTAAACGACCAAACTTAAATGGGTTGACACAACTTGGTCCATTTATTAAAGGGTTGACTACGAAGCTCGTATCAAACATGGCTCATTTAGTAAATAGGTTAGTCCAATAAAAAAAAAAATCATAATTAAATTGAATTGATGTAGCTCTAGTATCTAACAAAATTTAAATGAGTTGACACACTAACTCATTGATTAAATAGTAGGCATAACCTAATAGCAACCAATCTTTTCTCAATTATTAAAGTGTTAATGCAACTTCCACAATGTTCTTTTTTAAGTTATAGACAAGTTAAAAGAAAGTTTTAGATTAGAAAGTAAATTTCTAGGAAGCAATATTTTTTTTAAAAAAAGATTTTACCAAAATCTATTTTCTCATTAAATTTATTTCTCCAAAAAATCAACAAGTGTGTCTTAATCCAATAACTATTAATCTTGTCCACTTTTTAAACTTTTGTAGTGATATTGGTTAGAATGATGTCACATTTCGTCTAAAATTACAGAAAACATTCGTTTTGAAAATTCACAGGTACGTTGGAGAATAAAGCCGCATCTAAGCATTTGTGAGTAATATCATAAATTAAATTAAAAAGATATACAATAAGGGAAGTGATCCATGTACCATCAAGTTTATGGTAAATGCACCAAAATTAAGTGCAATACATATTTTGCTCAAAACTTTTTTTAATCCCACCTTTTGGTGCACTTAGGATAAAATTTTGGGTGTAACTCAACTGACAATCTCCCGCCTCATGAAGCAGGACGTGTCAGATTCGAGCCCCCATGACCTTAGTTGGTGTCTCTTAAGGGCAGTGGATATCAGTTGTGGGAGTTATACGCTGGGCTTCCTGTGGTTTCACACACATAAATTAAAAAAAAGAAAGGGACAAAAGTTTGGACAAAATGAATATTTTATTTAATTTTGTTGCACCTAAGATAAAAGTGATGGTGCACGGATCATTTCCCATACAATATCTATTACTACATAATTATAATTAATGGAATTGATATCACTCACATTCTAGTATACTATTTTTAAATGATTATATTCATTTACATCGGAAAATTGTACGAAGCGAAGATGGTCTTAACATTTTTAAAATAGACAATTTTACATTTTTGTGTACACCAATCTCATTGTATGGGTAAAAAAAATTTCTCTTTTGTTACACACCAAAAGTAAATATATTTGACTATCCAATAGATTCTTCCACAAAGGTGCTTCCAAATATTTTCAAATCATATTTTTAATTTATCTCAAAATGTACGAGTGTCAAGCAAGGAACGAGTATACATAAAATAACGTCTACATTGATATTAATTATGATTTAAGTCATTATAATTTTAATACTATTTAAAGAGATTGATATAGGCACTGATTTTTTATTTATATAAGAAACATTGAATGATATAAATCGTGAGCGTTTTAACATTTTGTCATTTTACCTTTCCGTCTATAATAATAAGTTTGGAAGTAAAATGATAAAGCACCAATAATTTTCGATGAAACACTGCTGATGTCATATGTTATTATATTTATACGTTAATTGCATTCTAATTTATAGACAATTTTCTTCATGAGATTGAAGAAGAGGATGAAGACATCATTTCAACTTGTACATCAAGACAATCTTAATCTTTCAATATATTTTACTTTTTACTACAATAACAAGACTTCACAGTTCATTCCATCTTTTTTAAACTGCATCCATAAGAAATCATCTTTAGAGACAGACTTTTCACTGCTTACTCTACTTTCTTCATTGTAGGGGCCACGATTTGTGTAACACGCTTTGCCTTTTTCTCTAATTAGATCTTTCATTCTTCCATATATTCAAAATTTAGGTCCACCGACTAGACAAAATCAAAAGTAGATTGGATAAATCAAATCATCACCTAGCTTTGGAGAAAACCAATAAAAAAAGACTAACAATTTAGAGTTTATTAACTTTACAAAATTAAATAATAATTGTTTATATGAGAACTAAAAATAAATTTACTAAACATATAAATAGCTACTTGATTTAAATTAAATTAAATAATAATAAAAGTGTTGTTTCCTAATATTATCACCTTTATTTGCTTAAATTAAATAAATAAAAATATTTAAATAAAAATTATTTTTCACATTTAATATGGTACAATTTATATTTTAATATACTAAGGTTAATATAATAAAAATATAATTGTATTAGATCCAGCCACATATCCAAATCACCATCGACTTTTTGTCATGTCCGGTGAGAGGTCTTCTCTGTTTGTGTTGGTTAAGTAATCGTGATTAACACAATAAAAAATAACTATGATAACTACGCATACCACTAGCAAAGAATGCAAGAGCTGTAGAACTAAAGACATCCACCCATACGATTAGGGCTGCAACTCGGATCGGGTCAGAAATCATGCGGGTCGGGTAAAAAATTTTGAGTCAACGGGTCGGGTTGAGAAGGCAAAAACTCGCATGGAATTCAAGTTGGGTTGAGGATTTACAAGTTAACCTGACCCTCTCCGACCCGACCAGTCCTAACCCGGCCTAAATCGGCTAAAGTTAGGACAAAATAGGTTCAAAATGCAGGTCGGGTCAGAATTAGGGTTAGAATTTGGATCAGTCGGGTTGAGAATTAGGGTCGAGTCGGGTTGGATTGCATAAATATCAACTTGGATCAGGTTGGGTTTTAAAGAATCCGACCTGCCCACTCAAATTGCTGCCCTACATGCGAAGCATTTCTCACCAATATAAATCACCAAATGTTGAAGAATTATGCAAAATCCTTTTTAAGTAAACACGGTTGACGCACTTTTTTGGAAGACATGTAATACTATTATTATGACATCCAGGGGCGGATCCAAAAATCTTTAAGTTACCATGTATCTGGGTGCAAATATTGTTGGGGCCGATATATTGACCGATCTACAAATATCGCGGGGCCGATAAATTTCTCTCTATTCTTTTTTCTTTTTTGAAAATATTGGTTAATATAGTGACCCAGAAATGAGGGATATGCAATTTGTTTTTTAAAAATAACCAATTTCTCATTACTTTTGTCTAGGGTCAAAATTTTATCACTTTTCACATGTTACATAGTAAGTACGATGAATAAAGTTTGCCTTCTAGTCAAGAGTTCTTTCTGAGATTATAAAAAAACTTAAGTCAGGTTTTAATTTTTTCTAATGCATAGAATGTGCTTTAGAATTATGAGAAAAATTAGAGAACTATATAGAATTCCCCTCAGGCTGTGTTTGGACCAGTAAATTTTGCAGGGGATACTCAAGATTACCCTTGAATAGGGTAAAATTGGCAAGAGGTTGTATTTGGAAGAGGCGTAAATTTTGCAGAGGTGAGTAATCAGGGGTGGGTAACTAATTATGAGTAACCTTTGCTTCAAAAGGGTTTTCAAAAGTAAGAGTGGAAGGGTAAACAATGGTAAAATTAATATTTTTTATTCTTAATCTTTAGTTACCAAATAAAGATAATGAGAGATAACACTTCATTTTCCTTGCACCACCTCATCCAAACACAACCTCAACCGGGCAAATAAGCTCCACAATAGGAGCTACAAACTGAGTTACTAAGAACCCACTTAAATAAGCTCCACAATCGCCACCTATATTGATAGGTCGATCAAGCATCACGGTGACACCACAATGTGCTGTGGACTTCACAAAATTAGAATCTTATAAATAATTAAAAAGTTTTTCAATGATTCAAATTTTATTCAAATTCAATATTGTTTGATACCAAAAATATGACAATTAATATATACTTGCTATTTTAGGTACAACTTTATTTCACCAATTGAATGTTGACACATCATCATCCTAAAATTCCCCCCAATTAGAAATCGAAGCATGGACTAAGCATAAAATAAGAACTATGCTAAGATCGGCCATTTATTTTTCAAGCATATTTGCATCAATTATATCCTCATCAAAAAAAATCTTTTTGGGGAATAAAAAGAAGGAACAAATCCAAATGTAAATTACAACTGAAAACATATGTGGAAAAAAAAAGAGAATGTTTTGGAGTCAATGACTAGAAAATGGAATGAAATTTTCATATTTTAGAAGCATTGTAGATGAGGCAAAAGAGAGATGTATATTAAGATATAGGAAAATCAGGTAAAAGTTAAAAACTAAATGTTGCTAATAATGTATAGATTTTGATAATTGCTAAAGGAGATTGGAGAAAATCGGTTGAATATATTGGAGAAGCAATTTGAAATTTTGATTTTTTCTTAGGATGGTCTAAAGTTATCTTTTTTTTGAGCGGTTTAAAAGTGGTGCAACATGAGGAATCCGGTGCATTAGTGCTGATATAATCGCACATAAAATAAAATAAAAACTGCATTATAATCGGTGAGAATGTTAAATTAAAATTATTATGTTTATTTTTTTATAAAACTATTTGTCATGAATTTAATTTTATATGTCACAAAACTAGAATAGAATTGAAGGATATTTCTTTCTTCTCTCAATCTATCTAAACTCAAAAGATGTCTTCTACCATTCAAAACATTAATTTTATTTTGAACTCGATATGTTACGGCCGATACGATAGGTATCGGTCGTACAATGATGATACCGGCCAAATATCGAGTGATATCATAAATATCGCCCTTTTTAAAAAATCGATTTCAGACAAGGGCCCGACCAATATCCGTTTAATATCGGGCATGATATTGACAATATTTAAAATATTGGCTGAGATTTTCCTTTTTAAATTTCAAAAAAAAAAAAACAAGGCAGGTTTTTCAAATTTTCAATTTCTTTATTTCAAAGAAAAAAAATATAACCAATATTTAAAAAAAGAATAAGAGAGAATGAAATCGACCGATATATGATATCTGAGATATCGGCCTATATGACCAATATCATTAAAAAATGATTTTTTTACCCATGACATTAACCAAATCTATTCTTTTCTTATGAAGTCTATTTCTCATCGTTCAAACAAGGATCCCACTAGAGAATTATTATTTCTAATGTTTCTATTAAAGGCATTGGTTTACGTTGTTCATTAAATAATGCATGGATTCACATATTCAGAAACTTTGTGAGTCTTTTTAATCCTTCTCTATTCATTTTTATCATTTGATTTGTATTTATGATTTTGCCATTGGACTTAAACCAATGCTTACTTTTGCTCAAAGACCAAAATCCATAACCAATCCACCTTAGTGGGGTTTGGCCATACTACTTGGCCGAACCTCACCATTTGATTTGGTCCTTCATTCATCATCTCCAATTACATTATGAATTAACCCTAAGTCTACCAAATGATCATTTGTGGGGTTCGGCCATACTACATGGCCGAACCTCACCATACTGATTTTTGCCCCTTTTTCCATCATATGTAATGGCTGATTATTTACTTATCACTAAGTCCAAGGATAAGCATATATGATTCCTTAATCCAAAGCATACACCCATTTATAATTTCCACATGTTCTCAATTCTAAACACCCCTAAAATGACCCATGGGGTTCGGCCATACACATGGCCGAACCTTATGGTTCTCTTGATGTAATTCTCCCAACAATTATACATAGCTCATTCATTGTATCTTAGCCATGAAACAATAGGGTTCAGCCATTCCATAGCCGACCCTACACATTAATTTTTCATTCCAAATAAAACACTTAAAAACTCTCCCCCATTGGTATGGTTTTTATCTCTCCAAAAACCATACCAAATTATCAAATACTTTCATGGGGTTCGGCCATCCAAGGTGGCCGAACCCTATGCCCATGATTTGGACCTTTTTAACTTACATCTTATGTCCATTAAAAACACGTCAAAATCACCATAGTACTGCATGGTTTTTACCCTTCAAAACCATCTAAATACCCAAATAACTTCATGGGGTTCGGCCATCCAAAGTGGCCGAACCCAATGATCCACTTTTATCATTTAAACCACCTTTACCCAAGGTTTAAACCCTTGATGCATTCGGCCATTCCATGGCCAAATCATGACATTCAAATCCATGATTTAAACCTTTTTAACAACTATTTTGCCTCAACAAAACATGTACCAATCTCCATGGTTTTGCATGGTTTTTAGCCTTCAAAACCATCAACCTAACCAAATTCTTTCATGGGGTTCGGCCATCCAAAGTGGCCGAACCCTATAGTCCATGTTTTCTATCTTTTTAAACATCAATATTCATACTCTAAACCCTTGGTAGATTCGGCCATCCCATGGCCAAATCATGTTCCACTTAACCCATTTTACTAAACAAAATTCCATGGAGTACTTACCAATTCTCTAAGCCTTTCCTCTTGCCTTTGATCTTTGCTTCCTTCCTTCTTGCTCCCTTAGTTCTTAGCTGATTAGAAGCTTGAATCAATGGTGAAACACCAAAGTATAATTCGGCCAAGATAGTAGGTTCTTGAGGGAGGGAGAGAGATGAGAATTCAAAGGTCTTTGCAATGTAAAACTCGGCCAAAGGTCTGGTGTTTTGTTTTTGTTAAACAACCCCATATCCTCTCATTAAACCTCATCAATCCTTGATCAAACCAAGGAGACATTTGGTGCCAACCAAGGCACCCCTTGGCACTCCCAACATGATGGAAACCCTCCCAATACCCCATGTGATTTTATCTCATTTCATAAATCTTTTGCATGGGAAACCCACTCCACAAGTACCCAACGTGTGGGACTTGTTTTGTGGTGTTTAAGACCATGGCAACTCCTTCATCTCCCATTTGACTCAATGTAATTACAAGGTCCCTTTGGTTTCCATTTTAACTCACCCAACTCATTAGCCCAACTCACTACATTTAATGCCATTCATTTAATTTACTTGAGTCAACTCCATTTCTTAATTCAAATCAAACTCATCTCAGTCCCAACTCAACCTGATTTGATTCACATTTGAGCTCACTTGAAGGTCCACATGGTCAACCATGGTCAATATGGTCAACTCGACCCATTAGGTCCCCTCTTAGCTTATGGATCCATTTTGACGCCATGACCCAATTATGGGTGGTTTAGCCCTTTGCATGTGGTTTACACACTTGTATGAAGCCTACCCATTTATCATACATCTCATTTCCAATCAATTCAGCTTAACCATAATAAAATTGAGCTTACCCAATGGTCAAATAAGTCCATTATGACCCATTGGTCCCAATTGGGTCCTTTGACCCAATTAACTATTTTGACCCAATTTGATGTTCATTACCCATTCATTATAAATTGACCCTTATAATATGTTCATAGGGTCTCAATTTAAACAATGGGCCCCACCATTTTCTCAGTTACTATCACATCTAATAAATTCACCAATCCAGTAGCATTTTCGTAAATATTCATGTCATTGAGAAATTGGGTTGTTACACACCACACCGCAGGTTGTCCCCACCCTATAGGTGTCCTAGCCTGGAATGTCTCATCACAGCACACTGCAGGTTGTCCCCACCCTACAGGTGTCCTTCTAACACCCCGCCCTTTTCACTCGAAAATCAAAGTTTAATTTTAATTTATTAAATAAACAAGTCATAGGAGCGGAGTGTCACGACGCGAGTTAAGTTCGGACTTTTAAAGTCCGACCCTTAACTGGCCAAACCCATGTGTGCATGGACTAAGTCCATGAAAACCGATCCACACATAGTACTAATTAAATCTTGCGGAATAATACTTAATCTAACTGCGGGTTATAATAGAACCTATCGTTTGTTTTTCAATTTGGGGATATCGGGGAAGTGTATCCTATTTTGCTATGTTTTATAGATCCAATTATGATGACTGTACTTTTGCTATCTTTCATTGTTGCTCTCAAATTGATTATTCAATCTGAGTCTAACGAAGTAAATTAATCCGGCCCCCAGTCAGCGAACTCCGAAGAGTCGGTCAGTTGGTATCAGAGCGAAACGGGAAGTTGAATCTTTTGGAGAAAGATTAAGACGGTTTCATGTCTCACTGACAGATAAGAATCCCAACTGACTAACTCTTCGGAGTCCGTTGACTGGGGGCCGGATTAATTTACTTCATTAGACTCAGACTGAACAATCAATCTAAGAACAACAATGAAAGATAGCAAAAGTACAGTCATCATAATTGGATCTATCAAACATAGCAAAATAGGATATACTTCCCCTATATCCCCAAAGTGAAAAACAAACAACAGGTTCTATTATAACCCGCAGTTAGATTAAGTATTATTCTGCAAGATTTAATTAGTATTATGTGTGGATCGGTTTTCATGGACTTAGTCCATACACACATGGGTTTGGCCAGTTAAGAGTCGGACTTTAGAAGTCCGAACTTAACTCGCGTCGTGAGACTCCACTCCTATCACTTGTTTATTTTAAAAATAAAAAATAAACTCTGATTTTCGAGTGAAAAGGGCGGGGTGTTACAGTCCTAGCCTGGAACATCTTATCACATCACACCGGAGGTTGTCCCCACCCTACAGGAGTCCTAACCTGGAATATCTAATCACACTATCCCTCGACCAATGAGCGGGTGAGCTATTCTCAACCTGCTCAGTCATCCGAGGATCACAAACCATACCAGCGGGAGCTGTCCCTCCCCGTACTATCCCTCAACCAATGAGCAGGCGAGCACCTCCTCAGCCTACTAGTCATTCGAGGATGACCTCATCCATCACGCGCTCTGGTACCGTGTCTGTAATGACCTCTAAGTCTACCTTGGGTGAATCAATACTCAACCCAGGGACTTCCTTTAGGTCATCATGTTTGCCTCACCGCTTGTCCCGACTGAGACTCCAGGGTACCTCGCCCTCCAAGCCAGACAACGCTCTCTCCCACAGGCGCATTAAAAGGCCATAAAGGGTAGACTGACCTACACTAGGAAGTACATCCACCCACGATCCACCACCGGGTAATCCATAGCTCAACCACGCTTCCACTGCGCAGCTTCAAACAACCTTCAATCCCAATTGCCTGATAGGCTAGGGGGAATCTCTAGATCTTGGTGTAGCATAGTACTTATGCCCCACTGACATCCTACAATTATTAGCTACATGCATGCACTGTCGTTTATAAGCATGCATGCTACAAAATCGGTAACAATGAATCATAATTAAGTATGTGCATAGCTGTCTTTAGTAGACCAGCATATTGGCACTCGAACATGTTATCAGCCAATCATCATTAAACAATAAAATGTGGTTATACAAAATAATATCACATTCATTCATCATGTGTATACATCTCTAACTATCGCATACTAGCATGTAACATCCAAATACGTTATCAATCAAAACATGTTCCAAACAAACATAGTAGGCAATACCATCTACTATCTACCGCATGCGATCCTACAACATGTTGATTAACTAATAATTGCAACCATCGCAGGTTATCTCACACATTTCAACCAATCATATTATCAAGTCAGTAATCCATCATGAGATCATATAAACAACTCATACATGCTCCTATGAGTGAAGGGTACGAATGCACTCGGATGGGTCCTTACCACATAATGATATCAACAGTTCCCTTGCCGAGTGGCTCATAACACCAGGTAATCTTATTCGCCGCATTCCGTACCCGAACATTTGATAGAGAAGTAGTATGCGTAAGTGCATGCTAAAATCGGTGGTGAGTCCCCTCACCTGTGTGCGTGTTACTGAAATCCAAAGTGAGAAAACGGGTCCGCTGGGTTAAAGGAAGTTTAATCTATTGAAACGAGAGCAAAAGGATAAGTAACTAGGCAAAATGGATCAAACTAAGTCTGACTATAAAAGGTCCCCAAAGCGAGTCGGGTCCAAACCGAACTGAAATGGGCCCGAAACTGAAATCTGGGTCCAAAATTGGGTCAGGCTCGAAACTAAGCCCAAAACTGGAAACTGGGTTTGAAATTGGGTCGAAACGGGCCAGGCTTGAAAACTAGGTCTGGCCGGACTGGGCCAAGTCACAGGTTGGGCGAGTGGGCCTGACCAGGCATAGGCCAAATCAAGTATGGGCCGGATCTGGTGAATTGGGCCAGATCTGTGAGCTGGGCTGGGCCGAGTCGAACTGGACCTGACTAGAACCAGCTTGAGGTGGGCTGGACCAAGACTTGGCCTAATTGGCAGAGTCGGGCCTGGTTCACTGGGCCACCACCGAGTTGGACCTGGGTTGCCCAGAGTTGAACCCAGCTAAGTCAACCCAGTGTCGGCTCAGCGGCCTAGCAAGAAAAGAGGGAAAAGAACGAAAATGGGGGAAATCAAGGGAAAACAAAAGAAGAGAGGAAAAAAATGGAGAAAGGAAAGGAGAGGAGATCAAAGGAGGGTACCTGAGATCAGCCATTATTGAGGGATCTGACTTTGGGCGGCGTCAAATCCGGCTACTGAAGGTGGAGGAAGGGTCGTTGCAGGCTGGAGTTGGCGAATCTGAGCTGAAACTGCAATCTGAGACGGAATCCGAACGGCGAACAGAGGAAGGAAAAAGATTAGACGGATGAGGGATCCGAGAGGGAAGAAAAGAGGAGAAGGGCGGCGGCTACAAGGCCTTAGGGTTAGGGTTTTCGTGAGGAGGGAAGGAGGGAGGAGAAATGAGAGAGTGGGATTGAGAGGGAAAAGAGAGAACCGAGAGGGAGAGAGATGAGAGCAGCGGCACTGTAGCTTCCATTGCGGCAGTGCTGCAAAAAGGGGGGTATGTAAGGATTAGGGTTTACGGTTTCCTTAGGGTTTAATCTCTTCTTCTTCTTTTTTCATTTTTTTTTTTTTGCAAAAATAACAAATTAAATTTAAAAGTTGAAAACAGTTTGAATGTTGAACATCAAGAGAAAAAAATATGTGATTTTAAAATATTTTGGCATGACAAGAAGTTTAATAATTCAAATTACTAAAATACCCTTCGAGTCGCCAAACTCAAAATCGGTCAAATCGAGACCACCGCGGGGTTCATTGCTACTAAGATCCTAGAATCTCGAAAAATCGGGTCGAGTTGTTACACAGCCACCATGTCAAAAGAATGAAGAGAAGCCTTGTTGTTACAAATTCAATTGGAGAAAGAATGACTTTCATCTACGATTGACAAACAGTAAGCAAGTGGGACAAGTTCTTGTCTCAGACTGCCAACACTTTGAGACACCTCTTAGACGTTGGACATAAAAGCATACAAGTGGGATCGGTCAGGTTAGCATTTGGTTTATTCAGATGTGCAGAATCTTTGAGAGTTAGTTTTCAATGTGGGCCTAATGAATTAGTGGGTCCAAGTTTAGAAGCAGGCGAAGAGAAATTTATCTCTGTCTGACAATGTCCTAGTTTAAAAGCAGGCAATGAAAATTATCTTTGTCTGACAATGAAAAATAAGTATTGCCGAGGTGAACAATGTCGAATCGGTGAATTTGTAAAATTTTTCATATTACGGTGAATATTTTGTCTATATTGGTTACGTGGATGTTCCCTTTATTCAAAGGGTTTTAGCACGTTAAAAATTATTCGTCTCAGTCTCACTCATTTTTTCATTTATGATTGTGTTATCTGAGTGAAAAGATCCTAAATCCCACTCAGTCTGAAAGTGGGGGATCAAGGGTTCTAGTACTTATCAAGGACAGAGCACTTTCTGTAAGAGGCCCGTGGGATTTGTCTTGACTAAAATGTATTCAATTGTCTTTTTGTTCATATTTTAATCTATTTTCATGCAATGGAAATTGGTGTCTTGACTAAAATGTATTCAATTGGCTTTTGTTCATATTTTAATCTATTTTCATGCAATGGAAACTGATTTTCTTTACCTTTCCTCTCATTTCTTCTCTTTTTGATGCATGGTTTGGCCCATGCATTGAGTAGACTTAGGATTTAACCGTCTCATTCGTCTAAAGAAGGCACATACAGAAGAATTGGTACTTTGCTCCTTCTTCCTCTGGTCTTTTTGTGCTTTGTTTCACTACTTGTTCCAAGTCCTTGCATTCTTCACCGTTTTGCTCACTTTACCTCAAACACAAGAAAGACTCGGTCACACAGTAATTGTGACTCATTGGTCAATTGATTGGAAGTTTCTCCGAAACACTGGAAGTGTTGAAAAATAAATAAATTAAGAAGAAGCAAGGTCTAGGAAAAAGATAAAAAATAATATATTAGACTATAGAGTGACAGATAACATGATTTATGATAGGGTTAAAGGAAGGAAAAAAACTCATAAAATCAACTCCAGATAAATAAGAATATGGGATTATCACAGGTTGGTGATGACGATACGAGTGATTTTACTATATTCAAAAATAGGATTAATGTATTTTTCCCGTTACCTCTCTCAATACAATGCCTATAGATCTAAAAGTCCCTCAACGATATAACAATTTGTTTTACTTAGAAATAATAATTATTTTAAGGCACCCGTCTAACATGTCTAACGGCTTATCAATTGTGTGGTGAACAATATTCCACTTAGCTTTTTTCTTTTTCAAAAATTTTAATAGTTAAGTTAAATTAAACTACTTAAAAGACTATTAATATTTGAATCAAAGTCGTATAGTAAAAGTATTTATAACTAGAACTATTAAATTTACAAATTTCAATGATCTGGTTTGGTAAATATTACTACTACGGTAGTTTGTGACAAAGATTACAACTGGAGTGAACGGGTAATGATGATCACTAAACCTTAACTTGTCCAGAATTAATACTTTTTTTACTCAATTTATATTTTAGTCCTTCTATCATCTATCCATAATTTGACCCATTTTTTAAATCCCAATTTAATTTAAAGTGGGACTTAATTAATTCAGCTCAAGTTAAACTGTCATAAGTAAACGGTGTAATTAAGTAAATAGCTAGGACTGTATATATTGTAGGTTGTATTATCTGATTTACAAGTATCAAATAAGACATTTAAAATAAATTAAAAAGTATTGATCTTTTAATATCATTAAAATATGTCATTTAAATTGAGTTTCCGAAAAAAAGACACTAATCTTTTTATTTTATTTCAATAACAAGTAAATTTTTATATACTTAAAAGAGAATCACATTGATAAAAAAAAAATTGAAAAGAATTCCTACCATTTTGAATAAAAGTGGACCGCATCTTGAAAATTATGTGTCCCATTACAAACAATTCACACTATTTAAACTATTCTTTTGGGGTACATGAGACCACAGTCACTAAATCTCATGCATTTAATTTGTCTAGAACCAAACAATAATCAAATTACATTTTTAATTAAATTGAAACTATTTTTTTACCATTATTTGATGTTTAATTTAAAATTCAGAGCTGAATCATCTAATCTAAGATAATACTAATCTATGTACATGATTGTGAATTTTGAGGGGATAATGTCAATTAAATCAATGCAGGGAATCCCACGTTCTTATGCACTTCCATCGTAGATTGCATTGACTGTTTGTTCGGTACACTATCCAATACAATAATTTGTTGATTATCAAATCTTTTTGGTTTTTTATCTTATATTAAGAATGCCAAATATACTATTTGATCTAAATGAGATCAAGAACTTATTAAATTTATTAATTAATTCATGAAGCACCGATCTTCAAACATTGGAGTGAAAATTATCTGATTTAGGAAACAAAAGTATGCATTTAATTTATAGCACATAAAATGATTGTCTGCAGGAAATTTGGAAGATCTGTTTTGGGTTTTTTAATTAGTTGATCAATAGTTCATTATCTCTTTTAAATAAAAACAGTGTATGATTCTATAAAATTTGTACCGCATCTTGGTGTTAAAAAGTTCAAATATCAGTCCCTAAAAGTACTTAATTGAGTTGTTGATATCAGATAAATAAATATCTGTTAGATACAGTATTTTCAATTTTTATGTCGAGATATATCAGTCGATACAATAAGTATCAACTGTACAGTGAGAATATCTGCGAAACCCTAACTTATATAATTAAAAAAGAATCACATTGATATAAAGATTCAAAAGAATTCCTACCATTTTGCATAAAAGTGGACCGCATCTTGAAAATTATGTGTCCCATTACCAACGATTCACACTATTTAAACTATTCTTTTCGGCTACATGAGACCACAGTCACTAAATCTCATGCATTTAATTTGTCTAGAACCAAACAATAATCAAATTACATTTTTAATTAAATTGAAATTAATTTTTTACCATTATCTTATGCTTAATTTAAAATTCAGAGTTGAATCATCTAATCTAAGATAATACTAATCTATGTACATGATTGTGAATTTGGAGGGGATAATGTCAGTTAAATCAATGCAGGAAATCCCACGTTCTTATCCACTTGCATCGTAGATTGCATTGACTGTTTGTTCGGTACACTATCCAATACAATAATTTCTTGATTATCAAATCTTTTTGATTTTTTATCCTATATTAAGAATGCCAAATATACTATTAGATCTAAATGAGATCAAGAACTTATTAAATTTATTAATTCATGAAGCATCGATCTTCAAACATTGAAGTGAAAATTATCTGATTTAGGAAACAAAAGTATGCTTTTAATTTATAGCACACATACAATGATTGTCTCTGCATGAAATTTGGAAGATGTGTTTTGGGTTTTTTAATTAGTTGATCAATAGTTCATAATCTCCTTTAAATAAAAACAGTGTCTGATTCTATAAAATTTGTACCGCATCTTGGTGTTAAAAAGTTCAAATATCAGTCTCTAAAAGCACTAAGTTGAGTAGTTGATATCAGATAAACAAATATATGTTAGATACAGTATTTCGGATTTTTATCGCGAGATATATCAGTGGATACGATAAGTATCAACTGTACAATAGAGATATCGGCCAATATTCATTTTTATCATTTTTTTTAAAACCCTGATATCGGCAGTGGGCGAGACCGATATCTGGGTCGATATTCGCTTATATCGGGCAAATATCGGCCGATATTTTTTATTATTATTTTTTCAAAAGCAGCCATTCTTTCATTTTTTTTACTTTATTTTTTATTAAGAAAAAATAAAAAAAATGACTGATATTTAGAAAAAACAATAGAGAGAGAAATGTATGGCGAGATATCGGCCTGTAACGACCCGTTCCAATTTACCCGATTTTTTGAGAGATTTTAGGATCTCCAAGTTGTTTCTGGGATTTCGATAGTATTAGGGAGAGTGTAGGCTATGTAGTGGGCCCCAGTTTGCCTAAATTCGAGTTCGGGAAACACGAAGGGGACATTTTGGTAATTTTATAATTGTTGTATAACGTCATGAGAAATCGTTGAAAAATCACACATTTTCCCGATCGACGTTTGGTATTCGAGATTTTCGGGTAATCAAATTCATTGTGTTTTAATCTTTTGAAAAGAAATTTTAAAAACATGGATTTTAAATTTATCTTAAAAAAAAAAAAGTTGGAAACCCAAGCCCTAAAACCCCATCAAATGCGACACTGTAGCCAGAACTGCTACAATATCCGCGCCTCCCTCTCTCACCCCTCCCTGCTCTCTCTCTCTCTCTCTCTCTCTCTCTCTCTCTCTCTCATGCCTCTTCTCTTTCTCCTCTTCCTTCTTTCACCCTTCATATTCTTCTCTTTTTCTTCTCAACTGTCCCGAGCCGCTTTTCTTCTCTTCTTCTTCCTCTGAATCAACCCAACCCAGCATTGGGCCTAGTCCTGGACTTCGCCCAGCCAGTCTTGGACCAAGCCGAACCAGACTTGACCCAGTCCATATTCTGGCCCGAACCTTTTTCTGACCCAACCCATTTTAGAGGCCGTTTTCTGACCCGACCCAACTTTAGGCCCGTTTTCTGTCCAGCCGCATTTTAGCCCATTTTTCCTTATTTACTTATTTGTTTTTCCTTGTTTCAACAGATTGAGCTCCCTTCAACCCATCAAATCGCTTGTTCTCTTAGGATTTTCGACTCCACACACACGGTGTGAGAGGACTTATCACCGTTTAGCATGCATTTGCATTCTTAACCTATAACTTTGGACATGGAGTGACCTGAATGAGACCCTTCATTTATTAAGTCACTCGGTAAGGGAATCATTGAAATGAATATGTGGGAAGGGATCCGTTCGGGTACACCCATGTTAATTATATGCCATTAATGGAGAATTCTAATTGAATGAATGGTTATTGATTGTTAGAAATTGTTGAAAACAGGCTTGTGTTTGATCATAACACATATGATATTGTGATGAGGAGGAGACAAGTGTTAAATGGACATTGAAAACGATATTTGAAAGATGTTATGATGCATTGCGTGTTCACGCATAAGATGCCAATGTAATCACTTGTTGGACATAGAGGTATGTGTTTAAGCACTATTATGTGTTGTTAGTTGCATGATGAGGTATGTTGTTGATATTGGTGTTATGTCAGAATGTGTTTGTCTTGTCATACATGATCATGACACCATGTGCATGCATAGGAGGATTTGTTTATGTGTATATATATTCATGATGGTAAGATGAGTTTGATTGTTAGGAGGACTTTCCCATTACGCTCTGACAGTAGAGACCCCCATAGGAGATGCGTGTTTCCCCGTTGTGTTCTAGCGGTTGAGGTGTCTGCCCTTGATATTGGCTTCCCCGTTATACTCCAGTGGTTGAGACCCCTATAGAGGATGTGGGTTTCCCTGTTGCATTCCAAAGGTTGAGGCAGTTGTGTATTGCGTGTTCTCTTGTTTGTATTAGTAAAGAGACAAGAGTTATTGGAGGACCGTTGTGAGTTATGGAGGGGATGTCTCAGATTGGTCAGTGGGACCATTGATTAGTAGTATAGTTGAGTACTCATGTATGTAGACATCCAGTCTATTTTGATGCTCATTACTTTTCATATATGTGATATATGTTTATGTTGCTGACATGTGATATGCTTTATCCCTTCACTGGGCTGGTTAGCTCACCCCTTACCTTTCAAGTATCCCGATCACGGAAGGACGACAATAGTAGTTCGACATTTTATGATCATACTTATGTTTTAGACTTGAGAGACTCTGGTTTGTATAGACTCATTATCACACGTTCATTTAGATGATTGTATAACTGTGTTTAATTAGTCTATGGTTGTTTGTTATGCTTCTTAGTGTTATGGACTTGTGGTTTCTTGAGTGGGAGGTAGTTAACCCATTTCAAAAAAAAAAAAAATATGCCCGATACTCGTCCTTTTGTGATATTTTGGGATTTTTTCAGAGATAATGCGCCCGTAGCGGGACGGGGTGTTACAGTTGGTATTAGAGCATGGTTCAACTCTCGGACTGTGCATCGGACAAAGAGATGTAAAGATGATTAGAGATTAGGTTCATCCACTGTGTGATAGGGTAGATTGAATCGGGTTCTAGGGTAGTGCATAGACACCCTAAGTTCGTGTGGTATGCTTAATGAGCTATCTTTTAGTTAGTTTGCGTGAGTCGTATCTAGTGATGGATCTTCAATCGATTTAAGGTTGACCGATGTTTGATTCTCCTGTTAGTCGGTGGCAAGGTCGATCACTCGTTTGAGTGGGTGGAACACTGTGATGTGGCCACGGGACGTGTGGGATATGGATCTCTAGGCTAGGAGTCATGTTGGTCTTGCTACCTAGAGTGATTATAGGTGTTCCTCGATGGGACCCACGTTAAGAGGAGTTCTCACCTTGGAGGTACGTCGGTGGTATTTTCAGAGTGCCTTGAGTGCCGCAATAGTCTCACGGGGGCTTCAGACTGTCTTTGAGAATTGTTGTTGTTATCTCCTAGCTGCTAAGCGGGCGGGAGCCCTTGAGTCCGCCTATGCATTGGTAGGGAGACAGTGGGTGTTTTAGTGTGGGAGGATATAATGATGCCTTATTACGACTCGCGTGATTGTCTGGCGACGTATGGTTGATGTGGGTTTGTTCAAGCATCCAGTTTTTAGAGGAGTAGACTGTATTGTGGGTCTACCTCCTGGTTACGTAGGAGGCTCTTGTCTAGAGTGAGAGGCCACTGTTGTTTGCCTCGCTTGTGGATATATAGTATGGAGATCGACTCATTGGAAATCTATGGGCATCTATCGAGTGAATCCGGCTGGCTAACTCTGTAGATAGTCGATGGAATTCCATGAGGAGTTAATCGGCTTGGTATCTTTGAGTTATTAGTTAGGCCCATTTTGGGCTTAAGACTGCGGGGAGTGCCCGGGGGCCGAGCCAATGGTTCTATGTCTGGCTCTAGGACTCTCGTGGGTCCAGTGTTATGGCTAGAGGTACTTGTGGCCTTGCTAAGGGCTTGTTTAGGTCAGATTGGTAGGGTTAACCATTGAGACTCTAGCGGGCTTGGTGTACGGGCCGATCTTGAGGTATGAGTGAGTTGGGAGCTCAGCGCATTGAGTGGGGCACGTGGTTGTTTTTTAGCTATTGACTGGTGTATTGCCCATTTCCAGTGTTCCCCCTCTGCTTATGTCTTGAGTTTCGCTAATTGTGGACCAGATCTGTGGATCATGCATTTTGACCTTTGGAGTTTGTATTGGAGGTCGGTTTACGAGTTTTAGAGACGTCAGAGTTCAACGTCATCTTAGGATGGATTGGTCTTCATCCCTTCAAGTTACCTTAGACTGTTTACTATAAGCAAGTGACGAGTCAGTTCATCGCAGTGGATGCATTCGTCGAGCAGCTTACCGCTTAAAGTCTGTGTGTGGAGAAGTTGTGCAACTTTGTGGCTAGCTTGAGTTAAGGGAGAGTTTGTGTAACGACCCGACCCACATACAGGGCTTAGGGCTCAACTCAGCAAGAAATTGTCCGCTCTAGGCCTCGCACACAGCTAGCCCGCACGGTTTTTTCCTTTGGGCCCGTGCCCACTTGGCCCGGCCCAAAACGCGTCTTGCTAGCTAAGTGGACTTGGCCTCTTATAAACTCTCATTTCTTTCCCTTCCTAACCGATGTGGGACTCCCCACATTGGTTGGGCAAGGGTTTCACAACCTCGAGCCGCCCCCGACTCGACTCAGCTTAGCTCAACAACACCATGGAAGGAGAAAAGACCCACACAGTTCGAGAGTTGAACTGAGGTTCTGATACCATTTGTAATGACCCGACCACATACAGGGTTTAGGGCTCAACTCAGCAAGAAATTGTCCGCTTTAGGCCTCTCACACAGCTAGCCCGCACGGTTTTTACCTTTGGGCCCGACCCAAAATGCGTCTTGCTAGCTAAGTGGGCTTGGCCTCTTATAAACTCTCATCTCTCTCCCTTCCTAACCGATGTGGGACTCCCCACATCGGCTGGGCAATGGTTTCACAGTTTGGGGTTGGCTGATGCTGAGATGCCTCCCGTGGTCCGAGGGTTTCCAGATGTCTTTCTGGAGAAATTCCTTGGAATGCTGCCACATCAAGAGATAGGGTTTGTTGTGGATCTGCTCCCCTGGCGTGACACTTGTTTCAATTACTCAATCGGGTGGTGCCAGTAAGGATGTTTGACCTGAAGAGTTAGCTCGGAGAGTTGGAGTCTATTGGATATAATTGACCCAGCGCCCTCCTTGGAGAGCACCGGCCTTGTTGACCAATAAGGGGATAGCTCTATGAGTTTGTGCTTTGATTACTGGTAGACACTTTGGAGTTGGAGAAACAACTCAGGGAGTTAGAAACCCTTGGTTTCATTCGGCCTAACACTTCATCTTGGGGTGCACCGGCGTTGTTTGCTAAGAAGAAAGATGGCTCCATGAAGCTGTACATCGACTATCGAACAGTGTTACAGTGAAAAACAAGGAACCATTGCCCAGGATTGATGATCGGATTGACCAGTTGGTAAGATCTAAGTGCTTGTCCAAAATAGACCTTCGTTCGGGTTACCATGGGGTGAGTGTACGAAAGTGTGACATTGAAAAGACTATTTTCCACACTTGCTTTGGATTCTTCGAGTTTGTGGTGATGCTATTTGGGATGACTAATGCCCTGGCAACATACGTTACCCTAACGAACATGATATTCAGGCCATGCATGGACCGGTTTGTAGTGGTGTTCGACTATATTTTGATATAGTCAGCACCAGAGGAGGGGCATGAGCAGCATCTAAGAATTGTGCTTGAAATCTTGGGGGATGATCAGCCTTATTTGAAGTACAACTGGTGTGAGTTTTTGTTGCCAGAGGTTGAGTTTTTGGGGCATGAGATGTCAGCTAAATATGTGGCCGTAGATCGGGCCAAGGTTGAGACTGTTATGAGATGGGAACGACCGTGGAGCATGACCGAGATCGGCAGTTTTTGTATCGGACGAAGCATGTACGACATCCTTCCAGAGGCTGAATGAGAGATTGACTTCCGCTCCGATTTTTTTTTTTTGGGGGGGGGGGGGGGGGGCGTAGCTATTGCGGTCCAATGTGATGCTTCTGGTGATGGTTTGGGTTGTGTACTGATGTATGATGGAAAAAAAATGGTGGCTTATGGTTCAAGATAACTTAGGGTCTGGAGACTTTACTTATGTGGTGAGAGGTTCGAGGTTTTCTCAGATCATCGTAACCTAAAGTATCTGTTCAAGAGAATAAACTGAATATGAGAGAGAGACAGTGGATGGAGTACCTTGGTGACCATGACTTCATGTTGTTTTACCACCCTGGTAAGGCGGACGTAGTTGAAATTGCCTTCAGTCACAGAACGAGGGCAACCTTATCGAGTCTGATCGGAGGATATAAACCATTCAGACCTTGCAACATGGTTATTCAGCTAGAGATTTATGATAGAGTTTTGAGAGCTCACTAGACAGATGAACGGTTCATCGAATTGAGGAATGCTGTGGCCAGTGGCAGTGGACCCTTTGGATGGATTGTTAGACGAGATGGTGGTTTGATCTTTCAGGGCAGGATTTTTGTACCCATATTCAAGCAGTGTCGCGAGGAGGTACTACGACACTTTCATTATTCCAGGTTCACCATGCGTCCGGGACGCACCAAGATGTATCATGTTTTGCATCAGCAGTTTTAGTGGAGAAGCATGAAGAGAGCAATGGCCGAACTTGTGGCCCGTTGTTTACCTTGTCAGCAGGTAAAGGTAGAACACTTGAGACCCGCTAGTAAGTGGCAGTCCCTTTCGGTCCCCGATTGGAAGTGGGATCACATTTACTTTGAACTTCGTGAATGGTTTGCCGAAGTCTCCTTGGAGACATGATGCAATGTGAGTCATAGTGGATCAATTGACTAAATCATCCCGTTTTATTGGTATAAAGACAACAAATTCTCTTGTGACCTTGAGTCAGCTATATTTGAAAAAGATTGTCAGACTGCATGGTGTACCTGAGTCAATTGTTCAGATCGGGACCCGAGGTTTGTCTCTCGGTTCTGGCAGAGCCTACAGAAGGAGTTGGGAACACAGTCGTGTATCAGTATGGCATTCCATCCTCGGACAAATGGTCAGTCAGAGCGGACCATTCAGTTCTTAGAGGATATGCCCCGAGCTTGTGTTTTAGATCATGTTGGCAGTTGGGAGAGCCACTTACATTTGATTGAATCCATCTACAACAACAGCTATCAGTTCAGTATCAAGATGGCACCGCATGAGGCCTAGTATGACAGACAGTGCAGATCACCTTTGTGTTGGACAAAGACCAGTGATACAGTGATGTCAGGACCATATATGGTCAGGGAGACTACAGAGCAGGTGAGATTGATCAGGCAGAGACTGTTGACTACCCAGAGTCCGCAGAAGAGTTATGCTAACCATCGGAGAAGGGCACTTGAGTTTGTTGTTGGAGACCATGTTCCCATCCAAGTTTCACCCCGTCATGATATTTAGAGATTTGGGCGCCGAGGGAAGCTGTCACCTCAATATTTTGGTTCCTTGAGATATTGGAGATGATCGGGGAGGTGACTTTCAGCCTTACGCTTCCTCCAAGTCTCGCCCGAGTGCGCTACATCTTCCATGTTTCAATGCTTCAAAAGTATCATCAGGATCCGTCGCATGTCATTAACTTAGAAAATGTGGAGATCAACGAGGATGTTACCTATGAAGAAGGACCAGTACTGGTTGGGATTCGTGGGAGCAGAGGCTCCGTGGCAAGACTATTCACCTGGTTTTAGTGGTTTGACAGCGCAAGGGCAGTGAGATTTCTATTTGGGAAAATGAGGGAATGATGCAGAAATAGTCCCCGCCTTCTTCGAGACTAGAAGTATGGGTTCAAATTGAAATTCGAGGACGAATTTCCTTTTAGGGGGTAATGTTGTAACAACCCATTCTGATTTACCTAATTTTTTGAGAGATTAATGGATCTCCGAGTTGTTTCCGCGATTTTCATAGTATTGGGGAGAGTGTGGGCTCTGTAGTTGGCCCCAGTTTGCTTAAATTCGAATTCGGGAAACTCAAAGGGAAAATTTTGGTAATTTTATAATTGTTGTATAATGTCATGAAAAATTGTTGAAAAATCACACATTTTCCTGATCGACGTTTGGTTTTCAATATTTTTGGGTTATCAAATTCATTGTATCTTAATCTTTTGAAATGAAATTTTAAAAACTTGGATTTTTAAATTTATCTTAAAAAAAAATGTTGGAAACCCAAACCCTAAAACCCCATCAGACGCGACACTATAGCTGTAACTAGTACAGTGTCCATGCCTCACTCTCTCACCCCTCCCTGTTGCGACTCTCTCTCTCTCTCTCTCACGCCCCTTCTCTTTCTCCTCTTCCTTTTTTTACCCCTCTTCTTTATCTTCTTCTTCTCAAGCGACACGAGCCGCTCTTCCTCTCTTCTTCTTGCTCTCAATCGACCCAACCCAGCCTTGGGCCCAATCCTAAACTTAGCCTAGCCAGTCTTGAACCCCGCCCAACCAGACTTGACCCAGCCCTTTCGGCCAAGCCCATATCCAGGCCCGAACCTTTTTATGACCCGACCTGTTTTAGAGCCCATTTTCTGACACGGCCCAGTTCTGCCCGTTTTCGGCCCGGCCCAGTCTTAGGTCCTTTTTTTGTCTGGCCTCATTTTAACCTGTTTTTCCTTATTTACTTTTCGTCCTTCCTTGTTTCAACAGATTGAGCTCCCTTCAACCCATCAAGCTGCTTGCTCGCTTTGAATCTTTGACTCCACACACACGCTGTGAGTGGACTTATCACTGTTTTAGCATGTATTCGTATTCTTAACCTATAACTTTGGACATGGAGTGACCTGAATGAGACCCTTCATTTATTAAGCCACTCGGTAAGGGAATGATTGAAATAAATATGTGCCAAGGGATCCGTTCAGGTACACCCATGTTAATTATATGCGATTAACAGAGGATTCTAATTGAATGAATGGTAATTGAAGCTTGGAAATTGTTGAAAACAGGTCTGTGTTCGATCATAACACATATATGATATTGTGATGAGAATGAGACAAGTGTTAAATGGATATTGAAAATGATATTTGAAAGATGTCATGATGCATTGCATGTTCACGCATAAGATACAAATGTAATCATTTGTTGGACATAGAGGTGTGTGTTTAAGCATTGTTTTTATGTTGTTGCCCGCATGATGAGGTATGTTGTTGATATTGGCGTTATGTCAGGACGTGTTTGTGTTGTCGTACATGATCATGATACCATGTGCATGCATGGGAGGATTTGTTTATGTGTATATATTTATGATGATAAGATGAGTTTGACTGTCGGGAGGACTTCCCCGTTACGCTCCGGTGGTTGAGACCCCGATAAGAGATGCAGGTTTCCCCGTTGTGTTCTGGCGGTTGATGTGCTTGCCCTTGATATTGCCTTCCCCATTATGCTCGGGCAGTTGAGACCCCCATAGAGGATGCAAGTTTCCCCGTTGCATTCCAGCGATTGTGGTGGTTGTGTATTGCGTGGTCTCCCATTTGTATTAGTAAGGAGACCAGAGTTATTGGAGGATTGTTGTGAGTTATGGAGGTGATGTCTCGGGCTGGTCAGTGGGACTATTGATTAGTAGTATAGTTGAGTACTCATGTACGTAGACGTTTAGTCTATTTTGATGGTCATTACTTTTCATATATGTGATATATGTTTATGTTGCGGACATGTGATATGTTTTATCCCTTCACTGGACTGGTTAGCTCACCCCTTACCTTTCAGGTATCCCGATCGAGGAGGAACAGTAGTAGTTAGACATTTTATGATCATACTTATCCTTTAGATTTGAGTGACTCTAGTTTGTATTGACTCATTGTCATACGTTCGTTTGGATGACTCTATAACTGTATTTAATCAGTCTATGGTTGTTTATTATGCTTCTTAGTGTTATGGACTTGTGGTTTCTTGAGCAGGAGGTAGTTAACCCGTTTCAAAAAAAAAATATGCCCGATGCTTGTCCTTTTGTGATATTTTGGGATTTTTTCAGAGATAACGCGCCTGTAGTGGGACAAGGCGTTACAAGGTCGATATATTGGCCGTCCCGAGGTTTTTTTTCCCTGTTGATGTAATTAAGGCATAAAAAAATAAAATTATATTTTAAAGAAAATTAAAAATAAAAGCATAATTACTAAGGAATAAAAATTAATAATTAGAAGGTGAAAATAGCTTAAAATAATAAAATATATTAAAATTAGAGAAGTAAAAAAATAAATTATGAGTCAATAAGAAAAAAATAATTAGATTAAGAAAAAATAATAGGTTTGTCTAGCTAAAACACAATACGTATTTTCTTATTGAAATGCACCTATTTATCTCAAAAGATATCGAAACAAGTCAAAACAATTGAAATAAATTGAAATAGACTTAAACATAGAAGAACCAATTGTTGGGGGTGTTTTTTTTTAGTTTCATGCTAAAATGAAATGTTTCAGTCATTTCTGTCAAAACAAAATGATATTGATAACTATAATTTTAAATTCTGACCTTACATTGACTATCACAAAAATCATTCAGATTGATATAAAAATTATTGTAAATTTTCAATCACAACTTTAAAATGAGCAAAAGCTATCAGATTTTACTTTTTTAATTTAATTAATAATTCAATATAAGTGTTGTGATTAAAAGTTCACACAAATTCATTATAAATTGATTCATAGTGCATAATTTATCCTATCCAATAAAGTTTGTAAGGAGATGCTCACTAAAGCAAAGCTTCAAAGCAATATCTAAAATCAAAATTCTAGCTTGAAAGTTCCTTTGGGAGCTAGAACAACACGATTGACCCTAGAGGGGGCTGAATAGGTCAATCTAATATCGTTGGTCCTTTTTAAAATTATCTTGATTGATTAATTAAGTGCAGAGGATATAACAATCAAGTGAGTGTGTTAGCAAATTTGATTAAACAATCAGCACAAGAAAATAGCTCTAACATCATAAACAAAAGGACACAAGATATAAAGTGGTTCGGTTCGCCAACCTACATCAACTATTAGGACTCGCTCAACCTTGAGCTATCTCCAAATTCACTATGTTAAGACTTACACCCTCACAATTAGAGTAAGGATTCAACCTCACTCAATCGGCTGAAAATTCCACCCACCACTGTGCCATTGACAACGCTCTAGAGTTTTTTATAGTGGTTCCGAAGCAAATCCTCCTTAGCCCACTTTTGGGGTAAAGGTTTTAAAAAGAAATTAAAACCAAGAAGCACTTGCCTTAAAACTCTTTCTTATTGATGTATGCTTCTTGAAGATCCCACCCACTGAGTGCCGACACACCTCCTCGTAGCCGTCGTAGAGCAATCACAATCTCAGGGTGACAAGGAAACTGGTTTTAGGTTTCCTAGTATATTTCTTTCTCACTTGCAAACTGAATCAGTAGATTAGTTGTTTATGATCTTTCTTTCCTCCTCTCTTTCTCACTTTCAAACACAATCAATAGATTGGTTGTTTATGATTCTTCCCACAAGAGTATTAGTCGTTCCTTAGAGTATATAACTCTTCTCGGCTCAAGGAAGATGATAAAACGATCACCCAACACTCATATTTATAGAGGAGTATTAACGGTTTTTCTGGCTGTCCAGAACTGACAGGTCGATGTCCATATTTTTTACCGTTCAACCATCCGACCGTTGCGCATTAAATGCACTCTCAATGTCTTTATTACTTACCGTCGACAAGTCGGTGTCGCCGATGGTTCGACAGTTATGGTACCGAGAGGTCGGTCCATACGAGTGTCTCGATCTGGGGCAAACCATGCTGACAGTAGTTTCAAGTTAGAAACTTGTGTTACCCAGAACAACTAGTCGCCCTTTACCGAGGGGTCGGTCCTAGTACTCTCGATCAGTTTTGAACTACCGATATATCTGTTTTCTCGAGAGCTCATTTAAGTTCACAGTTAAGAACTCTCAAATATTTTACTGACCAGTCGTTGACCACGAGGGGTCATTTAAGTTCATCACTGAGGGGTCGGTGCAAAAGAGACTCTCGGTCAGAGACATACCTAGAATAACAATTCTTTTATCCAAAATCTCTGTCAATCTGGCCGACCAGTTTTTGACCATGATGGGTCGATCTTGTCTCCACCGATGGGTCGGTGAGTACGATTGGTCGAGCTTAAAATGAACAAAATTCATATTTCCAAGTCCATTGTCCAACATCCTCTCTTAGGCTTCTTTATGGATTTACAATTTGTTCAACTAAACCGAGAGATAGTCCTCTCTCAAGTGTGGGTACTACCTAAGGTCATCTATGGCCAATTACCTATTTTTGTGATTCCCATACCGATGTGCTTTGAAGTTGGTGGAGCATGATCTTCGTTCTTGATCATCTTGAGTCTTCAAGTTTCCTAGCAAGTGATTGTTCCCGAGTCATGGAATTGACAAACAGGGACTCTAATATAGCTTTCGCTAAAATTTAAATGCATGCTTTTGTTTGCGCCCCTCCCAAATACAACTTATTTCTTAATTTAATAGCCTATTTTTTGGTACATAATATTAGAAGATTAATGTAATACCCCAAACGTAAATTAAGTTTAATTGTGTGATTTTGTACCGTTAAATATGATTTGTGTTTTGTTAATCGTGAAGATTACTGAGTGTTGAGCACTGAAAAATGACTATTTTACCCTTGATAATTGGATTAATTAGTCTTTATTTTGTGTGTATTAGATATGTTTAATGTTGTTTTTGTGTTTTGTAGGAAAAATATAGAGTTATAAGAAATTGAGCTAAAAATGGAAAGAAATGTTGAAAGTGGGTTAGAATTGATATTTTTGGAACGTGTGTAATTTACCACTCATTTTGGAGTTTATTGTAAAAAAAATCTTAATTCAAATCCAGTTATAAGAGTTTGGATTAGGATAATTAATTTTGAGAGTTGTATTGTAAATGTGGTAAATTCACAACACTACGAAAATGGGCCCACTGATCCAGCCTGAAGACCAAGCTTACACCTGTCTAGAGTACCAGGACCTGTCTAGAATACCAAGACTGACCTGTTTATGTCATAGACCTGCTTGAGACTGAGCTGGTCGAGCTTGAGGATGGAAAGAACCCCTCGAGTGAGGAGGTCCATTGTTTTGTGGACACTCCTTCTTGAAATGGCCCTACTGGCCACACTGGAAACAAGTGCTAACACCTCGAGGAACCTGAGAGACTGGTCCTGATGTGGAGGGTTGATTGGGACGAAAACCTCCAGTGGACCCAGTAGAAGGTGAGGGACTCCCAAAGTTGGGTTTGAATCTCTTGTTCGGGCGGAAAGTGTTTCCCCTTCTTTGACCTCGACGGTTATCCACAAACCTGACTGTCTCTGCCAACTCTTGTTCGGTTATGCTAGCTCGACTAACCACTTTTGCCAAAGTGGCTAATTTGAATATTGTGACTTTGGCTCTTAGGTTAGGTCGCAGACCTCGTTCAAACTTCTGGGCCTTCTTGTATTCCATGTCCACCATGTATAAAACATAACATGATAGATGGAGAAACTCTTAATAATAGTCAGCTACAGTCATGGTGCCCTGGACCAGAGATATGAACGCTTGAGTCTAGCGCTCCTTCTCCTCATCTGGAAAATAATGATCCAAAAACATTCTAGCGAACTGGTCCCATGTCATCTCAATCCTTTCCCCTGCTGGAATCTGTGCTTGATGACGTTCTATAACTCTCCATCATTTGCCGGCATCATCCACCAATTGTGAAGTAGCCAGCAGTATCCTGTCCTCATCACCAGTGATTTTGAGCAGCTTCAAAATCTTGGTAATATTCTCAATCCAGTTCTCCGCTCAAGCGGGTCCATCTTTCCTTTTGAAATACGGGGGATGCTGCTGTTGGAAATCTCTGACCATGTTTCGGTCCTGCGATTCATTGGAGGTTGCGCCTCCATTGCCGTTCTAGTGTTGCTGTAGAACGGAAGTGACCACTGCCGGTATTAGGCTATGTAACTCAGGAGGTACTTCAGGAATGTTGGCACTGTTTTGTCCCTCTCCGTTCTGTTCTTCCTCCTGATGCGGGTTTTGTCGGGTATTTCTTCTTCTCGGAAGCATTTTCCTAAGTCATTGAAACAATGATTGACTTAGTTTTCTCATAAAATCTTATTTTTTCATACTTGGGGAAAATTGCCTATCATCATCTTGTATTTCTTGTTTTGGAGAAATTTTCATATGTATCATTTATTGTTTCGCTGTGTTTGATAAATCCACAATTATAGTGATTGTCCTTCCCTTGCCCTTCCCTTGCTGTTATTCGTCTCATCAAGTGTTGTTCTCAGGTCAAATGCTTATAGTTTGATTCTCAACAAAATAAATTAATCTGGCCCCCGTGTAGCAGACTCCGAAGAGTCGGTCAGTTGGGATTCTTATCTTGTCAGTGAGACATGATACCGTATTAATCTTATTTTGCAAGATTCAACACTTCAGGTTTCGCTTTGATACCAACTGTAACACCCTCCCTTTTCACTCGCCAAAAATCAGAGTAGATATTTTTTTTTTATAAAAGAGTGAGAGAGCGAAAACGTCACGACGCGAGTTAAGCCTGAGTTTCCAAAACCGGACCCTTAACTGGTCACCTTTACGTGTGCATGGATTAAGTCCACTAAAACATTTCACACGCTCTAAGAATACTTGCGGAATTAACATATGAATAAAATACCACTCATATACATGACAGTAATAAACAGGGAAGCCAATCACCATATAATTAACTGAAATATAATTATCATCAAACCATAGCAAAATATTACTAAGTTATTACAATCCAAAAATATCAGTCCTCCCAATACATCTTTCAAAATCAAACTAAGTAATATATCATAAAAATGTCCAATCTCCTACACCTGACTCCCTTCATGGCCCATATCTTTGTCATTTCCTGTTCCATCATCTATAGGGTAGAAGTAGGGCGTTAGTCAACACGCCCAGTAGGAATTCCAAGTAGGGTTATGTACACATGATCAATATAAAATCAAGATAGAAAACATCATATCATGTTTGTAAACCATCTCGTAAGTAATAAAATAGAATGCATGATATCCCAAAATATCATCATGCTTACTTATGCATCATGGCATGGGTGTCAATGCCAAATGATCACTCACCCACTTCCATATCCAATCAATCACATATAGATAGTTTCCTTGATAAATTTCCATATCGAGGTGTTCCCTTGGCCAATTACGACAACAGTGTTTTGTGAAGGCACCATCAGGTCACTGTTATACCTCCCCACATATGTTAATCAGAATTACCGATGGAGTATGGACTCCTCCCTCTGCGCAGGATTTCAGGACTGTTTACCCAGGACCTTTTTTGCCCAGACTACGCCATACCCATTTCTAACAATCCCGGACAAGGCCAAAATATCAATAGTTCACATAGCTTCATACAAGCTAGTCTCAAGCCCCAATTCATGTCCGGACAACTCATAACTTGGCTTGTTGTCCCATGTATTCCCTCCTATGCCATGCATAAGATAATGAATGCAAGAATGCCATTTCATATCAAAATATATAATACCATTGAGAATCAATCCATAAACATATACCATTTGATTAACCAAAGTAAAGCATCATGTTTGGAAATAAAAACCAGTAACATATATATAATCCACAATGTCTCAATAAGGTAGGAATCCTACCAACGTTCGATTTACAGTCCTTGCTGTTTGGTGATGATAACGTCCAACGATCACGTTGAAACGAATCGCAAACCCTTTGCGAATCTCATTTCCTTATTAAATTCAATCGCATACATAAATCCATTTGATTATCCATCTAATTTTTATCATCCCTTACATCCTTCCAGATAGATTGAAACATCTGGAAAAATATTTAAAATTTAAACTTTCCAATTCAGGCGACTGAATCAGGGATTCAGTTAACTGAATCATGCCCGAATACTATCTCTGCCTTTACCCGCAGACTTTCAGTCGACTGAATACAATATTCAGTCAGCTAAAACCCAACTCAGTACTGTTTACACTTGACCCGTAACCTTTCAGTCGGCTGAATCATAGATTCAGTCGGTTGACTTTGAGTCAAACCCTCTGTATTCTCGGTCAACGTCCTTTCAGTCGACTGAATCACAGATTCAGTCGTCTGACTTTGGATCAGATCATATGTGTGTTTGGCTAATATGCATTCAGTCGACTGAATCATCAACCAACTGTTTACGTGTTTGATAAGTATACATTTAGTCGACTGAATCATAGATTCACTCGGCTGAAACACACCAGATCCAACTTAGAACATACCTTCTTTCCCGCATCTTTATTTTTCTTTTGGTCTGTCCTTTCTTTCCTTAAGCTTTCTTCTTCCTTTACTCTTCACAAATTCTCTAAGTCCAAAGGTGTAGGTGGAAGAAATAGAGATAGAGGAGAGAAATCTCTTTGTGTGCAAGAGATGAAATTCGGCCAAGGGGTGTGGTGTGCCTCTTTGTCTTCCAACGTGTGTACCTTGAGATGGAAGTCTTCTCAACTTCCCATTCAACTCAACTCAACTCAAGCATTAACTTAATTCCTTTGAACTCACTCATGGTTGACCAAGTCAACCATGACTTAGCCGACCTTGCATGTACATGGCACGTGGTCCCATCTTAGCCATATCATTTCAGGATGTGGCACCTTGCCTAGTTCGCTTCCATGCATGCCACATGGCAATGCCACCTTACCCACTTGCCACCTCACTTGATGAGGTGGATTTAATGTATTGGATCTTAATTGGGTAGCTGACCCAATTAATTTAACCTTACCCATTTACTTTAAAATTAAGTTCACCATGACCCATTGGGTTCCAATTGGATGATTGTCCATTTAATTAGACTTTACCCAATTTATTTAAAATCGAACTTACCCATGATCCATTGGGTCTTAATTGGGTAATTGACCCAATTCCTTACCCATCTAAAGTCCATTCCAACTATTTAATCTTAATTTCAATAATTTGCAATTCAAATGGACCAATCCAATTTATTATAAGTAATGAAAATCTGGGGTGTTACATATGTCTACCAGGAATTTCAAAGTTCATGTTGAAAAGACTTTGTATTTTTGTGTTGCTCACTGATAAATGTACCGACCCATCCGTGAGATAGACATGTAGACGGTCGACCCATCGAGATGACCGACCCATCGGTAGTGACCGTTTTATTTCCGTTGGAAGTGTATTAAATGTTAAACAGACAAATTGTAACGACACTATGCCAACACCGACATGTATATTAGATAGACCTGTCTATAGTGCATGTATCGACCTGTACCAGATAGACCAGTTTATAACCTAGAGTTGGGACATGTCTACCAGATAGACCCTCTATGACCCAGAGTTGGGATTTTTATGTTTTCCTATATATACTCCAAACCTTTGGTGTATTTGGCGGGAGATCTTCGACACCTTGAACCTTTGTATAGGCAAATCTTAGAGGCATTCCCACACATCCCAACTCCTCTCTCTATACTCTAAACTTAGGTGAACCATTTGAAATACAATCTTCATAGATTGAGATTGAGAGGGGGAGAGAGAGAAAAACCAAGCATAGGATCAACTTGCAAATCCATATCCTAGCAACTTCCCATAAATTGTGATTGCACATACTCGGAGCATCTTCGTCATCGAATGACATCACATTGTGAGATTCTTAACAAGCACACATCTATATCAAGAGAGGTCAAGAAGGCAAGTGCTTCTAGTTTGATTTTAATTTTCTAAATCATATTGTGAAGTGGATTAGAGCATGGTGCTTGAACCACTATATAAAAATAGAGGGATAAAGACGTAAATCGGGGTAGGTCGAACCTTTCAAAATCTTAGGGATTGGGTGAAATTCCCAATCACTCGAGATAGGTGAAATTCCTATTCTATTTTTGAGGGTGTAATTTCCCACATATTGAATTGGGATAACCCAAGGTTGGGTGAGTCCATCAGTGGATGTATGAGGGTTTACTCCGATCCACTATACATCTAGTGTTGTGGGTGTTTGCTTTTTGTTGTTCTGATTTCTCTAATATTTGCACACTCTGGTCACAGAACATTTGATTAATTTTGTTATTCTGCTAATTATTGTTTTGATTAATCAAGAATTTTGAAAAGGTTGTTAAAATCTAGAATGCCCTATTCACCCCCCTTTAGGGTCAATCTTGGACCGTGTTCTAGCATCCCCAGGAACTTTCATAAGTGATGAATGGAGGGCTTGGATTAAATCATCTTGAATATGGATGGATGGGATTAAAAGGTTAGGTTACATAAGGTACATGAATTTGGTGACTTAGGGATCAAGTTATCTTGGAGTTTAAGCAAGGATGAAGAAAAAGTAGAGATTGGATATGGCTTGGTCGAATTTGGCACATAGGATTAAAGTTTAATGTAATGCATACAATGTACGATTGAAATATAAAACTAAGATGAATAAACGGTTACATGAATGGGAGATGATGTGGAGGGTTGACTAGGTAAAAAATTCGAATGAGGTGGAGGAAATTTGAGAAAACTATGTGTGAGGTGGTAATGATATTGAAATATAAAATGGATAGGTTTTGGTTGCTTGCTGTGCAAGTTGGGTTAGATCTAGATGAACGACTATGATTAGTTTGGATCTAAATCTAATAATTCTAACAATGAATGGATGAGAAGAATTTGATAAATGGTAAGATAATGCATGGATGATTAAGATTCTAAGGTTAATCTAGATGGATGATGAAATGAATGACCTGAATCTATGGATTGGATTAAGTAAGGTGGCTCTAGGGTTTTCCTAAGTTTATGCATGCAATGGACGGTCTAAATTAAGGATACTGAAATGAATGGTGTGGATGACAGGGAGAAGGACAAGGCTATGGTCGGGTGGACTTAGGGTTTACAAGTGAAATTCGAATATGGGTAATTGGATCACAGGGTTTGGGTAATTGGGCCTCAAATGAACACCTTGGACTTGAACTTAGGCCTGGTGGACTTGCACATTGGCCTGGGCCAACTATGAATTGCACATGGATTACTCTGACCTTGGTCCAATGCTTAGCCTGTTGAGCGTAGCTTGGCCCATTGGAGTGGATCTCTGGCCCATGGATTTGAAATTTAGACTCTAGTCTTGAATTGCAGCTCCTCTTTCCAGAATTTAATAATTAATTTACCACTTAAAATCTATAAATATTGATTTAATCTAGACTCTCATAGTTGGATCTAGATTAATCAATTTACAATTAAAATTCTAAAGTGGTCAAAAATTAATTATTAAAAATTCTGGGTCTTCCAAATTTCAAGCACAAATTTTGCAATTTTCCATTGATTTTGATTGATTTATCTACAAAACTAACAAGCAATATTAATTGTATGTGATATATACAAACTTGAAGGCTAACTAGTCCAAATAACAGGGGTAAAAATGTCATTTTTCATGTCTCAACAAATACCCCCAAACTTAGATTTTGCTAGTCATCGAGCAAAACTACCTAAAAACTATAAAAACAAAAAGAAAAATCTTCATCTAATCCTAATATAATCCTAAACTATACATCTTTCGTTGGTACTCTCGATTGCATTTAGCATATGCAACATGCCTTTAAACCCCTAAGTTTCCCCTAGTGGACGAGTTATAGTCTCATGAGGGCTTGCAGTGATATACCCACAAACATCAGCATCTTTAGTAGAAACACATAGACAAAAGATCTAAGCATCATACACCATTTTACAAGGCTTATACCCGGAGTGTAGTGTGTGATAGCTAAATATTAAGATAACCATCTTTTTCCAAATACACACAAGTTTTATAACCACCTTTGGAAAATGCACTTTGACTTCAAACCTCACAGATATCTCTCATAAGGACTAAAGCTCAGAGGTTTGGGTATTTTCTCTCAAGGTGTATGTGAGCGGGGTTTATGTATTCAAATCAAAATATTCACATATGTATTTAGAAAAGACTTCACTGATCAAAGAAAATAAATAGATCTCATGAATGGATGTCACTTTCTTCAAAACATTGAGTCAAACACCATCATTTTCCTTCCTATATTCTCTACAGGAAATACCATATTTCAACTTAGGATCAATAGGACAAAACGTGGCTTGGGATCGGGTCATATCAAAGAAAGATATAAGGCTCTAAAATAAATACTTTGAACAGAAAAAGTTAGAGGACTTCATGATTTTGAATGGGATATTTCCTCTTTTTCTTTTTCAGCACTTCTCAAAATATTCTTTTTTTTTTTCTTTTTCACATCCTTCTTTTGATGTCTGGATGTTCCCTTTCTTTTTCTTTTTCTGATGCTATATTTTTTTTTCCTTTTCTTTTTAGCTTTCTGCATCATCATTTTTTCTTTCTTTTCAAGTGCCATTTTTCTTTTAGAGTACCATCCCAATTTGTCATCTCTAACCTTTTCTGGGTTCTAGAATAGGTTAAAGATACTTCAATGAGGTTCAAACTCCGCAACCGGAGTTGGGTATGGAAAACATGACTAATCAATAAAATAGGCTATATAAGGTTCAAATGGGGAACTATCAAGATAGATGACCAAAATAAGTAGGCATGAAAGCTCAAACGATCTAAAATGACCTATATACTATCCTAAGCTTCATACGGTAATTTAGTTGCTTCAAACAAATTCAGAAAAAAATTTAAGTGTAACAACCCAAATTTGATGGCATTCTCAGTAATATGACCAAATCAAAAGATAATGAGATCAACAATGACTTAATGAGCTTATTAAAGAAAATGAGAGTTTACTTATAACCGTCAGAGGATAAAATGACTCTAAAGCTCACTGGGTATAAGTATTTACTAGTATTTCTCTGGTGATCACTCGACTCATGAACATTTTTCTTTTTTAGACTAAACTTAACATGGTTGTGTACGGATGTGTCCAAGTATAAATCTCATAAAAATCTTTCTGGAAAAGTATGATACAAAGATTCTTATTCATGTCTTAATGCTAAAAATATGACTCTTTTTACGTCAGATTGTCAAGATGCAGGTAATCTCTTTTAAACTAAAAATGACAGTGTTTAAGCCCAAGAAGTCTCAGGCCTCACTTACTCTTCTCTAAAAAATGATTCTGCCTATGTTTGTCTAAGCAAGATTATGACTTGTTGTCATATTGTCAAAATGTTTATAGGTCAATAAGCGAAAATCAACAGTTCTTTGGAGTTCAAGGCGTCTCAATCATTCTGAACTTACTCTGCCATTGACTAAATCCAAAAGAATCTGCTCATTCATGCTTAAGGGTCTATGCTTTGATGTTGTCACACAACGGACTCCTTAATCAGATATTGTTCCATTATAATTTCTACGTCCATATTTGTGACAAATTTAGCCTCTTAGCTTTCCTTTTTGCAGCCCGAGTATTTCGACAACAAAGAGATCTAGGTTGCTCCTCTTGGATTTCCCGCTTCCTCACCCTCATAGCTAAGGAAATGATTTTCCTACACAAGTATGGGGGAACTTGTGTTCTAGACAGACACAATGCGAAGAATAAATTCGACCGTCAACGTGCATAACTCTTATCCTGTAACACCCCGGATTTTCCTTGGCTTATAAATTTATTGGATGGGCCCACTTGGATTACAATTTAATTGAATTTGAAATTAAAATGTTGAGATGAACATTGATGGGCAAGGAAATGGGTCAATTACCCAATTAAAACCCAATGGGTCATGGGTGATCTTGATTTAAAGAAATAATTGGTGAATTAGATCATCATACATAAATTACATAGTACGAGGGGATAATAGAATTAAAATAATGAAATAAAATGGTATATGGAAGTTTGAAAAATAATTGGGTAAATTTAGTTAAGTTAGTTGAAATTGCATAAGTTAGTGCATTTAATGGAAGTGAGGTGGCATGTGGGTGATGTGGCATTGCCATGTGGCATTCATGTCATCACATGGAAGCCAACTAAGCAAGGATGCCACGTCATCAAGTGAGGTGGAAAGTAAAATTGAGGTGGCATACAAGTGGAGGTGACTCACCAAGTGACATGGCCAAATTGGGGCCCAACTGCCATGTGGTGAACAAGTCACTGCATGCATGGTCGACCATGGCATGGGTTGACTTGGTCAACCACTTTCGAACTTTAAATTTTGAATTAGGGTTTTGCTTAAGATGGGAAGATGAAGGGATAAGATGGAAGGCGAGGATTTCATCAAAGGGAAGATCAAGGGTGGAGATTAAAAGTTGGGGTATCTTGTCTAGGTACATTGTACCTAGACACTTGGGAACCCAAGGGTCTTCACTTCAAAAGCCATGAAGCCACCCTTGGGAAACCAAGGGCCTCCTTGGTTAGACCAAGCTATTATGAGAGGGAGGGAAGAGATTAAGGCTTTAATATAAAAACCCAAACCAAAGGGCACTCCAAACCCCTTGGCCGACCCCTCCTCTCTTGAGTAAGGATTTTCTCTCCACTCCTCTCTCTCTCTCTCTCTCTCTCTCCCACCTCTACCTCCATACACTTGAAGACTTTGAAGAACAAAGAAAGGAGAAGAAGAATTAAGGAAGAAGAGAAAGACCAAAAGAAAAGAAGGAGATTGAAGAGCGAAAGAGGAGGAGCAACTCATTGAAGGAAGGTATGTCTAGACTTAATAAAATGGGGATTAATCTAAGGAAACCATAGGGTCGGCCATGGTGTGACCGAACCCATGGGTTCCATGCTGGTTGGAATGAATGGCCAAAAATGATATAAAGCCATGGAGTTGGAAATCCATCCAAAGGATGGTTATGGGTTGAAACAAAACAACCATAAGAAAAAACGGCCTTCAGAACTCGGTATGGACTGTACGACTATGTGGTCATGCCTTTTGGACTCACCAATGCACCAGTCGTGTTCATGTATCTGATGAACAGAATATTTCATCCTTATTTGGATAAGTTCGTAATTGTCTTCATTGACGATAATCTGGTTTATTCCACTAGTCGGGAGGAGCATACTGAGCATCTGAGGATAGTCTTGGACACACTGAAGAAGAATCAGTTATATGTCAAAGCAAGCAAGTCTGAGTTCTGGCTATCTGAGGTCAACTTCTTGGGGCACGTCATATCAACAAGAGGAATAGCTGTGGACCCGACTAAAGTGGCAGTAGTTAGAGACTGGAAAGCTTCGAAGAATGTGTCCTAAATCCACAGCTTTCTGGGACAGGATGGCTACTATCGAAAATTTATTATGGACTTCTCCAAGATTGCGACTTCACTCACCCAACTAACTCAGAAAGGAGTCAACTTTGAATGGTCTGACGTGTACAATCAAAGGTTTGAGGAGCTGAAATAGAAGCTTATCACCGCTCCCATTCTGATTTTGCCGGAGAGAGGCAAAGGATATGAAGTATACTTGTGATGCTTCAGGAGAAGGACTTGGGTGCTCTCTCACTCAAAGTCATCATGTGATGGCATATGGTTCAAGGTAAAAAAAAATCCATGAATACAACTATCCCACTCATGATCTGTAACTAGCTGCAGTGGTCTTCGCTCTCAAAAGCTGAAGACACTATCTATATGGTGAGAAATTTGAGGTGTTTTCAGACCAAAAATAGCTTAAAATATATGTTCGATCAAAAGGAGTTCAATTTGAGACAACGCAGATGGATGGAGTACCTGCAAGACTATGAATTTGCACTACTATATCACCATGGCAAGGCAAACAAAGTGTCGTATGCCCTCAGCCGTATCTCACATGCAACTGTCGCCAATCTGATTATGAAATGATGGGAAATGCTGACGACCATCTGAGAGTTCAATTTGCACATCAAAAATCGTGGGAGCATGTATAATCTGATGGTACAGTCCAGTATGATTTCCAAGATTGAACAAGAGCAGTGGACAGATCCTGAAGTGATAGAAATATGGACCAAGATGTCGACTGGATAGGTCATACTAGAATGGGAATTACGACCTGGACAAGGTCTCTTATTCCGAGGTAGGACATATGAACCTCAAGGCTGCAAGAGAGAGCTATTGACAAAAGCTCATCAATCAAAGATCTCCATCCACCCGGGTAGCACCAAAATGTACCATGCTCTGAAAAGGCATTATTGGTGGCATTGACTCAAAAGAGACGTGGCTAACTTTGTCTTTCACTGCCTTACTTGTCAGCAAGTCAAGACAAAACATCAGAAGCCGCCAGGGCCGCTCAAACCCCTACCCGTACCCGAATGGAAGTGGGAACACATTGCCATGGATTTTGTGACAGGGCTGCCGAGGTCTTCAAAGGGTAATGATGCAATCTGGGTTATAGTGAACCGTCTGACCAAGTCTGCACATTTTCTCCCTATCAAGATGACAAACTCCTCTGAGGCTCTGGACGATGGTATGTCAGGGACATCATCAGGCTACATGGTATACCCAGGACTATTGTGTCCGACAGAGATGGAAGATTCAGTGGCAGGTATTGTAGAGCATGCAGTCAGCTATGTGGACAAATTTGTTATACAACACAACTTTTCATCCACAGACCGACGGTCAGTCAAAGCGAACAATACAAACATTGGAGGATATACTGAGAGAGAGCCTGCATGCTAGACTTCAAGGGCAGTTGGGAGGATCACCTACCACTGGTCGAGTTCTCATACAACAGCAGTTACCAGGCAAGCCTCAAGATGGCTCCATTTGAGGCATTGTATGGTAGACCCTGCAGATCCCCAGTGTGTTGGATAGAGGCCTGGGAGCCTGCTCTTATTGGACCTGATCTGGTTGCAGAGACCAAGGAATAGATCAAGGTGATGCGACAGCATCTGCTCACAGCACAGAGTCGTCAGAAGAGCTACGTTGATAAAAAGAAGAAGACCTCTTGAGTTTAAAGTGGGAGACCTAGTATTCTTGAAGGTCTCGCCACGAAAGGGACAGATGAGGTTTGGAAAGAAAGGGAAGTTGTCACCCAGATTTGTGGGACCCTTCTCAATCCATGAGAAGGTGGGGGAAGTGGCCTATCATCTGAACCTAAATCAAACATAGATTTAATTAGAAATTAGCATTTTTAATCTCAACCTAGCTCTAGCATTTAAATCAGAGTTGGAAAATAAATATTAAAATTTAAAGAATCAATAAATAATTGAATCATACATAATATACATTGGAATTAGTCATGGAACATGAAGACGACATTTTGTTTTCCAAGTTTTATTAATAAAATCAAAGATTAGAATCCAGAGCTCATGTAAATTAAACAGTACCATATTCATGCAATGCAATCGATTTCATTTCCAAAAATTAATTCGATGATAAATAATTCAAAAACTAGAGCTTAGATTGAACATGAGTTCGGTTTTGATTGTAAATAATTTCATTGCACTTTTGTTAGCAAGAGCCTTAGAAAACAAAACAGAAGTCTCATTCAAACCTAAATTTACATCCCATCTAATTCAGAACATTTACATAAAATTCGATCACATCATTGTTTTTCAGAAATAAAGATCAAAAACAACACATTCATTACACAGACATGCATTAATTGAAAAATCGAAAACTAAATATTTCATCACACTTTAATTTTATTCATAAACATGGAATTTGAATTTACATATATTGGAATTGAAATCAGAAATTACAGAAATAATTAGATAATAACAGAAATTGAACTGAATACCCTTGGAGTGCACACGATTTTCCAAGCTTTTCCTTCTCTTTCTTCTTTCTCTTCCTTGTTTACACGCCCAGGCTTGAGTTCCAGAGGACCAAATTCGAATTTGCTATGGTGCCCATTGCATCTATTTATAGGTTTTTGGAAGGACAAGATTATTTAGGGTTTTATGGATGAAGGGTTAGGATTTAAGCAACTAATGAAGGAAGGCTAGGGTTTTAGGTAACTTAGACAGGGTTGGACGACTAGGGTTTACAAGGTTGGAGTGTCGTGTGTGCCAAGTACGGGGTATGCGCATGGAGTGATTAGGGTTTTTGGAGTGTGGTGTATTTGAATGGAGGCTTAGGGTTTGTGTGTGTAATGAGTGCATGCAATGGATGGTTGGGATTAAAGGTTAATCTAGATGGATGGTCGGATGGGGTGTTGTGTGTTTAGGGTTTTAGTTGTGTATTACCATCGTGTGGGACATGGGATTAAGTGGCAAAAAACGCATGGAGTGTGTGGGAATGTAGATGAGTGAAGGCTTTGGGTTTGTTATGATTGGCCAAATGGGAGATGGTGTTTGTGCAAATTGTATAAGTGTTGGTCGAATGGATGTGTATGGAGAGGTATGAACGAATGTGGAAGGAAAGGAGGCGTGTGAAAGAGTTCTAGGGTTATGGGGTTTGTATTTATTTACAATGGAGGCTAGGGTTTCTGGAAGTGTGGTGGTTGAATGGACTAGGGTTTGAAAGAGTGGTGGCCGAATGAGAGATGTAAGATTAGGGTTTTAGGAGTGAAGGCCGTATGGGAGGATTTGGGCAATTGGGCTTTCACTAAACCTTATGCACATGGGCCTGGCGTGTGGACTTGAATTCTCAGCCTATGGGCTTGTTGGATTCTGGTGCCTGGGTTATGGTCTGGCCCACTTATGAATGCACATGTAGCACTGGTCTGTCCTAGTGTGTGGCATGGAGCTCTGCCTGGCCCAGTGGATTTGAACTCTGGCTCATGGACTTCAATCTTCAGGCTTCTCTCCGGAACTTAAAATAATTAATTCACCACTTAAATCTAAAATATATTGAAATAATCTAAACTCTCATAATTGGATTCAGATTATTCAATTTACAATTAAAATTCCTAAAAGAGGCAAAAATAATTATTAAAAATTCTGGGTCTTCCAATTTCAGCACAGAACTTTGCAATTATTCCATGTTTTCTGCTGATTTTCTGCATTTTGCAATTTTATCTACAAAACTTGAAAATAATATTAAATATACACCTACTAATTATATAAATGAGAGCTAACTGGTCTAGAAATGAGGGGTAAATTACTTATTTTCCTATGCTCAACAAATACCTCAAACTTAGATTTTTTCCAATCCTCGAGCAAAACTAACCTAAAACTAAGATTTGGTAATTTAGAAACCTAATCTATTCCTAAACTACACTACTTCCGTTGGTACTCTCGATTGCATTTAACGTATGCAATAAGCCTTTAAACCCCTAGCTCACCACTAATGGATGATTTATAGTCTCGTGAGGGCTTCCAGTGATGATACCCACAAACATCAAATTTTTCAGCAAAAATACATGGACAAAAATTTAAATATGATACGATTCCAAATTCATATAGAAATATATTTGAAGTACTTAACCCATGTTGATCTTAAATAGGTGACATTCACTCACTCCAAATCATGAATATGTTTTTAATTTTGTATAGAGGGTTTCTCCTTTACACCATGGCTTATAACAATTTTCCATTTTTTTAGGCACTTGTTTATTTTTAGAACATTTTTTTCCTGTTTTTCTTGCTAACATTGAAGAAAGTCATAATTTTTTAATAAATGGATAATTAATATTTATGTCAAATATTTTTCTACTTTTAGTCATTGCTCATGAATTTTTAATAAAATCCCATTTCTATTTCAAGTAATTTTTACACAAAATTTCCCACATTATGGTAAGAGTTAATACAATCTTTCTAAATCACCAAATCTAATCCTCAAAATCTATTTTCCTATTTCTACTATTTTTTGTACAATTATTTTCTATTTTATAATATAAATATGTTAAGGGTAGGTCAAATCCTTGAAACACCAAATCAAATCTTAAAATTTGTTTTTTCTATTTTTTCTTTATTTTTTATCTCCTAAAATTGTCTTTTTATACTCCCTCTGTCCCAATTTAGTTGTCTTATATGGATTTTGGAATTGTCCAAAAATATTTGCCTCATTTATATTGGAGTAGCGTAAAGTGTGTTTAAAATAAATGAGATCACATGGAGTGCTAGCTTTATATAAAGAGTTTTTTAAAAGATACAAATGTTTCAAGTGAGACAACTAAAATGAGACGGAGGGAGTATTAAACATTAGTTAACGCTAATAGCATGATAAAAGTTGATCAAATCCTTTTAAATCACTAAATCTATTTCTAAAAATGGTTTTCCCATCTTTTAGTTTTGAGCTCAAATTTTCTCTTTTTTTAAATTAATTAATAAAGATAAGTCAAATCCTTCAAACTCGCCAAAACAAATATTAAAAATTATTTTTCTATTGTACTCCAATTTTTGGACAGTTTTTTTTCTTTTTTGGTCAACAAATCATAACTCTTTGATAACTGACTAGTCAAAATTTATCTTATGGTCATCCAAAACTATCTCTTATATATTTAAAACTCATTGATCTAACTCAAAGAAATTCTATAATCAAATAAAGTTGAAATTTTAACTGTATTTTGAAAGATGGTTTTACTTATCTAATTAAAATGAAATTTTATAGGCACTATAAACAAGTTAAAATATTTTAAATCCATTATTAAAATAGACGCAAGTAGCACTAACCAAATTGTGTGCATGGAAATCCATGAGAATGGTTATTATTAATAGTGTGAATCCCCTAATGCTAAGGTGTCAGCTCAATATGTCTAAATCACACTATGATTAGATTTGAAAAGTCATGATTTGTATCTAGTGTCTATAAATTTCAACTCAATTGGATAAAAGAGGTCATGTATTTTTAAGACTTTGAGAATTTCAATTATATTTTATGGTGGAAATTCATTAGGTTAGATTAATAAGTTGTAAAAGTCAGATTGGTATCACATCGGATATAAGTGGATGGGACAAAGATCTATAAATTCAGTATAAGCCTGATGACATAAAGTTCTCATTAGAATGAATCTAAAGAGGAAATTATTATATAAATAAGGAGCTCTTCATTATATAACATTTTAAGGAGACACATAACATGATATATTAGGAAGTGAGTCTGATTATATAATAAAAAATTAGATAAATGGACAAATTATCATTAGAATATCAAAGTGATTAAAATATTGAATCATACTCCCTCCGTCCCAAAATATGTGTCCTATTTTGTAATACCCACCCACCCAAGAGTCCCACATCGGCTGTGGACTTGGGTGGAGGGGGCTTTATTTGAGGGGGCAAACCCTCAACCCGTCACAATGCCTTTTGGGCCTGGTCTGGTGGGCCAAGGCCAAAGCAAAGGCAAGTGCTTCTTAGTGATTTTATTTTATAAATCATCTTGTGAAACGGACTAAGGCAAGGAAGCCGAAACTACTATAAAAAATAGAGGAATAAAGAAGTAGAACTTGGGTTGGTCGAACCTTTCAAAATCTAGGACAAGTGGATTAAGGAGGCTTGACTCCGGAACGACTATAAAAAATCTAGATCATTGTCTCTCACACATGTGGTGGGTGGAATTCCCAACCAATTTGACTACGGTGGAAGTCCTACTCTATTTGTGAGGGTGTAAGTCCCCACATAGTGAATTCGGGATAACTCAAGGTTGGGTGAATCCTCAGAGTGGATGTAGGTTGTTTAACCGAACCACTATAAATTGGTAGTGTAGGTGTTGATCATTACTTGTGTGCTTGTTCTTATAATTGTTCACTCTTTTTATCACACAACTCATCTCTCTTGATTAACAATCTTAATCCGTTATATTGATATTTTAAATTTGTAAACTCGCAAGCGCACGAACCATTCATAGTATAGCAATGTGAGAGCGAGGTCGAACCCAATGGAAAATCTCAAAGTATATGAATTTAAATTTATGTCCTCTAAAAAATAATTGTTTTTAAGAAATTGAATCATTATATGAGTCATGTATAAAATATGTCATTTCATATTCTTACACCTATTCATGGAAAATCAGGAAATAAAATGTGTCATTTCATATTCTTACATGGTGAATTATATTATAACCTTAATCATGCTTAGAATTTCAAGTTACAAAATTATTTAACACATCTTCCTATCTTTAATTGAATGAATTTTTGAGAGAAAGAGTGATTAAAAAAAATTAAAGAATTAAAGAATGAATCATAAATTAAAGACTTAAAAGATTAGATTATACAAGATTTGGGTTAAAACAAATATTACACAACAAACATGAGATTTAACATAATTGAAAGGCAGAGAATTAAATTGCACGAAAATAAATGACAGAAATTAAATATGCAGTAACGTAAAGGTTAGTTGTTTAGAATAGACCGTTCATCACCCAAAATATGTAAACAAAGTAAAGGACTAGATCTGAAATTCACGTAAAGATCTAAAATGCAATTCATATTTACTAATAAAAAAACATTCACAACTTTTTAATTTAATTAATCAATCCTTAGTAATCATGACTGAAGTCTTACAATCAAGATCATATCTATTGCATATGCTCATGTGCAATCAAATAAACAAAGGTTGTAATCTTGAAATTAACAGTAAAATAATCATCAAAAAAATTTAGAAATTGGATGTTTCAGGGTTCTAAATGAATGCTTCACTTTATTAAATGGAAGAATTAAAGTACAAGGCTTTGGAAGAAATTACATAGGAGCAATAAAATTAAAATGGAAAAATTAATTGCTACTTGGAAATTGTGTGGTGCTCTGTCTTCTAGTCCTTGTTTCAACCTTTAGTCCTCTTGATTTCTAGGTCATATTTGAATTTTACCCTTGGGGTAATGGGGTATTTATAGGTTTTGAAAAGAGATGGATGGTTTGGATTAAATCAAGTTTTAAGTTGGGAAATCAAGGACTGGATTGGATCCAATTGGGAATGGATGATGGAGTTGGATTAAATCAAGTTTTAAGTTAGGAAATCAAGGACTGGATTGGATCCAATTAGGAATGGATGATGGAGATTTAAGCTTGGTTTTTAGGGTTGCTAAAGGGAGGTCACACGAATTTGGTGTGTGTGTAGGTGGCTTGGCTTGGAGGTTAAGTCAAGGTGGAGGGAAGATAAGAGATTAGGAGAGAAAATAGGTTTGGGATTGGCAATGTGAAATTCGAATTTGCCATGTAGTTTTAGGGTTTGTGCAATGAGATGATGAATGAATGGACGAGATTAAGAGATGAGATGAATGAATGAATGGATGATTGGATGATAAGAAGGTGATTTGGTAAGAGTTGACTTCATGAAATTCAAATGGAGGGATGGAGTTGTACAAAAATCGTGTATGACATGGATGATGAGGATGATGACATGTGTTAAGATCTTAGAAATGTATCTAGATGATTTTTAGTCTAAGTGCATGGAGAGGTTTTAGGTTGCAAAAATCATGGGATTGATGATGTGTAAAATGAGCATGGAGGCTAGCTTGAACTACAAGTTGTTCATTGCTTAGGGTTTATGAATGGAGAGCTTAGATTAAATGGGGTTTTGACCTAATGACTCTAAGGTATTTTGGGTAAAATAAATATAGGAACGGGTAGATGGTTGATGAAGGGTTTTGATGCACAGGGGGGTCTAAATGGATGATTAAATGCATGACCTAAATCTAAGGTAATGTGTTTATGTAATGGATGCATGTGGAGGCTCTAGGGTTTCTAAGAGATGAATGAGTGAATGAGATTAGATGACCTAATATCTAATGGTTAAGATGCTCAATGCATGAAATGAATGCATAAATTAATTGGTAATGCATGGATGAACACTAATCTAAGGTTAAGAAGATCATGATGATGATGGATGACCTAGATCTAATGATAGATGAATGGATGGGTTAGATTTGATGGTGGATCTAAGGTTTGTCTTAATTGGGTATACGAGATGGAAGGTTAAGATCTAATATAGAAATTGGATGGTGTGGATGTGAAGTTGGGTTATGGATTTTGGACATAAGTACTTGGGTTGGACTTAGTTAAATTCAAACATGTACCATGGAGTTCATTGGACTTGGGCTTTGGATTTAGATCTAGACCTCAACTCAGGCCCATTTAAATTGGATTTGAGAGCTTGGGCCTTAGTTGGACTAAACTTGTACACTGGCCTGGCCCAGAGTGTGAAATGCGGATGGGCTTTCATGTGGCTTCGCCCATTGAAACTTTATGGAGCATAGCTTGGCCCATTTGAACTGAGCCTTGGCCCAATGACTTGAAATTCAGGCTTTGGCACTTGGATTGCAGCTTTTAACCTCTACAATTAAATAATTATTCAGCCACTTTAAATCTAAAAATTATTAATTAATTATAGACTCTCATAACTGGATCTAGATTAATTAATTTAAATGAAAATCCTAGAAAGTGACATAAAATAATTATAATAATTCTAGGTCTTCTCTTTAAAGTTCTAAACTTGCAATTATATGTTGTTTTAGCTTGGTTTTCCTGAACTTTCCATTTTTTACTACAAAACTGACAAACTACATTAAATGCATCATTATATACAAAATTGAGGATTAAATGACCCAATAATCAAGGGTAAAAATTTAATATTTCAATGCTCAACAAATACCCCCAAACTCAGAGTTTGCTAGTCCTCGAGCAAAACTAAAACTAAAAAATTCTAAGGCACACAGAAATCCTATTCTAGACCAACTGAATAAAATGAATATCCTAAACTAAACCATTTTCTCTAGTACCCTCGATTGCATTTAACATATGCAACAAGCATTTAAACCCCTAACTCATCACTAGTGGACGAGTTATAGTCTCGTGAGGTCTTTCAGTAATAATACCCACAAATATCAACATGTCTAACAGGAACACAAGGATAAAAGGTCTAAACATCGTACAACTCTAAATTCCATTTTACAAGGTTTATACTTAGAGTGTGGTGTGTACTTAGCCAATATTAAAATACACTTATTTTTCCAAATAGACCCAAGTTTTGTTCACACCATTGAAAAATGCGCTTTGGCTACAAACCTTACTGGATATATCTTCGGAAAAATTAACACTCAAAGGTTTGGGGTTCATTTTCTCTCAAGTATATGTGAGCAGAAATTATGTATCAAAAATCAAAGTATCTCACATATGTATTAACAAAGGCGGCTCATATCAAAGAAATGAATGATCTCATAAATAGGTGCCACTTTCCTAAGAACGTTGAGTCAAATACCATCATTTTTCTTGCTTTATTCTCCACTTGAAACACCATCTTTAGACCTAAGATCAATAGGACTTTATTTTGGGAACGTGGATGTTTCCCTTTTTTCATGCTATTTTCTTTTCTTTTTTTTTCTTTTTTTCTTTTCTTTCTTATGCCCTTGTTTTTATAGTACCATCCCTTAATTTTTCATCTCTAACCTTTTCTAAGAATAGGTCATGGATATTTTTTTATTGGCTCATACTCTTGAACTGGAGTTGGGTATGTTAAACATGGCTAGTCAAGAAAATAAGCTATATAAGGCTCAACTAGGGAACTATCAAGATAAGATGACTAAGTATAGGTGGGCTTTTAGGCTCAAACGATCCAAAAATGGCCTAAATCATATCCTAAGTTTCAACAGGTGGTTTCTTTGTTTCAAATAAATTCCAAAAAAATTCAGGTATAATAACTCAATTTTGATGGCGTTCTTAGTAATATGACCAAGATAAAGAATAATGAGATCAACAACAACTTATTTGCATTACCAAAGAAAAATGGAATTGACTTATAATCCTCAGAAGAAATAATGGCTCTAAAGCTCACTGGGTTAAGTCTCCACTGGTATTCTTTTATTGATCACTAGACTCGTGAATATTTTTCTTTTTCAGACTAAACTTAATATGGCTGTGTATAATGGTTTACAAATATAAATCCTATAAAAATCTTGCCAGAAAAGTATGATATAAAGATCTCTATTTAAGTATTAATGTTAAAAATACGACTCTTTTTACGCCAGATTGTCAAGACATGGGTAATCTTTTTCAAGCTAAAAATTGGCAATGTTTAAGATCTAGAAGTCTTAGTCCTCACTTACTCTTCAATAAAATGATTCTACCTACTTTTGTCTAAATAAGATTATGACTTGTTTAACGTCAGATTGTCAAGATGTTTTTAACCGCTTAATCAGAAATCAACAATTCTCTGGAGTTCAAGGCGTCTCAGTCTTTCTGGACTTACTATGCCCTTGCATAGATCTACATAGATCTGCATATTTCCTACAAGTCTACTTACAGCTGTTTCACAGCGGACTCCATAATCTAATCTTATTCCATTACAATTCCAACGTCCGCATTTGTGACAGATACCTAGCCTCTTAGTTTTCCTCTTTGCAGCCAGAGTGCTTCGACCATAGAGAGGTCTGGGTTGCTCCTCTTGGATTTCCAGTTTCCTCTCCTTCATAGCTAAGGAAATGATTTTCCTACACAAGTCTGGGGGAACTTGTATTCAAGACCGACATAATGCAAAAACAAAAACCCAACCATTTACGTGCATGACTTATATCCAGTTATTTAACATCTGCTGGTGACAAAGACAAAGATGGATGATGAATACTAAAAAATAAATAAAAATTTAAGGGGTCTTAGTTATGAACTTACTCTCCCCTAAGAATTTTTATGAAAATGGATGAATGACCTTAGTACCCCCAAACTCGAATTGAGCATTGTCCTCAATGTTCCCTAATCTACATTGGTCAGGTGTAAATGAAGAAATATCTTAGAAAATGAACAATCTGAATATGAATTGTACAGAGGGATGAAATGACTGACTTCTAGGCTAGATTGACTCAGAAAAAAATTAAACTCAAATAACAACTAGACACTGACGACTCTAATGAACTTAGACCAACTCACACATAGACAAATGGGCTGGTGGGTCTAGGTAGAGATGAGTGTGTAAGTGTAAATGGGTTTGGGTAAATAGAAGGATAATGGATGGGCAAATCATTTTGGTAAATTGGATCAATCAGCAGAATTTCCTTTGCTCCTTCTAGAGTGTAGGGCTCTAAAAATGGCTTCAAACGATGACCATTGACTTTGAAAGGATGACCATTTTTAGGATACTTGATCTGGATGGCACCATGTGGAAATATGGTTGTGACTATGAATGGATCGGACCATTTGGATTTCAATTTTCTAGGAAAAAGATGCAACCTAAAATTGTACAATAGGACCTTTTGATCAATAGTAAACACTTTTTGGAGAATGTGTTTGTCATGAAAGATTTTCATTCGGTCTTTATACTTTCTAGCCGTATCATAAGCTTCATTTCTGATTTCTTCCAACTCAATTAATTGAAGCTTTCTAAGTTGTCCAGCCGAGTCTAGAGCAAAATTGAAATGCTTGATTGCCCAATAGGCTTTGTGTTCTATTTCGACTAGAAGATGACTAGTTTTTCCATACACTAAGCGATAGGGTGACATTCCTATGGGTGTCTTAAACGCAGTTCGATAAGCCCATAGTGCATCAGTGAGTCTGGAAGACCAGTCCTTCCGAGATGGATTGACTGTCTTCTCAAGGATATGTTTGATTTCTCAATTTGATATTTCCAGTTGTCCACTTGTTTGAGGATGATAGGGGGTAGCTACTTTGTGAATCACCCCATATGAATTCATCAATTTTTCAAATGGGCGATTACAAAAATGCTTACCACCATCACTGATGATAGTTCGTGGAATACCAAATCTAGAGAAGATATTTTCTTTCAAGAAACGAGTGGCAACCTTGTGATCATTGGTTTTGCATGCCACTACTTCTACCCACTTTGATACATAGTCAACTCCTACGAGGATATATAGATTGCCAAAAGACTTAGGAAAAGGACCTATGAAATCAATGCCCCAAACATCGAAAAGTTCAATAATTACGATTGGGTTTAAAGGCATCATATTCAGGTGGGATATACTTCCTAATTTTTTACATCTATCGCATGAAACACAAAAGGTATGGGTATCACGAAACATGGAGGGCCAGTAGAATCCACACTGCAAGATTTTTGCAGTTATCCTTTTAACACTAAAATGGCCTCCACATGCTTGATCATGACAGAAATTTATGACACTGTTGTTCTTCTTCAGTAAGAAAACGAAGAATAATTTGGTTCGTACAATGCTTAAACAAATATGGATCATCCCAGATGAAATTTTTGACTTGTGCTAGAAATTTAACTCTATCTTGTTTAGTCCAATGAGGAGGCATTTGACTAGTTACAAGATAATTGACAATGTCTGCGAACCATGGTACTTGGAAAAGGGACATGAGTTGCTCCTCAAGGAAGGCCTCAGTGATAGGACAGTTATCTTTAGTGATTTTAGTTACCAATCTAGACAAATGGTCTGCTACCACATTTTCAGAACCTTTCTTATCCCGAATTTCAATATCAAATTCTTGTAACAAAAGTGTCCATCGGATTAGGTGGGACTTAGTATCTTTCTTAGAAAAAAGATACTTAAGTGCGTGATCTGAATAGATAACGACCTTCAAATTTACTAAGTAAGATCGAAATTTGTCTAGCACAAATACAACTGCTAATAGTTCTTTTTCCGTGGTGGAATAATGAAGCTAAGCGTCATTCAACGTTTTGCTAGCATAGTAGATAACATGAGGTAATATGTTCATTGTTTGTCCTAACACGGCTCTTACTGCATAGTCAGAGGCATCGCACATAATTTCAAAAGGTACGGACTAATCAAGTGGATGTACAATTGGAGCAGAAATCAAAGCAGTTTTTAATTTTTCAAAGGCTATGACACATTTTTCATCAAAATTAAAAACGACATCCTTGGTCAGGAGTCTACAGAGAGGTCTTGACATGTCACTGAATCCTTTGATAAACCTTCTGTAAAATCCAGCGTGACCTAAGAATGACCTAATCTCTTTAACAGTTTATCGTTTTGGTAAATTAGATATTAGGTTAACCTTGGCTTTATACACTTCAATTCCTTTTTCTGAGATGATGTGCCCAAGTACTATATATTTCACCATAAAGTGACATTTTTCCCAATTGAGTACTAAGTTCTTTTCTTTGCACCTGACTAACACAAGGGTCAGATGGTGCAGGCACTGGTCAAAAGTTGATCCAAAGACTGAGAATTCATCCATGAAAACTTCCAGGAAACGTTCTACCATGTCGGAGAATATATTGATCATGCACCTCTAAAAGGTAGCCAGTGCATTACACAGTCTGAAAGGCATACGACGGTAGGCGAATGTACCAAATAGATAGGTGAATGTTGTTTTCTCCTGATCCTTAGGAGCAACATAGATCTGGTTATAGCCGGAATAACCATCAAGGAAACAATAGGACACATGACCGGTTAAATGTTCAAGTATCTGATCAATGAATGGAAAACGAAAATGATCTTTTCGAGTGGCAATGTTCAGCTTCCGGTAATCAATACAAACTCTCCAACTCGTTTGAACGCGTGTTGGAACTAATTCATTTTTCTCATTTTTTATTACCGTAATACCAGACTTTTTCTGGACAACTTGGATTGGACTTACCCATGCACTACCTAAAATTGGGTAAATGATTCCAGCTTCGAGAAGTTTCAAAATTTCAGCTCTCACTACTTCCTGCATTGCTGGATTTAACCGTCTATGTGGTTCCCTAGATGTTTTGGATTTTTCTTCCATATAAATTTTGTGTATAACCACAGAAGGGATAATTCCTTTGAGATCAGCAATGGACCATCCTATAGCTTCACAATGATTTCTTAAAACAGTCAAAAGTTTAGACTCCTACTCAGAAGTTAAGTCTAAAGATATGATAATTGGCAATGTACTTGAAGGTCCAAGATATGAATATTTGAGAGTTTCAGGAAGAGCTTTGAGTTCTAGTTTTAGTGGCTTCACGATAGATGGGACTGACACAGATGGTTTGACAGAAAGAGGTTCAAATTTGGTGGTAACACTCCCTTCACTGACATTTAAATCCTTGTCTAAGATAGACAATGATTTTTCCAACTGATCATTGTAAATGGACTGAAGGAAAAATTCATCAACTGAACTCTGAATTAAGTTAACCTCGCATGGATCATCCGTGAAAAGAGGTTGTTGACAAAGGCCAAAACCATTGAGTTCAGTTGTCAAATTCTCGAATGATAATCTAAGCATACCATTTTGACAATTGATCACTACTTTTGCAGTGGCTAGAAATGGTCGTCAAATAATGACTAGGATATGTCCATTATTGTCCTGAGTTGATTGTGTATCCAATACCACAAAATCTACAGGGAAATAGAAATTGTCAACCTTAACTAGAACGTCTTCTATCACACCTCTGGAAATTTTTACTGAGTGATCAACTAACTGTAGTGTGATAGAAGTAGGTTTCAATTCTCCCAAACCTAACTGCTTATAGAGAGAATATGGCAGTAGGCTGACACTAGCTCCAAGATCTAATAAGTCCCTGTCAATTGTGTGTGTTCCAATTGTACACACAATGGTTGGACATCCAGGATCCTTATGTTTGGTTGAAAATATTTGTTGGAGTAGTGCACTTATATTTTCTGCTAGGAAAGCCTTTGTGGAAACATTGGTTCTCTGATTCACTATACATATGTCTTTAAGAAATTTGGCATACGAAGGTACTGATTAATGGCATCCAATAGAGGGATATTGATGCTGACATGTTTAAAAACCTCTAGTATGTCACCATAAGGTATTTTTTGTTTTGCAGATAACCTATGAGGATATGGAGCCTTTGGTGAAAATGTTTTCTTAGCAGATAAATTAGATGGATTTTGGACAGGGGATGAACTCAGTGAGTTATCCAATTGCTTTGATTGATCATTGATCGATTCTTTAGGCATTTCCACTTTGTTATCTACCTGTTTCCCTGATCTCAAGTTAGTAATTGATTTAACATCGTCTGGTTTGGATGATGAAACTTCACACTGTCCCTTAGGATTTGGAATAGGTTGACTAGGAAATTTGCCTTGTTCCCTATCACCAATAGCAGTGGCCAATTGTCCAAGCTGTGTTTCAAGCTTGTGCATAACCTGCTGAGTAGATTGCATGAATTGCTGCAACGTATCCTCAATCGAAGGTTTACGTTGTTGTGAAGGTTAAGACTAATTTGACTGGGGTGGATGATATGATTGATTATGAGGTGGTGGATGATATGGAGGTGGTCGAAATGACTGATTTTGATATTGAGGAAAGTTTTGATTCATTGGAGATTGATTCTATCGCCAAGAAAAATTGGGATGATTTCGCCAATTAGGATTATATGTAGCAGAGAATGGGATTCTTTGCTGTCTCCCAATTGAGTGCATTTACTTGTTCAGTTGAACACGCAAAAATTTGATTATAAAGAAGAGCAATTTTGAGTGGTGTGTCCTAGACTAGAACACATAACACAAAATTCAGCATTTGCTCTTATTGATGGATTCATCACCTGAGCCATCACTAATGAGTCAACTTTTTTCGTTAGGTTTGCGATTGCTAACTTAACATCAAAATCACTACTGACTTCATAGAAACCCCTTTTTCTTGAGGTTTATGCTAGAATATATTTCTTGGAAAATCTCATCGCTGAGAATTTTCCATCAATGTTTCCAAGAACGCCCATCCATTGTTTTCAGTTAGCTTCAAAAAGTCTCCATTTTTCATAGACTCGACCATTTGACAGATAGGTGTGGTTAAACTGTAACACCCCGGATTTTCAAGTTATTAATATATATAAAAATTACCCATTTAATTTGTGAATTATTAAATATGGACCTTAGATGGGTAAAGTGTTGGGTCATTGCCCAATTAAGACCCAACGGTTTTGAAAATGGTTTCAATAAAATTTAAATGGGGTTGAATTAAAAGGGTATGCAATATGTCTATAATTAATTATTATGCGCATAAAGGGATGTGGATTAATTGTCATAACCGTGTATGTGAGGTTGACATGAAACATATATCTATCTAGACTAGGATATGCGCATGAGATGTATGTGGGATTTTCATATCCACATAGATATGTTAGAATATCTTTAAAAAAGGGGATTGCTAAATAATGAGATGTCTAAAATTAAATAACTGCGCTTAGGCCGTGTATAGGGATTTCCATATCAAAGGTTAGGCGCATAAGATCATTTAAAAAGGGGTCTTTCCTTGATTAAAAATGAACTACGGCAATTGCTTAGAAAGAAGGGGCGCACACTTAAGTTTGGCCAAGTGGAAGTATTAGAAAGACACAACGGCATTAGTCAATGGCTAATTTAAAGGTCTTGGTACCTTCTAAGTTGGGACCAAGGGGAGGTTTAATAAAAAAAGACATGGGGCGCATGGCACCTTCTAAGTTAGGATAAAATGGAAGTTTATAAAAGAGGCAACAAGAGGGGCGCATGGTACCTTCTAAAGATGGAACCGATTGGAAGGTGGATAAAAGAGAGGCAACAAGGGGCGCAAGGCACCTTCTAAGTTAGGACCAATTGGAAATTATATAAGACAAGGGAGAGGAGCACACGGCTTCATAAATCAGAGAAGAAGAGAGGGCAGCCAGCAAGTGAAAGATCAAGGAGAAGAGGAGACTAAAGAAGGAGAAGCACTAGAAGAACAAGATCAAGCGGAGGAAAACTGGAAGAGTCGCGGCACCAGTAAGTAGTTTTGATATTTTTGTTTAAGATAAGGAACCACCATGGCCGAACCCCATGGACGAAAATTGAGGAATGAATGATGAGTTTTTAATGGAAAGAATGGACCATAGGGTTCGGCCATGGTGCATGGCCGAACCCCATGGAAAGACATGGTTTAATTATGGATTTCTAATGATGAAAACTATGGGAGTTGGTTAATTAATTCACATGGATTAAAATAGTTTAATAAAAAAAGGGATGAACCATAGGGTTCAGTCATGTTGTATGGTCGAACCCCATGGAGTTGTGTCGGTAATAATTATGGGATTTTGAAGGATGAATCCCATGGAAAGGATAATAATATTTTTAAAGGATTTAATGGTTTTAAAGAAGTTGATGAACCATAGGGTACGGCCATGATGAAGGGCCGAACCCCATGGAGGAACATTGGTTAAGTTTCATGGATGGTACTGTTAAATTTAATTTGATTTATGGGAGGAAAAGATGAATCATAGGGTTCGGCCATGGTATTTGGCCGAACCCCACGTGAAAGGTTAATTATGATTTATTTTAAATGGATTTATGGTTGATGTTTTCTTAGATGCAATTTGATCATGAAAACCATGGAAAGGTCTTAAGGAATTTATATTGTTTAAATTTTGTTAAAGTGAGGATTTTGGAACCATAGGGTTCGGCTATGGTATATGGCTGAACCCCATGGAAGATGTTACTAATTTAGAAAGTATCTAATGATGGATTGTTTTTGGAAGGTGGAGATTAAATTAGAAAGTTTCTAATTATGGATTTGTGGATCAAAAAAGAAAGAACCTTGATTTATGGATTCAAGAATGGAATTGCTATAAATGGAAAGTTAAACATCATAGGGTTCAGCCATGGTGTTAGGCCGAACCCCATGAAACAAGTCTATGGTTCAATTATGGATTTATTATTGTTAAATAAATTAAGAAGGATGATGGGACCATGGTGTATGGCTGAACCCCATGAACAATTTTTATGGGTCATGTATGGACCTAATATGATTAAAGGAAGGGATGATTAAGATAAATAATTAGCTATGATAAAAAGAGGAATGGCAAGGATGTAATTATGTGAAATCAATGGACCATGGGTTTGGCCATCGTGTATGGCCGAAACCCATGGGAAATGTTTGCTGAACTTAAGGTTTGATGAATGTTAGATGATTAATCGGTTTATGATTAGAATAATGGAATTATAGCCTTGGATGGCAATGGTAATTATGTAGAATTAATGGACCATGGGTTCGGCCATGGTGTATGGCTGAACCCCATGAAGAAATATTCGGTAAACTTGGGGGTTTTATGAATCAATTTTATGAATGATCAATTTTGGAACCCAAACATGAAGTAATGGCAATTTGGTAATATCGGTTGAAAATGATAGCCATGGATGGCATTTTGGTAATTAAGTGAAAATAAGGGACCATGGGTTCAGCCATGGTGTATGGCCGAACCCCATGGGGAATGATTTTATGGACTTGATAAGGTTAGCTGATTAATCTATAAGTGTTTGGTTTTATGAATCAAGGATGGCATGGGTGTGGACTTAATTAAATAAATGAGCAAAAAGGAAACTAAAACGAAAAAGGGGTGAGGTTCGGCCATGATGTATGGCCGAACCCCACAAGTTGGTTTATGGACTTAGACATTATTGTAAATCAAGTGGGACTTGGTTTTAATTGATTGATATATTATAAGGTAATATGACTCATAAGGTGTGAACGACCGTGAGCGATTACCGGACGAAAGACGCAAGGACAAGTTAGTGGTCTTTGGTAGGATTTCACCTCTTTGAAACCATGGCTTTATGTACAATTGTTTTATCTTATTTTTGATGAAATTATATTGTAAAGGAATATGTTCCAAATTGTGATTTTCAATGCTATGTTTATATGATAAAATAGCATGTGTGGAATACGTTTCAAATTGTGATTTTAAATGCTATGTTTATTTGATAAAATAGCATGTGTGGAATACGTTTCAAATTGTGATTTTAAATGTTGTTTATTTGATAAAATAGCATGTGTTTCATTGGCATCTCATGCATGGCATGGGGTGAACGATATGTAACAGGAGGGCCCACACTCTGTCGGGACGCTTGAAAAACCTATGTGGGATACCTTGATGGTGAGAATCCCATCAAGAAGAAACCGGAGGGGCCACACTCCATCGGGGCATTCGAAAGACCTATGTAGGGGTACCTTGATGATGAGAATTCCATCAAGAGGATACATGTGTTTATGATGGGTGGGATTCATTGCATACTGCATATGTCATGACATTGTTTTTATATGGATTTATTATTATGTTATATGCATGTTTTGTATTAACCATGTGTTAGCCCTAATTGGAATACCTACTGGGCGCGTTGTTCTAACGCCCTACTTCTACCCTAGTGGATGACACAAGAAACCAAGGGAACGATGAACGCAAGGAGGGCCAAGCATAGGAGCTTGGATGATTTAGTTTATATTTTGATTAAATTACTTTTATGAACATGTATTTGAGTAACTAGTTTCCGGGGCATATAATAACTTAGATGAATTTGCTATGGTTGGATGTTTTATTGGATAATTATGTTATGAATAATTATGAATAAAGACTTGACGTACTTTGCTATCTGAAATGGAATAGAACTGGGTTCTATTATATTTCCGCAGTTATGATTTTATTATTTCGCATGTTTATGTTGTTATGTGTGAATCTTTTTCATGGACTTAGTCCATGCACACATAGGGTTGGCCAGTTAAGGGTCGGACTTTAGAAGTTCGGACTTAGCTCGCGTCGTGACGTCCCATTCTCTATCGCTCTATGTTTAAAAAAAAAAATAGACTCTGATTTTCGGAAAGCAGAAGAGAGTGAAAAAGGGCGGGGCGTTACATAAACCATCATAGAAAATTTGGACAAGTCTCCACATTTCAAAACCATGGTGGGGGCATTTTGCTAATATTTTTTTGAATCTTTTCCATGCTTCACATAATTGTTCACTCTCCTTTTGATTGAATTTTATCATTTCTTTCTTGAGAGCGTTTGTTTTTTATATTGGGGAAAACTTACTCAAAAATTTATTAACTAACTGATCCCAAGTGGTGATGGTATTCCTAGGTAAAAAATTTAACCATGATTTCACTTTTTCTTTGAGAGAAAAAGGAAATAGTCGAAGTCGAATAGATTCATCAATAATTCCTTGGATTTTAATGGTGGCGCAGATCTCTAAAAATTCTTTCACATGGAGGTACGGATCCTCTCTATCAAGACCATGAAAGGCTAGTAGTAGATGCAAAAGTCCTGGCTTAAGTTCAAAGGTAACATTGGTTACAGGTACAACTATACCTGACGGTGTATTGGCTGTGACTGGTGAGAAGTAATCTTGGAGAGTTTTCTCCGCAACTTCTTCTGCCATGGGTGATGATGGAGGAGTAGATGAGGTTGATGATGATGGTGAAATAGGTGAATCGTTTATGTCTATGCCTGAGCTAGACTGAGCTCCGGACGCAACAATTGATGTACTGATGGGAAGTGTAACTCTAACCAAGCGATTGAAGGAGTTATGTGACCAACGATGCATACACAGACACGATCATTCACGCTAAAACAAATTCATACAAGAAGATGCCTAGATCTAAATTTAAATTGCACTATTGTAATCAAATTTTTTATTGGCTAATAGGACCCTAAAGATTGCTTCTAGACTTGCTCCTACTTTTTTCTCTAAACAATCTAAGTCTCCAATGAGAGTTCAACCACAAGATGGCCAGGTAAGTACGGCAGCACACAGCATCTCTTCCCAACTTATCCTTAGGTCATGCTCGACTGCATGCGTTGGTGACAGAACTAGCCTTAGACACTATTCTTGAAGATGAACTAGTCATTGGTTCCAAAAATTAATTTGAATTAAAAAGGTTCCTAATGAGCATGAAACCCTAAAAATCTAACATAATGGTTCCTTAATTGATTTTATTAGGAGATGCATGAACCATTTTACTATCTTATTTTTCTAGATATTGTGAATGCAATCCTACTTTATCACACAAACATCAAGCAAGTATGCAAAACAATAATAAAACAAATCTAACTAATGCATGATCTAACATCCTAATATGCACGAACAATTTAAATGTGCTATTAAATTAAAGAGCATCCTAGAAAATTTATATATGAATACACGATAAAAATGAAAAATCAAATAAAATGATTAGGCACTCAACTTAGCCTAGCATGCATGTTTTCCAGCAATTTTTAAGCAAATATTTTTAGCATTTTTCAAGCACTTTGCAAGCGATTTTCAAGAGATTTTCAAGCACGCATTTTAAAAATCCTGCAAAACAACACAAGCAAACTGTGGTGTAGAGTCTAAGTCACAGAATGCATGATACCTAAACTAAAAGAATTGTTTCTAAACTATAATTAAAGAAATAGATGTGATATAATCTAAAAACAAGAATTCCAAACTATGATAAGATTATGAAAATTAAATCAAAGTTCATCAAATTAAAAATTTATTCCACGATTCTCAAGATTTGACATCTTAATTTGAAGTTTTCATAAGTTAGATAGAAGCTCTAAGTTTTTGAAAAGTTCTAAGTTTGGAATTTTTTCTAAAATTGGAAGGTTTCCAAAAATAGATCAATTACCAAAAATAATTTTTTTCTAAAAATAAAAAACTTTCCAAAAATAGATTGATTCAAATTATTGAGATTTTCAAGAGTTTCTTATTTAAGGTAACTTTTCAAAAATAGAAAAAGTTTCCATTTTTAAAGAGTTGCCAAAAATAGAACTTTCCAAAAATAACATTTTTTCCTAAAAATAATTAATTTTAAAGAGGACATAATTTAATGATTTTCCCCTACAACAGCGCCAAAAACTTGTAGATATTTTAAATTTGTAAATCTCTCAAGTGCACGAACCATTCATAGTATAGCAATGTGAGAGCGAGTTCGAGCCCAATAAAAAATCTCAAAGTATATGAATTTCAATTTATGTCCTCTAAAAAGGAATTATTTTTAAGAAATTGAATCATTATATGAGTCATGTATCTAACTTGGAAAATCAGCAAATAAAATGTGTGATTTCATATTCTTACATGGTGAATTAAATTATAACCTTAATCATGATTAGAATTTCAAGTTACAAAATTATTTAACACATCTTCCTATCTTTAATTGAATGAATTTTTGAGAGAGAGAGTGATTAAAAAGAAATTAAAGAATTAAAGAATGAATCATAATTTAAAGAATTAAAAGATTAGATTATACAAGATTTGGGTTAAAACAAATATTACACAACAAACATGAGATTTAACATAATTAAAAGGCAGAGAATTAAATTGCATGAAAATAAATGACTGAAATTAAATGTGTAGTAACGTAAAGGTTGGTTGTTTAGAATAGACCGTTCATCACTCAAGATATGTAAACAAAGTAAAGGCCTAGATCTGAAATTCACGTAACGATCTAAAATGCAATTCATATTTACTAATAAAACAAGATTCACAACTTTTTAATTTAATTAATCAAACCTTAGTAATCATGATTCAAGTCTTACAATCAAGATCCTAATTATTGCATACGCTCATGTTCAATCAAATAAACAAATGTTGTAACCTAGAAATTAAAAGTAAAATAATCATCAAAGAATTTTAGAAATTGGATGTTCCAGGGTTCTAAATGAATGCTTCACTTTATTAAATGGAAGAATTAAAGCACAAGGCTTTGGAAGAAATTACATAGAAGTAATAAAATTAGAATAGAAAAATCAATTGCTCACTTGGAAATCGTGTGGTGCTCTGTCTTCTAGTCCTTGCATCAGCCTTTAGCCCTCTTGAATTCTAGGTCATATTCGAATTTTACCCTTGGGGTACTGGAGTATTTATAGGTTTTGAAAAGAGATAGATGGCTTGGATTAAATCAAATTTTAAGTTGGGAAATCAAGGGACTGGATTGGATCCAATTGGGAATGGATGATGGAGATTTAAGCTTGATTTTTAGGGTTGCTAAAGGGAGGTCACACGAATTTGGTGTGTGTAGGTGGCTTGGCTTGGAGGTTAAATCAAGGTAGGGGAAGATAGAAGATTAGGAGAGAAAATAGGTTTTAGATTGGCAATGTGAAATCCGAATTTGCTATGTAGTTTTAGGGTTTTGTGCAATGAGATAATGAATGTATGGATGAGATTAAGAAATGAGATGAATGAATGGATGAATGATTGGATGATAAGAAGGTGATGTGGAAAGGAGTGGACTTCATGAAATTCGAATGGAGGGATGAAGCTGCGCAAAAATCGTGTATGACATGGATGATGAGGATGATGAGGATGATGAGATCCTAAGAATGTATCTAAATGGTTTTTAGTCTAAGTACATGGAGAGATTTTAGGTTGCAAAAATCATGAGGATGATGATGTTTAAAATGCGCATGGAGGCTAGCTTGAACTATAAGTTGTTCATTGCATAGCGTTTATTAATGGAGGGCTTAGATTAAATAGGGTTTTGATCTAATGGCTCTAAGGTATTTTAGGTAAAATAAATATAGGAATGGGTAGAAGGTTGATGGAGGGTTTAGATGCACAGGTGGATCTAATTGTGTCACTCACCGACACGAAGGGTGGGCCCGGAATGCGACTGATGTTTTTTTTGAAAGCTAAGACGACACTCAAGAAGTCTAACTGGGCTAGATCAATGGTTGGGCCCAAAAGTTACACATGATCCCAACATGTGGACTCAATTACCACAAGTCTAACCCAAGAGACAAACATCAACACATATAATTCCAAACATCAAATTATCATTGAAACATCAGATTAACTACGGATACATGGTAGTCTTAATACATTACATTTAAACAAACCAAGTACCACACACGGTACTTTACAAAAACGAATGGCTCCAAAAACCAAAAAACAAAGACAAGTGTATTCCCCTCAGTGGGAATCCCAAAGCAATGTCGCAGCTTATCCACCCTAAGCTTCAAACAGAGGGTTCTCCTCCTCGGGTTCATCTCCTGAAAGGTGAGTGGGGTGAGCTAACTAGCCCAGTGAAGGAAATATAACAGTACAGTTTAAGTAAATATCAGGTTAGCAAATAATTAACAGTTGCAATATAATATTTCATGCTTGATAACAGATTCTCAACATCAAGGATAATATCATCATCATTCCCATAACTCATCATCTTTTCCATTACTGTTGTCATCCAACGTAACGCCTACATACTACTCTGAGACCATCGTATTAAGTCCCGACACAGTCAAAATACATCCTTATAAGTACATCTTCGGCCCTCACATAGCCGATACTGACACTCCTTAAGTCAGCAACTGTCGACACCCATGGTCCAGTAGACGTAAGCTATCTCACACACATGACCGATATTGGTTCAATAGTCAAGGGCACGTGGAAGCAGTATTACATATCTCGTCTGATTAAAATCATAAGCATTTCACAATTAACATAAGCACTTTTTACAATAGTGCATCATATCTAGGCACATGAGTGGGTTCATCAAACTTGAAACCACTCATTGCTCAAGATCCATCTCATATAACCTGTTTATACCTACTGCAAAGTTAAGTTCCCTCATCGAAAATGTGTGGTATCGCGGTCTCTGTTCAAACAAACAAATATGTACACAATTATTAACAGGTCAACATACATAACATGCACATGTATACATACAAGTAGTTTTTCAAAACCATACTTGTTTTCCCAAAAATATCCAAGGTAAATGGAATTGAGTCTCCTACTTGGTTTCTAACCTTTTTAAATTATAATAATCCACAATAGAGTAATAATAAGGTGCTCAGTGCAAAACTCATATTGTCTTCTGGGCATGACCAAATTGACTTATTGAGTAAGGTCTAGATACTCAGGTCGCTTCTCGGTTGTCTTTTGGATAGGACCAGATCTAACATGTCGAATAAGGCCTTGAGGTCATTCAGTGCCCGACAAACATAGCGTCGGCCTAAAAGTGAAATCACTCAGTGCCCGACCAATAGAGTCGGCCTAGAAGTGAATACAATAGAATATACACTACAGTAATAAGAGAAGAGGGTTAGTACATTTTTAATTTATCAATAGGGTACAAACAACACATGCATCAACAATCAAATATCATTTTACACTTCAAAAACTGGGTCCCTCGGAACAAGCCTCAGAACCAGGTACTATGGCTTCGGATCATCCGAACCACTGCCTAAACTAGTCACTGGCCTGGGACTGGGTCTAACTTCTGATCTTCTAAAGATCGGGTCTCGGATCATCCGAAGGTCCTTCCAAACCGAAAAAATCTGAAAAACAAGTCTCGGTGGGTCTGTGTGTCTCAGAACATGCCGAGTGAGGTTCGGATCGTCCGAGTGGAGTTTGGTCCTTCCGAACTCGGCTTGGAACATCCGGGTGGGTTAAACTTGCCTCGGACGCTTCGGGCTTCGGGTGAAGCTCGGATCGTCCGAAGGGTGTGACCCTCGGACCGTCCTAAGATCGACTCTCGGACCGTCCGAGAGTCGTCTTCCTCCACTGTCTGCAACAGCAGATAGTGACGGGCAGACACTATGTGAAATACGAATCCGGAAATAGTGGGTTTCTCGGATTCGATTTTCACATCTAGGAGGTCAGATGGACTCCTTAGTGAGTCCTCTTTCCATAGGGAGTGATTTGGAGTTTTAAAACTTAACAGGCCATCTAATTTTAAAACGAAGCCCACACTGGAACAAAAAAAACCAAGTTTTTTCCTTAGACTTTAAAACTGTTTTACACACTCAAATCTTGGCCAAAATCGGTTTTCTTGATTCTAAACCGTTTGAAATTGAAAGAGGATTACAATGGTTACCTTCACTTGAGTTCCTAAGCTGAAAATCTGACTTTTGAAAATCTTTCCTTCTAAGCTTGCGATGATAAAATTGGGAAAAACATAGGCTGAGAGGGAGAGCTGGGTTTGGTTTTCAAGCAGCTGAAACTGAGAGTGAGAGAGAGAAGAAAGTCTGAGGGAGGAAAACTAGTGATCTGAGGGCCAATTTATAGAAAAATTGGTCGAAGGGTGGAGGCTATCGGCCACTGCATGCAGCTGCTGCCGACGTCCCGAACAGTGTAACCATTGTTCGGTACTCTCGGTTGCAGATAAGTCCTATAGGATTTTCAGTTTTGCAAAAAGGCCCCTCTTTTAATAAAAACTTGATTTTTAACTAAAAACAACACCTTTAAGTCTTCGAAAATTTTAATCCAACTTGACAGATAAGTTGGGTTTTAACAACTCTAATTACCATAAAAATTTGGAGATTTAAAACTCACTAAAAACCATCGATTTAAATAAAAATCATAATTTAATATTATTTACGTAATTTAACTTGTGCTAGATAAAACAATTTAAAGACCTCATTTTTGGGATTTGAAAGAATAAACTAGACCATACTAAAATGGTCTAACATACTAAACTTGTTTCAAAATTTATCTCATTTCTAAAACTATTTAAAAAATATTTATTTCTCCCTTTCGCGGTTTTGACGGCCAGTTTTAAATACTATTTTCTGAAAATAAAATTATTTTAAAGTCAGAAATAAGAATATTTGATTAAGGAGAATAATATCATCCAATAATATCACATAATAACACAATTAATAAAACAACAATAATAAGTAGTACATTACCATTTTGCCCCTCCAGTTGGACGAGCTGGATCACTGAGCTTTCAAGCTCAGATTGGGCCACACCTGGGCTTTTTTCAAAGCCCTAACCGTAATCTCCGAAATTAACCGGTCCAAACAAGATCTATTAAGCTAAACTACACCTAATCTGGGTCAGGGTGTTACAAAATGGATGATTAAATACATGACCTAAATCTAAGGTAATGTGTTTATTTAATGGATGCATGTGGAGGCTCTAGGGTTTCTAAGAGATGAACGAGTGAATGAGATTAGATGACCTAATATCTAATGGTTAAGATGCTCAATGCATGAAATGAATGCATAAATTAATAAGTGATACATGGATGAACACTAATCGAAGGTTAAGATGATCATGATGATGATGGATGACCTAGATTTAATAGATGAATGGATGGGTTAGATTTGATGGTGGATCTAAGGTTTGTCCTAATTGAGTATGTAAGATGGAAGGTTAAGATCTAAGATGGAAATTGGAGGGTGTGGATGTGAAGTTGGGTTATGGGTTTTGGACATAGGTAGTTGGGTTGGACTTATGTAAATTCAAAAATGGACCATGGAGTTCATTGGACTTGGGCTTTGGATTTGGATCTAAACCTCAACTCAGGCCCATTTAAATTGGATTTGAGAGCTTGGGCCTTAGTTGGACTAAACTTGTACACTGGCCTGGCCCAGAGTGTGAAATGCGAATGGGCTTGCATGTGGCTTCGCCCATTGAAACTTTATGGAGCATAGCTTGGCCCATTTGAACTGAGCTTTGGCCCAATGACTTGAAATTCAGGCTTTGGCACTTGGATTGCAGCTTTTAACCTCTACAATTAAATAATTATTCAGCCACTTTAAATCTAAAAATTATTAATTAATTATAGACTCTCATAACTGGATCTAGATTAATTAATTTAATTGAAAATCCTAGAAAGTGACATAAAATAATTATAATAATTCTAGGTCTTCTCTTTAAAGTTCTAAACTTGCAATTATATGTTGTTTTAGCTTGGTTTTCCTGAACTTTCCATTTTTTACTACAAAACTGACAAAATACATTACATGCATCATTATATACAAAATTGAGGATTACCTGACCCAATAATCACGGGTAAAAATGTAATATTTCAATGCTCAAGACGCTGCAAATTTGTTAATTAATCAAGAAATTTGTGAAGACCATAAAAATTGTCTTCACAAATTTTTAGGGACAATCTCAGTCCTTGTTCTACCATCCAATGGAACTTTCAAATTTAATTTAGTACACAGTGAGTCTTTCCTAACTATACAGAAAGCATGATTCCAAGCGATGAGAATCAGAGGTGAAAATATTTACAGAATGCCGCACATGGGCAAGTCAAAGCTAAAAGAAGGTCGTATTCCCATCACGTTAGAAGGTGATTTAGAACTCATCGAAAAGGCTAAAGATTTGATTTAATGTGAAACTGAAGGAATATGACTAGTAATTTTGGATAATTCCAAAATACATATAGACAAAGTATGTTGGAACAGAGTGAGTATTAAACCTTGAATTTATAAGGTCCAACGTGAAACTATACTAATATTTCACTAATTTAGATTAATCGCAAAGCAAGTTCCACGTTGGACCATGTGCGGGCAAAGGATCGCATGCATTAGAATTTGGAAGCTTTTTTTTTTTTTTGCAGGTTGAAGTTTGGAAATAGGATAATCTTTAAAATATTATATATTAAAAATTCAATAAATCTATGACTAATCTCATTTAATCCGTCAAAGTTAATGACGCAGACAGTATCCTCTGGGGAAAAGTATAAAAAATTCTTCTCAAATTTTAGTTATGGAAGTAGGACCACGTGACAATGAAGAACCACTGGTCCCTAGCATTCAAGAGTAGATAAAGTCTAGACATATTTGAGAAGGTACCCTGACTTTAAAATAGTGAAAACACGCGGACCTATGCAACGTGGTCCATTACATCCCCTCATCCTATCGACTTTAGAAATGTCATCAAAGAAATTTTAGATTTTACATAATTAATATGATATAAAAAGGTCAGTCACCTGACTTTTTTTTCTTTACACATTTGATTTTAAAAAATTAAGTGAAATTATCATTTTACCCTTCCATTTTTTTTCGTCCGAACGAACCGACAGTCCATTTTGCGTTCGTTCGGACGATTAGAACATGTCCGAACAAACGATTCCATGTAAAGTGAAATTATCCGAACGAATGGACTTGTGGAGAGAGATTTTCAAAAAAAAAAGTTGTTTCTCGACCGATTTTTACAAAAAATGTATCAAAATTCATGTACTCTGAATTATGAACTCCGGGACTGATTTTAAGTGAAAAGTGTAATGACCCGGCCCGATATTTCAGGGTTTTAGAGAGTTTTGTGAATCTCCAAGTTGTTTTTGATGTTTTGGTGGCAATGAGGATTGTGTAGGCTCCGCGGTGGGCCCCAGTTCGCCCGGTTTCGAGCTCTGAAGCTCAAAGGGCATTTTGGTAATTTAATATTTTAATTATTTTGCCATTTAAATTATTTGAAAATCACATTTTGGTTATAGTGAAGAGAGTGTGGGCGCCATGGTGGGCCTAGTTTACCTGTTTTCGAGTTCGGAAACTCGAAGGGCACTTTGGTAATTTTATAATTATTGCATAATTGTCATGAAAACTTGTTCAAAAGTCACACGTTTTCTCGCCCGAGATCTTTCGGATTCTTTCTTCGAGTTTTTATTTCTCTTCTAAAAAGATTTTTAAAAAAAAATAGGAAAGACTAAAACCCAAAACCCTAACCCTTAAAAATTTACCCTCTTCCCCGCGACACTATAGCTGCTACGCTACAGTGCCACCGCTCTTCTTCCCCCCAAACCCCCCAGCTGCGGTCTTCTTCTTCTCTTTCCTCCCGATTCTCGGTAAGTCCCTCCTCCTCTCTCTCTCTCTCTCTCCTTCTTAGTTTTCTTCTTCTTTTCTTTCTGTACCTCGACCGGCTCCACCTTCGTTTTTCACCTATTCTTCTCTTCTCCTTTCTTCGTTTTTTTTTTTTGGGAATCCCTCTCGGTTTTCCCTGTTTTTCTTCCCCTTCTCCTTTCTTTGATTTTCCACGCTTTTACTCGGTTTTCCCTTGTTTTCCTTTTTTCATTTTCTTATTTTCCCTTCTTTTCCCTCTTTTCCCCATTTCCTGGATTTTCCTGGTTTTCTCCCCTTCCCTCCGACTCAGCCGAGTTACTGAGTCGCTCGACCGAGTGCCGAGTCGACTCAGTAGGGATTTCTTCTGTTCTGAGTCGAGCTGGAGTGGTGACCCAGCTGCTTGGTCCACTAGCCCAGACCCGACCCGACCCAGGCTTGGTCCGGCCAAACCAGGCCCAGACTCGGTCCGGCCCAACCAAACCCAGACTTGGTCCGACCCACGTTTGGCAAGCCCAATCCACCTTGGCCCAGTTTCCAGACCCGGCCCGTTTTCAAGCCCGGCCCGTTTTCACACCGTTTAGGGCCCGACCCAGTTGTTAGGCCCGTTTTCTCTTCGGCTTCTTTTTGAACTATTTTGTCTTAATTATTCATCCGTTCTTCCTTATTTCCTCAAGTTGAACTCCCTTCAACCCAACAAGCCGCTTACCCACTTTGGACTTTCGACTCCACACATACGGTGAGGGGACTTATCACGATTTTAGCATGCATTGCATATATCAAATATGTGCTTCCGGACATGGAGTGATTCGAATGGGACCCTCTATTTATTAAGCCACTCTGTAAGGGTGAACCGTTGAGAATGATTATGTGGAGAGGGGTTTGTTCGAGTGCACTCTTGTCCATTATACATTATTGTGAAGAACTTTAATTGGATAAATTGATATCGAATATGATACTTGGAAGATGTTGATGATACTTGAACGTTTATTTATAAGATGCAAATGCAATCATGCCGAACATAGAGAGGTGTGTTTAAGTAACTCGTTATGTGCCTTTGACTCGCATGATGACCCGTGATGTTGATTTTGGTTAGTTATGTTAGAACATGTTTATATTGTTATACATGGTTATGTCGTTTATTTAGCTATAAGTTATGGGTTGGATGTCAAACATAATGCTTGAGACTTAATGATAACGAGTTATGTGTCTATCCATAACATGCGAATGAATTTATGTTAAGCGCCTACTTATAATATGTGAATGAGACCATGATGGATATGGGGTTTGCGTTTTGAGATCTTACTACATGCAGATATTGTTACACATGTTTATCTGCATGAGAGATAACCCACAACGGACAGTGTGCCGTTGGGTATTGAGATGGAGGACCTTTTTATGTGTATATATTTATGATGACGTGATGATGATGGTTGTTGAGAGGACTTCCCCTTTACGCTCCGGCGGTCGAGACCCCCATAGGAGATGCGGATCTCCCCGTTGCGTTCCGGCGGTTGAGGTGCCTGCCCTAGAGTTTGGCTCCCCCGGGCATAGTCGAGATGGTTTTCCGACACGGCTCATGGGGTTAAGGCTGTTGTATGTTTTATCATCGGGCGTTGTCGAGGTGGTCTTTCGACACGGCTTATGTGGGCGAGACAGTTGTGTATTCTTTAGTCTCCCGATTGTACTGATAGGGAGACCAGAGTTTGTTGGAGGACCCGATGTGGGCCATTGAGATGATGTCTCAGTTTTAGTCGGTGGATTATTGGTTTGTGGTGTATTTGGATTTCATGCATATAAGTATTCTTGTTATTATGATATTCTGCTTTAATATCCATTTATATTGCTGACTTGTGATAAGTTTTATCTCTTCACTGGGCTGGTTAGCTCACCCCTTACCCTTCAGGTACCCCTACCGTAGAGGGACCAGGCAGGCCCCTCGAGTAGATACTCTGGGGAGAAACAGTAGTGATAGATATTCCATATTCTTACATATTTAACTTTGAGAGATCCTTGCTGGTATAGACTCCTCATTACATATTCGTTTGAATGATTGTATAATTATATTAAATGGTCGGTGGTTGTTTGTTGTAAATATTATATTGGTTTTGGCCTTTATTAGATTGTTGAACGGGAGGAAGTGACCCCGTTTAAAAAAAAAATGTCCGGTATCCATCCCTTGGTTATGTTTTGAGACTCTTCGAAGATAACACGCCCATAGTGGAACGGGGCGTTACAAAAAGGATATAGTTTTAAGCTTCAAAAATTGTACTCCAAGAATTAAGAAAAAAAATTGACATTTCCTCTTAATTCTTTGGGTACGGTTTTTTAAGTCCAAAACTATACCCTTTTCACTTAAAATCAATCTTGAAGTTCATAAAATTCAGAGCAAATGAATTTTGATACCTTGTTTGTAAAAAACGGTCGAGAAACGACCTCTTTTGAAAATCTTTCTCCACAGCTCATTCGTTCGGAAGATTCCATGTAAAATGGAATCGTTCGTTCGAACCTTTCTGATCGTCCGAACGAACGCAAAATGAACTGTCTGTTCGTTCTGGCAAAAAAAAAATGGAAGGAAAAAATAGTAATTTGCCATCTTAAAATGAAAATAGGGTCTGTAGAGAAAGAATAATCGGGTGTCTATATGGCTGGCCCAAATTATATAAATAATTAATACATAAGGTTTTATTTTTATCTGACTATTTTTATTCTTTAATTTTAAATATTTAAAAATGAATTATACACATTAAAAACTGAAAATTAAAATTATATTATTTAAATTATGTAAACTTTTTGAACTTTATATTTATATAATGATCTATTAATTGAATGTAAATATATAAGATCTACGATCTATTTAGTGACATATCTTATTAAAACTATAGTCACAAATATCGTTCTCGGAATATTAACAACAATTGATAATATCGTGATATTTTCAAATTCTTGAAGTTTTACTGACAAATAAATGTAAAAATCTCGCCGAAAATATGTTATTTAGAAATAAGAAATTTATCATTTATCATATTTTTAATACAATTTTTTGAGGAATTTACTGGAGTACCAACAAATACACATCATTAATATGATAATAATATTTTATTAATAAAAATATAATAAATTTAAGACATGACATTGATTGAAGCAAGAAATCTCCTATTTTCGTTTATTTTCTTCGTCAGTGTTATCAGAACCGGACCGGGCCGCGATCGAACTGGAGGTTCAACCGCAACCAGCATCTCCATGGCCTGGTTCTGTTTGAAAACCTTACAAGAAGATGAACAGTAAAAAGTCATTACAGACTGCGGTCCAACAGGGTTTTACTGAATAAACCATGAGCCATGAGTCGCGGAAGAAAGTCGAAAAGAATAAAGAAAATGTAAAAAAAAAAAAAAAAATTAAAATCACCGGAGGGACTTCTATTCTTCAGATTCACTCCTCTTCTCCTTGTTCTCGGCAGTAGGGGTCCTTTTCTCCCTTCTTTTCAAGGCGGCGGCATTAGGGTTAGGGCTCTTCTGGTTTTCTTTGGAAGGGGAGGCTGGTAAGGAGATGAAAGGAAAGTATCGATGTGATGGGTGGGCGGCGGGAAGGAGATAAAAGGGATAGTATCCGTCGAGGGTTGAGATTTGACGCTTCAGAGAGTTAGGGTTTTCACTTAAAAAGCCTTTTATATGAAAAGTTTATTTTTTATTTAAAACCATTTCTCTTTCTAACATTATTAAAACTTAGATAAAAATAATAGGTTGTTAGAAAAAATTACTAACTTGACATCTAACTTGTTTTTTATTAAATTGTTATTTTATACTTTATTATTTTCTTCAGTTAAGTGGTAAAAAAATTTAAAAATAAAATATAAAAAATAACAACTTAATAGAAATCAAGTTAGATGTCAATAAAATGTTTACAAGGAAAATAACTAATATTTATAATAAAGGATTTTTTTTGAATAATTGAAATTTTTAATGATTAAAGGTATATTAACAAAATATTATATTTGTATATTAATAGCATGATAATATTGTTAAACAACTACAAAATGAGTTTTAAACTTTAAACATTGTTTTAAGAATTGAGTTTTTTTTTTTTAGTATTTATAATTGTGTTAGTTGTAACAAGAATATTTTTTATGAAAATATAATCTTATTTTTTATTATGATAACATATTTTAAAGTTTTTTTTTTTGAATAAAGGTTCAATATATTCACGTAAAAAGAGAAACAAAAGCCCAAACACATTAGTCAATTAAAAATAAAAATAATATGTATCACTAGTTGCAGATACTCTTAGTTTCGTGGAACTTTGTGCTGCATTTTACTTGTAATTTATTTTGTGTTTTGTTTTGCAATTTTGTATTTACATATTTATGTACTTCAATTTCTGTTTTGATTTGCATTTTGTTTTAAGAGAATTGAGAACAAAGTGAATGAAAAAATTCAAATGTACAATCACTTGGATTACCAAGCCCTCTAACTTGGATTAAATATATTGTATCATTTTTTAATTAAAATTATTAAATAAATAATTTAAAATTTATATTAAATATAATAATAAAAATGAATTAAATGAGCATTAGTATAAGTTCTACAAGGGAATACGTTTACCAATATAAACCAAGAGAGAATTATTCCCCACAGGCTATGTCTATTGGAATAGTTGGACGAACTGACATATGGACATCTGACTCTCTATCGTGTAGTCCATGTCCATTTCTAATGAACAATCGTGCTCAAGTTCTAAAAATTGACAACATCTATATCTCTAAACGGATGAGGAATTTCTACAAGACTCATTTACAGAATTGTTTTGTAAGTACCCCTTCTAATGTGTCATTCTTGATTTTTACAAAGTTTGTTCAATGTAATACCAAATTATACATTATTTTACAGTAATTAATTGAATATTCAACTTTATTATATACATTTGAGTGGTTATCTATTCATTAAGTAAGTCAATAAACCCATTGTTAATATAAATTTTGGTTTTTCATTATGAATAAAATAGTAATTTGTCTTTTTTCGTTGAGCCAATAAATATACTATAAATGGTATAATTTGTGGACTAAATAAATATCATGTGAATATCATTAATTATTTCTTAAAAAATCCAAAATAGGAATTATTTTATAACTACAATTCAAAATGGGAGAAAATAACTAAAAATGAACTACAAAGAAAATAATTTTTGATGCAAATGACCGATATTTAATGAAAAATTATATAGACATGAATCCCATAATTATCTGAAGTTTTTTGAAAAAAAAAATAAAAAATGGTGGAGAGAAGAAAATATCGACAATATATCAATCTATATATCAATATCAGCAATATTGATATATCGGGCCCATATATCGGTTTACCCCATATTTGACCCCTATTCAGAACTCAATACAGAAATTACATAAGAAAAATGACCTTTTTTTTTCTTTTATGGGGGCCAAACTTGTAATACTGGGAATGACCAAAGGAAAATCCATTGTTGCATGTTCGAATCACTAATGTAGTTCCACTTGTGAGCCTCATGTATCGGATAAGTTTAGGATAAGAAAGCTTCATGATAAAAAAAATTCAATAATAATTTTAAAATAAAAAATGGAAAATTGGACTAAATTGATTTAAGTTAACTCAATTGAATTAGATTCTGAATCAGTAGAATCAATGAATTTTACTAAATCATTCATAAAAGAGAAAATTTGAAAATTTATGACTTAGTCAACAACTTCATAAGAATTTTGAATTTCTTAACTACATTTCCACTTGATGAAAATTTGAATAATTGGGCCTTACATAGAGAAGAATAAAAAAATACCAACTCCCCATAATGGATTGCTCTCCAAAGTCCAAGCCAATCTTAATAAAGTAGTAGGTGCTATACACCTATCATTGTGTTGTAGCAATTTTATGTAAATAATATAAAAGAGAATTATGATTTTTTAAGTAGAATTATGATTTTTTAAAGTATCGGTGTTGATGGGTGTTGATTAAAAAATATGTTATGGTGATATGAGACACCGATATGCTTGTATCGGTCGTTACAAGTCAATATACATCTATCTACATCCGTTCGTCACCCTCTATCACATGTTCGCAGCCTTCTATCACCGGTTCGAACTTCGACCGAAACACACTGATGAATTGCAGCCGATATATTGCAACTAGGATTTTTCCACAACTTTACTGCAGATGAGCATCAACTGCATTTTTTTTCCGTGGATGGGTGTAAGTAGTATGATATACCTCTATTTTTCATGAGTTGAAACTTCACTTTTACCTCTTTTTTATATGAAATTGTTGTTAATATAGATCAAATTTAATTTAGATTAAAAATATTTTAACTGGTCTAAATTTTGTATCTTTAAATTTTAGGTTCACTATCGACTTAAGTTATTTTCTTAAGTACTTTATTCAAATAAATATTTTTTAGTCAATTAATTATATAAGTAAAATTAAGACTGAGATTTTACAGGAAGCATAAAATATTAAGATTTGTACGAAAGCCAACCGTGATAAATAATCTTTTTTTGTGCGATTTAAAATTTAAAGTAAGTTTTTGTATCTTATTTATGAAATTAAATACTCAAAATTTAAAAGACCCATTGTTTTTTATTTCTTCTTATAGAATAACCAAGATGAATCAATTTTTAATTATAAAAATTATTTTTTTCATTTTTATACATATGATTTTTTTCTGAAAAGAATAATAATAATGTGTCATTTTGATCTTATATATATAATAGAAATCTCAATTTATCTCAATTTATCCCTATTTTCTTTCAAACAAGTCAAATTGAAATTAATATAAAGGGTAAAGTAAAGATAAATATTTAGCATAGGACAGCTTGAGCATGTTCAATGTGTTTTTTACACGAATGTTCAATATTCTCCATAATTCTAGCATTCAATGACTTCACCCTTCATGACTGACGTCGATGGATACAAGTCATCAACAACTCAGAAGAATAGAGACACAAGAATTGCGTCTTCGTCAGAACAAAGTCTTTAACTCCCGACCTAATATCAACGTTAAGACTTAAGAACCAAGACATGCATATAATTAAATGAATAAATATTTTTTGTATATTTTAACAACTTATTTTTTAATTTACGTGTAAAAAATCATGGAAAACCCAGTTAAAACCCCCACAAGTAATACCATGCTCTTAGAATACACCAGGTTAGATCATAGGGGTTCGAATTTGACATCTTCCGCTTCCTGAAGTGGGAGATTCACCAGTTGAGTTAGACTCATGTAGACTATATTTTAACAACTTTAAATATAAAAATTAATTTAAAATTGATTGGATAAATAATTTAGATAATAATGATTTATGATAATATAATCTTCATGAGCAGATCTTATAAATGTCCTATTGTGTGCATTGTATTATTGCTTGACATCAAATTATAAAATCCACATGAAAATAAAAAATAGGATGATTTCTCAACAATGATGCATCAGGTTGGTGTATGATCCATTAGATTAAATTATGATGTATTTGTTCAAAAGTCTTTATTTAAATATATGATCATTCAAGAATTTCTTTGATTAGACAATCAAGTTATATTTTTTAATTTTTTTAAAATTAAAATTTAAAATATAATTTGAAATAATTAAATTTTAAAAAGCTTAAGTGAGTTTTCGTGGACAATATACTCAAAGACCTTTTCAACAAATTCATCACTATTTTATTTAACAAATTCTCATTACATTATTTATTTAATTATAAAATATTTTTTTAATTCACCAATTGTAGTTCCTGCTGTAACTTGGGAAAGGTTTTTACCATCCAACCCAAGTCTTCACCCAATTGAACAATAAGAGAGGACAAGCTGGGATGGGTCACTCCCAATAATTCACTGGATAAACAACCAAAAAAGCTTCCAGGATGAGAGTGACTTATACAGAGGTATGGAAATCCCACGTGGGCATTCTTAAAAGTAGATGTTTTTAAAGACCAGGTCCCACAGTGCATTCGATTAGTGATCGAGATATGTGCAAGTGTTTCTCTCCACACACATGCACATGGTAAAATTATTAAAAGTGGTCTTTTGGGGTGCGATGAGATTCAAATCCAAGACTGATGCTTCCTTAGGTGGATTTTTTATTAACACACGAACTCTTTAGGATTATCTTCGAACTAGTTAACTTCTGAGATAGCACAATTGGCATGGTAACGTATGGAGGCCAAGTCTATGAGGTGTTAGCCTAAATTTATGTGCTTTCATGGGTTATCTTAATGATTAAATCGTAATTTATGATAAAATTTAGAGAGATGGATATATTATCATAGAGACTAAATTATCATTTGGGATTCATTGATTAATCTCATCTCTTGATTTTTAAGATAAAAAATAAATTATCATTTTTTAATATCATGGGTATCCCCACTCCATATTGGAGGCAAATGTTTAAGTATTGATCGACACATATCATTTTTCAAATTGGCAATTAGTATTGTTGCAATGATGAGAAGGTTGTACCGGTCGTATTATCGACCGATGCTAATTTTTTAATTAAACATGGTTTTGATCGGTTTTTCGAGTTGAATATTGTGTTAGATGTAATTTTAAAAAGGTTTAGAAACAAGTTATTCAATTTTTGAGTTATTTGCATCAATTTTTCGAATTCCGGCACTAAGATAATTTCACATTAGGGGTTTTTTGTGAAAATAATTTAATGAAATAATATTGAGTGCTTATAAAATTCAATAGAGATATGTTAATGACATTTATATAATTTCCAAGGTGTTTGTATAATTTTCCAAGATTTTTCTGAAAATTTGATAGAAGTCGAATTTCTTAGGATACTTTCAATTTTCGAGTTTTTTGTAGAAGAAATGAATGAAATGATATACAAATATTTCTACAAGTAAATGAAAGCCCCCTTAATGTGATTGACATAGTTTTTAGGATATTTTTCGAATTTTTCTAACATTCCAATATTTTTATGAAATTCAAAATGTCATGCCTCGATCCTACGGACACATGACGGAGGAATAAATTTTATTTTATTTTTGTTCATAAAGAGCACGCATGTACAAATGAAACATGTGAAGACACGTGTTAGAAATAGTTGATTTTCTAGGGTTTAGGGATATAGAGATCGTACCAAAATTTCGACAGAATTTACCCTAAAAGTGGGATGTGTAACTAAACATGGTCTACAAACAATCAATTCCAACAAGTGTATTTTCTTTTTTCCAACAACGTAATCATGACTCAAAATATAATAACATGTGTCACACCCCAACCCGATTGTGGGCCCGAAACATGACTAATTTTTTTTTTTTTTAATAATCTCTGTTGACCTAAATGTTAAATTTGCCTCCCCTGAGTCAGATTGAGTTGTCAATTCCGTGATTGTGTCTGACCGAGTCATTAGTTGTCAATTTCTTTGATTGAGTCGTGACCGTCTACGTGTCCAAGACTGCGCCTTTGGAAGACCTACATAGTCAAATCAAGTTTGAAGCTTCAGAAGACGCGTAATTTGGAAGGCATCACACTGAAACAGAAAGAACTTCATGAATTCCAGCCAATACAGGTATTTGGACCTTAGGAATGACTTAGAATACCTACACTTACCATTTGGATAAACCTAGAATCCATAATTTAGAATTGGGTAGAACTTATTTGGATTTCTTAGGTTAGGTGAATTCTACTCTATTTTAGACAAGTTTTTTATCCAATCAAATGTGTTCAAATATTTTTTAAACCTCTATTATTTTATATATCACTCAAATAACTTTTCAAAAAGTCCAAGAACACCCAATTCTAATATATATAGCTCAAGTTATGAGCATTTTAATGAAATGGTGCAAAATAGAGCAAAACAATTTTGTCATATATCCTCACTTTGAGAGATTATTTCAGATATCAAATGGACCTCAAATTGAACTAAATTTTGCGAGTAGATAGATCTCTCAATTACATTTCCAACGAACCTAAGAACTCCCAAAACCGAATTCGGGAACCCAAGTTATGGTCATTTTATTGGAGTTGTACAAAACAGCCGAGATTCAGTCAGCTGAAATTTATGTTTCAATCGAGTGAAAGTGTTGTAGATTGGTCTTTTTAGCCTCAGATGAGATTCAGTCGACTGAATCTTTTATTTCAGTTGACTGAATTGTGCCCAAATGTTTCAACGGTCATTTCTAGACATTTCAGTCGACTGAATCTTCAGGTTCAGTCGCCTGAAATCGCAACGAGAAGTTTTTAACGGCTCTATTCTTGTGATTTTGACTTCCAACGGTCATATCTTTAAGAGGGCTTTAAATGTATGACCTTAAGGCATTCCAAAGGTTGATCCTTGATGAGCCAGACACTCTCTAACATTCTCCAAGACTCTTAATCATTCCTAAAGCATCAAAACTCCATAGTTATACCCTCATTGCTCTAAAACCATTCTCAAGCACATTCAAATCACTCATAGGCAAATCCTTGAGCATCTTAGGCTCAATCTTGAATGTGTCATTGAGAAACACCTTGGGGAACGATTGATCTATAGGAAAATCAAATATCATCCTTAAGCCTCTTCTTCGAAAGCTTACAAACTCCATAATTAAAATACTTTGAGCTTTGAATCTTAATCTCAAACACATTCAAAGTTCTGATAGGCATATCTTGAGCATCTTATACTCTAAGTTGAATGTGTTAAGTGGAGATTCTCTCTAGGGTCTTAATATTCATAGGAAAATAATTATATACCCTAGACCTCTTTATTATTATCTTGGTTAGACTTTATTGGAGCATCTACATCAAGCCAAGAAGATGAGGACATTCAAGAACAAGTCAAAGCTATTTAAAGTAACAAGAGGCTAGTGTTCTTGGTAATATTCTACAACTTTCATTATTCATTGAGATAATTGTAAAGGTTGGTGTAACCCTTATAAAATCCAAGAAATGTGTTTTGTGGGTGTATGTTTACCTTAGGTTTGACCTCTACCTGTGAAAGAGATCAAAGTTGTAACGGTAAGGTCTCTACCCGTGAAAAAGACCACAAAAGATGTAATAGATTTCTTCTCTACCCGTGAAGGAGAATGTTAGTGAAATCCTCAACTGGTGTACTTGAGGCGTGGATATAGGCAAGGTTGTCGAACCACGTAAAATCATTGTGTCACAATTCTCCATCTCTTCTCATCTCCTTCACCTTATCACTTAGTTTAGCTCATATCTTATTGCACACATAATTTGTTTAAACTTAATCTTGCTTGTAAATCACATTTAGAATATTAATTGAGCAAATTTGTATTGATTAATCATTAAAGTGTCCAATATTTAAATAGATTTTAAAATTCCCCAATAGTCATATTCACACCCCCCTCTAGGACTATTCTAGACATTTGGCTTGCTCGACCAACAAGTGGTATTAGAGCCAGTTAGTGGTGGATTCCCTAGCTGTAGTCTGGAACTCTCACTTCCTTAATCATGGTAGCTGGAGGCTCTCCGCCGGCTTGGAGGAGGACTAACCATCCCCCCAGACTTTGACAAGTACCATTGTGATCCTGAAAGGAGATTATATCAGGTGGTGTAAGTCTTGGTGTAGGCATCCTCAAATGGTCAAGTCATCGCGGACGGACTGGCAGCCCGGCGTCACAAGTGGTATCAGAGCAATGACTCTTGCTATTTGACTTAATCGTCTAAGAGTAAATCTTTCAAGCAAGAAATGTCTAAGGGTGATTGCATGGCCGTGATGTGTCCTCCAATACTTGATGGCTCTAACTATGTTATTTGAAAAACCAAAATGAAAATGCACTTGATGATAATGGATGGAGCTCTATAGGAAATAATCTTATGTGGATGGATTAAACCTTCTAAGATTTACTTCTCATACAATGATATTGAAAAGAGCATGTATTCGGCAAGTGCTAATGCCCTCAATGCGATATTTTGTGCCGTTTCACCACTATCTTAAAGAATGCCATATCTTGTGTAACTGCATAGGAAGCATGAGCATGTTGGAGAAAACTTATGAAAAACCAAAGAAAGAAGATGCCTTAGAAGTAGTGTATTGTCTAAGACCCATTCAAACACTTGAACCTCAACAAAAACAAACTAATAAAGAAGATGTAGAAGATGATACACCTACCATAGAAGAATTAAATGAGGCATTAAATGAAATAAACAAGCAACTTAAGAAAGTTAGTAATGAAAATATAAAACTAACAAAAGAATTAAATCAAGAAAAGTTGGAAAAAGAAAACATTCTAAAAGATCTAACATTGGCAAATCAAGTAAATCCAAAATCTATTAAAGAATAGTGCTTAAAACTTGAAGAATGTTTAAAAATGGAAATCAATGAAAAAGGAAATCTTGAAAATGATGTAAGAAAAGTAAAACATGAACTTCACTCATTAAAAGAATAATACAAAAAATTGAAAATTGTGCTAAGTTGTGATCAACAAGAAAATGCTAAAATTAAAAATCAACTTAATGAAGCTAAAATCACTAAATCACAATCAAATTTATAAATTGAAAATCAAATATTGGCACAAGGAGTTAATAACTTAAAGAGCTATAAAGAAAATTTGAGATGAAGTTCACAAGAAAAGAAGAGAAGCTTGAAAAGCTTCTGAAACTAAGCAATTCATTTGGAGACGAAACAAGTCTTGGATATGATAAGAAAAATGATAAAGGACCTGAGAACCAAACTATTTTTGTTAAGGGTAAGTCTCCCTCAACTCCTCCAATAAAAATCATAAAATGTTTTCATTGTGGACAATCCGGGCATCTTATGTTTGAATGAAAAGTAAGAAAAGAAAATGCTCACAAAGAAAATGTAAAAAGGGGTAAGAAAAATAAAGATGCTCCAAGAATTCAAAATCATGGACAAAGGCATAATAACTCACATGGAAACCTAAATCATGCATTAACTCATAAATTGATAGAAATCTTAAAGGAATTCACAAGATTTTGTCAAACTAACAAGAACACTAAATGGAGAAAATCAAATGTTCAAGTGTTTGATACTGGTGGACCTCGGAGACCTCTCCCAAATGCCATATGGTTAACCAAGGCTAGGAAAGTGGGTTAGATTGTGTTATAATTTTCAGTATGAGCTTTTGCACAATTCTATGTTTCCATACTATGTATATGAGTTAGAATCCATCGTGAATGGAATACTTCTTGAGTGCTTTGTTCATCCATGCTTTTAATGCTTATATCTTGTTGATGATGTTTGAGTGTGATCCCATGTCCTACTATAGTCCAAAAATTGGAGCTAATAGTAATATCATTGGGCTAAAGTAGAATACTTCCGTAGCATTTGAATTATAGGATCACCACTACCTAGGCAAGTACAAATGACTTATATGCTTTGGTATGGAACTATTAACTCATGCAAGCACTTGATTATACTTGTCTTGGCTATAGTATATATCATACTTGTTGAAGTCATACATGTATGGACTTAGATTCCAAGTCCTACAATGTTTGTACAAATGTGTTGTTCTTAGTATGGTTAACATATTTGACTCATGTTTTGGAATCATCATTTGTATCTTATTTTCTTTCCATGTTCTTGTTTGATTGTTGGATTGAAATTCATTCAAGATACTTGTGTGGCATATATGTTCTTAATTGGTAGAATCATAAGTTTTATATGCCATGTATTCTCATGTACGCTTGCACATTATGTTTTAACTTTTATTGGAATATATGTTGTGTCATCTCATTCCATGTGTTAAGTCATCTTTTGGGAATTGATGGATTTTGTACATTGCCTCATGTTTTGCTTGTATGTGCTTACTTCATTTTTTTTTCATCTCTAATTTTGAATTGGTATATCTTGGTTGGGAGATGACGTTGTGCACATACAAGTGATTGTAAGTGCCCCGGTTCGTCCGAGTCACCCTTATTGTCAATTACGTGACTCAGTTGAACTTGCCTTGGATGAATAAGAAGATCTACTATGGAGTTGAAGCATCTACACTGAATACGATATTGGCACACAGGTAAGTGAACCATAGGAGACCTTAGGCTAAGTCATATACCTAGAAGTCAATTGGAAAATAAATTAAATACGTGACTTTCAGCCTCGAGGCCTCATGCAATCTGTCGAAGCCTCGCAGCCAGTTATGCTGAGCTGAACTGAGTCTAGCTGACCCTGTGTCAAGCTGACTCAGTCTCTTACAATTTTAGAAAGTTAAAATCTGTGACTGTTTAATTGAGAGGTAATTATGGTAAACTTATTGGAAGCTTATTATGGTAAATAAAATTATCCACATGGTGAGATGGGTAATTATAGTAAATTGATTGGAAGCTTATTATGGTAAACAAATTTATCCATGGTGAGATGTTGCCACCTCTCTTAAGTTTGAATTTGAATATCCTTGGGGAGCTGTCCATAACAATTATGGAAAGGCTCCTCCATGATTTGTAATCCACCTTGCAATATTCTCATCAAGTCCTTGATTAGTGGCTAAGATAAATGATTTGCAAGTCATGCACGGTGGAGATGAGGTGGCTGATATCTGATTGATATCTGGCTGATCTGGCTGAATCATTGACGCAGCACATGTGTGCTGTCCTTCCAGCAAATACCGCTGGCGAGGCCTCGTTAGAATCAGCGAGGCCTCGCAGGCGTGACTTACAGCAAAACTGCAAGCTGTCTTTCCAGAATTACCTCTGGCGAGGCCTCATCAGAAGCAGTGAGGCCTCGCTGGCGTGACTTACTGCACTCCTTAAAACTGCTTATAAAATAACAGTAAGGGTGCTGTTTTAAGTACCGAATACACTCAGAAAAAACTCAGGAACAGCATTACCAGTGAGTGATCATTCGGCATTCTCTCTAGACACCATTCTTCATCATTCTTCTTAGTGATGTTTGGGTATTCAATACCCCAATCCTAATGAAGAGTAAGGTGTTCATATAGGACTATAAAATCAGTCATCCCTTGTCTTATACTGCTGTGCCGATAGTCTTTTTGATGGAGCTAAACTAATGGAAAGGAGCACACAGATTCAGTAAAGAAGAAAGAGCTTAAAGGAAAACGGTAAAGGCCCAAGGCAAGTATTTCTTCTTTGTTTTATTTCAAACATTGTAAAGTAGATTAGAACAGTGTGTTCGAACCACTTAAAAAATAGGTGTAGAGGATTAGACCGATTGGGTTGAACCTCTATAAAAAACTAGGTTGTACTATTTGGGTGTGAGACCCATACATAGTATATTTGGGATAGCCCTAGAGAGGGTGAGTCCAACAGTGGATGTAGGTTCAGGTGAACCGAACCACTATATATCGTTGTGCATGTGTGGTTTGTATTAATGGTTTAATTTATTTGTTTATCACTTGCACACACGTTTATTCCGCTGCACATATTGTTAAATCTGATTTATTTTTTAAAAGAGAACTAAAATTGAAAATCGACATATTCACCCCTTCTAAGTCGTACATACTTCTAGTAACGGAATTTTCAGTGTTTGTTTCATTCCATCTTCCTATATATGTAAATCTTTTGTGGAATGTTGTGTGCTCTATGCTATGAATGGTATTTTGTTTTGGATTGACGTACCAAAGTTGGTGATCCAAATGTGATTAAAGACTCAAAAAGCTTAATCCATTCACTCACCATTGAAGACAAAAATGTTAAATTTCATTGGAGTATTCATGTTTGAATAGTAACACGTTGTATGCATGGGAGCTAAATTGTTTGGTTGGCAAACACTTGTATGCCTCATTTTGATACCCTTCCTTGATCTATCATAGACATATCTTGGTGTATATGAAAATTATTTTTTTGCAAAGTGTTTGTGGATATGGCATTGCTTGAAATCTTATTTATGATGTATTATGTGTATATCATATGTTTCTCATTCTTCATTTCCATTCACTTGATATGTATATGACTTGTGAAATGATTGTATAGTTGTGTGTTTGGTTTCATTCCTATGCTCATTTTTGTATATATTATGTAGAATGATTTTTGTGTTCACAAAGCATCAAGTTTTTGCTAGAACCTATGAATGCCTTATCATATTACATCACGCATGGTCAATGTTGACTAAAATAGATAAATTTTAAGGCCCAAGGTTTTTGGATTGGTTTGGATCAAAACATTAAGTTGGCAAATGCAAATTTGATCCAAGATCCATGGCTTTTTCTCTCTTCTCCCTCCCCTTCCCCTTCCCCTTCCACTTCCCCATGCTTATAGTCATATCACATACCTTTTGGAGAATATGTCATTATCTTAGCATCACTCAATATACTTGACCTTATATAGTTGTATTTGTTCAGATGAATGATAAGATGTTATGTTATGCACCTCTAAACCTTTGTCATCCTCCAACATTAAGGGGGAGTAAATGTTAATACTTATTTGACAAGGTTTATGATAACCTGGGGAGATTATACTTGTTCAAATTACCCTTCCCAACTTGTGCTCCATATAAAATACTTAAAATAACCCTTCGTCAATTTTTGACAAAAGGGGGAGAAATATAGAAATATTGGAGACAAAAATATTTTCATGAGAGAACTTTTGAAGGGGTCAATACATGAAGATTGGGGGAGAAACAAAAATTCAATATTGGTATCACAGACAGGGGGAGCAATTGTGATTTTAAGACATGTTCTAAAATTAAACACATATTGTTTATTGTCACTAATCATTGGAAAGATTACTTTCCACCAAAATATGTCATTTATGTTGTACTTACAGGAATATCCCAGGCATATTCTAAGGGGGATCGGTCATGAGCCTTCAAGCCTTCAGACTTCATGCAGTCATGGCCAAGTGTATTGAAATTATTACAATATTGTATTTTTGTACTTGGCATGTATTTGAACTTGTTAAAGTTTGTAATTTGTTTGGGACTGGATAGATTATTTTTTAGGTTTTGTCACGAAATTGACAAATGGGGAGATTGTTGGCCTAAAAGTTAAATCTGCCTCTCTTGACTCAGACTAAGTTGTCAATTTTGTGACTGTGTCCGACTGAGTCTTAAGTCATCAATTTCTTTGATTGAGTCATGACAGTCTACGTGTCCAAGATCGCGCATCTACAAGACCTGCATAGTCAAATCAAGTTTGAAGCTCCAAAAGACGCATAATTTGGAAGGCATCGTACCAAAATCGAAGGAACTTCATGAATTCTAACCAACACAGGTATTTGTACCTTAGGAATGACTTAGAATACCTACACTTACCATTTGGATAAACCTTAGAATCCATAATTTAGAATTGGGTAGAACTTATTTGGATTTCTTAGGTTAGGTGAATTCTACTCTATTTTGGACAAGTTTTTTATCCTATCAAATATGCTCAAGTATTTATTAAACCTCTATTATTTTACATATCACTGAAATAGCTTTTCAAAAAGTCCAAAAACACCCAATTCTAATATATATAGCTCAAGTTATGAGCATTTCAATGAAAATGTGCAAAATAGAGCAAAACAATTTTGTCATATACCCTCACTTTGAGAGATTATTTGAGATATCAAATGGACCTCAAATTGAACCAAATTTTGTGAGTAGATATATCTATTAATTAAATTTTCAACGAGCCTAAGAACTCCCAAAACCGAGTTCGAGAACCCAAGTTATGGTCGTTTTACTGGATGTGTACAAAACTGCTGAGATTCAGTCGGCTGAAATTTATGTTTCAGTCGAGTGAAAGTGCTGCAGATTGTCTTTTCAGCCTCAGATGAGATTCAATCGACTGAATCTTTGATTTCAGTCGACTAAATTGTGCTCAAATGTTTCAACGGTCATTTCTGGACATTTCAGTCGACTGAATTTTCAAGTTCACGCAACATGAAGTTTTTAACTGCTCTATTCTTGTGATTTCGACTTCCAATGATCATATCTTTAAGAGGGCTTTAAATGTATAACCTTAGGGCATTCGAAAGGTTGATCCTTGATGAGACAAATGCTCTCTAACATTCTCCAAGACTCTTAATCATTTTTAGAGCATCAAAACTCCATAGTTATACCCTTATTGCTATAAAACTATTCTCAAGCACATTCAAATCACTCATAGGCAAATCCTTGAGTATCTTAGGCTCAATCTTGAATGTATCATTGAGAAACACCTTGGGGAAAGATTGATCTATAGGAGAACCAAATATCATCCTTAAGCCTCCTCTTCCAAAAGTTACAAACTCCATAGTTAAAATACTCTAAACTTTGAATCTTAATCTCAAACACATTCAAAGCTCTCATAGGCATATCTTGAGCATCTTATGCTCTAAGTTGAATGTGTTAAGTGGAGATTATCTCTAAGGTCTTAATCTTCATAGGAAAACAATTATATACCCTAGATCTCCTTATTACTATCTTGGCTAGACTTCATTGAAGCATCTACATCAAGCTAAGAAGATGAGGACATTTAAGAACAAGCCAAAGCTACTTAAAGTAACAAGAGGCTAGTGTTCTTGGTAATATTCTACAACTTTCATTATTCATTGAGATAATTGTAAGGGTTGGTATAACCCCAATAAAATTCAAGAAGGTGTTTTCTTGGTGTATGTTTACCTTAGGTTTGACCTCTATCCGTGAAAGAGATCAAAGTTGTAACGGTAAATTCTCTACCCGTGAAAGAGACCACAAAAGTTGTAATAGGCTTCTTCTCCACCCGTGAAGGAGAATGTTAGTGAAATCCTTAAGTGGTGTACTTGAGGTGTGGATATAAGCAAGGTAGCCGAACCACGTAAAAATCATTGTGTCACAATTCTCCATCTCTTCTTATCTCCTTCACTTTATTTTGTACACTTACTTTAGCTCATATCTTATTGCACACATAATTTGCTTAAACACAATCTTACTTGTAAATCACATTTAGAATATTAATTGAGCAAATTTGTATTAATTAATCATTAAAATGCCCAATATTTAAATAGATTTTAAAATTTTCCAATAGTCTTATTCACCCCCTTATAGGACTATTCTAGACATTTGGCTAGCTCGACCAACAATCTCCAATCATCTAACATCATAACTGGGTTGGATCCTCAAGATAAACTTTTAAGCCCATAATAATAAAATGTCATATGTGCTCCTCATACGTGAACTTAAACATGTACCATACTTACTCATATACTAACACATATCATACAAACAAATATTTCCATAATACCATCAGAGTTACAAGCGAAAACTTGATAGTTTAATATATGCTTAGATTAAAGTACTACAGGCGGTACTGAAATCCACAAATCATCATTGGTCTGATAATAAATATAATAAAAGTATTATCCTTCATCGAAAAATACGATTGTTTGCAAAAGCTCCCTCATCCTAAGGCAACAATGGAGGTTCCTCCTCCTCAGGTGCTAAACCTAAAATGTAAGGGACATGAGCTACCTAACCCAGTGAAGAGAACTTAAATAGTATAATATCACAGGTTAGATAATACAGTTAACCTTTGCAAATTTTATAATAACATTAATGGTCTACTCTGTCATTAGTATCATCAACCATCCTACCTAAATCACAAATGGTCTCATATACCATTCTTCAAATTGCCACCACTGCCACAGTACTATCACTATCAAGTGAAGTGTAACACCCCAATTTCTCAATGAAGTGGAAAATTGCGAAAATGCCCCTGAGTTGTTAAATTAATTATTTAGTTATGTTAAGTAAGGAAATAGTGGGGTCCATTGCTCAAATTAAAATCATATGAGCACATTATGAATGTTAAGTTTGATTGGATGGGTAATTTTCATCGTTTGAGTAAAAAATGGCTAAATGGGTCAAAGGGCCCAAATGGGACCCATCGGGTCTTACTGGATTATTTGACCGTTTTGTGAATTTAAATTAAATGGGGTTAAACCTATTTGATTGGAAATCAAGTGGAGAAGAAATGGGTAGGCTTGATCCATATGTGAAAACCATTTACAAATGACCAAAATACCATAATTGGGTCATGGAGTCAAAAACGGGTCAAAGAGCTAAAGGGGGACCCAACGGGTCAGGTTGACTTTGTTGACCACAGCCGACCGTGTGGGCCCACAAATGAGTTCAATGGTGAGTTAAATCATGTTAAGTGGAACTGATTTTATTTAATTTGAATTAAGAATGAGTTGACTCAAGTGTAATTAATATATGATGTTTAATATGGTGAGTTAAGCCATTGAGTTAAGTGAGTCAAAATGGAAGTCAAATGGGCTGTAAATTCAGTGAGTTAAGTGGAATATGAGGAGGTGTTGTGATCTCAAACAAACCCAAAACAAGTCCCACACGTTGGGGACTTGTTATGGTGAGTTTCATGCAAAACATTAAATGGGAATATGGGGAGGTTTCTATTCCATTTGGAAACCCCAAGCCTTCAACGTTGGAATGCCAATGGGTGCATTTGTTGGCAGCAAGTGTCCCATTGGTTTAGGCAAGAATTGATGAGGAAGTGGAGGGGTTTTGAGGGCTGAATTATTAAAGGAAACAAACACCATCTTGGCCGTTTTTCACCATTGAAAAGCCAAGATTCTCCCTCTCTCCAATTCGTTTTCTTAGGTGGAACAGCAGAGGTTTTTGGCACCAATTATTCAAGCTTAAACCAGCAAGGAATTAAGGAAGAAATAAAAGGAAGAAGGCAAGGAGCAAAGGCAATAGGAAGAGCTTGGAATTTGGTAAGTGTTTCATGGACTTTTGGATTAATAAAATGGGTGTGTATTGGGCCATGGTTTTGGCTGAATATACCAAGGTTTTAACCTTGATTAATGGAGGTTTAGAAATGATAAAGATGACCATTGGGTTCGGCCACCATGAAGGGCCGAACCCCATGTGAAAGATTGCTTGGTTTTCATTTTTTGGAAACATGAAAACCATGGGTTTTATGGACTGATTTTTGGGTTTGATTTAAGAATCAAATACATATTATTGAAAGGATTATAAACCTGTATCTGAATGTCAGAAAAGGCTGAAGTTTTTATGATCTAAATCAGTGGATTAAAAGATGGAAATGAAAGTGGCCGAACCCCATGGAAAAAGTTGGTTAATGTTTATGGTTTTTGAAATTTAAAACCATGCAAGTTGGGACTGTTTTTACATGTTTTATTAGATTTAAAATACATGTTTTAAAGAGGGTTAAAACATGGGTTTGGATATCAGAAAAGGCTGGAGTTTATGTGGTTTAAATCAGTGGATTAAAATTGGAAAAAATGGACCATGGGGATCCGCCATCTTGGATGGCCGAATCCCATGAAATTGTGTTGGTTTTTGGATGTTTGTTTGAAAGATAAAACCTGATAATAATATACTGTTATTACATGATTATTGGAGGTTTAAAAATAGTAAACATAACCATTTGGGTTCAGCCACCATGGAGGGCCGAACCCCATGTAAAAGAGTGTTGGTTTTCATGTTGGGAAACATGGAAACCATAGACTTTCATGGACTGTTTTTGGATGATTTTTGAAAGGTAAAACCCGATAATATTATGCTGATTTTTACATGATTTAATGGACATGTGATGTAAGTCACAAAGGGTCCAAAACATGGGCATAGGGTTCGGCCACATTGGATGGCCGAATCCCATAAAAATGTTTGATAAGTTGGTATGGTTTTGGAGAGATAAAACCATACCAAATGGTGGAGATTTTTATGTAATTAAAATGAAAGTACGATTGCTGTTTTGGGTTGGCCAGAGGATGGCTAAACTATGTGTTTAACATGGCTAAGGGGTAGAGCCAATTGGTATTTAAATAATGGACATTATTGAGCAAAAGAACCATAAGGGTTCGGCCATGAGTATGGCCGAACCCCATGGACTGTTTTCATGAATCATTTTATGGATGCGTATGTGATTTAAGATGGAATTATGTTTACTGATTTGGTCAGCTAAAACATGACTGAACCATGTTAAGGTTGTGGGTAAGTTGTAGAATGTAATCAAGGTATTGGTAGCAATGGCATGTTTGTAAATAAGGGTAACAATCATGAATTGGTGGACTTAGACTCAAAAATGGGAATCAAATAAAGTAAGGGATTAAAGTTGGTCTATGATTTATGTGAGTAAGGTGACGGATCTCTGTGATGGTGCACGACTGCGAGTGGTGACCGGATAAAGCCTAAGAAAGAACGGACGCTGAAGTAATTCTTCAGTAGGTTTCCTACCTACTTGCAACCACAGTTTTACCCCAGTTTTTCTTATGAGACTCTTGTTTTATTATATGTGTTTCAAATGATATATTATGCATTAACAAATGGCATACGGGCATTGACATCTCATGCATAGATATGGGATTATGAATGAGGTTCTACAGTGTTTCAAGTTATAAGTTACGTCCTCGTTCGGTGGTGCAAGTCACGCCAGGAAGAGTAACATAATGATCATAGTCACAATGGTCTCCTTAGGCGATGAGAGTCCCACCAGGAGGACTCATACGTGATATGAATCAGTCAGTGATGAAGTGATGAAAGTGTGTTGTAATTTACCTTGTCAGTGCAAGGCACGTCAAGTGATGGCTATGAATGTACATGATGGGGGATGCTTATTGCATGTGCATACATCATAGCATTGTTTTACCTGTTTTTGATGATCATGTAATATGATATATATATGCATGTTTTATATGCTAACATGTGGTAGCTCTGATTCGGGAACCTACTGGGCGCGTTGATCTAACGCCCTAATTCTATCCTCAGAAGAGATTGCAGGTACAAGTATAAGGAAAAAGAAGGTCGATGACCGGGAGGGGAGCCAAGCCTAAGCTCTTGAATGATGGATTGGATTACTTTATATTACTGTCATTTGAATACTTTTGTTGGACATGTAATAATTCATTACTTGCTATGGTTTGATTAGGTTAATAACCTTTGGATCGTTGATTTATCTTAATTAATGGTTGAGACTGTTACTTGCTATCTAGTCTTTTTATTCCGCAATTAATCTAGGTTTTTCCGCATGTTGATGTTAGTTCCATGTGTGATTCATAATCATGGTCTATTCCATGTACACATGGGTGGCCAGTTAAGGTTCAGACTTGGGTAGTCTGAACTTAACTCGTGTCGTGACGCCGCCCGCTCTCTTTCGATGTTTTATTATTACTTAAAAAAAAAAATTAGACTCTAAAATTCTCGGAAAGGGCGGGGCGTTACATGAAGCACTACTCTGACTTCCCAAATCCATGAAGTTCCGACACTGTCAAAATGCAGCATCTTGCAAGAGCTTAACTGACCCACTGGTCCAACCTCGGCAACCAATAATAGCCTAACGGCTAAATGTGTGATAGAGCTTAACTAACCTAATAGTCCGACCTCGGTGGCCAATAATAGTCTAACGGCTGTGTGATGCAGTACCAATGACCAAATTTTTTCTGGGAAATTAATCCAACATCTCTTACCATAATTTCTCAGGTTCTCACATCGGAGAATATCAATTTCAATAGCAAAACTATTGTGCATAATAATCATCATATATCAATATTCATATATCTCTACAAATCATCACTATTTAGGCATGTAAGTGGGTTCATTATCCGTTATAGACAGTAGACCTCGACTCCTTGACACCGTGTTATGCTTTCGTTCTAATAGTTAGAACAATTCTCATCCCTTATATGGAACCAGTGTCAAGTCTCGTTTTCTGGCCCACTTAGTCTATCCATTTGTATGGTGTCCATGAAATCACTCATTGCCTTAGAATCTAGGTTTTCTAAACCTGATTTACTAATCCAATTCGATGAAGTCTCCTCACCGTTAATTGTTGGGTATTCATAGGATTCTGTAACACACAATAAAACTACAAGTAAATACATATTTACAATCAATACCATACACATTCACAATACAGTCTAATTTCCAATTTAGTTTTTCCAAAAATCTCTAAGGAAATGGTTATGAGTCCACTTAAAGGTTACTACTTCATTTTAAATTGATGTCAGAAGAGTTAGCCATTTAAAACACTCAATAAAAAAGAAAATGAAAGTACTCAGTACCAGTCTCATATTTTTCCGGCGCTTAGAAAAGTATTGAGAATTTGCCCAGAGAGTACAATACAGGAAATAATAGTGCTCACATAATGACCCGAATCAATTTTTTTCAGGATTTTAAGGATTTCGTAGCAGTAGGGAGAGTGTGGGCTCCGAGGTAGACCCCAGTTTACTGGGTTTCAATTTGGAGATCCAAAGGGTATTTTGGTAACTTTGAATTATTAAATATTTTATCATATAAAAAGTTTGAAATCACACGTTATCTTCTTCGATGTTGGACATTTGATTTTTTATGAGTTTTAAATTATTTTTGGAAGATTAAAGAATAGAATTTTTTTTACTATTTCTCTCTTTTTTTAAAAAAAAGAAGGAAAAATAACCTAAAACCCTACCCCCATATTCTTTCCCCATCCGCGCGACACTGTAGCTGTGCTATAGTGCCACGATCCATCTCTCTCGTCTCTCTTTTTCTCTCCCACCCTCTTCTCTCCTCTCCTTCCTTCTTCTAACCCTAATCCTAAACTCCTCTCTCCCCCTAGGCACCGCCGTCACTCCCTTTTCTCTCATTTTTTCGGCCCTCTTCATCTTCTTCTCCCTCTTCTTTATCTCCTCTCTTCCAAACCATAAACCTCGATTCCCCAACCTCCCCTCTTTCTCTCACACCTCCATCTTGGTCCGAACAGCCCCAATTCCGTCAGATCTACCATATTCCAGCCTCCTCACCACCGTCAGAGTCCAGATTTCTCAGGTCCGACCCCAGGTATTTCTCTTCTCTCTCCATTTTCACATTCTTCTCCAATTTTCTCCCCCTTTCCCCTTCCCTCTCTCTCTGAATTTTTCTTCTTTTTTCCCTTTCATTTTCCTTTCCCCACTTTCCTTTTTTTCCCCTCTCTTTTCCTTATTTTTCTTTTTTTTCCCCCCTCCTTCCCTCGGTTGAGTTGCTGAGTCAACTCAGTTGAGCGACCAAGTTGACTCAGTGGCATTCAGATCTAGATCCCCTTGACAACCTTGGCCTAGAGGATCGGGCCTGCTCTGCCAAGTCTGGCAGCGAGGCCTAGGCCTAGTCCTAGTCCAGCCTAGTTAGGGTCCGGCCTAGTTCAGTTCGGCCCAACCTTTGGCTCGGCCCAGCCCGTTTAGGCCTAGTTTCAAGCCCAATTTTCAATTTTAGCCTCCGTTTCAAGCCCGACCTAGTTTTCAGTTTTGGACCAAGTTTAGCCCGGTTTGGGCCCAAGCCTGTTTTTGGGCCCGTTTTCAATCCGGACTTGTTTTGGCCTGTGAGGGAGGTGTGGTCTAGTTTGGAGGGCGAGGTGTGCCCGAGAGTCCTAGGAGGGATATGTTGCAAGGTGGTCATGGAGACCTCTGGAAAGTTCTTGGGTTGAGTGTTAGCTCGCCCAAGGCCGACTTAGAGGTCATCACAGACACGGTACCAGAGTGCGTGGTTATTAGCACTGTGGAGGATAGCTCCCGTGGTTGTTTTCAGTGGTGGAGGACAGCTCCCGCTGGCATGGTGGAGGACGTCTCTCGTGGTTATTAGCACGGCGGAGGATAATTCTCGTGGTTGTTTTTCAACGGTGGAGGATAGCTCCCGCTGGCACGGTGGAGGACATCTCTCGTGGTTATTAGCATGGCGGAGGATAGCTACTGTGGTTGTTTGCAGCGGTAGATGACAGCTTCTGCTGGTATGGTTTGTGATCCCTGGATGACCGAGTGGGTTGAGGGTGTTTCGTCCACTCATTGGACGAGGGATGGTGCGGTGGAGGACAGTTACCACTGGCACGGTGGAGGACATCTACTGTGGTTATTAGAACTGTGGAGGATAGCTCCCGTGGTTGTTTTCATTGGTGGAGGACAACTCTCGCTGGTATGGTTTGTGATCTCTAGATGACCGAGTGGGTTGAGGGTGTTTCGCCCACTCATTGGTCGAGGGATAGTGCGGTTGAGGACAACTCCCGTGGGCCTTATAACCACGTTATGATTCACAACTTGTGGTACTGGTCTGTGGTGTATGTGGATATATTTGGAGGTGGCCCTAGATGTAGGGTGATCGTAGAGTACGTTGAGTACGTACTGGGAGCCAGGTGGGTTGAGTGTTCGTTCACCCACATTTTTGGCTAAGGGGTGTGGTAGTATAATTACCAGTAGTTATGACCTTGGAGTTCTTTGATGTGACTTGTGCTCTGGGTGTTGACTCACTGCGAGTTTATGGGGATTTTTTGTCTGGTCGGAAGAGTCCTTTGAAAACCTAATGCCTGAGTTTGACTGGCTCACTAGGTAGAAGGCCTATCGAATTCCGTGAGGGATGTATGTGCCAGTTGTGTGGAGAACAACAGGTGGGGCCCGAGGTTACAGGTGTGATTACCGGGGGTCTGGTACTTGGTTGAGGAGACCACATATGGGTTGGCACTGGCTCGGTGGTTACTCCCGTGTGATAGTCTGTTTGAGACTCCAGCGAACCCTACCCATGGTATGGTTGTGGTATGTGTGCGGGTTGTCCTGGGAGAGTTATAGGCCCGGTTGAGGATCAGAGACCCTGATCCGGTTGGGGATCGGTCCGTGTGCCCGTGGGTAAGTGGGCTGTAGCGGATGGGCATATGAGGAAGTTGTTTTAGAGTTGCATTGGGTTGGTTAGAGCATGTGTTGGAGGCCCGGAGATGTGGGACCCTGTGATAGGGGTAGGGCACAGGTTTGCATGGTCGTGCATGTATACATCCTAGACATTGATGTGTCCATATGATCATATGCAGTATATGCTTGAAGATATATGATGCTTGAGTTACCCGCACTAGGGCATGTAAAGCTCACCCATTGCCTTACAGGTACTTCATAGAGGAGGGGTTGACGGGACCCTCGATTGGGCGTTGGGTGTGGAGCTACAACTTTTTGTATCATAGTTCCATCTTGTACTTTAGAGCCTGTTAATGTATATAATATGTATTCATGCATGAGTTGGACAAATGTAATGATGGGGTGATGGCTTTTAATTATGATGAATACTTTATTAGTACACTTTTGGTTATTGGTTTAAATGTGGGTTGTTGGAGTGATGTCTCTCATTGGAAAAAAAAAAAGGAACCAAAATAGTATTATCATGAGATGTGGGAGTTTGTATCTATTTTAACATGCTAGTAGCGGGACAGGTCGTTACAGCTTAGGCCACTACACATATTGTCTTCTGGATTAGGATCATAAAGATGTATTGAGTTAAGCCTAGAGAGGTACAAAAATGTAAAAAATGCTCAGGCCGCTACTCTTATTGTCTTCTGGATAGGACCATAGAGACATATTGAGTTAGACCTAGAGAGTACAGTAAAATAAATAGCTCAGTGCCCGATCCTTTTCTACCAACGAGTGGCATTTCTGCAGCGCTACTGATGGCTACCTTGCGGCGTTTCTACTGCGCTACAGGTAGAGAGTATCGGCCTGGAAGCGAACACTCAAAACAATAATATAAACACACAAGAGTTGGAGTTAGTTTCATTTTTAATTATAGAGTGTCGAGTGTCTAGTGTATACATTTCCTAGAGTATTCAGAGGAGTCCCCTCGGGGAGACTTGTGGTGTTGATCCTCATCTTAGGTAGTCGGTGGTGTGGTTCTCCGGACCTTAGTGTATTAATAGGGTCTAGTATGCCCGAGTCTTCTTCTGATTGTTTTGGAGGCTAGGCTGGTGGACCCGGAGGTCACCTATATAACATGCCTGTGATTTGTTGTTGCTGACTCTGGGGATTAGAGGAGCGGACCTGGAGGTCTCCCTGAGATTTATTGTAGCAGATTCCGGAGGTCAGATTGGTGCACCCAAAGGTCACATGTGTTTTGAGGTCAGATTGGTGGACCCAAAGGTCACTTGTGTTTTGAGTTCAGGTTGGTGGACCCAGGCCTGTTTTTTGAGGTCAGATTGGTGGACCCAGAGGTCATTTGTGTTTTGAGGTCAGATTGGTGGACCTAAAGGCCACCTATGTTTTGAGGTCAGATTGGTGGACCTAGAGACCACCTATGTTTTGAGGTCAGATTGGTGAACCCAGAGGTCACCTGCGTTTTGAGGCCAGATTGGTGGACCCAGAGGTGACCCTGTGTTGTTGAGGCCAGATCGGCGGACCTAGAGCTCGTCCATTGCTAAGGCTGCCTCTGGAGGCCTGACTGGTGGACACAGAGGTCGCCTACGCCTCGGTACGGAGGTCTCATGAGTGTCTCTTGGCAGTCACTGCTGAACCCGGAGGTCGCCTATATGATGACAAGGAGACCATGTGTGTTTTAGTACTTGAACGCATGATTGTCGTAGGCTTTGGATGTCAAATCATAGCGGGTCCGGAGGCTACTTATGTGTTGACAATTGTATTTATGCCTCATGATTCATGACACTCTGCTTCAGAGATAAGTTGGGACAATGTGAATCTCTTCAATCCAAACGGCAGACCCATAGGTCGTTTATGCGTTGGTAGGGAGACATCGTATAGGAGTCCCACCCGTGGTCATGTTTTGTGATGTATTGTTATTCACCTCGATTTGAGTGGTTAGACTTGAGTTGTCCAGATTGGGTTGCGAGACTACTTGTAGGGTGGTTCGTGGTGACTGTTAGGCTTTCTAGAGGCACGAAAGACGTCGGTCCGTGTACGCGGTGTGGATGCATGTTTGGGTGGTCATGCATGTAGGCATCCTAAGCAAGATGCATTCACATTTGCATATGTTGTTTACTTGATGGTGTGTGATACTTGTTATTTCTTTCACTGGGCATGTTGAGTTCATCTCTTACCTTTCAGGCACTCCGATGGAGAAGGGGTTAGGCGGGCCCCTCACACAGGCTTAGGAGATGGAACCTTTAAGCAAGGATGCATTTAGTTTATGTTTCTTTTGAGAGGATATATTTGTATTTGAGAATCTTTGTTTGATGTTGGATGACTGTAAGAAGTTAGACTTGCATGCTACTGCTACTTGAATCTTTGTTTAGAATTTTATTATTATTTTGGTTATGCTTGATGTAGCTGATTAGTCTGGGTGAATTGAGAGGAGTGTTGCCCCTTTAAAAAAAATCACCGGAGTTAACACTTAGAGATTTCAGAGAGTTGTTTTGAAGATAACAAGCTGTAGTGAGATGAGGCATTACAAATAATATTTATCATTCATTGGAGTTATTTGAAATATTAAAACCATTTCTAATTAGATAGTAGTTATGCAAGTCCTAACCTTGTTATGATTAGATCTAGATTATTTCTATAAAATCTCTCTATTTTAAAATTTTAAATTTTACAAATGAATGATAGATATGTTAGAATTTATGAAAATATAGTTTGTTATTTAGGTACTTTAATTAGATTATTTGCTTAGTCCGCATTTTCTAAATATGTATTTTCTATTTTAAGTCTTCCCTCTTTTATTGATTCTATTTCTATTATTGTAATTATCTTTTTATATAAATAAATTAGGGTCTCTCCTTAATTCACAATGGAGACACCAATTATTTTCACATGGTATGCAGAGAAACTCGATTCTAAGCATGTGTTAGCATTTGTCCGTAAGAGAGAGACTACAACCCACAATCGTTTCTTCTCTCCCTCTGTCGTATCACAATTTTTCGGCAAACGGAGGAGCCCTACATCATGTAAAAATACCCTCCCGTCAATATATATAGTTTTTTTCTTTGATTCCGATTCTGTTGCAACTTTCGCATCCTCCCTCCCTTCTTGTTATGTTTTGATCCTCCATTATTTAAAAAAAAAGAAAAAACAAAGATTGGCCTTCGCTTTATCGGATGCCAGATCTGATCGTCCATTCCTTATCTTCTTCAAATCTACACCCACCGACGTTGTCCCCTATCATGTTTCGCTGCCATCCGTGATCACCATAGTTTTGGGTCTAGTCTCCTTTCGTCTTCACTAGCGAGTCTCATATTTGTTCTTCTGATTTTGGTAGTTTATCCATATCCAAATGAAAATAATTGGTGTATCTCTTGTGAATTAAGGAGAGAGCCTAATTATTTATATAAAAAAATAATTACAATAATAGAAATGGAATCAATAAAAGAGAAAAGACTTAAAATAGAAAATGCTGACTAAGTGAATAATTTAATTAAAATAACTAAATAACAAACTATATTTCATAGATTCTAACAAGATAAGTATGACTTGATCATCATTCATATGTCGATTGAAAATATCTCTCTATTTTAAAATTTAAAATGTCATTGATGAAAGATGAGTATAAAGAATCTAATTTTATTGTTGAGTCTCCCAATTTGTTCATTTCTCTTTATATAGCTACACTTATATGAATATTAAACTTAGCCTTCGGCAATAAGATTTGAAGAAAATAAAAGAAATAAGCCATGTCAGCGTTGGTGGACACTATAAAATTTTGATACCATTAATTTAACCTTTAAAATTAAGAAAAAAGTTGGTAATGTTGGAAAAGAATGGGTGTATTGACTCCTCTCCATGATGGATGATATCGATCTTCCAAATAAAACATAGTGCTTCTCTCCTACTTCATAAGTTATTATATATTTTAATTTTTACAAGCCCTTGAATATATAAAAAACTTTCTATACATATATTCATGAAAATTTTAGTATTTATTGTTTTTTCCGCAATATGCATATGAGGCCAATTTATTAATAATTTATATTATCATCTTACAAAGTTCAATAATGTATAAACTAACTAATATTTTCCCTGGTTTTGATAGAGGAAGAAATATAGTACTTTTCAAATCGTTTACCCTTGACCCACATCTACTTTTGGCTTTTGACGATTTCCGTGCATTTGCATTTGCATTTGCATTTGCAATTGCATTTCATTTACTATGTACTTCTTATTCAGCTTCTTCTCGGTATCTTTTTTCACCTTTACTCTTAACCTGAGGAACGAGACGTGTCTGAAACTCGTCCTTTCCCTTTCTTCTGCATTTTTTGTTTTTTCCACTGTTTTAGTCTTTGAATATCAGTCCTACCGTCTCCACTTCTATACATATATAAACATTGAAAGACAGAGCCAGACTCAACTCTCTCTCTTATATACAGTGATTTTTTATTTTTTCTCCGTAGTCCGTACATGTACTGGGGGTTGGCTGTCTGATCAATCAGTAGAGTTGGGATACCATTTATCTTGTTTTAGTTGCTAGTTTTTTATTTGAACGAAAAGGGTAAGATTTCTTGATTTGAAATCTTGTCATTGAGAAAGGAACATAATACAAGTAGCAGGTGAGTTGTATTGGAAAGAAAAAGAAGAGGAGAAATGAAGTTTGGGAAGGAATTCACGGCACAGATGGTGCCGGAGTGGCAGCAAGCATACATGGACTACAATATGCTCAAGAAGATATTGAAAGACGACATCCATCGGTGTAAGCAGCAAAGGAATCCGAAACCATCAGAAGGTGGTGAATCTGGAGGACTGAAAAGGAAGATGACAATGTATCGGGCCTTTAGCGGGCTAACACATCGTTACAGCAATCTCAGGAGCGGCGGTGCCGGAGAAAAGGGTGGAGAGGATCAGGTGATTCTGGTGAACAAAGTGGACCGAGAAGGCCCTTGGTATGAGACAATGTTTCTCATGCCGTCCGACCACGGAGGCGAATACGAGGTGGTGTTCTTCAAGAGGCTGGATGATGAATTCAACAAGGTGGATCGGTTCTACAGGGCCAAGGTACAAGAAGTGTTGAATGAGGCTGACTCACTCACCAAGCAGATGAATGCTCTTATTGCCTTTCGTCTCAAGGTTGAGAATCCACATCACATTCACGTCCCCCAGCTTCCCTCTCCTACTCCTACTACTCCCATCTCTTCTCCTACACCAACAGGTGAAGTAATTTCTCAATAATTTCTCTCTGTTGGATACTTAGATAATTTACCAGTTACTCTCAAATTTTAAAACTATTCTCTTTAGCATTCTGCAGAGTAGCCCTCTTACTTTCAGATAAAGGGTAAGTGAAATTTCCATCTTTGTATGAGGGATTATTAAAATTTAAAATGTTGAAGTTTCAAGAACAGTAGATAATAAAGCAGAAATTTTACTTCAAAACCAGTTTTAAGGACGTGTTCGGGCTGAGAACAAGTTCCAATTTATAGGATAGTCTTTTGGGATGGCTACCTCACTTGGACTGGGGAGATTCTCCAGAACGATGAGATCGCTCGCTTAGTTCGAAAGAGGAATTGTTGGGACACCCGTCCCAACAGGACAAGAATATATTAAAACTTAATCTATTTTCACATTTGGAGTCGAAATCGAACGCATGATCCCCTGTTTCCTTAGGTGGGTTCGGTTCTTGGCTGCCACTCCAACTCCCTTCGAGTTAAAAGAGGATCTGAGAAGAAAGAGGCGAATCTTTTGAAGTAAAAGATCTGCAAGATTTTATTCTCTTAAAATATTATATAAATTAAAAAAAGTTGAAACGTAAACGACTGAAACAGAGCAAGACCAAGATACATGCTGATGAATAGAGATTTTATTTTCTAATCAGTCTAGAAATTGTTTTCTTTACATCATCTTCCTATCCATGCATGGAAAACGACTTGTCACTTGCACCTAATTGAAGCTAGTGGGCACACATCTGCATTTTATAAAGAAGACTTGTGGACAGGGCATGGTTAGACAAATGCATCACTGTTTATTTAATTTTATCCTTTTTGATTCGTCCATTGGTGAACCAGACCCTTTATTGGCTGTCTCCCTGCTTGGAAATTCAGATGAAATAATGCGCATTAATAAAGGAGGATGGAGACGCAACCTTTTACTTCAATTAAAGGGTAATAAAGGGAGTTGGTCGCCAATCTGTACCTAGAATAACCCACTGAACATCAAAACTTCCAATTGTGAGCAGTGGTAGTGGTTGTCACCATTAAGGACACAGATGTCAATATGCATCCAGAAAACACCATAAGACCCAAAAAGTCTGACCCAAGAAAATAAGGGAGACCCATTTATAAATGGGATCCATAATTCCAAATTGGATCTATTTGTAAATTCTGACCCAAGAAACCATTTATGCTTTCTTGGTGATGTGACCCATAATACATGTATTTAATAACATATGATCATTGGGAGGTATGTATTTCTCTCCAAGTGATATTGATAATAAATTTTTAGTGAAAATTTAAAATTTTTAGTGAAAATTTATAATTTTTTTATACAATTTTTTTTTTATTCTAAGATAATGATGCAATAGATCTAAGCCATGTCTTTCATACCCACTAAATTTAATTGTCAACTCACTTCTTTTTTCTACTTTTAGTCAAATTTTGCTAGAAATTCTTTTATTTTAGATAATAATATGAAAAAGTTGGGCTCGAAAGCAAATCATAATTATTTAATTAATGGTCATGGTCAAGATTCATTCGGGAGTCACCTTAAACTATCTTTCTGTTTATAGAATAGAGTGAAGAGATGTACTTAGATATACCTTACATGTATAACAGTTATTTGTGAGAATTAGAATATTTGATACACATCTTTATATAAATGAAACATCTATTTGGTCTTTCATAATTCACATGGCCAATTCTGTTTTATGAATGGTACAGATCAATGAATATACCTCTGTTTTGTTTCATTGACATCAATTTGCAGCCATTTGATTCGATGATCAATATCTTCTAATTTATGAAAAATGACCAAGATTTGGTGGGGGGTTTACTTGGATAATGAACCCTTAATGTGTGTTTTCGATGCATAGGTATTACATTGCATGTATGGAATTTGCAGAGTAGCTTGATTTTCATACTTTACTGGGAGTGATGAAATTTAAGATGAGTTAACCAAAATTACTTGGTCAAGCAAAGCACAATTTGTTTGGCCTTGGATGGAGTAGATATGTGGAATTCCATATCTGAATGTTCATGAGTTTGGTTTGTAAATTTTACTAAATGAATCTCCCAGAACAATATATATTAAATAGAAGCTCTTCTGCAAACGTTATTAAGAAGCTATTAAATGATGAAACAAAGCTTAAACTATAGTAACCATCTCATGAAGTAAAAATCTCACAATCTTCTACCAATATACAGGAAAAGCAGCACATATGGATGTAATACAAGAAGTTGAAATGAGCAAAGGGTCCCTAACTGACGTGACTGAGGAAGGTGAGGAAATTGTCATTGATGTAGCTGAATCCAACAAGAAGGAAAACATCCAAGAAAATAAGCCAAAGAAAAAGGCCCCTAAGCCTGTCCCCATAGAAGTCCTTAGAAATGTGAAGATCAATGTTGCACTTGAAACTCCTCGCTCGACAATAAAAAATATGCTGCTTGATTCAAAACAGAGAGAGTTGTGTTTCAGCAAAGATGAGCTTATGAAAGCAGAAGAACAACTGAAAAGGGCATTTATTGAATTCTACCAAAAGCTTCGGCTTCTCAAAAGCTATAGGTATATCACTACAGAACCTTTTCATTATTCTCTGTAATTGGATCTTGGGTGGTTGTTCATATAATCAATCTGGATCTGTAGTTTCAACTTTGTTGGTTTATTTTCATAAGTATATGAGACATTTGCCAATGGGTTTCACAGTTTTATGAATCTCTTAGCGTTCTCCAAGATCATGAAGAAATATGATAAGGTGAGACCTCTGTTCGAAATGATTCCTCTCATTATACTCTGCTTTCTATGTTTCAACTCAATTTTAACCAGAGACAGGCACTGATAACACTTAATCTCTACAATCTACACTAGATCAATGATGATACTTTTACATGTATTCATCAATACCAACATGGCATTGTTGTGAACAAGCTTAATGTATTCTATGAAGACACCGTTGAATCATCATAGTTATTATAATATCCATTTATCCTATCTATTTCTGTTGGAATTTATGATTTTATCTGAATGTTTCTTCTTTTATTTTATTTAATTTCAATTTTTAACGACTGCAGATCACTTCGAGGAGTGCATCTAGGTCGTACTTAAACACGGTGGACAATTCTTACCTTGGCAGCTCTGATGAGGTTAAGATTTTATTTTTACCATCCCTTGAGGGAACAATAAGCAATACTGACTTATATTTATTGAAACTTGAAGGATCAAAATTATGTGCCTTGAATAATTAATTGGTGATGAAACTTATACACATTTTATATCTATATAATCCCCTATCAGATGCACCCCACTATGTAGAATCAATTGTTTATTTGATGGGAAATCTCATTAGAGAGTCTCGCTTGAAAAGTTTCAATGCTAAACATAATCCACTTCAATTTACAATTTAAGCATCCTGAATCATTCCTTTCCTTAATAGGTCACCCGGCTCTTGGAGAGAGTAGAGGCTACTTTCATCAAGCATTTTTCCAACTCAAATCGTGCAAAAGGAATGAGAACTTTGAGGCCAACAGCCAAAAGAGAAAAGCATAGAATAACATTTTTCTTGGGTAAGATGTTCCAGTATCCATACCCAAGTTCTATACAATCTTCAATGTTTAATTTATTAGTAGAAAGTACTCACTTTGTGCGAGTAAAATTGCTCAAAAATTTTTAGTGAATAATTCTTACTTTAGTTCACATTTACAAAATTTTCTATTTTAGATACTATGTAGAATATCTGAGCCATATATTTCAAAGTTACCAAATTTAATAATAAAACTCATTTTTTTTATATTTGTAGTTAATTTGTATGAATTTCCTCTATTTCTAGATAGTAAAATGATAAATTTGAATGAAATCCTTTCAACTCACCACATCCCTATCTCAAAACCTCTTATCCTATTTTTAGCTATTTTTTGAACGATATTTGTTTTGCTTGCCAAAACGGAAGCAAAACACAACCATTTAATGAATGAATGGTCAAGATTCATTTTGGTGATCATTTTAAACTGTTTCTTTATATATGGATAAAGTTAAGAGAACATCCATCATAAGGAAAGAGATCATACATTTAATGCTTTTATTAACATCTCAAGACCATTTAGTTGTTTAAGTACCAGTTTAAGATTTCAATGTAGACCTAATCTGTTTTGGCATTTTCCTAATGCCCCATTGGCTGGAGGTTTCATTCTTGGATCCTTTCCACAATATTTTTAAGAATATGCATTCTCATTCCTTGCTTATCCTAATGGCCAAACTGGATCAAATGCTCTGGTCTTCAATTGCAGCAAAAATATGTTTTTTGAAAGGTAATAGCAAAAATGGTCATTGGCAAACTTTCACAAGATAAATAACTAAAGGTTGCAGTCCAAACATTTACCAATTACAAGCTTCATTAGTACATGGCTGCATAACTCCTACTGCCATACACATGATCAGAAATGAGAAGAACTTAACAATGAAAATTACATTTTCAAATTTCGGAATTTGAATTTCTTTTACTCAAAAGGATTTTTCTTCCAAGTGTTGGGCCTGGGGTTCCAGCCCAAAAGACTAGCCTGATAGGTGGAGTTTCCCAGCTCTTTATAACTCTCTATTTTCCCCCCTTTCCCAACCGATGTGGGACTCGTTTGCAGCCCCAACAATCCCTCCCTCAAACGAGGCTCTCCGACGGATCAAACATCATTGCCAACCATCTCGTTCGGCTAAGGGATCTTGAGTCCACATGCGTTGGCTTGGGGACCCAGCTCTGATACCACTTGTTGGGAAAAAAGGCCCTTTTCCCTATCCCACAGATCTTGCCACAATAATAATAATAATAATGGAAGCAATCAACTGAAAATAAATCAATCACACGAGACACCAAATTTACATGGTTCGACAGTGTGCCTACGTCCACGGGTCAAGCTCCGAATAAATCTTCCACTATAAAATAGTGGGTTTACAATGTTTCTCTCTAATCAAATTAGAGGCTTGCAAATAACAATATTTCTCTCCCAAAGGTGGATTCCAACAACAAAGAAAAATAAGATGTGGAGAGATCTCACAAAAATAGGGATATGAGAGATAGCCTGTAGAGATGTTGAATCCACGATCTTAACTTGTAGATGTCTTCCCCACGATGCCAGGAGCAAACCCTCAAAATTTGAGTTGAAACAGAGCAAAGACGGTGGCTAGATCTCACCTTCTTCTCCTTTCCTCTTCTTCTTCTTTTCTTTTCTCTTTTCTTCTCTTTGCCTTGCGCTACTCCTTCCTTTTTTTTTTTCTTCCTTTTGCCGTGTTTGCAATACACGGCTCTTCCCTTTTTTTCCGGTTGGCTTTTTTTTTTTTTTAAGTTGTGGGTCCCACCTCACATAGGAGGGATTCCCCAACAAATCTCCTCCTCCCGACTCATGCGAGGGGCTCAACCAAGCTTGCTTTGCTTCTACACAAATCATGCTTTTCCTTAGGCAAGGTTTTAGTCATCACATCCGACCCATTATCATCAATATGAATCTTCTCAAGTTGTAATAACTTCTCCTCCAACACATTACATATCCAGTGATACCCAACATCAATATGTTTTGATCTTGAATGGAATGTTGGGTTCTTACTCAGAAGGATGACACTTTGATTGTCACAAAAGAGAACATACATCTCTTGCTTTAACCCCAATTCCTGTGGGAGTCTCTTCATCCACAACATCTCCTTGCATCCCTCAGCTACTACAATGTACTCAGCCTTTGTAGTAGATAAGGCAACACATTTCTGCAACTTTGACTGCCAAGATACAGCTCCCCTAAAAAAGTCATCAAGTAACCCGACGTGGACTTTCTAGAATCAATATCTCCTGTCATGTCTGCATCTGTAGTGCCTTCTAACAAGGGTTTACCATTTCCAAAACATAAACACATTTTGGAAGTGCCTCGGAGATACCTAAAAATCCATTTAATTGCAGCCCAGTGTTCCTTCCCAAGATTAGAAAGGAATCTACTCACAACACCAACTACATGAGCTATGTCTGGCCTAGTACACACCATAGCATACATCAAACTACCAACTGCTGATGTATAGGGAACTCCCTTCATTTCATCATTTTCTTTCTCACTTGCTGGACTCTATTTGGAACTGAGTTTAAAATGATTTGCAAGTGGAATCTTCACCGACTTAGCTTTGTCCATATTAAATCTTTCAAGTACTTTCTCAATGTACCTCTCTTGTGATAGCCAAAGCTTGTTGTTATTTCTATCCCGAGTGATCTTCATACCAAGTATCTGCTTTGCTGGCCCCAAGTCTTTCATTGCAAAGGATTTACTGAGCATATCATCCTTGTAAAGCAGCAAAATAATGAAATCACCATCTGAGAATTTCTTCACATACACACAATGATCTGAAGTGGTCCTTTTGTACTCATGATCAACCATGAAGGAATCAAACTTCTTATTCCATTGTCGTGGTGCTTGCTTTAACCCATTTAAGCTCTTCTTTAGTTTGCAAACCAAGTTCTCTTTGCCTTTTACTCTGAAGCTATCAGGCTGCTCGATGTAGATCTCTTCTGCTAAGTTACCATGAAAGAAAGTTGTCTTCACATCAAGTTGTTCAATCTCTAAATTTAAACTTGCAGCCAAACCAAGTACCACTCTCATAGATGACATTTTCAGAACAAGTGAATTTTTTTCCTCAAAATCAATTCCCTTTTTCTGGCCAAAATCCTTCACAACTAGTCTCAACTTGTATCTAGGGTGTGAGCTTTTTTCCTGTGTCTTCAACTTGTAGACCCAATTGTTCTTGAGTTCTCTCTTGCCTTTAGGAAGTTTCACCAAGTCATAAGTGTGGTTCTCATGTAATGACTTTATTTCTTCTTGCATGACTTTCAACCACTGTTTCTTATTCTCATTTGTTATAGCTTCTTGGTGGCACTCTGGTTCTCCTCCATCTGTAAGCATCACATACTCATTAGGAGAATACCTTCTTGAAGGCTGACGTTCTCTTGTAGATCTTCTCAACCGAGGTTCTACTGGTGGATCTAAAGTGGCATGTTCGATCAGTTCTTCTGGTTCCATATCATCAATTGAAGGAGTATCGTCAATAACTGTATCACCAATATCTTCCTATACATCTCCCCCTTTATCATCATGGATCATGGGCGAAGGAGCTGAATCCAAGTTAGTTGGATACTCATTAGAAGAAATTGACTTCTCAATCTTGCCAATATCTTCAATGGTTTCGTCTTCAAAGAAGATCACATCTTTGCTTCTGATTACCTTTTTGTTAACTGGATCCCATAATCTGTAGCCAAACTCTTCATGTCCATAACCAAGAAAAATACATTGCTTTGTCTTTCCATCAAGCTTAGATCTCTCATCTTTAGAAACATGCACAAATGCTCTGCAACCAAACACCTTCAAATGCGCATATGAAACATCTTTCCCTGTCCAAACTCTGTCTGGTATATCACCATCAAGTGGAATTGAAGGAGATAGGCTGATTGGATCAACCGTTGTTCTCATTGCCTCACCCTAGAAGGATTTAGGCAGCTTAGCATGGGAGACCTTACTTCTAATTCTTTCCACAATTGATCTGTTCATTCTCTCTGCTACACCATTTTTTTGAGGTGTTTTGGGAACTGTTCTTTGATGCTTGATGCCAATGTTTCTGCAGTACTGTTCAAATGGACCCATGTACTCACCGCCATTATATGTGCGAATACACTTCAAGGTTTTCCCTCTTTTCCTTTCAGCATTAACCTGAAAAAGCTTAATGCTTCCAACACACAATCTTTAGTTTTCAAAGTATAAGCCCACACTTTTCTGGAGTAATCATCAATAAAAGTGACAAAATAACAGGCACCACCAAGTGTTCTAACTTTCATTGGGCCACAGACATTAGAATGTACCAAATCTAGAACATTAGATTTTCCATATGCAAGAGTTCTTTTAAATGAAGCTCTATGTTGTTTTCTAGCTAAGCAATGAACACAACGTTTTAAGAGGTTTACCTTTCACTTCAGGAATGAGTTCTTTCCTGGCTAGAATTTGCATTCCTTTCTCACTCACGTGACTGAGCCTCTTATGCCATAGCTCTGCGGTTGCTTCTTTTTCAATTGCATTTACTTTGCTTTTGCTTAATTTTTTGCATGCATTAGATAAAGAGTGGAATATTTCTTTCTTCTGGACAACTATCATGGAACCTTTAGAGAGCTTCCAACTTCCATCACCAAACAGATTTTTGTAGCCTTCATCATCAAGTTTTTATGCGGAGAGCAAATTGAGGCAGATATCAGGAACATGTCGAACGTCTTTGAGAACTAGTTTACAGCCCGTGTCGGTCTGTAAGCAAACATCTCCCATTCCAACAATCTTGGGCATACCATCATTTTCCATCCCGACATGGCCAAAATCACCATGTTTATAAGATTTAAAGAAGTCCTCACGTGAAGTGAGATGGAAGGATGCGCCAGAATCGATCACCCAACTAGAATCATGCTCTGTGACGCCAACATAGCTATCATCACAAACAATGATGATATCCTCATCAGTTGTGGCAACTGCTGTTGTGTCTTTCTCATCTTTCTTTTCATCACCCTTTTCTTTCTTTTGCTCTCTCTTAAGTAACCTGCACTCTCTTCTCATATGTCTCGTCTTGCCACAGTGATAACATTCTATCCCTTTCCTTGACCTGGATCTTCCCTTTGGCTTGTCTCTTGACTTGTCATGGTTGTTGCCCCAACACCAAGAACATTTGAGAAATTCTAATAAACATTTCCAGGCAGTTTGAAGTTGGGTAAGTTATTCATCTTAATGAATTTGTTGTCATTTAATTGTATAGTCTCATAGCACTGATGGTCCTGTATTTTTCTTTCTTTTAATGTTTTCTGCAGGATTTACTGCTGGTTGCTCAATTTCACTCTTAATAGCCCTTAGTCTGATAATACATGCCCGAAATATTTACAATACAGGGGGGAGCAAAATATACATGAGCACAATGTTTCCACTTTACAGGTAAGCATGACTTAGTTAATTTTATCAAATAAGGATAGAAAACATTGATTAAGAAAAAAAATCTGTCTTTGGCAAAGGCTCTTCCGTGAGTAGCCCCATTCCTTTAGCCAATTTGGCTCTTAATGATAGGTGAATTCTTATAGATCCATCCCCCGAAGGAACCAGACATGACAATTTTTCATCATCCAGCTCGAGCAAGAATCAAAAGAAGAAAATGGATCCATATAAATTTATATGCCATCCACACATATATATGACTATGTAAGAAAAGATTGACCGGATTCATTTTACAGAGTTGCAACTATCCATTGCAAGGAATTCAATTCTTATAGGCAAATGCTCAATACCCAATTAGGCTTACAAATTTGATCATGATCGAGAAAAAGTAAGAAAAGAAGGAAACAACCATTCCAAACTCAAAGCCCATATCATTGAATTTTGGAATTACACAATTTAGTTTGAACCATCTGTGTTACATGTTTGATATAAGTTGGAATACTAACCATGGGCTTTTGGTAGACTACCAATATTTGTATGTCTTTCTTACAAGGGAATTTTCTTATGTAATTAATGGATAACTTAGTTCACGAGGCATTACCCAAATTTGTAGTTTCTTGTGTAATTCATTGATGTTTTCATGATTTGTATCAGCCTAAATCTTTCTTCTTCTTTAGCCAGCCTATTTAATTTGCACGTCTTTAACTTCCTTGCAGCCTGTTTGGATTTGTTGTCCTCCATATGCTTATGTATGCTGCAGACATCTATTTCTGGAGGCGCTATCGTGTCAACTACTCTTTTATATTTGGTTTCAAGCAAGGGACTGAGTTGGGGTATAGAGAAGTCTTCCTTTTAAGCTCATGCCTTGCGACACTGGCATTGGCAGGTGTTCTTGCAAACTTGGACATGGAGATGGACGAGAAAACAAAAGATTACAAGGCTCTAACTGAGCTGGTCCCTTTAGGCCTAGTTACTGTAAGACTTCACTGGTTTTGGGCAACTTTTGTCTTCTGGTCTTTCTAGAAACTATTTTTTCATCTCTAATCTCTGTTTGTCAAGAAAAATATTTGCACATCTATTTTAATAGGATATAGCTGCATGAAGTTTTCTCAGTAGCATATATTCAGTGGCACCACATCGTAAACCAACATCCACACTAATATGCATAATTCATTCTTAATAATTCTACAATGCAAGAATTTCCTTATACTCGGATGTGCATTTCACTACATCTGTACTTTAGTCTAAGTTAAGGTATTTCTTTGCAGCTCGTACTTCTCATAACATTTTGTCCATTCAACATCATATATCGTTCCAGTCGCTTCTTTCTACTCAGATGTGCATTTCGCTGCATCTGTGCTCCACTCTACAAGGTATAATTTGAAATGAACTTCTACATGATACAGAAACATCAAGCTGAGTTTATTTCCCTTGTCATGTTGGCAGGTTACGCTTCCAGATTTTTTGTTGGCAGATCAACTGACTAGCCAGGTTTGATACTGTACTAATTACATCAATAATTTGATATTCTTACCCCTTTGACGCAAATACCAAGTAGACATCTATAAGAAATCAAGTAGTTGCAAATTCTCTATTCCATTCCTATCAAGTCAATGGATTTCCATATGACCAGTGTTCTTTCAATGAAGAAAACTGTATTCCAATCCTAATTCTTCTTCATTCATCTCCATAAACAATCCTAACCTTATTTTCAATAAAAGAACAGCTTGGCTCAAGCTAGGCCATTCTCGGCCTGGTCAAATTGAGCTTTTCCTGTTTGGAAGGCTCACTTAAGTTCTAGTTCCAGCCTGGATCACTTGGTCTACATTTTTGTATGTATGCATGCGTTACTATAAGTGTACATGCATGCACAACGTTTTATGATAAATGCATTACTCTATATCGATCAAATCGAGCTCAAGTCAGTTCATGCTTGATCTGAATTATAAAAAGAGCTAATAATGGACCTTGCCTGTCTTGATTAAACAAATTTGAGCAAGAATGTCAATTACATATTGACAGACAGGCATGCTCAAGTTGGCCCTAGTGCAGCTTAGCAACGGTTGTTTACAGTCCTAGCCATTGACAACGATTCAAAATTTATGTCCAAGGTGACAAAGATTCATGATAACATATGCTTTCATGATGGCAAGCAAAGAGTGAGAATGCATATTCTTAAAAATCTTGTGAAAAGGATAGTTACCAATGATGAACATTTGAGCTTGCATCAAGTTGGCCCTAGTGCATCTTAGCAGCAGTTGTTTACACATCTATCCATATCTGACAACAAATCAAATTTATATCCAAGATGACATACACTCGTGCTACTGAAACAACAAATGCTTTCAGACAAACTCCGCTTTACTAGTCTTTACATGATTTGTCTGTCATTATGTTTCAGGTGCAAGCACTTAGGAGTTTAGAATTCTACATTTGCTACTATGGTTGGGGAAACTTCAAACTCAGAGAACAAACATGCTCTAAATATTCTGTTTATACAACCTTTTTATTCATTGTAGCGGTGATTCCATACTGGGCTCGCTTTCTTCAGGTAATTCTACACACTAAGCTTGTGTCTGGATTCATCACTACATCCGTCTCCTGTTTTCTACTATCCTGTTTTACCTGACAGAACATCATCTACTATAACCTTATAGATAGAAGTTGAAAGTCCAAAAAATTTAATGATTAAGGGTGCAATGTTTGAGTTGTAGTCCAGCAAATGGTAGTGTCCAGTCTGGAGTGACGCCAATAAAAAAATTATTTGTCAATATTTCAACTAAAACTACGAATAGGAATAGAGAATACCAATTTTATCCAAGTTTTAGAAAATTCAATAAATAATAAGTTGTAATGTTTCATGGATAACAAGTTCATATCACTAGAAAAATTATGAAAATATTAGGAAAACTAGGTATCAAGTTCAAGATATTTCTCTTAGATTCTCTATGGGACTATAGTAAATCACAAACATTTTATAGCAGATATAAGTAGGAATATATTTATGTACATTGTTATAAATTGACTGAGAAGTGGGAAACAAATTTCATTCTTCTTTGGACCGAATGACGCAGTGGGATTGGCTAAGTGGGTTTGAGTGGATTAAAGAAAGGAGGAGATATGGATTAATAGAAAGTTAAATAAAATAAATGAATTAGGTAAATCACTAAGTTGGTAGTGGGTTAAGGGTAAAAACACTAAGTAAAGGAGGATTAGGTGGGAAAAGGTAAAATAAAGGGCTGGTAGGATTTCTAGATGGGAGCAGACAGTGACAGATGGGAGATGCGCTAAAGAGTGTAGGACGGTGGTGTGATGGGAGAATTTGGTTGATGACGTGGCTGGATGGACAATATAGAAAGGAAGGCTTATTGGTATTGAGGTTGAGTATTACTTGGGTGGTTTTGGCGATGGGTGTAAGGGTTTGTTGAAGAGAATAAGTGGTAGACAGGGAATAGATGGATCTGGAAGAGTGGTGTGGCGTGGCTGTGATGGTGCTGATGGACGGGACAGTAGATTATCTGAAGAAGATGGGAATGTGTGAAAGGAGAAGAAGAGAAAGGAACCTGATGGGGATGAATCTGCTAGTAGGCGTTGGTTTGGGGAAAACCAAAACAGCAGTTGGACTTCAAGATCGGCAGCAGCAGGGCCTGCAAAGAGGATGCCAGCAACAGATCAGAACTTCAAGCAAGCTCGGTTGGTATTCTTAGCAGCAAAACTGATTGGAAATGGTAGAGACTCCAAGGTATGCTTCAAACGCTGTTGAAAACCAAACCCAAGGAGGAAAGTCGAAACAGTTCAAGAACAAGAACTTGGAAGAAACTCAGATAATTTTCATTCAATTGATCGTGTCTAACTACATCCCCCAAGGGGGTATTTATACAAGAAAGAAACAAAACAGAAATACACAAAAATTGCTGCTGTTTGATTTCAAAACATGAATTCAAACTGATTTTCAGATGTCCCCAAATCCTGTTGTTTGATTTTCAAAACATGAATTCAAACTGGCTTTCAAATTCAAACGTCCCATCATCTTGCTGTTGAATTCAAACTTGTTTTCCAATTCAAATGTCCCTTTCATCTTGCTTATCATGCTACATCATGCTACATTGCCGAATGAGCTTATGCAGTATGTATGCATGCACACACGACTTGCTTATTACTCATTATAAAAAAAGATGTCTCTTATCTGCGAGTTATTTCAAAAAGCCAAATAGAGACTTTGCGCTTGGCTTTTGTCCAACAAAGAATTCAAAGACTTTAAAGTCAGTGACCTTTTATTATCTTGGGAGGGTTGTATGAAAGGAAGAACTAGGAAGTCCAAAGCCGTGGTGGAATGGTCACCCCCTCAAATGGGGTTCATGAAATTTAATGTTGATGGTGTTTCTAGGGGAAAACCGGGTTCGACAGGTATAAGAGGCGTTCTTAGAGATCACACAAGGAAAACTTCGGTTGTTTTCACAGAACCAATAGGGACTAGAGACTCTAATGAAGCAGAACTCGTTAGTATCAGGAGAGCTTTGTCCATTTCAGTTTGTGTAGGATGGGCCAAAGGTTTGAAACGACCCCCATGGAGATTTATTACTATAGTTAAGGAAATCAAAGCACTGGTTAGGGGGCTTGAGGTGTCCTTTGTTCATATCAGGCGTACAACAGATCGGGTTGCAGACTACTTTGCCAAAAATGGTGTTGAGAGGTCTCTTCAAGGCATTTTTTACATTTGAAGAGGAGGATTCACATGATTGTAGTTGGAATTGTTATTGTTTTTGTTTACTACTTGTAGTCTTTGTGGTGGTGTTTCTTCTTGTTTTGTTGTTTTTTTTTCCTTTCGTCTATACCTTTTAGACCTCCTCCTTGTATTCTTCTTCTCTAATAATGTTTCTTCTTCGTTACCGCTCGGAAAAAAAAAGTCTACCTATGTTCATTCATCTATTATCTTAATTTGTTATTAGCATCATATCATAATTGAAGTGTTTTCTCATCTATGGCTGGCTCACTGAGTTCTATTTATATCAAAGCCCTATCATCATCACACGGAAAGGCATCCTTTTAGGTTTACTGACTGGTTTAGTTACAATTGCCACATATACTTTATATCATTTTGTTCATTTCTTGATATAGCCTTCTTCATTTAGTGTCCTTTGGGAGAGGCCTGATTTTGCAGATTTCAGTATTGTAGTGATCATATTGATGGATGTTGAAATGTAACAACAATATTGCAAGTTTTCATATATAGCATTCATTCCCACCAAGTGTTTCACGAATGAATATTCAACTCTGTTTCCATGCTGAAATTCTTTTTGTTTTCATATTCATGGCTATCTGATGCAGGAGCAGAACATTGCAATATTTCTATTGATTTTTGTGCTGCATTGCAATATTAACATAATTTCACGTTGCTGGTTAGCTGAATACTTTAGCATTATAATATTGGTATTGGGGTCAGCGCAACCTTGCAATATGAGGGCTTGACCGGACATAATGTTTTGAAAAAGACATCCACTGATCCACTTGCTCAAAATACAATTTGGATTTAAGCAAATTCCATCCAAAAAAAAAATGGTGCAATACATACTATCTGCAAGTTACTGAAATTCGTCAGCTACTATAAACTGAAAAGCTTTCCTAACCTACCTATAAATTACTACTTTTGACTTATAAGGACTTGCCTTTAGATTTCCATTCTAGTCAATACTTAAACGACATTTCTGTTGATATAGGCATTGCTAATGTTCAGTAACTTATTGTTCTTAGATGCTGTAGCACCTATCCTACATTAATATAAATATTAACAATAAATTGCATGACTGAATATACAATGTAAAGTATGGAGTACAAATTGTATGGAACCACACCTTTTGAGTTAGTAATATTTTCCTTGAATAAGCGCATTTGTCTCCTTAGACATTTTAAGATAGCAAAGTTAGAAAAGAAAGAACTAGAAAAAACAAAAACTCACTTTATGTGTTTCACATCTCAATTTAAGCTCCCAGTTCCGATCTTCTGTATCCCTTAGTCCCCATGTTGAAATTTTGGTGGTCTTACAGTGCATCAGACGCTTGATTGAAGAAAAGGATGCTATGCAAGGATACAATGCACTGAAATACTTCTCAACGATCATAGCTGTCGTTATGAGGACTGCTTACGGCTTGAATAATCATGCACATTGGAAGATCTTGGCTGCAATCAGTTCCATTATTGCCACAGCTGTCAGTATTTACTGGGACATAGTTCTTGATTGGGGGCTTCTGCAGAGGAACTCAAAAAACCGTTGGTTGAGGGACAAACTCCTCATTTCTCATAAAAGTGTCTACTTCGTAGCCATGGTAAGGGAAGAGAACTTAAAAAGTAGCATCTGATATTCAACATTTCAATGTATTTTGACCTTCTTTTCTGGAAAAACGCAGGGGTTGAATGTCCTACTAAGATTTGCTTGGATGCAGTCAGTTTTGGGTTTTCAAGTCACTTCTCTACACTTGAATGCCTTAGTTACAATTGTTGCCTGCTTGGAGATTATTCGTCGTGGAATCTGGAATTTCTTCAGGTCAGTTTTATTCCTAATGCTAAATTCACTTTGTAGTAACCCAACATTCAACTTGGCTTTCAATTAGGTCTTTGACAAGACAAATGAAGTTGGCTTGCAAGCTAGTTCAGAAATCCTCTCCATCTCAGCTCGACTTCACAAGCCAAGCTCAAGTTAGGTCATATCCATCTCAGCTTGACTAAAGGTCAAGATGTTGTTCGGCTTGTCTCAGCTTAAGCTTGGTTTGTCTGAAGGATCACATAAGCTGCTTGAGCTTGTCTTGTTTGGTGTGTGTATATCTATGTTTGTATCTTTTCATTTATGCAGCATTCATGTCTGTATATGTATTTATATTAATGCATATTGCTCGAAGTAATGTTGAGCATGCTTTATAAGCATAATCGAGAGAGCTTAAAAAACACTGGTTAGCATGATTTCTAAAGCAAGATCAGGTGAGAATGCTCAAATTTGATATTGACAAGCCACTCTTAAGAGCATGATGAGCTCAAGCTGGCCCTAACTGGCCTGGTTTTAGCTTTTTGCTTGACAAATAATCAAGTCAAGCTCAGACTGGCTATAACTAAATCAAAGCTCTACATCCGTTTCTTTCTCCAATTCTCTTCATTTTGGTAGTTTTTTTTTTGGCTGATTCAATATATATACTAATTGATTGACAGAAAATTAAATTCTAATGTCTGTTCTTTAGTTAAAAATAGATAAATATATACACAGAGAGAGAGTTGTGGAGTTTCTTAGGTCGATGAGCTGTATCAAATGCTGGCCAGTAGATCCATTTGGAATGCTTGATATGGAATATTAATAACATTTGATATATCCTTTAGCTTGTTAACAGATTACTGTATGCCAACTGACTTTGCAAAAATCATTCAAAACTTTTTTCCTCAAATTTACTTAAAATTTATTACATTGGTCATGATTTGAAACTTCGAACTGGAAGCTTTTACCATCTTTAATTGTTCCCTTGTCACTCGTTGTGGTTGGATGGACTGACTATTCATTGGACAGGTTGGAGAATGAGCACTTGAACAATGTTGGGAAGTATCGTGCATTTAAGTCAGTTCCACTTCCTTTCAACTATGATTCAGACGAAGCCAAAGATGAGTAGGTAGACGAGATTCAGAAGGCAAGTTAGGATGTACAAACAATCGGTGTAGCAGTTTCATGTGTTTAGGCCATGTTTGGAGACTTCACTGATACAAAAAACAATGCGAGGAGCAGAACACCACCAACATCAATAGATGGTTAGGAATCTTGTTCACTTGTTCCTGCTGTCGACTCTGCTACAATCAGAACTTGGAGACGGCCACATTAAAAAGAAAAAATCTTGGAGAATATTTAACCTTTTTGATTTACAAATCATGACTTACCAATCTCTATCTTTTTATATTGTATAATAGTTTGTTCCATTTGTTTATTCATTTCTATATCTAAAGTGATGTTTTGTCTATTCATGTGTGTATTCTGGTACATATGTGAACTTTATAAGTGCAGTTAGTATGGCCGTCTGACCGGACACCCATACTGAATCACTAATTTCATTTCATCCCAGTAAAACAGGAAATGCCCAATCGATTGCATTGCAACCTGTAATGTCTATAGAGATATATATAATTAATTAAAATAATTGAAAGTAAAGATCAAGGATGGAAAAAGAGAACAAATTAATGGATTTTCCTAAAGATAGTAACCCCAATGAGCAAGCCCATCTCTGTGGTCTGCTCATTAGGTAATGGTGAACTGAATACCAAAACCAAGAAGTGAATTAATGAAGGGAATTGTTGGAATTGAAGCTTGTATCATCGTCAACAATCAATATTTTATCTATTTAGAGTTGACTTTATGAGTTATTCTCTAATTGACTGTATCATAAATTATACTCAGTCAATTTATAATAAAACATGTCATTTTTTACCTCCTTTCTATGTTTTAGAAGGTCACTCTTCCTAGTGCATTCAATTTGTGGCCTCTACTCTACGCAATGGGGTTGTGCTTGCTCCTCTATTGTCATGATCAAATAATTTCAAATGAGTTTCTCTCAATTTATTATCTATCGGAGTTATTCCCATCTTATCTTTAATGCATTCATTTGTAACTCTATCCTTTACAGTTAAAACCATTCATCTAACGTAGTATATACATTTCTGTTGTCCTAAATTTGTTTGTCTTTTTTTTCAATATAACACTACTTTGTATAGCATTGCATGCTTATCAATCATTTATAAAATCGTCATTCTAGGCGAAGGGAAATTCTTTTATCACATAGGACTCCACTAGCTTCTCAACATTTTACCCACTCTTTGTTGTGCGATAAACCCGAACACATTCAAATCACTAATCACAATAATCAAGCACATACAAGAAAACACAGCAAGAACACATATTTACGTGGTTCGTTTATGTTGACTATGTCCACGGGACGTGCAAAGATTCCACTAAGAAGAATCGGTTAGGTTGCAAGGATTTTACCAATTCTACCCGTAGCTTAAAAGGATTATAATCCTACCTGTCCTTTTTCTCAGTCCCTCTTTCTTCTCTCTTGCACAACCTAAGAAACCCTAGGAAGAAAGAGAATATTTATACTATAGCTAACAACGTACTGGGCCCACTAGACAGTACTGGGCCCACTAGACAACTCAGGTCAAAAAAGGCTTTGAGCCACAAACCCAACAAACTCCGCATTGGCAAAAAAGCCAAACACAATGAAGATTGTTGTCCTGTGTTTTTGTCATCTCCACCTGTTGTAGAACACCTACAATTTCACTTCGTCTGTAAGACACTCATCCCCACGCCCTTTGATGATCAGCCCAATCGGGCTCCACCTCGAACCTTGACGAGGGTTCCACTAACTCCGGAGACTATCTATGACCATGTCCTGTACCACAACTGCAACTCCACCTCAATATGAGATGCTTACCCCATGCTCTGGGATGCTCCACCAATCTTCAGTAAGATTGATCAACCTTTGCTCAAAGGCTCCACCTCGAACATAACTATCGAGATCACTTCACTGCCTCCATCAGATCTCGAAACACCAAATCAGACCAGGTCAATGTGTAGATCTCGTTACTACGATCGTACAGGTGAAGACGAATCTAAATTCCGAGTCCCAATGACTCCAGAAACTGCAAAACAATTTTGACCGTTGATTTTTCCTCGCTGAAGGAGTATTTGAATATGTGGTCCTGCATGATCACCGAAATTTGTAGTCCTGTAGACTGCCCGAAATGATGGTCCCTTGGGTGTACCGAAAATGGTGGTCCTTCAGACCACTGAATTGAGATTTTTTTTCTTTTATTTCCGGTTTACCCAAAATGAGTGAACCCAGTGCTTTCTACTGTTCGGCTGCTACTGCAATTGCTCTATGGCTGCCTGTTGCAACCATCCATCACTGCTGTAGTCGTCCCTCGATCTGCAGTCTTCCTGCACACGGTTATCTCTCCTTCTTATTCTATAGATCCGCATGGGTTCCACCGTCTGCAGATCTTCTTTCAGATCTGTTCGCTCTTCATAGATCTGTTGAGATCTGATCTCTTCTGCAGCACCCCTGCCTCAGGCGCTCCCGCCTCTCCTCTGTGCTTGGGGCGATGGTTGCCCTTTCTCAGATCTGAGATGAGATCTGATCTCCTTCCACCTTTGCTATTTCTTGTTGCAGAAAACAAGGATGCCCTTCTGCTATGCTCTCGCTCGGCCGTCTCTCCTTTCGTTGCTTCAGCTCGTGCATATCTACTCTGCTTTGCGATGAAGGCTGCCTTGGAATTGGAGCTTGGCTCTCACGCCCTTCTTAGCGATTTCTACTTCCTCAGATCTGCATTGATATAAGAAAGCCCTTCAGCCGACTTGGTTGGATTTCAGTTTGATTCCCTTTCTTGCTCTACCACAAATCCTCTCTATAAAACCCAACCAGATCTGGGGTTCTTCGCACGATAACTTTCGCCGCACTACTGGCCTGTAGTTGATTTGCGCACAGGATTCCTCTGCTAGCTGCCTTGCTCTCTGGCGTTTTGGCCATCTGCTCAGCCTTGTAGCACCACTGCCTTAGGTGCTCTCGCCGCTGCAACTGCGATTTTCACATGGGTGCAGTTCTGCTCGTCTCTACAGTGCAGATTTGCACTCTGGCTGCTATAGGCCGCTTCTCCTGTTCCTGCGATGGCTCTGGCTTCTTCTCCTTTAGCCTACTTCTCAGATCTGCAACTCTCAATCTCGGCACGAGTGACTACTGATCTGTGCAAAACAGGGCTGATTTGCTCTTCTCTTTTTTCGTTGCTCGTGTTGGCTGCTGCATCGGTAGATCTGAAAGCCTCCTGCGCTCTTTTGTTCTCACTTGAGAAAGATTCCAGCTAGATCTACTCAGATTAGACTGCAAATACCCGATCCTGCTTTCTCCTTACTCTACAGCTATTGCCGATTTCCTTCTATGAACACCTCTGAGAACAGTGTATATGGATTGAAGGGAGCTCTTCTGATTTGTGATTCTTTCCTCAGATTTGACCAACCCAAATTTTGATACCACTTGTTGTGTGATAAACCTACACACATTCAAATCACAAATCACAAGAATCAAGCACACACAAGAAAACACAGCATGAACACAAATTTATGTGGTTAGGCAATGTTGCCTACGTCCACAGGGTGTGCAAAGATTCCACTGAGAATAATCGTTCAGGTTACAAGGATTTCACCAATCCTACCTGCAGGTTAAAAGGATTACAATCCTACCCACCCTTTTTCTCAGCCCCTTTTTCTTCTCTCTATTTCTCTCCTAGAGAAACTGCACAGTCGTGTGCAATGTTGTTGGTGACTACCATGGGTGTCTATATTCTTTGTTCTAATCCTATAATGAGACGTTTATGTTCTTTGTTCCAATCTTATAATGACATTATAAAGTCCGGGCTCCTTATTTGAAGTATTATCCTTAGCCGACTCATCGTCTCAAGGTCCTAGATGCATTTGTTAGTGCCCCGGCTTGACCGAGTCCCTATGTTTGTCAATTCCATAACTCGGGAGGAAGCACTTACTAGAAGCTTGAAAACTCAAGGTGTTCAAGAGTGAAGATCAAGCTCCACCGGATTGAAGTTCATCGTTATGTCAATCACAAAACATGTATTTGACCATAGATGACTTTAGGTGGAACCCATATCTAAGAGAGGACCATTTCTAGGCTTAATTGCATATGTTAGTAATGGACATGACAAGTTCAGAGAGGAATCTTGACAGTGAAGTGGAAGTGAACTTGGAAATATGAATTAAGTTCACTGTCAGCTCGACTAGTCATTCTCACGACCCATCGGTGGAGACAAGATCGACCCATCGTGGTCAAAAACTGGTCAGGCAGATTGACGAAGGTTCTGGATCATAGAACTGTAATTTTGGGTATGCCTCTGATCAAGAGTTTCGTATGCACTGAAAGTTCCCTTTTTCAATGTGCTAAAACATCATGATTGACCCTAGAGGGGATGAATAGGTTAATACCATTTTCATTGGTGTTTACAAATTTATTGATTATTAAAGTGTAGTGGAATGTTCATCAACAGATTTGTTTAGTGTGATAATTTCATTGAGCAATCACACTAAGATTATGACCCTTTACATATTGTTTGATTATAGATGCTTGTGCACAATATGTAGAATAAGATAATCAATATGCAAAATGATGTGTGTTAAGAAGAGTACTTGATTACTAAATACAAACACACATAGATCAAACACTATAAGATCAATTTAAAGTGGTTCGGTTAGCTAACCTACATCCACTGTTAGGACTCGCTCAACCTTGAGCTATCTCCAAAATCCACTAAGTAGGGACTTACACCCTCATAATTAGAGTAGGAATTCCACCTTACTCAATCGGCTGAGAATTTCACCTACCATTGTCGAATAGGAATTCCACCCATCACTGTGCCGGATATGAAGCTCCAGATTTGTTTTATAGTGGTTCCGAAACCAAGCTTCCTTAATCCACTTTCGGAACAAAGGTTTTAAAATAAAATTAAAACCAAAAAGCACCTGCCTTTGAAGTTCTTTCTCTTGATGTGTGCTTCTTCAAGATCCCACCCATGTATGCCGACACGCCGCCTCTTAGCTGTCGTTTAGTAATCACAGTCCAGGGTGTCAAGGAAACTGGTTTTACTAAAGGTTTTCTAGTTTATGGTTCTCTTATTGTCACTTTTAAACTCAATCCTTAGATTGGTTGTTTATGACTTTTCATCCTTCCTCTCACTCTCACAACTCAATCCATTTGATTGGTTGTATTTGATTCCCCAAGTGTAAGCACGAGAGAGAGAGTGATCCTTCTGTTGGCCATTGTTTAAACTCACTGGTGAAGATGAGGGTTCAACTGATCATACCGAAGGATACCAACTGATTGCATAAATATTAGTTTATATAGGGAAGGCAACCAGTTGTAGTAACGGTAATGTACCGACAGGTCGGTCGCACCAAGAGCTTGGTGACTAGAAATGTTACCATTACAAACCCAACCGTTGTGCATTAAGTGAACTCCCAATGGTAATATTCTTTCCTGGTTGTTGTCGCTGATGGATCGACACTTATGGTACCGAGAGGGCGGTTTATACAAGTGGCTCGTTCTGGTGCAAAACATGCTCGACAGTAGTTTCATCTCTAGAAACTTGTTACCCAGAACGATTTTTCCCCTTTACCGAGGGATCAGTCCAGGTACTAGCGACCCAGTTTTGAATGTTGATATGTCTATTTATTCGAGAGTCCACTTGAGTTCAAAGTTTCAGAGCTCAAGATTTTGATCGACGAGTCTTTGACCACGAGGGGTCGTTTCAGTCTTTCATTGAGGGGTCGGTGCATACAAGACTCTCGATCAGAGGCATACCTAGAATGACAGTTCAATGTTCCAGAACCTATGTCATTTTGACCGACCAGTCCTTGATCACGATGGATCGATCCTGACTTCACCGAGGGGTCGGTGTGATATGACTGATCGAGCTGACAGTGAACTTAATTCATATTTCCAAATTCATTTCCAATTCACTGTCAACATTCCTCACTAGGCTTTCAATGATTTAACCATTTGTTTCTCTCAGCCTAGGGATAATCCTCTAATAATGTGGGTACCACATAAAATCATCTATAGCCATAATATCTGTTTTGTGATTGCCATAATGATGTGCTTCAATCCGGTGGAGCATGATCTTTACTCTTGATCATCTTGGATTTTCAAACTTCCAGCAAGTGCTTCTTTCAGAGTCATGGAATTGACAAACGTAGGGATTCGGCCAAGTCGAGACACTAACATGCACTGACCCCTCAGTGATGAACTTAACGACCCCTCGTGGTCAACGACTCGTCGATGAAAAATTTGTGAGTTTTGGAGTCTGAACTCAAGTGGGCTTTTGAGAAATTAGACATATCGGCAGTTCAAGATCGATCGAGAGTACCAGGACTGACCTCTCGGTAGAGTACCAGGACCAACCCCTCGGTAAAGGGCCACGGGTCTGTCTGGGTAAGACTAGTTTTTGGACTTGAAACTCTTTCTACATGGTGTTGCTCTAGATCGAGCCTCTCGTGTGGACCAACCTTTCGGTGCCATGACAGTCGATCCATCAGCGACATTGACCTATCGACTAGGAAGTAATTATAACGTTGAGAGTACATTTAATGCACAACGGTGGGGTGGTTGAACGGTAATAATTATGAACACCGACCTGTCGGTACTGGAGAGTTTGAAAAACTGTTAAGACTCATCTATAAATATGAGTGTTGTGTGATCATTTAATTATCTTCATTGAACTGAGAAAAGTCACACACTTAAAGAAATGATCAACTCTCTTGTGCCTGCACCTGAGAATCATACACAACCAATTTATTGATTGAGTTAGTGGAAGAGAAAAGATATCAATTAGGATTTTTTTTTGGCAAAACCAATTTCCTAGTCACCGTGAGATTGCGATTGCTATATGACGGATATAAGGAGGAGCGTTGGCACACATTTGGTGGATTTTTGAGAAGCACACATCTTCGAGAGAGAGCTACATGGCAAGTGCTTGTTGGATTTAATTTTGTTTTTAAAACCTTTGTCTCGAAAGTAGATTAAGGAGGCTTGGCTCCGGAACCATTATAAAAAACTCTAAAGCGTCATCTCTAGCACATGTGGTGGGTGGAATTCCCAGCCAATTGAGTGAGGTGGAATTCCTACTCTAATTGTGAGGATACAAGTCCCTACTTACTGAATTTGGGGGTAGTTCAAGGTTGAGCTAGTCCTAACAGTAGATGTAGGTTGGCAAACCGAACTACTATATATTTTGTGTCATTGTGCTTGTGGTCTTAGAGCTAATTTCTTGTGTTGATTGCATAATCACATTTGCTAACACATACGCACACACTTAATTGAAGTAATCCGCTGCACTCTAATTAATCATTCAAGTAATTTTTAAAAGGACCAACGTTTTTAAGATTTACCTATTCACCCCCCTCTAGGGTCAATTGTGTTCTAGCACCGAAGGTAGGGACTTTCAATTGGTATCAGAGCCTACTGCTTTTTAGAAGGATTTAACCATCCAAGTTGATCCAAGCTAGAACACCTTGTGAGACAGTCATGCAATATCCAAACCCCCTTACTTTGATGTAACAAACTATGCCTCATGGAAAGCCAAAATGAGAAGTTTCTTTCTTTCCATAGATTCATCGGTATGGGATATTGTAAAGACTGGCTGGCAGGAACCCATGGAAGAGAAGATGATAGCATCCACCACAACCGTGTCGATGACATCCAAATCTTTTGCCTCTTGAACTCCTGCTGAAAAAGCTGCTCAGATAGCTGATGACAAAGCTATGAATGCCCTTAACTGTGCAGTATCTGATAACGAGTATAGGCAAATTATGACCTGTAAAACTGCAAAGGAGGAATGGGAAGTTCTTGAAAGAACTCATGAAGGCACCTCAATAGTTAAGAGGTCCAAACTTCATATCCTCCAAAATGAATTTGATACAGTTAAAATGATGGAGGATGAAGTCTTCACGGATTTCTATTCCAAGATAAGTGACATTGTGAATCAAATGTACGCTCTAGGTGAAGGGATACCCGAGGGCAAGGTATGTACCAAAATTGTTCGGAATCTTGTAGAAAGATTCAAGCCCAAGGTTGTGGCTATGGAAGACAACAAAGATGTGTCTCTAATGAACATCGATGATTTTGTTGGTTCACTACAAACCTATGAACTATACTTTGAACAACCAAAGGACAAATCCATTGCCTTAAAATCTTCATTAAAATAAAAGAAAACAAAAGAAAAAGAAGTTTTTTTCATAAGACGAACTCTCAAGTGATGAAATGGCAATGTTTGCCAAAAAAATTTATAAAAACTTTGTTAAAAGAAACAACTTGAGAAGAATGGGAGGGTGAATTAAGTAAAAGATACCCTAAAAGGCAAGAAGAGATTAGAGGGAAAGGAAAGTAGAGAGAGGTTGCCAAGGAGCAAACTTCTTATAATTGTGGGGGGAGAGGACACTTCATGAATGAATGTCCCTCAGAAAAAAGTTAGAAGGCTATGAATGTGGGTGTGACCCATGTGGACACCTCTGAATCAGAGAGTGATTCCGATGAAGGGATCCAATGAAAAGTTGATATATCAAAAAGTCTCATAGCCCCGATCATTGATGATCAAGAAAATCCCACAATTATAACGGAGGATGATGAGAGTGAAGATGATGAAAATCTTCAAGCCTCCTACAGTGCCCTATTCTTTCAAAGTGAGAGGTTGGCCCAGAAATTAAACCTAAACCTGTCTAATCAAGTAGAAGATTTAAAAATTGAAAAATCTCTTCTAACATCTAAGCTGAAACTCTCTAACAATGAAAAGTCAAAACTAAAAGAGAGTAATAAAACCCTTCAAGAAGAGATAAGTATTCACTGTAAGGATGTCGAAAATCTTGGCATTACAATAAACTTCTTGATGATGATGTTAAAAAATTATCTTTAGAAGTTAAAGAATTAAAAATTCATAAAGAAAAATTTTAAGATAAGTTTACCCAAGGAGATGAAAGATTTAAAAGAGTCCTAGGTTCAAGTAAACAATATGGTGATAGGTTTGGTCTTGGTGCCTCATCCACCAAAGAACCTATGAACCATAGGGTGTTTGGAAAGATAAGTATCTCTCACCCTTCAACGGGAAAATGTTATTTCTGTACAAGATTGAGCATTTCAAAAGAAATTTCTACCATTGAAAGAGATACTTGGAAAGGCAAACACAATCTAAAATACACAATCCAATAAAGTCTATGCCTAAAAGACATCCACCAACACCTAACTTTAAAAGAAACCCAAGGAAGGTGGACACAAGGCAAGACTCTTTGTTGATACAGATGAATCACGTTTTAAAAGAGTTGATGGATCCCAAGTTTGGTCATCAAAGGTATGATTATAGGGGTGTGTATGCAACACGAAATGCCATAATCTTTGTACCTAGTAGATAAACCACCATTCATGTTTTGTTTTAGTTTAAGATTCACTTCCATGTCTTAGACCACTACATATAGACTCACAAGAGACCATGTGAATTCACATAGCAGAAAAGTGCTGTAAATTGGCTCACTACAAGTCTAGAATGTACTCTTCCTGACTATAGTACATATTCTACTTGGAAATCATACATTCCATTCAAAGTATTTTGAATTTTATGTGTTTTGGAATGCGAATTTTGATTTTGTGAATGTTTTAATGATTTGATGAATTATGTTTGACCTATCTGTGTTTTATCATATTGGAATAGATCTGTGTATGTCATGCTTAGAATAGGATTTCAGTTAGGGATGGTTTCTCTGCAATCTAAACCTCTCGGTATTGTCGACGTGTAGGTGAATAGACTAGTTGGTGTGACAGACATGTCGGTACTGTGCTAAATCGAGCACTGTTGAAAAGGGCGAAAATTGTCGAAAGGTTCGACCTGTCGATGGAAATGACATGTCGGTGAGGCAGAATGTTTAAATTAAAAAGAACCCTTTATGTAAAAACGACAATTCATTCCAATCTGTCGTCCTTTCTCCCGCGAAGGTCTTTTGATCCCCCCTTCACCTCCCGTTCCCTAGACCAGTTGATAGGACCTCTCTAAGTGACTTGTCATCGGAAAACCATAGGGTTTTTGCTCCTCCTGCCTTTAGAAGCCTGAAAATCATGGATTTTGTGATTCCCCTAGATCAGGTTAGGCTCAGTCTTCACCTCATCCATCTTCAAGTTATTGTTTGAGGATCTTCTCTTGGAAAAAAATATGCCCAGACAGATGGCGGCCCAAATACACCCTAAGACCTCTGAATAACGAGGAGAAACCAGTCAGTGGCGCAAAAGAACCAAAAGATCAGCCTCTCAGTCTTGCCCTGGCCCTAGCTCTTGAAATCCTGTGTTTGGTCAGGAAACCCAACCAAAGGTTGAAGAAGACCCCATCATCGACAAAGATGTCATCTTCCTCGAAGAACGTTGTGAGGAAAGGAGAGAAGATGGAGAAGAGGAAAATGGTCTTAGAACAAGGAATGAAGACCATGTCATTATCCCTGTTAACAACAGTGATGAAGAAAGTCATCGTTCTGAGGACTTTTGGAGAGACACCGAGGAAAAAGAAGAATACCAATATCCCGCTCAAGAGAATGTCAATCTGAGCAGAATGGTCTTCAAACTTAAAAGGAGAATGAACTACCTTGAAAGAAGTCTAGATGACATCAAGTTGTATGTCCAAGAACTAGTCTCTGCTATCTCCTCATCTGGCAGATTTGATAGCTCAGTTCCAAATTTTCAATCCCCTTCTCCACCAGGTCCTCCTCAAGATGACTCCACTTAGGATAGTTTTTCATGTTTCGTGCCTCTGTTTTGAAAAACTATACATTTTGATATTTTGTTTAAGCATCCAGGATGCCCCCTTCTTAAACCATATGTACTCAATGCACATTTTACTTATCAATGCAATGATATGGTTTGATTTAGTGTGATGTGTGTATTGCTGTATTTGAATGCCTTCTATCTCTTGTCTATGGTTAACATGATTTTTGTTAAATAGACTAACATGTAGGTTTGAATGAGTTGGTTTTGTATTGGCATGTTAGGGAGATAGGGATCGGGCTGTGATGTTGCACACATCCTTGGAGTATGGGGAGCACAAAATATGTGCTGATTAGCACTTGTCATTGGTCATGGCAGTGAGAGGAGGAAGGAAAATGCAAGCTTGAAAGAAAGCATGTAGAAAAATAAACTTAGAGGCAGCTAAGTTATGGGGAGATGAGTCGAAAAAGAAACTAAAAATGATAGCTTGAAGAATGGGGGAGAAGACCCCAAAAAGGAAAGCTAGGTAAGGAAGCTTGACCCCATTGGGAGAACACTTTTAAGACAATACAATTCTTAAAGGGGAAGAAGAAGAAAAACAGTAATGCAATGGCAATTTGCATTATACTGTGGGGGAGATCAATGCTTGAATGCATGAGAAACATGCATTGATCAATGGAAAGATGAACTGCGTTGGAAGTGAACTCATAGAAGCACTAAATGCAAGCAGCATGGTGGAGTGCTTGAAATCCAACTCATTCAAAATGAAAGGAAAATCGATGTCTGCCTACTAAAACTTTGTCAATTGTATAACAAAATGAGGGAGAAATTAGTAGAAGCTATAAGACATCAAAACCAATTATGGGGAGTAATTGGTGAAAGCCGAAGATCTGGGGCCTCAAAAAAGAGAGAGAGCCATAAATGTAAGGAATATGAAGAAACCAATGGACATAAGGGAATGTTTATGCTTGGAGTTTGGGAAATCAAACTCAAAAAGATTGGGGGAGAAAGTCTTCTCAATACTGATAGCTTAGACACGCTATGGGTAGTGTTGGTTTCTTGGAAATCGTGGTGTATGGGGGTGTAACACCCTAGAATTTCAAAGTTATCAATTTATATGAATTTATTCATATTTACGGAATTGCCATTGTGATATATTTGAGTTGAATTTAAATGGGTCAATGGTTCAAACAAGACCCAATGGTTAGTAGTTTTATTTCCAAATCAGCTCACTATTTAACTTAACTATATGATTTTATGGCCGTTGTCAATAGTTCTTATGCTTATGCATTGTTTGATTCTGGAGCATCGCACTCTTTTATATCTGCATCCTTTATAACTGCTACTGGAACACTAGTTCAAAAGCTGTCCACCACACTCACAGTAGTATCCCTTGTCGGAGACACGTCTTTGGGACTCATATGCACAGCCATAAATACAGAACTCGCTGGACTCAGATTTGAGTTCAATTATCTGGTACTCGACATGACTGAGTACGATATTATATTTGGCATGGACTGGTTGGCTGGTTATGAAGCCAATATTGATTGTTATCGCCGAAGAGTGACATTTTGGTCACCCGAGGGAAAGCAGTATATAGTTCGTGCCGACAAGCAAAGCAGACTTTAGGAAGGGTTGCATCATTTGGTGTTGAAAAATATTGTCATCAACAAAGCACCAGTCATTGGACTTCCAGCAATTGTGAAAGAATTTGTTGATGTCTTTCCAAAAGAACTCCCTGGTATACCGCCTATGAGGGAGCTCAATTTTGAGATCAAGCTGTATTCTGGTACCTCACCAGCGTCTATACCCCATTATTGGATGGCACCAGCAGAAATGTCCGAGTTAAAGAAGCAGCTTGATGAGTTACTCAGACTGGGTTGCATTCGGAACAGCACATCATCATGGGGAGCTCCAGTGTTGTTCGTGAAAAAGAAGGATGGTTCACTCAGAATGTGTGTGGATACCGGAAGTTGAATTAGCTAACTGTCCGGAACAAGTATCCTCTATCCAGGATCGATGATTTATTCGATCAGTTGAGGGGATCTAGTCACTTTTCCAAGATTGACCTGATGTCCGGTTATCATCAAATCCGGGTCAAGGAGGAAGATATCGAGAAGACAGCTTTCAGAACACGGTATGGACTATTTGAGTTTGTAGTCATGCCATTTGGGCTTACCAACGCACCGGCTGTGTTCATGGACTTAATGAACAGAATATTCCGTCCATATCTGGATCGGTTTGTTATAGTGTTCATTGACGATATCCTGATCTATTCCAAGAGTCAGGAGGATCATGCTGAGCATCTACGAATAGTATTGAACACCTTGAGACAGAACCAGTTGTATGCCAAAGCAAGCAAATGCGAATTTTGGCTACCTGAGGTCAAATTCTTGGGGCATGTTATAACAGCAGATGGTATAGCCGTTGATCCGGCTAAGGTGGCAGCAGTAAGTGAGTGGAAAGCACCAAAGAATGTCACTGAAATCCGTAGCTTTCTGGGTTTGGCTGGATATTATAGAAAGTTTATCATGGACTTCTCCAAAATTGCATCCCCATTGACTCGACTCACACAGAAAGGAGTCAAATATGAATGGTCAGATTTGTGCAATCAGAGATTTGAGGAGCTGAAAGAGAGACTTACAACTGCTCCTATTTTAGTTTTGCCGGAAAGAGGCAAAGGTTATGAAGTACAATGTGATGCATCAGGAGAGGGACTGGGATGTTCACTCATGCAACGTGATCGGGTGGTGGCATATGGTTCAAGACAACTAAAGATACATGAACGCCTCTACCCCACACATGATCTGGAATTAGCTGCGGTGGTCTTCGCTCTCAAAAGCTGGAGACACTATCTATATGGTGAGAAGTTTGAAGTATTTTCTGATCACAAGAGCTTAAAGTATTTATTTGATCAGAAAGAGCTCAACCTGAGGCAGCGCAGATGGATGGAATATCTGGCGGACTATGAATTTGCGCTCCGATATCATCCGGGAAAGGCCAACAAGGTGGCGGATGCTCTCAGCCGCATGTCTCATGCATCAGTGGCATGTTTGATCAGGACCGAATGGGAGATGTTGAATTCCATTCGTGAGTTTAATCTATACATCACAAACCATGGGAGTATGTACAATTTGATCATACGATCCAACATGGTTACAAAGATTGAACAGGAGCAGCGAACAGATCCGGAAATGGCAGAGACATGGGCCAAGATGTCTATTGGCGAGGTTGTACCGGATTGGGAATTACGACCAGGACAGGGTCTTATGTTCCGAGGTAGAATTTATGTGCCAAGAAGCTGCAGAAAAGAATTACTGATAGAGGCACATCAGAGCAAACTCTCCATTCATCCGGGTAGCACAAAAATGTATCATGACTTAAAAAGACATTATTGGTGGCATGGACTCAAGAAGGATGTTATAGAGTTCGTGGCTCATTGTTTAACTTGTCAGCAGGTTAAGACGGAACATCAGAAGCCACCAGGGTTACTCAAACCCTTAGCAGTGCCAGAATGGAAATGGGAGCACATTTCCATGGACTTTGTGACGGGGTTGCCGAGGTCCTCGAAGAGCAATGACGCTATATGGGTTGTGGTAGACCGACTGACCAAGTCCGCGCATTTTATTCCTATTAAAATGATGGATTCATCAGAGACATTGGGTCGGAGATATATCAAAGACATCATCAGATTATATGGTATCCCACGGACTATAGTGTCTGATAGAGATGGCCGATTCACCGACAGGGTATGGCAGAGCATGCAGTTGGCCATGGGGACCGATCTACTTATTAGCACAGCATTCCATCCACAGACCGATGGACAATCGGAAAGAACAATACAAACGTTGGAGGACATGTTGAGGGCGTGCATGCTAGACTTCAAAGGTGTATGGGAGGATCATTTGCCATTGGTGGAGTTTTCTTATAACAATAGCTACCAAGCAAGTCTTCAGATGACACCATTCGAAGCTTTGTATGGTAGACCATGCAGGTCACCAGTGTGCTGGACCGAGGTCGGCGAACCTGCGCTGATAGGACCCGAGTTGGTTGCTGAAACTACTGCACAGATCCAGTTGATACGTCAACATTTGTTGACAGCACAGAGTCGGCAAAAGAGCTATGCTGATAAGAGGAGGAGGTTTCTCGAATTTGAAGTAGGAGACATGGTATTCTTGAAGGTCTCGCCACGAAAAGGGCACATGAGATTTGGGAAGAAAGGAAAATTGTCCCCAAGATATGTGGGACCGTTTTCAATTATCAGAAGGATGGGAGATGTAGCCTATCAGTTGGCACTTCCTTCGCAATTGGCGTCTCTACATGATGTATTCCATGTGTCGATGCTGAGGAAGTACAACCCTGATCCGTCTCATGTTTTGAATGTGCAAGATATAGATGTGCAAAGCGACGTCACTTATGTCGAGAAGCCGGTCAGAATATTAGAGAGTGAGCAAAGGGTGTTGCGTAACCGAGCGATTTAGTTCGTCAAGGTGGTATGGGATCGACATGGTGTTGAGGAAGCCACTTGGGAGCTGGAATCGGAGATGAGAACATCTCACCCTTAATTGTTTGTATGAATTATTTTGAAATCCTACTTCGTTCGATTTTCGGGACGAAAATTATAAAAAGAGTATTGTATTGTAACACCTTGGAATTTCAAAGTTATCAATTTATATGAATTTATTCATATTTACAGAATTGCCATTGTGATATATTTGAGTTGAATTTAAATGGGTCAATGGTTCAAACAAGACCCAATGGTTAGGAGTTTTAATTACAAAACAAATAAATGGATAAGGTGGACTCAAATGGGTCAAGAGTTGTAATTGGGTCAAATGGGTCAAAATGGCTAATTTGGACCCAATGGGTTGGGTTTGACTTTGTTGACCACTAAGTGAGTCCAAGATTGATTAAATTGGGACTGGTTGGAGTTTGAAATAAAATCATTTAGTTAAGTTAAATAGTGAGCTGATTTGGAAATAAATTATAAGTGAGTGAATTGATTTGAATTAAGTTATGAGTAAGTGAGTTGTTTTAAATTATAAATGAGTTTGATGGAATATTTATTCTAAGTGAGTGAGGTGTAGATAAAAGGTTTTTTGGTTGTTTTCAAATTCAAACATGTTCCAACGTTGGTTGCATGGAAATTATGGCCTATGCATGAAACTCCAAAGATGGAGACAATTGGAGTTGCTGTTTCATGGAGTTACAAAAGGGGTCCTTGACTTTTCAAATTCAAAAAGGTTAGACTACACGTTGGAAAGGGCATGAGGGTTTATTCCATGTTTAGGTATTCAAAGAGACAACCAATGGAGGGAAGGTGAAGCACATGGGAGTTTCATTTACATGTGAAACTCTCACATGCAAAATTAATGCAAGATGGATAGTGTGAGGAATGCACACAACAAAACCGTTGGGAACCCTTGGTGTTTCATCTCAAGATGAAACCCCCATTTGGTTTATTAATAAGAGAAGGAGCCAAGGAGGGGGGTTACACAAATTCAATCCAAAAAGGGACGTTGGATGCTTGGGGAGGTTTCATTGCATAGATGAAACCCCCAAGTAAGCATAAAGGACTTGGGGTTAATGTGGGAGTTACATGTGAGGTTAACCTTGGGCTGAAGTTGATTAGCCAAGGGGATTTCATTCTCTATCATTATCTTTTCCTCTCTTGGGCATCCTCCATCTCTCCAAACATCAAGAACAACAGCTGGATTATTGATATGAAATCAGTCCTTGATTGCTTTATTTCACTAAGACAAAAGTATACTTTGAGCAAAGGAGTTGGCATCAAGGTTTCCCATCTAAAAGCCAATATTCTATCTCTCTCTCTTTGCTGTCCTTGATTTTTCCAAACACCTAGAGCAGCAGCTGGTTGTTTAAATCAGTCCTTGACCATCAAGGAATCAAGAAGAAGGAGAGGCTAAGAAAGGGAAAGGAATAAGCTGGAGTGAAGATCAATTGGAGGAGTCGCGGAAACGGTAGGTTTTCGATAAACAATTTTGGAATCATGATCCAGCCATTGGATGGCCAAATCTAACAAGGGTTAGATATTTGATGGAAGTTCATAAATGAGATAAAAAAATATGGACCATAGGGTTCGGCCCTTTGGATGGCCGAACCCCATGAGAAAATTGGTGGATTCTATGGTGTTTGAAAGTCAAAAATCCATATTTTGGAGTGGGACTTTTAAAAGATTTTTATATGGAATTAAGCTTACTGTTTTGGAGTAGATATGACATGACGGAACCATATTTATCTTATGTTACTTTGCTGATTAATTTCATAGATAAATATTGGTGGGTTTCCATTAAGAGAACCATAGGGTTCGGCCATGTGTATGGCCGAACCCCATGGACTGTTTTGAGGATGGATTTGGGTTTAAAATCATGTGGGAAGCTATGATTTATTTTATGCTCTTGTTTCAAGAAACACCAATGCTTAGTTATGGGTTATTATTAATTTGAACCCCATGAAAAGATTGGGTTAAGTTGGATGGTCTTTTTGAACCAAAACCATGGACTGTTTTGAGGATGGATTTGGGTTTAAAATCATGTGGGAAGCTATGATTTATTTTATGCTCTTGTTTCAAGAAACACCAATGCTTAGTTATGGGTTATTATTAATTTGAACCCCATGAAAAGATTGGGTTAAGTTGGATGGTCTTTTTGAACCAAAACCATGGACTGTTTTGTATAGTTATTTGGGTTAAGTGTAGGATGGATTTTAAGTAATCATTATGTGCTTTGATAAGATAAGTTTATAATTGGATAAATAGATCTAAACCATAGGCCATGAGGTTCAGCCAATTGGGTTGGCCGAATCCCATGAAATGGTATGACATTTCCATGAAAGTATTTAATGGTTTTTGTGAGATTAAAACCATATAAAGTTATGGTGTTCTTGTGGCAATTAATGGGATACTTGGGTATTGTTTTTGGTTGATTAATAAGCGGCTGAACCATGTATTATTCATGGTTGAATCAGCATGTAAAAACCATGAGTAATCATGGTGATGATTGGACAAAGTGAACCATGGCCGAACCCCATGGATCATTTTATGAGGACTATTTTATTAAATCAAATGGTTTCAAACTTAAAAGATCATGGAACATCTTGAGTGGTTAATAAATAATTGTTATGTGTACATTTAGACAAATCATGGGTCGGCCATATCATGGCCGAACTATGGGATTCTATGGCTAAGATAGGACATGGAAGTTTAAGTGGATTTTTGGGACTTAGACTAAGTTAGAATCACATGAATGAATGCTTAACTTGCTGTTATGTAAATAAGGTTTTGGGATTTCTAGAACGGTGTACAAGCCGTGATCGGAAGACGGTTCAAAGGAACGGTCGAACAAAGTAAACAATTGTAGGTTTCCTACCTTTGTTGTAACCACTATTTCATATGCTGTTTTATGTTGATTTCAATAATTTATATGATTGTAAAGTTATGTTTCTAAATGACATGTTCGCATAGACATCTCATGCATGGCATGGGATGATGGTGTTGTAACCGGAGGCCACACTCCGTCGGAGCGTCCGAAAGACCACTGTGGGGTACCCTGATGATGAGAATCCCATCAGGAGGAATTCGGATGCCACACTCCGTCGGGGCGTCCGAAAGACCACTGTGGGTTACCTTGACGATGAGAATCCCGTCAAGTGATGGCTATATTGAATGGTGATGGGTGGGACTCATTACATGCTCATTTCATACATAGCATGTTTTTATAGAATTTTGTCACACATGTATTATTATTATACTATTTGCATGTTTTTGACTAACCATGTGGTAGCCCTATTCGGAAACACTACTGGGCGCGTTGATCTAACGCCCTATCTATATCGTTAGTGGATGATGCAGGGAAAGGGAAAAACGTGGAGCGAGAAGAGGACCAAGTACGGAAACTTGGGCGGTTTGAATGATTGGAATGGATTATGAATGGACTATTTTATGGACTTGATATTTGATATATTTGGACAATATAATTTGGTAATTAGTTATGTTGGCTTGTAATAAGTAGTTAAGATAGATGCTATGGTTTGTTTTATGTTGGATGTTTTGATTAAATGATTAGTTAAGATTGATTAGTAATTTTGGAGAATAAGTTATGTGCTTTGCTATCTAGGAATGGAAAATTGGATTAGTCATAGGTTCTATTATAACCTCAGTTAGATTTAGACTAAGTTATTTCCGCAAGATATATATGTACCATGTGCGGATCAGTTTTATGGATTTAGTTCATACGCACATGGGCTTGCCCAGTTAAGGGTCGGATTTAGAGATCCGAACTTAACTTGCGTCGTGACACTCCGCCCCGATCACATGATTATTTTATTAAAAAAAATAAATAAATAAACTTTGAAATTAGAGTGAAAAGGGCGGGGTGTTACAGGAGGAGAATGAATGCTAATCTTATTTAGTCCATGGATGCATACTTATGTTTTGGACTAACCCCTCTAATGATTTTCTAGTGTTACTTGCTTAATGTGCTTGAATAGGAAAATATGAAATGAAGCAAGCTGAACAAGCATATGCGAAGATCATAGTCTTATTGTCCATTTGAATATGTATATGTAATATATGTAATATTTTTGTATTCAAATGTGATGTAATTAAGGGTGGGTTTGTATCGGGGTACCTTCTAGACTTTGTCATGAAATTGACAAAGGGGGAGATTGTTAGTGTCTCGGTTTGACCGAGTCCCTATGTTTGTCAATTCCTTGACTCAGGAAGAAGCACTTGTTAGAAGCTTGAAGACTCTAGGTGATCAAGAGTGAAAATTATGCTCCACTGAATTGAAACTCATCGTTATAGCAATCACAAAATAAGTATTTGGCCATAGATGACTAGGTGGAACCCACACCTTAGAGAGGACCATCCCTAGGCTTCGTTGCATATGTTGGTAATGGACATAACAAGCCTAGAGAGGAAGCTTGACAGTGAAGTGGAAATGAACTTGGAAATATAAATTAAGTTCACTATCAGTTCGACCAGTCGTTCTCACTAACCTCTCGGTGTAGACAGGATCGACCCCTTGTGGTCAAAGACTGGTCGGATAATAGAACTGTAATTCTGGGTATGCCTTTGATCGAGAGTGTAGTATGCACCGACCCCTCCTGGTCAACGACTCGTTGATGAAAAATTTGTGAGTTTTGGAGTCTGAACTCAAGTGAGCTCTTGAGAAATCAGACATATCGGTAGTTCAAGACAGATCGAGAGTACCAGGACCGACCCCTCAGTAAAGGGCCACTGGTCGGTCTGGGTAAGACTAGTTTTTGGACTTGAAACTCTATGTGCATGGTATTACTCTGGATCGAGCCTTCGTATGGACCCCATGACAGTCGATCCATCAGGGACACCGACCTGTCGACCGGAAAATAATTATACCGTTGGGAGGGCATTTAATGAGCAACGGTCGGGTGGTTGAACGGTAATAAATATGAACACCTACCTGTCGGTACTGGACAATTTGAAAAACTGCTAAGACTCCTCTATAAATATGAGTGTTGTGTGATTATTTAATTATCTTCATTGAATTGAGAAAAGTCACACAATCAAAGGAACGATCAACTCTCTTGTACTTACACCTGAGAATCATACACAACCAATCTATTGGTTGAGTTAGTGGAAGAGAGAAAGAGAGGAGGAAAGAAAAGATACCAACTAGGAAAGATTTTGGTAAAACCAGTTTCCTAGCCACCATGATATTGTGATTGCTATACTACGGCTACAAGGAGGAGCGTCGGCACACATTGGGTGGATCTTTGAGAAGCACACATCTTCGAGGGAGAGCTACAAGGCAAGTGCTTTTTGGTTTTAATTTTGTTTTTAAAACCTTTATCCCGAAAGTGGATTAAGGAGGCTTGGCTCCGGAACCACTATAAAAAACTCTAGAGCGTCGTCTCTAGCAGATGTGGTGAGTGGAATTCCCAGCCAATTGAGTGAAATGGAATTCATACTCTAATTGTGAGGGTGTAAGTTCTCACTTAGTGAATTTGGAGATAGCTAAAGGTTGAGCCAGTCCTAACAGTGGATATAGGTTGGCGAATCAAACCACTATATATCTTTTGTCCTTGTACTTGTGGTGTTAGAGCTAATTTCTTATGTTGATTGCATAATCACATTTGCTAACACATACACACTTGGTTGAAGTAATACGTTGCACTCTAATTAATCAATCAAGTAATTTTGAAAAGGACCAACATTTTTAAGATCGACCTATTCACACCCCTCTAAGATCAATCGTGTTCTAGCATCGAAGGAAGTGACTTTCAGCATTTGTTGCTGCCCTACTCTGTTGGCATGCCTCTGTGTGGTTCATTTATTTTGAGAACATCATCTTCTATCTTCAGTGTAGAAAAACATAAATACAAGTTTCATTTCCATTCTTCTCTCCAATGGCTTGGGTTCATCTTATATCACTTTCTTACCATCGCTTACTGGATCTTTTGTAAATAATTCTAACTATACCACTATTGAAGAGTGTCAAGTGTATAGCGGTGGTGGGTATTCACCCCCCCTCCCCTCTTTTTTTCATCTCTCATATATTTTGCCTTGAGCTCGGGTTGTGAACTCCCTCGTTTTATGGGGTCCCCCTCTTCTTGAACGAATTCTCACCTTTCATTGAAAGAAACGAAAAATGGTAAAATGATTTGTCCAAGTAGTGACCCATTCTTTATGTAACTAAGAATGTATATCTCAACCTCGAGTTGTTTTTAGAAGAAACTTACATAGAATCATGGATTTGTTTTTAACTCCAAATGTTTGTGTATGGTATTAAAGATACTAATAGGTGAGAAAATGAGAGAAGGCCGTCTAAGATGGGTTGGACATGTCCATGGATGACACAAACAACTCTTGTTTAAGGAATTTATGAACTACTAGTTAGGATGGCAATAGGCTGGGGGCTTGAGATTGTGCCAAGCCAAGCTTGATTTTGACAATAAAAGTCCGAGCTTGAGCCTCCCTGAGCCTATGGAGAAGCCTGAATTAGAAAAAAAATCTGTTAAGCATTAGGGTTGTGTATATCATAGTACTTGATTCATTTCTCTATTTTTTTAAAAAAAATTATTGGTTTCACTAAGAAAATCAACTATAAAAAATTTTCAAAAAAAGAAAAAAAGAAAATTAACTATATAGAATGACAATAAACTGAGTGAGCTATAACTCTATAAAGTTTCAGCATAAAATTCAATTTATAACCACTTGATCCTAATGGTCAAAGTGACTTGATGTCTTTAATAAATTCAAGAAAAGGATGCTAGGTGACTTTGACCACTAAGATAAAGTGGTTGTAAGTTGAATTTTGGGATGAAATTTGGTAAACTTGTAGTTCATCAAGTCCACTTTCAATTTCTATTGTTGATTATTTGTATGTAATGAAAATATAAAAGTATACATAAAATGCTTGGGCTAGGTATCGGGCTTTGTGCTTGAGCATTTTTATATGTTAAAGCTCGAGCTGATTAGCAATCTGGTATAAATATGTTGAAGCCCTATTTTTCTTGGGCCGAACTTAGTGGGCTTTAGAGTTTTCTGGTCAAATTGCCATTCCTACTACTAGTTTGTAGGGAGTAGGAGAAAAGATCTCTCTGAAGACTCCAGTAAAGGGGGTAAAGGACATGGTAGAATGTAGAGCGTTGTACAGTCTTTGATAAAAATGGAAACTTAAGATTTAAAATGCTGAACCTAAATAGATGGCTCATGATGATGATGATGCTTGGAATTGATATTGTCAGCACTAATTCGTTTGATTTACATGTTTTTGTCTTCTCTTGAGTCTTTTTTCCTTCTCTTTAGATTTCCTTTGTCGATTTGACATTTGAGAGGTCCTATGTAAGCCTAAATTAAACCTAAACTAGGTCAGTTGTCTGGCCATTTACCACACTTTTAGGTTGGTCAAAGTGGTCCTTACATGGCATGTTAGACTATGTTGTAGTACAAATAGTTTGGATTGATAGCGTTTTGTATTTCATGAGCTTTAGGACATGTAGGTGCATTTCCACATATAAAAAAGTAGGAGAGGAAAAACAATTTTCTTATCCATCTGTTCCAACTATCCCCACTCCCTCCAATTCCACCCTCACACCAGAAGGGAAAGTGGTTTCCTTGCAAATGGCCCTTTAGTTATGAAAGTCTACATTTTTTTTTTTCATAATAATCCACATTTTCAACAAAGCTAGGACCATAAAAGGTGAAGTTGGAAACCACTTGGTTGCTTTTTTTTGGGTGAAAACTAGTTCTTTTTTAGTGCAACAATAGTCTCATAAACAAGATCAACACCAAAACTAGGCTTGTGAAGAAGAAATGGGAAAGGAGAATCAGTAGATGCACCTAGGAAGTGGAGAAGGTAGCCGAAACTCGTGAGGAAACAGGGACAAGACTGATGGTGGAGGATGGCAAGTGGTTCGAGGCAGAAGACAACAGTAGTCCAAAGAAAGATGTTACTCTTTTCATCGCAAACCTTCTAGAATTGACTGTTAGTGCCCCGGCTTGTCGAGTCACCTATTTGTCAAATTTGTGACTTCAGTGAAACATTGCCTTGGAAGAGTGAAGCCAATGAATTAAGCCTCAAAGCATTGAAGATCAAGTGAAGATTCCAAGTCCATCATGTGTATGGCAATCACTCAAGGTAACTTGACCATAGATGACCTTAGGATGGAACCCACACCCTTAGGTAGACCATGCCTAGCTTTAGATATCACATTTGGGTAACTTTATCAAGCCTATGGGACCTTCGACATCCAACAAAACCAATTGGACTAAACATTCTAAATGTAATGAACTGTCATGCCAACTGATCGTGTTTTGCGATCTATCGTATGGGACAGGGATGACCCTTCGTGGTCCAACGATCCATCGTCTGAATTTGACAAGGTTCTGGTTGGAAAAATTATGTCAAAGAGTTTTAGCCTTAGGCCGATACATTTGTGGGAAGCACAATCGATCGCGATGGTCAGGACATGACCCATGGTGGTCACGATCCATCGTGTGGACATGACACGACTTGTCGGTTGAAATCTTCAGAGTTCTGGACCGGTCTCAATCTGTAAATTTTAGTAGCTCTTAGGACGATACAATCGTCAGAGCATGATCTATCAGCAACAGGGCTCGAATCGGGACACACGACGCATCGTGGGTTACCGTTATTGTTCCGTTAGAGTGCATTTAATGCGCAACGGTCTGGTTGGTGGAAAGCAAACTCAAGTCACCACGATCGATCGTCAAGCCATGACCCATCGTGAGCTTCTGAAGTTTGAAATTTTGGATTTGCTTATTTAAGCTCCGAATTTCCTTTGATGTGAGGGCTTTTGAACTTGGAAAACCAGAGGAATACATTTGAAGTCTGCATACTTTCCATCTCGCATTCTCTCTAAACAATTCTTCATTTGCAAAATCATCTTAGATCCAATCAACTCTTGATTGAGTAAAAGAGTAAAAGAGAGAAAGGAACGAATCATTCTAGGGTAGCATAGGAAAACCATTAGTCCTAGAACCACTCCCAAGCTTGTGGTTGCACATACACCGGTACATCTTCTTGACCAAAGCGATCAAAGCCAGGGAGAACTCCAAGAAGCACGTCTACATTTAAATGAGCTATAATGGCAAGTGCTTCTCTTTATTTCATTATCTACCATCATTTTGTGAAGTGGATTAAAAGAAAGGGCTCGAATCACTATTAAAAATAGAGGGATAAGAAAGTAGACTGGGGTCGGTCGAACCTTTCAAAATTAGAATTTTGTAGTTTAAATTCCTACTATATTAGTGAGGGCGTAATTCCCCACATCGTATATTTGGGATAGCCTTAGATTGGATGAGTCCAACATTGGATGTAGGTTTGTTTAAACTGAACCACTATATTTTGGGTGTCCATGTGTTTGATGAATTGCTTGTGTGAATGTTAAATTGATTAGCTCATCTCTTAATCACACAACACCTTGCAACTTGATTAACTTTGTTATTCCGTCCTGTAAATTTTTATTTAATCAAGATATCCGTAGAGGACCGAAAAATTGGGGTGGTCCTATTCACCCCCCTCTAGTGGCAACCTTATTCTAGCACTATGAGACTTTCAATTGGTATCAAAGCCACGTGCTCTTTATAAAGGATCTAACCATCTGAGTAAATCTTTGTGCTAGAATGTCAACATCTTTGTGCTAGAACGTCAACCATGGATACCAGAAATTTCATCTACTATTCTCTATTGTTTGTACATTCTATCTTTATTTTTTTTGAAACAAAAATAGAGAATATGTGGGCCTCCTATGAAGAAGTTGTATGGACCTCAATTCAAAATGAATTTATTGAAAATATCTCCATGGATCTTTCAAACTCTTTATACTATCTAGATGCATGCAATTCTGTGTTTGGTCTTGCTTCTATGAATTCTTTGTCAGATAATCAAAATCGCATTCAAGAAAATTGTGATTCTTACAAGAAAGGACTGAAGTCTACATACTGTGATCATAAAGAATCAGAGACTGCTTCAAACTTGGAACATTGTGGAGAAGGTGAGCGTTTAAATATTTTTTTTCCTCTGTCTCATCTAATCCAAAAGAATACACTAGTGAATTAGAAGATGAAGAAAATATTGATGATCTCCAAGAATCTTATAGTGCTTTATATCTTGAGAGTAGATTTGGCTAAGAAAGTTTACAAACTTAGAAATGAAAATATCAAACTTTGAAACCAACTTGAACCTGAGAAATCTGAGAAAGAGACCCTCTCAACAAAGTTAAAAGCTTTACATAGAGGGACATTAAAGTTGAGAGAAAATGAAAAAACTCTTCAAGGTCCAATAATCAAATGTGAAAAGAACCATAAAGAACTCTTGGAAATCAAGACATGACTTGAAGAAAAAGTCTCAATCTTGAGCTCAGATTTGGAGAAATTAAAAAATCACAAAATTCAGTTTGAAGACAAATTTACTCAAGGTGAGCAAAAATTGGAAAAACTTCTTAACTCCGGTAAGAAGTATAAGGATATGTCTCGGCTTGGATACAATGAGAATTCTGAAAATAAGCCTAGAAATCCTATCAACTTTTTTAAGAGTAAATCCCCTCATCTCTCAAATGTAGTGTGTTATTATTGTGGTAAGGTTGGGTATTTCAAATTTGAATGCCTCCTTAGAAAGAACCATCTGACAAAGCATCCTCTAGTCTCTCAATCCAAAATTGGGAATCATTAAAGGACAAAGAAAATTGGAAACACATGATATGATTTCCTAAATCAAAGATTGAACAATATCTTAAGGGAATTGGGGAATCCAAGGCTTAAAATTGTAATACCCTGACCCAAATTAGGCGTAGTTTAGCTTAATAATGTTGCTTGGACCGGTTAATCTCGAAGATTATGGTTAGGGCTTTGTGAAAAGCGCAGGTGTGACCCAATCTGAGCTTGCAAGCTCAGTGATCTAGCTCGTCCAGCTAGAGAGGCAAAATGGTAATTTACCATTTATTGTTATTATTTTATAAATTATGTTATTGTGTGATTATTATTGGGTGATATTATTCTCCTTAATCAAGGATTTCTATTTCTGATTTTAAAATAATTTTATTTTCAGAAAATAGTATTTAAAACCGCCCGTCAAAACCCCGAAAGGGGGGAATAAATATTTTTAATTGGTTTTGGAAGTAAGATAAATTTTGAAACAAGTATAGTATGTTAGACCATTTTAGTATGGTCTAGTTATTCTTGCAAAACCTAAAAATGAGGATTTTAAATTGTTTTATTTAACACAAGTTAAATTAAGTAAATTGTGTTAAATTATCGTTTTCATTTAAATCAATGGTTTTTAGTGAGTTTAAATCTCCAAATTTTTATGGTGACTAGAGTTTTTAAAACCCAACTTATCTGTCAGGTTGGATTAAAATTTTTAAGCTTCAAAAATATTGTTTTAGTTAAAAATCGGATTTTTATCAAAGTGGGGACTTATTTGCAAAATCGGAAGTTGGCAGGGACTGATCTGCAACAAGTCCCCAAACAGTGCCGTTATTGTTGGGGACGTAGGCAGCCATTACATGTAGTGGCCATCCGGCCACCGCCGATTGATCACTGCATTTTATAAATTGGGCCTATCTTCAGCTGAGTAAACTCCCAGATTTCTATCTCCCTCAATCTCTCTACTCTCTGTTTTCCGCAGCCGATCCTCCCTTGTCTCTGTTTTCCAAACTTTGCTTAACCGTAGCTTAAGAAGGAAGTTTTTCAAAAGTAGGATTTTCATACCAGAAACTCAAGTGCAGGTAACCACTGTGTTCCTCTTTCATTTCCAGTCGGATTAGAATCAAGAAAAACCAAATTTGGTAAAGTTTTGAGTGAGTAAAACCAGTTTGAAGTTTAAGGAAAAACTTGATTTTCTTTGTATCAGTGTATTTTCAGTGTTAAAATCCAATGGCCTGCTTAGTTTTAAAACTCCTGATCACTCCCTATGGAAAGAAGACTCGCTGAGGAGTCCATCTGACCGACTAGATGTGAAAACTGAATCCAGAAAATCCACTGTTTCCGGATTCGTATTTCATACAGTGTTTGTCCATCACTGTCTACTGTTGCAGACAGTGGAGGAAGATGGCTCTCGGACTGTCCCAGAGTCGATCTTCAGAAGGTGCGAGGGTCACACCCTTCGGACGGTCTGAGCTTCACCCGAAGCCTGAAGCATTCGAAGTAGGTTTGACTCGCCCAGATGTTCCGAGCTGAGTTCGGAAGGATAGAACCCCACTCAGACGATTTGAGCCATACTCGGCATGTTCCGAGACACCAGACCCACCAAGACCTGTTTTTCGGATTTTATCGGTTCAGAAGGACTTTAGATGATCTGCGACCGAATCTTTGGACAGTCCGAGGTCAGTGACTAGTTTAGGCAGTGGTTCGAATGATCCGAAGCCACAGTACCTGGTTCCGAGGCATGTTCCGAGGGACTTAGTTTTTGAAGTGTAAAATATTGTTTGATTATTGATGCATGTGATGTTATACCCCATTTAATAATTAAAAATGTAATAACCTTATTCTTTTATTATTATAGTGTATCTACTATTGTATTCATTTCCAGGCCGACTCTATTGGTCGGGCACTGAGTGATTTCACTTCTAGGCCGACGCTATGATTGTCGGGCACTGAGTGACATCGAGGCCTTACTCAACATGTCAGATTTGGTCCTATCCAGAAGACAACTGAGAAGTGACCTGAGTATCTAGACCTAACTCAATAAGTCAATCTGGTCATGCCCAGAAGACAATATGAGTTTTGGATTGAGCACCTTACTATTACTCTATTGTGGATTATTGTAACTTAAAATGGTTAGAAACCAAGTAGGAGACTCAATTCCATTTACCTTGGATATTTTTGGGAAAACAAGTATGATTTTGAAATACTACTTGTGTGTATGTATTTGATGCTATATATATTGATTTATGATTGATTGTGCACTTGTTTGCTTGTTTGAACAGAGATCGCGATACCACACATTTACGGTGAGGGAACTTAACTTTGCAGTAGGTGTAAACAAGTTTTTATTGAAATGGATCTTGAGCAATGAGTGGTTTCAAGTTAATGAACCCACTCATGTGCCTAGATATGATACACTGTTGTAAGAGGTGTTTATGATAATTGTGAATGCTATGAGGTTGATCATATGAGATACGAAATACTGTTTTCACGTACCTTTTACTATTGAACCATCGCCGAACTGAGTGTGTCGGTTACATCTACTGGACCAGGTGGGTCGACAGTGACTGACAAGGTGTGTCCATTCCGGTTTTGAGGTGTATACCGGAGATGTACTTGCAATGATGTATTTTGATTGTGTCGGGACTTAATACTATTGGTGTCAGTATAGTATCTAGGGGTTACGGTGGATGACAGCAGTAATGGAAATGATGATGAGAATGGAATAATGATGAGATTATACTTGATATTGAGAATTTATTATCAAGCATGAGATATTATATTGCAAATGTTGATTATTTACTAATCTGATGTTTTATTATACTGCACTTTTATATTTCTTTTAGGAGATGAACCCGAGGAGGAGAACCCTCTGTTTGAAGCTTAGGGTGGATAAGCTGCGGCGTTGCTTTGGGATTCCCACTGAGGGGAATACCCTTGTCTTCGCTTTCTGGTTCTTGGAACCATTCATTTTTGTAAAGTACCGTGTGTGGTACTTAGTTTGCCTTAATGTGATGTACTAAGACTACCATGTATCCGTAGTTACTCTGATGATGTTTTAATGATAATTCGATGTTTGGTGTGTTTCACAAGGGACAGGGGTATCACAATCACCCCCCCTAAGGCCTCTAGCCGCCCTCGGCTCGACTCGGCCCAGCTCAACAACACCAAGGAAGGAGGAAAGCCCACACAGTCCGAGTATTGAACTCGGCTCTGATACCAATTTGTAATGACCCGACCCGAAAATAGGGCTTAGGGTCCAACTCAGTGTGATATTATCCGTTATGAGCCTCGCACACAAGCGAACCCGCACGGTTTTGTTCTTGGGCCCTGGCCCACATGGCCAGGCCCAAAAGGCCTCACACTAGAGTAGAGGTGGGTGGCCTCAAATAAACCCTCCATCCTCTCTTCCAAACCGATGTGGGACTTCCCACATCAGTTTGGTGTTTCAGAAGGGGCAGGGGTATCACACTGTCTCTCAGTCTTAATCCTTTGCCACCATGATAAAGCTTTGTCTTTCAATTTAGAAAAAACCAACTTAACTTTCATGTCATCTGGAACTTCCCTACAATAAAAAAACATTCACTATTCCTTCGATCCATTCTATGAACTCATCATGTTCGGTACTGCCTGAATAATCTGGAATGTCAACTTTAATATCGTATGAATCGAGATTTCTTCGTTTTTCTCTTGCTGGACGTTTACCCGCATATCTGTGTCTACGAAGAGACGGAGAAGATAGAGGTGGTGACTCGTCTGTCGAGGATGGATCAATGTCATTAGAAGAATTGGTAGGGGGACACTGATTGCGTTGTTTCTTCAGATCTGTTATGTCTTGTGCCATAATCCCCACCATCTCTATCAATTGCTCCATGCGTGAATCATAATTTTGAGTTGAATTGCTTGAACAGTTTCCTGTCTGACAAGTATCGGTACTTCCTGAACCACCGTGGCTTCGAGGAATAGAGTTAGAAAACCTCCCTCCCTCAGGTCATCTTTGACGAGGGCTAAAATTGTAACGCCGTGCCATAACAGAATGCAAAGAATAAAAAAAGTTTTGCAGCAAATAAAAGTAGTGATAAAAGAAGCTCTGGTACCACTCTGATGTAGTGTAACGACCCGACCCGAACACACAGGGCTTAGGGCTTGACTCAGTGTGATATTGTCCGCTTTGGGCCTCGCACACAGCTTAAACCCGCACGATTTTGTTTTTGAGCCCGGGCCCACATGGCCCTGCCCAAAAGGCCTCACACATTGTCAAAGGGGCTTTGGCCACTTAAAACCCCTCTTAAATTCCTCCTCCCAACCGATGTGGGACTTCCCACATCTGGTTGGGAGGGGTGGGTATCACAATCACCCTCCCTAAAGCCTCGAGCCGTCCCCGGCTCGACTCCGGTCCACTTGACAACTCCAGGGAAGGATGATAGGCTCACACAGTTCGAGTGTTGAACTCGGCTCTGATACCATATTTGTAACGACCCGACCCGAACACATAGGGCTTAGGGTTTGACTCAGTGTGATATTGTCCGCTTTGGGCCTCGTACACAGCTCAAACCCGCACGGTTTTGTTTCTGGGCCCTGGCCCACGTGGCTCGGCCCAAAAGGCCTCACACATTGTCAAAGGGGCTTTGGCCACTTAAAACCCCTCTTAAAATCCTCCTCCCAACCGATGTGGGACTTCCCACATCTGGTTGGGAGGGGTGGGTATCACATGTAGGCTTATATAAAATAAACAATATCTGATTCAAAATATAGCGGAAGCTTCAATAAAATCCAGATATGAAGTCGATAGAAACACAGTACAAATCGTAGAACTAAAAATCTAAGATGGATTAGCGTGCAACAAAACTATGTATCAACGTCTTGGACACAAAGAACATAACAAATTCCAAGTCCTGGGTTGACGTGCAACAACAATTAGTCTCACCGAAACAAATTACTATTTGTTAATACCAAATTTTGTTCATGAATCTTGGCTGAAGAACAAGTAGTAGGGCTGGCCAAACTGACGTGGAGGCCTAATTTTATACACCACGTGGCTGTCCAAATAGGTGTATTCGAAATCCACCAGCAACCTGCCTACAGTTTCAGCGGCAATTGTGCAAACACCTTGCAGACTTCCTCCAAGTGACGATGCAGAATACTGCCCAACTTGGGACCTAGTAACCTTCAAACGTCGAACTCGAAGTCGAACCCACTGAACTCGCAAGAAACCTGTTGTTGGCCGAAGACATCAACAACTCTGCTGCTTATAACACGACCTTTAAGGAGAAAACTGCTACTTGCTGCAATATTCGAACCTTAACAGCATGTTGTAGAACACGATCTAAACAAAACCATTGTTTTTCTTAACAGAAAGAAATAAAATCTTTATTAATAAAACTTTGATGTCTCTAAAGGGGTTGCTTACAACTGTATTTATAATCAATCCTACTGATCGAAACATGGAAAAGAAAAAAAGGAAAATTCTAAACATAAGAGCCGACCCTCCCTAATTACACCTGTAACGCCCCGCCCTTTTTCATTTACCAAAAAATAGAGTATATATATATATATATATTTTTATGAAAGAGTGAGAGAGAGAGAAGGAAACGTCAGACGCGAGTTAAGCCTGATTTTCCAAAACCCGACCCTTAACTGGCCACCTTTACGTGTGCATGGATTAAGTCTACTAAAACATTTCACACGCTCTAAGAATACTTGCGGAATTAACATATGAATAAAATATCATTCATATACATGACATTAATAAGCAAGGAAGCCATTCACCATAAAATTAACTGAAATGTAGATATCATTAAACCATAGCAAAATATTACTAAGTTATTACAATCCAAAATATCAATCCTCCCAATACATCTTTCAAAATCAAACTAAGTAGTATAATATAAAACTGTCCAAGCTCTTACGTTTGACTCCCTTCATGTCCCATATCTTTTTCATTCCCTGTTCCATCATCTATTAGGTAGAAGTAGGGCATCAGTCAACATGCCCAATAGGTATTCCAAGTAGGGTTATGGTACACATAGGAATACTATAAAAATCAACATAAATACATCATATCAAAACTGTAAAACATCTCATAGTACTAAAAATAGAGCATGATACTCATATAAAAATCATGATAATGTATGTGTCATGTCATGGGTGTCATATGCGAATGATCTCTCACCCAATTTCCATATCCAATCATAGCACAAGTCATATCAATAGTTTCCTTGATAAATAAAGCCATATCAAGGTGTTCCCTTGGCCATTTACGTCAGCAGTGTTTTGTGACGACACCACCAGGTTACTGTTATACCTCCCCACATATGTTAATCGGAATTACCGATGGAGTGTGGACTCCTCCCTCTGCGCAGGATTTCAAGACTGTTTACCCATGAGCTCTTTGGCTCAGACTACGTTGTACCCATTTCTAGCAATCCCGGACAAGGCCAACTTATCAACAGTTCACATAGCTTCATACAAGCTAGTCTCAAGCCCTAAGTCATGTCCGGACAGCTCATAACTTGGCTTGCTGTCCCATGTACTCCTTCCCATGCCATGCATGAGATCATGAATGCAAAAAATGCCATTTCATATCAAATTACATAATATCATTGAAATTTAGTTCATAAAAACATAACCATATGTTTAACCAAAGTAAATCATCATATTTAGAATAAAAACCAATAACATATATATAATCCACATTGTCTCAATAAGGTAGGAATCCTACCAACGTCTGATTTACTATCGTTTTCTTGTTTCGCACGAACAACGCTAACGATCACGTGAAAATGAATCGAACCTCTTTACCTTATCATATTCAACCACATATATATTAATTGATTATCCATTTAATTTCGATCATCCCTTATATCCTTCTAGATAGACTGAAACATCTGGAAAATTATTTAAAATTTAAAATTTTCAATTCAGTCGATTGAATCAGGGATTCAGTCTACTGAATCCTGCCAGAATACTATTCTCTGCCTTTACCCGCAGACTTTCAGTCGACTGAATACAATATTCAGTCGGCTGAAACCCAACTCAGTATTGTTTACACTTGACCCGTGACCTTTCAGTCAGCTGACTCTGAGTCAAACCCTCTGTATTCTCGGTCAATGTCCTTTCAGTCGACTGAATCACAGATTCAGTTGAATGCCTTTGGATCAAATCCTTTGTGTCTTCTGCCTGTATAGAGTCAGTCGGCTGAATCAAGGATTCAGTCGGCTGAATCATCAACCAACAGTTTACGTGTTTGATAAGTCTACCTTCGGTTGACTAAATCACAAGATTCAGTCTGCCAAAACACGCCAGATCCCTTACTTATTATGTACGTCTATCTTTAGTCCACTGAATCCTATATTCAGTTGACTGAAACACCAATAAACCTTATATATTTTAATCCAGTCCATTTTCAGTCAACTGAATCATAAGACTCAGTCAAAAACTCCCAGAAACTCTTTTTTGTTTCGGCCAACACCAGTTCAGTCGACTGAATCCCAGATTCAGTCGACTGACTGTTTGTCAGTCCTTTTTGTTTGCTTATTTGGCAAGACCCTTCCTCATGGAACCCATTCCTTATCATTTTAACAACATAGTTATCATCATCCATATAACTCTTAATAAATTTACTCTACTCCCTAGCCAAGGCTAGGATCCTTTCATAATCATTCCAATGTTTGTACCATTACAACATGGTTTTGGATCCAATCCTTTGATTGTTTGTTTCAATCACATTACCAATTCTTGAATGGATTTCTAACTCTATGGCCCTATAATAGTTTGGCCAGCCCTTTCAACCAAATATGGAACCCATAGATTCGGCCACACCATGGCCAAATCTATGGATTCCTTTAGTCTTAATCCCATATTATTTTCCAACTTAGAACATACCTTCTTTCCCGTCTCCCTCGTTTCTTTTTTATTTGTATTCCTTCCTTAATCCTTCTTTCTTTTCTTTGTTCTTCAACAATTCTCCAAGTGTAGTGGTGTAGAGAGAGAAGATGAGAGGAGGAGAATACTTGTGTGCTAAAGATGGATTCGGCCAAGGGGTGGGGTGTGCCCCTTGGTTGGTGTCCCTTTGTAACAGCCTAAGCCCCTTCATCTTCCCCCATTTAAGTTTTGTCTAATCAAGGTGTCTCTTGGCTTAACCAAGGAGACCCTTAGCTTATGCCAAGACAACTCTTTGTCTTCCAACGTGTGCATTGATTCCTTAACCATTGAGATGGAAACCTTCCATCTTCCCACTTCAACTCAATTTAATCTTGAGCTCAATTGAGCTCACTCATGGTTGACCAAGTCAACCATGAGATAGCCGACCATGCATGTACATGGCAGGTGGGTCCTATCTTAGCCATGTCATTTGATGATGCGGTACCTTACCTACTTGGCTTCCATACATGCCACATGGCAATGCCACCTCACCCACATGCTACCTCACTTGATGAGGTGGATTTAATGTGTTGGGTTTTAATTGGATAGCTGACCCAATTACCTAACTTTACCCAATTACCTTAAAATTAAGTTCACTATGACTCATTGGGTCCCAATTGGATGATTGACCCATTTAATTAGACTTTACTCAATTAATTTAAAATCAAGCTTACCCATGATCCATTGGGTCTTAATTGGGTAATTGACGCAATTCCTTACCCCTCTAAGGTCCATTCCAATTATTAATCTTAAATTCAATCAATTTGTAATTTAAGTAGACCCATCAAATATATTTATACATAATGAAAATCCGGGGTGTTACAACATCCGAATTTACAAAATAAATTCTAAAATAACAACTACCTAAATTACCACTTAACCGACCAAGGGTCATAATTAGATTATGACTATTTTTAAGAATGGATCTGCAGTACCCATCCACGCATGAGTGTCCACACGTCCACACATTAGAACAGGTCTGCATCTAGTAGTCACATGTTGGGCTCTTGAGCCTGGTTGGCTTCTTTGGGCCTGCTCTTGAACCTGGCTCATAAGGGTGAATGTGATAGAACTTATTCACGTCGATCTTCCTTCGATGGAAACTTTCATAGAATTCCAATGCCAAAGTTATGATCTCGTCCTCTTCAACACCGTTGTCCGCATTAGGTACTCTAACACTGTCGTGCCTATAGAGTGAAGAATTTTAGAACATGAGCCATCCAAGAATCTGTGAATGTTGTAGTTGATGATCATGTCCTCACACCAAGTTAAGAACAAAAAGATGAGGACCCTATCCCCCAAGCTCAAAATGAGGAAAATCTTGTGGAAGAACACTTTGTAATCCCTCTGAAAGTCAAATTGACCCTAGAGGGGGGTGAATAGGGTAATCTACACACTTGTTGGTTTTTTAAAATTTTCTTGATAAATTTACCAATTTGCAGCGGATATAAACATAATCAAGTGTGTGTGTGTGTGTGTGTGTGTGTAAGCAGTTGTGATAAATCAAGAATTCGAACAATTGGCTCTAACACCACAAGACCAATGTAAAGTGATTCAGAGTAAACCCTTCTACATCCACTGATGAAGTCACCCAACCTTGGACTATCCCAAATATACAAGTGGGGAATTACACCCACACTAACAGATTAGGTATTCCACCTAACCAATTGGTTGAGAATTTCACCCACCACATATCCTAGAGTAAACCCTCTATTTTTTTATAGTGGTTCAAGAGTAGACCATTTTTAATCCACGTTACAAGTTTGATTTATAAAAACAAAATACAAACTAAGGAGAAGCACTTGCCTTTCAAGCTTTGCAATGTGTTGAAGCGTGCTTCTCAAATCTTTTTCCCAAAGTGATCTTGCAAGAGTACTGAAGATGCTCCAAGTGTAGAGCAATCATTGAAATTCCGTTACTAGAATGATGTAGGACCTAGAGGGGGGGTGAATAGGTTTGATTCGATTTTATTTCCCCTTTTTAAAATAAATCAATTTAACAATATGTGCAGTGGAATTATCGTGTGTGCAAGTGATAAACAAAGGAATCAAACCACATTGCACAATAATTTATAGTGGTTCGGTTCACCTGAACCTGCATCCACTGTCAGACTTCCCAACTCTAGGGTCGTCCTAATATACTATGAATGGGCTTCACACCCACATAGTACAACCTAATTTTTTATAGAGGTTCGACCCCCATGGTCTAATCCTCGACGCCTATTTTTTTTTGTTGGTTCGAACACACTGTCCTAATCCACCTTACAATTGATTCAAATAAAAAGATGAAGGAACACTTGCCTTGGGCTTTAACAATCTTCAAATGTGTGTTCGTCTTGTATATGTCACCGCAACTCTTCATTTAGTTATGGTCCATCTTTTGATGATTATTGGCACAGCGGAATATAGATTTTATGAGAAAGGTTTTACTGTTTTTGGGTCCTAGAGTCAAGGTCTCAAGTCTTCTTCATGTGTATAAGCATTGGATGCTTTGATTCAACCCATGAGGATTGATGAAGAATAGAGACAGCTGGGAAAAAGAGTATCTGAACCTTTAGGGGTTTTCCCAATGTGAAGGTCTCTCTTTTAAAATAGAACATCCAAGTATTTATAGACAGATCTACCAATGGTTCAGTCTGGAGGCCTCCAGCATTTCTTCGAGGCCTTCAACCTGTACAAGTTAATACAACAAATTGGATTCTTCAAATTTTGAATTTTAATTGTAATGATACTCAGTCAATGACCAACACACTTATTTGCCACATGTCCTTGATTTCCAATCAGGATATTTGACTTATCAAATCATGAGATGGAAAAGTTATTTTCAAAATCTATTAAGATCCAAAGGAGCCTCATAAGATTTTCCACATTTGTAAAGTATTAAAATTGAGGAGCCTTTAAGGATTTTTCCAGTTTTGTAAAGATTTCGACTTTGAGGAGCCTCTAAGGATTTTCCCTCCCAAACTAAGACAAAGGACATCTAGACTTAGGTGCACACATTAGATACAAGTTGTCACGATTCTTCCAGACGATCTCGAGGCCTCCAGGCTGGGGACCAAGGATTTTTACATATTCAAAAAGACTGGTTTCCTAATATTTCAGTCTTGAAGTCTTCAGAGAAAGCTCGAGGCCTCGAAGCTGTAACCTATTCTAATATTTCCCAATTATTAAGCCATTAATTTCTAGGGTAAGTTGGGCTTGATCAAAGGTCCACTAGGGTCTACTTACCTGTGTGCCAATCATGTGTAAATTGTAGAAGCTTCAATGTGTAGTAGATCTCCATGCGGTCTTCAGATTTTGACATCTTCTTAAATTTTCTAAGGCAATGTCCAACACACACGGTCACACTCGGTCATGGAATTGACAATACATAGACTTGGTCAAACTGAGGCCATAATAATCACAAGCTATGGGAAGTCTCTAGGAAATTGGGGTCACCAATGTCTATCCTAGATGTTTTGCCTTTGTCTCTCTTTCTCTCTTTAAACTTAATCTATGAAGATTGGTTGATTTGAATGATTCACCAAAAATGTGTACAAGAGAGATGATGATCCTTCTTTAAGCTTATTGATTTCACTGATGAGTGTCATATATGAGGCTCATAAATGTTCACTCCAAGGATCTTTCAACACTTGCAATTAGTGTTGTATTTATAGTGAAGACAAACCAGTTTTTCATAAATGTTCTATACCGACTGGTCGAACTTACCGATGGGTCAGTGAACTTAAATGTTACCGTTCAACCACTCGACCGTTGTTCATTTATTACACTCCAATGGTATAGAAACAGGTGTCACTGTGGGTCGAATACACCGACGGGTCGACGATCATATTATTGATATGTCGTTCTTGTCGACTGTCTCGTCCTGACGTAAAACCATACTGACAGAGTTTCAAGTCCAGAAACTAGTCAAACCCAGGTCGACATGTGGTACAATGATGAGTCGGTCCTGGTACTCTCGATGGGTTTATTCCATCGATGAGTATGTTCCGAGAGTACCACTGAGTTGTAAGTTGTAGAACTCACAGTCTCTAGATCGACGAGTCGAAGACCTCGATGAGTCGGTCAAGTATCATCGAGGGATCGATGATCTCGAGACACTCGATCTGATAGAAACCCTGAAAGACAGTCCTTATGTTCTAGAACATTTGTCAATTCGGTCGACTAGTTGATGACCACGACGGGTTAGCCCTGTCTCATCGAGGGGTCGGTGGAATCAACTAGTCCTCCTGACAGTTTATCAGATTTCCTATGTTTTGTCCCCTCTGGTTCTGTGACTGTCCAGGATTCGTTGAGGCTTGATATGTTATTACCAACATATTCAACTAAGCCTAGGCAAGGTCCACCTATGGGTGTGGGTTCCATCTAAGGTCATCTATGGTCATTTTACCTGTGTGATTGCCATACACCGATGATCTTGGAGTTGATCTTCATTCTTCAGATCAATCTTGAGTCTTCAAATCTTCTAACAAGTGCTTTTCTCGAGTCATGGAATTGACAAACAAGGGACTCGACAAGTCGAGGGACTAACAATCTCTCCCTTTGTCAATTTCATGACAAAACCTAGAAGCTATTTGAATATATAACTCAAAAAAAAAAAAATGACCCACCCCTTGTTACAATACATTTGAATGATAAAATATACATCAAATTAAATCATACATTCAAATGAAAAACATGACTTGGACCAATGCCAATTCTTTCTCAGCTTGCTTCAATTCCAGAATTCATTGTAGACACACATTAAGCAAGCTATGAAACATGTAGCACATTAGTATGTTAGTCCAAAAATCAAATGAACTCCCCCTCACTCCATGCATTGGACAATTTGAACTCCATTGAGTTCCCCATCAACACAAATAACCCCCGTAGCCAAATGTATCTCGTCAAATACATTTCCCTTATTTGTCTTTTGCTTTCACTCTCCTTCATTTCTCCCCCATGGAATAAGCTATAACATTTCCCTAGCTTCTCAAAACTTTCTCAGTCTTCTCTACTTTCTCCCCCATTTTGTCATGACCATTGACAATGGGCTCATTAACACATTATTGTGCTCCCCCATACTACAAGTGTAACACCCCGGATTTTCCTTAGCTTATAAATTTATTGGATGGGCCCATTTGGATTGCAATTTAGTTGAATTTGAAATCAAAAAGTTGAAATGGACATTATATGGGCAATGAAATGAGTCAATTACCCAATTAAGACACAATGGGTCATAGCTAATCTTAATTTAAGAATGATTGATGAATTAAATCATCATACATAAATTACATAATAAGAGAGGGGATAATGGAATTAAAATAATGAAATAAAATGGTATATGGAAACTTGAAAATAATTGGGTAAATTTAGTTAAGTTAGTTGAAATTGGATAAGTTAGTGCATTTAATGCTAAAGTCCACCTCATCAAGTGAGGTGGCATGTGGGTGATGTGGCATTGCCATGTGGCAATCATGTCATCACATGGAAGCCAACTAAGCAAGGATGCCACATCATCGAGTGAGGTGGAAAGTAGAATTGAGGTGGCATACAAGTTGAGGTGACACACCAAGTGACATGGCCAAAGTGGGACCCAAGTGCCATGTGGTGATCAAGTCACCACATGCATGGTTGACCATGACATGGGTTGACTTGGTCAACCACTTTTGAGTTTAAATCTTAAATTAGGGTTTTATTTTAAGAGGTCTTAAGTTGAGAAGATGAAAGGATGAGATGGAAGGCTAGGATTTCATCTAAGGAAGGATCAATGGTGGAGATTAAAAGTTGGGTTATCTTGTCTATTTACATTGTACTTAGACAGTTGGGAACCCAAGGGACTTCACCTCAAAAGCCATGATGCCACCCTTGGGAAACCAAGGGCCTCCTTGGTTAGACCAAGCCATTATGAGCGAGGGGGGGAGGAGAAGAAATTAAGGCTTTAACATAAAAACCCAAACGAAAGGGCACTCCAAACCCCTTGGCCGATCCCTCCTCTCTTGAATAAGGATTTTCTCTCCACTCCTCTCCTCTCTCTCCCATCTCTATCTCCATACAAGTGAAGCTTTTGAAGAACAAAGACAGGAGAAAAGAACTAAGGAAGAAGGGAAAGATTAAAAAAAAAAAGGAGATTGAAGAGTCAAAGAGGAGGAGCAACTCATTGCAGAAAGGTATGTCTAGACTTAATAAAATGGGGATTAATCTAAGGAAACCATAGGTTCGGGCATGGTGTGTGGCCGAATCCATGGGTTCTATGATTGGTTGAAATAAATGGCCAAAATTGTTATAAGGCCATGGAGTTGGAAATCCATCAAGGATCTAACCCAAAGTCAGTCGACTGAACCTTGTGTTTCAGTCAACTAAAATTGTACAGGCCAAGCACACAAAGGATCTGACCCAAAGTCAGTCGATTGAATCTTGTGTTTCAGCCGATTGAAAGTATATTGGCCAAGCACATATGAGATCTGGTTGTGTTTTAGCCGACTGAATCTTATGATTCAGTCGACTGAAAGTATACTAGCCAAGCACATATGGGATCTGATTGTGTTTCAGCCGACTGAATCTTATGATGCAATCAACTAAAAGTGTACTGGCCAAGCACGTATGGGATCTAGTTGTGTTTCAGCCGACTGAATCTTATGATTCAGTCGACTGAAAGTGTACTGGCCAAGCACATATGGGATCTGGTTGTGTTTCAGCTGACTGAATCTTATGATTCAGTCGACTAAATTAGAAGGTTTTACTCTGGATTTTCCTCCTGAGCCTCTACCTATCTTGTAGGATGGAAGAGAGATGAAAAGGAAGAACACTGGGTTCGGCCATGTTGTATGGCCGAACCCCATGGATAATTTTATGGACCTATGTATGTTTAAAGGTTAAATGACTAACTTGGGATTATTAGATTAAGAAATGAATGATTGACTCACATGGATTAAAATAATACGAGGATTAAAATGAGGGTCAAAACCAAAGAATGAGGTTCGGCCATACATCATTGATGGTTTTCTTGTGGAACATGAACACATTTAAAGGAAACATGGGACAATAGGGTTCAACCATGTTGTATGGCCAAACCCCATTGAGGGTCTTAAACAGGTTAAAGACTATGATGCATAAATACGTTGAGAAATGAACCTGGAACTTAGATGGGAATAGGAATGATGAAATTAAAATGGAAAATCAAACTAATATGTATGTTTGAATTTGATGAGGTAAAGAGGTTCGCAAAGGGATTACGATTTGTCTCACACGACCATTAGCGTTATCCTTGCAAGACAAGAAAGGATAGTATATCAGACATTGGTAGGATTTCTACCTCATTGAGAACACTATGGAGTATAATATGACACTTGTTTTATTCAAAATATGATGAATACATTGGCTAAATAAATCGTATATGATTATGAGTTGATTTTCAATGATATTATGTATTTTAAATGAAACGGCATTATTGCATACATTACCTCATGCATGGCATGGGAGGGAATACATATGACCAACAAGCCAAGTTCTGAGCGGTCCGGACATGGCTTGGACTTGAGATTAGCTTATATGAAGCTATATGAACTGTTGAGATTTGGCCGCGTTCGGTTGTTAGAAAAGGACGGCATAATTGGGCCAAAGAGCTCCTGGGTAGTCAGTCCCGAAACCCTGTGCAGAGGGAGGAGTCCACACTCCATCGGTAATCCCAATTAATTTGTGGATGGGTATACAGTGCCCTGGTGGTTGCCACCTTAAACACTGTGGATATAACTGGCCAAGGAAACCATTGATTGATTTACGATGTGATTGGGTATGGACATTGGATGGGATTCATTTGGCACTGACACCCATGATATGACACTTATGTTAGCATGATTATGATATGGACATCATGCATTGTTTTATTACTTATAAGATGTTTTTACAAATATGCCATTAATGATGTATAAACCTTTGATTTATGATATTCTAATATTACTCCTATGTGTACCCTAACCCTAATTGGAATACCTATTGGGCATGTTGACTAATGCCCTTATTCTACCCTGTAGATGATGGAACAAGAAATGCTAAGGAAAAGGACGAAGGACATGAACGAAGGCAAGCATAGGAGCTTGGAAGATTGAAGTTTTAAATTACTTAGTTTTGATTTCAATGATGTATTCAGAGGACTTGCATTTTGGGTTGTAATAACTTAGACTATTTGGGACACCTTAGAACTTATTTGCTATGGTTTGATAATATTTAAGTTTTATTGAAATTTTATGGTGATTGGTTTTCCTTGCCCAATGATGTTAAGAAAATGAATAGCATCTTATTAATATAAATTATTCCGCAAACAATAAGATAAGCGTGTGTAAATATTTTAGTGAACTTAATCCACGCACACGTAATGGTGGCCAGTCAAGGGTCGGCTTTTGGAATCTCGGACTTGACTCGCGTCATAACGGCTCGTCCTCTCTCACTTATAAAAAAAATATATACTCTGATTTATACAAGTGAAAAAGGGCGAGGTGTTACAACAAGGATGTATAGAACAACAAGAGTCAATACCAAATCTCCCTAACATGCCAATACAAAACTAACTCATATAAACTTGCATATAGTCTTTTAACAAAAATCCGTGTTAAGCATAGACAAGAGATAGAAGGCATCCAAACAAGGCATCACAATCACATGACACCAAGGCATAGATAACCAAACCATAACATTATCAAAATATTATGCATCACATATGGTTTTGGCACCGGGGGTGCTTAATTACATACCAAAATTAGTGTTCTTCAAACATACAAAACATATGTAAAACAAAGCTAATTAGTGCTAGCTGAAGGAGGAGGTGAGGCAGGAGATCGAGGTTGGGGGACCGTGTCATCAGTTTTGCAGGAGGAGGTGACTGTTGAGAGAATACTTTAGACTAATGATTTGATGTCATTCACAGAATCTGCAAGCACGTCCAGACGACACCTCGAGTGAAGAAACACGTTCTTCAATGAGACATACAGACCTTGTCAGGGGTTGGGAAACAGGTCTCTCAATTTCATCACTCTGTTCTTCTCTCTTTACATCATCATTGTGTAAGTATTCTCCTTCCTCATTGGTGTCACCGTGAATATTGACATCATCAGATCTGTAGCTGACATCTTCCACAGCATTTTCTCCTCTTTCTTCATCTCCTCTTTCAAGTACAATTACTTCTTTCTCTACTATAGGTTCTTCTTCAACTTCGGGTTGGGGTTTTAGATGAGGACATGAACTAGATTCAAGCCTGGTGAGAGAGAGTTTGGACAGAAATGCATGTTCACAGGCCGGATCTACAAAGCTGAGAGCAACACTACAAGGTTTAGAGGCTGATTGCTTTCTTTTGGTTCATTTGGGAGGAAGAAAACTAGCCTTAGCGTGTTCTTCAGAGGCCAGAGTTTGGTTTGTATCTGGCATCTTAGTTCCAGGCATGTTTTCCAGTAGATAATCCAAAGAAAAACTTAACTGAAATCGAAGGAGGAATGATTTGATGCTTGCCCAATAGTGGAAAAATCCCAAATCCATGACACCTTAGCTTCCTGAAGCGAGAGGAATGAAAACCCCAAGATTTTCCGGCTAGAAATCGGCTCAAGAATGACGGGTCTAGGGCACGGATGAAAAGGAGAAAAACACAGAGCCGCGTGGGAGAGAAAAAAGGGTTTTGATTTTAATTTCACAGAAAATGACTTTTTAAGTTTCTATCGCCACCGACCGGTCGAAGTCATTGACTAGTCTATGTACCGACATGTCGAGTCCGTCTAGGGGTTGACATGACAGACTAAGGATTTTTCATAAAAAGTGCATTTTTTATTTTGATGAATTCCTATCCTAAGGATTGATAATGCATGGCAATACATATTAAATGCAACATGGTGAAGCACAGAAATGCCAATAAAACACATGTCAATTCATCAAATTAAATCCATGATCAATATATCCATAATGATCCAAGACATGAAAGATCAGGCAATCAAGACATACGTGCACCTATAAATCAACATTCCAAACCAGAGATGATACACACATTAGGCAATGATATTCCATGGAATGTTTGGCTTTCCAAGTAAGACATGTGCTATAGTCAAGAAGGGTACATTCTAAGCTTGTAGTTGGCCAATTTTATTCTTTTCATGCCATAGCACTTGGGCTATGTGAACTCACATGGTTCTTGCGAAGTTCATTTGCAATGGTGTAAGATATGGAAATGAATCTTAAACTAAGACAAAACATGAGTGGTGGTCTATCTCTTAGGTACCCAAATGGTCGAGTTTGGTGTTTCATACACACCCCTATGAATGTACCTTTGATGACCAAACCCCGGATTCTTCAACTCCTTCAAGACATGGTCCAATTGTCTTAGCAAGGAGTCTTGCCTTTGCTCCATTTTCCTTGGAGGTATGTGTCTTTTAGGCTTAGGTTTGGGTGGATTGTGTCTTTTGGCTTGTCCTTGTTTTGGTTTGTGCAAAGCTTGACCATTCATGTGTCTCAACCTATGGTTGCATTCTTTCTTGAAATGCCCAACTTTATGATAATAGAAACATTTACCCTTTGGATGGTGAGAGACACTTACCTTGACAAACACCCGATGGTTCATAGGCCCTTTGGTGGATGAGGCACCAAATCTCGACCTATCACCGTACCTTTTTCTGGAATTCAAAAGTTTCTGCAATCTTTCTTCTCATTGGGTAAACTTATCTTGAAATTTTTCTTTATATTTTTTCAAGATTTTAATTCTAGAGATAAATTTCTAATTTCCTCTTCATGATTTTCTTGAGGTCCCATAAATGTTAAACATCTTCGTAATGAATTGTGAGTTCTTCTTGAAGTTTTATTTAATTTTCTTTTAATTTGGTGTTTTCATTGTTACAGTTTCAATTTTGAAGATAAGAGAGAGTTCTCATTTTTTAAATCTTGCACTTGACTAGAGAGGTTCAAGTTTTTAATGTTTACTTTGTTTAATTTCTTAGCTAACCTCACTCTCAAGGTACAAAGCATGGTAAGATTCTTGAAGATTTTCATCTTCACTCTCATCTTCCTCCATTTCAATTGTGGGGCCTTCTGGATCACCAACGATTGAGGCTATGAAGCCCTTTGTTATTTCAACCTTTTCCTGGGTTTCCTTATCGGAATCACTCTTCGATTTGGATGTATCCTCATAGGTCACATTTGCATTCATGGCTTTCTTAAGTTTTTTGGAGGGACATTCATTAGCAAAGTGTCCCCGTCCACCACAACTGTAACATGTTTGTTCCTTGGCATTTCTTCTCTCCTAAAATTTCTCTCTATGTGGTTCTTGTCTTTTCGGATGTCTTTCACTTGTTTCACCATTTTTCAATTTTCTCATCCTATTCATCTTGCTAAATTTTTTATAAAATTTCTTGGAAAGCATAGCCATTTTTTCACTTGAATTTTCTTCATCTTCCGATTCAATTTCTTTTTCTTTTAATTTGTTTGATTTTATGGAAGAATTCATGGTAATAGGCTTATCCTTGGGTTGTTCAAAATGCAATTCATAGGTTTGTAGGTTGCCAACCAAATGGTCAACACTCATGAGGGCTACATTTCTATGGTCCTCCATAGCCACCACTTTGGGTTTGAATCGTTCGGCAAGATTCCTCACGATTTTGGTACACACTTTGTCCTTGGGTATCCCTTCAGCTAGACTCACATTTGATTAACAATGTCACTCACTTTTGAATAGAAATCCATGAAGACTTCATCCTCTCTCATTTTAATAGTATCAAATTGATTTTTAGTGAAGTTGGAGTTTGACCTTTTAACTATTGAGGTGCCTTCATGGGTCCTTTCAAGGACTTCCCATGCTTCCTTGGCGGTTTCACAAGTCATGATCTGTTTATATTCGTTATCGGATACCGCACAATTTAAAGCATTCAAGGCTTTTCATTAGTCGTTTGCATGATCTTTTTCATTTGGAGTCCAAGTGGCAAAAGGTTTGGGAACTATTACTTTGGTAGATGAGGATTTAAGGGTTTTCTCATCCATTGGTTCACTCCATCCAGTCTTTACCGATTCCCATAACGTTCCACCTATGGAGATAAAGAAACTCTTCATTTGGCCTTCCATGAGGCATAATTTGAACCATTGAAATAAAGAGGTTTGGTAATGGCATGGCTATCTCCCATGGTGTTCTAACTAGGATCAACTTGGGTGGTTAAATCCATTATAAAGAGCACTCATGCTCTGATACCAATTGAAAGTATAAGGCGACATATCATCCAACAATGGTGTAATGCCAAACCCCACACTTAAACATGAGCGCCTTACCAAGTTGACTTGTCATCTAAAGATGCTCAATGTCTAACTTTGCGTCCAACCACCACGTCTTATTAAGCTAGTACCACCCTCATGCAGTGTCCACGTATCTAGCCCTGCGTCTAAACATGAATGCCTTACCAAGTTGACTCGTCATCTAAGGATGCAAAATGTCTAACTCTGCGTCCAACCATCACGTCTTATTAAGCTAGTACCACCCTCATGGAGTGTCCTTGTATCTAGCCCTGCATATAAACATGAACACCTTACCAAGTTGGCCAATGTCCAATGAGTAAATGGTACCCAACCCTGCGTCCAATAACCCACCAAGTGTGCTAAACAACTATGAGAGTGTCCTATAGCGTGTAGCATGTGAGGGACTATACTCCTCAACGACAGACACAAATAGGACCAAATCCCATAGCCGACGCCACCGTTCCAAGAGGGTTTCTTAAACAAAACCATTATCTTGTCACACCAACCTCCTATAGGGAGTGGGGACGCATATTAGTGGGACCCAAACAAGATAAGGTACATCATCAAGTCTTATAAACTCTTTGGGTCTCATCCCAATACTAATAATTCTCAATATCATCATGCCTATTAACACAATATCATATACTCACGTCCTAGATAACCTCCTAGGGACATATCGGTGAGTAATATAATAAGAATCATATTCATAATTACATAAGCAACATATATGTCATAATCACATAATGACCATAACTTCACAATGATAGCAGCATAGCACATTCCATTACGTTTCATACATTTATCAAAATTATCACATTGGGTTATTTTAGGGACATGGACTACACACCAACCTTGAGATACACACATCGGTTTTATTTACACATATTCTTTGTCCATGCAATTTATTCAACTCGTCTCATGGTAGTTTAACATCTTAAGTCCAATAACTCCCTTTTTGCAACACAAACCCAATTAAATTAAGCAATAAATCATCTCAGACCTTCACAAGGTTCTCCAATAATTATCACAAATTTTCTATCATCATAACAAGATAATAGACATGCTACAAATCACATAATAGGAATTAATAACATCTCATGCATAGCATAGGGCACATCCATCCTATTTATCATGCATCAAACACATCAATAACACAGTACATGCCCTAAATCAATGAAATAGCATACATGCATTCATACAATATGTGTGTAGCAATCCTCACCTCTAAATCATGATGTCTTGGGTTGATCTTCGGGTCGTGCATCAACGGGTTCGGGATTCAAAGGCTCTAATTAATAATTAAAAAAACAAAATATACATCCCTATTAGTTCATTGATTAGACCAAATCAAAGCTTAAAAGCAAAATGCCCAAATTTAGACCCAAGATTTACCCATAATCCAAATTAATCCCTTCAACCTAAGGGTAATCCCCAAAACTCCTCCCATTAATCATCTCAAAAAGTAACATATGCCCTTTTCCTCAATTTACTTTCCTTCCAATCCGTTCAAAACTCAATTTCAATTCAGATCTACACCCAAACAAGGTTCCATAACAAAAATCCCCAATTACTTCTATGGATTCCTCTCCAAATAAGGCCAAAAAGTCATCACATACTCTATTCTCAACACATCCCATTAAGATCTCATCAAATAAGAAGAAAGGGAAAAATAAGGATCATAGATCTTAACTTTAGAGGAGAAGGAAGCGTGCAAAGAGGCGATCCGAGCATAGTAAATCTGAATCCAAAGCCTTTAGTGGGTGAAAATCAATAGAGTAATGGTAGATGAAGCAAGGGTTTGCTGTTGGGGAAGAAGGGTAGGATGTTTGGAATAGGAAGGAGGTGAAATAAACCTAATTTTGTCCAAACACGGACTTATGCGCGGACTTAATATTTTAATAATATTTTAATTTTTTTTTTAGAGTTGGGCCAATACAAATGTTCACTCCAAGGATCTTTCAACAGTTGCAATTAGTGTTGTATTTATAGAGAAGACAAACCAGTTTTTTGTAACTGTTCAGTACCAACTAGTCGAACTTACTGATGGGTCGACCGTTGTTCATTTATTACACTCTAATGGTAAAGAAACAAGTGCCATTAATGGGTCGAGTACACCGACGGGCCAACCATCATATTATTGATTTGTCGTTCTTGTCGATCGTCTCATCCTGAGGCAAAATCATGCTAACAGAGTTTCAAGTCCAGAAACTAGTCAAACCCAGATCTACATGTTGATACACCAATGAGTCTATCCTAGTACTCTCGATGGGTCTATTCCATAGATGGATTTGTTCCATGAGTACCCCTGAGTTCTAAGTTCCAGAACTCACATAGTCTCTCAATCAACGAGTCGAAGACCTCGATGGGTCGGTCCAGTATCACTGAGGGGTCGATGACTTCGAGACACTCGATCTAATAGAAACCTTGAAAGACAGTCCTTCTGTTCCAGTACCTTTGTCAATTAGGCCGATTAGTCAATGACCACGACGGGACTGCCTTGTATACCGAGGGGTCCGTGAACTCGACTGGTAGACTTGACAGTTTGCCAAATTTCCTATGTTTTGTCCCCTTTAGTTCTGTGACAGTCCATGATTCGCTTAGGCTTGATATGTTAATACCAACATGTTCAACTAAGCCTAGGCAAGGTCCACATATGGGTGTGGGTTCCATCTAAGGTCATCTATGGTCATTTTACCTGTGTGATTGCCATACACTGATGATCTTGGAGTCTTGGACTTGATCTTCATTCTTCAGATCAATCTTAAGTTTTCAACTTCTAACAAGTGCTTTTCCTGAGTCATGGAATTGCAAAGGATTCGACAAGCTAGGGTACTAACACCCTCCTACAGCCAAGCCTTTTAAACAAGTAAAGGAACATCCCATTACTCAAATTATTGGAGAACCCACAGCTGGAGTTAAAACAAGAAGGCAACTTGAAAATTTGGCAAATTATGCTTGTTCTACTTCACAATTGGAACCCAAGAAAATAAAAAAAGCCATAAATGATGAGGATTGGGTCAATGCAATGCCAGAGGAGCTAGGATAGTTCACTAGAAATGAAGTTTGGGATTTGGTTCCTAGAGCCAAGGAAACTTTTGTGATTGGAACCAAATGGATATTCAAGAACTAGATTGATGAACATGGCACCATTGTAAGGAACAAAGCTAGATTGGTAGCTCAAGGGTACACACAAATAGAAGGGATTGATTTTGATGAGACCTTTGCCCCGGTAGCTAGATTGGAATCTATTAGAATCTTGTTTTCCATTGCTTGCTACCTCAAGTTCAAGCTATACCAATTGGATGCCAAGAGTGCCTTTTTGAATGGACTCTTGAATGAGGAAGTTTATGTGGAGCAACCATGTCCATAGATCCAAAGTTTCCAAATCATGTTTTAAAGCTTAAGAAAGCTTTGTATGATCTCAAGCAAGCCCCAAGAGCTTGGTATGAATGGTTGACTCAATTCTTACTTGAGCATGACTTTCAAAGGGGAAGTGTTGACAAGACATTGTTTGTCCAAAAGACCTAGAGATCTATTCTTATTGCCCAAATCTATGTAGATGACATAGTGTTTGGATCTACTTGTGAAAATGCCGCAATTGATTTCTCCAAATTCATGAAATCTGAATTTGAGATGAGTATGGTGGGAGAATTGAATTATTTTTTTGGTCTTCAAATCAAGCAACATGACGAGGGCCTTTTTATCTCCCAAACAAAATATGTAAAGGAACTTGTGAAGAGATTTGGCCTTGACTGATGTAAACATTCAACCAACACCATGAGCACAACAATTAAACTATTCAAGGATGAAAGTGCAAAGGATGTTGACCTTAGCTTCTATAGAGGCATGATTGGAAGTCTTTTGTACCTTATAGCTAGTAGACCGGACATCTCATTTAGTGTTGGGGCTTGTGCAAGATTTCAAGCTAAACCAAAGGAATCACATCTCAAAGCTGTTAAGAGGATCATCAAGTATGTGGCTGGAACTACAATGTATGGAATTTGTTTTCCATATGATACATTTTCCAAGATTGCAGGGTACACTGATACATATCGTGCTAGAAACATTGATGATAGGAAATCAACAAGTGGAGGATGCTTCTACATAGGAAATGCTTAGTAACTTAACATAATTGGAAGCAATCCTCAATTTCTCTCTCCACAGCTAAGGCAGGGTATATTGCAGCTGCAAGTTGTTGCACTCAATTGATTTGGATGAAGCAAATTTTGGTGGATTATGGAATCGGGCAAGATTCAATGACTTTCTATTGTGATAACACAAGTGCAATCAATATCTCAAAGAATCTTGTTCAACACTCAAGGACCAAGCACATTGACATAAGGCACCACTTCATCAGAGAATTATTGGAGGAGAAGACCATTGAGTTTGACCACATTGGTAGGGAGAATCAATTGGCAGATATCATGACCAAACCTTTGGATTCAACCAGGTTTCTCTATCTTAGAAAGTCCATTGGCAATTGTGTTTCCCCTTAGAATACTCAATTTTCAATCATGTTCTTATTCTTGTAAATTATCATTTTTGTTGCATGTATGAGTTGTTTTCATAATGGCATCATCTGCCCTTTCTCTCTCTTCTCCCTTCCTAGTCCAACAATTGGGACTTATTGAATCAATATCATTGGGATATCTCTTTGTGCTTCGGACCCTTTGTCAATTTATGACTGTAACACCCCAATTTCTCAATGAGGTGAAAAATTACGAAAATGCCCCTGAGTTGTTAAATTAATTATTTTGTGATGTTAAGTAAGGAAATAGTGGGGCCCATTGCTCAAATTAAAATCATATGAGTACATTATGAATGTTAAGTTTGATTGGATGGGTAATTTTCATCATTTGGGTCAAAAATGACTAAATGGGTCAAAGGGCCCAAATGGGACCCATCGGGTCTTACTGGATTATTTGACCATTTTGTGAATTTAAATTAAATGGGGTTAAGCCTATTTGATTGGAAATCAAGTGGAGAAGAAATGGGTAGACTTGATCCATATGTGAAAACCATTTACAAATGACCAAAATACCATAATTGGGTCATGGAGTCAAAAACGGGTCAACGAGCTAAAGGGGGACCCAACGGGTCGGGTTGACTTTGTTGACCACAGCCGACCGTGCGGGCCCACAAATGAGTTCAATGGTGAGTTAAATCAGGTTAAGTGGAACTGATTTTATTTAATTTGAATTAAGAATGAGTTGACTCAAGTGTAATTAATATATGATGTTTAATATGGTGAGTTAAGCCATCGAGTTGAGTGAGTCAAAATGGAAGTCAAATGGGCTGTAAATTCAGTGAATTAAGTGGAATATGAGGAGGTATTGTGATCTCAAACAAACCCAAAAGAAGTCCCACATGTTGGGGACTTGTTATGGTGAGTTTCATGCAAAACATTAAATGGGAATATGGGGGGGTTTCTATTCCATTTGGAAACCCCAAGCCTTCAACGTTGGAATGCCAATGGGTGCATTTGTTGGCAGCAAGTGTCCCATTGGTTTAGGCAAGAATTGATGAGGAAGTGGAGGGGTTTTGAGGGCTGGATTATTAAAGGAAACAAACACCATCTTGGCCGTTTTTCACCATTGAAAAACCAAGATTCTCCATCTCTCTCTCCCTCTCTCCAATTCGTTTTCTTAAGTGGAACAACAGAGGTTTTTGGCACCAATTATTCAAGCTTAAACCAGCAAGGAATTAAGGAAGAAAGGAAGAAATAGAAGGAGAAAGGCTAAGGAGCAAGAGTCAACCGGGAAAATCACGGATTGTAAGTATCTCTAAACAAGAGATTAAGTTTTTAAGGGTTTGAGAATGGAGGGGTAACATCTTTAAGAGAAATCGCGAAGGAAGGAAGTAAAAAACATGCAATGGAAAGGACTGACAAAACAGTCAGTCGACTGAACAGACAATGAACGAACCAGAAACGAAGTTCTGGGAGGTCCAGCCGACTGAATCAGAGATTCAGTCGACTGAACTGATAATAGACGAATCAGAAACGAGTTTCTGGGAGTTTCAGCCGACTGAATGAGGGATTCAGTGGACTAAACTGATGGTGGCTGATGATAGAAGGAGTTTCTGGGAGTTTCAGCCGACTGAATCTAATGATTCAGTCGACTGAACACAAACGTCTCGAATAAGAAAAGGGTCCCGGAAGTTTCAGCCGACTGAATATATGATTCAGTCGACTGAAGGGATGCTTATTAAACACGTAAATGGATGGTTGATAATTCAGCCGACTGAATCTATGATTCAGTCGACTGAAAATAAACTAGCAGAACAAACAGATAACTCAATACAAATGCAGCCGACTGAATATGTGATTCAGCCGACTGAAAAGGGTACGAACCATGTTTCAGCCGACTGAATGGGTGTTTCAGTCGACTGAAACTGAACTGGCAGAACAAACAGACAATCTGATTCAAAGTCAGCCGACTGAATAAATTATTCAGTCGACTGAACTAAGTACGGTTTTGAGTATTTTCAGTGGTCGCTGTTAATCCGGTAGGATAAATGGTGGTTATGTTAAATTAAAAGGACTAACTTTAATGATCCTACGATATGATTGGTAAGTCGTCAATGGATCTAAGCGTATGGATCAGTTATGGATTAAATTATTTATGTGCTTTAATCAATGGAAAAAGAGGCTAAGTTAAGGGTCACAATCATGAATTGGTGGACTTAGACTCAAAAATGGGAATCAAATAAAGTAAGGGATTAAAGTTGGTCCATGATTTATGTGAATAAGGTGATGAATCTCTGTGACGGTGCACGACTACGAGCGGTGACCGGATAAAGCCCAAGAAAGATCGGACGCTGAAGTGATTCTTCAGTAGGTTTCCTACATACTTGTAACCACAGTTTTACCCCAGTTTTCTTATGAGACTCTTGTTTTATTATATGTGTTTCAAATGATAAATTATGCATTAACAAATGGCATACAGGCATTGGCATCTCATTCATAGACATGGGATTAAGAATGAGGTTCTACAGTATTTCAAGTTATGAGTTACGTCCATCCTCGGTGGTGCAAGTCACGCCAGGAGGAGTAACATGATGATCATAGTCACAATGGTCTCCTTAGGCGATGAGAGTCCCGCCAGGAGGACTCATACGTGATATGAATCAGTCAATGATGAAGAGATGAAAGTGTATTGTAATTTACCTTGTCGGTGCAAGGCACGTCAAGTGATGGCTATCAATGTACATGATGGGGGATGCTCATTGCATGTGCATACTTCATAGCATTGTTTTACCTGTTTTTGATGATCATGTATTATGATATGTATATGCATGTTTTATATGCTAACTTGTGGTAGCCCTGATTCGGGAACCTACTGGGCGCGTTGATCTAACGCCCTAATTCTATCCTCAGAAGAGATTGCAGGTACAAGTAAAGGGAAAAAGAAGGTCGATGACCAGGAGGGGAGCCAAGCCTAAGCGCTTGAATGATGGATTGGATTACTTTATATTACTGTCATTTGAATACTTTTGTTGGACATGTAATAATTCATTACTTGCTATGGTTTGATTAGGTTAATAACCTTTGGATCGTTGATTTATCTTAATTAATGATTGAGACTGTTACTTGCTATCTAGTCTTTTTATTCCGCAATTAATCTAGGTTTTTCCGCACGTTGATGTTAGTTCCATGTGTGATTCATAATCATGGTCTATTACATGTACACATGGGTGGCCAGTTAAGGTTCAGACTTGAGTAGTCTGAACTTAACTCGCGTCGTGACGCCGCCCGCTCTCTTCCGATGTTTTATTATTACTTTAAAAAAAAAAATTAGACTCTAAAATTCTCGGAAAGGGCGGGGCGTTACAATGACAATAAAGGGGGACAAACTTTCGAAGCTTAGAGTAAGCTTAGGGTCTGAATTGAGTGGGAGAGAAGATTTTAACAGTATTTATGCATGTGCTATGGGGGAACCATACATGTTTTATGGACTAATGGTTGAGGGGGAGATATTTTCCTTCCACCTAGTGTCTTGCAATTTATATACAGGTATACCAATTCAGGCACATCTTGAGGGGGAACAATATGAAGGAGCTTAATGTCCTAGGATTGTCATTTGAATTTAATCTTGTAATTGTTGTGATGTTTTATTCAAATGACTTATAAAAGATTCGGGTATGAGTCTGTATTCATTAACTTCTAGGTTTTTGTCACTAATTGACAAAGGGGGAGATTTCTAGTGCCCCGACTTGCCGAGTCACCTATTTGTCAAATTCATGACTTCAGTGAAGCATTGCCTTGGAAGAATGAAGCCAATGAATCAAGCCTTAAAGAATTGCAGAACAAATGAAGATTCCAAGTTCATCATGTGTATGGAAATCACTCAAGGTGAATTGACCATATATGACCTTAGTATGGAACCCACAGCCTTAGGTGGACCTTGCCTAATCTTAGATGTCACAATTGGGTAATTTAATCAAGCCTATAGGACCTTTGACATCCAACAGAACCAAATGGACTAAACATTGAAAATCTAATGAACTGTCATGCCGACCGGTCATATCTGGCGATCTATCATATGGGACAGGGACGACCCTTCGTGGTCCAACGATCCATCATCTGAATTTGACAAGGTTCTAGTTTGAAAAATTCTGTCAAAGAGTTTTAGCCTCAGGCCAATACATTCGTGGGAAACACAATTGATTGCGATGGTCAGGACACGACCCATGGTTGTCACGATCCATCGTGTGGACAGGACACAATCCATAGTGGTCACGACTGTTGATGTGCAAATTTTACATTTATATTCTCGCAAGTGCACGAACCATTTATAGTACAATGTTATGAGTGCGAGATCGATCCCACAGAGAACAAGCAAAATAAATGCATCAAAATAATATGCTTGGAACTGCTTGAATGATTATGTTTCTTAGAAAACATAAAGATTTAAAAATAAATCAAATCATAGAAATCAATCATAATTTTATAAATTTGCTTCTAAGTTAACAATCTGTCATTTAAAATTCAAAACCAAAAGTTAGAACATTGATTTAAACATGATTAAGGTAATGGATTAATGTAGGTTTTATAGATAATCTCACACTTAAAATTAAGATGACAAAATTAAAATCTAATTAAATTAATTCTCAATCTACTTAACACATATGTTAGGGAGGTGGTTTAAATAGAAGGTAATTAAAATACATGACACAAGAATTAAATTGAAAACAAATTAAGCAATTAAAATACAACATGCAAGCAAAAGAAATTGAAAAACAAAATAAAACAAACATTGAAAATAAATGACAGAAAGTAAACGTGTATAATTTAAAAGTGGTTATGAAATTATTCTCTCATCGCCCAAAATAAATAAATAAACAAGAAATCTAGATCTGAATTCAAGATTCAATTTGCACAATTCCTTTAATCAACAAGACATGGATTTAAAATCAAAAGGAAGCATACAAAGAAATCTGAATAATCGGACTTTTCAGTGTTCTAAAATGGACATCTCTTATTTATTTAATGGAATAATTAAATACAAGAATAGGAAAAACAATCAAGAAGACAACTAAAGATCGATGTTACAATGAATGCTCACATGTGAAATTTGCATGAAGCACAGTGTCTCTTGTTCTTTAGGATGTGTTCTCCAATCTCAGGCCCTTTTGAGCTCCAGGTCTAATTCGATCTTTACAATGGTCGAATGGGGTATTTTTAGGCTCAAGGTTTGAATGGACGGCTGAGATTAAATCTTGGTTTGAGTTGATGTATGGAAGGTTGGGATTAGATATGACTAAACATGGGTGGTTGGGATTAAAACTAGGGTTTCTCTAATGGAGTACACGAATTTGGTGTGATGGGTTGGCTTGGAGTGGAGTGCAAGGAAGGGGAGAGAGAAAATTGGGATTGGGATTTACTGTGTGATTTTCGAATTTGCTATGTCGCTTAGGGTTTTGGGTTATGCAATGCTATGGACGGCTAGGATTAAATGGATGGATGAATGAATGGATGAGATGCATTATGTGACATGGAGGTCAACTCAATGCAATATGCACATGAATGAAGTAAAAGAATGCAAAATTCTTATGGATGGAGGAAAGATAAGGTAGAATCGTGCAAGGCATGGAGGGATTGTAGGGATTTTCCACTAAGTGCATGCACATGGGGTGTGTGTGTCATGTGATGCAATGTGATATGTGCATGAGATGCTAAAATCTAGGGTTTGTGCATGGGACTTAGGGTTTATGAATAGATGGCTAGGATTGATTGGCCTAGATCTAATGGCTTTGATGGGTGATGGGTAATCTAAATGGGTGGATAAATAGGCAATGCATGGGTGATCTTAATCCTAGGGTTTAACAATATGATGGATGGTTTGGATGTCCTAAATCTAAACATGATGCATGAACAGGTTGGATTAAGTAAGTGGATCTAGGGTTTTATGATATGAAATGCATGAGATGAAGGTGATGAATGAAATGAATGGTTTGGATTTCATGATTGGGTTAATGAATGGTGTGGATGGGTGATTGAAAATTGGATGGTTAAGATTAGATGGGAGGCTCAAGGGTGTACCTTCATTGATGAATGCAAATGGACGGAATAGACTAGATGCATGAAATGAATGTTTAAGATTGATGGATGATGAATATTAATGAATGATGAAATGGATGGCTAATATGAGATAGGCTAGGGTATGTGGACATTGGATTAGGGTTTTGGACAATGACATTTAGCCATGGGTAATTGGATTGGGCTATGGGTTTGGACCTAGAGTGGATTTGGGCTTAGGGTTAGTGAATTTGAATTTAAACCTGGAGCATTGAATCTTGAACTTGGACTTGAATTGGAACATGGACTTGGTTTGCTGGGCTTGAATTCACTTTGGCCTGGCCCACATTGGGAAATGCGCATCGAGTACTTGCCCTAGCCTAGTGTCTGGCATTTGGAGCAAAGCTTGGCCCAGTTGTAATGGATCTCTGGCACATGGATCTTGATTTTCATCTCGTGGCCTCTTTGATTGCAAACTTGCTCTTAAAATTAAATAATTTAATCAAACCATTTAAAATCTAAATATTGAATTAATTTATCCAATTTTACATTTGAAACCCTAAAAGTGGCATAATTTAATTATAAAATTTTGAAACTTTGATTTTAAGCTCTCTTCCGGCAATTATCCACTGTTTTATGAAGATTTCGTATTTTTCCCTGAATTTTCCTACAAAACTAAAATAAACCATTAAATGTATCTCATATACACAAAATTAAGGCTAACTAACCTAAATATCAGGGGCAAAAATGTAATATTTTCACTCTCAACAAATACCCTCAAACTTAGATTTTGCTAGTCCTCGAGCAAAACCCTAAAAATAAAAAACAAAAAACCTTACCCAAACCTAAAAATCCTAACTAAACCTGATACTAATCTAAAATTTTATTCCTATGCTAGACCTAAAACTACACTACTTTCGCTGGCACTCTCGTTTGCATTTAGCGTATGCAACAAGCCTTTAAACCCCTAGGTTATCCCTAGTGGACGAGTTGTAGTCTCGTGGAGGGCTTGCAATGATGATACCCAAAAACATCGAAATTATTTAGTCTTAGTTTCAGATTTGGCAAAAACAAGTCTATAAAAATCTGGACATCATACGATTCCAAAATTTATTTTACGACACTTATATCCGGAGTGTAGTGTGTTCTTAGCCAATATTAAAATAATTTTCTTTTCCAAATAAACACAAGTTTCGTAACCACTTTCGGAAAGTGCATTTTGACTTGAAACCTTACCAGATATCTTTCAGAAAGACTAACGCTCAGAGGCTTGGTTTATTTTCTTTCAAGGTATATGTGAACGAAGTTTATATTTCAAAATCAAAATTTCTCACATATGTATTAGAAAGACGACACAGATCAAAGAAAATGATTGGATCTCATTAATGGATGCCACTTTCCTGAGAACGTTGAATCATACACTATCATTTTCCTTCATTTATTCTCCACATGAAATACCATATTTCGATTTAAGATCAATAGGGCTTCTGATAGGACGAAACATGGCTTGGGGTCGGGTCAAATCAAAGAAGGGTAAAAGACTCTAAAAATTTAATATTTTGAATAGAAAAGTTAGTGGTCTTCAAAATGTAAGACAAGATATTTTTTCCCCTATTTTTATTTTATTTTTAGCACTATTTAAAATATTCTTTTTCTTTTCTTTTCCTTTTCACATCATTTTTTTGATATCTGGATGTTCCCATTCTTTTCTTATCGCATTATTTTTCAGTGCCATTTTTTTAGAGTATTTTTGCCATCTCTAACATTTTCTCAGAATAGGTCAAAAGATATTTCTACGAGGCTCAGACTCAAAAACAGGAGTTGGGTACGGTAAACATGGCTAAACAATAAAACATGTTGATTTTCATTAAGGCTCAACTGGGAACTAACGTGATAAATTGACAAAAGAAAGTTAGGCATGAAGGCTCAAATGATCCAAAAATGGCCAAAATCATATGCTAAGTTTTATATAGTGATTTCATTGTTTTAAATAAATTCTAAAAATTTTCAAATGTATTGACTCAAATTTTATGGCGTTCTCAGTAATCTGACCAAAATTGAAGTATGATGAGATCTTCAACGACTTGATACGTTTAAAAAAGAAAAATGGATTGACTTAAATCCCTCAGAAAAATAGATCGGCACTAAAGCTCAATGGGTTAAGTCCACTATTATTCCTTTGTTGATTACTAAAATCGTGATTTTTTTTTCTTTTTCCAACTAAATTTAACATGGTTGTGTAAAATTTTTGTTCTGAATATAAATTCTATAAAAAAATTTATTGAAAAAATGTGATATAAATTTTTTTTTATTTACCTATTAATGCTGAATAATCACTTAGACAAAACAAAACTTTTTTTTTTTTGTTTTTATCTCAAGAAGTAATGTCAGTCTTCGCTTACTCTTTCGTTGATCGAAAAAGATTTTTTTTTTTAGACTAAAAAACATTGACTAAAAAAGACACAAAACTCTTTTTTTTTTTTTTGTCAAAGGCAGTCTCAATTTTTGTTTGTAAACTTACTATTCCTTCACTTTTTTTCATAGGGGTCTCGGTTCTTTCAAACTTACTCGCTCCCTAATTTTTTTTTCTTTAGACAAATTTTTTTTGGACTCAAATAGTGCACCCCCTTGATACCCCCAAACTTCAATTTGACATTATCCTCAATGTTCAACGGTTAGATGTAAACTGTCGGGACATTGTTAATTTTGGGTTTCAACGTATCTAAAAGGAACTGTAACGCCCCGTTCAGCTACGGGCGCGTTATCTCCGAAAAAACCTCAGAAAGTCACAAAAGATAGATATCGAATACAAAAGAGCGGGATAACTAGTTCCCGTCCAACAAACCACAAGTTTAGAATTAAGAAAAACATAACAAACCACAATGTAAACTAATCAAGTAGTTATACAGTCATCCAAACAAACAAGTGATATTGAGTCCATACGACTAAAATTTCTCAACCTTCAAACACAACATAAACATAAACTCCTACTCTCTACTACTCCTCTCCCGGTACTTGCTTAAGGGGCCCGCCTGGCCCCTCCGCGATCACGGCACCTGAAAGGTAAGGGGTGAGCAAAACAGCTCAGCGAAAGAACATATCACATATTAACAAGGTAGTTATAGATCACATATGAAAGGGGCAGTAAATATCACAAGTGAATTAAAACATTCATGCCTATGATACTCAACTACTCTATTAATCGATATTTCATTAACCAAATCCAAGAAATCATCTCCGTGGTCCACATCAGGTCCTCCAACGAACCCCGGTCTCCCTACCAGTATTATCGGGAGACTAAAGAATAAACAACTGCCTCACCCACACGAGTCGTGTCGAAAACCACCTCGACCATACCCGGGGAACCAAACTCTAGGGCAGGCACCTCAACCGCCGGAACACAACGGGGAAACCCACATCCCCTATGGGGGTCTCGACCGCCAAAGTGTAACGGGGAAGTCCTCCCAACCACCAAGCTCATCTCATCATCATAAATGTATACTCATAAACAAAACCTCCCATGCATGCACATGGTATCATGGTCATGTATGACAACAAAAACATGTTCTGACATGACATCAATAACAACAGCATACCTCATCATGCGGTCAATGACACATAACTCATACTTCTATAAGTAACATGCGATTACATTTGCATCTTATACATAAACACGCAATGAATCACAACATCTTCCAACTATCGTGTTCACATCCATCTAACACTTTCTCATACATCATAATATCATATATGTGTTATGATTAAACACAAACATGTTTTCAACAACTTTCAAGCAACAATAATCATTCATTCAATCAAAATTTCCATTAATCGCATATAATTGCCATGTGTGAACCCGAACGGATCCCTTGCCACATATTCATTTCAATGGTTCCCTTACCGAGTGGCTTAATAAACGAAAGGGTCTCATTCAGGTCACTCGATGTCCAAGGTTATATGTTAAGAATGCGAATGCATGCTAAAACAGTGATAATTCCCTTCACCGTGTGTGTGGAGTCGAAAGTACAAAGCGAGTAAGCGACTTGTTGGGTTGAAGGGAGTTCAATCTGTAGAAAAAAAGGAAGAACTGATAAGTAATTAAGACAAAATGAGTCAAAAAAGAGGCCGGGGAGAAAACGGGCCTAAAACTAGGCTGGGCCCAAAACGGGCCTAACTGGGCCGGGTCTAAAAATGGGTCGGGCTTGAAAACGGGCTTTGGAAAAGGGCCGGCTCTGGAAACTGGGCCAAGGTGGATTGGGCCGAAAACGTGGGCCTGCTAGACATGGGCCTGACCAGGTTGGGCCAGACCGGGTCTGGGTCGGGTTGGGCAGGACCGGGTCTAGTTCAGATCTGGGCCAGTGGGCCGAGTTGACTCAGAACAGTAAAAAATCGACTAAGTGGACTCGACACTCGGCCGAGCAACACAGTAAGTCTGTTGAGTCGGGGGAAAAGGGGGGAAAACAAGGGAAAACCAGGAAAAAGAGGGAAAATAGAAGAAAACCAAGGAAAAGCAGAGAAAAGAAGGAAGGAAGAAAGAAAAATAAGGGAAAACCGAGTAACAGAGAAATCTGAGAAAGGAAAAGGAAGAATAGGGGAAAATTGGGAGAAATCCTGAAAAAAAATGAAGAAAAGGGAAAGAGAAAATAGGGGAAAATTGGGAGAAATCCTGAAAAAAAATGAAGAAAAGGGAAAGAGAAAATAGGGGAAAAAATGGTGGAACCGGTCGAGGTAGAGAAGGGGAAGAAGGAGAAAACCGAGAGAGAGAGAGAGAGAGAGAGAGAGGGAATGAGAAGGAGGAGAAGCTTACTGAGAAACGGGAGGAAGAAGAAGAAGAAGGCCACAGCTGGGGGTGGAGTGGGGGGAAGAAGAGCGACGGCAGTGTAGCGTGAATGGCTACAGTGTCGCGGTAAAGGGTAAGGTTATAAGGGTTGGGGTTTAGGGGTTTAGCTCTTTTTTTTTTTCCTTTCAGAAGCGAAAGAAAATTAGAATAAAGAATCCGAAAGATCTTGGGCGAGAAAATGTGTGACTTTTGAACAAATTTTCATAACAAATACGCAATAATTATAAAATTACCAAAATGCCCTTCGAGTTCCCGAACTCGAAACAGGTAAACTAGGCCCACCATGGCGTCCACACTCTCTTCACTATTACCAAGGTCCCTAAAACAACTCAGAGATCTGGAAATCTCTTCAAAAAATTAGAAAATTCGAGACGAGTCATTACAGCACTACCCCCTTTAAAGAAATTCGTCCTCAAATTTCAAACTAAACTCATACCTCTAGTCTCAAATAAGGCTGGAAATTGTTTCTGCATCGTTGCCTCATTTTTCCAAATAAGAGTCTCCCTAATTCATATTTCCATGTTCACTTCCAATTCATTGTCCATGTAATACCCTATATTTTTCAATATATCAATATTTACGAAATGCCATTGGATTTATAAATTGAAGGGTTATGATCATAGATGAGAAAAATGGTGGGACCTATTGCTCAATGTACTTGTATAAGGATTAAATTAAGTTAAATGGGTAGGGTACATTTATTTGGGTCAAAATGGTTAAATGGGTCAAAGGACCCAATCGGGACCCAATGGGTCGTTGTGGACATGTTTGACCTTTAGATGAGCTCAAAGCTTAATTGGTTTAAGTTTCATTAAATATTTGAGTTGGTTTGAGTTGAAATAAATGAGGGGTTTAGTTGAGTTGAATTTATTAGTTGAGTTACATTAAATGAATGAGTTGAGTTGGGTGAGTTAAATAAATGAGTTGTATGGAATAATTATATTAAGTGTGAGTGAAGTGTGTAGATGAATGGGAGTGGTGTGTGCTGATTGCAAGTTTTTAAACAATGAAAAACGTTGGAATTGCATGGGAGTGGTACTTCATGCATGTAACTCCAAGATAAAAAATTAATGGAGGTGGCGGTTTTGGGAGTTAGGTTTGGTGAGAGGTAGCATTTCAAATTCAAAGTGTTATGCACGTTGGAATTGCATGGGTTTGTTATTTCAAGCATGTAACTCCAAAGATGGAGAATGAATAGATGGAGAGTGAATAGAGTTGCTGTTTTGGTGGAGTTACAAAACGGGTTCACACTTGGAGGGGGGGAGTTTCATCTCAATGATGAAACTCTCACGGAGTTTCATCTCATGGATGAAACCCCCACATGGGTAAGTAAATGAGGAATGACGATTATAGATTTCAAACCCATACATGCCGTTGGGGCACATGGGTGTTTCACATGTTGGATGAAACTTCAAGATGGAAGATGAATGGGGTTTGTGGAGGTTACTCAAGACCTTGCATGGGAGACGTTGGATGCTTGGGGAGTTTCATTTCATAGATGAAACCCCCAAGTAACATAAAGGATTTTGGTTAAGGTGATGTGAGTTACACAAGGGTTTAATAAAAAACCATCACCTTGGCCGACCACCACATTTGGAACAAAAGACTTGGTTTTCCATCTCATACTCTCTTGGCTGTTTCTCTCCCTCAAGCACTCTCTTAGCCGACCAACACCTTAAGGAAAAGAAGATCAATCACTTTGAGAATTCTATCTCATTTCTTCTCTCTCTCAAGACCGGTTCTCCTCTCAAAGACCAAGAAGGATTTGGAGCATTGTTCTAAGTTTCTCTCCCAATCCATATCACCTGGCTGAATTATTCCAAGGGGACTCCAAGGAAGATCAGTCTCAGCTAAAGGAGAAGGAAGGAAGCACTAGGGAGAGGCTCAAGAAGAAGTGAAAGAACCTAAGGAGTCGCGGTATTGGTAAGTGCACTTTGAACCCATGTTAAATAAGTTGGTTAAGGGGATATGATCCGGCCATCGTATGGCCGAATCTATCAAAGATTTGGATCATGGTTTATGCTGTCTAAAAAGGGAAGGAATTGGATCATAGGGTTCGGCCACTTTGGATGGCAGAACCCCATGAAAGAATGTGGAAATTTTTATGGTTTTTGAGGGATAAAAACCATACTATGTTTTGAAGGTTTAAAGGGTTTTTAAAGGGAGATAAGGTTACTGTTTTGGACCAGTTATTACATGGCTGAAACATGTGGTTATCATGGCTAAGTTACTGATCATAAACCATGGATAAATGATGGGATAATTGAATTAAGAGAACCATAGGGTTCGGCCATGTGTATGGCCGAACCCCATGGACTGTTTTTATGGGTTAGTTAGAGTAAGAACATGGTTGGAAATTATAGACTATGTTATGCTTTTGATTTGAGAATCACATATGTTTATCTATGGACTTAGTATAAGAAATTTATCAGCCATCATAGATGATGGAAAGTGGAACAAAAAACAGTTTGGTGAGGTTCGGCCATGAAGTATGGCCGAACCCCACTAATGGTCTTGGGTGGCTTTAGTGTGTAATTAAATGTGATTTAAGATGTATGTAAGAATGGTTTAAAGGACCAAATCAAATGGTGAGGTTCGGCCATGTTGTATGGCCGAACCCCACCAAGGTGGATGAGTTATGGTTTTTGGTTTTTAAGCAAAAATTAAACAAAGGGGTTATGCTAGTGGCATTATTGTAATTATGGATGAAATGATCAAAGATGAAATGATCATAGGATTGGATATATGGGCCAAAACCAAAGTGGTAAGGTTCGGCCATGTTGTATGGCCGAACCCTACCAAAGTTCATTTGGAGATTAAGTTATCTAAATGATGTATTTGGGGTTAAGAATACAAAATTGGGATTAAAACAAAGTTAAGTGAAGTTCGGCCATGGTGTATGGCCGAACCCCACAAGGTTGCATTTGGTGGATTAATGGTTGTAGTTAAGTCATTGGAATGGTTTGAGTTAAATAAAAAGAGAGACCAAAAAGTTAAGTGGGTGAGGTTCGGCCATGGGCTATGGCCGAACCCCACAAAGTGGATTTTTGGGACTTAGACTAAGTTGGAATCATATGGTTAAAAGTTTGATTTGCTGTTATATAAATAGGGCCACGGGATTTGCTTGAACGGTGTACAAGTTGTGAACGGGAGACGGTTCAAAAGAACGGTCAAACTAAGTGAACATTGAGTAGGTTTCCTACCTTGTTGTAACCACACATGATATTTGCTATTTTATGTGATTTTGATAAGTTATTTGAATGTTAAGTTATATTTACAAATGGCATGTTTGCATAGACATCTCATGCATGGCATGGGGTGATAGTGTTGTAACCGGAGGCCACACTCCGTCGGAGCCTCCGAAAGACCACTGTGGAGTACCTTGATGATGAGAATCCCATCAAGAGGAATCCGGAGGCCACACTCCGTCGGAGCGGCCGAAAGACCACTGTGGGGTACCTTAACGATGAGAATCCCGTCAAGAGGAGGCTATGTATAATGGTGATGGGTGGGACTCATTACATAATCATTTCATACATAGCATTGTTTTATGGGATTTTAATGGACATGTATTATTCTATTATTTGCATGTTTTTATACTAACCTTGTGGTAGCCCTATTCGGAAACACTACTGGGCGCGTTGATCTAACGCCCTATCTCTATCCTTAGTGGATGACGCAGGAAAAGCAAAGAATGAGGATCGTGAAGGAAATCAAGCATATGAGCTTGGGTTGTGAATGGATTTTAATGGACTTTGATTTATGGATTGGTTTATGGACATTTATTTAAGCTATTTGGACAATGTAATTTGATAAGTTAGATGATGTTGGCATATAATAATGTAGTTAACTATGGTTTGGTTTAATTTGGATGGTTTGGATGAACGTTTAGTTAAGGTAACTCGATAACTTTGGATAATTTATGGCTTGTACTTGCTATCTAAATTGCTATCTAAAAATGGAGTAGTCATAGGATCTATTATAACCATCAGTTAGTTTAAGTTTAAGTTTATTCCGCAAGTCTATTGTATTATGTGTGGATCGATTCTTATGGACTTAGTCCATACACACATGGGCTTGGCCAGTTAAGGGTCGGACTTTAGAAGTCCGAACTTAACTCGCGTCGTGACGCTCCGGCTTTTTATCACTTGTTTATTATTATTTAAAAGAAAAAAAAATAAACTCTGATTTTTAGAGTGAAAAGGGCGGGGCGTCACAGTCCAGCTTCCTCTCTAGGCTCCTTTATGGTTTTACCACTTATTCAACTAAGCCTAGGAATAGTCCTCTCTCAGGTGTGGGTTCCACCTAGGGTCATCTATGGCCATATACATGTTATTGTGATTGTCATACGATGAGCTTTGAGTTTCGTGGAGCATGATCTTCTTCCTTGATCATCTTGAGTCTTCAAGCTTCTTGGCAAGTGCTTCTTCCCGAGTCATGTAATTGACAAACAGGGACTCAGTCAAGCCGGCTCACTAACAAATACCGGTTTTACCCTGTGTCTTGATGTACAACGTTGGCTCACTCTTGCTTCTTTGAAAGCCCTTCCCATTGAAGTAAGCATTAATCTCATTATACCATGCATGTGGTGCTTGTTTTAGGCCATACAATGCTTTCTTCAACTTGAACACTTTTTATTATTCACCTCTTGCAACAAAACCTTGAGGTTGTTCAACATATACCTCTTCATTCAATACGCCATTCAAGAATGCCGATTTCACATCTAGTTGGTATAAAGACCAACCTTTTTGCGTTGCCAAGGAAATAAGAGCTCTAATTGTGTCAAGCCGAGGCACCAGTGCAAATGTTTCTTGGAAATCAATTCCGGATTGTTGAGAATACCCTTTTGCTACAAGTCTTGCTTTGTTTCTTTCAACAGAACCATTCGGGTTCAATTTTGTTTGTAAATCCACTTCACACCAATGACTTCTTTGTCTTTTGGCCTCTCCACCAACTCCCAAGTTTTGTTCTTCTCAATCACAAGCATTTCTTCTTCCATAGCATTCTTCCAAGCTTCCTCTTTAATTGCTTCTTCAAATGTCTTCGGTTCAACAACGCAAAAATTACAACTTGCATAAACTTCACTAAGACTTCTCATTTTTCTTGGAGTTGAACTTGGAGATGAGGAACTTGAGGTTGATGTAGAAGTTGGCGATGATTGTGGGCTAGCAATTTGAGTCATTTGTTGATGGGCATCATGAACAACTTCATCTTCATTTTCTTCAAATTTCAATTCTTCATTGAGAGCAATAAATTGACTTTGAACTTTCTTCTCTTTTCAATCCCAAGAAGTCTTCTCATTGAAGAGTACATCTCTACTAATAATCGCTTTGTTTTTCTTCAAATGAAAGAGTCTATAGCCCTTTTAATTTGAACTATAACCCACAAAAATGCACTCTTCACTAGTTTCAACAAGTTTATGCCTCATTTCTTTTGGAACATGAGCAAACCAAATGTGACCAAATATCTTCAAGTGATTCACAAATGGTTTTCTTCCACTCCAAGCTGCAAATGGAGTTTGATTCTCCATGGCTTTGTTGGACATCTATTCATCAAATAAACCGTTGTGTACACCGCTTCAGTCCAAAAGGACATATGCATTCCTTTTTCATGAAGCATTAATTTTGCCATCTCAACAATAATTCTATTCTTTCTTTCTGCCACTCCATTTTGTTGTGAAGTGTACCCAATGGTCAATTGCCTATCCATCCCAATAACTTCAAAAAAATTATCAAATTGTTGGGAGTTGTATTCACCACCTCTATCACTTCTTAAAATTTTGTCCACTTTGCCTTTCAACAAGATTTTGAATTTTTTTTAAAATAGTGAAAACATTAGATTTTTTGTCTCAAAAATACACCCATGTCATTCTTGTAAAATCATCTATCTAAAAAAATTATAAAATACTTGTTATCTACATGAGTTAAGGTTCTCATCGGTCCGCACACATCAGTATGAACAAGCTCCAATGGTGCTTTTGCTCTCCATGCTTTGTCTTTTGGAAATGATTCCCGATGATGTTTTCCAAGTGGACAACCTTCACAAACTTCTGTCACTTCTTGTATAACCGGAAACCCACACACCGTGTTCTTTTGTTGGAGATTCTTTAAACTTTGAAAATTCAAGTGCCCAAATCTTCTATGCCAAAGCCATGACTCATCAAGTACATCCATCTTCAAAGCCACATTCTTTGGATAATGAAAAGTAAGAGGGAAGTTTCTATTCTTCTCCATCTTAATTCTTGTCATAACTTTCCTTCTATCTCCTTTGTCAATGATCTTGCAAGAGTTGTCTTCAAAGTGAACAAAATATTGATGCTCCACAAGTTGTCCAACGCTTAACAAATTTTGGTCTAAGTCCGGAACTAACGACATATCACAGATATATTTTATCCCTTTCTTTGTCTCTATAGCAATAGTACCCTTTCCTTTTACTTGGACCAAGGCACCATTTCCCATCTCACTTGGGACCTTGAGGAAGTACTTATTTCTACAAAAATACGTTTATCCTCCATCATGTGATTACTACACCACCATAAATGAACCATACATTTTTTCTTTGCTCCATTGCCGCTTGACAAGCATAGAACATATTCCCATCACCTTCTTGCTCTTCAAAGAAATTGGCTTGTTGATTGTTCTTGAATAGACAATATTTTTGAACATGCCCAAATTTCTTGCAATTGTGACATTGGGGTTTTCCGTGAAACCAACAATCTTTATCAACATGACTACTTCTTTTACAAATATTGCATTTTTGTTCAGTGGTGCCCACATTTCCTCTCCTTTCAAAAATATTTCTACCTCTTCCTCTTGTATTTCTTCCTCTTCCATGTCTTCCAGCTCTTGAAGATTTACTTTGAGAATGATCAAAATTTGATGGTTCCTTTGCTTGGTTTGTTGAACTAACATTGAGCTTGGATTGAGAAACACTTTCAATTGATTTTTCAGAGTGCCTACTCAACCTTTGCTCAAATGCTTTAATGGAACCCATCAATTCCTCAACACCCAATGATGAAGTATCTTTAGTCTCCTCAGTAATGCCAACAATGGAGTCATATTTCTCCGGCAAACTAATGAGTATTTTCTCCATTATTCTTTGATCGGTGATTTTCTCTTTATAAATCTTTATTTGATTCACCATCTCCACAACTCTAGAAAAGAAATCTTTCAAAGATTCACTTTCTTTCATTTTAATTTTTTCAAAATCCTTACTAAGAGTTTGAATTTTAATGGCTCTTACCTTCAAAGTACCCCTATACTCTTTTTGTAGAATGTCCCAAGCCTCCTTAGCTTTTGTAGGATTGATGATTCTTGGAAATATTTTGTCGGAAACTCCTTGTTGAATCATATAGAGGGCTTTTGCATCCTTCTTCCGATTATCCTTTAGTTGTTGCTTTTGGGCATTTGGCAAGTTCTCCATTTTTCCGGGTTCTTCATACACATCTTGTACCAAATCGCATAAATCATAAGAAACAAAAGGAGTTTTCATCTTCACACAACAATAATCATAGCTTTCTCCATCAAAAATTGGGAATGGAGGGTTTTGAGTACCACTATTGCTTGAACTTGCATTGCTTCTTCTTCTTAGGCTTTGTTTCTCCTTGGAAAATCATCAAACACTTGGTGTGCATAATTTTTCTTCGTCTTCTTTTTTTCTTCTTCTTCCTTTTTCAAGTGTTGAAACCCAATGATGTCTTCTCTTATCTGCTACAAGAGCCTCTTCAAATCTGATTGAAGAAAATAACTTCGGATTGGAGAGACTTTTTGAAGAACAAGGACAAGATTCACTTCACCGTCTTCAAATGGGTTGATAGAAAGCCCCAAAAGCTAACAACCAAGCTCTGATACCAGATGTTGGCTGTAGTTGCAGCCATTTGTTTATCGAAGAAGAAGACAATGTAAAATGGAGAAGAAAAATGGGTAGAGGTTAGAAGCAGAAGAGGGGAGACTTTTTTCTCCTTCTCATTCCATAAAATTAAAGGGATTCTTTTTTTTTAACACACCATCATAACCATACATGTGGCTTATATCCAACATCTCAATCTAACAACAAAATGACTAAAATGGACATAAAGTAAAAGCATAATAAAAAAGGATACAAGGCATTAATTTTAACAGGAGAATCCACTGGTATTGAGGACAAATGGAAAACATGTGGAGAGTAGGGTTTTCTCAAACCAATGATGATGTGGTGACAAGAGAGATGCAGGAGCCAACTGTGGAAAAAGAAGAGTCTCGAGGCAGGTTTGTGGGAAAAATAGAAGGCTCGAATCCCTTCCCCAATTCTCGCTGGAAAATAATGCCCAACACTCGGTACTGGCACATAAAATTATTCAAGCGAGTTGGTTGGAAAAGAATCCTCCATATCTTGGGTTGGGTGTTGGGCTTGAGCTCAAAAACGAAAATGGTTGGAAGGAAGTGGACCTAGAAAGCATCATGTTTTGGCTTTAGGGCATCTCAAACTAAGCCTGGGTGATGGGCCAATGTTGTGTAAATTTTAATTTTAAAACTCGTAAGCGCACGAACCATTAGATAGTATAGCAATTGAGTGCGAGGTCGAATCCACATGAACTTAGAAAAATATATCCGTGAAAAATATATCATTAAATTATGTAATTTTAGAAATTTAGAAAATCATGAAAACAAATCTTAAATATGGAATTATTATCTAATCTAAGAAATTTAATTTAAATTTAGAAATATTCTATAAATAGAAACCAAGTCTAAAAATAGGAATCACATCTAAAAATAGAAGTTAACCATTAAAGAGATCTAATTCTCATGAAAAGCAAAAAAATTAATCTTATTTAATTAAGATGGTGGAATTAATCTAAAAATATATAAATAATATTAACCTAATTTAGAAGACAAAATTAAGATGCAAATTAACCAACCCAGTTTCCCAATTTTCGAGAATTTGAATTTATAAATAAAATAAAAATAATACCTAATATTACCTCTGTACATATTTACAGTGGAACTGTCTCAAAGAATCAAGGAGGTATTATTTTCCATATTTTGAAAATAAAATAAAGGCCTAGACTACATAATTCACGTAAATTACCAATCATGCATTCAAATTTTTCATCGATAATTATTCTAGAAATAAGATCCATGAACTTCATTAATTTAAGAATTCCAAATTAAACCTTAGACTAAACAGAATTTAAATTTTTTTTCCAGGCCTAAATATTTCAGTGCATTCTTAAAAAGAGGGATCTTAATAAGAGCCTTAAATCGAAGAAGGAAGTCTATTTAATCTAAATATTTCAGTTCATTTAATTTGAAAACTTTAAATTAAATTCACACATAATCTTATTAAAAGAATAAAAATAAAATCAAACTTTCATCACACAATAATTGTATAATTGGAAAACCATAGACTAATATTTCAGCACACCTTTAATTTATTATTAAAACATGAAAATAGAAATTACAACTCAATTGAATTTTTGAAATAAAATGAATACAAGAAATACAATGGACAAATCAAACTCCACAAACCTGAAAAACCCTTGTAGAACTAGAAATTCCCACTATCTTTCTTTCTCCTCTGTTCCTCTCTCATGCACGACCCTTCGGTCTTCAGCCAAGTTCGAATTTTTTCTTGTGGATGGGACCTCAATTTATAGGAGAACAGAGACAAGAATGGAGGATGAGGAATGAATGAGATGAGATGAATAAAGCAACATATGAATGGCGTTGATGGCATTGTCCTATTTGGGGAAAGGAGGCTAAATCAAGGGTTAAGGTTGCATGTATCTTAAAGAGGAAGGACGCATGGACGGTCAATAGTGCACAATCTAAGAATGGAGAGGAAATATAGAAAGAAAGAAGGTGGGCGTGTACAGCAAAGTCGGCCATTATTGTAATGGTCGACCAACTGGGTTGGTAAAATCAGCCAAGTGTAATGTGCGCATATGGCCTTTTGGATTGGGTTCATGAACGTGTGGACCTTGCACATGGGACACGTGGGATTCCTTCCTCTCATTTTCTCTGTTTGAATGAGTCATAGATTGGGATGCCCACCCAGCCACCTTCCTCTGTTAGATTTTATATCAACAGTTTTCTTCTTCTCAACAATTTATGTTGCACGGGTACATGCGAAAGGGATTTCCTTCCCTTCTAATTTCCCATGTTTTCTCCATTCTTTCTTAATCCCTTCTTACTTTTCATCTCTGCTGATTACTTACTGTTTCTGCTGATTCTCTCCGATCAACTACTACTTTAACAGATCCAATTTTGATTTCTGGCTGCTTTTGATCACCGCTTGAATGTTTGCAAAGCTGGGTTCTCTTGCAAATCGGCACTGCTTTCTTCTCTGTATTTTTTCTTTCAGCTGATTGCTTCAACGCTTTCTCAGCTCTGTATTTGCTTGGACAGCAAGAACTGATTCCTACCTCTTCTTCACAGTTAATGATTTCTGTTCTAATTTAAATATCCCATCATCTGCCTCTGATTTTCTGCTCTCACGGATTCCATATCAACACCAATGTTTGATGTTTTTCAGCTTACAGCTGTTTTCCTTTGAAACAAAACACTTTCATGTAACTATTTGATGGTTTCCATCTGCAGGATGGAACGAATATTGACTGCTTATGGCGCTGCCCTCTCCAACCTGTTCTGCTGTATTATTTTTCAATGAGATTACTGTTATGTATAATTTTTTCTTTGATGTATGGCAGATATGAACCAACTCTTATTCAGGCGAACCCAATTAATGTTTCTTGTAATGGTTGCAAATCTGCTCAACGCCTCAACCCCTGCTGCTCCTATTAATTGCTGAAATTGCTTCCTCTTACTTGGGCGTTATTAACACCTGTATGCTCTCTTCGCAGATGCATCATTGTAGAGCAATCCGAGACTGTTGTCACCCACATCTTTTTCATGGATTTCCCTGTCTAAACAATAAGCACGTGACTTGTCGATCTCAGTCTCAAATAAACAATATTAACCTGCTTAACATCATTAAGGATCCCACGAAGATCACCAAGTGTATTAACAACCTCTTGAACAACAAAAGTTAATGTGAAAGTGTAACCAATAAAAGAAACCATGATTCCCACACAATAGAACTTGATTCTAGAAATTCCAATACCGATTGCTCTAGCTGTGTATGGCTAGTGGAGGATTGTCCAATGGGCTTTGGAACATGGATCGGCCACACGTGTGGGACATGTGGTCCTCTTATGCACCTGGGTTTCCTTCTCTCTTTGCACACAACAGAAAATTCAAATGGCACTTTGTCTTTTCACACGCTTCAATCTTGCACATGCTTGGATCTCCAATTGGGCTTTTAGTGTGTTTCAGTCACACACTTGGACTTCAGGTTGGGCTCACTTTCTGCATTTTTTTCGCAATTTTAATCATCATATCATGTATTCTCCTGAATTCCCTGCAAAACTCTCAAATTTCGATAAATAATATTAAAAACACACAAAACAAGGACTAGCTAGTCCAAATGCAAGGATAAAATAGTTATTTTCTTGTGCTCATCAAATACCCCCAAACTTAGATTTTACTAGTTCTTGAGCAAACCAAAAACTAAAACTCTAAAAAAAAAAAAAAAAAATTTCTAAATATACCACTTTTGCTGGCATTCTCGATTGCATTTAGCGTATGCAACAAGCCTTTAAACCCCTAACCCACCACTAGTGAACGAGTTATAGTGTTGTGAGGGTTTCCAGTGATGACACCAACAAACATCAAATTTCAGCAAAAATATCCAAACAAAAATTTAGACATCGTACAACTCTAAATTTATTTTACAAAACTTATACTCGGAGTGTAGTGTGTGATAGCTAATCTTAACATAACCTTCTTTTTCAAAATACGAACAAGTTTTGCAACTACGAGCTGAAAATGCGCTTCGACTCCAAATCTCACAATGATATATCTCTCGGAAAGATTTTCGCCCAGAGATTGGGTTATATTTTCTCTCATGTATATATGAGCGGAATAATTTCTCAAATGCAAATATCTCACATATTTATGATAAAAAAAAGGAATATGACAAAGAAAATACAGATCTCATGAATATATGCAATTTTCCTGAGAACATTGAATCAAACACCACTATTTTTCCTTATTTATTCTCCACATAAATATCATATTAAATGAGGATCAATAGGACTCCTAATAGGACGAAATTCGGCTTAGGACTGGGTCACATCAAAGAAGGATAAAAATGCTATAAATTTAATACTTTGAACAGAAAAGGTAGAGGTTTTCAAAATCTTCACTCAGATTTTTTTTCCTCTATTTTTTTTTTCAGCACTCAGAATTTGCAAAACATTTTTTTTCGAATTTTTTTCCACATCATTCATTTGATGTACAAATGTTCCCTTTCTTTCTTCTTTTTTTCTTTCATTTTTTTTCAAGTGCCATATTATTTTTTTCAAAGTACCATCTCAATAATAGTCATAGATATTTCAATATAGGCTCAGACTCCACAACTGGAGTTGGGTATGGATAACGTCATTAATAAAAAATAATTTGGCTTAACTTTAATTCAAGGATCAAAAGTGGGAACTATCAGGATAATATGACCAACATAGGTAGGCTTCAAAGGCTCAAACGATCCAAAAAATAATGACCCATATCACTTCCTAAGCTCATATGAATATTTATATACCTTCAAATAAATTAAGAAAATTTCAAGTGTAATAATCCAAAATTTAATTTCATTTTCAGTATATGACCAAAATCAAAGAATAATGAGATCTAACAACGACGTAGTGCGAAAATTCAAAGAAAACAAAAATTACTTATAACCCTCAGAAAAATCAAATGGTTTTAAAGCTCACTGGGTCAAAGTCTTCACTGATATTCTTCCGGTGATTAGTCAATTAATGAATACTTTTCTTTTTCAAGCTAACATTAATATGGCTGTGTAAAAATTGTTTCAAGCATAAATTTCATAGAATTCAATTGAAAAAAACATTATATAAAAATTTCCATCCACATATTAATGCTAAGATCAATTTTATTTTTCAAAGTTTCTCAAATTTTCAATTTTTTTGTTTTTTTTAACTCAAAATAACACAAAAAAAATGTAGGCCCCCAATACAGCCAAACTTAAATTGAACATTGTGCTCAATTTTCCCTAATCTACTATGATCAGTTACAAATTAAAATAAAATATCAGAAACAAACAATCTGAATTCAGAAAAACCTGAGATGACTCTTTATTTCAAACCTGCAAAAACAAATAGACACAAAAACACAAAGACACAACAAAGACTCTAGACTGACACAAAAAGATAAAAATTGACTCAACAAAAACGAAAACCTAAACTAATCATACTGACAAAAATCGACAAAAGACTCTAGACAGACTCACGAGTAGAACAACTAATTTTTTTTTTTTAATTTTTGTTATGCAACCTAATCTAACAATGTAATATTCAAAGCAAATATGCAAACAATAATTAAACAACTAGACTAATGAATACAAAGAACCTAAATGCATGAGCAAGTTAAATATGCAATTTTTTTGTTTTTTTTTTTAATGCAAATAAGATGTAAACAACCTAATAAAAGACTATATAGATGCATGAAAAATTAAAAATTAAAGAAAATGAGCTTCGACACTTACCTTGGCCTATAGTGCTTTCTGCAATAAATTTTTAGAGCACTATTCAAAATCCCTACAAAATTTAACACACCAAACCTTGGTGAAGAATCTGAATCTCAAAAAAAATGAATCATCCTAAACTAAATGCAATTTTTTAATGTTATAACTAGTGGAGGAAATTAAACAATTGGAACATAATTAAGAACTCTAAATTAAATTAAAACCATAAAACTTTTTTAAATTAACATCCACCAAATTAATAAAAAATAGAATTTCAAGTTTAAGAGTAATCCATTTACAATCAAAAGTTTGTTCCATGAATTTAACTTTTAATATTAGACATCGTAATTGGAAACCTTCCAAATTTAGATGAGGATCTTAAATTAAAAAATTTCTAAGTTTAGAAACTGTCCAAAGTTAGACACCTTCTAAAAATAGAAATTTTTAGGATTAGACAATTTATGAAACTTTCTATAGACAAAAATTCAAAAACTAAAACTAAATTTAGATCTATTTTCTAAAAATAGAATGTAACTAAATTAAATTATATTTCTAAGATTAGATAATTCTAAAAAGAGAAAGTAGCTAATTTTAGAAATTTTCAAAAATAGGAGTTTCCAAAACTGGTAAGTTTCTAATTTTTGCAATCTTTCCAAATTTGTATTATTTCCAGAAGCTTCTAATCTAGGTAACCTTCTAAAATTAGAGTTCCAAAAATTAGAAACTTCCAATTTTAAAGAGTTTTCAAAAACAGAATCTTTCTAAAAATGACATTATTTTCAAAAATAAATAATTCAATAGAGATTTTCTAAGTTTCCCGGCAACAATGTCAAAAACTTGTTGTGCAAATTTTAAATTTATAACTAGCAAGCACACGAACCATTAGATAGTATAACCATTGAGTGCGAAGTCGAATCCAAATGAACTTAGGAAAATATATCTGTGAAAAATATACCATTGAATTATGTAATTTTAGAAATTTAGAAAATCATGAAAATAAATCTTAAATATGGAATTATTATCTAATCTAAGAAATTTAATTTAAATTTAGAAGCATTCTATAAATAGAAACTAAGTCCAAAAATAGGAATCACATCTAAAAATAGAAGTTAACCATTAAAGAAATCTAATTCTCATGAAAAACATAAAATTTAATCTAATTAAATTAAGATGGTGGAATTAATCTAAAAATATATAAATAATGTTAACCTAATTTAGAATACAAAATTAGGATGCAATTAATTAATTAACCAACCTAGTTCTACAATTTTTGAGAATTTGAATTTATAAACCAAAAAAAAAAATAATACCTAAAATTACATCTTTACAAATTTACAGTGGAACTATCTCAAAGAATCAATGAGGCATTATTTTCCATATTTTGAAAATAAAATAAAGGCCTAGACTACATAACTCACGTAAATTACCAATCATGCATTCAAAGTTTTCATCGATAATTATTCTAGAAATAAGATCCATGAACTTCATTAATTTAAGAATTCCAAATTAAACCTTAGACTAAATAGAATTTAATTTTTTTCTCTAGACCTAAATATTTCAGTGCATTCTTAAAAAGAGGGATCTTAATAAGAGCCTTAGATCGAAGAAGGAAGTCTATTTAATCTAAATATTTCAGTGCATTTAATTTGAAAACTTTAAATTAAATCCACACATAATCTTATTAAAAGAATAAAAATCAAATCAAATTTTCATCACACAATAATTGAATAATTGGAAAACCATAAACTAATATTTCAGCAAACCTTTAATTTATTATTAAAACATGAAATTGAAATTACAACTCAATGAAATTTTTTTATTTCATTTTTTTCAAGTGCCATATTATTTTTTTTCAAAGTACCATCCCAATAACAGTCATCTCTAACCCTTTTTGGGCCCTAGAATAGATCACAGATATTTCAATACAGGCTTAAACTCCACAACTAGAGTTGGGTATGGATAACGTTGTTAATAAAAAATAATTTGGCTTCACTTTAATTCAAGGATCAAAAGTGTGAACTATCAGGATAATATGACCAACATAGGTAGGCTTAAAAGGCTCAAACGATCCAAAAATAATGACCTATAACATTTCCTAAGCTTCATATGAATATTTATATAACTTCAAATAAATTCAGAAAAATTTCAAGTGTAATAATCCAAAATTTAATTTCATTCTCAATATATGATCAAAATCAAAGAATTATGAGATCTAACAACGTAGTGCGCAATTCAAAGAAAAAAAATTACTTATAACCCTCAGAAAAATCGAATGGTTCTAAAGCTCACTAAGTCAAAGTAACCACTTATATTCTTCCGGTGATTAGTCAACTCATGAATACTTTTCTTTTTCAAGCTAACAATTATATGGCTATGTAAAAAAATTTCCAAGCATAAATTTCATAAAATTCAATTGAAAAAACATTATATAAAAAACTTCATCCAGATATTAATGCTAAGATAAATTTTATTTTTCAAATTTTCAATTTTTTTTTACTCAAAACAACACATAAAAAAATGTAGCCCCCAATACTGCCAAACTTAAATTGATCATTGTGCTCAATTTTCCCTAATCTACAGTGATCAGTTGTAAATTAAAAGAAAATATTAGAAACGAACAATCTGAATTCAGAAATACCTGAGATGACTCTTTATTTCAAACTTGTAAAAACACAAACACACAACAAGGACTCTAGACTGACACAAAAAGATAAAAACTGACTCAACAAAAACAAAAACCTAAACTAATCATACTGACAAAAATCGACAAAAGACTCTAGACAGACTCAAGATCAGAACAACTATTATCTTTTAATTTTTCTTTTTTAATTTTGTTATGCAACCTAGACTAACAATGTAAGATTCAAAACAATTATGCAAGTACTAATCAAACAGCTAGACTAATGCATGAATGCTAAGAGCCTAAATGCATGAGCAAATTAAATATGCAATTTTTTTTATTTTTTTATGCAAATAAAAATGCAAACAACCTAATAAAAGACTATATGAATGTATGAAAAATTACTAATTAAATAAAATGAGATTAGACACTTACCTTGGCCTGTAGTGCTTTCTGCAATAAATTTTTAGAGCGCTATTCAAAATCCCTACGAAATTTAACACACCAAACCTAGGTGCAGACTCTGAATCTCATAAAAAAAATCACGATCCTAAACTAAATGCAATTTCCTAATGTTATAACTAGCAGAGGAAATTAAATAATTGGAACCTAATTAAGAACTCTAAATGAAATTAAGACCATAAGTTTTTTTAAATTTACATTTGCCAAATTAATAAAAAATAGAATTTCATGTTTAAGAATAATCCATTTACAATCAAAAGTTTGTTACATATTTTTTTTTTAATACTATACACTGTAAGTGGAAACCATCCAAATTTAAATGAGGTAAGCACTGTGTATTTCCAAAATTTGTCAAATTGAATATCCGGACTAATTACGATAACCTGATAAAAATACTTTAAAACTTCAAGATCTTTTGACACTCTCAAATGCTTAAAACATAGTGTTTTACAAATAAAGGTAACCCTCGGCTGTGCCGAAAACACATTTGGCAGTGTCAAAAGACCTTAAAGTTTTAAAGTATTTTTATCAGGTTATCGTAATTAGTCCGGATATTCAATTTGAGAAATTTTGGAAATACACAGTACTTAAAAAATAACTTTAAAGTTTTAAAGGAAATTTAACTAATGCACTATGCATGACTGTACCATCAGCAACATAGACCGTTATTTTTTAAGCACTGTGTATTTCTAAAATTTCTCAAATTGAATATCCGGACTAATTACGATAACCTGATAAAAATACTTGAAGGCTTCAATGTCTTTTGACATTCACACATGTGTTTTCGAGAAAGCCGAGGGATACCCTTATTTGTAAAACACTGTGTTTTAAGTATTTGGAAGTGTCAAAAGATCTTGAAGTGTTAAAGTATTTTTATCAGGTTATCGTAATTAGTCCAGATATTCAATTTGAGAAATTTTGGAAATACACAGTACTTAAAAAATAACGGTCTATGTTGCCGATGCTACAGTCATACATAGTGCATTAGTTAGGCCATGGGGGCTCAAATCCGTGACCTCCCGCTTCCTGAGGCAGGAGATAATCAGCTGATCTACACCCATGTGGTAATTTACCATCATAACTAATATTCAAATATCTATCAATAAAACATACTATTTTTAATAATTTATTGAAGTAATTGGGGTTCAAAAGGATATAAAAAGGTATTTTTAATTTTGAATAAAACAATGTTTATTGAGTAGGAGATGTTTATAAATTTTATAATACATACTTATTTAAGACTATTTTTGTAGTTACTAAATTTTATAATTGTAAACATTTCTTGAGCTATATATATTTGTGCATTCTTAAATTCATGTGGCAATGTTTCCCATTGGTAGAGTTATACTCACTCTTTTGCGATTATATTATTTAAAGAGGGGTCAAACCAAAGTGGTATGGTTCGGCCATGTTGTATGGCTGAACTCTACCAAGGTATGTTTGTAATATGAGATGTTTTAATGAGGATTAAATAAAAAAGAGAGATCCAATTAAAGTGGGTGAGGTTCGGCCATGGGTATTGCCGAACCCCACAAGAGGATTTATGGGATCTAGACTTGATTAGAAATCAAGAAGATTAAGTATTAACTTGCTGTTATATAAACAAGGAAACGGAAGTTGAACGGCGTGCGAGTCGTGATTGGTTGAAGCTTAAAAAGGAACGAACACTTAAGCGAAGCTTCCGTAGGTTTCCTACCTACTTGTAACCACTATTATGATTGGTTTTATCATGGTTTTGATGAAATATGTTGTTATTATTATTATGTTTCAATTGGTTTTTGAATGATGAGATTTACATTTACAAATGACATATATATACATTGATATCACATGCATGGCATGGGGTGATGACTATGGGACAACTGAATGATGAGAGTCCTATCCAGAGGAAATGTGGAGTACTCTGGATTACCTTGACATAAGAATCCTATCCGGAGGAAATGAGGAGTACTCCGGCCTACCTTGACGTAAGAGTTTCTTCAGAAGATAGCTATGTATACTTGTGATGGGTAGGACTCATTACATTTGCACATACATAGCATTGTTTTCAGATGTTTTAACTGATGATTATGTACTATGATATATGCATGTTTATACACTAACCATGTGGTAGCCCTGATCGGGAACCTACTGGGCGCGTTGATCTAACACCCTAATTCTATCATTAGAGGATAATGCAGGAACAGGGAAAGGGAAAGAGAAGGTCGAGGACCAAGAGGGGAGCCAAGCTTGAGCGCTTGGATGTTGGATTGGAGTTTTATTTTACTGTTGTTTGAATACACTTTTATGGACGTGTAATAGTTAGTAACTTTGCTATGGTTTGTTTATAGTTTTGATAATGGATGCTTGGTTTAAGCAGTTTTAATGGAAGACTTATACTTGCTATCTATTCAGTTTATTTCTGCAATTGGTCTAGTTTTATTCAGCATGACTTGATTAGTTCCATGTGTGGAGTGTTTCTCATGGGTTTAGTCCATGCACACATGGGTGGCCAGTTAAGAGTCGGACTTTGGAAGTCCGAACTTAGCTCGCGACGTGGCGCCGCCCGCCCTCTTCCTAGTTTAACTTATAAAAAAAAAAATTAGACTCTGATCTTCGGAGCGGAAAGGGCGAGGCATTACAGTTGGTATCAGAGCGAAACGGGAAGTTGAATCATCGAAGGAAGATTAAGACGGTTTCATGTCTTACTGACAGATAAGAATCCCAACTGACCGACTTTTGGAAGTCCGCTGACTGGGGGCCGGATTAATTTACTTCGATTGACTCGGACTGAACAATCAATCTGAGAACAACAATGAAAGATAGCAAAGTAAACTACAGTCATCATAAGTGGATATATCAAACATAGCAAAGTAGGATGCACTTTCCCGATATCCTCCCATTGAGAAACAAACGACAGGAATTTAGAGATTTCCCTCAGAAACAAAAGAAAACAAAGTGTGAAAATTTGACAATTTCCCCAAACACATTACAGGATATTATACATAAGAAATCCCCCAAAACCAAGATTGGTCGTATTGGAACTGTTGTTGTTTATTTATGTGTTCTATGTTATGATACTTGATACTTAGGGAGGTTTTTCCCAAGAACATGAGAACATCAGGATTTCCCCAAATTGAGAAATGATATGTGATATATAGGAACGTTTCCCAAATAGGAGATATTACGTGATACATAGTGTAATGCCCCGCCCTCTCCGAGAAATCAGAGTCTAATTTTTTTTTTTTTATAATAATAGAACAACACCGGAAGAGAGCGGGTGGCGTCACGACGCGAGCTAAGTTCGGACTTCCTAAGTCTGACCCTTAACTGGCCACCCATGTGTGCATGGACTAAACGCACGATAACAAACCACACATGGAACTAAACAATGTCTTGTGGAATAAACTAGACTAACTGCGGAATTAGATTGAATAGATAGCAAGTACAAGTCTCAATTATTAAAATAACTTATCCATCCATCCATGGTCGATACCATAAACAAACCATAGCAAGGTATCAACTTATTACATGTCCATAAAAATGTAACTTAAAAGACAATAAAAAGACATTCCCAATCATCAATCAAGCGCTTAAGCTTGGCTCCCCTCCAGGTCCACGACCTTCTCTTTCCCTTTTCCATTTCCTGCATTATCCTCTGAAGATAGAATTAAGGCGTTAGAACAACGCGCCCAGTAAGATTTTCGATTAGGGCTACCACATGGTTAGTGTATGAAAAGATGCATATATCATAATATATATGGTCATCAAAACAGATAAATCAATGCTATGAAATATGCACATGTAATGAGTCTCTCCCATCATGCATATACATAGCCATCACTTGACGTGACTCTCACCGTCAAGGTAAATCACAATAACATTTCTCCTGGCGGGACCTGCATCGCCTAAGGAGACCAATGTATTTCTCATCATCATAACATTTCTCCTGGCGGGACCTGCATCGCCTAAGGAGACCAATGTATTATCATCATCATGATACTACTCCTGGCGGGACCTGCATCGCCTAAGGAGTTTTCACAGTTGCATCACAGCATATCACCAGAGTGTGGGCTCCGGGTTCCACAATCATCATCCCATGCCATGCATGAGATGTCAATGCATTGTATGTCATTTGTAAATACATAATTCATCATTCAAAACCGCCTTTGAAACATAAATCAAATACAACATATCTCATAAAAACATAATTAAAACCAAATCATAATTGTGGTTACAAGTAGGTAGGAAACCTACGGAAACTTTGCTTAAGTGTCCGTTCTTTTCAAGCTTTACCCAATCACGACCCGCACGCCGTTCACGTTCCGTTACCTTGTGATGTAACAACAAGTCAATCATACTATCATTTTAAATTTCCTTTCACATCTTAAGATCCAAGAGCCATCTTGTGGGGTTTGGCCATACCCATGGCCAAACCTCATCAACTTAGGATTTAACCTCCCTTTTCATTTGATCTCTCTTTTATTTAATCCATATTAAACATCATATACTACAAAAATACCTTGGTAGGGTTTGTATATCCAATCCTATGATCATTCATCTTTGATCATTTCATCCATAATTACCTTTATGCCATTTAGGCTAACCTTTTGTTTAATTTTCCTTAAACACCAAGGTCCATATCCAAACCACCTTAGTTTGGTCCTTTACATCATTCATACATACACATAAATTAACCACTAAGTCCATCCATCAACATTAGTAACTACACACTAGGGTCACCAATGACCATTAGTGGGGTTCGGCCATACTTCATGGCCGAACCTCACCAATCTGATTTTTGTCCTACTTTCCATCATTATCATGATTGATCAAATTAATATTAGATCCATAACTAAGCATGGGTGTTTCTTAGAACAAAAGCATAAAACAAACCTTAGCTTCCAACATGATTTTAATCCAAATCTCCCATCAAAACAGTCCATGGGGTTCGGCCATAGACATGGCCGAACCCTTATGGTTCTTTTGCTCAATGATTCCATTATTTATATACCAATTGGACTCTACCCTTTAGCCATGTTAACCACATGGTTCAGCCATCCAATGGCCAACCCAAAACAACAAACTTATATTCATTTAATTCCCATAAAAACACCATAATCTTGTATGGTTTTTATCTCTCAAAACCATCAAAATCACCATACAATAATCATATGATTTCATGGGGTTCGGCCATACTCATTGGCCGGACCCTATGGCCTTTGATTTGAACCTCTTAAACATTTATCTTATGTCTAATTTAATCATCCAAAACAGTCCATTATTTGCATGGTTTTAACTTACAAAAACCATCAACATGACCATAACATTTCATGGGGTTCGGCCAACCAAGGTGGCCGAACCCTATGGCCCATATTTTCTAACTTTCAAATCTCATCATACAATTTTTAAACCAATGATTAATTCTGCCATACATGACCAAATCATGACCTTTAAATCCCTGATTCATAATCCTTTATCTTGCATCTTAAACACATATAATTCTCCATAAGTTTTGCATGGTTTTTAGCCTCCAAAACCATCAATCTTAACCAAATAATTTCATGGGGTTCGGCCATCCAAGGTGGCCTAACCCAATGATCCATTTTATCATTTTTAAACCACCATTACCCAAGGTTTAAACCTTGATGCATTCGGCCATACCCATGGCCCAAAACATGTTGCATTTGTCCCATCTTATTAAACAAAAATCCATGGAAATGCTTACCAAATTCCAAGCTTCTCCTCTTCTCTTTGCTCTTTGCCTTCTTCCCTCTTGTTTCCTTCCTTCTTCCTTAGCTTCTAGCAGAATTGACCTTGCTGGAATCCCTTGGAGTGATTCAAAAATAAGGTTTTGATTGAGAGAAAAACAGAATTTCAGCCTTGATGTGAACGATCACCACTTTGAGGTGCAACTTCTTTGTTCTAAGTCCACTAACCTTGGTGGTGTGATCGGCCAAATGAGTGATTTGTGGAAGAGAACCAGCAGCCACAGTTTGTCTCTTGGAAGGTGAAAGAATGATCAAAGGAGAGAGAGAGATAAGATGGATGTGCTTAAGTGTTGGGAGTTAACCGTGGTGACCCTTGATGGCATCCCCTTGGTAACTCCCCTCCCCATCATGTCTTTCATTTATTCCCTTTGTTAATCAGCCCAACCTCCCTCATCTCTCTTCATTTATCCTTGATAAAACTAAGGAGGCATTGGGTGCCATCCAAGACACCCTTTGGCACCAATCGATGCACCCATTGAATTCAGCCCATGCATCTCATGAGATGAGATGTTGCCGCCCATCCTTGGTGTCCCTTGGCTTGGCCAAGGCACCCTTTCACTCCAACGGATGGGATTGATTCCCTAAGTGTTGTGTGAGATTAAAACACCCTTCCATATCCATTTAACTCACTTGACTCAAGGCCCTTTTTATTCCAACTCAACTCACCCAACACAACATACTTAATGCATCATATTTAATGCATTTGAGTCAACTCATTTCTTAATTAAAACCCAATCCAATTCAGTCCCAACTCGACCTGAATTAACTCACACTTGAGCTCATTTGAGGGCCCACACGGTCAACCATGGTCAATCTTGGTCAACCCGACCCATTGGGTCCCCATTTAGCTCCTTGACCCGTTTTGACAACATGACCCATTTATGGGCTGATTTAACCAATTGTATGTGGTTTTCCCATGTACCTCAAGCCTACCCATTTTTGCTCCACTTGATTTCCAATCAATTCAGCTTAACCCCATTAAATTTGGGCTCACCCAATGGTCTAATAAGTCCATTATGACCCATTGGGTCCAATTGGGTCCTTTGACCCAATTACCCATATTGACCCAAATTGATGTACATTACCCATCCAATCAAATTTGACATTTATAATGTGCTCATAGGGTCTTAGTTTGAGCAATGGGCCCCACTATTTTCTCATTTAACATCATAATTATTAAATTTACCAATCCAGGGGTATTTTCATAAATATTCATATCTTTGAGAAATAGGGGTGTTACACATAGGAAAAATCCCCAAAACAAGAAATACAAGATGATGATCAGAGAATTTCCCCAAGTATGTGAACATAGGTTCTAATGAGAAACTAAGTCGACCAATGGGTCGATGACGACAATTGGTGGGTATATCGACCTCACGATAGATACAGTAGTTCCATGGTAAATGTGACGTGGTCACTTGATTATGTTGAGACATAGTATGGGTGCGTCCCTCATGTGATAGTGATGATTGAGATGTGGTATGGGTGCGTCCCTCACATGATATTGATAAAATAAGAATATAAATTCCATGAGTATGGCTTGGAGTAGCTATGAGACTATAGGAACCTTGATACGAAATACGGAGACGTGGTCCTATAGGGTTTACCGTTGAGGAGTGAGTCCCTTGCATGCTACGCGCTGGAAGGCGCTCTCACGGCTATTTTTCACACTTGATGTGCCTGGATTAACTATGAACAAGAATGGATTATTTATACCATGAATGGATTATACCCATAGGAGGGTTATATTCATAGATAATTATTAATCATGGATAGATGATACTCATGGACAGAGTGATACCAAGGATGGATGGTTTCCATGAATGGATTATACCCATAGGTGGGTTATATTCATGGATGGTTATTAACTGAGGATACATGATACTCATGGTCAGAGTGATGCTCAAGGATGAATTATTTTCATGAATGGATTATACCCATGGGAGGGTTACATTCATGAGTGATTATTAAACAGGGATAGATGATATTTACTGAAAGAGAGATACCCAGGATGGATGTATTTAACCATGGGTGATTATTCCCATGGTGGTTTGGATTGATGCCGGGTATCGGTATCATAGAAGTTGGAACAAAAGTTGTTAGTCACATAGTGACATATGTGCAAATGAAGATATGCAAAATTTTGGAGATGTATTTAACGGAAAAGATAAGAGTCTGGTGAAACTTGAATGGGAAGCTATGGGCGACTGCCGAGTTAGATTGATCACCTGACTCTGTAGTTAACCGATGGAATTCCAGGAAGGTGAAGCTGGAAATCTAGTTAAAATGGAATCAGAAAAAGTTTTGAGCATAGGCTCGCATTGGCAGGCTACCTCACACAGAGAGTAGATAAAAGAACGTATTGAGCCGGTACGTATGGAAAATATCATGAGAACAGGTAAAGTGAAATAGAGTAGATTGATCTACGTGAGATCACAAATGGCTCACGAGAAAAAGATATAACATGAAATAGAACAAAAGGTGTTACGGAATCGAACGATTCAATTTGTCAAAGTGGTGTGGACCAACATGGTAATGAAGAAGCCACTTGGGAACTTGAATCGGGTAATTTATTTTGGAACCTGACTTCATTCGATTTTCGGGACGAAAATTTTGAAAAGAACGTTATATCATGGATGAACCCCACCAAGTGTTATGTATGATGTGTGGTTTTAAAAAGGGTTTAAAAATATCCCAATGGGTGGGGTTATGAGAACCATTTTTGATGGATAAAAGGGATTATAAGGTTCGGCCATGTATAGGGCCGAACCCCATAGAATGACAATGGTGGATTAAAGGTTAGATGATTAATGTGTGAATTCTTAGATGAATGGATTGGAAATTAGAATTATGTATGAAGAATAAAAAGGAACGGACACTTAAGCGAAGTTTCCGTAGGTTTCCTACCTACTTGTAACCACTATTATGATTGGTTTCATCATGGTTTTGATGAAATATGTTGTTATTATTACTATGTTTCAATTGGTTTTTGAATGATGAGATTTACATTTACAAATGACATATATATACATTGACATCACATGCATGGCATGGGGTGATGACTATGGGACAATTGAATTATGAGAGTCCTATCTAGAGGAAATGTGGAGTACTCTAGATTACCTTGACATAAGAATCCTATCCGGAGGAAATGAGGAGTACTCTGGATTACCTTGACATAAGAATCCTATCCAGAGGAATCGAGGAGTACTCCGGCTTACCTTGACGTAAGAGTTTCTTCAGAAGATAGCTATGTATACTTGTGATGGGTAGGACTCATTACATTTGCACATACATAGCATTGTTTCCAGATGTTTTAACTGATGATCATGTACTATGATATATGCATGTTTATACACTAACCCTGTGGTAGCCCTGATCGGGAACCTACTGGGCGCGTTGATCTAACACCCTAATTTTATCCTTAGAGGATAATACAGGATCAGGGAAAGGGAAAGAGAAGGTCGAGGACCAAGAGGGGAGCCAAGCTTAAGCGCTTGGATGTTGGATTGGAGTTTTATTTTACTGTTGTTTGAATACACTTTTATGGATGTGTAATAGTTAGTAACTTTGCTATGGTTTGTTTATAGTTTTGATAATGGATGATTGGTTTAAGTAGTTTTAATGGAAGACTTGTACTTGCTATCTATTCAGTTTATTTCCGCAATTGGTCTAGTTTTATTCCGCATGACTTGATTAGTTCCATGTGTGGAGTGTTTCTCATGGGTTTAGTCCATGCACACATGGGTGGCCAGTTAAGGATCGGACTTTGGAAACCTGAACTTACCTCGAGTCGTGGCATCGCCCGCCCTCTTCCGGCTTTAACTTATAAAAAAAAAAATTTAGACTCTGATTTTCAGAGCGGAAAGGGCTGGGCGTTACATGGTGTGATGAGATATTCCAGGCTAGGACACCTGTAGGGTGGGGACAACCTGCGGTGTAGTGTGATGAGATGTTCCAGGCTACGACACCTGTAAAGTGGGTACAGTCTGAGGTATGGTAGTCCAAGCTATGACACCTGCAGGGTGGGTATAGTCTAAGGTATGGTATCCTAGGCTATGACACCTGTAGGGTGCGTACAGTCTGAGGTATGGTATTCCAAGCTAGGGCACCTGTATGGTGGGGACAACATGTCGTGTGATATAGTATAATGTTTCGGACTAGGACACCTTCGGGGTCTCGATGATCTATAGTGTGTGTGGGTTTTCATGGAGGTGGCCCGAAAGGTAGGCTATCGTAGAGTACGTTGAGTGCGTATTAGGTCGCTCTGGGAGCCAGATGGGTTGAGTGTCTATTCGTCCACATTTTGCCTGAGTGATATGGTAGTGTGTTTACCCACGGTTATGACTTTGGGGTTCATTGTTGAGACTTGTGTTGTGGGTGTTGACTCATCGAGAATTTATGGGCGCCTAACGAGTGAGTTTGGCCGGCTCACTCGGTAGAAGGTCTATAGGATTCCGAGAGGGCCGTTTATACCAGTTGTGTGGAGACCGGCGACTGGGGTCTGAGGTCACAGGTGTCACTACCGGGGCTCTAGTACTCGATTGAGGAGACCGTAAATGAGTCTGGTTGGCAGTCCGTTGAGGACTAGCGCGGTAGTTACCCCCGTGTGATAGTTTGTTTGGGACTCTAGTGAGCTCGGCTTATGGGTTAGTTGTGGTATGTGTACGGGTTGTCCTGTGAGGGTCATAGACTGTAACGGTTGGGCATATAAGGGAGTTGCCTTAGAGTTGCATTGGGTTGGTTAGAGGATGTGTTGGACGCCCGGTTGACGTAGGCCCATGCACTAGAGGTAGGATACACATTTGTATAGTCGTGCATGTAGACATCCTAGACATTGATGTATCCATATGATTATATGCGGTGTAGGCTTGATGACATATGATGCATGTGTTACCCTCACTAGGCATGTAGAGCTCACCCGTTGCTTCACAGGTACTTCATAGAGGAAGGGTCGGAGGGACCCTCAGTCGGACGTTGGGCATAGAGTTACAACTTTGTACTTTGTCATGGCTCCATTTTGTAATTGAAGACTTGCTAACGTATTTGAGATATGCGTAGTTTTCATTGAGTTGGATGAATGTAATAATGACATGAGGCTAATGTTCCCAATTATGATTAATATTTTATTGGTACTATTGGTTATTAGTTTTATTGTGGGTTGCCCGTGGTTGCTTTGAATTGCAGGAGCAGTGTCCCATTTTAAAAAAAAAAATGCACTTGAAATAATAACAGATCGGTTTCAGGACTTTGTATCAGTTTAACATACTTGTAGTGGGATGGGTAGTTACAGTTGGTAGCAGAGCACGGTTCAACTCTCAGACTATGCATGGGTCAAAGATGTGTGAAATGATGACCAGAGATTAGGTTCGTCCCCTGTTGATAGGGTAGATGGAACCTAATTCCATGGTGGTGTTTGGAGTTCCCTAAGTTGTTGTGGTGAGCCTGATGGAGTTGCCCTTGAGCTTGAGACTAGAGATGTATTTTTGCCATGGGTTCTCGTCTGGTATTAAGTTTGATCAAACTTTCGTTTTGTGGATTGACTCGCGACTAGAATGAGCACTTTTAGTGTAGGGGAACCCGTACCAGGGACAGTAACCCGGAGGCCCTAGAGATTCCTTGACCTATGACAGAGACTTTGGAGAACTAAGTGTTGGTGAGTAGGTTGTATATCTCTGCAGTCAATGTGTGTATGCTCAAGACCCAAAGTATCTTGCCTACGGGAAGCCATGGTATTTGACCAGGGTATGACTATAATCATGTGATGCATTCTTTGGATGTGAGTGATGTGCTGGTGCTTCTTGGTTGTGGATTCTTAGATTTGACATGACTTAGGCGAATCCCTCTCTTAATGGCTGTGAGCGTCGCCGTGGTTTGAGTTTGTGGGTAGAGGTGGTGGAGACTTTTGTTGATCAGGTCTCCGTTGGAGAGAGTGGCAGATATTATGCAAGATTGCTGGTAGCATATTATGGTCTATGACAAATCTCTTACTAGTTGGAATTGTCTTATTGGGAGGCAGGAATTTAACATCAGGCAGGATGCTGAAGGATTTGGTTACAATGAGGAGTGGTGTGGCTTGTCGATCAATTTGAGTTGAGTGGCACTGGATGTCAGGCGTTGAGATGCCCGACGTGGTGTGAGCTCCCAGGTGTTCCCTAGGAGGTTGGCAGAATTATCGCCACATTGAGGTTTGAGTTCATTGTTGATTTGTTCCTAGATGCCACACCTACCTTAATTACCTCATATTGGATGGCACTGCCAGTGATGTTGGGCTTAGAGACCAGACCCATTGGCTACAATCAGTGGGACCATTTCACCCAGCTTTTTCACTTGGGGTCGCACCGACTTTGTTGGCCAATGAAAATGATTACCCAGTGAGATTTTGTTCCAGTGAGCAGCGGTTGAACAAAATTATAGGGTAGGATGAGGATACTTTATCAATGATTCACGACTTGTTGAGACAGTTGAGAAGATCCCTGTTGCTTCTCGAGAATGTGTTTTCATTTGGAACCTTGTCGAATGAGAGTTTTGACTCTAGAGGTGCAGCTGTATGGCCATGTGGTTTCGGCGGGTAGTACGGCAGGTTTGTCAGGGTGAAACAGAAGTCGCGTCTGGCAGTTTATTCAGATTACTCCAGGTGGTCGTGCTTACAGTTAGATTGGTCAGAGAGAACGATCAGTTCTTGGTGCAATAACAGTGATGCAGTTTTTCTTGAGTGGAGGCAAACGACCACTATAGTGATAGTTGTACCAGAGCCAGAGAAAGGCCGCAAGTGTGCAGTTTATTATGATGTTTCCAGCGATGATAAAGGTTGTATGCTAATATAGGATGGATAATTAGTGGCTTCTATTTCGAGACGACTTGAGATTGGTAAGCAGAACTTTTTCACTCATAGTTTGGGATGGATGGTGATGATGTTGTACTCGGGTTAGAGGTATCCTTTTGTGTTGAGGGAGGTTCTAAGTTTCCCCCATCGCCTTGGTTTTGAGTACTTGTTTGTTCAGGAAGGATTGAGTGTGAAGCGGACGTGATGAGTGAAATTTCATGGAGTGATTGTTAATCAGGTGCACAGACTAAAATAGCTAGTCTATACAGCGTGGTGATTCAGCTAGTGTTGAGTGACAGAGCCTTGAAGATTCAGCGTTCAGGTGCAGAAACAGTCAGACTATGGGATTCTGCGAGGTGTGGTGGTGGACTAGACATCTCGGTTATGAGACCTGACGCTGGCTTGACTGTCCAGAGCAGATTGGTGGCGGCTCAGCTTGAGCGATACCATGTGGAGATGCTTCGTCTCTTTTTTCCATCATGGATTGACAGTATGGGTGGTAGTGAATAGACTGACATAACTCACCTATCTTCTGTTGGGTGAGGATGACCGATTCCTTGGAGCTTTTGGACTGGTTTGGATTGAGGAGAGAGCTAGTCTATGTGAGATGCCCAGGTCAACAGTGTCAAATTGAGGTTTAAGTCCTGTCCATCAGATCAAATAGTGTTATAGAGAGAGTTGTATAATCAGCCGTATTTCAGCTCAACGAGACTATCTGTGGATAGATAGCCATTCAGGACAGACCATGGAGATTTCAGAGGACATGTCTTATGCTTTGCACTTTTAGTTATGGGGTGAGTTAAGAGGACTGTTGACTCCTGGTAGAACTGAGCACTGTGACAGCTACATACTGGCATTTTAATAGTTCTTTGCGAAGCGCTATGTGGCCGAATGTATAAATTGCCCTTGTATTAGGCAGAGATCTTGAAACAATTCTGTTGAGACAGGATATGTTCAGAGGGACTACCGAGCATATGAGGTTGATCAGGTAGAAGTCATTAGTTTCGAAGGTGGTGCAGACTCCTGTCCAAGTTGTTCAGTTGTTCGTGGTGCCTTGTTGCAAGCTTGTTTCTTTGGGTCAGATGTTGTGGCATTATTTTGTGGTGAGGAAATTGGTTTGAAAGTTGAGTTTCAGCTGTGCAAATGCAGTTTTTACCTAAATTACGAGATTTGAGCCAAAGGTGAATTTCGAGGACGAAATTCCTTAAAAAGGGTAGTATTGTAACAACCCGACCCAATTTTTTGAGATTCTAGGGTCTTAGTAGCAGTGGACCTCGGGGTGGGTCTCGGTTTACCTGATTTCGAGTTTGGCGACTCGAAGGGCATTTTGGTAATTTGAATTATTGAACTTCTTATCATGCGAAACTATTTTAAAATCAGAAATTTATCTCTCTTGACATTCAACACTCAAACTATTTTCAGGTTTTAAATTTTATTTGTTATTTTTGCAAAAAGAAAAAAAGAAAAAAAGAAAAAGAAAAAGAGATTAAACCTTAATCCTTACATACCCCCCTTTTCGCAGTACTGTAGCAATGGAAGCTACAGTGCCACCGCTTTCATCTCTCTCCCTCTCGGTTCTCTCTTTTCCCTCTCAATCGCTCTCTCTCATTTCTCCTCTCTCCTTCTCTCCTCACAAAAACCCTAACCCTAAGGCCTTGTAGCCGCCGCCCTTCTCCTCTTCTCTTCCCTCTCGGATCCCTCATCCCTCTCATCTTTTTCTTTCCTCTGTTCATCGTTCGGATTCCGTCTCAGATTGCAGTTTTAGCTCGAATTTGCCCACTCCAACCTGCAGCGACCCTCCCTACACCTTCAGTTGCCGGATTTGACGTCGCCTGAAGTCAAATCCCTCAATCATGGCCGAGCTCAGGTACCCTCCTTCGATCTCCTCTCCTTTCCTTTCTCCAATTTTTTTTCCTCTCTTCTTTCGTTTTCCCCTTTTTTCCCCCATTTTCCATTCTTTTCCCCCTTTTCTAGCTAGGCCACTAAGTCGACTCAGCTGACATGGGTTGACTCAGCTGACACTGGGTTCAACTCCAGGCAACCCAGGTCCAACTCGGTGGTGGCCCAGTGGACCAGGCTCGACTCGGCCAATCAAACGAAGTCCTGGTCCAGCCCACCTCAGGTTGGTTCTAGTCAGGCCCAGTTCGACTCAACCCATAACACACTGTTAGCAAAAGGACGGGGCGTTACAAGGCGCATAACACACTGTTGGCAAAAGATGAAAACTCTCCTCTCTTTGGGCGAACTCGCTCTCACCTTTCCAAGATGAAGTCGAAGGTTAGAACGTTGGAGCATCTTCATTTCTTCTAGTTGCATCGGGTAGGCCACCCAATGTTCAATCCTCTTTTTTCTGTGGTTTCTTTCTCTTTCTTCTTCTGTTATGAAATTTGAGGGTCCCTTAGTGTCTCTTGATGGAAAAAATCTGATTGGAAAGAAAGAAAGAGAAAGAAACTAAGCACCATGAATAAACCTTGAGAAGAGGCCAAACCAAGTTGTTTTCTTGAAAGGTCTATATTTTATTTTTATTTTTTGGATAGAAATACCTTGTTTCTGAAATATAAATACCAGCCAAATATACCCTACACGAATTGGGAATCCATGGAGTTTAAAAGATCAATTTTAGATCTGAAGTGATTGGTTAAACACTAGCAAAGCTGTTTCTCGGATCTGTTCTGTGTATCGTAGCGAGAAAATCCATATCTAGGGTTCCCGATGGAATTTTTCAACGAAATTTATTTTTTTGGATTCCAACTTCATAAAGATAGTTTATTTCCAAAATTAAAATCAAAATAAGGTGATTTGATTCCCCAAATCTGATCAGAAACACGGATAAAAATCTAATTCAGATTTGAGATACAGTTTCACTAGGTTTTACAAAATAAGCCATAATTTGTACTCCCGACATTGAAAGTACTGAAAATTGGTTCTTATTCTAATCAGAACGAAAATACCTATCTCCAATTAAAATATGATGAATTTTAAATGAGGTTTGATATCCAAAACCATGTCTACAAGTTGGACATAGTTGTAGACTACTGAAAAATGGAAAATTTTATAGTGCTGGATTGTGGAATTTTCAACTCGATCTCTTATCATTGAAAAAGTGAAATATTTGTGCCTAAACTCAAGCCCATGGAAATATATATCTCCACTAAAAATATAAGAGGTAGATTCTTCGATTTGATGGGTCAACTATTGTCTGCAAGACAGAAACCTAGGATGAGACTGCAAATTGTTGAGCAGTGTACATGTCTTAGTATTTTTGTCATAACATAGGCTATGAACGTTCGTTTGGGACGAACCAGATATCGTCGTAATCCTCTCTCAGAGAAATATCCACTGTAAGAATATGATACCTTGGTTTAATATGAGCTAATGCTAGAAAATTCTGCAAGATAGGTCAAATTATGTTACTCTTTTAAACCTTAGACTAATTCTATTTTGTTTTCTACCCCTTAGACTAGATTTGTTGGGATAGAACCTATGGTTTCAAATTGTTGAGTTCCTTTGATTTAAAAAGGGTTTAAATAAAATAAAATTTGTAATGGTCCAAAATTCTAATCAATGACAGTGAATTTGGGGACCTGAAGTTTGTTGGAACTTGGAATTGGTGGTGTGTCTGTACTTGGTGAATTGCAAAGTTTAGGTGAGGGAAACTTAACCTTATTTACTGAATTATTCTGATTTTGGTTTATTGAATGTAAAAATGAATATGAGGATTGGGGTTATCTTCATAAGATTGGGAAATTGCTGATTGACAAGTAAATCCTGTGCAAGCTCATTTAGTGTAAGGGAATTTGGTTGAGGCTAATTGTTTTAAGCTTGAGCACCCTAGTCGGCCTAGATATGTTATGTTACTTACTCTTCTGTATTGTTGAAAGAACCCCAACTGAACATTATGGAACATGTTTGATGAAGGACGGAACTTGGATGTATGATCAGATGATTGTTTATGCTTGATTGATTTATTTGATGAACTTAGGTGAAATTTGTTAGCCTGAATATTTTGTTTACACTATAGTTGGATATCATGTGTTTATTGAATTGTTTACAACATTTTAAATTTTTTAATCATCATGTGTTTGTTGAATTGTTTAACACATGTTATATTTGTTAATCGTCATGTGTTTATTAAATTGTTTAACACATGTTATATTTGTTAATTGTCATGTCTTTATTGAATTGTTTAACACAAGTTATATTTGTAAATCGTCGTGTATTTATTGAATGGTTTAACACATGTTATATTCGTTAATCGTCATGTGTACTATTGAATTTGTTAACACATATCATATTTGTTAATCATTTATTGTAATCATTTTAATGGCATACATGACATGGCATTCATGCATGAGATATTTGTTTATTCGTCATGCATGAGCATCCACGTTTGGGTGGGTAATTTGTGTTGTTGATTTGGGTCATTAACCCTACACTTCTTTGGGAACATTCATCGTGCAAATTCATTGGCTTTTGTTACGATAGCGTTGCACTCCCTGAACGCCCGCCCATTTTCACCATATTTCAGAGTCTATTTTTTTTTTTTTTGAATTAGAGCAAAGTGACAACGGCGCGGACGTCACGACGCGAGTTAAGTCCGGACTCATAAAGCCCGACCCTTAACTGGCCAACCCTACGCATGCGCGGAACGAGGTCCACGAGTACGGTTCACGCGCAGGAAGTAAGCTCGCGGAATATAATTACTTGCGGAACATTATAGTAGATACTATATTACCATTTTTTTTTTTTAGATAGAAGGGAAGATACAACATTAAATTACCAAAATACCCCCAAGTTCATGATTATGTCTCAAAATATTAACATACAGAGTTTAATCCATACCATAGTGATAAATCCCAAAATTATTACAATTCCACAAGCTAAGCTACTTGGGTTACAACATTTCCAAAATAAAACTTTGATAACAAAGTAGCCGCTTCCCCATGCCCCTACGCCTGACTCCCGTCACGTCCACTGTTTCCTCCGTCTCCTGTATCACCAGCTAGGGTGGAAGTAGAGCGTTAGTCAACGCCCCCAGTAGGACTCCGAGTAGGGCTAGCACATGGATTAGTGATAATACACATACCGATAAAATAACATATAACAAAATAAGCATGTTGATGAATGCTATGCAATGGGTGCTTATGCCATGTGTCCCACCCATCATCTACATCATCATGAAATATCATATCCCCCTTGACGGCAAATCCTCGTCAAGATATCCCCATGCTTGCTTCTCGGTCGTCCCGATGGAGCATGGACTCCGGTGATACCATATCAATGTCCCCATGTCTGTTCTCGGTCGCCCCGACGGAAAATGGACTCCGGTGATACCATATCAATGTCCCCATGTCTGTTCTCGGTCGCCCCGACGGAGCATGGACTCCGGTTTGTTTATTTTTTTCGGCCCATGCCATGCATGATATGTAGTACATTATGCTATGTAGTATATATAGATAAACCATACTTTGATATACCATACATAGCCATATAATGCATAATGTTAAAATATAGTCCATATAATTCATAACTTAAAACTCATCATATGATAAATTATAATCATAAATCCATCATAAGCCACACCAAAATAATTTAAAATACTATCATATATCCATCGCTTACAAAAAGGTAGGAATCCTACCAAATACTGATAACGTCCTTTTTCGTTCTCGTCCGACAGTTCCGGTCTCCGTTCGCTTACCTTTGTGATGTGCCAATACCTTATTATACATTTCCCAAGTTAGTCTATATCTTATCCACGATTAAGTCTCTAACTGATCATAAACCTATGTTCATTAATGATCTTTAACCACATTATAAGATTACCATAATCAGCCCTTATCTTGGCCTCTTTTTTTTCCATTGATTTCAACACGTATATGATTCAATCCATAACTGATCTATACACCTAGATCCATTGATGACTTACCAATCATGTCATAAGATCATTAAGATCAGTCCCTTTAATTTAATATCATCTCCATTCATCCTACCGGATTAGTAGTGTCTTAAAAAATATTCAAAACTGTACATTTCAATTCAGTCGACTGAATCACAGATTCAGTCGGCTGATTTCGAATCAGGTCGTCTGTTTGTCTTGACAGTTCAGTTTCAGTCGACTGAAATATACATTCAGTCGGTTGAAACATGGTTCATACTCTTTCAGTTGACTGAATCACAGATTCAGTTGGCTGATTTTGAATCAGATCGTCTGTTTGTCTTGCCAGTTTATTTTCAGTCGACTGAATTACACATTCAGTCGGCTGAACTATCAACCATCCGTTTATGTGTTTAATACGCATTCATTCAGTCGGCTGAATCAAATATTCAGTCGGCTGAAACTTCCAGAACCCTTTCCTTGTCCGAGACGTTTGTGTTCAGTAGACTGAATCCCAGATTCAGTCGGCTGAAACTCCCAGAACTCCTTTTCCGGTTCGTTCATTATTTGTTCAGTCGACTGAATCAGTGATTCAGTCGACTGACTGTTTCGTCCGTCCCTTCCATTGCATGTTTTGGACTTCCTTCCTTAGCGATTTCTCTTAAAATACTCCATTTTTTAACCATTACGAAACTTAGTATCTTATTTAGAGATACTTACAACCCGTGGCTCTCCCGGTTGTCTCTTGCTCCTCTTGTTCTTTAGTCTTTCTCTTTCTCCTTCTTGTTTCTTCTTGATACTCGGCCAGTGGTGAGTTTGATCGGGGTAAGATTACTAGGATTTTGGTTCGGCTAATGGTAGGGTTAGATTTTGAGGGAGAGAGAGAGAGAGAGAGAGAGAGAGAGAGAGAGAGAGAGAGAGAGAGAGAGATGAAGACAATATTTCAAGCTTGGGTCTTGGGCGATCGGCCAACTATTGGTTTCTTCTTCCCTTCTTTCTAAATTCCTTTCTCTTCTTTTCTCCTTAGTGTTTTCTTTGGAAGAGAGGGAGGACGGTTTGGAGAGGAGAGGAAGAGAGTGAGAGAGAGATGAGTGTGATGATGGGTTTGACCCCCTCCACCAACCAAGTATGGAGGGAGGTATGGGCTTGCATGCCCCCATTTTTGGGGTCTTTGTCTCTCTAGTAGAGGTGGTTGGGGATGAGTTTGAGTCACAACTCATTCCAATGAGTTTGGTGAGTCAAGTAAGATGGAAACCATCTTGACTCACCCCATTTCCTATGTGACTCACTTAACTATTTAATTTATTATTTAACTTAGCCCCTTTTATTTTACAATTTAATTACTATTTAATTCCCTTCAAATCTTTCATGTATCCACCATGGTTGACCAAGTCAACCATGGTGGCCGGCCCCACCCAATCTTAGTCAACTCGCCACCTCACTTAATGAGGTGGGGTGGACCCCACTTGATTATGTCATCTTGATTATTTCCTTATTAACTTAGGTGATCAATTCAATCCATTCCCTTTATTGGGTCATCATTGGACCCATGGCCCAATCAAATTACTTTCTACTATTTACTTTAGAGCTTGGATCAATTATGATTCATTGGATCCTACATGGTTATCGGGCCCACTTTGACCATTTTTGACCCTTCAAATGAATCCTATCAAATCCATGGTCCATTGGGCCATACTTGGGCCTTTGTCCATATTTTGATCCATTTAGTATCCATGACATCAAAATCTCCATTTTTCCATTATAAAAATAAATAATTGCCACATATATATTGATTAAAAAATTTGGGCTATTACAATAGAATCCTCTTTTAAAATTTTCGTCTCGAAAATTCGAGTGAAGTAGGGGTTCTAAACAACTCATGTAAAGAGCTCCGGATAAGCGGCTTTCATTTCCGACTCAAGTTCCCAAGTGGTCTCTTCATTGCCATGCCGTTCCCATACCACTTTGACGAACTGAATGGCGCGGTTCCGCAATACCCTTTGTTCACTCCCAATAACTCTGACCGGCTTCTCCACATATGTCACATCGCTTTGTACATCGATGTCTTGAACATTTATCACATGAGAAGGATCAGGATTGTACTTTCTCAGCATGGACACATGAAACACATCATGTAGAGATGACAGCTGTGGAGGGAACGCTAACTGATAAGCTACTCCTCCCACCCTCTTCAGTATCGGAAACGGCCCCACAAATCTAGGCGACAATTTTCCTTTCTTTCCGAACCTCATGTGCCCTTTCCGTGGCGAGACTTTCAAGAACACTAAGTCTCCCACCTCAAACTCGAGGAACCTTCTCCTCTTGTCGGTATAACTAATTCTGACGGCTCTGTGCAGTGAGTAGATGTTGCCGTATCAACTTAATCTTTGTTGTAGTCTCCGCAACCAATTCTGGCCCAATCAATGTAGGCTCACCGGCCTTTGTCCAACACACTGGTGATCTACACGGCCTACCATACAATGCCTCAAATGGAGCCATCTGGAGGCTTGCCTGATAACTGTTATTGTAAGAGAACTCCACCAGTGGCAAATGATCTTCCCATCCGCCCTTGAAGTCTAGCATGCATGCTCTCAGCATATCCTCCAGTGTCTGTATCGTCCTCTCTGACTGTCCATCAGTTTGTGGATGAAATGCTGTGCTAGTTAATACGTCGGTCCCCATAGCCGACTGTAAGCCCTCCCTGTCAGACACAATAGACCGAGGAATACCATGTAACCTGATGATCTCCCGAATGTACCGTCGACCCAAAGTCTCTGATGAATCTGTCATCTTGATGGGAAGGAAATGTGCAGACTTGGTCAATCGGTCCACTATGACCCATATCGCATCGTTGCCCTTGGATGACCTTGGCAACCCCGTTACAAAGTCCATGGATATGTGTTCCCATTTCCATTCTGGTACCGGTAAGGGTGCGAGTAAACCCGTTGGTTTCCGATGTTCTGCCTTAACCTGCTGACAGGTTAAGCAACGAGCAACAAACTTTGCCACGTCTTTCTTAAGTCCATGCCACCAATAGTGCCTCTTAAGATCATGATACATCTTGGTGCTGCCCGGGTGGATAGAGAGTTTGGTTTGGTGTGCTTCAATCAGCAACTCTCTTCTGCAATTCTTGGGTACATATGTCCTGCCTCGGAACCTAAGACTCTGTCCTGGTCGTAGATCCCACTCCGGTACAACCTCACCGGTAGACATCTTAGCCCAAATCTCTTCCACTTCTGGGTCTGTCCATTGTTCCCGTTCAATCTCGGAGACCATGTTGGATCGTATGATCAGATTATATATGGTCCCATGATTATTGAGGTAGAGTCTAAATTCTCTGATGGTATTCAGTACCTCCCATTATGTTCTTATCATGCTGGCTACTGTCGCATGTGACAACCGGCTGAGGGCATCTGCCACTTTGTTCGCCTTGCCAGGATGATATCGAAGTGCGAACTCATAATCCGCCAGATATTCCATCCATCTGCGCTGTCTCATGTTGAGTTCTTTCTGATCAAACAAGTATTTTAGACTCTTGTGATCTGAGAACACTTCAAACTTTTCACCATAAAGGTAGTGTCTCCAGCTTTTGAGAGCAAAGACCACTGCTGCTAGTTCTAGATCATGTGTGGGATAATGGCGTTCATGAATTTTCAACTGTCTTGATCCGTACGCCACTGCACGATTACCTTGACTAAGTGTACACCCTAGTCCCTCACCGGAGGCATCACAGTACACTTCATAATTTCTGCCTCTTTCCGGCAAGATCAGAATAGAAGCGGTCGTAAGCCTCTCCTTTAACTCCTCAAATCTCTGGTTGCATAGATTGGACCACTCAAACTTGACTCCTTTCTGAGTGAGTCGGGTAAGTGGAGCTGCAATCTTGGAGAAGTCCATGATGAATTTCCGATAATAACCGGCCAATCCTAGAAAACTGCGGATCTCGGTCACATTTGTCGGCGCTTTCCATTCCTTCACTGCTGCCACCTTAGCCGGGTCTACGGCTATACCTTCCTTTGATATGATGTGCCCCAAAAAGTTGACTTCAGACAGCCAAAATTCACACTTGCTGGCTTTTGCATACAATTGGCTCTTTCTCAAAGTGTCTAGGACTATCCGCAGGTGTTCGGCATGTTCCTTCTGACTTTTGGAGTAGACCAGAATATCGTCAATGAATACGATCACAAACTGATCTAAGTAAGGACGGAATATCCTATTCATCAGGTCCATGAACACCGCCAGTGCATTAGTAAGGCCAAACGGCATGACTACATACTCATATAAGCCATACCGTGTCCAGAAGGCAGTCTTCTCTATGTCCTCCTCTCTAACCCGAATTTGATGATATCCGGACATTAAATCAATATTGGAAAAGTGAGAGGAACCCCTAAGCTGATCAAATAGATCGTCAATCCGGGGTAGGGGATACTTATTCCTGACAGTCAGCTGATTCAACTTTCTATAATCCACACACATTCGCAGAGTACCGTCTTTCTTCTTCACAAATAATACTGGGGCTCCCCATGCAGATGTGCTATTCCGAATGAACCCAGTCTGAGCAGTTCATCAATCTGTTTCTTCAACTCGGTCATCTCAGGTGGTGCCATTCTATAATGGGGTAGTGATACTAGAGAGGCGCCGGGATATAATTTGACTTCAAAGTCTATCTCCCTCTTGGGTGGTAAACCAGGGAGCTCTGTTGGAAATACCTCGGCATAATCTGTTACTACCGCCGGGAGTTCGGTGATTGGTGCTTTATCTAATCTGAGACTGTTCAAGGCAAGATGGTTCAATTCTTCCTACAGCCTTCTAGGGATGCCTTGCCTGTCAGCGTGTACCACATACCGCTTTCCCTCGGGTGACCAAAATATCACCCTACGAAGGTGGCAATCAATGTGAGCCTGATATGTAGTCAACCAGTCCATGCCAAATATAACGTCGTATTCAGCCATATCGATTACCAAGTAGTTGGACTCGAATCTGAACCCCGCGAGTTCAGTGTTCAATGCCGTACATATGAATCCTAGTGATGTGTCTCCAACAGGGGATACAACGGTGAGTGATGTGGACAAGTTTTGTACTAATGTGCCCGTGGCAGATATGAATGCAACAGATATAAATGAATGTGAAGCTCCAGTGTCAAATAATGTAACAGCATAGGAACTACCAATTACAGCCATACCTTGCATCACCGAGCGATCCACCGCTACTGGAGTCGGTATGGTGAAGAGTCGTTCAGATCCGGTAGGGGTTGGCGCCTGTCCCGCCTGGTTGTATGTTCTGCCCCCCCGCGACTGAGTCGATCTGGATGGAGGGCGGAAGGCACCCCTGGAGTTAGAGGGTCGGTTGATCTGTGGGCAATCCCTCTTGAAGTGGCCCTGTTGGCCACACTGGTAACATGTGTTCCCACCTCCGAGAACCTGTGTGACTGATGTTGATGAGGAGGGCTGATTGGGGCGAAAGCCCCCCGTAGAGCCTATGGAGAGTGAAGGTCGGCTAGAGTTCGGGCGGAATTTCTTATTGGTTGGAATGTACCATGCCCACCTTGCCCTCGGTGGTTGTCAAACAACATTATTTCATTCAACTCTCGCTCTGCTATGGTGGCCCTGTTGACCACTCCCGCCAGTGTGGGCTCTTTGAAAATGGTCACTCTAGTCTTGATGCTTAGCCGAAGGCCACGTTCGAATTTGTGGGCCCTTCGGTGTTCAGTATCGACCATGTAGAATGCATAGACGGACAGCTTAAGGAATTCTCTGTGGTATTGCGCTACCGTCATGCTACCTTGTACCAACGAGATGAAGGCTTCCGTCTGGCTCTCTCTTTCTTCCTCCGGAAAGTATTGTTCTAGGAAGGTGGCTGAGAACCATTCCCATGTCATGATAGTCCTTTCCCCTTCTGGCACCAGGGCTTGTTGTTTTTTTACAACTTCCCACCAACTACTGGCATCCTCGATCAGTTGAGAAGTGGCCAGTAAAATTTTATCAGTAGGACTGGAAACTTGGAGCAGATTAAAGATCTGAGTGATCCTTTTTAACTAGTGTTCCGCTCCAACAGCCCCTTCTGTTCCCCTGAAGTAGGGAGGGTGCTGTTGTTGAAAATCCTTGACCATTTTCCTTTTACTGGGGTCGCTGGCGGTCGCATTTCCGCTTGTGTGTTGTTGGAGAGCAGAAGCGACTGCTGCTTGAACCACATCCCTTAACTCGGGAGGTACACCCTGTATGTTTATATTGTTTTGTCCCTCGGCTGGGTGATGCGGTGGGTGCACTTCCTCTTGATGAGGCGGTGGTACCTCCTCTTCTACCCGGGGATTTCTGCGAGTTCTTCTTCTTGGTGGCATTTCCTAAGTCATTGAAAAAGGAATATCAACTTAGTTCTTTCATAACATTGGTGCGTTCATATTTAGCTCTGAAAACATTGCCAATTAGTTTTTTTTTTTTTTGAGGGGATGATTCCTAAGAATTACGTATTGTCTCTCATATTTGGGAAAAATTGCCAAATCTGCATACTTGGTTTGGGGAAAAAAAAAAAAATCCCAATTAACTATGTTTGTCCATTTTTGTGAAGTTGGGGAAAATTTTCCTATGTCTGATAGATCCATCAACGTTATAATTATTTGTACTTCCCTTACTATCATTTTCTTACGTCACATGTGACTCTTCAGATTGAATATTTCAGTCTGAGTCAATCGAAGTAGATTAACCCGGCCCCCGTGCAGCGGACTCCGAGGAGTCGGTCAGTTGGGATTCTTATCCATCAGTGAGACGTGAAAAGGTCTTAATCATACTTCGAGGGACTCATTCTTCCGATTTCGCTCTGATACCAACTGTAACGCCCGCCCATTTTCACCATATTTCAGAGTCTATTTTTTTTTTTTTTTGAATTAGAGCAAAGTGACAACAGCGCGGACGTCACGACACGAGTTAAGTCCGGACTCATAAAGCCCGGCCCTTAACTGGCCAACCCTACGCGTACGCGGAACGAGGTCCACGAGTACGGTTCACGAGCAGGAAGTAAGCTCGTGGAATATAATTACTTGCGGAACATTATACTAGATATTATCTTACCATTTTTTTTTTTTAGATAGAAGGGAAGATACAACATTAAATTACCAAAATACCCCCAAGTTCATGATTATGTCTCAAAATATTAACATACAAAGTTTAATCCAGACAATAGTGATAAATCCCAAAATTATTACAATTCCACAAGCTAAGCTACTTGGGTTACAATATTTCCAAAATAAAACTTTGATAACAAAGTAGCCGCTTCCCCACGCCCCTACGCCTGACTCCCGTCACGTCCACTGTTTCCTCCGTCTCCTGTATCACCAGCTAGGGTGGAAGTAGGGCGTTAGTCAACGCCCCCACTAGGACTCCGAGTAGGGCTAGCACATGGATTAGTGATAATACACATACCGATAAAATAACATATAACAAAATAAGCATGTTGATGAATGCTATGCCATGGGTGCTTATGCCATGTGTCCCACCCATCATCTATATCATCATGAAATATCATATCCCCCTTGACGGCAAATCCTCGTCAAGATATCCCCATGCTTGCTTCTCGATCGCCCCGACGGAGCATGGACTCCGGTGATACCATAGCAATGTCTCCATGTCTGTTCTCGGTCGCCCCGACGGAGCATGGACTCCGGTGATACCATATCAATGTCCCAATGTCTGTTCTCGGTCGCCCCGACGGATCATGGACTCCGGTTTGTTTATTTTTTTCCACCCATGCCATGCATGAGATGTAGTGCATTATGCTATGTAGTATATATAGATAAACCATACTTTGATATACCATACATAGCCATATAATGCATAATGTTAAAATATAGTCCATATATTTCATAACTTAGAACTCATCATAAGATAAATCATAATCATAAATCCATCGTAAGCCACACCAAAATAATTTAAAATACTATCATATATCCATCGCTTACAAAAAGGTAGGAATCCTACCAAATACTGATAACGTCCTTTTTCGTTCTCGTCCGACAGTTCCGGTCTCCGTTCGCGTACCTTTGTGATGTGCCAATACCTTATTATACATTTCCCAAGTTAGTCTATATCTTATCCACGATTAAGTCTCTAACTGATCATAAACCTATGTTCATTAATGATCTTTAACCACATTATAAGATTACCATAATCAGCCCTTATCTTGGCCTCTTTTTTTCCATTGATTTCAACACGTATATGATTCAATCCATAACTGATCTATACACCTAGATCCATTGATGACTTACCAATCATGTCATAAGATCATTAAGATCAGTCCCTTTAATTTAATATCATCTCCATTCATCCTACCGGATTAGTAGTGTCTTAAAAAATATTCAAAACTGTACATTTCAATTCAGTCGACTGAATCACAGATTCAGTCGGTTGATTTCGAATCAGGTCGTCTGTTTGTCTTGACAGTTCAGTTTCAGTCGACTGAAATATACATTCAGTCGGTTTAAACATGGTTCATACTCTTTCAGTCGACTGAATCACAGATTCAGTTGGCTGATTTTGAATCAGATCGTCTGTTTGTCTTGCCAGTATATTTTCATTCGACTGAATTACACATTCAGTCGGCTGAACTATCAACCATCCGTTTATGTGTTTAATACGTATTCATTCAGTCGGCTGAATCATATATTCAGTCGGCTGAAACTTCCAGAACCCTTTCCTTGTCCGAGACGTTTGTGTTCAGTCGACTGAATCCCAGATTCAGTCGGCTGAAACTCCCAGAACTCCTTTTCTGGTTCGTTCATTATCTGTTCAGTCGACTGAATCAGTGATTCAGTCGACTGACTGTTTCGTCCGTCCCTTCCATTGCATGTTTTGGACTTCCTTCTTTCGCGATTTCTCTTAAAATACTCCATTTTTTAACCATTACGAAACTTAGTATCTTATTTAGAGATACTTACAACCCGTGGCTCTCCCGGTTGTCTCTTGCTCCTCTTGTTCTTTAGTCTTTCTCTTTCTCCTTCTTGTTTCTTCTTGATACTCGGCCAGTGGTGAGTTTGATCGGGGTAAGATTACCAGGATTTTGGTTCGGCTAATGGTAGGGTTAGATTTTGAGGGAGAGAGAGAGAGAGAGAGAGAGATGAAGACAATATTTCAAGCTTGGGTCTTGGGCGATCGGCCAAGTCTTGGTTTCTTCTTCCCTTCTTTCTAAATTCCTTTCTCTTCTTTTCTCCTTAGTGTTTTCTTTGGAAGAGAGGGAGGACGGTTTGGAGAGGAGAGGAAGAGAGTGAGAGAGAGATGAGTGTGATGATGGGTTTGACCCCCTCCACCAACCAAGTATGGAGGGAGGTATGGGCTTGCATGCCCCCATTTTTGGGGTCTTTGTCTCTCTAGTAGAGGTGGTTGGGGATGAGTTTGAGTCACAACTCATTCCAATGAGTTTGGTGAGTCAAGTAAGATGGAAACCATCTTGACTCACCCCATTTCCTATGTGACTCACTTAACTATTTAATTTATTATTTAACTTAGCCCCTTTTATTTTACAATTTAATTACTATTTAATTCCCTTCAAATCTTTCATGTATCCACCATGGTTGACCAAGTCAACCATGGTGGCCGGCCCCACCCAATCTTAGTCAACTCGCCACCTCACTTAATGAGGTGGGGTGGACCCCACTTGATTATGTCATCTTGATTATTTCCTTATTAACTTAGGTGATCAATTCAATCCATTCCCTTTATTGGGTCATCATTGGACCCATGGCCCAATCAAATTACTTTCTACTATTTACTTTAGAGCTTGGATCAATTATGATTCATTGGATCCTACATGGTTATCGGGCCCACTTTGACCATTTTTGACCCTTCAAATGAATCCTATCAAATCCATGGTCCATTGGGCCATACTTGGGCCTTTGTCCATATTTTGATCCATTTAGTATCCATGACATCAAAATCTCCATTTTTCCATTATAAAAATAAATAATTGCCACATATATATTGATTAAAAAATTCGGGCTATTACACTCCCCTGTGGACATTCATCGTGCAAATTTGTTGGGTTATGACCAGATGTGGACATGTGCTATGCTTAGCTGAGTTGTGCTTTGCATGACTCGTTTGATCGTTTCTTTCGTTAAGATGCATGGGATGGGAGCATGCATCATATTTTGCATTATTGTATTTCATACATCATAGATGCAATTGATTTAAATACTGGGTTGAACTCTAAATACCAAGATGTTATATTATTGTTGGTTATTTGGTTGTTTTCTTCACTTGGCTGAGAGCTTATCCCCTACATTATAGGAAATCTTTTGGAGATAGATGCTGGTTAGGCTCAACATTAGCATTGGATTCGCTTGGAGCATTTAGTTTGGACCATAACTTATTGATTTCCTTAGAAATTTCTAGATTTTAATTTGAGGTTGTAGGACACAATAAGTGTCAATTTGATTTATTAGTTTTGTCGTTGGGTTATGGTTGGTGCTTCTTTTTTTGACTTGTAGTTGGGGAAACTTTGATTTTATTTGTTATTAGCTTTATTTGTTTGTTTTGGGATTAGACCTCCTCTAAGATATAGAACTTTATTTTGTTGGACTAAAAATTTGATATTATACTAGATGAGGACTGATCCTATATGGGAATGTTGTAATAATTGATATGGCTAACTTATTCGGCACTCTGATTAGATTGATTATGCTATTGGAGTTGAAATAAAAGAAAAAAATTAGCCATGGATTTTGTTATGGTCCTTGCATGATTCGTCATAAATTTCTTGGTCAATTGCCAAGTATGGGTTAGGAGAATTCAAAATCCTTTGATATGAAGTACCTAAAGTGGTATATGATTTCTCAGATGTGTTTCATAAAAGTTGGCGGGATTGCCACTTCTTGAAGATGTTGAATTTCATATTGACTTGCCTCTGGGTAAACGCTATTTCTATACCTCCATGTAGAATGGCGCCGACTAAGTTGGTAGAATGGAAAAGTCAAGTGGATGATTTTACGAAGGTTGGTTTTATCTAACTTAGTGCATCACTTTGGGATGCACCAAATCTGTTTATGAAAAGAAAAAAGAGGGTTCTATGAGATTTTGTATCGACTACAGACAATTGAATAAAGCCACAATTAAGAATAAGTATCCCTTACCTAAATTGATGACTTGTTTGATTAGTTGAGAGGATCTCGGTATTTCTCCAAGATTGATCTTCGGTCAGGATATCATTAGTTGAGAATTAGAGAATGTGACATTGACAAGATTGTTCTTTTTGCACCAAGTTGGTCATTATGAGTTTGTAATAATACCGTTTGGATTTACTAATGCTCCTGCGACATTCATGGTCTTATGAACAGAATCTTGAGACCATATCTCGATCAGTTTATTGAAGTGTTTATTGATGATATATTGATTTATTCATCGATTAAGGAAGACCTAGGTGATATACCCTGTGTCCTCAATCTTGGTGGTTGTAAGTGGGTGTTTGATTCGTTATTGTGGGATATGTCAGGCTACATGTCATTTTAAGTGTGGATTGGAGATTCACCCATCAGACCTCTTAAACTATTTACAGAGGTGGGTGTTTGGTTGATCCCCCGTAGGAGGTGAGTTTTTGAGATATTGTATTTTCCCCTTTGGGTCGTGTTTGAAGACATAAATATTAGAGTATAATTAGTCTAAATAGTTTCGTTATGAGATGTGATGAACACTACATCAACTTCCGAAACTGGAGGTAGACAGCCTTGCCATGTCGCGAGTGGTAAATGTACCCATGTAGGGACTACCAAAGGTGGAGGTAGAGACCTTGTGGTGACGTGACATACACGAGATGGTGAAATCGCTGGAATGAGTGTTTGTGGAGTTGAGAATGAGAGTGATAATTTTTGTATGTGAAGTATTAAGATTTGTGAGGTTTTTATGTTATTAGACCCTTATTGGTTAGAAAGGTATGACCAAGGTGTGTACCTTAGTAAATTTCAGGGCAAAATTTCTTTTTAGGGGGTAGTTTGTAATGACCCGACCCAAACTAATGGATCAAATCAAGACAAAAATTAATCGAGTAGATCCTAATAGGGTTATTGGCTATCTTTAGCAAACTTGTTTGATATTGCTTGAAATTATTTGAATGTGTGTCAGACAAGAGGATTGTGAATTCTAGACCCTCAATACGTGTTTATCATAGTCCTAAATTGAATACTGGAGATGAAAACAAAATTTTTAATCGGGGTTCCAAAAATAGCAGCTGTCTAATGTTTGAAACTTTCCAAATGTTGAAAAACTCAAAATTGGTGTGATACCGGGGCCCACATTGGTTAAGAAATTTATTTGAATTTTGTTATTGAAATTTTTAAATTTGGTTTCAATTTTGGAAATTTAATAAATTTAGAACTCTCAAATTTCTGCATACTGGTGGGTCCCACATGTGATAATTAGATAATTTATATTTCAGATTTTAATTCAAAATAATTAAAATTGTGGTTTTATGAATTTAAACTTGAAACTTGTAAAAAATAATAATCCTAATTAGGGAATCAAATTTATCAAGTCCTATTTTTTTATGAGATTTGTAAAATTTGATTTTTTGAAATGGTCAAACAAATTCAAAATTTTTATTAGGGGACCCCAAAACTCTCTCCCTTTGGTTGAAATTCCCTAGAGGAATTTGGAAGCCTTGATGGAACCTATCCTCCCACACGGTTTCACAAATTTGGGAAAAGGGTTTTCGAATTTGGAGAGAACCCCAAAATCCCAATCGTGTAAGCTTTCCTAGTTGATTTAGGATTTTCCTGAATTATCTCCCTTTTGCCAATCCTATGTTTTCAATTAGGAGACATAGGCGCATAACCCCTGTTGGCAAAGAACGAAAACTCTCCTCTATTTGGGCGAACTCTATCTCTCCTTTCCAAGGTGAAGTCGAAGGTTGGAGCTTTGGAGCACCTTCCTTTCTTCTAGTTGCATCAGGTAGGCCACCCAATCTTCAATCATTTGTTTCTTCTATGGTTTCTTTCTCTTTCTCCTTCTCCTATGAAATTTGATTGGTCCCTTATCGTCTCTTCATGGAGAAAATCTGACTGGAAAGAAAGAAAGAGAAAGAAACTAAGCACCGTGAATAAACCTTCAGAAGTGGCCAAACCAAGTTGTCTTCTTAAAATCGAACCATGAGAATTATTCTCCATGGAGTTGATTTTTCTTGAAAGATCTATATTTTATTTTTATTTTTCTAATAGAAACACCTTGTTTCGTAAATATAAATACCACCCAAATATACCCTACACGAATTGGGAATCCATGGAGCTTTAAAGATCAATTTTAGATCTGAGTTGCTTGGTTAAACACAAGCAAAGCTGTTTCTCGGATTTGTTCTGCCCATCGTCGCGAGAAAATCTATTTCTAGGGCTCCTGATAGAATTTTTCAACGAAATTTGTTTTTTTGGATTCCAATTTTTTAGAGATAGTCGCTTTCCGAATTTGGAAGCAAAATAAGGTTGTGAGTGCCTTGGCTTGGCCAAACCCCTATGTTTGTCAATTCCATGACTTGGAAAGAAGCACTTGCTATCAAGAGTAAAGATTATGCTCCACTGGATTGAAGCACATCATTATGGCAATCTTAAAACAGGTAAAATGGTCATAGATGACTTTAGGTGGTACCCATACCTTAGAGAGGACTATCCCTAGGTTTAGTTGAACAAATGGTTAAATCATAAAAAACCTAGTGAGGAAAGTTGACATTGAAAATTGGAACCCAACTTGGAAATATGTATTTGGATTTACTGTTAGGTCGACCAGTCTTATCTCACCGACCCCTCGGTGCAGTCAGGATCGTCCCATCGTGATCAAAGACTGGTCGGCCCGAATGACATTATGTTCTGAAACATTAAACTATCATTCTAGGTTTCCCTCTGATCGAGCGTCTCGTATGTACCAACCCCTCGGTGAAAGGATGAAACGACCCCTTGTGGTCAATGACTTGCCGATCAAGATCTCGAGTTCTGAAACCTTGAACTCATGTGCCCTTTTGAAGAAACAGACATATCGGCAATCAAAGACTGATCGAGAATACTAGGACCGACCCCTGGGTAATGGGCGGCAGGTCGTTCTAGGTAACAGGTTTCAAAAGTGGAAACTACTCTCAAGCATGTTTTCCACTAGAACGAGCCTCTTGTATGGACCGACCTCTCGGTACCATAAGTGTCGACCCATCGGCGACAATGACATGTCGACCGGGAAAGATATAACCGTTGGGAGTGCACTTAATGCACAATAGTAGGAATTGTAACTGTACATTTCTAGTCACCGACCCCTCGGTGCAACCGAACCCTTAGTGCGACCGACCTGTCGGTACATTATTGCTACTTCAACTGGTTGCCTTCGCTATATAAACCACTCCTTATGCAACAAGTTGCAGTCCTTATGCAACAAGTTGGACCCTCATCTTCACCACTGAGCATATACAAGGGCCAACAAAAGGATCACTCTCTTTTTCTCGTGCTTACACTAGGGGAATCAAATACAACCAATCAAATGAATTGAGTTGTGTGAGAGAGTGGAATGATGAAAACTCATAAACAACCAATTTGAGGATTGAGTTTCAAAGTGAGAAGGAGAGAATAGGAAACCTTTGGTAAACCAATTTCCTTGACACCCTGGACTGTGATTGCTAGACGTCGGCCACGAGACTGAGCATGGGTATACACGGATGGGATCTCGAAGAAGCAACATCAGAAGAAAGAGCTTCAAAGGCAAATGCTTTTTGGTTTTAATTTTCTTTAAAACATTTGTTCCGAAAGTGGATTAAGGGGAGATACCCCGGAACACTATAAAAAACTCTAGAGCGTTGTCTCTAGCACATAGGTGGGTGGAACCCCCAGCGAAATGGATAGGTGAAATTCCTATTCGACAGTGGTGGGTGAAATTCCCAACCGATTGAGTGAGGTGGAATTCTACTCTAATTGTGAGGGTGTAAATCCCCACTTAGTGGATTTTGGGGATAGCCCAAGGTTGAGCGAGTCCTAACAGTGGATGTAGGTTGGCTAACCGAACGACTTTCAATTAGTCTTATGGCATTTAATCTTTGTGTGTTTGTATCTACCATTTAAGTACTATTCTCAACAGACATCACCTTGAATATTGATTATCCTATTTTAAACATTGTGTACAAGTATTGATAATCAAGCATTATGTAAAGGGGTTAAAATCTTAGTGTGATCACTTAGAGAATTTATCACACTTAAGCAATCTCTTGATAAATGTTCTGTTGCACTCAAATAAATCAAGAAATTTGTAAACACCATGAAAAATCGAATTGACCTATTCATTCCCCCCCCCCCCCCCCCCCCCCCCCCCCCCCCCCTCCCCCCTCCTCCCCTCCCTCCCTCCTTCTACGGTCAATCACGATGTTCTAGCACATTGAAGAAAGGAACTTTCAAAGTGATTTTATGCCCCATATCTGATCTGAAAAAGGGACCAAAATATGGTTCAGATCTGAGATACAGTTTCGCGAGATTTTAATAAATAAACCATATCATGTACTTTCGTCATTGAAACGACTGAAAATTGGTTCCTATTCTGATCAGAATGACGAGAAATATCTTAAATTAAAATATGATGAATTTTAGATGAGGTTTCATACCCCAAACCATGTTTGCAATTCGGACCTAGTTGCATACCGCTGAGTTGGGCAATTTAACAACTCTGGATTGTGGAATTTTTATCTCGGTCTCTGATCATTGAAACGGTGAAATATTTGTCCCTAAACTGAATCCCATGAATATATATATATATCCAGTAAAAATCTAAGAGGTATATTCATCGATTTGATGGGTCAACTAAGGTTTGCAAGACAGATATCTCAGATGGGATTGCAAACTGTTGAGCAGTGTACATGTCTTATTGTTTTGATCATAACATGGTCTATGAACGTCCATTTGGGACCCAGATATCATTGTAATCCTCTCTCAGAGACCTATCCACTGTATGAATATGAGACATTTGTTTAATTTGAGTTGATACCAGAAAAGTCTGCAAGATAGGTCAAATTATGCTATGTTTAACTCTTTTAAACCTTAGACTAATTGTATTTTATTTTATACGCCTTAGACTAGATTTGTTGGGAATGAACCTATGGTTTCAAATTGTTGAGTTTCTTTGATTTAAAAAGGGCTTAAATAAAACAAAAATTTGTAATGGTCCAAAACTCTAATCAATGACAGAGAATTTGCGGACCTGAAGCTTGTTGGAACTTGGGATTGGTGGTAAGTCCGGTGCAAGCTCATGTACTGTAAGGGAATTTGGTTGAGGCAAAATTTTTAAGCCTGAGCACCCCAGTCGGCAAAGATATGTTATGTTACTTACTGGTCTGTATTGTTGGAAGAACCCCAACTGAACATTGTGGAACATGTTTGATGAAGGACGGAACTTAGTTGTATTATCAGATGATTGTTTATGCTTGATTGATTTTTTTGATGAACTTAGGTGAAATTTGTTAGCATGAATATTTTGTTTACGCTATAGTTGGATATCATGTGTTTATTGAATTGTTTACAACATTTTAAATTTGTTAATCATCATGTGTTTGTTGAATTGTTTAACACATGTTATATTTGTTAATCGTCATGTGTTTATTAAATTGTTTAACACATGTTATATTTATTAATTGGTCATGTGTTTATTAAATTGTTTAACACATGTTATATTTGTTAATCGTCATGTGTTTATTGAACTATTTAACACATGTTATATTTGTAAATCGTCGTGTGTTTATTCAATTGTTTAACACATGTTATATTTGTTAATCGTCATGTGTATTATTGAATTTGTTAACACATATCATATCTCTTAATCATTTATTGTGATTATTTTAATGGCATACCTGACATGGAATTCATGCATGAGCATCCACGTTTGGGTGGGTGATTTGTATTGGTGATCGGGTCATTAACACTGCACTCCTTTGGGGACATTCGTCGTGCAAATTCGTTGGCTTTTGTTTCAATAGCCTTGCACTCCCCTGTGGATTTTCGTCATACAAATTCGTTGGGTTATGACCAGACGTACACATGTGCTATGCTTAGCTGAGTTGAGCTTTGCAAGACTCGTTTGATCATTTTGTTCGTTAAGCTGGATGGGATGGAAACATGCTCAGCGAAGACAACTTTGTTTTTTTTATTGAGTAGAGACGGAAAAAGGGTGAGAAGTAGTGTAGACGAATACAGTGGCTGCTCCCTCTACTGGCAATGGATCTCCTCTAGCAGAGGGAGAAAAGAAATGAATAGATGTAGTTACAGACGGGAGAGAATTGTAATGCCCTGCCCTTTTTCACTCGCCGAAAATCAAAGGCTATTTTTTTTTTTGAATGAAAGAGTAAGAGAGAGTGGGACGCCACGACACGATCTAAGTCCGAGCTTCCAAAGCCCGACCCTTAACTGGCCAACCATATGTGTGCGTGAACCAAGTCCACTAAAATGGTTCACACGTGCTCAAGCTAAACATGCGGAATAAATCATAGATGCGGAAATATAATAGAATAATAATTCTATTACATTTTAGATAGTAAGGAGGTCCATCACTTAATACTAATTATCTTATGTTAAAATATCCAAAATTAACATTCCAAACCATAGCAAATATGTCTACGTTATTACAGTCCCGAATGCTAGTTACTCAAATTACATTGTCCAAGAATAACTTAAATAAAACGAATCTAAAACATCCAAGCTCCTAAGCTTGGCTCCGATCTTGTTCCTCGTTCCGTCCATTCCCTGTGTCATCAACTAGGGTAGAAGTAGAGCGTTAGACAACGCGCCCAGTAGGTACTCCAAGTAGCGTCATGGTTAGTACAAAAATCATATAGATAACATAATATCAAAAACATGCATAATAATGCCATGCCATGGTTGTCATATGCCATGAGTCCCACCCATCAGCCATATACCATCACTTAGTATCCTCTTGATGGAAAACTCCTCATCAAGGTATCCTAACGAATGCCTTACGGACGCCCCTACTGAGCGTGGTCTCCTGTTACATTTCATCCCTCCCATTCCATGCATGAGGTGCAAGTGCAGCCATGCTATGTAATAATACAAATCATAGCATAAAAATGCCATCATTAAAACATAACATTTGATACAAAATAACTCATCAAAATATGAATTAAAATCATCATACATATCCCATGGTTCCAATGAGGTAGGAATCCTACCAATAACCAACTAATATGTCCTTGCGTTTTTGTCCGAAAACCGCTCACCGATCGCGTCAAGTTGATCGTACACCACTTGTACGATCCGGTTACCTTATTACATATCAATAAATCAAATCCATGTTCCATTTGATTTCCAACCATGTTTAAGTCCAAAAACATGCCTTAGTGGGGTTCTCACTCACTTGGTTTTGGGTCCAAGATCATTCCCTCTTTTGATTCATTAACCAATCATACATGAGTTAATCATCTAACATTCATAAAAACCCTAACTCCATAAAACCTTCTCCATGGGGTTCGGCCATACACCATGGCCGAACCCAAGGTCCATCATTTTAACATATTTCCATTATTCCAACATACACTTTGGTCACTTATACATACCTAGATCCAAAAACATAATCCATGTGGTTCGGCCATACACCATGGCCGAACCCATGGTCCTTTAATTTCACCATTTGGCCATTCTTTCCTTCCATAGGTAATCACTCCTTTTATTTACACATACCTAAGTCCATAACTGATCCATAAACATAGATCTATAACTAAATCCTCCATTTCCTAGCTTAATCATCCATTCATTTAAACATGCATGCATAGATCCATAATGTCCATAAAATGGTTCATGGGGTTCGGCCATACAACATGGCCGAACCCATGATGTCATTTTTCATCCTCTTTCTTAAATCATTTACAATATTAGATCCATAACCCAAGTCCCTCCATGGGGGATTTAATCATACACTTAGGTTCATCCTTTTAGATCATCATTAACCATATTTATAACCTATTAATATTACCAACATTCCCCCATCATTTTCATGGTCCAAACATCTTAGTCCATTAATATCTCTCCATGGGGTTCGGCCATACACCATGGTCGAGCCCATGGTCCACGGTTCTCCACCTTTTACAATATTTGAGACCATTTACATTGCTAATATTCTTCCATCATTCTCACTTTTAAAAACCCTTTTAAAAAATCATTAATATACCTCCATGGGGTTCGGCCATACACCATGGCCGAACCCGATGGTTCATCATCTTCTCTTTAAATCATATAACCATGTTTATATCCTTTGATGGGGTTCAGCCACACATCATGGCTGAACCTCATTTAACCCTTCCTTTGTCTTTAATGGTCCATGCATATCAACCTTAGGGTTTGGCCATGCAAGGCCAACCCATGATCTTTGATCATAATACCTTATCTTAGACATGCATGAAATCTTTTCCATACATACATAACAATTAGGGTTCGGCCATGCAAGGGCCGAACCATGATCCTTGACCATTCTTTTCTTACTTATTAACATCTCATCAAGTACTTACCGATTCCGCGACCCCTCCGATTTCCTTTGTTCTGACTTGCTCCTCCGTTCTTTTCCTTCCTTAGCCTCCTCTTCCTTCCTTCTTGATCTTCGGCCGAGAGTGAGCTTGAGGGGTCTTGAGATGAAAACCCAAAGAGAGGGTTCGGCCAAAGAGTGTTGGTTTGAGAGAGGGAGAGAAGCTTGAGATAGAAAACTCTTAGTCCTTTCTCCTTTGTCTTTGAGAGGAGGATCGGCCAAGAGTGACAGCTTGAGAGAGAGAGGGTCTATGATGCAACCCCTTAGTCTTTTCTTGTTCAATGAGGGTCGGCCTTGAGTGGTGTCTTTTGGTTGATGCCCTTTTGTAACTCTTATAACTCTTCACCTCCTCATTAATACTTCCTCTGGGGGTTTCATCCCATGAGATGAAACTCCCAACCGTATGCCCCTTGGGTTTCCATCATGAGATGGAAACCCTCCATCTCCCCAAGGTGTAGCCTTGGATATCCTTGTGTAACAACACCAACCCTTCACCTCCCTCATTAATGATCCCTTTGGAGTTTCATCCCATGAGATGAAACTCCCAGTCCCCAACGTGTGTACACTTTGGGTTTAGTCTTATGAGATGCAACTCTCCATCTTCCCACTCCACTCATGGGATGAAACTCCAAATGGATCATTAATGAGGAGATGAAGGGTTTTTGGTTGTTACACAAGGCATACACGTTGGAGAGATGGAGGGTTTCCATCTCAAGATGGAAACCCAAGGGATAAACGGTTGGGAGTTTCATTTCATGGGATGAAACCCCCAAAGATAGTAGTAATGAGGAGGTGAAGAGTCATAGTGGTTACAAAGGGGCATCACCCAAAAGACACCATTCAAGGCCGACCCTCATTGAACAAGACAAGAAAAGACTTGGAGTTTCATTTCACTCTCTCCCTCTCTCTCTTGGCCAATCCCCCTCTCAAGACAAGAAACACTTAGGAGTAATTTTCTACCTCAAGCTCCTCTCCCTCTCACTCAAGGCCGACCCTCTCTCAAACCTACACTCTTTGGCCGAACCCTCTCTTTGGATTTCAACTCAAGACCTCTCAACCTCACTCTCGGCCAAGGATCAAGAAAGAAGAAAGACTAAGGAAGGAAAAGAGGGGAGGAGCAAGTCGGAACAAAGGAAGCCGAAGGAGTCACAGAATCAGTAAGTACTTGATGAGATTTTAATAAGTAAGAAAAGAATGGTCAAGGATCATGGTTCGGCCCTTGCATGGCCGAACCCTAATTGTTATGTATGTATGGAAAAGATTTCATGCATGCCTAAGATAAGGTATTATGATCAAAGATCATGGGTTGGCCTTGCATGGCCAAACCCTAAGGTTGATATGCATGGACCATTAAAGACAAAGGAAGGGTTAGATGAGGTTCGGCCATGATGTATGGCCGAACCCCATGAAAGGATATAAATATGGTTATATGATTTAAAGAGAAGATGATGAACCATAGGGTTCGGCCATGGTGTATGGCCGAACCCCATGGAGGTATATTAATGATTTTTTAAAAGGGTTTTTAAAAGTGAGAATGATGGAAGAATATTAGCAATGTAAATGGTCTCAAATGTTGTAAAGGGTGGAGAACCATGGACCATGGGTTCGGCCATGGTGTATGGGCGAACCCCATGGAGAGATATTAATGGACTTAGATGTTTGGACCATGAAAATGATGGGGGAATGTTGGTAATGTTAATAGGTTTTAAATATGGTTAATGATGATCTAAAAGGATGAACCTAAGTGTATGATTCAACCCCCCCTGGAGGGACTTGGGTTATGGATCTAATATTGTAAATGAATTAAGAAAGAGGATGAAAAATGACATCATGGGTTCGGCCATGTTGTATGGCCGAACCCCATGAACTATTTTATGGACATTATGGATCTATGCATGCATGTTTAAATGAATGGATGATTAAGCTAGGAAATGGAGGATTTAGTTATAGATCTACGTTTATGGATCAGTTATGGACTTAAGTATGTGTCAATAAAAGGAGTGATTACCTATGGAAAGAAAGAATGGCCAAATGGTGAAATTAAAGGACCATGGGTTCGGCCATGGTGTATGGCCGAACCACATGGATTATGTTTTTGGATCTAGGTATGTATAAGTGACCTAAGTGCATGTTGGAATCATGGAAATATGGTTAAAATGATGGACCATGGGTTCGGCCATGGTGTATGGCCGAACCCCATGGAGAAGGTTTTATGGAGTTAGGGTTTTTATGAATGTTAGATGATTAACTCATGTATGATTGGTTAATGAATCAAAAGAGGGAATGATCTTGGACCCAAAACCAAGTGAGTGAGAACCCCACTAAGGCATGTTTGTGGACTTAAACATGGTTGGAAATCAAATGGAACATGGATTTGATTTATTGATATGTAATAAGGTAACGGGATCGTACAAGTGCTGTACGATCGACTTGACGCGATCGGTGAGCGATTTTCGGACAAAAACGCAAGGACACATTAGTTGCTTATTGGTAGGATTCCTACCTCATTGAAACCATGGGATATGTATGATAATTTTAATTCATATTTTGATGAGTTATTTTGTATCAAATGTTATGTTTTAATGATGGTATTTTTATGCTATGATTTGTATTATTACATAGCATGGCTACACTTGCATCTCATGCATGGCATGGAAGGGATGAAATGTAACCGGAGACCACGCTCAGTCGGCGTATCCGTAAGGCATTCGTGAGGATACCTTGATGAGGAGTTTTCCATCAAGAGGATACTAAGTGATGGTATATGGCTGATGGGTGGGACTCGTGGCATATGACAACCATGGCATGACATTATTATGCATGTTTTTGATATTATGTTATCTATATGATTTTTGTATTAACCATGTGTTGACCCTACTTGGAGTACCTACTGGGCGCATTGTTTAACGCCCTACTTCTACCCTAGTTGATGACACAGGGAATGGACGGAACGAGGAACGAGATCGGAGCCAAGCTTAGGAGCTTGGATGTTTTAGATTCGTTTTATTTAAGTTATTCTTGGACAATGTAATTTGAGTAACTAGCATTCTGGACTGTAATAACGTAAATATATTTGCTATGGTTTGGATATTTTAACTTAAGATAATTATATAAAGTGATGGACCTCCTTGCTGTCTAAAATGGAATAGAATTATTATTCTATTATATTTCTGCATCTATGATTTATTCCGCACGTTTAACTTGAGTACGTGTGAACCGTTTTAGTGGACTTGGTCCACGCACACGTATGGTTGGCCAATTAAGGGTAGGGCTTTGGAAGGTCGGACTTAGCTCGCATCGTAGCGTCCTGCTCTCTCTCACTCTTTTATTCAAAAAAAATAAAATAAAATAGACTCTGATTTTCGGCGTGTGAAAAAAGGCAGGGCGTTACAAGAATGTTGGGAGGGAATTTGATGTTCTAGCTTGATACCATGTGAAATAACGTGGTGTCTTCCTTAATTAAAGAGAGACCCTAAAACCTTATTCATAGAGAAAATACAAATATAGAAGAAAAATGATTAAAAGAGGAATGCCCTAAATTTGAGAAATCACTAAATAAAAATATAATAATAAGTAATATCTAAATAGATTCTGACACGTAGTCCCTATAAGTTATGAGCATTGAGTGACTACGAGACTTAAACTTGAAATCTCTAGTTCTCGAACAAAAGTACCTGTCATCAGAAAATCCTTCCAAAAGAAATGCATGTAGATGCCAACTATTAATCTATTGCAAGGGGTGATGTGCTCTAGAAGCCTAGAGAAACTATTTCACATAAGAATCTTGAAATCCTTTTCAAGTGTTGAAGCACATTGTAGAATATGGGAAGTATGATTCATTCTCTTTCTCATTGGTATCCCACTATATAATGACAAAAGGCTATGATTTAGGGATTACAGTTAGAGTACAACACAAGGCAACTTAGAACTCTAGAATAAAAACATAAATCAAACTATATCTATTAATACTCCCCCGCAGACTCGATGGTGGAGAGGCAACGATTTTGGAATGAAGCGATGAGACCTTTGGTGAAAATATCAGTAAGCTGATCTTGGGAAGACACGAACTGAATCTAATGAGTACCCTAAGCAACATGTTCTCATATAAAATGATAATCAATCTCAATGTGCTTAGTTCGATCATGGAACACAGGATTAACAACCATGTATGTGGCTCTGAGATTGTCACAAAGAAGTAGTGTCAGAGAAGTGAGAGTGAAGCCAAGGTTACTAAAGAGGTGCTGAATCCAAACAGTGTCAGCATAAGTAGAAAAAGAGCCCGACACTCAGCTTCAACACTGGAACGAGAGACCATTGGTTGTTTCTTTGCACACCATGAAATTAAGTTGTGACCCAGAAAGGTACAATTACCAGTAGAGGAGTGATGACTATTAGAACAACCGGCCCAATCTGCATCAGAGTAAGCAACTAGGCGTAAGGGTGTCGTCATATGGGTGATGTGTAGGCCACGACAAAGGGAACCTTTGATATAGAGCAGAATGGGCTTAACAACGTCTAAATTAAGAGTGTGAGGCTTACTCATGAACTGAGAAGCAATGTGTACCGCATAAGTAATGTCAGGCCGAGTGAGTGTGAGATATGGAAGTGTGCCAACGAGATGTCAATACTCAGAAGGATCAGATAACAAATCACCTGTAGTAGGAGACAACTGTGTCTTAGCAGCAACGGGGGTGGAATAGGGTTTACAACCAAGCATGTCCCTGAATTGAAGAATGTCAAGGGTGTATTTAATTTATGACAAATGTAACCCTTGAGACAGATGAGTCACTTTGAGGCCCAAAAAAGAATTAATTTTGCCAAGATCTTTGATTTCAAACAAAGTACCCAGTTGTTGAGTGAAGGAGTGAAGGAGAGAATGAGTGTTGCCAGAGAGAACAATATCATCCACATACAACAAAAGAATCATAACTGAAAGGCCTATCGAAAAATGAAGACTAAACTGTCAGCTCTGCTTTGAAGAAAACCATAAGGAAGAAGGAATGAGTTGAATCGCTAAAACCAAGCACGTGGTGCTTGCTTCAAGCCATAGATGACTTTATGGAGTCTGCAAACATGATGAGGGTGACGTGGGTCCACAAAGCCCGGTGGTTGAGCCATGTAAACTTCTTTAGTAAAGTAACCATGAAGAAAAACATTTTTGACATCTAATTAATGAATGGGCTGAAGGTCTCATCATAGTTCATGCATGTTTCTTGATAAAAGTTTTAACAACAAGCCATGCTTTCTATCATTCAATGCTTCCATCAGGGCACCATTTAATTTTAAAAACCCATTTATAACCGATAATGTTGATATTTGATGGAAGTGGAACAAGTGATGACATGTGTTGTCGTAGAAGGACATTAAACTCATCATACATGGACTGACACCATTCTGCAGACTGAACAACTTGGGTGTAGTATGTGGGCTCAATATAAGAGGAAGAAACCATAAATCAAAGGCTTGCTGCAAAGGATGGAAGCAAGCAAAGGCAGATCACTTGTTGGGCTTGAAAATACCATCCTTAGCACGGGTCATCATAGGATGAACATTGGTAGATGACAGAGGAGCGTCAGCTGGAGATGGTGAAGTAGGGGGTGGCAACACAGGTGCAACCATTGGAGATGGTGATGTGTTCGTTGGAGATGGTGACATGGATGTTGTAGCTATTGGAGATGGAGAGGCATTTGTTGGAGAGTGTGATGTAGGAGGTGGCAGTGGTGGAGGTTTCGAAGGAGTAATGAGTGGGATAAAGACCATGACAGATGAAGGTGGTCTAGCAGCTTTCACGGGTCCCAATGCTTAAGGGAAGACTGCTTCATTGAATACAACATGTCGAGAAGTATAGATTCGGCCAGTGGGCGGGTGAAAACACCTGTAGCCTTTATGTTGAGTGTTATAACCTAGAAAAACACATTCAAGAGATCTTGGTTGCAGTTTGTTAGTAATATAATCTCCAAAATAAGCGTAGTAAGCACAACCAAAGGTATGTAGGGACATATAGTCTGGTGTGTGGTTAAATAGTTTCTGAAATGGCGAAGACCAACCAAGGACTGGGGTAGGAAGTCTGTTGATGAGGTACACAACAGTACAAAGGGCTTCAACCCAAAGGTTAAGGGGAAGGTGAGATGCAAGGAGCAAGGTACAACCCATTACTGAGATATGGCGATGTTTGCGTTCTGCTAGTCCATTTTGTTGTGGGGTATGAGGACATGAGAAACAGTGATAAATCCCTTTTTGTGCACGCAAATGACGAAATGAGTGATTATCATACTCTTTACCTCCATCACTATGAAATTTCTTAATGGAAGTAGAGAATTGAGTTTCAACAAAGGCAAAAAAATAGGAAAAATGAGAAAAGACTTCTGATTTATTGCGCATAGGAAAAATCCAAGAGTATCTAGTGTAATCATCAGTAAAAAAGACACAATAACGAAAACCGGAAACAAAAGAAATAGGAGATATCTAGACATTAGAATGAACTAAATGAAACAGGGCAATAGTGGCATGTTCATGAAAAGAAAAATGAAGACTCATAGAGTTTCCTAACGCACAATGGCGACAAAAAGTATTGTGAAAAAAAAAAATTAAGAGCCTAAACTCTTATTCGATGCAAGAACTTGAAGAACTTTGTGGGAGGGATGGCCAAGGCGTTGGTGCCCGACGGAAGCTGAAAATCAAGATGCCATAAGAGGATGAGGAGGTTAAGAATTGGGTTTCATAGGATAAAGACCTGCTTCACATCTGCCTTGAAACAAAGCAACGCTAGTATGTATGTCACGAATAAGAAAACCCCATGGAATGAAAATGAAGGTAACACAGTTATCTTTAATGAATTGTGCAATAGATATAAGATTCTTATGCATGTGAGGAACATGAAGAACATGAGAGACATGAAACTGAGAGGAACTAAAAGGAAGATAGAGACGACCAGTGTGCGCAATAGGGAGAAAATTATTGTTACCCAATAAAACTTGATCCATACATGTGTATTTAGACATAGATTGCAGGGAACAAATATCACGAGTCATGTGGTTGGTTGCACAGTGTCTGGATACCAATTGGGATCAACTGGTCGAGCAGTCTGTATGCTGGCGAAGGTAATTAGATGACTTTCCTCAACTTGTGTTTGTCGGTGGTAGCACTAGTGACATGTAGCAAACTGTGGCCAAACTTAAAACAAATCTGACACTGAACAACAAGGAAATGTCCAAGAATTCCCAAAAATGATTGGGGAAGTCCGCAATTGTGAATGTCGAGACGAGGACCACCTTGACCAGGGTGTATGAAGAAGGGAGAAATAGTCTATCATAGTTAAATTGTCAGTACGAATACCACAAAGAGAGTACCCACGCCCGCGAGAAGATGAGAGCAGATGTAGAGCATGGAGTGCGACCCAGATGGAAAGAGGGCTGAAGACAAGAAGCAGCTAGCAGGCAAGAAAGCGTCTCAGGTCTAAGGAGGCTGAAGTAGCGATCTAGAATAGATCGACAAACAGACGGTGAAGAAGAAGAGATATCAGTGGAAGAAAAGATACGCCCAAATCTAAGGGGAATAGGAGGCGCGTACAGTAGAGGATGAAGGAGCGTCCACATAGGAAGATGGGATTTGCAACGTGGAGAAGCACCTGCTGTTGTTGAAGAGGAAAGAGAGGGGCAAGAGCTGTTTGGACAACAGAAGGGAGGAGTCTGGAGTTGCAAATCTAAATAGATGGGAGTTTAGATCTGACGAGTGGCAGAAGAGAGAAGAGGCTTCATGTGACAACGACAATAGAGAGAAGCCGTCGAAAACAGAACAGAGGAGTGTCGCTGACCAGATTGCTGACCTTGGATGGGAAGAAAAAAATTTGGAAAAAAAAATAAGGTATTCAAATGTTTGGCTCTGTACCATGTAGAATATGGGAAGAATGGCTCATTCTCCTTCTCATTGATATCCCAATATATGTTGACAAGTGTGCCATGATTTAGGGATTACAGCTAGAGTACAACAGAAGTCAAATTAAAACTCTAGAATAAAAACGTAAATCAATTATATCCTTTAATACTCATCTTTTTTTCCTCAAGAAGCTAACTCGATGACCACAAGTGCCACATCTTATCTTGGTTTCTCTTGCATCAACGAGAACAGAGCTCCCAGTCACGCCCCGACCGAAAGGTGGGCCCGGAACGCTACTGATTTTTTTCTTTTTAGACTAACACTACACTCAAGCATTTTTACTGGGCTGGATCAACAATTAGGCCCAAAGGTCACACATGATCTCAACATGTGGACTCAAACATGTACCATAAGTCTCTCCCAAGAGATACAAACACAACATATAACATGAACACATAATTCCAACACTAAATTATCATTGAAACATCATCAAAGTAACTACGGATACATGGTAGTTTAATACATCACATTAATGCAAACTAAGTACCCCACACGATACTTTACAAAAACAAATGGTTCCAAGAACCAAAAAGCAAAGATGAGGGAATTCCCCTCAACGGGAATCCCAAGGCAACGTCGCAGTTTATCCACCCTAAGCTTCAAACAGAGGGTTCTCCTCCTCGGGTTCATCTCCTGAAAGGTGAGTGGGGTGAGCTAACTAGCCCAGTGAAGGAAATATAACAGTGTAGTTAAGTAAACATCAGGTTAGCAAATAATAAACAGTTGCAATATAATATCTCGTGCTTGATAATAAATTCAAGTATAAACTCATCATCATTTCCATTCTCATAATCCTTTCATTACTGCAGTGATCCAACGTAACGCCTACATACTACGCTGAGACCATCGTATTAAGTCCCAACATGGTCAAAATACATCCTTGTAAGTACATCTCCGGCCCTCACATGGTCGATACTGACACTCCTCAAGTCAACAACTGTCGACACCCATGGTCTAGTAGACGTAAACTATCTCACACACACGGCCGATATTGGTTCAATAGTCAAGGGCGCTTGGAAACAGTACTACACATGGATGGGTTCATCAAATCTGAAACAACTCATTGCTCAAGACTCATCTCATAAGAACCTGATTACACCAACTGTAAAGTTAAGTTTCCCTCACTGTAAATGTGTGGTATCGCGGTCTCTGTTCAACAAACAAACAAGTGTACAGTCAATCATAAGTCAACATACATAGTATTCATACATATACATACAAGTAGTATTTCGAAACATACTTGTTTTCCCAAAAATCTTCAAGATAAATGGAATTGGGTCTCCGACTTGGTTTCTAACCATTTTAAGATACAATAGTCCACAATATATAATAATAATGTGCTCAGTCAAAAACTCATATTGTCTTCTGGGCATGACCAGATTGACTTATTGAGTCAAGTCTAGATACTCAGGTCACTTCTCGGTTGTCTTCTGGATAGGACCATATTTGACATGTTGAGTAAGGCCTCGAGGTCACTCAGTGCCTGACAAATATAGCGTCGGCCTGGAAGTGAAGTCACTGAGTGCCCAACCAATAGAGTCGGCCTCGAAGTGAATACAATAGTATATACACTATAGTAGTAAGAGAAGAGGGTTAGTACATTTTTTTATTTATCAATGGGGTACAAACATCACACGCATCATCAAACAATCAAGAGTTACATTAAAAAATTGGGTTTCACGTAACATGCCTCGGAACTAGGTACTGTGGCTTCGGATCATCTGAACCACTGCCTAAACTAGATACTGACTTCGGACCTTGGGTCTGGCTTCAGATCGTCTAAAGATCGGGTCTCGGATCATCTGAAGGTCCTTTCAGACCGAAAAATCTGAAAACTAGTCTCGGTGGGTCTGTGTGTCTTGGATCATGACGAGTGAAGCTCGGATAGTCCGAGTGGGGTTCGGTCCTTCCGAACAAGGCTCGAAACATCCGGGTGAGAAACTCTTGCCTCGGAAGCTTCAGGGCTTCGGGCTGAAGCTCGGAATGTCCGAAGGGGTTACTCTTGGACCGTCCTTCGGACCTTCTGAAGCTCAACTCTCGGATCGCCCGAGAGTCATGTTCCTCCACTGTCTGCAACAGCAGACAGTAACGGGCAGACACTCTATGAAATATGAATCCAGAAACAGTGGGTTTTCGGGATTCGGTTTTCACATCCAACCGGTCAGATGGACTCCTAAAGGAGTCCTCTTTCCATAGGGAGAGGTTTGGAGTTTTAAAACTAAACAGGCCAATGGATTTTAACCTAAAAACCTCATTGATATAAGAAGTCCCATGATTTTTCTTAATCTTCAAACTGGTTTTACACACTCAAAACTTGGCCAAAATCGGTTTTTCTTGATTCTAAACTGACTGAAATTGAAAGAGGAACACAGTGGATACCTTCACTTGAGTTCCTGGGTTGAAAATCTGGCTTTTGAAAATCTTTCCTTCTAAGCTTACGGTAACTAAAATGTTTTTAGAAAATAGAGGCTAAGGGAGAGAACAGCTGGGAAAACTCCGAGCAGCTGAGAGGGAGTAAGATAGAAATTTTAGTAGGAGTTAACAGCTGAGCTAAGGGGGGTTGTTTTATAGAAACAGTGGAGCAATGGGAGATGGCCAGCCGGCGATTGCATGCCTCGGCTGGTCGACGTACCCAACAGTAATCGCAGGTTTTTACTGTTGGTTGCAAATAAGTCCTCAAGAATTTCCAATTTTGCAAATAGGCCCCTAATTTTTGATAAAATCTGATTTTTAACTAAAACAATACTTTTGACGCTCAAAAATTTTAATCCAATCTGACAGATAAGTTGGGTTTTAAAAACTCTAATCACCATAAAAATTTGGAGATTTAAAACTCACCAAAACCATAGATTTAAATAAAAATCATAATTTAACACTATTTACGTGTTTTAACTTGTGTTAAATAAAATGATTTAAAATCTTTATTTTTGGATTTTGAAAGAATAAACTAGGCTACACTAAAATGTTCTAACATAATATACTTGTTTCAAAAATTATCCCATTTCCAAAACTATTTAAAAATATTTATTTCCCCCTTTCGGGGTTTTGACGGAAGGTTTTAAATACTGTTTTCTGAAAATAAAATTATTTTAAAATCAAAAATAGGAATCCTTGATTAAGGAAATAATATCATCCAATAATAATCACATAATAACACAATTAGTAAAATAATAACAATAAGTGGTAAATTACCATTTTGCCCCTCCAGCTGGACGAAATGGATCACTGAGTTTTCGAGCTCAGACTGGGCCACACCTGGGCTTCTCACTAAGCTTTAACTGAAATTTTCGAGATTAACCAGTCTAAGTAAGATTTATTAAGTTAAACTATGCCTAATTGGGTCAAGGTATTACACTCCCAAAACATGAAACATTTGTAAAGATGAATGGGTTGAATTTTGGTATGTGTCCAATTTCAATTAAAGCATTTAAGATAGAAATTGAATTTTGAGAGAAAAAAAGGAAATAAATGATTCCAATTTAATTTTCAAGAAGTATTACCATAAACTAGGGGTTACATAGACTAGTGGGGAAGTTAGAGAGGGCATGTCTATGTGTTCACACACATTAGAAAGTGGAGACGAAAACCAACTTTTCTAGTCTCTCACTTAGGCTAATAGCTTCCATGAAAATGATACCTTACCTAAGAAAATTTGTTTTTTGCATATGTATGAATGCACATTTTCAATGCAATCCTCATTTTTAGAAATCTTAGAAAAATAAAAAGTGAGTTGAAAAACCACTTTACTTCTTAAAAAATAATTCAATTTTTATCCACATATTAATTCTAAAATAAATAAAAAATCAAACTTTTCAATTTTTTTTTTTAAACACAGACACAAGACTTAATTTTTTTTTTTTTTCAATTTTTTTTTTTTTTTCAATTTTTTTTAAGATTGGACTCAAAACAAACAAAGTGTATCCCTCCAATACCCCCAAACTTAAATTGAACATTGTCCTCAATGTTCCCCAATCTACAGTGATCAATTGCAAAGTAGAAGAAAATATCAAAACAAAACAACTTGAGTTTAGACATACCTGAGGTCGCTCCTTTATTCAAAACCTGTAAAAATATACAAAGAAAAAAAAAAAACACAACTACACAACAATTAATCCTGGTCAATTGGATTGTTTATCAGGTTCTGATCTTCTTTGTTTGTAATGACCTGTCCCGAATTTTCTAAAATTTGAAGAGATTTTCTGATCTCTAAGTTGTTTTAGGGACCTTGGTAACAGTGAAGAGAGTGTAGGCGCCATGGTGGGCCCAATTCACTTGTTTTCGAGTTCGCGAACTCGAAGGGCATTTTGGTATTTTTATAATTATTGCGTATTTGTCATGAAAATTTGTTCAAAACTCACATGTTTTCTCTCCCGAGATCTTTCGGATTATTCCTTCGAGTTTTTCTTTCTCAAAAAAAAAAAACCCTAAACCCTAACCCTTTTAACATACCCCTTTTCAGCGACACTATAGCCTCTCATGCTACAGTGTCGCCGCTCTTCTCCCCCACCTCCTAGCCGTGGTCTTCTTCTTCTTCTTCCCCTCCCGCGCCGGTAAGCTTCTCCTCCTCCTTCTTCTCTCTCTCCCTCAGTTTCTTCTTCTTCTCCTTCCCTACCTCCGACCGCCCCCCCCTCCCTTCTTTTTCTCCCTTTTTCCTCTTTTCCCTTCTTCGATTTTTAGGGTTCTCCTGGTTTTCCCAGTTTTTCCCATTTCTTCTCTTTTCCTTTCTTAGATTCACTTGATTTTCCTCTTTCCTTTTCTTCATTTTCTCTGTTTTTCCATGAAATCCTTTATTTTCCCTCTTCTTTCCCTCTTTTCCCCTTTTCCTGGATTTCTTGGGTTTTTTCCCCTTTCCCTCCAACTCGACTGAGTACTGAGTTGCTCAGCCGAGTGCCGAGTCGACTCAGCTGAGTTTTGGTGCCGAGTCAACACGGCCCTTAGGTTGGAGTGACAACCCAGCCACTCGACTCAGACCTGACCCGACCCAGACTTGGTCCGGCCCGAACCGACCCAGACCTAGTCCGGCCCAACCCGAACCAGGCTCAATCCAGCCCAACCAGGCCCAAACCCGGTCCGGCCCATGTCTACCAGGCCCACGTTTTCGGCCCAATCTACATTGGCCCAGTTATGCCCGTTTTGGGCTTGATCCAGTTTTAGGCCTGTTTTCTCCCGGCCTCTTTTTTTTGACCTGTTTTGTCTTGATTACTTATCCGTTCTTCCTTGTTTCCATAGATTGAACTCCCTTCAACTCAACAAGTCCCTTACTCACTTTGGACTTTCGGCTTCACACACACGGTGAGGGGACTTATCACTGTTTTAGCATGCATTCGCATTCTTAACCTATAATTTGGACATCGAGTAACCTGAATGGGACCCTTTTGTTTATTAAGCCGCTCGGTAAGGGAACCATTGAAATGAAAATGTGGCAAGGGATCCATTCGGGTTCACCCAAGTCAATTATATGCGATTAATGTGAAATTCTGATTGAATGAATATTTATGGATACTTGAAAATTGTTGAAACTATGTTTGTGTTTAATCATAACACATATATGATATTATGATGAATGAGACAAGAATAGATGGATGCCGAAAACCATAGTTGGAAGATGTGGTGATGCTTTACGTGTTTACGCATAATATGCATATGTAATCGCATGTAGAAGTATGAGTCTAAGCACTACTATGTGTCGTTGACCGCATGATGAGGCATGTTGTTAATATTGATGTCATGTCAGAATGTGTTGTCTTGTCATACATGATCATGATACCATGTGCATGCATGAGAGGTTTTGTTTATGTGTATACATTCATGATGATGAGATGAGTTTGGTGGTTGGGAGGACTTCCCCGTTACACTCCGGCGGTCGAGACCCCATAGGGGATGTGGGTCTCCCCGTTGTATTCCGACGGTCGAGGTGCCTACCCCAGAGTTTGGTTCCATCGGGCGTGGTCGAGGTGGTTTCCGACACGACTCGTGTGGGTGAGACAGTTGTGTATTCTTTAGTCTCCTGATGATACTGGTAGGGAGACCGGGGTTCGTTGGAGGACCTAATGTGGACTTTGGAGATGAGTTCTTGGATTTGTTCATGGGATATCGGTTAATAAAATAGTTGAGTACTGTAGGCATGGATGTTTTATTCACTTGTGATATTTACTACCCCTTTCATATGTGATCTACAACTACCTTGTTAATATGTGATATGTTCTTTCGCTGGGCTGTTTTGCTCACCCCTTACGTTTCAGATGCCCCAACAGCGGAGGGGCCAGGCGGCCCCCTTGAGCAAGTACCAGGAGAGGAGTAGTAGAGAATAGAAGCTTATGTTTATACTATGTTTGATGTTTGAGAACTTTAGTCACATAGATTCAATCACATATTTGTTTGAATGACTGTATAACCTATTGATCAGTTTACATTGTGGTTCGTTGTGTTTATTGTAGTCTTGAACTTGTGGGTCGTTAGACGGGGAGTAGTTACCCCGTTTCAAAAAAAAAAAAAAATTGTTGCTATTTTTATGCCCGATATCTATCTTTTGTAACATTCTTAGGTTTTTCGAAGATAACGAGCCCGTAAGAGACTGGGCGTTACATTCTTTCTCTGGTTGATTCTGAAGTTCTATAACGTTTGACCATTTACTTTGAAAACACGACCATTCTTTGGATGGCGAATCTGAACTGCCCCATATGGGTATACCGTCAGAATAATATATGGACTTGACCATCTCGATCGAAGCTTACCCGGAAACAGGTGTAATCGAGAATTGTACAATAAGACCTTTTGATCAACTGTGAAAGTTTTTCTCAAAAAATTCTTATCATGAACCAACTTGATTCGGTCTTTGTACTTTCATGCAGTATCATAGGCATCTCTCCTAATTTCATCCAATTCAGACAACTAGTGCTTTTTGTACTGCTCAGCCTTGTCTAGAGAAAAAATCATATTCCTGATAGCCCAATATGCAAGATGCTCTAACTCAACTGGCAAATGACAGGCTTTCCCATACACCAACCTATAGGGTGACATTACAATGGGCGTTTTAAAAATAGTTCGATATGCCCAGAATGCATCAGTAAGTCTCAAAAACCAGTCTTTCCTGGAATGATTGACTGTCTTATCTAGAATATGTTTAATCTCTCTATTCGAAATTTCCATTTGCCCACTTGTCTGCGGATGATAAGGAGTAGCAACCTTATGTATCACCCCATATGATTTCATTAATTTTTCAAGCGAATGATTACAAAAGTGTTTTCCCCCATCATTGATGATGGTTCGTGGAATTCCAAATCTAGAGAAAACATTCTCTTTCAAGAAATGGAGGAAAACCTTATGATCATTGGTTTTGCAAGCCACCGCTTCTACCCATTTACTGACATAGTCGACCCCTATTAGAATGTAAAGATTACCAAAAGAATTAGGAAACGGTCCCATTTAATCAATGCCCCAAACATCAAAAAGCTCAACCTATAAAATTTGGTTTAAAGGCATCATATTCCGACGAGATAGACTACCTAACCTCTAACATCTTTCGTATGACACACAATAGGCATGAGTAGCTTTAAACATGGAAGGCCAGTAAAAACCACACTGCAAAATCTTCGCAGTGGTCCTTTTTGCACTGAAATGACCTCCACAAGCCTGACCATGACAGAACTTAATGACACTTACTTGATCGGACTCCGAGACACAACGATGAATGATCTAGTCCGAACAATATTTGAATAGGTATGGATTATCCCAGATAAATTTTTTGACTTCTAACAGAAATTTTGACTTATCTTGCTTAGTCCAATGTCTAGGCATCACATCAGTAACAAGATAATTCACAATATCTGCAAACCAAGATACTTGGGAAGCTGACATAAATTGCTCATCAGGGAAGGAATCAGTAATAGGCATCGAGTCATTAGAAAATTCAGTTGCCAATCTAGTCAAATGATCTGCTACCACATTCTCGGAACCTTTCTTGTCCCGAATTTCAATATCAAATTCTTGTAGCAAAATAATCCACCTGATCAAGCGGGATTTAGCATCTTTCTTAGACAAAAGATACTTCAGAGCAGCATGATCAGAGTAGATAACGACATTCGAACTCACAAGGTATGATCGAAATTTGGCTTGCGTAAAAATGACTACCAACAAGTCCTTTTCCATGGTGGCATAGTGCAATTGAGAGTCGTTCAACGTTTTGCTTGCATAATGGATAGCATGAGGTAATTTATTGACCCTTTGACCTAAAACAACTCCTACGGCGTAGTCAGAAGCATCACACATTATCTCAAAAAGAACAGAACAATCAGAAGATCAATGTAGTTTTCAACTTTTCAAAGGCCTAAACGCACTCATCATCAAAATCGAAACTAGCATCCTTGGTCAGGGGTCTAGAGAGAGGTCTGGAAATTTTACTTAAATCTTTGATAAATCTTCTATAGAAACCAGCATGACCTAAGAATGATCTGATCTCTTTAACAGTTTGGGGTCATGGAAGATGAGAGATCAAATCAACCTTAGCTTTATCAACTTCTATTCCTCTGTCTGATATAATGTGACCTAAGACTATGTCCTGCTTCACCATGAAGTAGCATTTTTCCCAATTTAGTACTAGGTTCTTTTCTTTACATCGAACTGACACAATTGTTACGTGATGTATGCATTTGTCAAACGATGAACCGAAAACTTAGAAATCATCCATAATGACTTCCAGCAAACGTTCTACCATGTCCGAGAATATGCTGATCATATATCGCTGAAAGGTAACAGGTGCATTGCACAACCCAAAAAGGCATGTGACGGTAGGCGAACATACCAAATGGACAGGTGAATGTGGTGTTCTCCTGATCCTTGAGAGCAACACTGGTTTGGTTATAGGTGGAATAACCATCGAGCAAATAGTAGAATGCATGACCAGCTAAACGCTCAGGCATCTGATCAATGAAAGGAAGGGGGAAGTGGTCCTTACGAGTAGCAGTGTTCACTTTCAGTAGTCAATACCAACTCTTAAACACATCTTTAAGAGGGTAGTTGGAATAAAAGAAATACATAATAAATAAAATACATAAACAAGCAAAGAAAAATAAACAATGAAAATAATTTGAACAACAAATATACAACAAACAAATAACATAACAAAATAAAGTAAGTAATGGAAATAATTGACAATTAAAGTAAAAGAAATAACAAAACAAGACATAATTTAAAGATGGTTGTTGTAAAAGATCATTCATCACCCAAAATAAATAAACAAATATAAAATCTAGATCTGAAATTCGCATCAAAAACCATATTTCAATTCATACTAATTATCAAGATTAAAATTCACACACTTTAATTTAAATAACCGAACCTTAGAAACTTAGATTCAACACTTACAACCTAAGTTCTAACTATTTCATAGCCAATTAAATAAATAAATAATATAGATTTTAAAGCTAAATCAAAACAATCATAAAAGATATCTGAAAATTGGATGTTTCAGGATTCTAAAGGAATATCTTATATTTATTTCATGGAAGACGAGAGATCAAATCAACCTTAGCTTTATCAACTTCTATTCCTCTGTCTGATATGATGTGACCTAAGACTATGTCCTGCTTCACTATGTATGCTCCTTGTTTTCTTGTGCTTTCTCCAATCTTTGATCCTCTTGAGCTCTTGATGAATTTCGAGTTTGGCATTGGGTTAATGGGGTATTTATAGGACTTGGGATTGTAATGTGTTAAAACCCTGGCTTGCCGAGTCACCTATTTGTCAATTACATGACTTAGGTAAAGCCTTGCTTCGGAAGATTGCAGCATTAAATCAAGACTCAAGGTGTTATGAGGATTGAATCAAGAGCATTGAAGATGGAGGATCAAGTGCATGATTCATCATCACAAGTGTATGGCAATCACAACAAAGGTAAATTGACCATAAATGACTTTAGGTGGAACCCAACACCATAGGATGCCCGTGCTTAGGCTTAGATCTCACATTTGGATAATCATAAGAAGCCTAGTGCGTGTTTAACAAACAAATAGAATGAATTGGAACCTAACTTGGAAATATGAACAAACTGTTAGGGACGACACATCGTGCTCGACGATCATTTGCCATCAACAGCAGACAACTAATCGTGGTCATACAACTAATCATCTGGAGGTATAAAGGTTATGGCTTAGGATGATTGTCAAACACCTCTAGTCTCAAGACGATACAATCGTCCTCACGAAGTATCGTTGGGATAGGGCCGATTCAATCGGGTATACGATCAATCTCATGGATAGGGCAAAAACACATCAGGCACATGACCCATCGCCCTAGTTTAGTTGAGGTCTGTTTGACAACATTCTCAAAACATGATAGCGTCAAGCAGATTGAATCGCCACCCCACGATCAATCGCCTATGGACTCACATGACAATCGTGCAGGGATGATCAATCGTCCATGCCTAGGATGTTACCGTTAGAGCCCAACGGTCATTTTACAGCGGCTATATTTGCCACACGATCGATCGTCCATTGTAATGTCCGGATTTTCTTGTTTTCTTATTTAAACACCAAACCTTATTATGTTTTGGTTGGACAAGAGTGTTTCCAATCATCCTCTCTCGATGCACCTTACTTAGGAGTATCATTTGAAATCCAATCTTCTTGGTGATTAGAGAGAGAGAGAAAAAATAGATCTAGCATAACAATAGGCATATCTTTAATCCTAGAACCGTTCAAGGATTGTGATTGAGCATACACACAGCACATCTTCGACATCGTCAACATCACAGTGGAAGGAATCTTCATGAAGCACTCATCTACAATGTTGAACTAACAAAAGGCACGTTGCTTCTTAATTTGATTTAACTTTTAAATCATCATCTTGTGATGCGGATTAAAGCAAGGGGCTTGAACCACTATAAAAAATAGAGGGATAGGAGTTGGGTGAAATTCCTAACCAATTGATTAGGTGGAAGTCATAATCTATTAGTGAGGGTGTAATTCCCCACTTAATGAATTTAGGATAGCTCAAGGTTTGGTGAGTCCAATAGTGGATGTAGGTTGTTTAACCGAACCACAATATATTATGTGTTGCTGGTGATTTGGTCTTATACTTGTGTGATTGATCTTTTAATTTGGCACACTCTTTTATCACACACTTGATTAGGCTTATTTAATCTTCTGCAAATCATTTGATTAATCAAGATTTTTTTAAATATCATTAAAATTGGTGATTAAGTTATTCACCCCCGCCCCTCTAGGGTCAATCTAGCACCGTGTTCTAACACTCTGGGAACCTTATGAATGAAAGGTGGACATCAAATCTTGGTTTAATTTAATACATGGATGACTTGGATTGGATCTAACTAGAGGTTGATGGATGGGATTTAAGATGGAAAAACAAGGGTAAACATGGGTGTACACGAATTGAGGAGAGGGTGGCTTTGTATCTAAGCAAAGGTGGAGAGAAAGGAGGGATTTTTAGAAAATATAGGACATGGCCGAATTTTACATGTGTGTTTTAGGGTTTATGAGTTGCAATGCATGATTATGAATAATTGGGATTGAAAATTAGAATGGATGGATGATTAGATGATAAGTGATGACATGGAGTTAATAATATTTGAATGAGATAAGAGAGGATATTGAAAATCGTGTGTGACATGGAGTTAATAATATTTGAATGAGATAAGAGAGGATATTGAAAATCATGTGTGACATGGCGAAGATTTGTAAAAATTGTTTATCGTATGGAGAGGATGAGGGATAAGATGAGTAAAATTCGAATAGATAAGTGGAGGTGGCTTGGGTTCCAAGTTAATCTAGATCTAGGGTTTTATGGATGAATGACTATCATTTTATGGATTATGTTAGTGCCCTGGCTTACCGAGTCCCTAAATTTATCAATTCCATGACTCGGGAAGAAGCACTTGTTAGAAGCTTGAAAACTCAAGGTGATCAAGAGTGAAGATCATGCTCCACCGGATTGAAGTTCATCGTTATGGCAATCATAAAACAGGTATTGAGCTATAGATGACTTTAGGTGGTACCCACACCTTAGAAGGACCATTCTTAGTCTTAGTTGAAAAATTGGTAAAATCATAAAAGGCCTAGAGAGTAACCTTGATAGTGAATTGGAAGCGATCTTGGAAATATGAATTTAGTTCATTGTCATCTCGACCAGATTGGCAAAGGTTCTAGATCATAAGAACAATCATTCTGGGTGTGCATCTGATCGAGAGTCTCGTAACCACCAACCTCGATTAAAGGCTGAAAAAAACCCTCGTGGTCGACGACTCTTCGATAAAGACTTATGAGGTCTGGAATTTAGAACTCAGGTGGACTCTCGAGAAAATAGACATATCTGTAATATAGATCGATCAAGAGTACCAGGACCAACACATCGATAAAGGGCAACATGTCTTTCTGGGTTAGAGTAGTTTCTGGACTTGAAACTTTTGCAGCATGGTATTACCCCAGACCGAGCCTATCGTATGAACCGAACTCTCTGTGCCATGACTGTCGACCCATCGGTAGCACAGACCTGTCAGTTAGATATAAATTGTGCCATTGAAAGTGCATTTAATGCTCAACGGTCGGGTAGTTGAACGGTAATAGTTTTAGTCACCAACCACTCAGTACTCCTCACTTGTCGGCACTGGACTATCCGAAAAAACTAGTTCCCTTCTCTATAAATGCCAATCTTTGTGCAACCAGTTCGACATCCTTTGGTAAATCTGTTGTCCCTCATCATTATCAGTGAGCTTACACAAGGGTCAACAAAAGGATTACTCACTCTCTCGTGCCTACACTTGAAAAGTGTAATAGAACCAATCATATGGATTGAGTTTGTGAGAGAGATAGAGGGTTAAGAATAATCAACTAGGATAGATATTGGCATAACTAATTTCCTAGTCACCCTGAAATTGTGATTGCTCTACGATGGCTATAAGGAGGAGCGTCGGCATACAGTGGATGGATCTTTGAGAAACACACATATTCAAGAAAGAGTTTCAAAGGCAAATACTTCTTGGTTTTAAGTTTACATAAAACCTTTATCTTGTGAAAGTGGAACAAGGAGGCTTAGCTCCGAAACCACTATAAAAAATCTAGAGCGTCGTCTCTGGCACATGTGGTGGGTGGAATTCCCAGCCAAATAAATAGGTGAAATTCCTATTCTACATGTGGTGGATGAACTTCCCAGCCGATTGAGTGAGGTGAAATTCCTACTCTAATTGTGAGGGTGTAAGTCCCCACTTAGTGGATTTGGAGATGGCTCAAGGTTGAGCTAGTCCTAATAGTAGATGTAGGTTGGCTAACCGAACAACTATAAATTTGGTTTTATGGTGTTTGATCTTCGTGTGTTTGTATTTTAGTATTTAAGCATTATTCTCAACACACATCACTTTGCATTTGATTTTCTTTATATATTGTGTACAAGTATTGATAATTAAGCAATATGCAAAGGGTTATAAACTTAGTGTGATCATTTAAGTAATTAAAAATAATTTATCACACTAAACAAATCTCTTGATTGATATCTGTTGCACTTAAACTCTAAATAATCAAGGAATTTGTGAAAACCATGGAAACTGGGATTGACGTATTCACCACCTCCCTCCCCCCCCTCCCCTCTCCCTCCCTCCCCTCTAGGGTCAATCATGTTCTAGCACCAAGGGAGAACTCTCGATTAAAATCTAAAGGTTCTAAAATTGAATGGATGAGATAAATGATAAAAATGAGGAGATGATGCATAAATGGTTAAGATTCAAAGGTTAATCTACATGATAGATGGATTGGATGGCCTAGATCTAAGATTATGAATGTATGGATTGGATTTGGTAGGTAGGTTTTCCTAAGCTTAAGAAATGAGATGAATGGTTTGGAATTAAGATGACTGATGAATGGTATGGATGATAGATGCATTGACAAGGCTTTGGGCGTGTTGACTTAGGGTTTACAATGTAAAATTCGAATATGGATCATAGAGCAATTGGACCTTGGACTTGGATTTAGGCTTGGACTGTTGGACTTCACATTGGCCGGTTGAACTTGGACTTTAATTTAGGCCTGGCTCAATATGTAAAATGCGCATGGACTTGCATAGCCTGGCCCAATGTCTGGAATTTGAAACATAACTTGGCCCATTTGAAGTGGTTCCCTTGCCTATGGACTTGAAATTGAAGCTCTTTTTATCTTCCGGCCTCTTTAATTGTAGACTCTCCTTTCTAGAATTAAATAATTAACCATCCACTTAAAATCTAAAATATTGAATTAATCTAGACTCCCATAAATGGATCCAGATTAACCAAATTACATTGAAAATCCTAAAAGTGGTATGAATTAATTATTAAATTTCATATATTCCAAATTAAGCTCAATTCCTGTAATAATGCAGTGATTTATGAATGTTTCCTGTATTTCCCAAATTTTATCTACAAAACTAGAAAATTGTATTAACTGCATCTTTTATTTACAAAATAAAGGCTAACTAATTCAAAATTGAAGGGCAAAAATGTCTTTTTCTGGACTCAAAAGTACCCACCTCTAGAATCTTTAAAATTTCGCCTCTTACCACTTCCTGCGTCGCCGGATTCACTCGTCTCTGTGGTTCTCTAGACATCTTTGAATTCTTCTCCAAGTGAATTTTGTGCATGACTTTAGAGGGGTTGGTCCCTTTGAGATCGGCAATGGACCATCCAATAGCTTCTCTATGTTCTCTCAAGACAGCGAACAATTTAAACTCCTGCTCTGAAGTTAATTCAGAAGCTGTTATGACTAGTAGGGTATCAGATGGTCCCAGATAGGAGTATTTTAGGGTTTCTGGCTGTGGTTTGAGCTCTAATTTTAGTGTCTTCTCGACAGAAGGGACTGGTACAGATTGACGCACTAGGAGAGGTTCGAATTTCCTTGCTCTAACATCAACATATGGACCTTCGTTCAGTAAAGCGTTCACCTCTTGCTCACCATTTACATTGAAATATGTGCCAAAGGTGGACAGAGACTTCTCGAATTGATTGTTGCAAATAAAGTGAAGAAAATATTCTTCGCACATATTATCTATGTAGGGAGGTTGCTTACATAGGTTGAATATATTGAGTTCTATCGTGAGATCTCCGAACGACAATCTAAGCATTCCATCTAAGCAGTTGATAAAAGCTTTTGTGGTGACCAAGAATGGATGTCTAAGAATAATCGAAATGTGCCCACTTTCGTTCTGAACAGGCTGTGTATCCAGCACCACAAAATCGACCGAAAGTAGAATTTGTCGACTTTCACCAGAACATCTTCTATCATACCTCTTGGAATTTTCACAGAGTGATTGGCTAACTGTAGTGTGATAGGAGTGGGTTTTAATTCTCCCATTCCTAACTACGCATAAACAGCGTATGGCAGTATACTGACACTAGCTCACAGATATAATAAAGCCATTTTAATTGCATATGTACCAATGGTGCATGAGATGGTTGGGCACCCAGGGTCCTTATGTTTTATCAGGAATGACTGTTGGAGAAGTGCACTTGTATTTTTGGCTAAAAATACCCTTTTCGGGACATTAGTTTTCTTTTTCACCGTGTAGAGATCTTTTAGGAATTTGGCATAGGAGGGTACCTCACTAATAGCTTCAAGTAGAGGCATATTGATACTGACGTGTCTAAATACCTCTAGTATATCACTATAAGGTACTCCTTTCTTAGGATTAACTAACCTCTGAAAGTACGATGCTTTCGGAGCAAAAGTATTTGTAACAGGATTTTTCGATGTATTTTGAACAGAGGGAGGACTAGCTAGGTCCTCTTGATGCTTTGGTTGACCAGCAGTCTGGTCTTCCAGTTGTCTAGGCATTTCCACTTTTTTGTCTACCTGTCTCCCTTAGCTTAAGGTAGTAATTGACTTAGCGTCCTCGGTGTTGGACGATGAAACCTCACATTGTCCCTTTGCGTTAGGAATAAGCTGACTGGGAAATCGGACTTTCTCCGTTTTGCCTATAACGGTCGCTAACTACCCAAGCTATGATTCAAGCTTGTGCATAGCCTGAGAATTTTGCTGCAAAGCTTGCTGGGTAGATTGCATAAATTGCTACAACCTTTTTTCGACAGAGGGTTTACGTTGCTGAGAAAGACCGGACTGATAAGATTGATGTGACTAGGGTGGATGGTTTTGAGATGGGTGGAATGGCTGGTTCTGGTGTGGTTGGAATGGCTGACCTTGATATTGAGGTCCTTGACTTATTGAAGGTTGATTCTAATGCCATGAAAAAATTGGATGGTTCTGTCACTTAGGATTTTATCTGGCAGAGAAGGGGGTTCCCTGCTGTCTTTCAAAATTATTGAGTGCATTGGCATGCTCGGTTGAGCACTCCTCTATCGACCCTACATAAGGACAATTTTCAGCAGTGTGTCCTAGGTTAGAACACATTGCACAAACTTCAGCGTGCAATCCTAATGCTGGGTTCATCACCTGAGTCATCGCTAAAGTATCTAATTTTTTCGTTACGTTTGCAATTGCAAGCTTAACTTCAAAGTCGTTGTTAACTTCATTCAAATGTCCTCTGTTGGATGTTTGTGTTGAACTCTCTCTTTTGCAAAAGTCCCATCACTGAGAGTTCACTGCCAAATTTTCTAGAAAAATCCATCCTTCATTTTCACTTTGCTCCAAGAATGCCCCACTCTTCATAGACTCAACCACGGTGCGGCTAGGTGTGGTTAAGCCATCATAGAAAAATTGTACGAGTCTCCAAGTTTTGAAGCTGTGGTGGGCACAATTAGTTAGTATACCTTGAATCTTTCCCATGATTCCTAGAATTGTTCACCCTCTTTCTGAGTAAAATTTGAAATTTCCTTTTTGAGGGCATTTTTTTTTAGATACGGGGAAAAATTTATTCAAGAATTTATTAACTAATTAATCCCAAGTTCTGATGGAATTTGTAGGTAGGGAGTTCAGCCATGATTTTTTTTTTTTTTTGAGAGAAAAATGAAATAGTCGAAGTTTAACAAAGGTAATGGACCATCCAATAGCTTCGCGGTGATCTCTTAAGACAGACAGGAGTTTAGACTCCTGTTCAGAAGTTAAATAGAAATCTATGATAACGGGTAAAGTGTCTGATGGTCCAAGATAAGAATATTTAAGTGCCTCAAGGAGTGGCTTGAGCTCTAATTTTAGTGGCTTCTCAACAGAGGGGACCGGTACAGATTGACTAATGGGGAGAGGTTCGATTTGGTGAACCTTTGCGCATATGGAGATGCGTCAAACACAGCGTTTACTTCTTGTTTACCATTTTCATTGAACTCCGTGCTAAAAATGGAGAGAGTTTTCTCAAATGGGGCATCACAAACTCTGGAACATGTTAACCTCGCACGGATGGTCTGTGCAAAGAGGTTGTCGACATAGGCCAAATACATTAAGTTCTATAGTCAGATCTCCGAATGACAACTTAAGCATACCATCTTGGCAGTTGATACTAGCTTTTGCGGTGGCCAAGGATGGTCGTCCAAGAATAACCGGAATGTGCCCACTTTTGTTATGAACGGCCTGTGTATCCAACACCACAAAATCGACTGGAAAGTAGAATTTGTCTATTTTCACCAGAACATCTTCTATCACACCTCTTGGAATTTTTATAGAGTAGTGAGCTAACTATACTGTGACAGGAGTGGGCTTCAGTTCTCCCAGCCCCAACTTCACATAAATGGAGTTTGACAGTAAGCTGACACTAACTCCCAAATCTAATAAGGCCCTATCAATTTCATATGTACCAATGGTGCATGCAATGGTTGGGCACCCAGGGTCCTTCTGTTTAATAGGGAATGGCTGTTGGAGGAAAGCATTTGCATTTTCTGCTAGAAATACATTTGTGGGAACATTCGTTTTCCGTTTGTCCGTACAGAGGTCTTTGAGAAACTTGGCATATGAGGGTATCTGATTGATGGTATCAAGTAGAGGAATGTTGATAGCTCTAGTATGTCACCATAAGGCACCCTTTGCTTGGTGATGAGCCTTTGAGGGTACGGAGCCCTAGGTATGTGTTAGTGCCTCGGCTTGGCCAAGACCATATGTTTGTCAATTCCATGACTTGGAAAAAAACACTTGCTGGAAGCTTGAAGACCCAATGTGATCAAGAATGAAGATCACGCTCCATCGGATTGAAGCTCATCATTATGGCAATCACAAAACATGTAAGATGGCCATAGATGACTTTAGGTGGTACCCACACCTCAGAGAGGACTATCTCTAAAGTTTGAGAAACAAATGGTTAAATCATAAAATGCCTAAAGAGGATGCTTGATAGTGAATTAGAACCCAACCTGGAAATATGTATTTGGTTTCACTGTCAGCACGACTAGTCTATCTCACTGTAACACCCCGGATTTTTAAGTTATGCATATATATATGGAAATTGTCCATTTAATTTGTGAATGAATGGAAATAGACCTTAGATGGGTAAGGTGTTGGGTCAATTGCCCAATTAAGACCCAACGGATTATGGATAAGGTTCACTTGAAATAAATGGGTAAGATTTATTTAATTTGGTTAAGGTTGTCAATTGGGTCATATGCCCAATTGGTACCCAATGGGTCATGGTTGACTTGCTTGACCACCAAATGAGTTCAAGTTTGATTAAAGTATGGCTGAATTAAATTGAAAATGAAATCAAGTAATTGAGTGGATTTTAAGTGAGTTAAATGAGTTGGATTAAAGATATGAGTTGAGTTAAAGAGATGAATTGAATGGGAAGTTAATGGGACTTTCATCTTAAATGAGTTAGGTGATAAGATGGAGAGTTGCATCTCATAAGAACAAATTAAGGTTACACACGTTGGAGAGGTGGGAGTTTCATCTCATGGGATGAAACTCCAAAAGGATCATTAATGGGGAGATGAAAGGTTGTTGTTGTTTCACAAGGTAACCAAGGCTACACGTTGGAAGATGGAGGGGTGTTCCATCTCAAGTGGTGTCTTGGCCAAGCCAAAGGACACTTGGGAAGACACCATCCTCATTGAACAAGACAAGAAACACTTAGAGTTTTCATCTCACTCTCTCCCTCTCACTCAAGGCCGACCACTCTCATTGACAAAGGAGAAAGGACTTAGAGTTTTTCTATCTCAAGCTCCTCTCCCTCTCTCAAGCCCACACTCTTTGGCCTAACCCTCTCTTTCGGTTTTCTTCCCAAGATCTCTCAAGCTCACTCTCGGCCAAGGATCAAGGAGGAAGAAAGAAGAAAGACTGAGGAAGGAAAAGAGTGGAGGAGCAAGAAAGAGTGAAAGAAACAGGAGGAGTCGCGGAATCGGTAAGTACTTGATAAGATTTTAATAAGTAAAAGATGGTGAATGATCAAGGATCATGGGTTGGCCCTTGCATGGCCAAACCCTAAGTTATATGTATGAGAACCATCAAGGACAACAAAAAGGGATGGACGAGGTTCGGCCATGTTGTATGGCGGAACCCTATCAAAGGATTAAATATTGGATGTATGATTTTTTAATGGAAATGATGAACCATAGGGTTCGGCCATGTTGTATGGCCAAACCCCATGGAAGGGTGTTAGTGATTTAAAAGGTTTTAAATGAAGAAAATAATGTAGGAATGTTATTGATATTTTTAAATGGTCTCAAATGTTATAATGATGGAGAACCATGGACCATGGGTTCGGCCATGGTGTATGGCCGAACCCCATGGAAGAAATATTGATGGATTTGGGGTTTTAAATGAAGGATTTTTCATGGACTTAAGTGTATGATTAAAACCCATGAAGGGATTTATGTTTAGGGATCTAATATGTTTAAATGATTTAAAAAAGGAGAGGATGAAAAAAATGAGATATCATGGGTTCGGCCATACAATAAATTTTATGGACATTTAGAGATCTATGTATGTTTGGATAAATGAATGATTAAGCAAGGAATGAAAAGATCTATTAGGGTTGTTAAATGATTAACTTAGGTGTGATTGGTTAATGAATCAAAAGAGGGAATGATCTTGGACCCATATTTATTTAAATGATAAGGGATTAAAAAGGGGACTAAAACCAAAAGGGTGAGGTTCGGCCATGTTGTATGACCGAACCCCACTCATGGGTGATTGTGGGCTTAAGAATATCTCAGCCCTAAGATATGGCCAAACCCCACTAGTGGACGGTGGACAGTGGACAACGTATAGTGGACAGTGGGTAGTGGACAACGGGTAACTTACTGATTTTATAAATGAAATATTTACATGATTAATGAATCATTTGTGGATCTATGTTATGGATCAGTTATGGACCTAAATATGTATAGATAAAAGGACTGATTAGCTATGGAAAGAATAAATGGCTAAGATGGAAAAATGGTAAAATGAAAGGACCATGGATTCGGCCATTGGTTAATGAATCAAAGGAGGGACCCAAACCAAGTGAGTGAGGTTCGGCCATGTTGTATGGCCGAACCCCACTAAGATATGTTTATGGACTTAAATATAGTTGGAAATTAAATGGAACATTGGTTTGACTTATTGATATGTAATAAGGTAACGAGACCTCACAAGCGGTGTACGATCGGCTTGATGCGATCGGTGAGTGGTTTTCGGACAAAAACGCAAGGACACATATGTTGGTCATTGGTAGGATTCCTACCGTAATTGAAAACCATGGGATATGTATGATGATTTTAATTCATATTTTGATGAGTTATTTTGTATCAAATGATTATGTTTCAAATATGGAATTTTAATTCTATGATTTGTATTATTACATAGCATGTTGCATTTGCATCATGCATGGTATGGGAGGGATGAAATGTAACCGGAGATCCACACTCCGTCAGGGCGTCCGTAAAGCATTCGTGAGGATACTTTGATGAAGAGTTTTCCATCAAGAGGAAGACCTTGGTGTGCATTATCCACTAAGAGGTAACCAGAGTCCACGCTCCGTCGAGGCGTAAATAAGGCATTCATGAGGTTACCTTGATGAGGAGCTTCCATCAAGAGGATACTAAGTGATGGTGACATGGATGATGGGTGGGACTCATGGCATATGACACCCATAGCATGGCATTGATCAGCATGATTATGATCTCTATTATCATGCAATGTTTCTGGTTTTTATTTGTATGATTGGATCTATAATCATACATTGTTTTGGATAGGATGCTTTACAAGTACAGTATGATGTATTATATGTGGATTTTTATACTAACACATGTGTTTGACCCTATCGGAGTACCTATTGGGCGCGTTGTCTAACGCCCTACTTCTACCCTAGTTGATGACACAGAAAATGGACGAAACGAGGAATGAGATCGGAGCCAAACTTAGGAGCTTGGATGTTTTAGTTTCAATTTATTTAAATTACTCATGGACAGTGTAATTTGAGTAACTAGCATTCGGGACTGTAATGATGTAGTTATATTTGCTATGGTTTGGAATGTTAATTTTTGGATATTTTAACTTAAGATTATTATGTGTAAATGATGGACCTCCTTGCTATCTAAAATAGAATAGAATGGTTATTCTATTATATTTCGGCATATACGAGTTATTCCGCATGTTAACTTGAGTACGTGTGAACCATTTTAGTGGACTTGGTCCATGCACATGTATGGTTGGCCAGTTAAGGGTCGGGCTTGGAAGCTCGGACTTAACTCGCGTCGTGACGTCCCCGCTCTCTCTCACTCTTTTATTCAAAAAAAAAAAAATAGACTCTGATTTTTCGAGAGTGAAAAAGGGCGGGGCGTTACACTTACCGACCCCTCGGTGGAGTCAGGATCGACCCATCGTGGCAAGGACTGGACGGCCTGAATGACATTAGGTTCTGGAACATTAAAATGTCATTCTGGGTTTACCTTTGATCGAGAGTCTCGTATGCACCGACCCCTCGGTGAAAGACTGAAGCGACCTCTCGTGGTCAACGACTCCTCGATCAAGATCTTGAGTTCTGGAATCCTTGAACTCATGTGGACTCTCGAAAAAACAAACATATCGGTAATCAAAGACCGATCGAGAGTACCAGAACCGACCCATCAGTAAAGGGCGACAGGTCATTCTGGGTAACAGGATTCAAGAGTTGAAACTACTGTCAAGCATATTTTGCACCAGAACAAGCCTCTCGTATGGACTGACCGCTTGGTACCATAAGTGTAGACCCATCGGCAACAATGACATGTCAACCGGGAAATAATATTACCGTTGAGAATGCACTTAATGTACAACGGTCGAAATTGTAACGGTAACATTTCTAGTCACCGACCCTTCGGTGCGACTGACCCCTCGATGCGAACGACCTGTCGATACATTACTGTTACTTCAACTGGTTACCTTCGCTATATAAACAAATCTTTATGCAACCACTTGGTATCATTCTGACGGATCAGTTGGACCCTCATCTTTATCAAAGAGCTAAACAAGGGCCAACAAAAGGAGCACACTCTCTCTCGTGCTTGCACTAGGGGAAACAAATACAACCAATCAAATTGATTGTGTTGTGAGTGAGAAAAGAAGGATGAAAACTCATAAACAACCAATCTGAGCATTGAGTTTGAAAGTGAATGGAGAGAACCATAAACTAGGAAACCTTTGGTAGAACTAGTTTCCTTGACACCCTGGACTGTGATTACTAAACGAGGGCTACGAGATGGAGAGGCGGAGCGTCGGCATATATGGGTGGGATCGAGAAGAAGCACACATCAGAAAAGAGAGCTTCAAAGGCAAGTGCTTCTTCATTTTCATTTTCTTTTAAAACCAATGTTCCGAAGTGGATTAAGGAGAGGTACCCCGGAACCACTATAAAAAATTCTAGAGCGGCGTGTCAAGCACAGAGGTGGGTGGAACACCCTGCCAAATAGATAAGTGGAATTCTTATTTGACAGCGGTAGGTGAAATTTCCACTGATCAAGTGAGGTGAAATTCCTACTCTAATTGTGAGGGTGTAAGTCCCCATTTAGTGGATTTTGGGGATAGCTCAAGGTTGAGCTAGTCCTAACAGTGGATGTATGTTGGTTAACCGAACCACTATAAAATTGGTCTTGTGGTGTTTGATCTATGTGTGTTTGTATTTAGTATTTAAGTACTCTTCTTAATGCATATCACTTTGCATATTGATTATCTCATTATACACATTGCACACAAGCTTTGATAATAAAAGTTTATGTAAAGGATCATAATCTTAGTGTGATCGCTAAAATGAAATTATCACACTAAACAAATCTCTCGATAAACATTCCACTGCACTTTAAATCAAGAAATTTGTAAGCACCATTAAAAATGGGATTGACCTATTTACCCTCCTCCCCTCTCTCTCCCTCTTTCCCTCTCTAAGGTCAATGAGGTTGTTCTAGTACCCGTGTAAAGGGTACTTTCAATTGGTATTAGAGCCTGGTGCTCTTGAGAAGTGATCTAACCATCCGAGTTGATCCATGCAAAAACAATGGCTATAAAAGAAAGCCTTGATATTTCCAAGTCTCTGTTTTTTATGAAAAATGGAATGAAGAACTATAAATGTTTTCATCATAAAACATAGTTGGAAATAGGTGAATAAAAAGTGGTATGTGCCTATGGAAGAAGTATTGGATAAACTTTCAACTTCCATGACCACTCAGGCCAAAGACCAAAACTGTTTGGACAAGTGATGAATAGGCTATGCACAAAAACCAAACGTATGCAGTATTCATCAATGTTGTTTCATGACATGCTGTAAAAATATTTAAAAGACATGAAACAGCAAAAGAGGTTGAAAGAATCCACAAAAAATTGCCTCTTGTATCCCAATGGATAACATCACCTATCAAAAATTTGTGAGTTGAAATATAGGTGATTGGTTAATTTCATCCATTAAAAAAGTCCAAGCTATATCCTCTAAGAGAAGAAGATGACCAAGGAAGGAACTTGAAGAAGGTAGTAACCTCCAAGTATCTTATACGACCATTTACTGAGATGTTTAGAGACCAACATCATGATACAAAATCTGGAATGTGGAACTACATGATCAAATGGGAAGGAACCCATGGTAAAAACCAGATTTGACAAAAGGCCATCACAGAATTGTGAACTTAGATTCCAAGTCTCACAATGTTAGGTTCAAATGTTTGAAGAGATACCACTGTTGGTACCACATTTGAAACATGTTTTGGAATCAACATCTTACATTCAACCCATGTTATTGTTTGATTGTTGGATTGATTTATTATAAAATATGTATTGTACATGTTGGTATGCACTCTTTTATTGGAATATACATGGTTCACTTCATTTCATCAAGTGATTTATGCATCTTTAGGAAATGAATGTAGTGTGTGCATTACCTCATGTACATGGTGTGTATGTGATTACAGCCAATGTGGTACACATACATAGTGTTGTTTCCTTCCAAGTTTCTAAACTTGTGAATCCCATGTGGAATAAAACATGTTCTATGCCCTTAAATGGATTATCATTGTTGTAACCTACTAAAAGTATTGATCAAAATGATCAAATGTGCATATCTGAATCCATTTAAGTACCAGCCATTTCAAGGAATTGGAGCTTTCTTGAAAGAATGGTAAAAACATTTATCATGTCTTGGGTAATAACATGATAATAGGCATAAGAGCTCTTTGTGTAAGGTCATACTTCATTTTTGTATGCTTAATTAATGTATTCAAATTAGGAAATGATTGTATGATTAGTGTGCTTTGTGTTTCCTTTCAATATTCATTAATTCATACATTATGTGGAATGATTCATGTTCATAGACATCTTGCCTTTGCTAAATCCTGGAAAAGCCGCATCTCATGACATCACACACTTGGACAATATACTTAACTTGGTGAATTAAATGTGTCCAAGAATCTTGGATTAATTTGGATCCAGAAAAGAGATCTTTAATCCATGGTTTGTGCTTACTTTCAGAAAGGTAAATAGAATCTTCAAATGGCACAAATACGGTGTGAACTTATGTATCATCACTGGCATTAAAAGGTGTATAAGCAAAGCTTGAAGAACTATGAACATCACAAGCGCACACACACACACATACCCAGTCTTCCTTCATAGCCTAGATCGAAGGATAGACTAGTCAGAGGTACAGACAGGTAGGTACTGTTGGAATTCAGAACACTATCTGAAAGGGGGAAATATCGTAAAGGGAGACAGGTCGGTATATATCGACATATCTACACAGACAAGTCGTTAGTCACGACGGATTGGTGAATCAGAAAGAGTAAGTTAAAAAGGTATCTTTCTGCGAAAACGAAAAACATTTCAAAATCATCGTTTTCTCTCCAGCGGATGCTCTGCGATTTCCTCTTCTCCTCCCATGCCCTAGGTCAGCAGTTAGGACCTCCTAAAGCGAAATCTCGCTGAAAAATAGAGGGTTTTTGTTCTTCTCACCTTCAGTAATTAAATAATGACAAGGGACAAGTCCACAATCCTTATTGTGTCCTCTGATTTTGAGAATAATCATGCCACCCAATTGCCTCCTCCCATAAGGCCAAGAGGAGTGACTAATAAGGAACATACACTTCTAACTAGAACCAGTATAGAAGAAGTGAGTGGAAAAGGGGAACTAGGAATCTGAGGTAGATAGCTTAGAGAATGGAGGAGAAAATACTCTAGGAATGCCAGGACAATTGTTCCACTCATGGAAGAAATCAGTAAAGCTGAAATATTAGTTTGTGCAGCAACAAACTAATATTAATACACGAGAAGTGTACATTAAACCAAAAGGGAAAACCATGAGTTTGAGTAAAACCTAGTCAAGCACTAAATGCAAGAAGCATGGGAAAGTGCTTAAAACTCGATGTCAGTCTACTAATCTTTGTCGATGACAAAATGGGGGAGAAATTAGTAGAAGCTAAAAGACATCATAGCCAATGGACATAAGAAGAATGTCTATGCTTGGAGTTTGGGAGATCAAACTCAAAAAGATTGGGGGAGAAATCTTCTCAACAATGATAGCTTGGATAAGCTATGGGTAGTGTTGGTCACTAAAAAATCAGGGAATGTGGGGGAGCTTGAATACAAATCTTGTTTAGTCCATGAATGCATTTTTATGTTTAAGACTAACCTCTCTAATGATTTTCTAGTATTGCTTGCTTATGTACTTGAATAGGAAAATGAAATGAAGCAACCTGAATAAGAATCTGCGAAGACCATAGTCTTGTTTTCCATTTGAATATGTACATGTAATCAATGTAATATTTTATATTCAAATGTGTTGTAATAAGGGTGATATTGTAAATGGGTTAGCTTTTAGGTTTTGTCATGAAATTGACAAAGGGGGAGATTGTTAGTGCATCGGCTTGGCCAAGACCCTATGTTTGTCAATTTCATGACTCGGAAATAAGCACTTGCTGGAAGCTTGAAGGCCCAATATGATCAAGAATGAAGATCACGCTCCACCGGATTGAAGTTCATCGTTATTGCAATTACAAAACAGGTAAAATGGTCATAGATGACTTTTGGTGATACCCAGACCTCAGATAGGTCTATCCCTAGGCTTAGAGAAACAAATGGTTAAATCATAAAAAGCCTAAAGAAGATACTTGATAGTGAATTAGAACCCAACTTGGAAATATGTATTTAGTTTCGCTGTCAGCACGACTAGTCTATCTCACCGACCCTCGATGCAGTCAGGATCGACCCATCGTGGTCAACGACTGGTCGCCAGAATGACATTAGGTTCTGGAACATTAAACTGTCATTATGGGTTTGCCTCTGATCGAAAGTCTCGTATACACCGACCCCTCGGTGAAAGATTGAAACGACCCCTCGTGGTCAACAACTCTTAGATCAAGATCTTGAGTTCTAGAATCCTTGAACTCATGTAGACTCTTGAATAAACAGACATATTGAGAATCAAAGACCTATCGAGAGTAACAGGATCGACCCATCGCTAAAGGGCGACATGTCGTTTTGGGTAACAAGTTTCAAGAGTTGAAACTACTGTCAAGTATGTTTTGCACCAGAATGAGCCTCTCGTATGGACTGACCTGACAGTACCATAAGTGTCGACCCATCGACAACAACGACATGTCGACCGGGAAAGAATATTTCTATTGGGAGTGCACTTAATGCATAATGGTCAGAATTGTAACAGTTACATTTCTAGTCACCAATCCCTCTGTGCGACTGACCTGTCGGTACATTACCGTTATTTTAACTGGTTACCTTCGCTATATAAACCAATCTTTATGGAACCTGGTGGTATCCTTTGGGGGGATCACTTGGACTCTTATCTTTATCAGTGAGCTTAACAAGGGCCAACAGAAGGATCACTCTCTCTCTCTCATACTTCTGCTAATGGAATCAAATACAACAAATCGAATGGATTGAGTTGTGAGAAAGAGAGGAAGAATGAAAGCTCATAAACAACCAATCTGAGCATTGAGTTTGAAAGTGAGATGGAGAGAACCATAAACTAGGAAACCTTTGGTAGAACCAGTTTCCTTGACACCCTAGACTATGATTGCTAAACGACGGCTACGAGGCGGGAAGGTAAAGCGTCGGCATATATGGATGGGATCGAGAAGAAGCACATATCAGAAGAGAGAACTTCAAAGGCAAGTGCTTCTTGATTTTCATTTTCTTTTAAGACCTTTGTTCCGAAGTGGATTAAGGGGAGGTACCCCGGAACCACTATAAAAAATTCTGGAGCGGCATCTCCGGCACAGAGGTGGGTGGAACTCCCTGCCAAATGGATATGTAGAATTCCTATTCGACAGTGGTAGGTGGAATTCCCAGCGATCGAGTGAGGTGGAATTCCTACTCTAATTGTGAGGGTGTAAGTCCTCACTTAGTGGATTTTGGGGATAACTCAAGGTTGAGCTAGTCCTAACAGTGGGTGTAGGTTGGCTAACTGAACCACTATAAAATTGGTCTTATGGTGTTTGATCTATGTGTATTTGTATTTAGTATTTAAGCATTCTTCTTAATACACATCACTTTGCATATTAATTATCTCATTATACACATTGCACACAAGCTTTGATAATAAAAGTTTATGTAAAAGATCATAATCTTAGTGTGATCGCTAAAATGAAATTATCACACTAAACAAATCTCTCGATAAACATTCCACTGTACTTTAAATCAAGAAATTTGCAAACACCAATAAAAATGGGATTGACCTATTCCCCCCCCCCTTCTCTCTCCTCCTCTCTAGGGTCAATAAGGTTGTTCTAGCACCCGTGTAAAGGGTACTTTGAGTATGTATGGTTTTCTAGTAGATGGGTTCGGTGCGATTTGGACTGGGAATGGACTAAGTGCATCATCTTGACGCTTAGATTGACCAGTGATTTGGTCATCTCGTTGTCTAGGCATTTTCACTTTATTGTCTACCTGTCTCCTGGATGTCAAGGTAATAATGGAGTTATCGTCTTCTGGATTAGACGATGAAACCTCATGCTGGCCCTTAGGGTTTGGGATAGGCTCTATGGGGAATCTACTTTCCTCCCTATCTCTTATTGCGGTGGCTAATTGTCCAAGCAGTGTTTCAAGATTGTGTATAGCCTGCTGAGTAGACTGCATGAATTGCTGCAACGTATCCTTGATATTGAAGGGGTCCTTGACCTACTGGAGGTTGATTCTAACGCCAAGAAAAAATTGGATAGTTCGGCCAATTATGATTGTATGTGGCAAAGAAAGGGGTTCCCTGCTGTCTTCCAAAATTATTGAGTGTGTTGACTTGCTCGGTTGAGCACTCAACATTAGATCCTAAGGGAGGACAATTTTGGGCAGTGTATCCTAGGTTAGAACACAATGCGCAAAGTTCAGCATGCATTCCTAATGACGGGTTCATCACCTGAGTCATCGCTAAAGCATCGATTTTCCTTGTTAAGTTCGCAATTGCAAGCTTAACGTCAAAGTGGCTACTAACTTCGTATAAACCTCCTCTCTTTGAGGTTTGTGCTGAATTCTCTCTTTTGGGGAAGTCCATTGCCTGAAAACTTTCTGCCAATAATTCTAAGAAATTTCATCCATTGTTTGCAGTTAGCTTTAAAAATTCTCCACCCTTCATAGACTCGACCATTGTGCAGTTCGATGTGGCTAAACCATCGTAAAAGAATTACACGATTCTCTCTGTTTCAAAGCCGTGTTGGGGTTATTTAATCAACGTATCTTGAATCTTTCCCATGACTCACAGAATTGTTCACCCTCCTTCTGATTAAAGTTTGAATTTTTTTTCTTGAGGGCGTTAGTTTTAGATAGAGAGAAAAATTTATTCAAAAATTTGTTGGCTAACTGATCCCAAGTTGTGATGGAATTTGTAGGTAGAGAATTTAGTCAAGATTTCACTTTTTCTTTAAGAGAAAAAAGAAATGAACGAAGTTTAATGGATTCATCAGTGATGCTTTGAAATTTGATGGTGGCACAGATTTGTAAGAAATCTTTAACATGTAGGTTAGGGTCCTCATGATCAAGTCCATGGAATGAGGGTAAAAGATGTAATAGGCCTAGTTTGAATTCAAATGCTACATTAGTTGTTGGAACAACTATGTCTGATGGTGTATTGGATGTAACTGCTGAAAAGTAGTCTTGGAGGGTTTTCTCTTCAACTCTTTCTCTGGCCATATGAGGTGATGGTGGTGGTGATGAAGGTGGATTCTCTATGACTGAGGTAGACTGATCTCCGAACGCAACGATCAGTAAATTAACAAAAAATGTGATTCAAACAATTGTTAGAGTTACAACACCAATAATTCATACACAGGCATCATCATTCACACTTAACCAAATTCACACAAGAAAATGCCTAAATCTAAATTTAATTTGCACTAATGCAATGGAACTTTTATTTAGCTAATAGGACCCTAAGGATTGTCTGTAGACTTGCTTCTACTTTTCTCTCCAAATAATGTAAGTCTCGAATGAGAGTTTAACCACAAGATGGCCAGGTAAGTTCCCAAGTAAGTGGGGGAGGCATAGTGGCATCCCTTCCCAGCTTATCCTTAGATCATGGTCGGCCTCATGCCTTGGTGACAAAACTAGCCTTAGACACCATTCTTGAAGATAATTATTCACTGGTTATAAAAATTAATTTAGATTGAAAAGGTTCTTAATGAGCATGAAACCCTAAAACCTAACCTAATGGTTCTCTAATTGATTTTATTAAAGGGATGCATGAAACAATTTTACTAATCTTATTTTTCTAAATATTGTGAAAACGCGGTCCTAAATTACCACATAGCATTCAAGCAAATATGCAATCAATAATAAAGAAATCTAAGCTAATGCATGAATACTAACAACCTAGATGCATCGACAAATTAAATGAAAGAAATAAATTAAAATAAAATAAATAAAGAACACCCTAAATAAATCTATATGAATGCATGAGAAAAATAAAATCAAAAGAAAATGATTAGGCACTCACCTTAGCCTATTATGTGTATTTCCAGCGATTTTTAAGAGCGTAATTAAAAGTCATATAAAATAGACAGTACAAGCCTTGGTGAAAATTCTAATTCTAAAAAATTGCATGATTTTATTCTAAGTGCAATTTTCTTAAAGTTACAACTATTGGAGGAAATACAATATTTGTAGCCTAATTAAAAATTTTGAATCAACACAAGACTATGAAAATTGGACTCCACCCCATTATATCAAAACTTCATTCCATGAGAATTTTTTTTTTTTTGAAATCACATTTAGAAACTTTCCAAAGTTGGATGAAATTCTAAATTTAGAAAATTTCTAAGTTTGGAAATTATCTAAAATTAAACGTCTCCAAAATTAGATAATTTTTCAAAAATATTTTTTTTCCAAAAATAGAACTTTCCAAAAATAGATCATTTTCAAAAAATAAATTATTTCTAAATTAAGACATATCTCCAGTATTAGAAAAGTTGTTAAAAAGGGAAACTATTAAATTAGAAAATTTTTAAGAAATAGAAAATCCTAATTACACAGTTTCTAGATTTAGCAAATTTCTAAATTTAAATTACTTCCAAAATCATTGATATTTTTAAAAACTTCTAATTTAAGGAGCGTTTCTAAAAATAAAAATTTCTAATTTTAAAGAGTTTCATAATTTAGAAACTTCTTAAAATAGCAATCTTTCCAAAAATATATAAATCTAATGGCATACAATTTATTTTGAGATTTCCCCAGCAATGGCATCAAAAACTGGTTGCTTTTTAAATGTAACTCTCAAGCGCACGAACCAATCGATATTGTAGTGAATGAGTGAGAGTTCGTACCCAAGGGAAATCAACAAGATATATATATGTAAATAAAAATGGTACCATTAAAATAATGTGATCTAAGAAAATAAAATTTAGGGATTTAACCTAAGCATGATAAATTTTCTAAAACATGGAGTTATAATCTTAATTTAGCAAAATTCTAAATTTAGAAAACCAATATTTAAATAATTATCTAACTTTGGAATTTAAATAAAATACGAGATCTAATTTTATCATACAAATCAATGATTTATAAATTTAATTAAAATGGTGGAGTGAATTTAAATAACCTCAATCTAATTTAAAATGCAAAGTTAATAAACAAATAAAATATTTCTAACCTAGTTCCATCATTTCAAGAATTTTTATGAATAAATAAGAGAATAAAATAAAACAATAAGTTATTTACATAATTTACAATGGAATTGAGACAAGTATCTAAGATGGCATGTTGTCCCATTTAAAAATAAAATCATGGCCTAGACTATGAAATCCTCTAGAATTATTAAATATAAATTCAAGTTTATCATTCATTAAAATTCTAATTAGAAAAATTACGACGTCTATTAAATTAGAATTTTTCAATTCGAACCTTAGGCCTGGACAAAAATTTACACTTGTCTCTCCAAATCTAAAAAAAGAAAATTGCTCTTAAAAAGAACCGTGGACTGGGTTGATCAAGTTCCACCGATCCTAACATTGGTTCTACTTTTACTTGAAAAATTCTTAAAATAATTTTTTTTCATAACATTAATAAGAAGAATTAGAATAAAATTAAAACCATCATCATAGTATATCAAATAATTGGAAGACCATACATCTAATAAAGCTACCATGAATTTCATTAAAAAACTAGAATATAAGAAAATACAATGATTTGGAACTTATTACATAAAAAATAAAATAAAATTTGATCACTTGCTCGGATTCAAATTTCTCAATAGGGTGGGTCATCTATTTATAATGTTCACAAGCGGTGGAATAAATTAGAGAAACCCATGTGGGACCTTGCATTACATGAATTTTGGAGAATGGAATTCAGTCTATCCGTAGTTAGTAGCAACAAACTTGGTGGAAAAAAAATCCCAATGGATTTTGGATCATGCTTTGCTGACTCAGCCCATTAGTCTCATACTATTTTCAAACATCTATTTTCTATTTTGGCTTCATACGATTGATTCAAAGTGGAGATTTACTGTAAAACTCCAGATTTTCCTCAGATTAATATTGGATTGGCCCATTTGTATTTCAATTTAATGGAATTTGAACTTAACAAAGTGGAAATTGACATTAGATAGGCAAGAAATGGATTAATTACCCAATTAAGACCCTATGGGTCATGGATGAACTTGATTTTAAAGTAATTGGGCAAGTTTAAAGAAATGGGTCAATTACCCAATTAAGACCCAATGGGTCATGGATGAACTTGATTTTAAAGTAATTGGTTAACTTTAAAGTAAATGGGTCAATTGCCCAATTTAAGAACCAATGCATTAAAGTCCACCTCATGAAATGAGGTGGCATGTGAGTGATATGGCCTTGTCATGTGGCATACATATCATCACATGGAAGCCTAATTGACAAGGAGGCCACATCATCGAGTGACATGGCCAAGGTGGGACCGAATGCCATGTGGTGACCAATGCATGGTCGACGATGTCATGGGTTGACTTGGTCAACCACAAGTGAGTTTAAGTCTTGAGTTGAGTTGGCTTGAGTTGGGAAGGTGATGAGTTTTCATCTCAAAGGGCATGAAGCCAAGAGACTCATTGGGAAACCAAGGGTCTCCTTCGTTAAGCCAAGGGACACATTTGTTAGAAAAACCATAATGAGGGAGAGTAAAAAGTCTAAAGCTGTTACATAAAAACACAAGCCAAAGGGGTTGCTCACATCCCTTGGCCGACTTCTCCACTTGTGAGTTAAGGATTTTTCCTCTCCTCTCCTCTCTCTCTCCCATCTATACTACCTCTATACTTGGAGACTTTTGAAGAGCAAAGGAAGAAGAAGGATTAAGGAAGAAAAGTCAGACTAAAAAGAAAATAAGGAGAAGGAAAGAAGGTATGTTTAAGGCTTAACAACATAAGAATGAATCCAAGGAAACCATAGGTTTGGCCATGGTATGGCCGAACCCATGAGTTCCATAATTGGTTGGAATAGATGGCTAAATTGTTATAAGGCCATGGAGTTGGAAATCCATCCAAGAAATGATAATGGGATTGAAACAAAAATAAGGTGATATTCGAATCCATGATATGATATTAAGAATTGAATGAATTATGGAAAAGACCCTAACCTTTGCTAGTGGGTAGAGTAAGTTTACAAAGAAGAGATTTGGAAGATGAAATCCATGTTTAAAGATGATAAGGATGGATTCCATGAAGAAGGGCCTAACCATGCATGCAAATAGAGAGAACTGACAAAAAGTCAGTTGACTGAATCTCAGGATTCAGTCGACTGAAAGGGTGCTGGCCGAGCACACAAGGGTAATCTAGGTGTTTTAGCTGACTGAATCTAATGATCCAATCGACTGAAAGTGTGCTGGCCGAGCACATAAGGGACATCTGGGTGTTTCAGAATCCTATTATTCAGTCAACTGAAAGTACAGTGGCTAAGCACAGATGGAGTCTATTGGTGTTTCAGCAGATTCAGTCGACTGAACATAACATACCAAATAAGTAAGTGATCTAGTGTGTTTCAGCCGACTGAATCTTATGATTCAGTCGATTGAAGGTATACTTTCCAAACACGTAAACTGTGTGTTGATAATTCAACCGATTGAATCTATGATTCACTCGACTGAATGTATACTGGCCGAACACACAAATGGTCTGATCCAAAGTCAGCAGACTGAATCTATGATTCAGTCGATTGAAAGTTTGCTGGTAAGGCAGATATAGTAATTGGGTGTGTTTCAGTCAACTGAATCCCTGATTCAGTCGACTGAATTCGAATACTATTTTTAAATTATTTTCCAGATTCCTCTGTCTATCTGGAAGGATATAAGGGGTGATGAAATTAAAATGGAAAATCAAATTAATATATGTGATTGAATTTGATAAGGTAAAGAGATTCGTAAAAGGATTATGATTCGTTTCACGCGATCATTAGCGTTATCCTCACAAGACTACAACGATAGTATACTGGACATTGGTAAGATTCCTACCTTATTGAGACACTAAGGATTATATATGACACTGGTTTTTATTTCAAATATGATGTTTACATTGGTTAAACAAATTAGTTAAACAAATGGTATATGTTTATGAACTGATTTTCAATGATATTATGTAATTTGAAATGAAATGGCATTCTTGCATACATTACCTCATGCATGGCATGAGAGGGAATACATGTGACCAGCAAACCAAGTTATGAGCGGTTCGGACATGACTTGGGCTTCAGACTAGCTTGTATGAAGCTATGTGAACTGTTGAGATTTTGGCCTTGTCCGGGTTGCTAGAAATGGGTGCGGCATGATTTGGGCCAAAGTGCTTCTGGGTAGGCAGTTTCGAAACCCTGCACAGAGGGAGGAATCCACACTCCACCGATGGTCACGGTTATTAATTTGTGGGGAGGTATACAGTGACCTAGTGGTGCTGCGACAAAAAACTGCGGATGTAATTGACCAAGGGAACACCTTGATATGACGATTTATCAAGGAAACTATTTATATATGATGTGATTGGATATGGAAATTGGGTGAGTGATCATTTGGCATTAACACCCATGGCATGACACATAAGTAAGCATGATTATGATATGACATCATGCATTGTTTTTACTATTTATGAGATGTTTTACAAATATGATATGATGTATCTATCTTGATTTATAATTCTCATATGTGTACCATAACCCTACTTGGAATACTTATTGGGCATGTTGATTGATGCCATACTTCTACCCTATAGATGATAAAACAAGGAATGACAAGGAAAATGACATGAAACATGAAGGGAGCCAAGGGTAGGAGCATGGAATGAATGAAGTTTAATTTATTTTAGTTTTGATGTTTATGATGTATTGGGAGGACTGATATTTTGGATTGTAATAACTTAGAGACTATTTGCTATGGTTTGATGATCTTTAAGTTTTAATTGATATTGTATGGTGATTGATTTTCCCTGCTTAATGATGACATGAATATCAATAGCATCTTATTCATATATATTATTCCTCAAATATTCAGAAAAATGTGTGAAATGTTTAAGTGGACTTAGTCCACGCATACGTAAAGGTGGCCAGTTAAGGGTCGGGTTTTGGAAAATCGGACTTAACTTGCGTCGTGGCATCCCTCTCTCTCTCTCATTTATTTATAAAAAAAGAAAATATACTCTGATTTGTGGTGAGTGAAAAAGGGTGGGGCGTTACATTTACTTTGGATTAATTATGGAGAAATTTTCTCCATAAGCTTAAGGATTTCTTCTCTGACTCAACTTGCTTTCTTGGAGTCCATATCTTATCTATCTCCATCAATTTCCATTGTTCGTATACAGCAATTGCAAAATCCAATTTAGCTCACACGATTTTTGTATTGGAATTTTTGGAGAGAATCGCTCTTGTGACAATCTCACAATCCATTCAAATTTTATCCATCACATCACCAATTTTGAATTGCAAAATTCGAATCCATTGGGCTTGAGATTAACTTGGACTTTGGATTTTAGACTGGCCTGGTTGCTTGATGGGCTTCTGATTGTAGGCTTTGAACTTTAGGATGATTAGTGGGCCCACCTTTTGTAATTTCTTCAATTTTTATCCCAATCTCTTTTATTTTCCAAAATATACTGCAAAACTCAAAAATAACATTAAACATATCTAATATTTATAAAATACAGACTAACTAGTCTAATATTAAAGGGTAAACTGGTAGTTTTACGGTGTTAATCATTAAAGCTCATCGTTATGGCAATCACAAAATAGGTATTTGTCCATAGATGACTTTAGGTGGTACCCACACCTTATAAGGACCACTCGTAGGCTCAGTTGAACAAATGGTAAAATCATAAAAAACTTAGAGAATAAGGTGGACGGTGAATTGAAAATGAATTTGGTAATATGAATTAAGTTCATTGTCAGCTCGACCAGTCGTTCTCACCGACCTCTCGGTGGAGACAGGATCGACCTATCGTGGTCAAAGTTGGTCGGCCAGATTGATAAAGGTTTTGGATCATAGAACTGTCATTCTGCATATGCCTCTGATCGAGAGTCTCGTATGTACCGATCCCTCTGTGAAAGGCTGAAATGACCCCTCCTAGTCAACGACTTGTCGATAATAACTTATGAGTTTTGGAACTTAGAACTCATGTGGACTCTCTAGAAAACAGACATCTCGGTAATTCAAGACCGATCGAGAGTACCAAGACCGAACCCTCGATAAAGGACGACATGTCATTCTGGGCAGGACAAGTTTTGGGATATAAAACTCTGTTTGCATAGTGTTGCCCCAGATCGAGACCTTCGTATGGACCGACCTCTCGGTGCCATGACTGTCTACCCATTGGTGACATCGACTTGTCAACTGGAAATTAATATGTCATTGGGAGTGCATTTAATGTTTAACAGTCGGGTGATTGAACGGTAATAAATATGAACACCGACCCATCGGTACCACCGACCTGTCGATACTGGACAGTTTGAAAAACTGTGTTGAATCCTCTATTAATATGAGGATTATGTGATCATTTAATGATCTTCCTTGAAGTGAGAAGAGTTACACACTCTAAGGAGCGACTAACTCTCTTGTGCCTACACCTGAGAATCATATACAACCAATCTATTGATTGATTTAATGAAAGAGAGAAAGAGAGGAGGAAAGAAAAGATACAAAGTAGGAAAGATTTGGAAAAACTAGTTTCCTAGTCACTCTGGAATTGTGATTGCTCTACGACGGCTATAAGGAGGAGAGTCGGTACACATTGGGTAGATCTTTGAGAAGCACACATCTACTAGAAAGAGCTTTAAAGTAAGTGTTTGTTGGTTTTAATTTTGTTTTAAAACTTTTGTTTTGTGCAAGTGGATTAAGGAGGCTTGGCTCCGAAACCACTATAAAAAATCTAGAGCGTCGTCTCTAGCACATGCGGTGGGTGGAATTCCAAATATATTGAGTGAGGTGGAATTCCTACTCTAATTGTGAGGGTGTAAGTCCCCACTTAGTGAATTTGGGGATAGCTCAAGGTTGAGCGAGTCCTAACAGTGGATGTAGATTGGCTAACCGAACAACTATATATCTTGTGTCCTTCTGATTGTGGTGTTAGAGCTAATTTCTTGTGTTGATTGATTAATCACATTTGTTAACATACAAACACTTGATTGTTGTATCCGCTGCACTTAATAAATCAATCAAGTAATTTTTAAAAGAACCTCCCCCACCTTCTAAGGTCAATTATGTTCTAGCCCCAAAGGAGAACTTTCACTTTATATTTAAATTAAATCTCATATTAATATATTTTTGTGTCTTCTTTTGTGGATGGTTATTTATGATGGATGATAAATGCCAAATTTGTGGATGTGACTTTAGAAATTTCTGTGAATTGAAAAAATATCTTATTATTCTATGTCATGTTATATATAATTATAGTATAATAATAATTTTACAAAAAATTTAAGAATCTTATGATTTTACGATTTACATTTCACGATTCACGATTCAGATCCCTAGACCGATTCAAAATACGATTTGAGTTTGACAACATTAATGTAGATATACATAGAGGATAAAGTAGAGCTATTTGTTGATAGTGTTTATTGAGATGCATTTTGGCTGGTAAACGCTCTTGAAGACAATGTTGATGGAATAATTTTAATTCTGGTAGTGGCACTGTCACAACCGCCAGTGTTTTTACTAAGTATTCATTTTTACCGGTAAAATTTCGATAAAAACACAATAAAATCATGATATCGGGATATTATCACATTTTAATGGTTTTTTATCAATTTTTTTAATTAAAATCTTCCCAAGTTCGCCTCAGTCGTCATTCCCACTTCCTAGTATATGCTTTCATAGCAGCATGAGTGCCCACTGCTCGGAAGTCCTCATTTTTTTTTCTTTCCCTTCTTTCTTTCTTTCGAAATTTCCAGCATTGGCTGTTCCACCGAAAATTTGTTCTGACGAGATCTTAGTAAGATGCTCGGGAACCATGTCTTTTGAACAAAGTGATATTGAGGTTCCAGTGTCAATTAGAGCGACAATTTCTTTGCCTTGGCAATTGACTAATCTGAGGTTCACCGTAGGTAGATCTCCAATCTGAGGTCCAGATTTGTCTATCCTTTGGGTAAAAACAAACATCAGTGTCCCAGGAATTATTCGAGATTCCTTTAGTAGCTTGTTCAAGCTGACTAATATCGAAATCTTGGCTAATTCCAAGGGGTGGTTCACCATCTGATGAATCGCCATCTCAGTGTTCTGAAATTGGCATAGGGTCTTTAGCCTTTTCAAAACGTGACTTTTTCTTCCATTCCTGATATTTCTCAAATTCTTTGAGTTCTACCTCTTCTTTTTCCTCCTCTCGTTTCGTAAAACTGCATCTTGTTTTGTCCCTTGTTTCTCTCTTCCTTTTCCTTTGTTTTGCAGAAGTGCAAAGGCACAGAGGCATAGAACCGTTCCTCGCCTGTCGAGTTCTGCCACCCAACTCACCCATCCATGTGCCACAGCCCATATTCTTTTTGACCGGCACTCTTTCTTCTCTTTTCTTTTCTTTTCTTTTCTTTTCTTCTATTCTCTTCTTTAATTTAAATGGTGAAGTCTTCTTCTTCTCCCACAGATATTTTTTTCTCTCAACTTCTTTCTCACTCTCTCCCTCTCTTCGTTAATTCAAATCATAAAACGCAAAATCCTCTTACTAGGATCCCTTACTAAGGTAAATGATTTCTTATAGCATATTTGCACTTAAAGCACAAATTTATTAATAATTATTTCAAGTTTCAATACTATTTTATTAATATTTTTATTTATATTATATTATTTTCAAATATTTAAAATTTTCGTGAGATTTTCTCATTAATTTTCCTATAAAAACTCGAGAATTTAAAAATATCTCAATAACATGGTCACATTGAGCAAGCAAGTCTCCAAAATCATCTCCTTGGTAAATAAGAGCCAATAGTTTTGGGTAGGATTTAGGTGTACGCAGGTTTAACTACACATTTACTGGCTGTTTCAGAAGGCCAGAATTCAGTATCAAACTTCACCTAGGCAATTGTGTCGGATGAAACTAGAAATTTCTCTGGTCCATGGCCGGGTGATTAATTCAACATCCCAATGGGGCTGTGCGTGAGGTAAGTGATGCAATTCTTTCTCAGGGTGGGGTAACTATATTCTTGGGGACTTAGTTTGCCATCCTTTGTTTGCAAGTACGGAGTCCATTGATCTGTAAAAATGTCAGTTTGCTGTCAATTTCCAATTGCGCATACTTGGCTATTTTTCGTATGCAGTCTTCCTTTTAGCAATTGCGTTAGAAGTGGAGAAGTCTTCCTTTTAGCAATTGCGTTAGAAGTGGAGAGCTATATGGTTTTTTTCTTTAAAGTTGAGCGCCATATGGTTTTAGGAAATATGAAATGAATTTAGATGTTTAAACTATTTCTTTGTTTCGCACAAGGAATCTGATTATTCAAGAAAGAGAACTTTTTGGCATTTTAGATTCCTAAACCCTACTCAACTAAGAAGAGCAATTTCTTATTCCAAAAAAGCTTTTTTTTTGTTGGGTTGTTGATTTAATTTAGATTTTTATGTTTGGGAGAACTTTCCCAATCGTCCATTAATTAGGTTGCAAATGGGGATGGAACGGGACGGGCTCGGTACTGGCCTATGCTGCGCCAAGCCTGAGCCCAATTTAGAGTATGTTAACCTGAACCTGAACAGCCAACAAAAAGCCTGAGCCCGACATAAAGCCCAGGTAAGATATTAAATCTATTTAGTATGAGTAACATGTATATCAAAATACCTAGTCCATTTCCCTTTAATTTTAAATTTTTGCCCATCACATTAAAAAATCAACCATAGAGATTGAAAGTGATTTGATGAGTTACAAGTGGACCAAAATTTACCCCAAAATTCAACTTATAGCCACTCGATCTCAACGGTCAAAACCACTAGTTCTCCTCAAAAAAAAAAAACTACTTTCATTCCATGTGATTGATTTTCTATTTATTTCTAATAATATAGATGCAATTTTTAGGTTGGGTTTCAGGCTTTGGGCCTGAGCATTGGTATGGCGAAGCCCCATTGACTTTTAAACGGGTGCTATTGTTAGGCTCGAGTCCGAGCTTGATTAACAATCGGACTATGAAATTGTGCTCAAGCCCTATTTTTCTTTGGCTGAGATTTTTGTCCTTTTGGGCCAGCTTGCCATCCCTAGTTGCAAATTAGCTGTAGATTAGATCAGAGTTGACCGTCCTGCTAAAGAAGATATTTTCCATCCATAATCTTTGCATTGCAGTGTCGGATTAATGTCTCATAGCCAACATGATTTAGGCCCAAGACCGAGCCCAATTAACAATTGGGCTATGAAATTATGCTCAAGCCTTATTTTTCTTGGGCCGGGCTTTTTGGGCTTTGGGGCCAAGTCACCATTCGTAGTTGCAGATTAGATAAGTGATGACCATCCTGCTATGGATAAAGATTATATTTTCAACCCGCCAATCTTTGCATTGCAGTGTTGGATTAATATCTCATAGCCAACAAAGTTATTGTGATGTGGTGATATATCAATGCTTAGAAGTGGAAAATTATCAACTACTCGAGTATTATTCTAGTCCTTTTATGCATTTTCTGTCAACATTTGTATTGCCATTTGAAAGAAGTAGACTTCATTTGCTTATGTTAATCTTGCTGGCTTCTATGCTAAATGGTTTGCAGTGATTGGTGATTGATCCATTAAACATTCTTATTAGTTTTTTTTTTTTCCTTAAATATATTGTCTGCAAATTGTAATACAGATATTGGGATACCCTCTCTTGCTAATCTCATAACATAAATTTATTCGTATATAGACCAAACTAAAAAGATCTGACTATAGCTTCCACACATATGATAGAGATACAGAAAATGGTCACCCTGATGCAAGTCATGATAACAGGAAAATTCAATTTGGACGACTGGAAATGGGTAGGTTGGTGTACTAACACAAGCCGTGATCAATTGAGTGGAAAACCCATTTTGGATTCAACGGACTCTTAAGGAACTTTCTATCTAGTATTCCAAAAGCTTTTGTTGTATCTATTTTTAGAACAAAATATTTAGATTTTATGCAAGGTTGTTTCATATGATGGGTACATACTTAGAAATAATAACATGATTCTTCGTGTGTTCCTATAGGATTAGTCTCATCTCTATGTGGGGTCAAAATACTATGTTATTGGGTAGAAAAAAACATTATGATTACTAGGTTGCCCTTGGGGAACAAATGCTGCTTATTCCTCAGAAATCAGAAGAGATAAAGTGGTCACAGTTGTTACCATGATTTTTGTTATAACTTCATATATTGTATTGCATATACTTATGTCCAAAATTGCTGAAATTGTTTTGAGTTAGATGCTCCATCCTGTTTAGGGTAACAACAATGAAAGTATGGTTTGTTTTAGGTGGCAGATGACCAGATTGGAAATTTTTTTGAACTAGAGATAGTTATATTCCCTTCTTTTAATGATAGAAACATGCCAAATTTCATCTAGACTTGGAAATTTCATGCCTCCCTGTGCGTGGCATTGGTCTTAATGCTAGTCTTATATGAGGAAATGTGGTTTTTGGGGGCCTATGTGGATCTGACTTATGACATGGACCCGTGTGGGAAAGGTGACGTTATAGTCTTATCAATGCTAGTCTTACATACTCCTCCTCTATCTCATTTTAGTTATCTCATTTGAAATATTTGTGTTTTTTAAAGAACTCTCTATCTAAAACTGGTACTCCATGTGATCTCATCCATTTTCAACACACTTTATACTGCTCCAATACAAATGAGACAAGTATTTTGGGACAATTCTAAAATCTATATATGACAACTAATTTGGGACATAGAGAGTATTATAAAAGGAGATGGAATGCTTGAGGGGCAGCGTGGATCCAGCACGGGATATGCTCTAGTGCAAGAAAGGTGACTTGACAGTCTGATTCAATGTGGGATTTCCTATCATTCCTAATCACCATATGCTTCCTTACATCCCCCTTTTTCCCATTGTTTAGTTTTTTTTTTCCCTCAAAACTTTTCTAATTTTTAGGTGTTAAAACTTTATAGCGTTTTGAAATGATTTATTTGATAAACTAAGGAATCTAAAATGAGTGTGTCCTATTTTGCATATCTATATTTTCTATTCACATAGGCGCATGTCACGGTTGCATAGGTGTTGAAGTGAATAAAGCAACAGTACACTATGGGTAGGGTTCCGACAAAATTTTAAGTTTCAAATTGTTTAGTTATTTTTAATATTATTTGAGCCATTTATTACTTTTTAAACTCTTTTATGAGTTATTAAATTTTCTTTCTTTTTAGGTTTTAACTTTTTTACATGTTATTAAATTTCTTATCATTTTCTAATAAAGACTTCGAAATAATTGAAATACAACGTAGAACCACTTTTCTATTTATAGTTAATTTTTAGGTGGTCAACCTTATGGTATTTTTAAAATTAATTGTTTGATAAATGTTGAACTCAAAGATGATTGGTTAGAGCTAGCCTACTTATTTCTAGTCAACATAAGGGTACGTAATGATTGTATAGGCGTCAAGAGGAGAAACATGACAATACATGATGGTGAAGGTGCCTTGCAGATTGTGCAGGCCCCCCACACACATATATATATATATATATATATATTCCTCCACATTGGATACTTCAGTTTTATGTATAAAATTCACCTTGACATTTCCATTCCGTGTTTGGATATCATAGATTCTAAGTTGGTCTTATTATTGAATAGAAATTCATTCAAAACTATCTCCATTTTTACTGTTAGTCTTTGGACCCTTAAAAAACATAGTTTTGATATCCAATCGACCTTATTTTTTTTCAAGAAATATCATGTGGAAAATACTTTTCAAATGGACCCCAACTCAACCCATAACCTGCAGGGCGCCTGAGGTCAACTCGTGGCATACTCTCCTTTTCATTCACAAATCCTTGACTCCTACCTGTATTCATATTTTTTAGATTCTTTTGCATGTTTTTTCCCTAACTTTTTTATGACTAGCCTGAAAACTTTTAATTTAATCACTTGATAAATAAGGACTTTATATATGGGAGATGTGTTATATATGTGTATTTGCATGTGCTTGTGGTGTATCCAAAAAAATGTGTATATAACTTCTTCCATTCTGTAAATAAGATTCATGCAAATCAGATTTGATTGAAAGCTTTCGTTGTTTTAGCGGATACCAAAAATTCATTCAACAATACACATTTATAATCTGATTTGTGGTGTTATTCAGAACAGCGGTACCTGAAACGCGGCCTTTAACTCGTAAAGAATTATCCCACAGTTTCAAAGATCACATTGACAAGGTTTATTTGTCAACGGGGAAGCTAACATAGGAGTTGTAATAGCATTCTACCCTGGCATAATATACTCACCTGCTTATTATCGCAACATTCTGCTGGCATAGCGGAATGAAGTGGACACACTTCAAATAATTTTATGAATTGATAGAATTATATAAAGCATAAAAGAGAAGATACAAAAGGGATAAATTTTTCCTTCATGAATTTCTGAGTGAAAACTTTATTACAAACACCCCTATATATAGCCTTCTAGCCATTAACTCACCTCAAGAAATGAACCAACACATCTCTTCATGAACCAACACAACTTTTTATTATCCTAGATTAATATTCCAAGAAAACACAAATCATCAAATCCAATGAGACTACTATACTATCCAAGGTAACATGCTTCTAGGAGTCACCTAAAAATACATCAAGGTGCCTCCTAAGAATTACAAATTATTTAATTCCAATACATTCCTTAGTACCCTAGGGTCGATGCAAACAACTCTTATCTGATTAGAAGATATGATGGGATTGTCATCAATGCAGATATGATGGGATTGTCATCAATGCCCAGCCCTGGGGTGCTGGTGGAGAAACCCGTGAAGAATGGAATGGTGCTTCTGTGCCAGAACTCCAATCTACTCCATCAAATGGTGTTGACAAAAGTTCTGATCGATTCTGGAGATTGCTTAGTAAGCCACTGGATAGCAGGTTGGGGGAAATTGGCATTGAGGTGTTGGAGTGGCGCAATCCAGTTCCTTTTGGTCACTATGCGAATCACCCACCAAAGGGTGCTGATAGGGAGAGAATTGAGAACACCACACTGATTTGTTGATGCAAACAATAAGTTTTAGCTTTATCATTTCAATTTTGATTACACATCAATTTACAGAAAAATAACAAACATAGTGGGCATCCCCACTTTCTTAGAATTACTACCTACAAACACCATTAACCCACTAACACAACTAACCATAAAACACCTAAGTCTAGCGACCCACTAACATAACATGGGACACCTCACTAACAAACATGAGACACCTCACTAACAAACATGGGACACCTAATCCCACATTCATGTAACACCCTGGATTTTCAAGTTATAAATATTTACGGAAATTACCCAGTTAATTAATGAATTTTAGATATGGATCTTAGATGAGTAAAGGGTTGGTCATTGTCCAATTAAGACCCAACAATTTTAGAAATGTTTTCAATAAAATTCAAATGGGGTTGGATTTAAATGGTAATGAAACATAATTATAAATAAGGGATATGGATAAAGGATATGCGCATAAAGGGAATTTGGATTAATGATCTTGGCCGTGTATATGAGATATATAATCCATGTTATGCACATGGAGTGGAAGCCAAGGAAGGATATATGTATGGAAGATAGTGATGGAAAGATTTTAGGAGTTGCTTAGGCGCATAAAATCATTTAAAGAGGGTCCTTTCCCTTGATCAAGAGTGATATTAGGGAATTATTAAATAAAGAAGATATCTAATCCCAATAAAGAAATTGCTTTGCCGTGTATGAAGATAGCCATACCCATGTGTATGCGCAAGAGATCTCTTTAAGAGGGGTCTTTTCTTGATTTAAAACGGCAAGAGGCAATTACTAATTTGAAGGGATAGGCACCTTCTAAGATAGGATTAAGTGGAGGTTTTATAAAGAGGGAAGTATGACACGGCAATGGCACTATCTAATTATAGATTGGACCGATTGGAAGGTAGATACAAGAGAGGCAACAAGAAGGGGCGCACACCATCTTCTAAATTGGGACAAATTGGAAGTAATAAAAGGAGAGAAGGAGAGGCACACGACATTCACATTACATTCAAAGAGAGGCAGCAGCAAGCACAAAGGGCACACGGCAATTGTATCTTAGCACATTCTAAATATGGGATTAAGTTTGGCCTGTGGAAGTTTTTATAAAAGAGAGGAGCACAAGGCAAGAGCTTGGAGTAATTTCTATTCCAAAGCATCTTCTCTCTCTCTCTCTCTCTCTCAAACTATATCTCATGGCATTCACATACAAAGAAGGGCAACCAGCAAGTGAGAAAGATCTAGGAGGAGAGAAGGCCAAGGAAGAAAAGAATTGGAAGAGCAAGAACCAATCGGAGCGACGGAAAACTGAAGGAGTCGCGGAACCGGTAAGTGATTTGATGTTTTTGATTAAAAGAAAAGAACCATAGGGTTCGGCCATGGTGTATGGCCGAACCCCATGGAAGAGAATTGGGAGTTTGTTGGTAAAGGTCTATGATTTTAGAGGATTTAAATGGAGAAGCATTGATTATGTTTTAATGGATGGCAAAATTGTAAATGTTGGCCAAATTGAAAGATCATGGGTTCGGCCATGGTGTATGGCCGAACCCTATGAGGTTTAATTATGGATTTAAATTATTAAGGAATTTATATTGGAGTTGGTTAATGAATTCATATGGGTTTAGATGGATTTGATATGGTAATTGATTAAATGGAAGATCAATGTTTAATAATTTTAGAAGGAGGATTATGAACCATAGGTTTGGCCATGGTGTATGGCCGAACCCCATGGAGTTGTATTGGAATTATTATTAAATTTGAAATTGGAAAGTTTCTAATTATGGAAGGTGGAGATTGAATTGGAAAGTTTGTAATTATGGAAGGTGGAGATTAAATTGGAAAGTTTTTAATTATGGAAGGTGGAGATTAAATTGGAAAGTTTCTAATTATGGAAGGAACCTTGAATTATGGATTCAAGAATGGAGTAGCTATAATTGGAACTTAGACATCATGGGTTCGGCCATGTGCATGGCCGAACCCCATGAACCAATTTTATGGGTCATGAATGAACTTATTATTTTAATGAATGGTGGACCAATTGGAGAATGCAAATATATACTTATGGATTATGTTATGGGATTAGGGTTTTATTTTATGAACCATGAATTATATGATGGATCATGTGCTGGAATATTTTTAAAGGGTTAATTGGAGTATTATGCATGATTAAATGAATGAAAGGACCTATGTTTGGAATCTAAGTATAAGTTGTTGAAGGCAATGACAAAGTTGTAAATACATGCCAAAATGGAAGATCATGGGTTCAGCCATGGTGTATAGCCGAACCCCATGAGGTTTCTTTTATGGATTTGATTGATTAAGGAATTTATATAGGGTCTAGTTATGGTAGATTTAAATGAATGGAGGTAATAACAATTTTGTAAATATCGCCTAAAATTGAAAGATCATGGGTTCAGTCATGGTGTATGGCCGAACCCCATGAACTTGTTAATGGGCCAATTGTGGGCCTTTGTATAATTTAAATGAATGGTTTACCAAACTAAGGGATGAAGGGTTTTATTTTATGAATTATGAACCAATCATGAAATTATGTAATAGATCAATTTTGTACCAAAACCTAAGGTGATAAAGGAAATGGCAGGAAAGTAAATAAGTGAATAAATGAACCATGGGTTCGGCCATGGTGTGTGGCCGAACCCCATGGGGATTGGTTTATGGACTTAAAATATTGTAAATCGAGTGGGACTTAGTTTTGATTGATTATTATATTATAAGGTAACGGGACCTCACAAGGTGTGTACGATCGTGAACGGTTACCGGACGAAAGACGCAAGGACATGTTAGTGGTCTTTGGTAGGATTCCACCTCTTTGAAACCATGGGTTTATGTACATTGTTTTTATCTTATTTTTGATAGATATATATTGTAAAGGATATGTTTTAAATTGTAATTTTAAATGCTATGTTTATATGATAAAATAGCATGTGGTTTAAATGTGAGTTTTAAATGCTATGATTTGTAATTCTACATAGCATGTTCGTATTTGCATCTCATGCATGGCATGGGAGGGATGAAAGGTAACCGGAGGGTCCACACTCCGTCGGGGTGTCTGAAAAACCTATGTGGGGTACCTTGATGTGATTTCCATCAAGAGGATACTGTGTATGAACTGTAACCCGAGATCCACACTTCGTCGGGGCGTCCGTAATACAATCGTGGGGGATACCTTGATGAGGAGCTTTCCATCAAAAGGATATTGTGTATGAAATGTAACCGGAGATCCACACTCCGTCGGGGCGTCCGTAATACAATCGTGGGGGATACCTTGATGAGGAGCTTTCCATTAAGAGGTTACTATGTGTTTGTGATGGGTGGGATTCATTGCATATGATAGCATGGCATGGCATTGAATCAACATGATTATGATCTTTATTATCATGCAAGGTTTTTGGTTTTTATCGGTATGATTGGATCTCTATTATCATACACTGTTTTGGATACGATGCTCTATATGTATGGTATGATTTATTATAACTGGATTTGATATTTATTATATCTGGATTTTTGGTACTAACCTATGTGTTAACCCTAATTGGAATACCTACTGGGCGCGTTGTTCTAACGCCCTACTTCTACCCTAGTGGATGATACAGGAAACGAGGGGAACGATGAATGCGAAACGGGCCAGGCATAAAAGCTTGGATGATTTAGTTTTTATTTTGATTAAGTCATTTATGGACTTGTATTTGAGTATCTAGAATTCAGATTATAATAACTTAGATGAATTTGCTATGGTTGGATGTTTTATTGGATAATTGTGTTATGATAATGATGATTAAGGACTTGACGTACTTTGCTATCTGAATGGAATAGAACTGTGTTCTATTATGTTTCCGCATGTTATGATTTTTATTCCGCATGTTTATATTGCTATGTGTGAACCGTTTTCATGGATTGAGTCCATGCACACATAGGGTTGGCTAGTTAAGGCTCGGACTTTAGAAATTCAGACTTAGCTCGCGTCGTGACATCCCGCTCTCTATCACTCTTCGTTTATAAAAAAAAAAAAAATAGACTCTGATTTTACGGAAAGAAGCGAGTGAAAAAGGGCGGGGCGTTACAATTCATGAGACTAACAACCCACAATACTAAATGATGGGGTAGTGGGATGACTCACAAAACAAACCATGACTCAACATGAGACTAAGTCAAGTTAAGAGTGGTGGAGAGCAACCAATCAAGGTAGATTTGCATCATAAATACTCATCACTCCCCTTTGATGCAAAACTGGAAACACTGAGAGAAGATTTGAATTTCACGAACTTCGGATATGAGAGTGCCTTGGTGAACCCATCTGCAACTTGATCATTAGTTGAACAATACTTCATCACGATCATGCCTTCTGCAACAACACTTCGAATGAAGTGGTGACAAATCTCAATATGCTTTGTTCTTCCATGGAAAACTGGATTCTTTGTCATTGAGATTGTAGCCTTGTTATCACAATAGATCTTTGTCACCTCTCTTTGAACATGGAGCAAGTCTTCCAAAATCTTTCACATCCATATGGCTTGACACGCAGCTGACGAAACCGCAGTGTATTCAGTTTCAGAAGATGTTAATGCAACTGATGCTTGCTTCTTAAAGATCCATGAAATAGCTCCTGAACCAAGACTGAAAACAAATCCACTTGTGCTTTTTCTGTCATCTACAAAACCAGCCCAATCACTGTTAGTAAAACCAAGCAATTTAAAATGACCAATTGGTTTATACAAGATCCCATAATTGCTTGTTGCTCGGATATAACCAAGAATTCGCTTTGCTGCTCCAAGATGATGCACAAAAGGGTTATGCATAAATCTTGAGACCAAACTGACATAAAACATAATATCTGGATGAGAGTGAGTCAAATACAACAATCCTCCAACCATCCATCTAAAAAAAATTTCATCAGCCTTTGCAGTCCCATCATTCACAGTCAATTTCTCACTTGTGTTCATGGGAGTACAAGATGTCTTGCAATTCAACATATTATATTTCTTAAGCAAATCTAATGCGTATATTTCTTGAGAAATAAAAATACCATTATTAGTTTACTGAACGTGAAGACTAAGAAAATAATGCAATAATCCGAAATCAGACATATCAAACTCATGCATCATGTTCTCCTTAAATTCTTTGATAGAAATGCTAGAAGATCCAGTGTATATGATATCATCCACATAAACACAAACAATGAGAATATCGCCATTATGTTTCACCTTCACATATAAAGTGGACTCACTATCACTTCGGTGGAATCCATTTTGACGAAGATAAGAGTCTAGTCTACTATACCATGCTCTTGGGGCTTGCTTCAATCCATATAAAGCCTTCTTCAGTTTGTAGACTTTCTCCCTTTTTTCTTCGATGACAAATCCCTGTGGCTATTCAACACACATCTTCTTCCAAACAACCATTTAAAAATGCAGATTTAACATCAAACTGAAAGATATGCCATTTCAATTGAGCTGTTATACCCAAAATAATTCTAACAGTTTCAAATCTAGCAACGGGAGAAAATGTTTCAAAGAATTCTATTCCATGCTTTTGAACATACTCCTTTGCAACGAATCTTGCTTTGAATTTTTGCACAGTTCCATTTGCATTGTACTTCACCTTGTAAATCAGGTGGCAAGTATACTAGCTCCCATGTATTTTTTTTTTCAATTGTAGCCATTTCTTCATTCATAGAGTTCTCCCATTCTTCTTTTCCTTGTGCCTCCTCATAGCTCACAGGTTCTGAAATCATAAGAGCAAAAGTGCATGATTCATAAATCTCTTTCAAAGATCGAAACTTATGTGGAGGTATATTAGTATTGAGAGTAGGATCAATGTTGTTAATGTCATCACTACTTCGATCCCTTGGAGAAAACCCTCACAAAAGAACTTGGAGATGGAGAAGCTTAAGGTGACACTGTTTTCTCCTTTAACTGTGTCGGCTCAACTTCATCTTCTGCAAATGGTACATGCTGACTTTTTCCTCCTCCCCAATTCCTGAAGCTATTTTCATCAAATATAACATCTCGATGAATATTTTTTTTTTTTTGTTTCTGGATTATACAACCGATAACCCTTGGTTCCATCACTATATCCAGCAAAAATACATTTTTCACTTTTCTTATCAAGCTTGGTACGATCACTAGAGTCAATCAAAGAATAAGCAATGCTACCAATTTTTTTAAAAAACTCACATCAGGTTTTCTTTTCCACCAAGCTTCATATGGAGTTTTGTTGTGCACTACCTTTTTTTGGAGATATGTTTAGGAGGAAGACGGATATTGCCACAGCTTTTGCCCAAAAATCATTTGGAAGTCGTTTTTCATTTAACATGCTTTTAACCATTTCAACGATTGTCTTGTTCTTCCTTTCAGCAATCCCATTCTGTTCAAGAGTTCTACTTATTGTCAACTGCCTGCGAATACCATTTAGGTTGCAAAATGAACCAAATTCATTAGATAAAAATTCCCCCCCTCTGTCAGGTCGAAGTATTTTTATAACATGCCCACTTTCCTTTTCAGCAAAAACTTTAAATTCTTGAAACTTTTCAAATGCCTTTGATTTGTAAGCAAGAAAGTAAACTCAACTCATGTGAGTATAATCATCAATAAATAATAAAAAATACCTACTCTTATTTAAAGATAAGGTATTTGTTGGACCACATATATCTGCATGTACAAGCTCTAGAGGTATCTTGGCTCTCCAAGATTTTCCAACTGGAAATGGTAAATGGCGTTGATTCCCATAAATACACCATTCACAAATATCATGAACACAAACAATAGAAGGTAAACCAAACACCATTTTTTTCTGACTTAAACAATTTCAACCCATTAAAATACAAGTATCCATAACGTAAATACGAAAGCCTTGAATCATCGTTAGCACTAGCAACCAATGCACAATCATCAAAACATGAGAGATCAAGAAGAAACATCTTGTTCTGAGTCATGAGGATCTTAATAAGAGGTATATCCGATTTTTCTTTTTTAATTTCACACATATCACTGTGAAACGAGACTGAATATCCTTTTTAAATCAATTGACCCACACTTAGAAAGTTATGAGCTAAACCAGGAATATAATAAACATCATAAATCAGTCTTTAAATACCTGACTTAGCCATAACTACAATAGTCCCCTTGCCTTCAATTTGAACTCGTTTATCATCACCAAGCCGAACTTGCAATTTCACAGATTCATCAATGCTACGAGAAATGATTATTTTTCCTATCATATGGTTACTACAACCACTATCTAGAAACCATATATCAGCTTTACTTTCTTTGTGACTTAGATAAGTAAGGAACAAATTGCCTTCATCTTGTTTTTCTTCTGTGAAATTGGCTTGTTGCTTAGCCATTTCCAACAGTTTGCCTCAATATGCCCGTACTACATGCCAAAATAACATTGCTTGCTTTTATAATTCGGTTTTTGGTTGCCTTTATCACCATTTTGACGACCCCAACCAAATATTCCTCGTCCTTTTCCACGACCACGATAGTCACCTTGTCCTCGACCTTGTCTTGCATGCTTATGATTAGAAGTATTTTCGACATTTTTGTCTTTCTTAGAAATCTCCACCTTGGACTGAAATGCTTGCTCAATATTTTTCTCTGTTAATCTTTTCAACATTTCTTCATGAGCTAATAACAAACCCATCTGTTCATTAAGAGAAAATTAGATAAATCCTTAGACTCTTCAATAGCAGTAACTACATGATCAAATTTTGAAGGAAGACTCCTTAAAACTTTTTCTACAATTTTCTGGTCTGAGATTATCTAACCAAAAGTTCTCATTTGATTTATAATAACAGGAAGTTAGGAGAAAAAATCTTGCACAGATTCACTACCTTTCATGAGAAGAGTCTCAAATTCTCTACGAAATGTCTGTAGTCTCATAGTGGTTACCTTGCTGTCCCCATGAAATTCTTGCCTTCAAATAGTCCAATCTTCCTTTGATTTGGTGGCATTTGCAATTCGAGGAAAAATTGATTATGACACAGTCTACTGTAAAACAAGTAAAGCCTTTGCATCCTTCTTACGAAATTCCTTCAAATCAGGTGACTTTTCCGATGCCTTTTCAAGTGACTTCTCCGCTGCCTTGGAGCTCTCAGTATCTGTATAATCATTTCCAACTAGATCCCAATGGTAAAGAAAAAAAGAAGGTCTTTATCTTAATGCTCCAAAATGATTATACAGATACTGAGAGCTCCAAGGCAGCGGAGAAGTCACTTGAAAAGGCATGGGGTGTGAAAATGGAATGGAGGCAGGGATTTGGGTTGAATACGAGATGGAGGTTCTGGAATGGCAGCTGATCAGAGGGTTATTTCCAACAGATCTGAGCGATGGGAACGGCTGAGCAAACCGGCGATGCAGGTTGCAATTGGGTAACAGGGAGTGTGCAGGAAGGAGGACGGGAAAACCGTCGCTCGACATTGGCAGAGACAGTTGCATGGGACCTCTTTCTTTCTTTACCTACCTTCTTAGATTGATTCAGGAATCTTGAAGTAGGAAGGAAAGGCTCACTCGAGCTAACTCGAGCTAACTCGGGTCGGGTCGGGTCGGGTCGGGTCGGGTCAGGTCAACTCTCAGGTTGAGAGTATTAGCAATTCGGGTCCGGTCGGTTTCAAATTTTTTTGACATGGGTTAGGACTGGGTTTGTCAAAACCTGGCCCGCCCGACCCGAGTTTCAGCCCTACTTGGTCTTAAAAAAACAGACCATGGTCTCTCAAAAAGTTGCATGAGAAGGTGTGAGTTTCAACTCAAAAGGATAAAAATACAAAAAATCAATAGGTCCCATATACATGTAATCACAATTAATATTTGTTTACCATTTTTATATCAAAACTATGTACTTTTAACATTTTTATCTCATAGGTCCAAGCAAACCTTCTCTGGTCCTAATGTGCTAAGTTGTGATGACCATGTCATAAGCAATGTCATAAATATCGATGATATTTTAAATTTATCACATTTTTATCGGTAAAATATCATTATCGCGTTAATAACGCGTATTTATTGCCATTGCAGTAAATTACCGATAAAATCGCATTAAAAATAGAACAAATGGTAATATCACGATTATATCCCGATAAATTACAGGTAAAATTTTTATTAGGATTTTTATTTTATTAATTATATTTTTATTATTTTTAAATATTATATTTTCTATGAGATTTTTCTGTTATTTTCCTGATAAAATCCTAATAATTTGAAAATATCTAGATATTATCAATCACCGTTAATATTCCAAAAACAATATTTCTTATAGTGGTCCTAAACTTAAATGATTTTTCATTTTGGACAAAACCAAATTGCTAAAACTCAATTTGATTTCAGTTGCAGTTGGACACATCTTATCGTGTTGAACATGCCATTTGGGAATTAGTAACATGGATTTCTATCATTTGCATTAAAAGTGGAATAAGATTAGGATCCCAAAAACTCTATAGAAAATCCTTTAGTGGTAAATGACCGTCTTCCAATCCCTAAAAGAAAAGAATGAAAAAAAAAAACCATTAGAGAAAATTTGGAATGGCGTTCTCCCTTTCTCTTATTATTGCTGCAAACAATAGCTCGGGTGGTGTGACTATCATAGTCAAGAAACCATCGACTTAGTAGATCGAGGCTTCTTCTTGTCTCTTATCTCTTCTAAGATTTATTTTTGCAATGAAAAGCTTAAATATGTTGATCCATTAAAATTTTCTGCAAAAATAACCATAAAGAGTCACACCATTTAGGCTCGTCCATTGGAATTTTTAGGGAGGGGACTGGAAATCTAACACTCGTTGCATTAGGACAAACCATTGGAATGACCCAAAATTGTTCCTAAAGTCTTCTCCGACTCTGGGTATATGTATCGACTATTGGGGTGTGGCTCGATTTAGAGTCATGTTTAGCTAGGTGTCCTATTGTTTTTCTCTTCTCCTACTTATTCTCTGATTGTCTTTCTATTTTTGTTTTGAGATAGGTTTCCAAAAACGCAGTGAGACTCTACTTTGGGAAACCTCTTTGTATCAGGAAACCTTTTCTTTTTACGGTATATGAAACAGAGAAATCTCCTTCGAGGGTGTGTGTGGCCCTCTTGGGCATCACTGAAAAGTATGGGTTTGCAGAGAGAGTTTTGTAGAGAGGGAGAGAGATAAGTGAGGAAGAGATATTGAGAGAGAGATTTGTATTTGTACCGTTTGATTTAGTTTTGATTTATTGCTTCCATTTGATTGAATTTATCTCAACAAGTGGTATCAAAGACAGGTTATTCTAGTATAATTATTGTGAGAATGGAAGATTCTCAGGGTGGCATGATTAAATTGACGGCATCTAATTATGATATTTGGAAGCCAAGAATGGAACACATCCTTTATTGTAAGGATTTGTATGACCTATTGATGGTCACAATGTCAAACCCACTCATAAGTCCGATAATGAGTGGAAAAAGATAAACAGGAAGACTGTAGGAATGACAAGGTAGTGGATCGATCACAGTCTGTTTCACCATGTTGCTTAGGAGATTAATGCCCACAACCTATGGAAAAAATTAGAGGCAATGTATGAGAGGAAAAATGCCCAAAATAAAGCCTATTTGATTAGGAAGGTTATGAATTTGAAATTTAAGGAGGGACACTACGTTGCCGAACACCTAGTACTTTTTAGAGTTTGGTGAATCAATTAGCTACTGCGGAGATGACATTGGATGATGGGTTGCAGGAACCAATGCTTTTGAGTTCTTTACCTGACAACTATGAAATATTGGTTATGTCATTGAGTTTTCTGCACTTAACGGCAAGTTGTCTATGAATGTTGTGAAAGAAAGCTTATTCAGTGAAGAAGCCCGACGAAAGGATATGGGTATCGGTCAAGAACATGCCATTGTAACACAAAATAGGGGTAAAAACAAAAGTAGAGGACACGATAGAGAATTTAAAAGTCGTAGCCACAGCAGAAACTCCAGAAGTAAGTCACAGTTCAGAGAAATAGAAAATGCTTCCATTGTTAGAAGGTTGGTCATCTGCAAAAAAATTCTCGAGTTTTGAAATGAGAACAAAATAGGGAGAAAGAAGAAAATAAATCTAATAGCAGTGATACCACAACCATTACTTCAGCAGAAGAGTTAGTTGTATTTTTTTCTAGAGAGGAAGAGTAAATTACGTTGCAGGTGACGATATTGAGTGGGTTATTGATACAGCTGCTTCTTACCCGTGTACTTCCACAAAGGATTTATTCACATCTTATAGAGCAAGAGACTTTGGTACTGTGAAGATGGGCAATACTAGTAGCTCAAAGATTGTGGGAATATGTGATGTGTGCAATGAGACTATAATGTAGGTTGCACTATTACTTTGAGAGATGAGCGACATGTTTCTGATTTGCGCCTCAATCAGATTTCCTGTGTTGCATTGGATCGACAATGTTATGTGAATTATTTTGCCAATGGAAGGTGGAAACTGACTATGGGGTGATTGGTGGTTGCTAGAGAAATTGCTTATTGTTCACTGTGTCAGACTCAAATAAGATCTGCTCTATAAGACTGAATGCAATAGTAGATGGGTCTTCACCAAATTTGTGGCACAAGATTGGTTCATATGAGCAAGAAAGTGTCACAAGTTCTTGCAAAGAAGCCACTCATTCCCTTTGCAAAAGGCACAACTCTAAACCCTTGTGATTATTGTTTGCTTGGCATGCATCATAGAGTTTCTTTTAATATCTCTGCTAAAAGAAACACTAAATTGTTAGATTTAGTTTATTTTGATGTATGTGGTCCATTGAGGTAGAATCCTTGGGTGGCAACAAATATTTTGTTACATTTATTGATGATGCTTCACGAAAAGTGTGGGTGTATTTTGTAAAAACTAAAGACTAGGTATTTCAGCATTTTCAGAAATTTCATGCAATGGTGTAAAGAGAGACAGGGATGTCACTAAAATTCCTTCGTACTAATAACATAGGAAATTATAGTTGAAAATAGTTTGAAGCCTATTATTCCAACCATGGTATTCGGCATGAGACTATAGTTCCTGGTACCCCACAACATAATAGTGTGGCTGAAAGGACGAGTCAAGCCACTGTAGAGAAAGTGAGGTGTATGCTTAGAATGATTAAACTTCCCTAATCTTTTTAAAGTGAAGTTGTCCGTATTGTTTACTGCTTAATTAACAGATCACCATCTGCTCCTTTGGGTTTTGAGATTCTAAAGAAAAGGTGGACAGGAAGAAAAGCTTCTTACTCTCATTTGAAGGTATTTGGTTGCAAGCTTTTGCACTTGTACCTAAGGAGCAACGACTAGAATGGGATTTTTCTCTAAATCTAGTGTACCTTAGTAATACTAAAAGTGTAACAATCAATTCCCTTTACTTTATTCATCCATTTTCTCTACTCTTGAGTTCCATCTTGAATAGTAAAAGCCTCTATAAATTTTTAGCAAGCTATCTAGCTTGAAGCAGGCTCCAAAAATTATTAGAACTCGGGAAATTGGCTGCCCAAAGGTAAAAGGCATTTGAATAAGAAATTTTGTGTCTTTAATTATCTCTTGCATCTTTGAAGGCAGTTTTTGCGTAAGAGGGTCGCAATCTCTTATTCTAATTATCCTGTTGCATTTGGATGAGGGGTAAATTTTAGAGGGGTTACCCCGAGTAGGGGTCACCTTTGAGTGGGGGTGACCCTTGAACTGTGATTACCCTTATCTTGTTTAGTAATTGCAGTGGTAAAGTAAAACCCTACCGTAAGGGTAAAAAATCTTGTTTGGTAACTACAAGCAAGGGTAACTTGATATATTAATATTTTTTATTTTTTATTATAAAATATAATTATTAAATAATATTCATGAAATATAACTTATAATAATATTCACTATTTTTTATAAATTATTTTTCATAATTATAATTTAAAATGAACACTTGCATTCTAACATTAAAAAAAAATTGATATTATAATTTTAAATCCCAATAAATGAATAAAAAAAATCAATATATCTCTTTATAAAAAATTATAAATTTTTTTTATTATATGAATTTAATAAAAATATTAATTCTCTTAAAATTGTTAATATGTCAGGTTACCCCTACAAAATTAACCTCTCGTCCAAATGCATTACGTTGAAAATATTAGCAAATATTTAAAATAAGCATTCAACAAAATAATTTGCTAATTACCCCAAAAGATATTACCATGAACCTCAAACTCTTTCGGAGTTTCAAGACCCTTTCGAAATTTAGACAAAATAACTCCTTAAAAATTGGACATTTTGACAATTATGTTTCATAATTTTTTTATATTAGATGAATTTAATAAAAAATATTAATTCTTATAAAATTGTTATGTCTGATTGCCCATGCTTATAGTTACCCCTACTCAAGGGTAACCCCCATAAGATTTACACCTCATCCAAATGCATCATGTAGAAAATGTTGACACATTTTTAAAATAAATTTCAAACAAATTTAAATTGCTAAGTACTTGAAAGATATTATTTTTTTAACTATATAATATATATATTTTAAAAAAAAATTAATTTTATAATATATAATTGATAAAGAGAGGAAGGGTATTGTGAGTACCCCAACCTTCAAAGGGATATTAAAAAATGGGATGAGAGGGGTAAATTTTCAAAATTTTACCTTCACCCCCTTGTTACCAAATGAGGGTAACGGGGGGTTACCCCCTCTTACCCCCATCCAAACGCAGCCCTCATGACAATGGGTATTCTTGATGTAACACCCCGATTTCTCAATAAGATGAATATTTACGAAAATGCCCCTGGATTGGTAAATTTATTAATTATGATGTTAAATGAGAAAATAGTGGGGCCCATTGTTCAAATTAAGATCCTATGAACATAGTATAAGGGTCAAATTATAATGGATGGGTAATGTACATCAAATTAGGTCAAAATGGTTAATTGGGTCAAAGAATTCTCAACGGTTGGAATAATTACAAAAATGCCCCTGGATTGGTGAATTCAATAAATGTGATTGTAAATAAGGAAATAGTGGGACCCATTGCTCAAATTAAGATCATATGAGCACATTATGAATGTCAAGTTTGATTGGATGGGTAATTTCTCAATGAAGTGGATAAATTACGAAAATGCCCCTGATGTGTTAAATTAATTATTTTGTGATGTTAAGTAAGGAAATGGTATGGCCCATTGCTCAAATTAAGATCATATGAGCACATTATGAATGTCAAGTTTGATTGGATGGGTAATTTACATCAATTGGGTCGAAAATGGCTAAATGGGTCAAAAGGCCCAAATGGGACCCATCGGGTCTTACTGGATTATTTGACCGCTTTGTGATTTTAAATTAAATGGGGTTAAGCCTATTTGATTGGAAATCAAGTGGAGAAAAAATGGGTAGGCTTGATCCATATGTAAAAACCAATTAGAAATGACCAAAATACCATAATTGGGTCATGGAGTCAAAAACGGGTCAAGGAGCTAAAAGTGGACCCAACGGGTCGAGTTGACTATGGTTGACCGTGTGGACCCTCTAGGGAGCTAAAACACGAGTTAAATCAGTTGAGTGGAACTGAAGTGAGTTGGAATTAGATCAAGGGTTGAGTTAACTCATGTGCATTGAATGAAATGCATTAATTATAGTGAGTTGGACATTGAGTTGAGTGAGTCAAAAATGGAAGTCAAATGGGCTGAAAATTCAGTGAGTTAAGTGGAATATGAGGAGGTGTGGTGATCTCAAACAAACCAAAACAAGTCCCACACTTTGGGGACTTGTTATGGAGAGTTTCATGCAAAACATTAAATGGAATATGGGGGGTTTCTATTCCATTTGGAAACCCCAAGCCTTCAATGTTGGAATGCCAATGGGTGCATTTGTTGGCAGCAAGTGTCCCATTGGTTTAGGCAAGAATTGATGAGGAAGTGGAGGGGTTTTGAGGGCTGAATTATTAAAGGAAACAAACACCATCTTGGCCATTTTTCACCATTGAAAAGCCAAGATTCTCCATCTCTCTCTCCTCTCTCCAATTCATTTGCTTAAGTGGAACAGCAGAGGTTTTTAGCATCAATTATTCAAGCTTAAACCAGCAAGGAATTAAGAAAGAAGGAAGGAAATAAGAAGGAAAGGAAGCAAGGATCAAAAGGCAAGACAAGAGCTTGGAATTTGGTAAGTGTTTCATGGATTTTGGATTAATAAAGTGGGGTATGTATTGGGCCATGGTCATGGCCGAATACACCAGTGTTTAACCTTGATTATGAAGGATTTAAAATGGTAAAAAAATAACCATTGGGTTCGGCCACCATGGAGGGCCGAACCCCATGTAAGAGATGGCTTGGTTTTCATGTTTTGAAACATGAAAACCATGGATTTTGTGGACTGTTTTTGGGTTTTGATTTAAGATTTAAATACATGTTTTAGAATGGTTAAAAAACATGGATCTGATTGACATAGGGACTGAAGTTTATATGGTCTAAAATCAGTGGATTAAAAGATGGAAATGGACCATTGGGTTCGGCCACTTAGCATGGCCGAACCCCATGAAAACAAGTGGCTAGTTTTGATGGTTTTTAGAAGTTAAAACCATATAAGTTGGGACTGATGTTAGATGTTTGTAATAGATTTAAAATACATGTTTTAAAGAGGGTTAAAACATGTGTTTGGATATCAGAAAAGGTGGAAGTTATGTGGTCTAAATCAGTGGATTAAAATTGGAAAAAATGGACCATGGGGATCGGCCATCTTGGATGGCCGAATCCCATGGAGTTGTGTTGATTTTGGATGTTTGTTTGAAAGGTAAAACCTGATTTTTATTTACTGTTATTACATGATTATCTGAGGTTTAAAAACAGTAAACATAACCATTGGGTTCGGCCACCATGGAGGGCCGAACCCCATGTAAAAGAATCTTGGTTTTCATGTTGGGAAACATGGAAACCATGGACTTTTATGGACTGTTTGGATGAGTTTAATTAGAGGGTTTCTAAGAGATATAAGGGCAGCAAAAGGGTACTGATATTGCATGATTTAAATAACACCTAATGCATGTTTGAAGGATCAATTCATGGACATAGTGTTCGGCCAACTTGAATGGCCGAACCCCATGAAAGAGATTGATGATTGTTGTGAAATCAAAGAGTTAGAAACCATGCAATACCATGGGGTTTCTATAGGAGTTTAATAGAATTAGGTTTGCTGTTTTTATGCCTAAGATACAGGATAAATGATGAAAGTTATGAAGAATTGAATCCCAAAGAGCCATGAGGTTCGGCCAGGTGAATGGCCAAACCCATTGGGTTGCTTTATGGTTTTTTTATTTTGTTGACTTAGGTTATGGTTACTGATTTGGGTCAGCCTTTGGTTGGGCTGAACCATGTATTGATCATGGTTGAATTAGCATGATTAAACCATGAGTGATCATGGTGATAATCAGAATCAAGAGAACCATTGGGTTCGGCCATGTGCATGGCCAAACCCATGGGGCTAGCTTTGGGATGAATGGACCAAGATTTATGGGTTTTCCTATGTATGTTAAATGAAATAAGCTTACTGTTTTGGGTTGGCCATGGGATAGCTGAACCTTGTAGTTAATATGCTAATGGTAGAGCCTAGCTTGAAACAAATGATGGGATCATTGTGTAGGAGGATCATAGGGTTCGGCCAATATGAATGGCCGAACCATAGATTGTTTTGTTGGAGATTATGACTTGGTTGTATGAGTTGGATTAAGTAAACATATGGATTTATCTTTGGACTTAGTGATAAGTAAATAACCAGCCACTAAGGTAGATTACTTTTTATGAACTTTGATATGAGCAAGATTAGACATTGGTTTACCAATGGCAAATCTGTGATTACAAGTCAAACGAAGGGATTGATCAAAGGACTCATGATGTAGTTGGGTCTTAGATATGAATGAACAAGTAAGTGATAGTATGATTTATTGATTGTTATATGGATAAGGTACCGGAAGTTGAACGACGTGCGAGTCGTGACCGGGTGACGCGAAGAAAGATCAAGTACTGAAGTGAATCTTCAGTAGGTTTCTACCTTTGTTGTACCACATAACTTATTTGCTGTTTTATGGTTTGAATAGTTATTTGAATCAAATGTTATATTTACAAATGGCATGTTTGCATAGACATCTCTGCATGGCATGGGATGATGGTGTTGTATCCGGAGGCCACACTCCGTCGGGGCGTCGAAAGACCCACTGTGGGGTACCCTGATGATGAGAATCCCATCAGGAGGAATCGGAGGCCACACTCCGTCGGGGCGTCCGAAAGACACTGTGGGGTTACCTTGACGATGAGAATCCGTCAAGTGATGGCTATGTTGAATGGTGATGGGTGGGACTCATTACATGTTCATTTCATATAGCATGTTTTATTGATTTGTTACACATGTGCTATCATTATATTTTTTGCATGTTTTTGACTAACCATGTGGTAGCCCTATTCGGAAACACTACTGGGCGCGTTGATCTACCCCTATCTATACCCTTAGTGGATGATGCAGGGAAAGGGAAGAACGTGAATCGAGAAGAGGACAAGTACGGAAACTTGGGCGGTTTGAATGATGAATGGATTATGAATGGATATTTTATGGACTTGATATTTGATATATTTGAACAATGTAATTTGGTAATTAGTTATGTTGGCTTGTAATAAGTAGTTAAGATAGATGCTATGGTTTGTTTTTATGTTGGATGATTTATTAAAACGAATAGTTAAGATTGATTAGTAATTTGGAAATAAGTTATGTACTTTGCTATCTAAGAATGGAAAATTGGATTAGTCAAGGTTCTATTATAACCTCAGTTAGATTTAGACTAAGTTAATTCCGCAAGTTATATATATACCATGTGCGGATCAGTTTTTGGACTTAGTTCATACGCACATGGGCTTGCCATTAAGGGTCGGATTTAGAGATCCGAACTTAACTCGCGTGTGACATTCCGCCCCGATCACTTATTGATTTTATTATTTAAAAAAAAAAAAATAAACTCTGAAAATTTAGAGTGAAAAGGGCGGGGTGTTACAGTTGGTATCAGAGCGAAACGGAAGTTGAATCTTCCGAGTAAGATTAAGACGGTTTCATGTCTCACTGACGGATAAGAATCCCAACTGACCGACTCTTCGGAGTCGTGACTGGGGGGCCGGATTAATTTACTTCGTTAGACTCAGACTGAACAATCAATCTGAGAACAACAAAGATAGCAAAGGAAGTAAAGTCAACATAAATGGATAAAACATAGCACATAGGAAACACTTCCCCGATATCCCCAAATGGAGAAACAAAACAAATGATACTTAGGAAGTTCCCAAAAAACAAAGAAATACAAAGAGTGCTTATTTGGCAATTTTCCCAAGGACAAGAAACACAAGATGTTTATTTGGTTAAAATTCCTCAAACACGAGAATTTATGATACATAGGAAGAATCCCCAAACAAGAAGTACAAGATGTTGATTAGGGAAAATTCCCCAAAACAATGATTAGTTTGATTTGATTTATAGTTGTTATTGATATGTTTTTGTTGCTGTGACAGATATGACGAGCAACATAGAGTACACCGAGTTGTGGGGACAAAGGGACACCTAGCCGTCGATAGACCTAGTTTCTTCTTCGACGATGCTAGCATACCAAACTTCATCAATGAAGTTGAAAACAGTCAGGACATAGAGGTAAGATCGCCCGAGTACAATGTTGGGGCCTTTGTACCCGAAGAGGTTGAGGAATATGTCCCAAACATAAGAGAATTGTAGGGGAGTCAGAGCCGGTATATGTGCCAGTTGTGCAATCAGGAGGGGCACAATTGTACTTACTGCCCCTACCTCCTTGAGGTCATTTGCCCTGTTTGTGGACTGCACGGGCACGGGAAGGAGAGGACTAATTGTCCTTACATTGGAGGACCGGGAATAATACCCTGTTTGACGTGCGGAGTGTTGGGGCAACGTGTCGATGACATGCCCTGACAATTTCTTTGACGATGATGCGGGTCTTCTAGGAAGATAGGTTAAGAGGTAGAAAGAAAGGTTAGGGAAATGGAAATATTTTGTAAGGGTGTATTTTGTGATTCTAAGGGTTTGTTTTACCTATCAACCCTTGTATGGTGATGGAAGTTTAAATGATTTTCAATAAAGTATGCAACTTTAGGAGTTCATGAAGACTTTGACACTGAGATGTATGTGAATAAGTATTGGAGTATTGAGATGTGGTAAGGGTGCGTCCCTCAGTGATATTGATGATTGAGACTGTGGGAAACTCGTTACGAATTACGGAAACTTGGTCCGTAGGGTTACCATTGAGGAGTGGGTCCCTCGCATGCTACGCGCGGGAGGGCACTCTCACGATGTGTTGGCACACTAGTTGTGCTTAGAATGCGCTGAGCTAGGTACTATTTTACCTGGTGGGGGTGGTACTAGCTTCGTCAGACGCGGAGTGACCGTCTTAGAGCTTGACTGAATCACTATGAGGTGAAGGATGCAGGGCGAGGTAGACCGGATCACGTTGGACGTGGGTCTTCTGCTTGGTAAGTCATGAGCCTAAGTCTTGCAAGGGGTCAGGATATAATTGTGATTTGATATGGTTACCACAGTCTTATAGTGATTCATTTGAATGTTGTTCTTACGGATATTAAATCATGGATAGATGATACTCAGGACAGAGTGATACCAAGGATGGATGGTTTCCATGAATGGATTATACCCATAAGTGGGTTATTTCATGGATAGTTATTAATATACATAAATGATACTCATGGACAAGTGATACCAAGGATGGATGGTTTCCATGAATGGATTATACCCATAGGTGGGTTATTTCATGGATAGTTATTAATCATACATAAATGATACTCTTGGACAGAGTGATACCAAGGTGGATGGTTTCCATGAATGAATTATACCCATAGGTGGGTTTATTCATGGGTGGTTAGTAACTGTGTTTAGATGATGCTCCTGGACAGAGTAATACCAATGGATGGATTGTTACCATGAATGGATTATACCATAGGGGTTATATTCATGGATGATTATAAAACAGGGATAGATGATATTTATGAAAGCGAAAACACAGGGATGGATGTATTTAACCATGGGTGATTATTCCCATGATGGTTTGGATTGATGCCGGGAATTGGTATCGTGGAAGTTGGAACAAAAGTTGTTAGTCCATAGAGACTTTGTGCAAGAAAGATGTGTTTAATTTGGAGATATACTCAACGGAAAAGATAGGTGTCTAGTGAAACTTGAATGGGAAACTATGGACGACTGCCGAGTTAGACTGATCACCTGGCTCTGTAGTTAGCTAATGGAATTCCAGGAGAATGTAACTAGAAACCTAGTTAAAATGGAATCAGAAAAAGCTTTGAGCATAGGTTCGTGTTGACAGACTACCTCACACGGAGAGTAGATGAAAGAACATATTGAGCAGGTACGTATGGAAAATACTATGAGAACAGGTTAAAGTGAACAAAGTAGAATTGATCTATGTGAGATCACAAATGGCTCACGAGAAAAAGATATAACATGAGACAGAACAAAAGGTGTTACGGAACCAAGCGATTCAATTTGTCAAAGTGGTGTGGATCGACATGGTAATGAGAAGTCACTTGGGAAATGAAATCGGAAATAAGAATAGCACACTCTGAGATATTTATGGAATCGTTTAGAACCCTACTTCGCTCGATTTTCGGGACGAAAATTTTAAAAAGAGGGTTATTGTAACACCCGATTTCTCAATAAGATGTATATTTTACGAAATGCCCCTGGATTGGTAAATTTATTAATTATGATGTTAAATGAGAAATTGTGGGGCCCATTGTTCAAATTAAGATCCTATGAACATAGTATAGGGTCAAATTATAATGGATGGGTAATGTACATCAAATTAGGTCAAATGGTTAATTGGAGTCAAAGAATTCTCAACGGTTGGAATAATTACAAAAATGCCCCTGGATTGGTGAATTCAATAAATGTGATTGTAAATAAGGAAATAGTGGGACCCATTGCTCAAATTAAGATCATATGAGCACATTATGAATGTCAAGTTGATTGGATGGGTAATTTCTCAATGAAGTGATAAATTACGAAAATGCCCTGATGTGTTAAATTAATTATTTTTTGTGATGTTAAGTAAGGAAATGGTATGGCCCATTGCTCAATTAAGATCATATGAAGCACATTATGAATGTAAAGTTTGATTGGATGGGTAATTTACATCAATTGGGTCGAAAATGGCTAAATGGGTCAAAGGCCCAAATGGGACCCATCGGGTCTTACTGGATTATTTGACCGCTTTGTGATTTTAAATTAAATGGGTTAAGCCTATTTGATTGGAAATCAAGTGGAGAAAAAAATGGGTAGGCTTGATCCATATGTAAAAACCAATTAGAAATGACCAAATACATATTGGGTCATGGAGTCAAAAACGGGTCAAGGAGCTAAAAGTGGACCAACGGGTCGAGTTGACTATGGTTGACCGTGTGGACCCTCTAGGGAGCTAAAAACACGAGTTAAATCAGTTGAGTGGAACTGAAGTGAGTTGGAATTAGATCAAGGGTTGAGTTAACTCATGTGCATTGAATGAAATGCATTAATTATAGTGAGTTGGACATTGAGTTGAGTGAGTCAAAAATGGAAGTCAAATGGGCTGAAAATTCAGTGAGTTAAGTGGAATTGAGGAGGTGTGGTGATCTCAAACAAACCAAAAACAAGTCCCACACTTTGGGGACTTGTTATGGAGAGTTTCATGCAAAAATTAAATGGATATGGGGGTTTCTATTCCATTTGGAAACCCCAAGCCTTCAATGTTGGAATGCCAATGGGTGCATTTGTTGGCAGCAAGTGTCCATTGGTTTAGGCAAGAATTGATGGGAAGTGGAGGGGTTTTGAGGGCTGAATTATTAAAGGAAACAAACACCATCTTGGCCATTTTTCACCATTGAAAAGCCAAGATTCTCCATCTCTCTCTCCTCTCTCCAATTCATTGCTTAAGTGGAACAGCAAGAGGTTTTTAGCATCAATTATTCAAGCTTAAACAGCAAGGAATTAAGAAAGAAGGAAGGAAATAAGAAGGAAAGGAAGCAAGGATCAAAAGGCAAGACAAGAGCTTGGAATTTGGTAAGTGTTTCTGGATTTTGGATTAATAAAGTGGGGTATGTATTGGGCCATGGTCATGGCCGAATACACCAGTGTTTAACCTTGATTATGAAGGATTTAAAATGGTTAAAAAAATAACCATTGGTTCGGCCACCATGGAGGGCGAACCCCATGTAGAGATGGCTTGGTTTCATGTTTTGAAACATGGAAAACCATGGATTTTGTGGACTGTTTTTGGGTTTTGATTTAAGATTTAAATACATGTTTTAGAATGGTTAAAAAACATGACATAGGGACTGAAGTTTATATGGTCTAAAATCAGTGGATTAAAAGATGGAAATGGACCATTGGGGTTCGGCCACTTAGCATGGCCGAACCCATGAAAACAAGTGGCTAGTTTTGATGGTTTTTTAGAAGTTAAAACCATATAAGTTGGGACTGATGTTAGATGTTTGTAATAGATTTAAAATACATGTTTTAAAGAGGGTTAAACATGTGTTTGGATATCAGAAAAGGTGGAAGTTTGTGGTCTAAATCAGTGGATTAAAATTGGAAAAAATGGACCATGGGGATCGGCCATCTTGGATGGCCGAATCCATGAGTTGTGTTGATTTTGGATGTTTGTTTGAAAGGTAAAACCTGATTTTTATTTACTGTTATTACATGATTATCTGAGGTTTAAAAACAGTAAACATAACCATTGGGTTCGGCCACATGGAGGGGCCGAACCCATGTAAAAGAATCTTGGTTTTCATGTTGGGAAACATGGAACCATGGACTTTTATGGACTGTTGGATGAGTTTAATTAGAGGGTTTCTAAGAGATATAAGGGCAGCAAAAGGGTACTGATATTGCATGATTTAAATAACCCTAATGCATGTTGAAGGATCAATTCATGGACATGTGTTCGGCCAACTTGAATGGCCCGAACCCCATGAAAGAGATTGATGATTGTTGTGAAATCAAAGAGTTAGAACCATGCAATACCATGGGGTTTCTATAGGAGTTTAAATAGAATTGGTTTGCTGTTTTTATGCCTAAGATACAGGATAAATGATGAAAGATTAATAGAAGATTGAATCCCAAAGAGCCATGAGGTTCGGCCAGTGAATGGCCAAACCCCATGGGTTGCTTTATGGTTTTTATTTTGTTTACTTAGGGTTATGGTTACTGATTTGGGTCAGCTTTGGATGGCTGAACATGTATTGATCATGGTTGTTAGCATGATTAAACATGAGTGATCATGGTGATAATCAGATCAAGAGAAACCATTGGGTTCGGCATGTGCATGGCCAAACCCCATGGGGGCTAGCTTTGGATGAATGGACCAAGATTTATGGGTTTTCCTATGTTGTTAATGAAATAGCTTATGTTTTGGGTTGGCCATGGATAGCTGAACCTTGTAGTTAATATGGCTAAATGGTAGAGCCTAGCTTGTAAACATATGATGGGATCATTGTGTAGGAGGATCATAGGGTTCGGCCATATGAATGGCCGAACCCCATAGATTGTTTTGTTGGAGATTATGACTTGGTGTATGAGTTGGATTAAGTAAACATTATGGATTATCTTGGACTTAGTGATAAGTAAATAACCAGCCACTAAGGTAGATTACTTTTATGAACTTTGATTATGAGAAGATTAGACATTGGTTATACCAATGGCAAATCTGTGAATACAAGTCAAACGAAGGGATTGATCAAAGGACTCACATGATGTAGTTGGGTCTTAGATATGAATGAACAAGTAAGTGATAGTATGATTTATTGATTGTTATATGGATAAGGTACGGAAGTTGAACGACGTGCGAGTCGTGACCGGGTGACGCGAAAGAAAGATCAAGTACTGAAGTGAATCTTCAGTAGGTTTCTACCTTTGTTGTAACACATAACTTATTTGCTGTTTTATGGTATTTGAATAAGTTATTTGAATCAAATGTTATATTTACAAATGGCATGTTTGCATAGATCTCATGCATGGCATGGGATGATGGTGTTGTATCGGAGGCCACACTCGTCGGGGCGTCCGAAAGACCACTGTGGGGTACCTGATGATGAGAATCCCATCAGGAGGAATCGGAGGCCACACTCCGTCGGGGCGTCCGAAAGACCACTGTGGGTTACCTTGACGATGAGAATCCGTCAAGTGATGGCTATGTTGAATGGTGATGGGTGGGACTCATTACATGTTCATTTCATACATAGCATGTTTTTATTGAATTTGTTACACATGTGCTATCATTATATTATTTGCATGTTTTTGACTAACCATGTGGTAGCCTATTCGGAAACACTACTGGGCGCGTGATCTAACGCCCTATCTATACCCTTAGTGGATGATGCAGGGAAAGGAAAGAACGTGAATCGAGAAGAGGACCAGTACGGAAACTTGGGCGGTTTGAATGATGGAATGGATATGAATGGACTATTTTATGGACTTGATATTTGATATATTTGAACAATGTAATTTGGTAATTAGTTATGTTGGCTTGTAATAAGTAGTTAAGATAGATGCTATGGTTTGTTTTATGTTGGATGATTTTATTAAACGAATAGTTAAGATTGATTAGTAATTTTGGAAAATAAGTTATGTACTTTGCTATCTAAGAATGGAAAATTGGATTAGTCATAGGTTCTATTATAACCTCAGTTAGATTTAGACTAAGTTAATTCCGCAAGTTATATATATACCATGTGCGGATCAGTTTTATGGACTTAGTTCATACGCACATGGGCTTGGCCAGTTAAGGGTCGGATTTAGAGATCCGAACTTAACTCGCGTCGTGACATTCCGCCCCGATCACTTATTGATTATTATTATTTAAAAAAAAAAAATAAACTCTGAAAATTTAGAGTGAAAAGGGCGGGTGTTACAGTTGGTATAGAGCGAAACGGGAAGTTGAATCTTCGAAGTAAGATTAGACGGTTTCATGTCTCACTGACGGATAAGAATCCCAACTGACCGACTCTTCGGAGTCCGCTGACTGGGGGCCGGATTAATTTACTTCGTAGACTCAGACTGAACAATCAATCTGAGAACAAACAAAGATAGCAAAGGAAGTAAAGTCAACATAAATGGATATACCAAACATAGCAAATAGGAAACACTTCCCCGATATCCCCAAATGGAGAAACAAACAAATGATACTTAGGAAGTTTCCCCAAAAAACAAAGAAATACAAAGAGTGCTTATTTGGCAATTTTCCCAAGGACAAGAAACACAAGATGTTTATTTGGTAAAATTCCTCAAACACGAGACATTATGATACATAGGAAGAATCCCAAACAAGAAGTACAAGATGTTGATTAGGGAAAATTCCCCAAAACAATATTAGTTTGATTTGATTTATAGTTGTTATTGATATGTTTTTGTTGCTGTGATTACAGATATGACGAGCAACATAGAGTACACGAGTTGTGGGGACAAAGGGACACCTAGCCGTCCGATAGACCTAGTTTCTTCTTCCGACGATGCTAGCATACCAAACTTCATCAATGAAGTTGAAAACAGTCAGGACATAGAGGTAAGATCGCCCGAGTACAATGTTGGGGCCTTTGTACCCGAAGAGGATGAGGAATATGTCCCAAACATAAGAGAATTTGTAGGGAGACAGAGCCCGGGTATATGTGCCAGTTGTGCAATCAGGAGGGGCACTATTGTACTTACTGCCCCTACCTCCTTGAGGTCATTTGCCCTGTTTGTGGACTGCACGGCACGGGAAGGAGAGGACTAATTGTCCTTACATTGGAGGACCGGGAATAATACCCTGTTTGACGTGCGGAGTGTTGGGGCACGTGTCGATGACATGCCCTGACAATTTCTTTGACGATGATGCAGGGTCTTCTACGGAAGACTAGGTTAAGAGGTAGAAAGAAGGTTAGGAAATGGAAATATTTTGTAAGGGTGTATTTTTGTGATTCTAAGGGTTTGTTTTACCTATCAACCTTGTATGGTGATGGATGTTTAAATGATTTTCAATAAAGTATGCAACTTTAGGAGTTCATGAAGACTTTGACACTGAGATGTATGTGAATAAGTTATTGGAGTATATTGAGATGTGGTAAGGGTGCGTCCCTCCGTGATATTGATGATTGAGATGTGGGAAACTCGATACGAATTACGGAAACTTGGTCCCGTAGGGTTCCATTGAGGAGTGGGTCCCTCGCATGCTACGCGCTGGAGGGCACTCTCACGACTGTTTGGCACACTAGTTGTGCTAGAATGCGCAGAGCTAGGTACTTTTTACCTGTGGGGGGTGGTACTAGCTTCGTCAGACGCGGGGAGTGACCGTTTAGAGCTTGACTGAATCACCTATGAGGTGAAGGGATGCAGGGCGAGGTAGACCGGATCACGTTGGACGTGGGTCTTCTGCTTGGTAAGTCATGAGCCCTAAGTCTTGCAAGGGGTCAGGATATAATTGTGATTTGATATGGTTACCACAGTCTTATAGTGATTCATTTGAATGTTGTTCTTACGGATATTAAATCATGGATAGATGATACTCATGGACAGAGTGATACCAAGGATGGATGGTTTCCATGAATGGATTATACCCAATAAGTGGGTTATTTCATGGATAGTTATTAATTCATACATAAATGATACTCATGGACAAAGTGATACCAAGGATGGATGGTTTCCATGAATGGATTTACCCATAGGTGGGTTATTTCATGGATAGTTATTAATCATACATAATGATACTCATGGACAGAGTGATACCAGGATGGATGGTTTCCATGAATTGAATTATACCCATAGGTGGGTTATATTCATGGGTGGTTAGTAACTGTGTTTAGATGATGCTCCTGGACAGAGTAATACCAAGGATGGATTGTTACCATGAATGGATTATACCCATAGGGGTTATATTCATGGATGATTATAAAACAGGGATAGATGATATTTACTGAAAGCGAAACACCAGGGATGGATGTATTTAACCATGGGTGATTATTCCCATGATGGTTTGGATTGATGCCGGGAATTGGTATCGTGGAAGTTGGAACAAAAGTTGTTAGTCACATAGAGACTTATGTGCAAAGAAAGATGTGTTTAAATTTGGAGATATACTCAACGGAAAAAGATAGGTGTCTAGTGAAACTTGAATGGGAAACTTGGACGACTGCCGAGTTAGACTGATCACCTGGCTCTGTAGTTAGCTAATGGAATTCCAGGAGAATGTAACTAGAAACTAGTTAAATGGAATCAGAAAAAGCTTTGAGCATAGGTTCGTGTTGACAGACTACCTCACACGGAGAGTAGATGAAAGAACATATTGAGCAGGTACGTATGGAAAATACTATGAGAACAGGTAAAGTAAAGTGTAATTGATTGATCTATGTGAGATCACAAATGGCTCACGAGAATAAAGATATAACATGAGACAGAACAAAAGGTGTTACGGAACCAAGCGATTCAATTTGTCAAAGTGGTGTGGATCGACATGGTAATGAAGAAGTCACTTGGGAAATTGAAATCGGAAATAAGAATAGCACACTCTGAGATATTTATGGAATCGTTTAGAACCCTACTTCGCTCGATTTTCGGGACGAAAATTTTAAAAAGAGGGTTATATTGTAACACCCCGATTTCTCAATAAGATGAATATTTACGAAAATGCCCCTGGATTGGTAAATTTATTAATTATGATGTTAAATGAGAAAATAGTGGGGCCCATTGTTCAAATTAAGATCCTATGAACATAGTATAAGGGTCAAATTATAATGGATGGGTAATGTACATCAAATTAGGTCAAAATGGTTAATTGGGTCAAAGAATTCTCAACGGTTGGAATAATTACAAAAATGCCCCTGGATTGGTGAATTCAATAAATGTGATTGTAAATAAGGAAATAGTGGGACCCATTGCTCAAATTAAGATCATATGAGCACATTATGAATGTCAAGTTTGATTGGATGGGTAATTTCTCAATGAAGTGGATAAATTACGAAAATGCCCCTGATGTGTTAAATTAATTATTTTGTGATGTTAAGTAAGGAAATGGTATGGCCCATTGCTCAAATTAAGATCATATGAGCACATTATGAATGTCAAGTTTGATTGGATGGGTAATTTACATCAATTGGGTCGAAAATGGCTAAATGGGTCAAAAGGCCCAAATGGGACCCATCGGGTCTTACTGGATTATTTGACCGCTTTGTGATTTTAAATTAAATGGGGTTAAGCCTATTTGATTGGAAATCAAGTGGAGAAAAAATGGGTAGGCTTGATCCATATGTAAAAACCAATTAGAAATGACCAAAATACCATAATTGGGTCATGGAGTCAAAAACGGGTCAAGGAGCTAAAAGTGGACCCAACGGGTCGAGTTGACTATGGTTGACCGTGTGGACCCTCTAGGGAGCTAAAACACGAGTTAAATCAGTTGAGTGGAACTGAAGTGAGTTGGAATTAGATCAAGGGTTGAGTTAACTCATGTGCATTGAATGAAATGCATTAATTATAGTGAGTTGGACATTGAGTTGAGTGAGTCAAAAATGGAAGTCAAATGGGCTGAAAATTCAGTGAGTTAAGTGGAATATGAGGAGGTGTGGTGATCTCAAACAAACCAAAACAAGTCCCACACTTTGGGGACTTGTTATGGAGAGTTTCATGCAAAACATTAAATGGAATATGGGGGGTTTCTATTCCATTTGGAAACCCCAAGCCTTCAATGTTGGAATGCCAATGGGTGCATTTGTTGGCAGCAAGTGTCCCATTGGTTTAGGCAAGAATTGATGAGGAAGTGGAGGGGTTTTGAGGGCTGAATTATTAAAGGAAACAAACACCATCTTGGCCATTTTTCACCATTGAAAAGCCAAGATTCTCCATCTCTCTCCCTCTCCAATTCATTTGCTTAAGTGGAACAGCAGAGGTTTTTAGCATCAATTATTCAAGCTTAAACCAGCAAGGAATTAAGAAAGAAGGAAGGAAATAAGAAGGAAAGGAAGCAAGGATCAAAAGGCAAGACAAGAGCTTGGAATTTGGTAAGTGTTTCATGGATTTTGGATTAATAAAGTGGGGTATGTATTGGGCCATGGTCATGGCCGAATACACCAGTGTTTAACCTTGATTATGAAGGATTTAAAATGGTAAAAAAATAACCATTGGGTTCGGCCACCATGGAGGGCCGAACCCCATGTAAGAGATGGCTTGGTTTTCATGTTTTGAAACATGAAAACCATGGATTTTGTGGACTGTTTTTGGGTTTTGATTTAAGATTTAAATACATGTTTTAGAATGGTTAAAAAACATGACATAGGGACTGAAGTTTATATGGTCTAAAATCAGTGGATTAAAAGATGGAAATGGACCATTGGGTTCGGCCACTTAGCATGGCCGAACCCCATGAAAACAAGTGGCTAGTTTTGATGGTTTTTAGAAGTTAAAACCATATAAGTTGGGACTGATGTTAGATGTTTGTAATAGATTTAAAATACATGTTTTAAAGAGGGTTAAAACATGTGTTTGGATATCAGAAAAGGTGGAAGTTATGTGGTCTAAATCAGTGGATTAAAATTGGAAAAAATGGACCATGGGGATCGGCCATCTTGGATGGCCGAATCCCATGGAGTTGTGTTGATTTTGGATGTTTGTTTGAAAGGTAAAACCTGATTTTTATTTACTGTTATTACATGATTATCTGAGGTTTAAAAACAGTAAACATAACCATTGGGTTCGGCCACCATGGAGGGCCGAACCCCATGTAAAAGAATCTTGGTTTTCATGTTGGGAAACATGGAAACCATGGACTTTTATGGACTGTTTGGATGAGTTTAATTAGAGGGTTTCTAAGAGATATAAGGGCAGCAAAAGGGTACTGATATTGCATGATTTAAATAACACCTAATGCATGTTTGAAGGATCAATTCATGGACATAGTGTTCGGCCAACTTGAATGGCCGAACCCCATGAAAGAGATTGATGATTGTTGTGAAATCAAAGAGTTAGAAACCATGCAATACCATGGGGTTTCTATAGGAGTTTAAATAGAATTAGGTTTGCTGTTTTTATGCCTAAGATACAGGATAAATGATGAAAGATTAATAGAAGAATTGAATCCCAAAGAGCCATGAGGTTCGGCCATGTGAATGGCCAAACCCCATGGGTTGCTTTATGGTTTTTATTTTGTTTACTTAGGGTTATGGTTACTGATTTGGGTCAGCCTTTGGATGGCTGAACCATGTATTGATCATGGTTGAATTAGCATGATTAAACCATGAGTGATCATGGTGATAATCAGATCAAGAGAACCATTGGGTTCGGCCATGTGCATGGCCAAACCCCATGGGGCTAGCTTTGGGATGAATGGACCAAGATTTATGGGTTTTCCTATGTATGTTAAATGAAATAAGCTTACTGTTTTGGGTTGGCCATGGGATAGCTGAACCTTGTAGTTAATATGGCTAAATGGTAGAGCCTAGCTTGTAAACAAATGATGGGATCATTGTGTAGGAGGATCATAGGGTTCGGCCATATGAATGGCCGAACCCCATAGATTGTTTTGTTGGAGATTATGACTTGGTTGTATGAGTTGGATTAAGTAAACATATGGATTTATCTTTGGACTTAGTGATAAGTAAATAACCAGCCACTAAGGTAGATTACTTTTATGAACTTTGATTATGAGCAAGATTAGACATTGGTTATACCAATGGCAAATCTGTGAATACAAGTCAAACGAAGGGATTGATCAAAGGACTCACATGATGTAGTTGGGTTTTAGATATGAATGAACAAGTAAGTGATAGTATGATTTATTGATTGTTATATGGATAAGGTACCGGAAGTTGAACGACGTGCGAGTCGTGACCGGGTGACGCGAAAGAAAGATCAAGTACTGAAGTGAATCTTCAGTAGGTTTCCTACCTTTGTTGTAACCACATAACTTATTTGCTGTTTTATGGTATTTGAATAAGTTATTTGAATCAAATGTTATATTTACAAATGGCATGTTTGCATAGACATCTCATGCATGGCATGGGATGATGGTGTTGTATCCGGAGGCCACACTCCGTCGGGGCGTCCGAAAGACCACTGTGGGGTACCCTGATGATGAGAATCCCATCAGGAGGAATCCGGAGGCCACACTCCGTCGGGGCGTCCGAAAGACCACTGTGGGTTACCTTGACGATGAGAATCCCGTCAAGTGATGGCTATGTTGAATGGTGATGGGTGGGACTCATTACATGTTCATTTCATACATAGCATGTTTTTATTGAATTTGTTACACATGTGCTATCATTATATTATTTGCATGTTTTTGACTAACCATGTGGTAGCCCTATTCGGAAACACTACTGGGCGCGTTGATCTAACGCCCTATCTATACCCTTAGTGGATGATGCAGGGAAAGGGAAGAACGTGAATCGAGAAGAGGACCAAGTACGGAAACTTGGGCGGTTTGAATGAATGGAATGGATTATGAATGGACTATTTTATGGACTTGATATTTGATATATTTGAACAATGTAATTTGGTAATTAGTTATGTTGGCTTGTAATAAGTAGTTAAGATAGATGCTATGGTTTGTTTTATGTTGGATGATTTTATTAAACGAATAGTTAAGATTGATTAGTAATTTTGGAAAATAAGTTATGTACTTTGCTATCTAAGAATGGAAAATTGGATTAGTCATAGGTTCTATTATAACCTCAGTTAGATTTAGACTAAGTTAATTCCGCAAGTTATATATATACCATGTGCGGATCAGTTTTATGGACTTAGTTCATACGCACATGGGCTTGGCCAGTTAAGGGTCGGATTTAGAGATCCGAACTTAACTCGCGTCGTGACATTCCGCCCCGATCACTTATTGATTATTATTATTTAAAAAAAAAAAATAAACTCTGAAAATTTAGAGTGAAAAGGGCGGGGTGTTACACTTGAAGCTATTTAATCTAAGTCTAGGCCATCATATCCTTCGAAGGACTACATGGAGAGTTAGGCTATCATAGAATTAAAGATCGGCTATTAAAATGCCTTAAAACCATTCTAAAAAAAGCATCTGTGTATAAAATGTATGAAACTAGAATCTTAGTGGGATTTTAAGTCATTTTCAATTTAAACTGGGTTACCCTCCCTATCTTCTGTGTCATGTCTTGACCTGACGGGTAGGTGACTGAGGATATTATTTTTTTGAAACTTTAAAGCATACCCGTCTTTTAGTCCATACACGTGGTACTCACACGTGCAAAGGGATTCTCGTGAATCTCAAGATTTGTTAGACCCTCGGTGTGATTGAATTGAATAATTAGTTGCTTATGTATTCTTTAGAGATCAGATCGTGTGTAGTTGTACATTCATTCTAGTCTTACTCAATGGGTTAAGTCCACAGTTCATGCCTGGAATATCCACGCGCTATGCATCCTGTCATGTCACTACCCAACCATGGGTCACCAAACTGTGGATGCAATGCCCAACCATGGGTTCGACCTCAACCATGGGACCAACATGTCTACCATGGGCTTAATACGTCTACCAAGGGACCAATACATCTACCATTGGCTCAACACGTCCACTATGGTCTCAACGCGTCTACCATGGAACCAATATGCCTACCATGGGACCAGTACCAGATCTTGGGTCCTATATTCTCCTATGGGTCTAATACCCAGATATGGGTCTAATATCCATCCATGGGTACAATATCCATCCATGGGTATAACATTTGTCCATGGGTATAACATTTATCCTTGGGTATAACATCCATCCATGGGTATAACATCCGCCCATGGGTAAAACATCCGCCCATGGGTAAAACATCCGTCTATGGGTATAATATCCGTCCATGGGTATAACATTTGTTGATCTAATCTCATCCAGGGGACCACTCATCCATGGGAACAACACCCGTATGAACCACTACGTGACTGTGGAAACATAATCATCCAAATGCCCCAGCAAGCTCAAGACCTTCGACTTATCCGGCGTGTCCAGCACATCTTGTAACGACCCGAAGTCTCAACTCTGGGGCCCACTGTAATTCCTTCGATTATTTCTGAATGAAATTTTGAGATTTAGAGTCCAATTGTGGAAAATTTGATATTAATTAATGAAAATTTTGGTGATTAATATATTAAGAGGGATTAAGGGTGATTTAATTAAGTTATTAATTTAATTTAGTAATACTTGATGGAATGGATTTTAATTAATAGAAATTAATGATGTGACGAAGGTACCACATAAAAGATGACGTAGCAAGGCATGATGAAGTGGCATGCCAAATGGCAAGATAAGGATGAAAGCAACATCACCATCTCACCTTTAGTTTAGACCAATGAGTGCTCTCCACCTCACTACCCCACCTTTAGTTTGGACTAATGAGTGCTCTCCACATCACCACCCCCACCTTTAGTTTGGACCAATAAGTGTTTTCCACCTCACCGCCTTTAGCTTTTACTTTTTGACTAAAAAGTAAAATGAGGATAAGGTAAAGGAAAAACAAAAAGGAGATGAGGAAAAGCCAGGGCTCCATCTCTACCTCTTTTCCTCTATTCTCTTCTCCTATCCTCCTTCTCCACCTTCTCCACCTTGTTCCTCTCTAAAAAAAAATCTGAAGTAAGATAAAGAGAGAGCTGGAAATTGCTCTTCCTTTTCCTCTCTTTGGTGCAAATCTCTATTGAAAGCTTGGAGCTTTGAAAAATGAAGGAATGACTTGAAGACTCGATTAGAACTTGAACAAGTAGGTTCCCTAACCTTCTTGGTTATTTGATTTAGATGTTAAAATGTTTCATCTCTTCATTTAAGTTCTTGCATTAAAGACACTATGGACAGAATCTAAGCAATGGAATGTAATGAAGAGATAATGGAAAGTAGTAGGTATTTCCATAAAATGGAGACTTACATGAGAAGTCCCACTTAAAATACCTTGATATTTAGATATTTTCTTTTAGAGTGTTTTTATAACTCCATTAGAATATTGAATGCCTTTTATTTACTGGTTTTTGTAAGAAAAAGGGTTTAAGAAAATGATATCTTATGATGAACTTTGGAAAAATGATTCATGGTAAAACTATTTCTGCAAATCAGTCCCAAAAATGGACCTCTAAACATCTCAAAATTATTTTCTGGGAATTTGTAACTATTTTTCGTATCTTCTAATATGAAAGAGGCTGTCAAAAAGTATTTATTCGCAAGTTTCGGAAATCGAGAAGTACCCGAAATAATTTTGTAAAAACTGAACAGTTCTAAGATAAAAAATTGTTTTTACATATCTGTCCCGAAAATGAACCTATAACCATTTCAAAACGTTTTTCTGGATATTTTTGAATATTTTTCGTGTATTCTACTATCAAACAAGTTTTCAAAGAGTATTTACTCAAGTTATTCCGAATTTATTTTTACAAAAATAGTGCACAACTTGTATTTCAAAACTGTAAGGGCTAATTTTGGGCATCTACACTAGATCTAAAATTTATTTTCTAATAATGATTATTTTTTTCCTAAATTTTGATTCGCTAAAGAATATATCAGTGGCTTTAAATAATTTGGAGTTTTATGAATTATGTTTAAATGGAGTATTATGGGTAAAATTATCATTGTACCCTTGATTAGGACAAAACACACCCAAAATGACCTTAGGATGTGTGAGGGCAGTTTAAGTATTCTAAGACCCTAACTTAGTGTTATGATTGTTATTCTTGACATATACGAAAAATGAACGAAGAGGCGAGAGTAACTTCGAGATTGCCTGATCTACTTCGTTAACCGTTTATCCTCGTTGATCACCTTCGATCAAGTAGTTTTTCCTACATCTTTGAAGCACAATGGTTGTGAATCTAGCATTTTACCTTGCCATTACTATGATAAGTTATGAATTGGATTTCTGATTTAAAATCATGTGATTATGTTCATATTTGAATATCATTTGAGATTCATGAGACATTGAACCGTTTTGAAATGTATGATATATTGTTTATGTATAGAGAGATTTGATATTATATGATGACCATGTTTTGAACTTATAAAATGCAATGAGATTGGTCATCATGGATCATTCATATACCTCATGCATGATTGCATGGGATGGAAATTGCACGAATATTGGGCTGAAAAGCTCCTGGGTCAGAAACAAGTCCCGAAATGAATACTATAATAATATTGGGCAGAAAAGCTCCTGGGTCAGAAAGAAGTCCCGAAATAAATCACAATATTGGGCCATAGTGCTCTTGGGTCAAAGAAGTCCTGAAAACTTGCATGGGGCATGATAAGGGCATATATTGATCATGACACCCATGACATGACATGACATGATAAGTATTATGTTTGATTTTGAATATGTTATTTTTCATAATCAAATGGACATGATTGAAATATGAGATTCCTAAAATGATATGATTTGAGAAAGCATGAGAACTTTACCATGATGTGATTTGAAATATGATTTTGCTATAACACTCCTATGTGCATCCCTTTATGATCAGAATTCTTATTGGGCACGTTGACTAAGCCAATAAATTCCCCCCTCTAGGTGTGTATGCAGGTTTAAGGAATGTAGATGAGATCGGACCTAGCGATGACCGAATAGGAACGATATGGACGTAAGAAGGAAGCTCTGATAGCTTGATTGAATTATATTCACCATGTTGAGGTTTGCGAACAATGTAATTTATAAGAATGTTCATTTTGGGAAATGTAAGATTATGACCGTGAACATTTAGTATTCTCATTTTGTATTTGAATCGTGTAATTGTTGGGAATTACCTTATCTTTACTTGAGTTGTGGTATGTTATTCATGCAATGTACAAATGTTTTAAATTTCAGCAGTTTTCGCTAGTGTGTACAAATATTATTATGGATTGGATCCAGGTCCACACTAGATTGGGCCAGTCGAGGGCCGGCTCTTCTGACTCGGACTTGGCTCGAGTCGTGGTACTTCATCCTTTTTCTTTGTATTTCTATCTACAAAAAAAAAAAAAATATTTACTCTGACTTATGCGATGGGAAAAAGGCGCGGCGTCACACGTCTAGCGTGCGTTAGACATCTCGCCTTAGTGTTAAAAGGAATTAGGTTGTTTGAAGATGGTCTCGACTGTGAAAAAGTATCATCAGTTGATGAGACCATGTCCTCTGTGTTAGGTTGTAGAATTTCAGGGACGAAATTCTTTAAAAGGGTTAGATTGTGATGACCCGATCCTTAGTTACTTTATGGCTAAGTTTCTTAGCTATTAAGTTTCTTAGTTATTAATTTTTTATAGCTATTAAGTTTTCTTAGCTACTTAGTTTCTTAGCCATTAAGTTTTCTTAACTACTAAGTTTCCTTTTTTTATATAAAAGAATTCGGTCTTTGAGTTTTGGGAATGGATTTCTAAGTCCCTTCACCCTTAAACTCCCGATAAAAGATTTATTTCTGCCCTTCAATGATTTTCGTTCCAGAGGACAAATTTCTCTCTCCCAAGCAACGATAAGGCTAATTTCCTACTGGTTTTCAAGAGAACCCAAACTTCACGATTTTTGAGGTAGGGAGTTCAAACCTTATTGATATTTGATTTGTTTACTTATCGAATCTGTATTGCGATTTTATCGGTATTTGCCATTTGTTATTCATGTGTTTGAGATTATACTGTATGTAAAATGATTTTGTTTGAATCCCTGAGGGAAAAGAAAGGTTATTATGTTTAAATGTGATTTGGGTATACGTGGAAGGACGTTGGTTTGGTCCTAATTATAAAAGGTTATGGAATGTTTTGTGTTGTTATTTTTATGCCCCGAAGAATTGGACAGGACCAATCTACTTGATTAACTATCCTTCACATGAAGTACGCTATGAGATTGACTGAATGGATTATGCATGAACTTGTATGCGATTATGGCTTGTGCATGTTGTTTTATTACACAACCTATATGATTTTCCTGATAGGCGTTTGGCATATAGGAGTTTTCCATATGCAGGGTATGTTTTGGTCCACGTAGGAGATTTATGTATTTGATGGTTGATTAAGCTGATGATGGACTAGGTACCTACTCGTGCGTATTACTGGGTCTAGTGATATTTTAGGATCTAGTGGATGTCATTTATGGGGATAAGGCGTACAATGATTATTTTTAGGTATAATTTCATCCGTGTAAAGGGATTTAGTTCATATGGATGTAGATGATGTTGATGCACAGTAAGTACGGGTGTGAGTGGGATAGACCATCACATTGGGACGCTATTTCCTGATAGGTGGTTATAGATGTGTACTCTCTCTATATTCGATGGAGAGGAGTGAGACCAATAGACCCTAGTTTATGTAGGAAAGTGGGAAGTCGACCAGTGTGAGGTGGGCAGGCGATGTCACACCACTCCTTTCCAACACCCAAATGGGGCTTGATTTACTATTGAAATCCAATAAAGGGTCTTACATCGCAAATTCGTGGCTAGAAAATATTTCTCAATAAATATTTACCAAACCAACAAATTCATCATGCCCTCTAACTTCAAATAAATTACAAAGTCCGGAAATTATCATTCCACTGTAAAATCGAATTCTAACACATGCATAATTCTAGTCTCAATTATTTACTCACATTCTCAAACCATACAAAATAAAGTAAACTAGTGTTCTCCAATTTATTAATGACTTGGACTTATTGTCCAAGCCTCACAAATCCAATAAATAATAAACTCTTAATGAGTTTCAAACCACAAAACCAAACCGTAGACGTATATCAAAGTGCGTATGAATCTACTAAAACAAATAAATTTAATATGCTTCTAAGTTGTTCTTGGCTCTCTAGTTCTATTCTTGATTTTCATCAATGCCTAAATCCACTGTATTACCTACAATGTGTGTATGCGCTCCAAGCCCAGTGAAGAAAACAATAGCACATATATATATATACACGATGCATTTATTTTCCAATACACCACATCCATCAAAATAAATAAAGCATAATAAATTCAACAGTAATTAATTATTATGCTTTATGCTCAATGCCAATGCAAATGCTCAATGCATACCATCTCCACAACCACATCTACTATTATTTGGAGGCCATCCCGACGATTCGAGGAATACACAACTTCCACCAAGCAATGACCATCGTGATTTTGTCATGGAACTCACAACCTTCCACCGAAGTGAGGAATACACAACCTTGCACTTGATATACCAAGTGACCATCATGACCTAGTCCCATGAATATGAGAATGTCATGCTAATGCCATGCCTACCATTTTGAAATTCTGTTACTAGAATGATGCAAGACTGAGAGAGGAGAGAGGGGGGGAGGGGGGGGGGGGTAGGTCTGAACCGATTTTAATTCATTTTTTTTTAAAAAAATAATCAATTTAACAATATGTGCAGTGGAATAATCTAACGTGTGTGCAAATTATAAACAAATTAAACCATCAAAGCCAACCACAAATGTAAAACGATATATATTGGTTTGGTTCAGCTGAACCTACATCCACTGTCAGACTTCCCAACTCTCCGGTCCTCCCAATATACAATGAATGGGCTTCACACCCAAATAGTCCAACCTAATTTTTTATAGAGGTTCGACCCCCATTGTCTAATCCTTGACGCCTATTTTTTTGTTGGTTTGAACACACTGTTCTAATCCACCTTACAAATGACTCAAATAAAAAGATGAAGGAACACTTGCCTTGGGCTTTAACAATTTTCAAATGTGTGTTCTTCTTGTAGATGTCACCACAGCTCTTCTTTTAGTTCTGGTCCATCTTTTGATGATTATTGGCACAACAGAATATGAATTCTAGGACATTGTTTTACTGTTTTTGGGTCCTAGAGTCAATGTCTCAAGTCTTCTTCATGTGTATAAGCATTGGATACTTTGATTCAACCTATGAGAATTGATGAGGCGAGAGACAACTGGGAAAAAGAGTCTCTGAAACTTTAGGGGTTTTCCAAATGTGAAGGTCACTCTTTAAAAATAGAACAACCAAGTATTTATAGACAGATCTACCAACGGTTCAGTCTGGAGGCCTCCAGCCCGTACAAGTTAATATAGTAGACTGGATTCTTCAAATTTCAAATTTTAATTCTAATGACACTCAGTCAACGACCAGCTCACTTATTTGCCACATGTCCTTGATTTCCAATCAGGATATTTGACTTATCAAATCATCAAAGGGCAATGTGATTTTCAAGAATCTGTTAAGATCAAAGGAGCCTCGATTTTCCAGTTTTGTAAAGATTTCGAATTTGAGGAGCCTCTAAAGATTTTTCCCTCCCAAACTAAGACAAAAAACAGCTAGACTTAGGTGCACACATCAAATACAAGCTGTCACGATTCTTCCAGATGATCTCGAGGCCTCCAGAAAAAGTTCGAGGCCTCTAGGCTGGGGACCAAGGATTTTCACAGATTCAGTGAGACTGGTTTCCTCATATTTCAGTCTCGAGGCCTCTAGAGAAAGCTCGAGGGCTTGAAGCTGTAACCTATTCTCAGATTTCCCAATTATTAAGCCATTGACTTCTAGGGTAATTTGGGCTTGACCTAAGGTCAACTAGGGTCTACTTACTTGTGTGCCAATCATGTGTAGATAGTAGAACCTTCAATGTGTAGTAGATCTTCATGCAGTCTTCAGACTTTGACATCTTCTTAAATCTTCCAAGGCAAGGTCCAACACACACGGTCACATTCGGACACGGAATTGGTAATACATAGACTCGGTTAAACCGAGGCCCTAACAATCTCCCCCTTTGTCAATTTCGTGACAAAACCTAGACTCTATCAAATTCAACTCATTAAACTCCTTTACAATGAATTACAAGTCTTTGACACAAAAAGATTACAACACATACAAAGACTATGTGTAGACTTGAATTTCTTGTCTCTTCTCTCCCCCTTTTTTTTTCTCCCTGAAATGATGCCTGTAAAAAAAAATCCTGCAAAAGAAATGGGCAACTAGGTGGGATTTTGAAATTTCTCCCCCTCAACATTAGTACCATTTTCTCTCCCTTTTTGTCATAAATTGACAAAGGGTACTAAAAAATATTCCATTAATATCATGTAAACATACTATCCTACTTGTGCCTACAAAAAAAATACACCAATATTATCACATTGGCACAAAATAATCAGATTTTCTAGATCGATCAAGTTCTTGAAATCCATTTGAAATTTTGATCCGGACCTTTCTTCTCAAATATACGGAAGTTGGGCATTTTGATTCCACCTCTTAGAACATTTGTCCCATATCCGGTAAATTGAAACAAGAAATTTATTAAAAAATTCCAGTCCATAATATTTGGATGTCTTGTCAAACCACTATAAGATGCACCAATGTAGGGATGATGTGAGTAGTGTTGTGCATTGTGTTTCTTAAGAAAAATATTTTTTTTTTAAATTATTTGCAATTTTCTTCATTTCAAGGTGTGATTTTTTTTCAATTTTTTTCCTTTTTTTCATTACATTCATTCATAATATTTTTGTTTTAAGGTGCAACTTGCTTAACTTACATTCCTGTCTGAAATGACCAATTTTGTGGCAATAAAAGCAAGTTAAGTGATCTTTTTCCTTTTGGGTCTTCTCTTTTACAACCATAGTGGACAAGACGAGCAATTCAACATTTTGCCTTTTAAGGTCTAATCTGGTCTTGTCAACATGACATTTGACTTTCAACGTAGTATGCTCAGATAAACCCTTCAGGCATTGATCTGTATTTTCAACTTCTGTTGATGGTGTGAAGGCTGCGAGGATTCCAACGTTTTCAATAACAGTTATACCTTCATAAATTCTTTCTAGATATGCCCGTGGTTCCTTGGCTTTTTCAAAAGTCTTGATTACTTTTAAATCACCAAGGAAAACAACACACATGATGGCATTGAGAGCTTTGAAATTACCTTCATACATGTTTCTCTCAATGTCATCCTAAAGGTTCTAAATTTTTGGCCTTATCATTTTGTGTGCACCTATGGTCACTTCTTCTATAGGATGTGACCAACCTTTTATGATTTCTTCCCAAGCGATTGGGTCTAAGGAAATTAGAAATATTTTCATTTTTCTTTTCCAATAATTGTAATTGGAATCATCAACGTAAGGAGGTCTATCTACATCTAAACTTTCACCCAAATGCATAGTTTTAGCAAAAAGGATCAACTCCAGACGGTTAAGTCAAATACGGAGTAACTTTTCCTTTGATGCCAATTGGAATTCCGTTATTAGAATAATGCAAGACCTAAAAGTGGGGGGGGGGGGGGGGGTTGAATAGGTCTGAACCGATTTTAATTCATTTTTTTTAATTAATCAATTTAACAATATGTGCAGCCGAATAATGAAACGTGTGTGCAAATCATAAACAAATTAAATCATCAAAGCCAACCACAAATGCACAACGATATATAGTCGTTTGGTTCACCTTAACCTACATCCACTGTCAGACTTCCCAACTCTTGGGTCATCCCAATATACTATGAATGGGCTTCACACCCAGATAGTACAACCTAGTTTTTTTTATAGAGGTTCGACCCCCATGGCCTAATCCCCAACGCTTATTCTTTTAGGTGGTTGGAACACACTATTCTAATCCACCTTACATTTGACTCAAATAAAAAGATGAAGGAACACCTGCTTTGTGCTTTAGCAATCTTCAAATGTGTGTTCTTCTTGTAGATGTCACCGTAACTCTTCATTTAGTTCTGGTCCATTTTTTTATGATTATTGGCACAACAAAATATGGATTCTAGGACAATGGTTTTACTGTTTTTGTGTCCTAAAGTCAAGGTCTCAAGTCTTCTTCATGTGTATAAGCATTGGATGCTTTCATTCAACCTATAAGAATTGATAAAGAAGAGAGACAGCTGGGAAAAAGAGTCTCTGAAACTTTAGGGTTTTTTCAAGTGTGAAGGTCAATCTTTAAAAATAGAATAGCCAAGTATTTATAGATAGATCTACCAACGGTTCAGTCTAGAGGCCAACAGAATTTCTTCGAGGCCTCCAGCCTGTACAAGTTAATACAGCAAACTGGATTCTTCAAATTTCGAATTTTAATTCTAATGATACTCAGTCAACGACCAGCTCACTTATTTGCCACATGTCCTTCCTTTCCAATTAGGATATTTGACTTATCAAATCATGAGATGGCAAAGTGATTTTCAAGAATATGTTAAGATGAAAAGGGAGCCTCATAAGATTTTCCAGATTTGTAAAGTATTCAAAATTGAGGAGCCTCTAAGGATTTTTACAGTTTTGTAAAGATTTTGAATTTGTAGAGCCTAATAAGGACTATTCCAGTTTTGTAAAGATTTCGAGTTTGAGGAGATTCTATGGAGGTTCCTTCCCAAGCTAAAACAAAAGACAGATAGACTTAGGTGCACACATCAAATACAAGTTGTTACGATTATTCCAGACAATCTCGAGGCCTCCTGGCTGGGGACCAAGGATTTTCGCAGATTCAGCCAGATTGGTTTCCTCATATTTCAGTCTCGAGGCCTCCAGATAAAGCTCGAGGGCTTGAAGCTATAACCTATTCTCAGATTTTCCAATTATTAAGCCATTTACTGCTAGGTAATTTGGGCTTGACGTAAGGTCCACTAGGGTCTACTTACCTATGTGCCAATCATGTGTAGACTATAGAACCTTCAGTGTGTAGTAGATCTTCATGCAGTCTTCAGACTTTGACATCTTCTTAGATCTTCCAAGGCAAGGTCCAATGTACATGGTCACACTCGGTGACCAAATTGACAATAGATTGACTCGGTCAAACCGTGGCCCTAACGCATTGATCTCTATCACCATACCTTACCAACATACCACAATTTCCATCACATTCTAAACATATTATCCAACATCTATGCACATTCCATATCATTATAATCAAGTTCCTCATCACCATAGCATGCTTATAAATCAAATAACACAGCAATAATCCACATAATATAATTACAAGATATTACTTAAAATAATGCAATCAAACCACCATTTGTCCATAGCATGGCAATAAATCAAAATTCCAAAGAACATATCATATTGTTCAAATTCCACCCAACACTGCAAACCATATAAGCCATCTGTCGCTTTCACTATAATTGATCAAAACTAATCACTAGACCTTCCAACAAGGTTAATGATTAGTTTCATAAATCTGGACAGATTGAGTCTCCTCGCGGCTAACAGAACAATTTAGCCCAAACATCCCTTTGCACGAACAAAAATAAAGAATCATATATAAATCAAAGCATGTAATCGAAACTCAAAGTTCGCTGAAATAAATATTTAAAACAAATTCAAATAAAAACTTATTTTAATTAATTTCATTGTAGTCCAAAACTACTTAATCTGACCAATGGGTTAGACAAAATATAGTTTAAGGCTTCTAAGGTATTACAAACACTCTATTATTAGCCTTAGGTCTCTGTTCTACTAGTTAGTCATTAGTTAGTCTAAAACACAAGATTAAGAAACTACAAATTTAGTCTTAGAAATTTCTCAACCAACTATAAAAAATTTGTAATATTGTAGAATTTTCTGGGACCTCTGCGGAAATCAAGCAATTCTAAGATCTTTACAGAAGATAGGTATGTGAGTGACGATTCTAGCAATATCTCGTTTGGCCAGAACGAAGTTTCCTAGACCGAGTTATCGTTGTTTTATTGAGACTGTTCCGAACTGCCAAACAGTTTACAGTTTAAGACGCCTGAAAGTTCCTGGTGCTAGAATATGATTGACCTTAGAGGGGGGTGAGTAGGGCAATCTCCAATTTTAATGGTCACTTAAAAATTCTTGATTAATCACAATAATATGCAGCGAACTGAGCAAGATTCATCAAGTGTGTGAAAATAAGAGTGTAAAAGTAAATTGAACATTCACACAATCAAAGACCAAACACCCGATTTAAAGTGGTTCGGAGTAAACCCCTCCTGCATCTAGTGATGGACTCACCCAATCTTGGGTTATCCCAAAATCACTAGGAGTTGAAATTAAACCAATACAATAGAGTAGGAATTACACCTACACAATAGAGTGAGAATTTCGCCCAACTCAATAACCTACTTTTGAAAGGATCGACCTACCCCCTTCTAATCCTTGTCCCTCTACTTTTTATAGTGGTTCAAGAACACTTCTTTCATCCACTTAACAAGATGATTTGAATTTAAATCAAGAAGAAACACATGCCATTGTAGCTCACTTGGTGTAGATGTGCTTCTTTGAAGAGTTCTCCCGATGTGATCTCGTTGATGATGAAGATGTGCCTTTGTATGATGAAGATGCGCCTTTTGTATAACAGCTCCAACTATTCATTCCCGCTCTTAATGATTTTACCTAACCAAGTTGTCATTTGGTTTAACCAAGAAGACCCTTGGCTTAATTCTAAGGAGATTCTTTGACTTCCATCGAGTCCATTGGTTCATGACCATTGAGATGAAGACTCTCCATCTTCTTAACTCAAGAAATAACTTAATTCACTTGAACTCACTTGGCGGTTGACCAAGTCAAAATGTCATGGACGGCCATGCATGTGGTGACTTGGTCACCACATGGCACGTGGGTCCCATCTTGGCCATGTCACTTGATGATGTGGCACATTGTCTACTAGGCTTCCATGTGATGACATGCATGCCACATGGCAATGCCACATCACTCACATGCCACCTCACTTGATGAGGTGGATTTTAACACATTAAATACCTTAATTATCCAATTCCAATTATTTATTTAAACTTACCCAATTACTTTACAATTAAGCTCATCTATGACCCATTAGGTCCCAATTGGGTAATTAACCCATTTACTTAGACTTACCCAATTACTTTGAAATCAAGTTCACTATCTATATGAAGGAATCCGGTCTTAGAGTTTTGGGGATGGATTTCTGAGTCCTTTCACTCCCGATGGAAGATTTTTTTCTACGTTTTGATGATTTCCGCTCCTGAGGACAAATTTCTCTCCCCCAAGCGGCGATAGAGTTTGTTTCCTTCTGGCTTTCAGGAGACACCCCAAACATAACGATTTTCGAGATTGGGAGTACAAACCTTATTTATATTTGATTTGTTAATTTATTGAATCTGTTTTGAGATTTTATCGGTATTTATCGCTTGCTATTTATGTGTTTGAGATTATACTGTATGTATAATCATCTTCTTTAAATCCCTGAGGGAAAGGGGGTTTTATGTTTAAATGTGATTCAGGTATAGGTGGAACGATGTGGGTATGGTCTTGATTATAAAAGGTTCTAAAATGTTTTATGTTGATATTTTTTTGCCTCAAAAAATCGGGCCGGAGCCGTCTACTTGATTAAGTACCATTCACATGAATTATGCTATAAGATTGACTGAATGGATTAAGCATGAACTTGTATGTGATTATGCTTGGTGCATGTTGTTTAATTACACAGCCTATATGATTTTCTTGCTAAAGTTGTGTTTGGCATATGGGGGTTTTCCATATGCAAGATATATTTAGGTCCACGTAGGAGATTTATGTATTTGATGGTTGATAAGCCGAGGATGGACTAGGTCGCTCCTTGTCGTATTATTAGGTCTAGTGATATTTTAGGATGTAGTGGATGAGGTTTATGTGGGTATGGCGTATGGTAATTATTTCTAGATATGATTTCATGTGTGTAGGGATGCAATTCAGATGGATTTAGATGATGTTGATCCACAGTAAGAAAACGGATGTGAGTGGGGATATACAATCACATTTGGACCACTAGTTGCTGATAGGTGGTTATAGATGTGTACTCTCTGTGTTCTCGGTGGAGAGGAGTGAGGTCAATAGACCTTAGATTCTCTTCGAGAGTGGGGAGTGGGTGAGTGTGAGGTGGGTAGACAAAAAACGGTGTCATGCTACTACACTAACACTACCACAGACATAATACGATGAGGGGTGAGATTATCATGAGTCCCTCATCGGAGACAGACGAGTGAGACACATGTTGATCCCTTGTATTCTTAGATAGATGAGTAGATTGATGTTGAAACATGAAAAATGACTATTTTACCCCTAATTATTGGACCAGTTAGCTCTCAATTTTGTATATATTAGGTACATTTAATATGTTTTGTCAGTCTTGTAAATAAAAATGGAAACTACAGGAAATATGTAACGCCCCGCCCTTTTTCACTCGCTTCTTCCCGTAAATTCAGAGTCTATTTTTTTTTTTTTTTGTAACAGAGTGGAGTGATAGAGGGCGGGACGTCACGACGCGAGCTAAGTCCGAACTTCCAAAGTCCGACCCTTAACTGGCCAACCCTATGTGTGCATGGACTCAGTGCACTAAAATGGTTCACACATAGCAATATCAACATGCAGAATAAAATCACAACTTGCAGAATCATAACATCAATTTGCGGAATCATAATAGAACCTAGTTCCATTCCATTGATAGCAAAGTACTTAGTCAATAAAAATCACAATCATCATTATCCAAATAAAACATCCAACCATAGCATTTCATCTAAGTTATTACATTCTGAAAATCTGGATATCTCAATATAAATCCCGGAGTATCTCAAACATAATATAAAACTAAAAGCGTTCCAAGCTCCTATGCTTGTCCCTTCCTGCGTTTAGCGTTTTCCTCGTTTCCTGCATCATCCACTAAAGGGTAGAAGTAGGGCGTTAGTACAACGCGCCCAGTAGGTATTCCAGTTACGGCTAACACATGGTTAGTACAAAACATATATTAGAACATAATATATAAAACCAGGTAAAATCCATGCCATGCAATGATGACAAATATGCAATGAGTCCCACCCATCACCTGTACATAAATGTGCCTACCACATAGGTCTTTCGGTCGCCCCGACGGAGTGTGGACCCTCCGAAAATCTTCTTGATGGAAATCACATCAAGGTGTTGCACATAGGTTTTTCGGATGCCTCGACGGAGTGTGACCCCTCCGGTTATAAATCCTTCACCCCATGCCATGCATGAGATGCCAATGAAACACATGCAATTTTATAACATAAACACAGCATTGAAAATCATCATTTGAAAACATATCCAATACATGTTCTTTATACAAATAAAACTTAGCATGTAAAATCACATTTTGAACATAATTAATCCATGCCATTTAAATCAAGGTAAACATAGCATTTGAAATTCAATAATAAATCAGATCCTTTGAAACACATTTTCATCAAACATAAGATAAAAACAAGTACATAATCCATGGTTTCAAAGAGGTGGAATCCTACCCAAGACCGCTCACGAGTCCTTGCGTTTTCGTCCAAGAGTCGATCATCGATTGCGCACCGCTTGCGAGATCCCGTTACCTTATATATAATAATAAATCAAAACCAAGTCTCACTTGATTCACAATATTTTAAGTCCATACACCATTCTTCATTTTTACCCTTTATTTACCAAATTGCCATTGGTCTCGTCACCTAAGTTTTAGGTCCCAAAACATTGGTCCATTAATTCATATAATTAATAAATGCCATTCATGGCTAAACTTCTATTTTTAGCAAGTATTTACAATCTTGCCACTCTGTAGAATTTATTCATTTAATTACTTATTTATGCCATTACATCTATCTTTCCATTATTTTCACCCTTCATCCCTTGGTTTGGTAAACCATTTATTTAATTCATACATAGACCCAAACATGGGCCATTTACAAGTTCATAACCATAACATAAAAATCCCAAGTCCACCAAATAATTCTCATATATTGATTCATAAAACAAACATGACCTAAAACCCCAAGTCCATTAAATACTTCATGGGGTTCGGCCATACACCATGGCCGAACCCTATGTCCAATATTTCCTCATAATTTCAAAATTGCCACTATACTTATCCATAGTCATTTTACCTCCCTTATTTCCATAAGGCTTAAGTTCCATAATAATCGATAAAATAATTCATAATATAATCCTTTAATCCTTGACACCTGAACCTAAAAATTGGTTGATAACTCGATTCATCAATCATCCCTTAACATGAATTAAAATGCCATTTGATCCCTTAATTTGGACCATGGGATTCGGCCATACACCTTGGCCGAATCCTATGGTGTATAGTTTCCAAATTAAACTCCACCTTTCCATAATTGGAAGGTTTCCCAATTTAGATTTTACCTTCCAAAAATAGAACTTCCCCTTGTTAATCTCCCCTTCTATTATTAGAAGATTTCTATATTTAAACTTACTAAAATTATCAACCTCCTTCCATAAATGGAAGGTTTCCATAAATAGCCTACTCCTTTCCATAATTGGAGTGCTTTCCAATTTAGCAACTCCTTCCATATTTAGAAGCTTTCCTTATTAAGCAGACACCTTCCATAATTGTATGCTTTCCAAATTTAGCAACCAATTCTAAAATTAGATAATTTCTTATTTTATTCTCCATTCCAAATCCATCTACCAAAAACAATCCCTTCATTCTATTCTTAGATCTTTCTAAATTAGAACTCCACCTTCCAAAAATAATTAACAAACATTCAAAATAGCATAACCACTCCATGGGGTTCGGCCATACACCATGGCCGAACCCTATGGTTCTTATGGTTCTCTTTTAAATGAATTCAAACAACATAGCCCTCCATAGTTTTCATGCATCTAAGAAAGCATCAACACAAATCTATTTAAAATAAAACATTATTCTTTCCATGGAATTCATCATTCAAAATCCCTTTTAAAATCCCTAAACATAGATCCATAATCTTCATGTTTGAAACCAATTTACATTATTGCCATTTATACCAATCTCTAAGTTAACTTGGTCCATGGGGTTCGGCCATACACCTTGGCCGAACCCTATGGTGCATAACTTTCCATATTTGGAAACACCTTCCAAAATTAGATGGTTGTACCATATTTAACAACTTCTTCCATAAATGGAAGGGTTCCATATATAGATTCTAACTTTCCATAAATGGAAACTTTCTAAGATTAGAACTCCTTTCCAAAATTAGTATGCTTTCTAATTTATGAATCCTCATCCATGGGGTTCGGCTATGCACTATGGCCGAACCCTATGGTTCCAATATCTCCTCTTTTAAATCCAATTAAACACAACTATCCGTCTAAGGTTTTCCATCATTTAAATCCATACATTAAATTAGTATCCTTTCACGGTTTTGAACCCATAAATATAGCCGAAGACCTTCCATTAAGCATCTCCAAAATCCTTTCATTTAATCCATCACCAAGTAAATCCAAAACCGATCATACATTGGCTTACAAAAATCATACATTAAACCTATCTTCTTACATGGGGTTCGGCCATGCATTGTGGCCGAACCCTATGGTTCATGCTTCCTTGGTTTTCCATTATTAATAACCCAATAAAATAAACCATATCTAACACATGTATTTTAAAAAAATAAGCATATCTTTTAAACAAAATATAAATCAAACAACTAACCGGTTCCCGCGACTCCTTCGGTTATTTCTTCCGATCCTTTTCTTTGTTCTTAATCTTTTCTTCTTGCTGGTAGGACAACCCTTGCTGGTTTCTTATTCTTCCAATTTTCTTTTCTTTTCCCCTTGCTTTTCTCCAAACAAGAACTCCTTCTTGTTGCTGCCCTTTCTTCTCTTACTTTTGGCTTAAAAGAGAATGATGAATTAAGAGAGGGAGAGAGAAGAATAAAACTTGATAATGGGGTTGTAAAAACCGTGCACCCCCTCCTTGCCTCCCCTTCTATTAGTTCTCCTTAGTCCCACATTAGAAATTTCTTAAGATGAGCACCCCTTAGCCGTGCGCCCTTTGTGTTTCCCGTTTTGTTTTACACGTATATGATATTTTATCTCAGTTTCGACCTTGTTAACTTCCGAATAAGAGAAAATGGTAAACTAAAAAGTTTTAGCCCTTGAAGTCTTCTTTCCAACGCAAAAAGAATCAAAGCCATCGGATATCGAAGTGAAACGTTATAACCAAAATACTGGACATATATCAAACCTTCCTTATTTAACCATGGCCGACTTACCTTGCCTTAGATGGCAATACCGTGTGGCCTTGCTTTGTTTAATGATTTACCAATCTCCCTTGCTCAATTTAAGACCTTCTTTTAATTATATCTCTATTTAATTAGATAATTTCCTTGGCTATTAATCCATGCGCATAATTATAGATATTAGTTTCCAAAATTCGGCCATGGTTAATCTCATTTGATTTTTGAATATTTTCTTAGGATATGCAAATCCAATTTGATTAAGGAAATCCCTCTCTAAATATTCTAGAATATCATTTTTGGATTTACAATCCCACATATTTTTCATGCGCCTAATCTAGGGATTTCACATTCAAAATTCGGCCATAAGATCCTTTATTCAAATTTGGATATGATTCACCACCAATTTAATCCTACCCATTTAAATTTTAATAAAACCAATTTCACAATCAATTGGGTCCTAATTGGGTCATGGCCCAATTCTTTATCCATATACAAATCCAATCTAAAATTCATAATTAAAATGGATAATTTCATACAAAATAATTAACTGAAAATCTGAGGTGTTACAATACAACCCTTTTTTTTAAATTTTCGTCCCGAGATTCTAGTGAAGTAGGGTTTCAAACATTTACCTAAATAACTCAGGATGAGCTTTCCTCATTTCCGACTCAAGTTCCCATGTCGTTTCCTCAACGCCGTGTCGATCCCATACTACCTTGACAAACTGGATCGGTCGGTTCCGTAACACCCTTTGTTCTGTGTGCACCACTCGGATAGGCTTCTCGACGTATGTCACTTCGCTCTGAACCTCTATGTCTTGTACGTTCAATACGTGAGAAGGATCAGGATTATACTTTCTCAACATAGATATATGGAACACATTGTGTACAGATGCCAACTGTGATGGGAGTGCCAACTGATAAGCCACGTCCCCCATCCGTTTTATGATAGAAAATGATCCCACATACCTTGGTGATAATTTCCCTTTCTTTCCAAACCTCATGTGTCCCTTTCGCAGCGAGACTTTCAAGAACACCATGTCTCCCACTTCAAATTCAAGGAACCTCCTTCTCTTGTCAGCATAACTCTTCTGACGACTCTACGCAGTCAATAGGTGATGCCGTATGAACTGTATCTGCGATGTAGTCTCTGCGACCAATTCAGGTCCAATCAATGCAGGCTCACCGGCCTCTGTCCAGAACACTGGTGACCTACATGGCCTACCATATAATGCCTCGAATGGTTCCATCTGGAGGCTTTCCTGGTAACTGTTGTTATAGAGAATTCTACCAACGGCAAGTGGTCCTCCCATCCTCCCTTGAAATCTATCATACATGCTCTCAGCATGTCCTCCAGAGTCTGTATTGTCCTCTCAGACTGTCCATCAGTTTGCAGATGAAATGCCGTGCTAATCAATAAATCTGTTCCCATGGCCGATTGCATGCTCTGCCATACCCTTCCTGTGAATCGACCATCTCCGTCAGACACAATAGTCCGAAGTATACCATGCAACCTGATGATATCCTTAATATACCGCCGACCCAAAGTCTCAGATGAATCTGTCATCTTAATAGGAATGAAATGTGCTGACTTGGTCAGTCGGTCTACCACGACCCATATCGCATCGTTGTCCTTTGATGACCTTGGTAATCCTGTAACAAAATCCATAGAGATGTCCTCCCATTTCCACTCCGGCACTGGTAAGGGTTTGAGTAACCCTGGTGGCTTCTGATGTTTCGTCTTAACCCGCTGACATGTTAAGCAATGAGCCACAAATATTGCTACATTTCTTTTTAATCCGTGCCACCAATAATGTCTTTTCAGGTCGTGATACATCTTTGTGCTGCCCGGATGAATAGAGAGTTTGGTCTGATGCGCCTCAACCAATAATTCTCTTTTGCAGTTCTCAGGTACATATATCCTTCCTCGGAATGCAAGACCCTAACCCGGTCGTAATTCCCATTCCGGTATGACTTCACCAATAAACATCTTGAATATTTTCTTAGGATATGCAAATCCAATTTGATTAAGAAAATCCCTCTCCAAATATTCTAGAATATCATTTGTGGATTTACAATCCCACATATTTTTCATGCGCCTAATCTAGGGATTTCACATTCAAAATTCGGCCATAAGATCCTTTATTCAAATTTGGATATGATTCACCACCAATTTAATCCTACCCATTTAAATTTTAATAAAACCAATTTCACAATCAATTGGGTCCTAATTGGGTCATGGCCCAATTCTTTATCCATATACAAATCCAATCTAAAATTCATAATTAAAATGGGTAATTTCATATCATATAATTAACTGAAAATCCAAGGTGTTACAAAATAAGGTAGAAACTAGAGATAAATGCAGTTGTTAGTGCCCTGACTTGTCGAGTCACCTATTTGTCAATTCCATGACTTAGGTGAAACCTTGCCTCGGAAGATTGAAGCAATGAATCAAGACTCAAGTGAAGAAGATTGAATCAAGTGCCTCAAGAATGGAAGATCAAATGTAGATTCATCATCACCATGTGTATGGCAACCACACAAAGGTAATTGGCCATAGATGACTTTAGGGTGGACCCAACACACTTAGGATGACCTAGACTACACTTAGATCACATCTTGGTAAATTATAAATCATGTCTAGTGGTCCTTGACAGCCAACAGAACCAGATGGAATCAAATGTTTTACTGTCATACCGACACATCATGTTTGGCGATCCATCGCCATTGGGCAAGGACGACCCATTGTGGTCTATCCATCGCCTAGAGTGCCAAAGGTTCTGGTTGGAAATGGATTGTCAAATATTGTTCACCTCAGGACGATACAATTATGTCGGCGACCCATCGTGAGGAACCTTTCATGATCTATCGAGCGCACGACCAATCACCAAAGACAGGGCTGACACATCGGGACCACGACCCATCGCCCTGGGAAATATTTGAGGTTTGTCTTGAGAAACACTGTCAAAATAGGATAGCCTCAGGCCAATACAATCGCCAACCCACGATCCATCGTCAGTGGATGTTCACAATCAATCGTGTGTGACCATTTTCTATCCGTTGGAAAACATTTAATGAGCAACGGTCACTTTACTACGGCACAATTTGAAGTCACGATCAATCGTGGGTGCACGACCAATTGCCGTTGTAAGTTCGGGATTTTCTTTGTTTGCCTATTTAAACACCAAATCTTGTTGTATTTGGTTGGACACTCTTGATAGAAAGAACTAAGGCATTCCTAGAGATCCCACCTCCTCTCTATGCCCTTCACTTGGTGAATCATTTGAAAATTCAATCATCTTGATTGAGATTAAGAGAGAAAAAAAAATAGATCTAGTAACCCATTGGCATATCTACATCCTAGAACCTCTCCCATAGACTGTGATTACTCACACTCGACGCATCTTCATCTTCGAGCGACATCACATTGGGAGATCAATTTCAAAAGTCACAATATCTACATCAAGAGAGCTTTCAAAAGGCAAGTGTTTCTTAGTGTTTTAATTTTATTTTAAAACATCTTGTAAAGTGCATTAAGGAGGGATTTACTCTTAAGCCACTATAAAAAAAAAGAGGCATAAGGATGTAGACCGGGGTTTGGTCGAACGTTTCAAAATCTTAGACGATTGAGTGAAATTCCGAGTCAATTGGATAGGTGGAAGTCCTATTCTATTTGTGAGGGCATAATTCCCCACCTAGTGTATTTGGGATAACCCAAAATTGGCTGAGTCCACAGTGGATGTAGGTTTGTTTAAACCGAACCACTATACATCTAGTGTTGTAGGTGTTTGGTCTTTTCTTTTGTGTGATTGATCTATAATTGGTGCACTCTTGTTATCACACAACACATCTCTCTTGATTAACATTGTTATATCTACTGCAAATTATTTTATTTAATCAAGAAATTTTTGAAGATCAAAAAAATTGGTGATTTCCTTATTCACCCCCTCTAGGGTCAATCTTGAATCGGATTCTAGGATGCCGGAAACTTTCAATTGGTATCAGAGCCTCATGCTCTTCATAAGGATCTAATCACCGAGTTGATCCAAGAGCTAGAACATCAATCATGGATGACCAAAATATCTTCTATAGATCTCTATTGTTTGTATTATCTATATTGTTTTATTTGAAAACTAAAATAAATAATATCTTGGCATCCTATGATGAAAAATGAGTGGACCTCTATCCAAGATGATTTTATTGATAACATTTGCAAATCTTTGGACAGTTCAATGGAAGGCTCCACCTCTCATAACCAAATAGAAAATCAAGATAGAGGTCAGAATGTAAAATGTTTCATTGCCTCCATTGTTCATGTACAAAAAGCATCCTCAAGTAAATAAGAGAATGATGACCTCCAAGAATCCTATGATGCCTTGTACTTAGAGAGTTTGAGATTGCTAAGGATCATGATAAGGTGACAATTGAGAATGCCAAACTCTCTACCCAACTTCAAAATGTAAATGCTGAAAATGATCTTCTCTCATCAAATTTGAAAAATGGTGAAAGTTCCCTTGGGAGCTAGAACAACACAATTGACCCTAGAGGGGAAGGGGGGGGGGGGGGGGGGGGGGGGGGGGGGGGGTTGAGAGTGGTTGAATAGTTCAATCTAAAATCGTTGGTCCTTTTTAAATTTACTCTATTGATTAGTTTAAGCGCAGCAGATATATCAATCAAGTGAATGTGTGTTAGCAAATGTGATTAAACAATCAACACAAGAAAATAGCTCTAACACCACAAACATAAGGATACAAGATATATAGTTTTTGGTTTGCCAACCTACATCCACTGTTAGGACTCGCTCAATCTTGAGCTATCCCCAAATTCACTAAGTGGGGACTTACACCCTCACAATTAGCGTAAGAATTCCACCTCACTCAATCGGCTGGGAATTTCACCCACCACTGAAGAATAGGAATTCCATTTATCCAATTTGCTGGGAATTCCACTCACCACTATGCCAGAGACGACACTCTAAAGCTTTTTATAGTGGTTCTAGAGCCAATCCTCCTTTTTCCATTTTCGGGACAAAGGTTTTAAAAACAAAATTAAAACCAAGAAACACTTGCCTTTGAAGCTCTTTCTCTCTAATGTGTACTTTTTGAAGATCCCACCCAACGTGTACCGATGCTCCTCCTTGTAGCCATCGTAGAGCAATCACAATCTCAGGGTGACAAAGAAACTAGTTTTACCAAAGGTTTCCTAATATATCTCTTTTATTTCCTCCTCTCTTTATCACTTTCAAACTCAATTAATAAATTGTTGATTTATGATTCTCAGTACAAGAGTGTTGATCGTTCCTTAAAGTGTATCACTCTTTTCAGCTCAAGGAAGATGGTAAAACGATTACACAACACTCATACTTATAGAGAAGTCTTAACGATTTTTCTAACTATCCAGTACCGACAGGTCGGTGGAACTGATGGGTCGGTGTTCATCTTTATTAATGTTCAACCACCCGACTGTTTTATTTAATGCACCCCAATGGCTTTATTACTTCCCGGTCGACAGGTCGGTGTCGTTAATGGGTCGACAATTATTGCACCGAGAGGTCGGTCCAAACAAGTGTCTCAATCTGGAGCAACACTATGCTGACAGTAGTTTCAAGTCAGAAACCTGTCTTACCCAAAACGACATGCCTCCCATTACCGAGGGGTCGGTCCTAGTACTCTCGAGCGGTCTTGATATTCTGAGATATCTTTTTCTTCGAGAGCCTACTTGATATTCCGAGATGGCTGGGAATTCCACCCACCACTATACCAGAAACGACACTCTAGAGTTTTTTTATAGTGGTTCTGGAGCCAATCCTCCTTATTCCACTTCCGGGACAAAGGTTTTAAAAACAAAATTAAAACCATGAAACACTTGCATTTGAAGCTCTTTCTCGCTGATGTGTGTTTCTTGAAGATCCCACCCAGTGTGTACCGGTGCTCCTCCTTTTAGCCATCGTAGAGCAATCATAATTTCAGGGTGACAAAGAAACTAGTTTTACCAAAGGTTTCCTAATTTATCTCTTTTATTTCCTCCTCTCTTTCTCACTTTCAATAAATTGGTGATTTATGATTCTCAGTACAAGAGTGTTGATCGTTCCTTAGAGTGTATCACTCTTTTTAGCTCAAGGAAGATGGTAAAATGATTACACAATACTCATACTTATAAAGGAGTCTTAATGGTTTTTCTGACTGTCCAGTACCGACAGGTCGGTGTTTATTTTTATTACTATTCAACCACCCGACTGTTTTATTTAATGCACCCCAATGGCTTTATTACTTCTCGGTCGACAGGTCGGTGTCGTTAATGGGTCGACGTTTATGGCACCAAGAGGTCGGTCCATACAATTGTCTCGATCTGGAGCAACACCATGCTGACAGTAGTTTCAAGACAGAAACCTGTCTTACCCAGAACGACATGCCGCCCATTACAGAGGGGTAGGTCCTAGTACTCTCGATCGGTCTTGATATTCTGAGATGTCTGTTTCTTCGAGAGCCTACTTGAGTTCACAGCCCAGAACTTCCAAGTCGTTTACCGATGAGTCGTCGACCACGAGGGGTCGTTTAAGTTTATCACCGAGGGGTCGGTGTCATACGAGACTCTCGGTCAGAGGCTTACCTAAAGTAACAGCTCTTTGATCAGAACTTCTATCAATCTGGCCGACCAGTCATTGACCACGATGGGTCGATCCTATCTCCATCGAGGGGTCAGTGAGAACGACTGGTCGAGCTGACTGTGAACTTATGTCATATTTCCAAGTTCACTTCTACTTCACTGTCCAGCTTCTTCTCTCTGGCTTCTTTATGGATTTACCATTTGTTCAACAAAATGTGGAGATACTCCTCTCTAAGGTGTGGGTACCACCTAAAGTCATCTATGGCCAAATACTTGTTTTGTGATTGCCATGACGATGAGCTTTGAGCCTGGTGGAGCATGATCTTCATTCTTGATCATCTTGAGTCTTGCAGCTTCTAGCAAGTGCTTCTTCTTGACTCATGCAATTGACAAACAGGGACTCAGGAAAGCTGGGGCACTAACAATCTCCCCCTTTGTCAATTTTATGACAAAACCTAGAAGCTATCTCAGTTACAAGCCCACCCTTATTACATTACACTTGAATACAAAATATTAAATCAATTACATATTCAAATGGTACAACAAGACTATGATCTACACATATTCTTGTTCAGCTTACGCCTTTTGGTTGGTAAAGGCAACCGGACTTTCTTTTGGAAAGATGTGTGGCTAGGGGATACGCCCTTGAAAGAGACATTCTCTAGATTATTTAGAGCTTCCAGGAATAAGCAAGCTCTAGTGGGAGATGTATTCTGTGCTAACAATCAAGGGGGGTTGTGGCATTTTGATTTTAGGGGAGACCTTAGGGGTTTTGACGTTGAAAGCTTAAATGATCTAAACGTGATGTTGAAAGTTTTTCCGATGGACTTAGACTGCGATGATGAACTTGTTTGGACGGGAGACTCGTCTGGTCTTTTTTCAGTCAAATCCTTAATTGAGGCAGTTTCCCACAGCTTGATTGGTCCTGTGATCTCTGAGACTCTTATCTGGAAATCCTTGGCTCCCCCTAGAGTCCAAATGTTTACTTGGTGCTGTACGAAGAAGAAGATTTTGACTGGAGTGGAACTTAGGAGAAGAGGTCTATTATTGGAGGAGGGTGATGCTAAGTGCCCACTCTGCGAGCTGGAGGACGAGTCTATCGGTCACCTCCTAGTCACATACCCAGTGACGTGGAGACTTTGGAGTTTTTTCTTGGAGCTTATGGGAGTATCTTGGATTTGTCCTAGAACATTGGAAGGGGTTATGGAGTACTGGCTCATATCTGGATTGATTGGTAAGAAGAAGTTTGCTTGGAACTTGATTCCCTATGTGATAGTATGGTCAATTTGGAAGGAAAGGAATTTAAGGGTCTTCGAAGGGTTGAATACGGATTTTAATGGTATCTCTCATAAGGCGAAGTAGAGATTATGTGGTTGGCTCTGTGCCAATAAGGAATTCAAGAGCATTAAAGCCAATGATTTGTTCCAAGCTTGGGAGGGTTGCTTAAAGAATAGACTGAGGAAAGTAAGGACGAAGGTTGAGTGGTCTTCTCCGGCTTGTGGTGTTTTTAAGTTTAATGTTGATGGGGCCTCAAAAGGTAAACTGGGTCCTGCTGGGATTGGGGCCATTCTTCGGGACCATTTGGGTTCCATTATTGTTGTCTTTTCGGAATCTATGTGTAATACCTTGCTCCGAATTAAGTGTGTTTTAGCTTGATAACCTTGTTTGACCGGTTAATCTCGAAGATTACGGTTAGGGCTTTGAGGAAAGCCCAGGTGTGGCCCAATCTGAGCTCGTGAGCTCAGTGATCCATCTCGTCCAGCTGGAGGGGCATTTTGGTAATTTACCGCTTATTGTGATTATTTTATAAATTATGCTGTTATGTGAATATTATTGGGTGATAATATTCTCCTTAATAAAGGATTTATATTTCTAATTTTAAAATAATTTTTATCTTCAGAAAATGGTATTTAAATCCACCCGTCAAAACCCCGAAAGAGAGTATTAATTATTTTAAATGATTTTGGAAATGAGATAAATTTCAAAACTAGTATTTTGTGTGAGACCATTTTAGAAATGGTCTAGTTATTCCTTTGCACCCCAAAATCAGATTTCTAAATTGTTTTATTTAACAATTGTTTATTTAAGTAAATATTGTTAAATTATGGTTTTTATTTAAATCAATAGTTTTTAGTAAGAGATAAATTCCAAAATTTTTATGGTGATTAAGGTTTTCAAAACCCAGCCTATCTGTATGGTTGGATTAAGTTTTTGAGTTTTCAAAATCTTAGGTTTAGTTAAAAATCGAGTTTTTATCTAATGAGGGGCCTTTTTGCAAAACTGAAAATTTTAAAGGGCTGATTTGCAATCAAACCAAACTCTATGGCTACTGTTGCGGACGTCACTCGCAGCTGCATGCAGCCGTATGCAGTGGCCGTCCGGCCCCTTTTTCCGGCGATTTCTCTATAAATACAGCCTCTTTCAGCTGTTTTCAATCCCTCAAATCTTCTTCTCTCTCTGTCTCCTGGCCCTCTGTTAAAAACCAACCAGCTGAGCCCTGTTTGCCTCTGTCTTCCCAATTTTAATCTTAACCGTAAGCCTTAGAGGGAAAGCTTTCAAAAATTCAGATTTTCAGCCCAGGAACCCAAGTGAAGGTATCCTCCGTTTTCCCCTTTCAATTTCAGTCAGTTTTGAATTCAGAAAAATCGATTTTGACCCTGTTTTGAGTAAGAAAAACCAGTTTGAAATCTAAGGAAAACCATGGGTTCTCTTGTACCCGTGAGGTTTTGATGTTAAAATCAGATGGCCTAGTGAGCTTCAAAGCTCCAAACCATTCCCTATGGAAAGAGGACTCCCAAAGGAGTCCATCGGACCGGTTAGATGTGAAAACTGAGTCCGAAAAATCCTCTATTTCTAGATTCGTATTTCATGTCATGTCTTTCGGTCACTGTTTTCTATTGCAAACAGTGGAGAAAGATGACTCTTGGAAGGTCCGCGAGTCGATCTTCGGACGTTTCGAGGGTAACACCCTTCGGACGTCCCGAAGGTAACCCCTCGGACGTTCCGAGCTTCACCCGAAGCCCAGAAGCACCCGAGGCTATCTCGACCCAGCCGAATGTTCGGAGCAGAGCTCGGAAGGACCGAACCCACTTGGACGTTCCGAGCCCCCACTTCGGATGTTCTAAGGTACCCAAACTCACCGAGACTCGTTTTCTCTGTTTTATCGGTTCGGATGGACTTTGGATGATCCAAGACCCGATCTTCGGACGATCCGAAGTCAGACCCAAGATCCGAGGTCAGTGACTAGTTTAAATGTGGTTCGGATGATCCGGAGCTACAGTACCTGGCTCCGAGGCATGTTCCGAGGGACTTAGTTTTTGAAGTGTAAAATGTTCTTGTTTGATGGTTATTTGATATGATGTGATGTTAGTACCCCTATTGTATTCACTTCCAGGCCGACTCTAATGGTCGGGCACTGAGTGATCTCACTTTCAGGCCAACGCTATATTTGTCGAGCACTGAGTGACCTCGAGGCCTAATTCAAAATGTCAGATCTGGTCCTATCCAGAAGACAACTGAGAAGTGACCCGAGGATCTAGACCTAACTCAATAAGTCAATCTGGTCAATGCCCAGAAGACAATATGAGTTTTGGACTAAGCATCCTTTTTATTATATTATTATCTTGTGGATGATTATAATTTAAAAGGGATAGAAACCAAGTAGGAGACTCAATTCCATGTACCTTGGATATTTTTTGGAAAATAGGTATGGTTTTGAAGATACTACTTGTATGTACGTGTTTGATGCTATGTATATTGATTGTGCACTTGTCTGTTTGTTTGAATAGAGACCGCGAAACCACACGTATACGATGAGGGAACTTAACTTTGCAGCTTGATATAAACAGGTTTATTTGATATGGATATTGAGCAATGAGTGGTTTCAAATTTGATAAACCCATTCATGTGCCTAAATGTGACGCACTATGGTAAGAGTACTTATGATGCTGGTAAGTGCTATGATCAGACGAATTGTGAAATATTGCTTCCACGTACCTTTTACTACTGAATCATTGCCGAACTGAGTGTGTTGGTTACGTCTACTGATCATGGGTGGTGACAGTGGTTGAGGGTATCAGTACCGGCCATGGGAGTGCCGGAGATGTATTTGCAAGGAGGTATTTTGACCGTGTCGGAACTTAATACTAATGTTGTCAGTGTGGTATCTAGGGATTACATTGGATGACAGCAGTAATGGAAAGATGATGAAATGATGGGAATGATGATGAGACTTTACTTGATATTATGAATTTATTATCAAGCATGAGATATTATATTGCAACTGCTGATTATATACTAATCTGTTGTTTACTTAATTGCACTGTTATATTTCCTTCACTGGGCTAGTTAGCTCACCCCACTCACCTTTCAAGAGATGAACGTGAGGAGGAGAACTCTCTTTTTCAAGCTTAGGGTGGATAAGCTTCGGTGGTGTTTCAGGATTCCCCCGGTGGGGAATACCCTGGTCTTTACTTTTTGGTTCTTGGAACCTTTTATTTTTATTAAGTACCGAGTGTGTTACTTAATTTGTATTAATGTGATGTATTAGACTACTGCGTTTCTGTAGTAACTTTGATGATGTTTTGTAATGATAAATTAAATTGGATTTATATGATTCTATGTTGTGTTGTCGTTGTGCTTTGTTGGTATCAGACTTATGGTATATGTTTGAGTCCACATGTTGGGATCATGTGTGACCTTTGGGCCCAACAGTTGATCCGCCCAATTAGAATGTGTAAGTGCCCCGGTTCGTCTGAGTCACCCTTATTGTCAATTACGTGACTTAGTTGGACTTGCCTTGGATGAATAAGAAGATCTACTATGAAGTTGAAGCGTCTACACCAAATACGGTATTGGCACACAGGTAAGTGAACCGTAGGAGTCCCTAGGCTGAGTCAAATACCTAAAAGTCAATTGGAAAATAAAGTAAATAAGTGACTTTCAGCCTCGAGGCCTCGCAGCTAATTATGCTGAGCTGAGCTGAGTCTAGCTGACCCTGTGTCGAGCTGACTTAGTCTCTTAGAGTTTTAGAAAGTTTAAATTTGTGATTGTTTAATTGAGAGGTAATTATGGTAAATTTATTGGAAGCTTATTATGGTAAATAAAATTATCCACATGGTGAGATGAGTAATTATGGTAAATTGATTGGAAGCTTAATGGTAAATAAATTTATCCATATGGTGAGATGTTGCCACCTCTCTTAAAATTTGAATTTGAATACCCTTGAGGAGCTGTCCATGACAAGTATGGAAAGGCTCCTCCATGAGCTATAATCCATCTTGCAAATCTTCCATCTAATCTTTGATTGATGGCTAAGATAAATGTTGCAAATCATGCACGATGGACTTGAGCTGGCTGCTATCTGGATGGATTTTGTCTGTCAGATTAAGCAGCACATATGTGTTGTCTTTCCAACAAATTACCGCTGGCGAGGCCTCACTAGAATCAGCGAGGCCTCGCAAGCGTGACTAACTGCAGACCTTAAAACTGTTTATAAAATAAAAGTAAGGTTGTTGTTTAGAGTACCAAATACACTCAGAAAAAACTCAGGAACAGGATTACCAGTGAGTGATCATTCGGCCTTCCCTCTAAACACCTTCTTCGTCATCTTCCTTAGTGAATGTTTGGGTAATCAATACCACAATCCTGATGAAGAGTAAGGTGTTCATATAGGACTATAAAACCAATCATACCCTTGTCCTATACTGCTGTACCGATAGTCATTTTGATGGAGCTAAACTAATGGAAAGGAGCACACAGATTCAGTAAAAAAGAAAGAGCTTAAAGGAAAACGATCAAGGCCCAATGCAAGTATTTCTTCTTTGTTTTATTTCAAACATTGTAAAGTGGATTAGAACAGTGTGTTCGAACAACTCTAAAAAATAGATGTAGAGGATTAGACCGATTGGGTTGAACCTTTATAAAAAACTAGGTTGTACTATTTGGGTGTGAGACTCATACATAGTATATTTGGGATAGCCCTAGAGAGGGTGAGTCCAACAGTGGATGTAGGTTCAGGTGAACCGAACCACTATATATCGTTGTGCATGTGTGGTTTGTATTAATGGTTTGATTTATTTGTTTATCACTTGCACACACGTTTATTCCGCTGCACATATTGTTAAATCTGATTTATTTTTAAAAGGGAACTAAAATTGAAACCGACCTATTTACCTCCCTTCTAAGTCATGCATACTTCTAGTAACGGAATTTCAGAATGCTTGAGTTAGTTTATCTTCAAGAAAAAAAAAATTATCAGACGCGTTCCGGGCCCACCCTTCCGGTCGAGGCGTGACAACTTGGTATTAGAGCTTGGGCTCAAACTCTAGGACTGTGATGGGTTACTACATAATTAGACTTGTTTTTGCCTTAGTACTGTAATTGTTTTTGACATTCTCATGTTTTGTGGTACAGGTATGTCGAGCAATGTTGAGTACTTGGAGTTCAGGGGGGACCCCTAGAGACCCAATCGACCTGGAATCTTCGGATTCCAGTGTTCCCAACTTCGATGAAGTTGCACCTGGAGAAGAAGTAGAAGTAGCTTCACCCGTGTATCGTGTTGGGGCAGATCCGGAAGAGGAAGCGGGAGACATCCCAAATCTTGAGGAGTCAGTAGGGGAGAATGGCTCGCCTGAATATACTTCGGCTACTCCGCCCTTTGATGAGTACTCGGATTATATGTGCGAACTCTGCAACTAGGAGGGGCACAACTGTACCTATTGCCCCTATCCCGTTGACATCATTTGCCCTGTTTACGGACTTCGCGGGCACGGAAACGCAAGGACTAATTGCTTTATGTTGGAGAACCAGGGATCATACTCTGTTTGACCTGCGGAGTGTTCTGGCATAAGTCAGCGACCTGCCCGAACAACTTCTTTTATTTTGGTGATGAGGCAGGATCTTCTTCGGAAGATTAGGTTAGAGTATGTTGGGGGCATCGGGGAGATTTGTTTTGTAAGGGTTGAGTTTTGTTGTTTTGAAGGATTTTTCATACCCTACTAACCCTTGTACTTGTATTGAAAATTTGAATGATTTCTAATGAATTTATGCAAACTCGTGTGATTTGTCATAAGTTTCTTAAAAATGGTTAATGATATTTACAAGTGTAAATAACAGATGTCAGGACCCAATGCAAACGGAGCCAATTACCGTGGGAGGAGGACAGGTCTTCCACCCCGTGACCTACCCAATGAGGCCATTCGAGCGGCGGTTGAAGTATTTCAGCAGATAGCTGAAAACATGCGACACCCGCCAATCCAAATGCCAGAGGAGAGAGCCACCTTGGCTCTCAAGGAGTTCAAGCATCTGAACCTGACGAGTTTCTCAGGAACAGAACACCCCAGTGCTGCGAGGAGCTGGCTTACTCAGATTAGCCGGATCCTCAACACCCTAACTATCGCCGACGACTTACGAGTGACCTTGGCGGCGTACCAACTTGAAGGAAAAGCCTACGAGTGGTGGGAAGCGAAGAGCTTGGTTCGTAACCACGAACCAATGTCGTGGGAGGAGTTCTCTACAGCCTTTCTGGCCCTTTAGTTTCCAAAGACCGTGCAGGAGGCGAGGAAGAGAGAGTTCCTCAACATCCAACAAGGTTCAGATTTTGTGGCACAGTATGCCATGCGCTTCATCGACTTGATACAGTTCGTGCCTTGGGTCGCAGCGAGCGAATAGGAGAAGGTCCAACGCTTTGAGCATGGACTCCAACCGTTTCTGCAGCGGCAAGTGACCGACCTAGTTTTCAACACTTTGGAGGAGATCATCGATCGAGCTTCGAAAGTGGAAGTGGTGTACTCCATCAACCGGAGAGTCAACAACTCCCAGATTTCTTCTTACAACAAGAATGTAAAGTTTAACCAGAAGAAGCCGCCCTTCAAGGAGACCTAGCCTAGCACAGGACAATCGAGTCGGCCTGACTCCCGACGATTCGTGTGCTTTACCTGCAGCCAGCCTAGGCATACTTCTAAGTTCAGCCCGTCAGGAGGAGAGAAGGCGTGCCATCATTGCAAGAGGACCGGACACATGCTTAGGGAGTGCCCCTTTATCGGTGGAGCTGTACCTTCGTAAAGCGCAGGAGTTTCTTTCTTGGTGGCGCAACCATCTGTCGGAACGGTCAAGGGAGAGGACAAGGACGTCCTCAGGGGAGAGTCTACACGATTGGGACTCAGAAGGAAGAACTGGTGGAGAATACGGTGATGGAAGGTACCCTTAATCTTTTTAGCCTTTTGGCTCAAGTGCTTTTGATACATGTGCTTCGTATTCCTTTATTTCTAGAACTTGTTGTGATAGATTGGGTTTGAAACCGGTAGAAGTAGTTAATCCGCTAAAGGTAGTATCACCCTTGGGTAAGAAGGCTTTGGTGAACTAAGAGTGTAGATCTTGTGTTTTGAAGATTAGCGGAGTAGAGTTGTCCTATGATTTTCTGGTGTTAGAAATGATGGACTTTGACATCATCCTTGGCATGGATTGGTTGTCTATTTTTGAAGTCTTGTTAGACTGTTCTCATAGGAGAATTCGTGGGGTCTCCTCAACCGGTGAGAGGTTTATGGAGAAGTTGGTACCCTATGAGAATATGAGAATCACTTTCTCTGGCCTTAGGGCGTATCCTGGTATTGTGGTGGCAAACATGGGTTGGGAAGATGTAGGTGGTGTAGGGTCTGCTACTTCTCGGGTGGTGTGTGAGTTTATGGATATTTTTCCTGACCAGTTGGCTGGGCTACCTCCACACCGAGAGATAGAGTTTGTTTTAGACCTACAACCAGGAACATCTCCAATCTCCATGGCACCTTATCGGATAGCGCTGGCAGAGCAGAGAGAGCTAGATACGCAGGTACATGAGCTTCTTAGACTTGGTTTTATCCGTCAGAGCAACTCGCCGTGGGGCGCACCTGCTCTCTTTGTGAAAATGAATCATGGATCGATGAGGATGTGCATAGATTACCAGAGGCTTAACCAGGTAACTATTAAGAGTAAGTATCCGTGTAACGCCCCGCCCTTTCCGAGAAAATTCAAAGTCTAATTTTTTTTTTTAATAATAAACATCAGAAGAGAGCGGGCGGCGTCACGACGCGAGTTAAGTTCAGACTACCCAAGTCTGAACCTTAACTGGCCACCTATGTGTACATGGACTAAACCATAATAATGAACACACATGGAACTAACATCAACTTGTGGAATAATACAAACTAATTGCGAAATAATATGAAAAGATAGCCAGTTCAGTCTCAATTAATAATTACATAAATCAACCATCCATTGTTAGTATCCTAAGCAAACCATAGCAAGTAACTACTTTATTACATGTCCATAATAAAGTATCAAATAACAACAATTATAAATTCATTCCAGCATTCAAGTGCTTAGGCTTAGCTTAGCTCCCCTCCCGGTCAATGACCTTTTCTTTTCCTTTACTTGTACCTGCATTCTCCTCTGAGGATAGAATTAGGGCGTTAGATCAACGCGCCCAGTAGGTTCCCGAATCAGGGCTACCACATGTTAGCATATAAAACATGCATATATATCATATTACATGATCATAAAAAACAGGTAAAACAATGCTATGAAGTATGCACATGCAATGAGCATCCCCCATTACGTACATTCATAGCCATCACTTGACGTGCCTTGCACCGTCAAGGTAAATTACGATACAACTTCCATCTCTTCATCATTGACTTATCCATATCACGTATTAGTCCTCCTGGAGGGACTCTCATCGCCTAAGGAGACCAATGTGACTATGATCATCATGTTACTCCTCCTGGCGTGACTTGCACCGCCGAAGAGGACGTAACCCATAATTGTAACACTGTAGAACCTCAATCATCATCCCATGACCATGCATGAGATGCCAATGCCTGTATGCCATTTGTTAATGCATAATATATTATTTGAAACCAAATGAAATAAACAAGAGTATCATAAGAAAACTGGGGTAAAACCGTGGTTACAAGTAGGTAGGAAACCTACTTAAACTTTGCTTAAGTGTTTGTTCCTTTTTGAACTTCACCTGGTCACGACTCGCTCGTCGTTCAACTTTTGGTACCTTATTATGCAACAATAAGTAAATCATACTCTCATTTATATGTCCATTCACATATGAGACCTAAAACATCTTATAAGTCCTTTGATCAATCTTTTCATTTGGCTTGTATTCACAGATTTGCCATTGGTCTAACCAATGTCTAATCTTGCTCATAATCAAAGTTCATCAAAGTAATCTACCTTAGTGGGGTTCGGCCATACTACTTGGCCAAACCCTACCAATCCAATTTGTATTTCTTAATCCCTTCACAACCATTCAAATCACTTGGTTCAAATCCTCATTTTTATCTACCAACACTACTCCATGTAAATCAAATAAAAACCCTAAAGCAATCCATGGGGTTCACTTGATCTGATTGATCCCTCAACATCCCATGATTATTCATGATTTAATCATGTTAACCCAACCATGAATTACACATGGTTCAGCCACATAACCAACCACCAAAACAGTCATTTAAACTTCACCAAAACCCATTACTTACTTACATGGGGTTCGGCCATCCAAGGTGGCCGGACCCTATGTCCATGTTTTGATCTTTTACACATGTTTTAGGCGTTATTTAAACATGCAATATCAGTATCATATTGCTGCCTTTAAACCACTTCGAAACCATCTAATTAAATTCATCCAAACAGTCCATAAAAGTCCATGGTTTCCATGTTTCACAACATGAAAACCAACAATATTTTATATGGGGTTCGGCCCTTCATGGTGGCCGAACCTAATGATTATTTTCACTATTTTTAAACCTCCAATCATCATGTAATAAACAACATGTTATTACCGATTTCAACCCTTTAAAAATTCATCTAAAAAACCAACCCAATTTCATAGGGTTCGGCCATGCTCATTGGCCGAACACTATGACCTTTGGTTTTGAAACAATCAATCATTTATCTTAGGTCTGAATCAATCATCCATATTCATGTTTTAACCTTCTTAAAACATGATTTTAAAACTAACACTAACATCTAATAACAGTCCCAATTTTATATGGTTTTAATTTCCAAAAACCATCAACATCAACCACTTGTTTCCATGGGGTTCGGCCATGCAAAGTGGCCGAACCCAATGGTCCATTTCCATCTTTTAATCCATGATTTAGACCATAAAAACTTCAGCCTTTTCTGACATCAGATACAGGTTTATAATCCTTTCAATAACATGTATTTGATTCTTAAATCAAACCCAAAAATCAGTCCATAAAACCCATGGTTTTCATGTTTCCAAAACATGAAAACCAAGAAATCTTTCACATGGGGTTCGGCCCTTCATGGTGGCCGAACCCAATGGTCATATTTACCATTTCTAAACCTCCATTAATCAAGGTTAAAACCTTGGTATATTCAGCCATAACCATGGCCCAATACACACCCATTTTATTAATCCAAAAGTCCATGAAACACTTACCAAATTCCAAGCTCTTCCTATTGCCTTTGATCCTTGCCTTCTTCCTTTTATTTCTTCCTTTCTTCTTTAATTCCTTGCTGGTTTAAGCTTGAATAACTGGTGCCAAAAACCTCTGCTGCTCCAACCAAGAACACGAATTGGAGAGAGGGAGAAAGAGATGGGAAAAACTTCGGTTTGCAATGATAAAAATCGGCTAACCTTGGGGTTCATTGCTTTTGTATTTCAGCCACCATGACCTCTCAATTCCCTCATAACTTCTTAACAAAATCGATGGGCATTGGGTGCCATCCAAGGTACCCCTTAGCACCTACCCATGCAGCCATTTAGATTCCCATGTAACTCATCTCAAACCCATCATTTGCATTTATCATTCAACATGGAACTCACCAAACAAGTCCCCAACGTGTGGGACTTATTTTGGTTGGTTTGAGACCCAGCCAACCTCTTCAAATTCCCACTCAAGTCACTGATTTACAGCCCCTTTAATTTCCATTTTGACTCACTTGAACTCAAGGTCATTTAGATTTCCATCTCAACTCACCCAACTCACATACTTAATACATTTCATTTAATGCACATGAGTTGACTCACCACTAGATTTAATTCCAACTCACTTCAGTCCCACTCAACTGATTTAACTCGTGTTTTAGCTCCCTTGAGGGTCCACACGGTCAACCACAGTCAACTCCACCCGTTGGGTCCACTTTTAGCTCCTTGACCCGTTTTTGACTCCATTACCCTATTATGGTGTTTTGGTCATTTGCAATTGGTTTTTACATATGGGTCAAGCCTACCCATTTTTTCTCCACTTGATTTCCAATCAAATAGGCTTAACCCCATTTAATTTAAAATCCCAAAACGGTCAAATAATCCAGTAAGATCCGATGGGTCCCATTTGGGCCCTTTGACCCATTTAGCCATCTTTGACCCAATTGATGTAAATTACCTAACCAATCAAACTTAACATTCATAATGTGCTCTTATGATTTTAGTTTGAGCAATGGGCCCCACTATTTCCTTACTTAACATCACAAATAATTAATTTAATACATAAGGGGCATTTTGGAAATTATCCATTTCATTGAGAAATTGGGGTGTTACAATCCGTTACCTAGAATAGACGATCTCTTTGATCTTTGGAGAGGATCGAGATGTTTTTTTTTTCGAAAATCGATTTGAGATTGGGTTACCATATGTTGCGGATTCGAAAGGATGACATTCCAAAAACTGCATTCCGGACGCAGTATGGTTTGTACGAATTTGTCATGATGCCTTTCGGTCTGACGAACGCGCCAGCCATGTTTATGGACTTGATGAATCGCGTGTTTCTATCGTACCTGCGAGAGTTTGCGACAAGTTTTGAAGATATTGAAGTCTGAGAGGACCTAACTTTTTGAAGAGTGCCAGTCAAGATTCAAATACGCCAGACTCAAGAGCTCAGGAGGAGGTCTGTTCCTCTAGTGCGAGTGTTGTGGCAACATCGCGACGTGAAACACAAGACGTGGGAACCTGAATCGACGATACGGAAGCTGTACCCTGGCCTGTTCTCTGGTAAAAAAGGTATAAGTTTGTTTTAAATTTCGGGACGAAATTTACTTTTAGGCGGGTAGGATGTAATACCCTGCCCCAGATTAGGCATGTTTTAGCTTGATAACCTTGTTTGACCTGTTAATCTCGAGGGTTATGGTTAGGACTTTGAGAAAAGCCCAGGTGTGGCCCAATCTGAGCTCGTGAGCTCTGTGATCCAACTTGTCCAGCTGGAGGGGCATTTTGGTAATTTACCGCTTATTGTGATTATTTTATAAATTATGTTGTTATTTGAATATTATTGGGTGATAATATTCTCCTTAATAAAGGATTTATATTTCTGATTTTAAAATAATTTTTATCTTCAGAAAATGGTATTTAAATCTGCCCGTCAAAACCCCGAAAGAGAGTATTAATTATTTTAAATGATTTTGGAAATGAGGTAAATTTCAAAACTAGTATTTTGTGTGAGACCATTTTAGAAATTCTCTAGTCATTCCTTTGCACCCCAAAATGAGATTTCTAAATTGTTTTATTTAACAATTGTTTATTTAAGTAAATATTGTTAAATTATGGCTTTTATTTAAATCAATGGTTTTTTGTAAAAGATAAATTCCAAAATTTTTATGGTGATTAAGGTTTTCAAAACCCAGCCTATCTGTAAGGTTGGATTAAGTTTTTGAGTTTTCAAAATCTTAGGTTTAGTTAAAAATCGAGTTTTTATCTAATGAGGGGACTTTTTGCAAAACTGAAAATTTTAGAGGGTTGATCTACAACCAAACCAAACTCTATGGCTACTGTTGCGGACGTCACTCGCAGCTGCATCCAGCCGCATGCAGTGGCCGTCCGGCCCATTTTTTTGGCGATTTCTCTATAAATACAGCCTCTTTCAGCTGTTTTCAATCCCTCAAATCTTCTTCTCACTCTGTCTCCCGGTCCTCTGTGAAAAACCAACCAGCTGAGCCCCTGTTTGCCTCTGTCTTCCCATTTTTAATCTTAACCGTAAGCCTTAAGGGAAAGCTTTCAAAAATTTAGATTTTCAGCCCACGAACCCAAGTGAAGGTATCCTCCATTTTCCCCTTTCAATTTCAGTCAGTTTTGAATCCAGAAAAATCGATTTTGACCATGTTTTGAGTAAGAAAATCCAGTTTGAAATCTAAGGAAAACCATGGGTTCTCTTGTATCCATGAGGTTTTAATGTTAAAATCAGATGGCCCAGTGAGCTTCAAAGCTCCAAACCATTCCCTATGGAAGAGGACTCCCAAAGGAGTCCATCGGACTGGCTAGATGTGAAAACCGAGTCCGGAAAAACCTCTGTTTCCGGATTCGTATTTCATGTCATGTCTGCCTATCACTGTCTGTTATTGCAGATAGTGGAGGAGACGACTCTCGGAAGGTCCGAGAGTCGATCTTCGGACGTTCAGAAGATAACCCCTCGGACGTTCCGAGCTTCACCCGAAGCCCGGAAGCGCCTGAGGCTATCTCGACCCAGCCGGATGTTCGGAGCAGAGCTCGGAAGGACCGAACCTGCTTGGACGTTTTGAGCCCCCACTTCGGATGTTTCGATGTACCCAGACTCACCGAGACTCGTTTTCTCTGCTTTATCGGTTCGAATGGACTTCGGATGATCCGAGACTCGATCTTAGGACGATCCGAAGTCAGACCCAAGATCCGAGGTCAGTGATTAGTTTAGGTGTGCTTCGGATGATCCGAAGGTACATTACCTGGTTCCGAGGCATGTTCTGAGGGACCTAGTTTTTGAAGTGTAAAATGTTCTTGTTTGATGGTTATTTGATATGATGTGATGTTAGTACCCCATTGTTAATTAAAATGTGTACTAACTCTCTTCTCTTATTAATATAGTGTAAATACTATTGTATTCACTTCCAGGCCGACTCTAATGATCGGGCACTGAGTAATCTCACTTTCAGGCCGACGCTATATTTGTCGGGCACTGAGTGACCTCGAGGCCTAACTCAAAATGTCAGATTTGGTCCTATCCAGAAGACAACCGAGAAGTGACCCAAGGATCTAGACCTAACTCAATAAGTCAATCTGGTCAATGCCTAGAAGACAATATGAGTTTTGGACTGAGCACCCTTTTTATTATATTATTATCTTGTGGATGATTATAATTTAAAAGGGATAGAAACCAAGTAGGAGACTCAATTCCATGTACCTTGGATATTTTTTGGAAAACAGGCATGGTTTTGAAGATACTACTTGTATGTACGTGTTTGATGCCATGTATATTGATTGTGCACTTGTCTGTTTGTTTGAACAGAGACCGCGAAACCACACGTATACGATGAGGGAACTTAACTTTGCAGCTTGATATAAACAGGTTTATTTGATATGGATATTGAGCAATGAGTGGTTTTAGATTTGATGAACCCACTTGTCCTAAATGTGACGCACTATGTACTGCTTATGATGCTGGTATGCTATGATATGATTGAAATATTGCTTTCACGTACCTGAATCATCGCATCGCTGAACTGAGTGTGTTGGTTACGTCTACTGATCATGGGTGGTGACAGTGGTTGAGGGTATCAGTACCGGCCATGGGAGTGCCGGAGATGTACTTGCAAGGAGGTATTTTGACCGTGTCGGAACTTAATACTAATGTTGTCAGTATGGTATCTAGGGATTACATTGGATGACAGCAGTAATGGAAAGATGATGAAATGATGGGAATGATGATGAGACTTTACTTGATATTGTGAATTTATTATCAAGCATGAGATATTATATTGCAACTTCTGATTATATACTAATCTGTTGTTTACTTAATTGCACTGTTATATTTCCTTCACTGGGCTAGTTAGCTCACCCCACTCACCTTTCAAGAGATGAACGTGAGGAGGAGAACTCTCTTTTTCAAGCTTAGGGTGGATAAGCTGCGGTGGTGTTTCAGGATTCCCTCGGTGGGGAATACCCTGGTCTTTACTTTCTGGTTCTTGGAACCTTTTATTTTTATTAAGTACCGAGTGTGTTACTTAATTTGTATTAATGTGATGTATTGGACTACTGCGTTTCTGTAGTAACTCTGATGATGTTTTGTAATGATAAATCAAAGTTGGATTTATGTGATTCTATGTTGTGTTGTCGTTGTGCTTTGTTGGTATCAGACTTATGGTATATATTTGAGTCCACATGTTGGGATCATGTGTGACCTTTGGGCCCCATGGTTGATCCGGCTCAGTTAGAATGCTTTTGTTAGTTTATCTTAAAAAAAAAAAAAAAATCAGTCACGTTCCGGGCCCATCCTTCGGGTCGGGGCATGACACTATGGGGTCTAAAGAATCTAATGAAGCAGAACTTCTTGGTATACAGAGAGCCTTATCCTTAGGGTCTGTTTTAGGGGGGGTGAAATTAGTAGTTGAGAGCGATTCCACCAATGCCATTAAATGGGCTAAAGGGGAGAAACGTCCTCCGTGGAAGCTTGCTACTTTGATACGGGAGATAAAGGGGTTGGTGGGTTCAATGGAGGTTTCGTTCTCACTCGTTAGCCACTCAGCTAATGGGGTGACAAACTTATTTGCGAAGAATGGTGTAGATGGAACTATAAGGGGAACTTTTCACATATCGGGTGGATAGTCTTTGTGCTTTTATTTTGCTTTGGTTTCTTTGGGTGTTTGTAATTTAGTAGTTTTTATTAGTCTATACCTCTTAGGCCCCATTTGTACTCCTCTCTTGTTATCTTTTGTATTCTTGTTATTTTAATGAAATTTTAACCTTTCAAAAAAAAAAAATCATGATTTCCTGTTTAAGCATATAAGAAAGTAAAACTAGAAAAATCATTAGAGGAGTTAGTCGAAAACATAAATATGCATCCATGGAATAAACAAGATTAGCATTCATCTTCCTCCATACGCCATGATCTCCCAAACTCCAAGGAGACACATTCTCCCCATGTGCATTGGCTTCTTCATATTCCTCCCCTTTATGGCTATCTCTTTCTAGAGGCCCAAGTACTTCGGCTTTACCATACACTCCCCCATGCTTACAACTTCTAGTAATTTCTCTCCCATTTTGTCATCAATTGACAAAGGTTTAGTAGACAGACAGAAATATGATTTCAAGCACACCCCCGTGCTTCTTGCATTTAGTGTTTCCATGATTTCATACCCAAACTCTTTAAATCTATCAATTTATCAATGCGTTACTGTTTTTCTTCTTTTTTCCCTTTAAGATCTTTGTTGCCTCAAAGGAGTTTTCCTATTGGAATCAAGATACCTTTCTTAGCTTTTCTTTTGGAGTCTTCGTCCCCATTCTACAAGCTACCTTTTTGAGCTTCTTTGACCCATATCCCCCATGGAATCAGCTATATTTCCTGGCTTCTCCAGATTATCTCCCCCATAAACTTAGCTGCCTCTAAGTTTAATTTCCATCAAGCTTCCTTTCAAGCTTGCATTCTCCTTCCTCTATAAGTTGTCTGACCAGTGACAGTAGTTAATCAACACATATTTTGTATTCTCCCATAACTCCAAGGATGTGTGCCACTTTAACCCGATCCCTATCTTCCTAACATACCAATACTAAACCAACTCATTCAAACCTGCATGTTAGTCTATTTAACAAAGACCATGTTAACCATAGACAAGAGATAGAAGGCATTCAAATACAGCAATACACACATCACACTAAATCAAACCATATCATTTCATTAAAAAACAAAATGTTCATTCAGTACAATATGGTTTAGGTGGGGACATCTTGGATTCTTAGTCAAAATATCAAAAGTATAGTTTTTCAAAAACCATGAAGAACTATCTTGAGTAGGACCATCTTGCGGAGGTGTTGGAGGAGGAGGAGACGGGGAATCTGGAACTCTGTCCGAGAGGGAGACAACAGAGACTAGATCTTGGGCAGTCAACTGGATACTATCTAGACTATTTTCAAGATAGTCCATTCTCACTTTTAGTCTGAAGGCCTTTCTGCCCAGATTGACATTTTCTTGAAAAGAATATTCGTATTCTTCTTCTTCCTCAGTGTCTCTCCAAAAATCCTTAGAACTGAGACTTTCCTTTTCACTGCTGTCATTGGGGATAACGACATGGACTTCGTCAGTAGCTCTATGACCATTCTCCTCTTTTGCATTTCTCTACGTCGTTCCTCGACGAAGATGACACATTTGTCAACAATGGGGTCTTCGTCCACCTCTGGTTGGGTTTCCTTTTGATCCTGAACATACGCAAGATTTTCAAAGCTCGACCCAGGACAAGACCGAGAGGCTGACCTTTTCATTTGTTTGGTCATTGACTGGCACGACTAGTTTCTCCTTGTTCTTAAGAGGGCTTAGGACGTGTCTGAGCTTCCATCTTTCTAGGCATGAGTTTTCCTAGAGGAGATCCTCAACCAGTAGTTCAAAAGTGGATGAGGTGAAGACTGAGCCTAACCTGACTTAGGAGAATCACAAAAATGGTGATTTTCTGGCTTCTAGGGACTTGAGGAACGAAAGCCATATGGTTTTCCGGCGAGAAATCACTCTGAGAGGTCCTATCGACTGGTCTAGGGTACGGGAGGAGAAGGAGGGACCACCAGACCTTTGCGGGAGAGGGGATGACAGATTCGAGTGAATTGTCGCTTTTGCAGAAAGGGTCCCTTTTAATTCAAACTTTATGTCTCACCGACATCTCATCTCCATTGACAGGTCGACCTTTTTGACAATTCCTCCTTTTTCAATGTGCTTGATTTAGCACAATACAGACATGTCTGTCACACCGACCAGTCTATTCACCCACATGTCGATTACACCAAGAGGTTCAGATTGCAGAGCAATTATCCTTGATATGTTCAACTTGATAAAGTCTTATTCTAAGCATGGCATTCACAGATTCATTCCAATACATAGATATGTCAAACATAATTCATCTAATCATTAATCATACACATAATAAAAAATTCACATTCCAAGACACATATAATTCAAAATACATTGAATGGAATGTATGGTTTTCCAAGTAAGATATGTACTATAGCCAAGAAGAGTACATTCCAGACTTGTATTTAGGCAGTTTTTCTTTCCTCCTGTCATAGTACTTTTCTGCTATGTGAACTCATGTGGTCACTTATGAGTCCATTTGTAGTGGTCTAAGATATGTAAGTGAATCTTAAACCAAAGCAAAACATGATTAGTGATCTATCTACTAGGGACAAAGATTGTGGCATTTGGTGTTGCATACACACACCTACGATCGTACCTTTGATGACCAACCTTAGGATCTATCAAACTCTTTTAAGACATGATTCATCTGTCTTAACAAAGAGTCCTGCCATGTGTCTACCTTCCTTAGATTTATTTTAAAGTTAGGTGTTGGTGGATGTCTTTTAGGCATAGGTTTTATTTGACTGTGCCTTTGTGTTTTCCTTTACAAGTATCTTTTCAAGTGATAGCAATTTCTTTTGAAATGTTCATCCTTTTGGCAGAAATTGCACTTACCCATTAAAGGGCACAAGATACTTGTAATTCTAAGTACCCCATGACGTATAGGTTCTTTGGTGGATGAGGTACCAAGACCAGACCTATCACTATATTGTTTACCCGCCCCAATGAGTCTTTTAAGCCTTTATTCTCCATGGGTAAACTTATCTTGGAATTTTTCTTTATGAAATGTTAATTCCCTAACTTCCAAAGACAGTTTTTTAATATCTTCTACAAAAAGATTGTTGTGATGCCATAAATTTTCAACATCCTTACAGTTGATAATTATTTCTTCTTGAAGTCTTTTATTATCCTCTTTAAGCTTAGTGTTCTCAACATCTATGAGTTCAAGCTTGGAGATTATAAGAGATTTTTCATTTTTCAACTCTTCCACTTGACTAGAGAGGTTTAGTTTTCCATTTTTAACCTTGTTGAGTTTTTTGCCAACCTCTCACTCTCAAGGAACAAGGCACTGTAGGAGGCTTGAAGATTTTCATCTTCTTCACTCTCATCCTCCGTCACAGTTGTTGGATTTTCTTTATCACATATGATCGAGGCTATGAGACCTTTTGGTAAATCAACTTTTCATTGGGTCTCTTCATCTGAATTACTCTCAGATTTGGAGGTTTCTACATGGGTCACACCCACATTCATAGCTTTCTTTATTTTATCAGAGGGGCATTCATTCATGAAGTGTCCTCTTGCCCCACAATTGAAACAGGTTTGTTCCTTGATAACCTCTCTCTCTTTCCCTTTTCCTCTGTTTTTTTCTTACTTTCTTGAGTAATTTTTACTTGGTTCACCCTTACCCATTCTTCTCAAGTTGTTTCTTTTTACAATTTTTCTGTAAAACTTCTTGGCAAACATTGCCATTTCATCACTTGAGAATTCATCATCCGATGAATTTTCTTTAATCTTCTTTTATTTTAGGGTAGATTTTAAGGCAATGGATTTATCCTTTCGTTATTCAAAAATGTAGTTCATAAGTTTGTATTTAATGGCTCAGGTCAACAAAATGGTTATAGGAATAAGAGGATATATGAATCGTACGATTTTACGATTTTCGATTCACGATTCACACCGCTAGACCAATTTCGATACGAATCGAGTTTGGTAATATTGGATAAAAAATGTAGAATGCCATACACTTACAGCATTGGGAATATTTGTAAAATTTCATGCTCACAAGGTGTGTGATAATATGTTTCAGTGAATGTTGTCTTGTGCACATTCCAATGCATAGTTAGGTAAGGTTATAGTTTGACCTCCTTATGCCTATGTGTGATTGATGTGAATATATTGTATCAGATAGATATGTATGAGTTTTACAAGTTTCCTATGATTAGATGTTTACTATAATTGAGAATTCATAGATTTGTGATGTGTTGAACTATGATAGAATGTATGCATTAAAAGAATTCTCATGATTGTGATTAGAATTCTTAGATGGGTAACTCATATAATAGGCATGATGAATGTGTTTTAATGTCATACTTGGATTATGTGATGATGTGTACATCAGTAGTGTTTACTTATGTTGATAATGGTTGTGGTGGATCAACCTAACCATGTGTAGAACGAATTTCCATGATTTGAAGAGGAACTTGGTAAATGGTTAGAGTAAATGATATGGGTGAGTTAAGGCAAGTATCTTAGAACCCAAGAGTGTTAACTTATGCTACAGTGGGGATGGGCTAGCATGATTGAGAATGCATACACTATGTGGTGCGTAGGCAACTAAGAGCATTATGCCTCAGCTCGATCAAAAGATGCATTGTTTCATCCATTGATATTAAGGATGATGTAAGATGTTGAGCAAATGTGAAAGATAGAAACAGATTGGTGAGATATACCTTCGTTAATATAGACGCTAATGCTAGATGATGGATCCATCGAAGGCGGTTCGAGGAGGTTATGATGCCTTGGGAGTCCCGATATGATGAGACATATATGTTTGTTACTCGAGTAAAACCTAAAGTGGCTAGAGAACTGTGAAAATTCTTAAGATAGATAGATGAGGACTTTGGCACTGAGATGTATGTGATTAGATCACTTGATTATATAGAGACGTGGTATGGGTACGTCTCTCACGTGATGATTATATTGAGACGTGGTATGGGTGTATCCCTCATGTGATATTAATGATTGAGACGTGATATGGGTGCGTCCCTGACGTGATATTGAATATATTGAGGCGTGGTACGGGTGCGTCTCTCACGTGATATTGATGATTGAGATATGGTATGGGTATGTTCCTTATCTGATATTGATAACGTTATGCCTTAGTCTTTTGAAAAAGGAAACTGTCTGATGAGTAAATCATTGTGTTTTACCTTTATATAGTTAAAAGGATGACATTAATATATAAATTCCATTAGTAAGGCTTAAAGTAGTTGTGAGACCGTGGGAGCCTCGATATGAACATACAGAGACTGTGGCATTGAGATGTATATGTGAATTGGTCACTTGATATTGAGACGTGGTATGGGTACGTTACTCACATGATTATGATGGTTGACTGACCGTTCCAGAGAGATACTCGGGACGGTGGGGTCGGCTACGGATACTTGGTCTCGTAGGGTTGCCGTCGAGGAGTAGGTCCCTCACATGCTATGCACTAGAGGGCGTTCTCACGGCTATTTAGCACACTTGATGTGCATTGATTGGCAGAGCTAAATACTATTTTACCCCATGGGGGTGGTGCTAGCTTCGTTAGACGCGGTCCGACCGCCTTAGAGCTTGACTGAATGACTCATGAGGTGAAGGGATGCAAGGCGAGGTAGAATTGATCTCGCCAATCGTGGGTCTCCCGCTTAGTAAGTCATGGGCCCTAAGTCTTACTAGGGGTCGTGGTATATTTATGATATGATGATTTGTTATTCTTGCCACAGTCACGTAGTGATTCATTCGATTGTTGCTCCTATGGATAAAAGATCTCATGGTAGATGATGTGCCCCTTGATTAGTTATGTCCATGTATGGATTATACCCATGGAGGGATTATACTCATGGATGGTTTATACCCATGAATAGATTATACTTACTGATGGAAAATTACTAGGGATGGATGTGTATACCCATGGATGATGGTTCCCATGGTGGTTTGGATTCATGCCTGGATGTTGGTCTTATAGTAGACATGTTGGTCTCATAATAGACTTATTGGTCTTATGTTAGACGTAATGGTCAAATGGTAGACATATTGGTATTATGGTAGACATGTTGGTCTCGTAGTAGACGTATTGGTCTTATTTTAGACATGTTGGTCCCATGGTAGACGTATTGATATTATGTTAGACCTGTTGGTCTTATGATAGACATATTGATTCTATGAATGTATGAGTTATGCCCATGGATGGATTATACCCATGGAGTGATTATATTCATGGATGGTTATTGTTGAGCACTGAAAATTACCATTTTACTCTTTAATTTTGGATTAGTTAGCCTTTGATTTGTGAATATTAGATGAGTTTAATAGAGTTTTTAAGTTTTGCAGTGTATTTGTGAGAATAAAAGAAAAAAGAATTAAAATGGAGAAAAGTGGGCCATAGTCCTATTTTTGAAAAGTTTATAATTTTTACCACCTAATTTTATTTGGAATTATTGTAAATTATTATAATTCAGATCCAAATATGAGAGTTTGAATTATAATAATATTTTTTAGACTGTGTTACATTGTAAAGGTGGTAGAAATTTATGAACATACAAATAGATCCACTGTTCGAATTTAAAGCTTGAAGACAAAGTCTGCAATTGGAAGCCAATGAGCCAAAGTCCACTAGTATTCCGGGCCAGATAAAAGTCCAAGTATGGGATCCAAGTCCAAAAGACCAAGTGGGACCAGTGAATTTCATTTGAAGGATAGTGCCTTATCTGCAAAATTCGACGTTTGAAAAAGGCAGTGGATTTGGATAAAAGATAGTCGATTTGAATAAAAGACAGGGATAATGATAAAAGAGTTTGAATCGAAGGAGAAATAAGAAAGAGATGGATAAGGAGGAACAGAGATAAGGAGATGAAGGAGTTAGCCGATCTCAACAGAGAGAAATTGTGAATTTGAATGGGTCTCTTATCTTGGCTGAATTTGAAAGGTCCCTTATCTCATCTCTTCTGACTCCTATAAATTGATGGTTGTAGGCTCATTAAAAGTTAAACCGGGCAAGACGCCGAAGAGACTGAAGTTGGACGAAGAAAGACAAAGAAAAATATTTAATTTCTTGTAAATTATTATTTTTTTTTTATTTTTATGTCAAGTCCAAAAGGATTGTATTTCATTTTCAATTTTTTAAATAAAAATTCATGGTAGTTGTTTAGATTTATGGTGGTCCCAGTTATTAAAATATTTAATAGTGATGATTTGTATTTTATTTTTAATTCTTTTTATGAACATTATGTAAGAAATTATTTTTAGAATTTTTTCAAGGAAAGTAGAACCCCTATTAGGATCAGTGGGACTTGCCGTTTTTCCAGTCTAAGGTTCTTATCAAGAACAGTTGTTTTAGATTTGGGGAAACACAAGTTTAAAACCCGCTCATGCCTAAGGCTTGAATTGAAAAAAATCTGATTTAATGGATGACATAAAAATTTTAATTAGAATTTTAATAGGAAATAAATTTGAATTATATTTTATAACTCTAAAACATTTCATAGTTTAGGCCATGATTTTATTATTTTTAAATAGGATAACATGCCGCTTCGATGTTTGACCCGATTCCATTATAGATTATGTAAACAAATTATTTATCATTGATTTATTTTATTCTTTCTCAAAATTCATTTAAAACAATTTATTGTTCTAAATTAAGATTATAACTATATGTTTTAGACAATTATTTTCTTAAATCACATTATTTTAATAATGCCATCTTCTATTTCATACATATATTTTGTCGGTTTCCCTTGGGTACGACCTCGTACTCATATTTTATACTATAAACTAGTTCGTACGCTTGCGAGTAAATTAAAATTCACATCAAGTTTTTGGGTAGAAATTATACACACACAAATAGTCCCACTGTTCGAATCTAAAACCTGAAGACAAAGTCTGCAATTGGAAGCCAATGAGCCAAAGTCCACTAGTATTCTGAGCCAGATAAAAGTCCAAGTATGAGATCCAAGTCCCAAAGACCAAGTGTGACCAGTGAATTTCGTTTGAAGGATAGTACCTTATCTGCAAAATTCGGCGTTTGAAAAAGACAGTGGATTTGGATAAAAGATAGTAGATTTGAATAAAAGACAGGGATAATGATAAAAGAGTTTGAATCGAAGGAGAAATAAGAAAGAGATGGATAAGGAGGAACAGAGATAAGGAGATGAAGGAGTTAGCCGATCTCAACAGAGAGAAATTTTGAATTTGAATGGGTCTCTTATCTTGGCTGAATTTGAAGGGTCCCTTATCTCATCTCTTCTGACTCCTATAAATTGATGGTTGTGGGCTCATTGAAAGTTAAACCGGGCAAGACGCAGAAGAGACTGAAGTTGGACGAAGAAAGACAGAGAAAAATATTTAATTTCTTGTAAATTATTATTTTTTTTTATTTTTATGTCAAGTCCAAAACGATTGTATTTCATTTCCAATTTTTTAAATAAAAATTCATGTTAGTTGTTTAGATTTATGGTGGTCCCAGTTATTAAAATATTTAATAGTGATGATTTGTATTTTATTTTTAATTCTTTTTATGAACATTATGTAAGAAATTATTTTTAGAATTTTTTCAAGGAAAGTAGAACCCCTATTAGGATCAGTGGGACTTGCCGTTTTTCCAGTCTAAGGTTCTTATCAAGAACAGTTGTTTTAGATTTGGGAAAACACAAGTTTAAAACCCGCTCAAGCCTAAGGCTTGAATTGAAAAAAATCTGATTTAATGGATGACATAAAAATTCTAATTAGAATTTTAATAGGAAATAAATTTGAATTATATTTTATAACTCTAGAACATTTCATATTCTAGGCCATGATTTTATTATTTTTAAATAGGATAACATGCCGCTTCGATGTTTGACCCGATTCCATTATAGATTATGTAAACAAACTATTTATCATTGATTTATTTTATTCTTTCTCAAAATTCATTTAAAACAATTTATTATTCTAAATTAAGATTATAACTGTATGTTTTAGAAAATTATTTTCTTAAATCACATTATTTTAATAATGTCATCTTCTATTTCATACATATATTTTGTCGGTTTCCCTTGGGTACGACCTCGCACTCATACTTTATACTATAAATTAGTTCGTACGCTTGCGATTAAATTAAAATTCACATCAAGTTTTTGGGTAGAAATTATAAACACACAAATAGTCCCACTGTTAGAATCTAAAACCTGAAAACAAAGTCTGCAATTGGAAGCCAATGAGCCAAAGTCCACTAGTATTCCGGGCCAGCTAAAAGTCCAAGTATGGGATCCAAGTCCCAAAGACCAAGTGGGACCAGTGAATTTCGTTTGAAGGATAGTACCTTATCTGCAAAATTCGGCGTTTGAAAAAGACAGTGGATTTGGATAAAAGATAGTGGATTTGAATAAAAGACAGGGATAATGATAAAAGATTTTGAATCGAAGGAGAAATAAGACAGAGAGGGATAAGGAGGAACAAAGATAAGGAGATGAAGGAGTTAGCCGATCTCAACAGAGAGAAATTTTGAATTTGAATGGGTCTTTTATCTTGGCTGAATTTGAAAGGTCCCTTATCTCATCTCTTCTGACTCCTATAAATTGATGGCTGTGGGCTCATTGAAAGTTAAACCGGGCAAGACGCCGAAGAGACTGAAGTTGGACGAAGAAAGACAAAGAAAAATATTTAATTTCTTGTAAATTTTTATTTTTTTTATTTTTATGTCAAGTCCAAAAGGATTGTATTTCATTTCCAATTTTTTAAATAAAAATTCATGGTAGTTGTTTAGATTTATGGTGGTCCCAGTTATTAAAATATTTAATAGTGATGATTTGTATTTTATTTTTAATTCTTTTTATGAACATTATGTAAGAAATTATTTTTAGAATTTTTTCAAGGAAAGTAGAACCCCTATTAGGATCAGTGGGACTTGCCGTTTTTCCAGTCTAAGGTTCTTATCAAGAACAGTTGTTTTAGATTTGGGAAAACACAAGTTTAAAACCCGCTCAAGCCTAAGGCTTGAATTGAAAAAAATCTGATTTAATGGATGACATAAAAATTCTAATTAGAATTTTAATAGGAAATAAATTTGAATTATATTTTATAACTCTAGAACATTTCATAGTCTAGGCCATGATTTTATTATTTTTAAATAGGATAACATGCCGCTTCGATGTTTGACCCGATTCCATTGTAGATTATATAAACAAATTATTTATCATTGATTTATTTTATTCTTTCTCAAAATTCATTTAAAACAATTTATTATTCTAAATTAAGATTATAACTGTATGTTTTAGAAAATTATTTTCTTAAATCACATTATTTTAATAATGTCATCTTCTATTTCATACATATATTTTGTCGGTTTCCCTTGGGTACGACCTCGCACTCATTTTCTATACTATAAACTAGTTCGTACGCTTGCGAGTAAATTAAAATTCACATTAGTTATTACCCATGGAGAGATGATACTCACTGATGGAGAGTTATCAGGGATGGATGATGAATCCCATGGATGTTGTTCCCATGGTAGACATATTGGATTCATGCCTAATATTGATTATATGGTGGACATATTGACCACATGATAGATATAGTGGTCCCACGGTAGATGTATTGGTCTCATGGTGGGCGTGACAGTTCTATGGATAGATATTATTTTTCCATGAATGGTTATTTCCATGGAGGGTTTTGTGACCATGGATGAGTATTGTATACCGTGGATAGATATTTCCATGGAGGGCATTGATTCCATAGAGGATTGGACCCATATTTAGACTATTGTCCTCGAGGATGGATGTATTTATGTTTGGGTTGTAACGTCCCGTCCCGCTACGGGCACTTATCTCCGAAATATCTCAAAACAACACAAAGGAATAGGTAACGGATATATTTTTTTTTTTTTTTAAAAGTAAACATACCAACATAACATGAAACAATCATAGACTATTCGAACACAATTATACATCATCCGAAATCAAACAACATACAATAAGGGGTCATATAAAGTAAGATCTCTGAACTAAGAACAACGTAATAGAAAAAAAAATGGACATCATAATAGAATAAATGTCTACATACGAGAGCACTGAACTACGCAATTAACCAATGGTTCCACCGACCAATCAGAGAGATAATCTCCATAGCTAACAACTGTCCTCCAACAACCTCGATCTCCCTACCAAAATAAATGGAAGACCGTATGATACATAACCGTCTCAACCGCCGGAATGCAACGGGGAAACCCACATCCCCTACAGGGGTTTCAACCGCCGGAGCATAACAGGGAAGCCAATCTCAAGGGGCAGGCACCTCAACCGCCGAAACGCAACAGGGAGACCCGCATCTCCTATGGGGGTCTCGACCGCCTGAGCGCAACGGGGAAGTCTTCCCAAAACCCAAACCATCATCATCATCATCATAAACATATACTCATGTAAACAACCTCTCCAAGACATACACATGATGCCATGATCATATACAACAGTAAGACTATATTCCAATGTAACTTACTCAGAATCAGCAATATAATTCATCGTACGAGTCAAGAACTTATAATGGATTATTTAGTCACGCGTATCTATATTCCACGCGATTCCAATAACATCTAATGAATAAACATTCAAAGTATCAGCAGCAATTTTCCAAGTATTATATTCAATTCCAATTGTCCAATTGAAGTTCTCTACAAAGCATATAATTGACTGGAGTACCCCCGAGGAGACCCTCTGCCACGTATTTATTACAACAGTTTTCCCTTACCGAGTGCTAAATAAATAGAGGGTCACCCCGGTCACTCCATGTCCAGAGATAACAGTTTAATATATGCAAGTGCATGCTAAAACAGTGATACGTCCCCTCACCTGTGTGTATCCGTGAAATCCAATGTGAGAAAACGAGTACAGGAGTTGAAAGGGCTCAAACTGCTGAAACAAGAACACAAGGATAAATAACTGGGCAAAACGGGTCAAACTAAGTCTAAACTACAAACAAACCCGAAAGCGAGTCGGGTCCAAACCGAACTGAAGTGGGCCCGAAACTGGGTCGAAACGGGCCGGACCTGAAATCGGACCGGGCTGGAGGTGGGCTGGACCAGGGCTGGGCCTGACTAGCCGGGCCAAAGGCTGGGCCGAGCCAGGTCTGGTAAGCTGGGCCGACTCTGACTAACCGGGCCGGATCTGGCTAACCGGGCCGGATTAACGGGGTCTAAAATCGGACCCGGCTGAGTCAACTCGGCGGCTCCGAGTGACTCAGCCGAAGGAAAAGGAGAAAGAGGAGGAAAATCGGGGAAAACGAAAGGACAAGGGGGAAAATAGGAAAACCAGAATGGGGAAGGAAGAGATCGATAGGGGGAAGAAGAATTGGAAAGAAAGAGAGAAGAGGTGATGGAATCATAAATACTTGGGCTAATCCGAAACTACTGGAAGCAAAGGCGACAGCCAGCAGCCAGAGAGAGCATCGCCGAAGTAGGGAGGAGAGTAGCGCAGGCGTGCGCGAGAGAGAGGCAAGAAGGAGCTGAGGGACCACAACGAGGGGGGGGGGGGATAACAAATGGGCGGCTACTCCTTTAGGGTTAGGGTTTGGGGGAAGAGAGAAGAGGAGAGAAGGGAAGGAGAAGGAGCTGAAAGAACGAGAGAGAGAGAGGGGCGGTGTCACTGTAGCGCATAGCTACAGTGCTGCCGAAGAGAGGTTATAAGGGCTTAGGTTTAGGGTTTTTTTTTTTTTTTTAAAAAAAAGTAAACAGCGACGAAATTGAAAACCCAAAAAATTTTCTCTAATGTTGAAAGTCGAGCGGGAAAAATGTGTGATTTTCAACAATTTTTTTTTTATTAAACATAAAAATTATGAAATTACTAAAATGCCCTTCGAGTTTTCAAACTCTAAATCAGATAACTGGGGCCCACCACGGAGCCCACACTCTCCTCATTGCTATTACTATCCCGAAAATAACTCGGAGGTCCGAAAACTCTCCAAACATCAGGAAAACTCGGAACGGGTCGTTACATGGGTATAGGTCCCATGGTTGAGGTTTATCCCATGTGTGACATTAACCTCATGGTTGAGGGTGTTCCCATAATTGGTATAGACCTGTGATTTGCTAGACTCGTGATAGATGAGATCTATTCTATTGATGAGGCCCACGATAGGGTAATTAGAATATCTTGATGTGACATCATGAATAGCACGGGATTAATGCCATGAAATAAATGAATTGAGAACTATGCAGGATCTGATCTCCATTGGAGTACGTAGGCAGCTGATAATTCAATTCGATCAAATCAAGGGTCCAAAAAGTGTTGGGATCCGTAGGAATCTCGCCACACGTGTAGGTGTCACGTGTTTGGACTATGAGTTGTGTATGCTTCAAAAAAAAATATTATTATTTCTCACGTGTCCATTGGGTCGGACCATGACATGTGATGAACCAACCAAATCATCAATATTCATTAAGGACACATCTCTATTGTCCTCCATAGCCACAACTTTGGGCTGGAATCTTTCAGCAAGATTCCAGACAATTTTGGTGCATACCTAGTCCTCGGATATCGCTTCCCCTAGAGCGTACAATTGATTTACAATTTCGCTAACCTTGGAATAAAAATTGAAGAAGACTTCATATTCCCTCATTTTAAGAGTATCAAACTATTTTGGAGGATCTGAAGTTTGGACCTCTTAACTATTAAGGTGCCCTCATGGGCTCTCTCAAAAACTTCCCATGCATCCTTTTGAAGTTTTACTGGTCATGATCCGCCTATATTCATTGTTAGAAACTACACAATTAAGGTCATTCATGGCTTTTCCATCAACTGTCTGGGCAGCTTTCTCAATAAGGGACCAAAAGGTATAGGGTTTAGATGTCATCAACACGGTTGTGGTGGATGCTACCATTTTTTCTTCCATGGGTTCCTACCATCTAGTCCTTACAATATCCCATACCGATGAGTCTATGGAAACAAAGAAGCTTCTCATTTTGGCCTTCCATTAGGCATAGTTTGTTCCACCGCAGTAAAGAGGTTTGGATATTGCATGACTATCTCCCATTGTTCTAGCTTGGATCTACTCAGATGGTTAAATCCTTATAAGGAGCACTAGGCTCTGATACCAATTGGAAGTTCCATTGGGAGCTAGAACAACACAATTGACCCTAGAGAGGGGGGGTGAATAGGTCAATCTAAAATCATTGGTCCTTTTTAAATTTACTCGATAGATTAGTTTAAGCGCAGCGGATATATCAATCAAATGAGTATTTGTTAGCAAATTTGATTAAACAATCAACACAAGAAAATTAATTTAACACAACAAACATAAGGACACAAAATATATAGTGGTCCAGTTCGCCGACCTACATCCACTGTTAGGACTCGCTCAACCTTGAGGTATCCCCAAATTCACTAAGTGAGGACTTATACCCTCACAATTAGAGTAGGAATTCCACCTCACTGTATAGGCTGGGAATTTCACCCACCACTGTAGAATAGGAATTCCACATATACAATTGGCTGGGAATTCCACCCACCACTGTGCTAAAGACGACGCTCTAGAGTTTTTTATAGTGGTTCCGGAGCCAATCCTCTTTATTCCACTTTCGGGACAAATGTTTTAAAGACAAAATTAAATCAAGAAGCACTTGCCTTTGAAGCTCTTTCTCGCTGGTGCTTCTTGAATATCCCACCCACTGTGTGCCGACTCTCCTCCTCGTAGCTGTCGTAGAGAAATCACAATCGCGGGGTGACAAGAAAACTGGTTTTACCAAGATTTCGTAGTATATCTCTTTTCTTTCCTCCTCTCTTTCTCACTTTCAAACTCAATCAATTGATTGGCTGTTTATGATTCTCAATACAAGAGCGTTGATCGTTCCTTAGAGGTATCACTCTTTTCAACTCAAGGAAGATGTTAAAACGATTACACAATACTCATATTTATAGAGGAGTCTTCACGGTTTTTCTGACTGTCCAGAATCGACAAGTCGGTGGCACCAATGTGTCGGTGTTCATATTTATTACAGTTCAACCACCCGACCGTTGCGCATTAAATGCACTCCCAACAAATTTATTACTTCCCGGTCGACAGGTGGGTCTCACCGGTGAGTCGACAGTTATGGCACCGAGAGGTCGGTCCATACGAGTGTCTCGATCTGGAGCAACACCATTCTGACAATAGTTGCAAGTCAGAAACCTATCTTACCCCAAATGACCTGTTGCCCTTTACCTAGGGATCGGTCCTGGTACTCTCGATCGGTCTTGATATATCGAGATATCTGTTTCTTCGAAAGCCTACTCGGTGAGAGGCTTACCTAGAGTGACAGTTCTTTGATCGGAACCTCTATCAATCTAGCCGACCAGTCCTTGACCACCAAGGGTCGATACTGTCTCCACCGAGGGGTCGGTGAGAACGACTGGTCGAGCTGACAATGAACTTAATTCATATTTCCAAATTCACTTCCAGTTTATTGTCCAGCTTCCTCTCTTAGGCTTCTTTCTAGATTTACCATTTGTTCAACTAAGCCTAGAGATAGTCCTCTCAAAGGTTTGGGTACCACTTAAAGTCATCTATGGTCAAATGCTTATTTTGTGATTGCTATGACGATGAGCTTTGAGCCTAGTGGAACATGATCTTCATTCTTGATCATCTTGAGTCTTCAAGCTTCTGGCAAGTGCTTCCTCCCGAGTCATGGAATTGATAAACAGGAACTCGGTAAAGTCGGGCCACTAACAAATGAAAATGATGAAAACTTGTATTTGAGAGAAAATCAAAAGTTATTTCAAGAAACCTTAAAGGTATATGAGAATGAAATCTTGAAGCTTAAGGAAGTTGGAAGATGTCTTAAGAAATCTCAAGACAAGGTTACCCAAGGTGAGCTAAAATTGGAAGAACTTATTTTTGGCAAACTTAATGGTGATTGTTATGGTCTTGGTAATTCTCAATCAAACCAAAAGAGACCCATTAACCAATCCAAAAATATTAAAGGCCACACCTCACACACATCAAATATAATATGTTTCTATTGTGGTTTAACAGTGCATTCGAAGCATGAGTGCAAGACATGAAGAATGCGGGTTAGAAAATCGGTGGCTAATGGTTTTTCTCAAGGTGCAAAGAAGATAAAGAAGGAATTCATTGGAAATTCACATTATACTAAGAAGAACAAGGTAAATCATTTTGTTTATGTGAATGTTCCTAGGAAACACTATGCACCTCACTCCATGCATCATCCCTACAATGGAAAATCTATTAGGGATAAGTTAAGACCTCATCAAACAATGGATAGGAAAATTAAAATGAGGTTCTTGTCTCAAACCTTTGAAATTGGGGCAAATGTTCAAATTGGAAAAATTAAAATGCCCAAATTCCAAGGATTTGATAGGAAAGCTCCGCATAAAAAAATTGTATGGATCCCTAAGGAATAGGACCTTACTCATGCCCTATATTCGTCTAAGAATTGTGCATCATTGGAGTATCTTTAGACCAAGTGTAGTTGAACTCAATTTTCATTCAAGTGAATTCAAATAACCTTTGTGCTATGGCATGGCACATTTGATTCAAGTAAGCCTTGGGTGTACTTTTCCTGACTATAGCACATGTCATGCTTGATGAGTCATAGAGTGGTGGACTTAGATTCCAAGTCCTAAAATGGTAGCTCAAATGTGTTGTGTTTTAAATATGGTTAACACATTTGAATCTTGTTTTGGAATCTTAGTTTGTATCTTGCTTTTATCCCATGATCATTAGCGGTATGTGTTTTGGGGTTGGAATGTGTGCAAGATATTTATGTGGGGTATATGTTCTTGATGGTAGAATCATGTTTATCATATGCCATATGTTTTTAATTCCAAGGGGGAGATTTCAAAATGAAATGGATTTTAAAAAGAAAAATTTGTGTTGTCTAGCGACACATCGCCATTTGACGATATATAGGCGACGACCGATCGCCTGTGCACAAAAGATTTTGGATTAAAAATCCCTCTTTTGAATTTGTGTTTCATTCCATGAACTTAATCACGTATATATTCTGTGGAATGTGTGTTTATATGTAGGCTTGCACTTAAATGCTTTAATATTGGAATATGTTTTGATTCATCTCTTCCATGTGTCAAGTTATTTGTGTATCTTTTCGGAATGAATGAAAATTGTGTATTGCCTCATGTATTGCTCTTGTATGTGGAAGTATTAATTGTTTTTCTATCTCTGATCTTAAATTAGTAGAATCTTGATTGTGAGATGATCGTGTGTATATACATAGTGTTGTTTCATTCCAAGTTTTCTAAAATTTGTGAATCTCTTGTGGAATGAACCTTGTTCCATGCTTATGAATGGTATTGATAATCCAAATGTGATGAAATGTTCAAAATGGTATTCCATTCATGTACCATTCAATTCAAAGTATAGAAACTCAATGGAGTAATCATGAATGAATAGCAAGTATGGTGAAAAGCATGGGAGCTAAAACTTGTGGATGACAAACACTTGTATGTTCTATATAGATCATATCTCTTGCACTTTCTGTTAGTGGTATATCTTGGTGCATTTGAAAATGTTTGCAAGTGTTTGTTCTTTATGGCATATCATGAATTCTTAAAATGTTGCAAATTTTTATGATGCCATATTTTCTCATACTTCATTTCTATGCTTCATATGAAATGAATATATGTCATGTGTGCTTTTGGTTCTCATTCCTATTTTTCATTATTGGTAAATATGTTGAGGAATGATTTCGGTTCAAAAAGCATCAAGTCTTGCTAAACCTAAGAATGCATTATCAAATGACATCACACATGGGCAATGGTCTTTCAAATGATAAGTTGAAAAAGCCCATGGTTATTGGAGTGGTTTGGATCAAAATTTTAGTTGGACTCTCAAAGGTACATTGATCCAAAATCCTATCAATTTGTGCAAGTGTTAGTATTTTGGATGAATCATCAAATGGCACAAATTGGTGTGTGAATGTATTGGGATTCATTGGCATTCAAAGGTTGGAATGAAAAACTTGTTGTCTTGTGGACTTAAATGCACCACAAGCACACACTCATCATCCCTCAATATGTAGGGATGAATTCATGTATTTTCAATGGTCTTGAAAAGCACTAGCTTGGAAAATCATTTTAGACATTTGATGAACACTAGAAATTGACTATTTTACACCTGAATATTGGATAAGTTAGCCCTTGTTTTCAATGTTTTTAATATCAGTAATGGAATTTTACAATTTTACAGGTATGGTCGGAAAATAGACAATATAAGGATTAAATGAAAGAAAAATGGAGAAATTGAGAAGAAATCTATTTTTGGAAAGAGCTATTCTTGGAATGAACAGATTTCTAATATTTATTTCACCACAATTTAGGATTTCATAGTAAACTAATTAATTCAAATCCATTTATAAGAGCTTGAAGTAATTCAGTAATTTTTTTTTATTTTTTTATTATTTTCAAGTGGTGAGATAAATTATTAAATTTCATAAATTGAAGAAATGAAGCATTCGAATTGAAGCACGTGAAATTCAAGGAGCTCAACCATGCAAAATTGGCACAAGGCCATGTGGAGGAGAGAGAAAGAGAATAATTAATAAATTTGGAAGAACTTAGAAGGAATATTTTGACACAACTTAAGTATTTTGGCTATAACATTCCACTCTAATATCTGATTGTATAGGTTCTTTTTGGGTTAGAAAGAAAACTTCAAGGGCTACAACTTTATAGTTTACGAAATTTTATGATTCAGAAGTTAACTAGGTCAAAATTGAACTGGAAAGTGTTACATGTGTAAAAAATGGGATTTTGCATCCACTTTTCATAGTGTGTTCACACCATGGCCGACTCAACCTCTTTGTGTTCACAGATTGCATGAATTTTACTTGTTTTTTTTACCTCCTTACCTTCTTTATGTCATTCCATGTCTAGCACAAACCATATCAGCCCTTCAAGTGTCCCTTGCTTTATTTAAATCTTTAAATCCAAGTCATTCACTCTACCTCCTTTCATCTATAAATACTACCCCTTTCCAATTGAGAAAATTGAACTTGGAGCCTTGAGATTTTGGAGAGTTTGAGACTTTGGAGAATTGAAGACGAATTTTAGACTTTTAGAATTTTGGGTTAAGGTTAGTATTTTTATTTATTTTATTTTCCATTTTTCTTTTGTAATTGGTTCTTTTAAGTTTTCCATATTCTTGTAATTTAGTTCAATTAATAAGAGTAGAATTTCTTAATGTCCATTTCTCTTTATTTTCTTAAATTTAATGCTAATGTGTGATTAATTTCAATAATAAATTCAAAAATTCCATAAATCTTATTGTTTTGATTTTTCTTAAAACCAAAGTCCCAATGTATTGTAATTCTTAATTCCAATTTTTATTAATAATTGAAAGGCAGAAAAACATTTAGAAGTATGGTTTTTCAAATTTTGATTTTATTATGATGGTTTGAATCATTCTAGTTCTTGACTCCTCCCTTGGTAATTAATTTGGACATATGAAATAGATAGATCTTTGATTAACATTACTATTCTAGGTCTATGGTTCTTTGGAACAAATGAAATAGTTAGATCGGAGAATTGTATGATTAATCTAAATCTAAGGTTCAGATTAATCAGAAAACTAATTTTATGAAAGACTTGAATAAGATTTACGTGAGCTTCATATTCTAGGCCTTGATGTTATTTTTAAAAAATGGAAAATAAAGTCTCCATAATTCTTTGATCTAGTTCCACTGTAAATATGTAAATATGTAAATATGTTGTTTTTATTTTTTTTCATTTTCTTTGTTGATAAACTCAAACTCCTTAAAAAATTGTGAACTAGGTTGGTAATTAATTAATCGCATCTTAATTTTGTGCTCTAAGTTGGATTGAGATTTTTTATAATTTTTAGAATAAATCCAGCATCTTAATTGAATTTAGGTAAATTTTGATTTTCCATTAAAATTAGATCTCTTTAATTGTTAAATTCTATTTCTAGATGTGGATTTTAATTTTAGACCATGCTTAATATTTTTAGAATTTTTTTAAATTAAAATTAAATTTCTTTGATTAGATGATTAATTCCATATTTAAGATTTATTTTTATGTTTTCTAAATTTCTTAAAATATATAATTCAATGGTATATTTTCCACAGATATATTTTTCTAAGTTCCGATGGATTCAACCTCGCACTCCAAAGCTATTTTATAAATGGCTAGTGTGTTTGCGAGTATAAATTTAAAACATAATAAATTATGGCCAAAACACTGAAGCTGTTTCAAAATATTCCTTATAAGTTCTTCCAAATTTATTAATTATTCTCTTTCTCTCTCCTCCACATGGCCTTGTCCGAATTTTGCATGGTTGAGCTCCTTAAATTTCATGTGTGTGAATTTGAATGCTTCATTTCTTCATATCTTCAATTTATGAAATTTATTAATTTATCTCACCAGTTGAAAATAATAAAAAAATCTAAAAAATTACTGAATTAATTCAAACTCTCATAAATGGATTTGAATTAATTGGTTTACAATGAAATCATAAATTGTGGTGAAATAAATATTAAAAATTCGTTCATTCCAACAATTTCTCTTCCAAAAAATAGATTTCTTCTCAATTTCTCCATTCTTCTTCCATTTAATCCTTATATCGTGTATTTTCCAAACATACCTGTAAAAATTGCAAAATTTCATTAATGATATTAAAACACTGTAAACAAGGGCTAACTTATCCAATATTCAGGGGTAAAATAGTCAATGTCCAGTGTTCATGAAATACCCCCACACTTAGATTTTGTTAATCTTCAAGTAAAACAAAAACTAAAAACTCTGAAAACCACTCTCGCTGACACTCTTGATTGAATTTAGCATCTGCAACAAGCCTTTAAACCCCTAGCTCACCACTAGTGGACGAGTTCTAGTCTCATGAGGACTTCTAGTGATGATACCGACAAAAATTTCAGCAAAAATATATTAACAAAACTTTAAATATCATAAAGTCCAAATTTAATTTACAAAACTTGTAATCGGAGTGTAGTGTGTGATAACCAATATTAACATAACCTTCTTTTTCAAAATTCGCACAAGTTTGGCAACCACAAGCTGAAAATGCACATCGACTCTAAATATCATCAGATATATCTCTCAGAAAGACTTTCGCTCAAAGATTGGGTTAAATTCTCTCAAAAGTATATGTGAGTGGAATTTATTTTCACAAATCAAATATCTCACATATTTATCACCAAATAACAAATAATATCAAACAAAACATAGATCTCATGAATGGATGTCATTTTCCTGAGAACGTTGAATCACACATCATTATTCTTCTTCATCTATTCTCCACTCAAATATCATATTAACTGAGAATCAATAGCACTTCCTAACATGACGAAACGTGACTTAGGACCGGGTCATATCAAAAAAGGATAACAAGACTTTAAAATTAAGTACTTTGAATAGAAAAGGTAGAGGTCTTCAAAATTTTAAAATGGGATATTCTTCTTCTACTTTTCTTTTTCATCACTTTCACAACATTTTTTTCTATCTCTTTTTTTTTTTTAACATCCTTCTTTTGTGATGTATGGATGTTCCCCTTCTTCCTTTTTTTTCATTCATGTCTTTTTTTTTTCTGCATCATTCATCATCATTTTTTTTTTCTGCAAGTGCCACATATTTTTTTCAGTGTACCATCCCAATTTTTTTATCTCCAACCTTTTCTTGATTCTTAGAATAGGTCACATATATTTCAATGAAAGCTCAAACTCCACAACCGAAGTTTGGTATGAATAACATAGCTAATAAAAAAATCAGGCTTAACTTCACATTCAAGGCTCAAAATGGGAAGTAACAAGATAACATATGACCAATATAGGTAGGCTTCAAAGTCTAAAACGATCCAAAATATTGGTCTATATCATTTCCTAAGCTTCATATAAATAATTATATAGCGGTGAGTATTCTGGCCTGTCACGCGGGTGACAAAGTTAGTTCCCCGGCAACGGTGCCAAAAACTTATTGTGTTTTAAATTTATACTTGTAAGCGCACAAGCCATTTATAATATAGCTTTGGAGTGTGAAGTTAAACCCATAGGAACTTAGGCAAATATATCCACGAAAAATATACCATTGAATTATATATTTTAAGAAATTTAGAAAACATGGAAATAAATATTAAATCTGGAATTAATTATCTAATCTAAGCAATTTAATTTTAATTTAAAAACATTCTAAAAATAGAAAACATGGTCTAAAATTAGAAACATCTAAAAATAGAATTTAACAATTAAAGAGAACTAATTTTAATGGAAAATCAAAATTTACCTAAATTCAATTAAGGTGGTGCATTTAATATAAAAATTATAAATAATCTCAATCTAACTTAGAGTACAGAATTAAGATACAATTAATTAATTAACAACCTAGTTCACAATTTTTTAAAGAGTTTGAATTTGTAAACAAAAAAATGAAATAAAAATAAAAACAACATATTTACATATTTACAGTGGAACTAGATCAAAGAATTGTGGAGGCTTTATTTTCCATATTTTAAAAATAACATCAAGCCCAGAATACGGAGCTCACATAAAATTTCAATCTTATTCAAGTTTTTCGTCAAATTAGTTCCCTAATTAGTCCGAACCTTAGATCTAAATTAATCACGTAATTCTCCGATCTAACAATTTCATTCGTTCCAAAGAACCTTAGACCTAGAATAGTAATGTTAATCAAAGATCTAACTATTTCATATGTTCAAATTAATTACCAAGGAAGGAGTAAATAACTACAATAATTCAAACCATTATAATAAAATCAAAATTTGGAAAACCATAATTCTAAAGGTTTTTCTGCCTTTCAATTATTAATAAAAATTGAAATTAAGAATTACAATACATTGCGACTTTGGTTTTTAATAAAAATCAAAACAATAAGATTTATGGAAATTTTAATTTAATATTGAAATTAATCACACATTAGCATTGAATTTAAGAAAATAAAGACAAAAGAACATTAAGAAATTCTACTCTTATTAATTGAACTAAATTACAAGAATTTGGAGTTAAACTTAAAAGAACTAATTACAAAAGAAAATGGAAAAAAATAAAAATAAAAGTTACTAACCTTAACTCATAATTCTAAAACTCCAAAATTCTTCTCAAATTCTCTAAAGTCTCAAACTCTTCAAAATCTCAAGGCTCCAAATTCAATTTTCTCTTTGGGAGAGGGATAGTATTTATAGATGAATCGAGGTAGAGTAAATGGCTTGGATTTAAAGATTTAAATAAAGTAAAGGACACGTGGAGGGTTGATATGGTTTGTGTTAAACATGGAATGGTTTAAAGGAGATAAGGAGGTGAAAGAACCAGTAAAATTCATGCAAGGTGTGAACACACTATGGAAAATTGGTGCAAAACCCCATTTTTTACACATGTATAACATTGTAGCTCAATTTTGACCTACTTAACTTCCAAATCACAAACTTTCATAAACTACAAAGTTGTAGCCTTGAAGTATTCTGTCTAACCCAAAACGAATCAATACAATCGGATATCTGAATGGAAAGTTATGGCCAAAAGACTGAGTTGTGTCAAAATATTCCTTCTAAGTTCTTCCAAATTTATTAATTATTCTATTTCTCTCTCCTCCACATGGCCTTGTGCGAATTTTGCATGGTTGAGCTTGTAATACCCCGAATTCTCAAGTTATAAATATTTACAGAAATTACCTATTTAAATTGGGAGATTTTAGATATGGATTTTAGATGGATAAAGTGATTGGGTCTTTGCCCAATTAAGACCCAACGATTTTGATAAATGGTTTTAAATAAATTTAAATGGGTTGAATTATTTTAGTAATGCAAAATTAAATAGATAAAAGATTGCATGGCCGAATATAAGATTTTATATCACAAAAATCAAGGGAATTATATGCGCATAATATTTTGGGTGAGATGAGATATTTAAGATTAAGTGGAAAGATTTTAGGATGGTCCTAAAATAGGTCACACGTTGGATTTAGGCAATGATATCTTATTGCCAAATAATAAGATGTCTATAATTAATTATATGCGCATGATGTGGATGGATTTAAGTTAAGGCAATGGCTAAATTTGGAAAGTGCCTAAATATGGAAACATTGAAGCTAAATTTGGAAAGTGTCTAAATATGGAGAATGGTTAAGTTTCTTAGTTTAGAAGTTGGAAATTAAAATGGGAAGTGTAATTAAAGGGAAGGTTTAATAAAATGGAAGAGGCAACAAGAATGGGGCGCATGGCACTTTCTATTCTTGATTTAGGGAAGGTTTTATAAGAGGCAAACAAGTAAAGAAGGGAGCAAGGGCGCATAGCACATTCTAAATAGGGATTAAGGAAAAAGAAAGAAAATAAGAAAGGGAGAAAAATAAGGAAGGTTTGACATATGTTCAGTATTTTAGTTATAAAGTTCTACTCCAATGTCAGATTGCTTTAATTCTTTTTGAATTGGAAAGAAGACTTCAAGGGCTACAACTTTGTAGTTTACCACTTTTCCTGATTCGGAAGTTAACAAGGTCAAAACTGAGCTACAATATGGTATATGTGTAAAAAACGGGGAACACAAGGGCTCACAACATTACTATGTTTATTTTTAGCATTGGCCGATTGGGAGGTTACTAGATTAAGCAAGGGAGGTCGAAAATTTCTAATCTAAGCAAGGGAGGGGCGTATGGCACCTTCCCCATTTGGATTAATTGGAGCTTATATAAGGAGATAACCCTTAGGCCGATTTCTCTCTCTCTCTCTCTCTCTCACAAGTTCTTATTCTCAACTACATCAAAGAGAAGGAAAGGACAACCAGCAAGTGAGAAAGATCAAAGAGAAGAAGAGGCTAAGGAAGAGAAGGATTGGAAAAGCAAGATCAACCAACGGAAAACCGGAGGAGTCGCAAAACTGGTAAGTGGTTTAGATGTTTTTGTTTTAATGAATTATGGAACCATAGGGTTCGGCCAAGGTGTATGGCCGAACCCCATAGAATAAGATTGAGGGATGAATTTGATGATTATAATGGAAAGAATCGACCATAGGCCGGCCATGGTGTATGGCCGAACCCCATGGAAAAACATGATTTAATTATGGAATTTTAATGATGAAAATCATGGACTGAATATGCATGTTTTAAAAGGGATTTAAAATGGTTTAAGAAAAGGTTGATAAACCATAGGGTTCGGCCAAGGTGAAGGGCAGAACCCCATGAAAGATTGTTGGTTATTTTATTGAAGAAAATTGGGAAGGATCATGGTTATTGTATGGTTTTAATGGAAGGTTGTTGATTATATGTTTATGGTTGGAAACCATGAAACGACTTTGGTGAATCTATTATGGAGTTAAGAATGATGAAAACCATAGGGTTCGGCCATGGTGTATGGCCGAACCCCATGGAGTTTTTTTGGTAATTTTAATGTATGATAATTATTTTTGGAATGTGGAGTTTAAATTTAGAAACCTTCTAAGTTTGGAAGGAGGAGTTTAAATTAGTGAGTATCTAATTTTGGAAGGTGGGGATTATTTATGGAAACCTTTCCAATTATGGAAGGAATTGCTGAAATTAGAAAGCATTTCAATTAAGAAAGGAAACATGCTAATCTTGGAAACCATTTATTTATGGAAAGATGCATGCTAATCTTGGAAACTATTTATTTATGGAAGGATGCATGCTTTTTTTGGAAACAAATTGTTTATGGAAAGAACTCAGAATTATGGATCCAAGAATAAGGAAATGATAAATTTAGAAAGTTTCCATTTTAGGGACTTTCTAAATTTGGACCTTCTAATTGTGGACTTGTTCAATATGGAATTTGCTAACAATGCAAGTTGATGAAAATGGGAGTTAGATATCATGGGTTCAGCCTTGTGTATGGTCGAACCCCATGAATCAAATATTATGGTTTGTATATCATGGTTTATGGAATTTATATGGAGCTAATATGATAAAAATGAAGGGAAGGATTAGAGTCTTATTTATGAATCATGAATCTATGATTATGAATCAGTTATGGGTCTATTGTGTTTACGTGTTAAGGAGTAGAAGGTTTGAAATGTTTAAACCAAGGGCAAAGTTATGAATACATGCTAAAAAGAAAGGTTAGCCATGAATGGCATTTTCGTAAATAGGTGTGAAAAATGGTGAGCCATGGGTTCGGTCATGGTGTATGGCCGAACCCCATGAGGTTTATTTGTGGAACAATAAATGGATCTATGTGTTGGAACCTAAGCCTAAGTTGTTGGAGGCAATGGCAATTTGGTAAATAAATGTGAAAATGGTAGGTCATGGGCTATGTTAACCATGGATGGCATTGTTGTAAATACTTGTTAAAAATGGAAGATTAGCCTTGTGTGGTAATATGGTAATTATATGAGGATTAATGGACCTAGGGTTAATGGAATAAATGAACAAAAGGGGTGAGGCTCGGCCATGGTGTAAGGCCGAACCCCACAAGTTGTGTTAATGGACTTTAAATATTGTAAATCCTTGATTAATATGTTATAAGGTAACGGGATCTCACAAGGTGTCTACGATCGTGAGCAGTTACCGGACGAAAGAGGCAAGGACACGTAATGGTCTTTCGTAGGATTCCACCTATTTGAAACCATGGGTTTATGTACATTGTTTATCTTGATTTGATGAATTTATATTATAAATGATATGTTTCAAATTATGATTTTTATATGCTATGTTTATTTGATAAAATAGCATGTGTTTTAAATATGAGCTTTCAATTGCTATGATTTTGTATAATTGCATAGTATGTGGTATTTACATCTCATGCATGGCATGGGAGGGATGACAGGTAACCGGGGACCCACACTCCTTCGGGGCTTCCTTAAAATACCCGTGAGGGGATACCATGATGATGAGAATTCCATCAAGAGGATACTATGTATAAATACCTTGATGATGAGAATCCTATCAAGAGGAATACTACGTATGAAGACCCTGGTGATGAGCATTCCATCAGGGGATACCTTGGCGATGAGAATCCCATCAAGAGGATACTATATATATCCGAAAATCCACACTCCGACGGGGAGTCAGTAAAACACTCGTGGAAGGATACCTTGATGATGAGAATTCCATCAAGAGGACACTATGAGTTTGTGATGGGGTGGGACTCATTGCATATGATAGCATGGCATGGCATTGAATCGGTATGATTATGACTTTTATTATCATGCAAGGTTTTGGTTTTTATCAGTATGATTGGATCTCTATTATCATACACTGTCTTGATACGATGCTTTATGAGTATGTTATGATCAATTATAACTGATTTGATATATTTATTATATCTAGATTTTTGGTACTAACCCATGTGTTAACCCTAACTGGAATACCTACTGGGCGCGTTGTTCTAATGCCCTACTTCTACCCTTTAGTTGATGATGTAGGAAACGAAGAAAACACTAAACACAGAAAGGGACAAGCATAGGAGCTTGGAACGCTTTTAGTTTTATATTTTGTTTAAGATACTCAGAGATTTTGCATTTAGAGTATCCAGATTTCAGAATGTAATAACGTAGATGAATTGCTATAGTTGGATGTTCTTATTGGATAATTGCATTATGATAACGACGATTAATGACTTAACATACTTTGCTATCTGAATGGAATAGAACTTGGTTCTATTATAATTCCGCAAATTGATGCTATGATTTCGCAGATTATGATTTTTATTCCGCAAGTTGATATTACTATGTGTGAACCATTTTATTGGACTGAGTCCATGCACACATAGGGTTGGCCAGTTAAGGGTCGGACTTTGGAAGTTCGGACTTAGCTCGCATCGTGACGTCCCGCGCTCTATCACTCTACTCTGTTATAAAAAAAAAAATATTCTGAATTTACGGGAAAAAGCGAGTGAAAAAGGGCAGGGCGTTACAGAGCTCCTTGAATTTCACATGCTTGAATTTGAATGTTTCATTTCTTCATATCTTCAATTTATAAAATTTAATAATTTATCTCACCACTTAAAAATAATAAAAAAAAGCTAAAGAATCATTGAATTACTTCAAACTCTCATAAATGGATTTGAATTAATTAGTTTAAAATGAAACCCTAAATTGTGTAAAATAAACATTAAAAATCTGTTCATTCCAAGAATATCTCTTTCCAAACATAGCAGTTTCCAAAAATGGATTTCTTCTCAATTTCTCCATTTAATCCTTATATCGTGTATTTTCCAAACATATTTGTAAAATTGCAAAATTCCATCAATGATATTAAAAACACTGAAAACAAGAGCTAACTTATCTAATATTCAAGGGTAAAATAGTCAATTTCCAGTATTCATCAACAATGGAAATGAGTTTTGGAGAAATAGTTAAATAGGGAATATTGTCCTCTCTCCAAATGTATATATGGTTTGCATTCATGGTTTAAACCTTCAAATGTGTCTTGGGATTTGTCATATTAGGTTTGAGTGCAACCTAGTGTATGCGTATATGTTGTGGCTTTCATCTTTTGTAGATGAAGCTTAAAATCAAATGGATTTTGGTAGAGAAAGCCAATATGGTTATATGGTCCAAATGTTAATGAACTAAGTGCATTGTGCTCTCAAAATATTGAGCAAAGGAGAGCACACCTTGGAAAGTTTAAGGGAAGAAACAAGCTTCCATGTGCATAATGGATTTCTAAGGATAGGATGTTTGTTTATTCATAGACTCTTTATTGTGTATGTTTTGATGAATGAACATATTTCTTGTTTTGATGCAATTGTGCTCACATTGGTAAATGTTTTTGCATCATTTCATTTTTCATGAACTATGTGCTCTAATTAGTGTATAATTTATTTAGTTCATTTGTTTTCACTCATAAGCACTTCTCATGGAAAATTTCTTGTATGAGTCCATTGCATGCATAGATGTTTTTTTTCAAAAAACATATTGGTATTTATTTTGAAAATGCATGTGCCCGCCCCTCCTTCTTCTTATCTAGTCCAACTATGGGACTTGTTGAAGTACAACAAATTTGGTATATCAGTGTTTAGCACCCTTTGTCAATTTATGACAAAAAAGGGGAAGAATTTTAGAAGCTTTGGATAAGCTTAGTAGGAGAAGCTTAAAGATCTTAAGGGGAAAAGATCTTTAAGGGAGGTTAGTCTATGATTAAGGGGGAGATTAATCATTGACCAAAGGGGTTTAGTTCATAGGTTATGGGGGAGAATTATATGCTTTATGGATTAACATTTGAGGGGGAGATCTATACTTCCACCTATCTTGCATTATTTGTGTGTACATGTATACTGTACAGGACCACATTGAAGATGTCAAGCGGAGAAAGATGAAGAAAACATCTTGAAAATAGAATCTAGATTTGTCATTTGATTTCGTATTTATAATTGTTGTATCAATTTGTCCCAAATGATGTATATGGGTTGGACTAAGTCATCGAGTTTGTATTCATTAGCTTAGGTGTTTTGTCATGAAAATTGACAAAAGCGGAGATTGTTAGTATCCCGGCTTGCCGAGTTACCTATTTGTCAATTGCATGACTTAGGTGAAGTCTTGCCTCGGAAGATTGAAGGAATGTGGTTTGCAGTGTTGGATGGAATTTGAACAATATGATATGTTCTTCAGAATCTTGAATTTGTTGCTATGCTATGGACTATTGGTGGTTTGATTGCATTATTTTAAGTAATATCTTGCAATTATATTATGTGGATTATTGCTGCGTTATTTGATTCATAAGCATGCTATGGTGATGAGGAACTTGAATATAATGTTATGGAATGTACATTGTTGAGACATGAAAAATTACTATTTTACCCCCTAATTATTGGACTAGTTAGCATTACCTTTTACATAACCTTATCTCAACCATCCATATGAAATCTTACCTTTTACATAACTCATCTCTAGGACCATTAGATCTAAACCCTTTTTAATCCAAGCCACTCATCCTTAAAAACCCTAGATCTAATCCAACTTGCACTCCAAGCACCCTAGATCTAGTACACCTATCCTACCAACAATCCACACGATTTTTATAGATCCCATTCAATCCATTCGAATTTTGCATAGGCCAACCCTCCACATCATCATCTCTCATCTCATCCATCCACTCATATTAACTTTTAATCCCATCCATTCATATCATGCATTGCATAACACAACCCTAAATCCTATATTGCAAATTCACCCAAGCCAAATCAAATCCCTATCCATTCGAAATTCTTTTCTTGTATCCCAAACTATATGGTCGACCAAGCCTATGTAAACCATAATCCTTTTCATCTTTTAATCCCAACCTTCCATGTTTAATGAGATCTAATCTTAGCCTTTCACTCAACACCTAAACTAAGACTAAATCTCAGCCATCCATTCGAACCTAAAGACTATAAATACAGAGGTTAGCGCACAGTAAATTTCGAATCGAACAGGAGCCAGAAGAACATTGCACTTTGGAATACACAAAAGACATAGAGCTGAGTTTGAATTTTCCATGTGAGTCTTGTAAATTTTATTTTATTTCTGATGCATTATTCCAAAAAGTTCTAATATTTCCATTTAATAAATCTGAGATAAGCTTTTAGAATCCTGGAAGGTCCAATTTTTCGTCTTTCTTTTATGTTTGTCAGATTTAATTTTAATGTTCTACTCTTTGTTTAATTAATTGACATAATGAAATAGTTAGATCTTGAATTTAATTGTTTAAATCTAAGGATCTAATGTTCACTTAATTAAATTGGGGAATATGGATTTTAATTTTAATGAAAGATTTGAATTGAATCTTGGATTTTTACGTGAATTGCATGGTCTAGATCACTTGTTTATTAATATTACTGGGTATGATGTCCAATGGGTATAATTGACCTAATCCAATTGTTAAATAAGTTATGCTATTTACTTCATTTTGTTTGTTTATTTATTTATTTATTTGTTTATGTTAATTCTTTTATTTATTTATTCAACCAATTCTTTCAAATTCTTTGAACTAGGTTAGAGTTATTCTATTTTGAATTTTAATTTTGTTCTTTTAAATTGAGAGGTGGTTATTTATGTTTTAATTGGAGAGTTAAATTTCATAATGGTTAAATTTTATTTTTAGATGACAACTCCATGTTGGATTGATTTTAAGAAATTAGAGAGTTTAATAACTAATGTAATTTTTCTAATGATTAAAATCTTGATTTTCCTGCTTAGATTATTTCAAAGATTTATTTTTCTTAAACTATACAATTCCAATCACATATATTTGCAATTTCATATATTCTGAATGTTCGTTGTGGGATCGACTTCGCACTCATATACAATACTATTAAATGGTTTGTGTGCTTGCGAGTATAAATTTAAAATTTGCACAATATGCATAGATGTTGGATAATATGCTTAGAATAAATAGTGGAATTTATGAGCATGTTATGGAAATTGTGGTATGTTAGTAAGGTATGGTGATAGAGATCAATGCATTGTAGGCATGACATTGGCATGACATTCTCATATACATGGGACTAGGTATGGGAGTGTGTATTTCGTAATTTTGTCATGATGGCCACTTGGTTTATCAAGTGGAAGGTTGTGTATTCCATGACAAAATCATGATGGTTATTGCTTGGTGGAAGGTTGTATATTCCTCACTTCGGTGGATGGCCACTTCGGTTGTAGTTGTGTATTCTTCGATTTGTTGGGATGGACACCAAGTACTAGTAGATATGGTTTAGGAGATGGTATGCATTGAACATTTGCATTGGAATTGAGCATGAAGCATAATAATTAATTAATGTTAAATTTATTATGCTTTATTTATTTAGATGGATGTGATGTATTGGAAAATAAATGCATCATGTATATATATATATATGTTTTCTTCACTGGGATTGGAACTCATACCCTTTACATTGTAGGGAATATAGTGGATTTAGGCATTGATGAAAATCAAGAACACAACTAGAGAGCCAAGAACAACTTAGAAGCATATTAAATTTATTTGCTTAAGTAGATTTATGCGCACTTTGATATATGTCTACGGTTTGGTTTTGTGGTTTGAAATTCATTAAGAGTATTATTTTTATTGGATTCGTGAGACTTGGACAATAAGTCCAAGCCATTGATAAATTTGAGAATATTAGTTTACTTTAGTTTCTATGGTTTGGGAATGTGAGTAAATATATGAGACTAGAATTATTCATGTGTTAGAATTTGATTTTACAAGTCGTGGAATGATAATTTCCAGACTTTATAATTTATTTGAAGTTAGAGGGCATGAAGAATTCGTTGGTTTGGTAAATGTTTATTGAGAAACATTTTCTAGCTACGAATTTGCAATATAAAACCCTTTTAGTGACCAATTGATATTGGATTTCAACAGCAAATCACGCCCCATTCTCTTACATAAACTAGGGTCTATTGGCCTCACTCCTCTCCACCGAGTATAAAGAGACAGAGAGTACACATCTATAACCACCTATCAGCAATTAGCATCCCAATGTGATGGTCTATCCCCACTCACACCCGCATACTTATTGTGGATCAACATCACCTACATCCATATGAACTAAATCCCTATACACGGATGAAATTATACTTAGAAATAATCACCATATGCCTTACCCACATAAACGACATCCACAAGATCATAAAATATCACCAGACCCAATAATACGCACGAATAGGTATCTAGTCCATCATCGGCTTAATCAGCCATCAAATGCATAAATCTCCTACGTGGAGCTAAACATACCTTGCATATGGAAAATCCCTATATGCCAAACACAACTCTATCAGGCAAATCATATAGGTTGTGTAATAAAACAACATGCATAAGTCATAATCACATACAAATTCATGCATAATCCATTCAGTCAATCTCATAGCATAATTCATGTGAAGGGTAATTAATCAAGTAGACGGGTTTGGCCCAATTCTTTGGGGCATAAAAATATCAACACAAAACATTCCAGGACCTTTTATAATCAGGACAATACCAACGTCATTCCATGTATACCGGATCACATTTAAACATAATAACCCCTTTTTCCTCAAGGATTTAAAAATGATTATACATACAGTATAATCTCAAACACATGAATGACAAATGGTAAATACCAACAAAATCAAAATACAAATTCGCTAAGTAAACAAATCAAATATCAATAAGGTTAAAACTCCCTACCTCAAAAATCTGAAGTTTGGGGTCTCCTGAAAGCCAGAAGGAAACAAGCCTTATCGCCGGTTGGGAGAGAGAAATTTGTCCTTTGGAGCGGAAGTCATTGAAAGGTAGAAATAAATCTTCCATCGGGAGTGAAAGGGTGGCAGTTAGAAATCCATTCCCAAAACTCAAAGACCGAATTCCTTTATATAGAAAAAACAAACTTAGTAGTTAAGAAAACTTAATAGCTAAGAAAACTTAATGACTAGGAAACTAAGTAGCTAAGAAAACTTAATAGCTAAGAAAACTTAATAAAAAAGAAACTTAATAGCTAAGAAACTTATCTCATGAACACTTGAAAATAACTATTTTATCCCTAAATATTGGACTAGTTAGCCTTTATTTTGTATATATTAGATATATTTGATGATATTTTTAAGTTTTACAAATTATTTTAAGGAAATACAAGAAATTGGAGTAAAATTGAAGGAAATGCAGAAAAGTGGACCACAATGACAAACTTGGAAAGTTCATGATTTTACCACCTAATTTTAGATTTATTGTAAAATACTATTGAAAGTTCTCCCTTGGTGCTAAAACACGATTGACCCTAGAGGAGGGGGAGGGGGAATAGGTCAATCTAAAATCATTGGTCCTTTTAAAATTTACTTGATTGATTAAGTACGTGCAACAAATATAACAATCAAGTGTGTGTGTGTGTGTGATATTTTTAAGTTTTACAAATTATTTTAAGGAAATACAAGAAATTGGAGTAAAATTGAAGGAAATGCAGAAAAGTGGACCACAATGACAAACTTGGAAAGTTCATGATTTTACCACCTAATTTTAGATTTATTGTAAAATACTATTGAAAGTTCTCCCTTGGTGCTAAAACACGATTGACCCTAGAGGAGGGGGGGGGAATAGGTCAATCTAAAATCATTGGTCCTTTTAAAATTTACTTGATTGATTAAGTACGTGCAACAAATATAACAATCAAGTGTGTGTGTGTATGTGTGTTAGCGAATATGATTAAGCAATCAACACAAGAAACTAGCACTAACACTACAAGAAAAAGGATAGAAGATATATAGTGGTTCGGTTAACCAACCTACATCCACTGTTAGGACTAACTCAACCTTGAGCTACCCCCAAATTCACTAAGTGAATTTGTAACGACCAGACCCGTGAACAGGGCCCAAAGGCAAAACTGTGAGGGCCATGTTTTTGGACCTAGAGCAGACAATTTCACACTGAGTTGGACCTTAAGCCCTGTTCACAGGTTGGGTCATTACAAATTTGGTATCAGAGCAGCCGTAGTTCATTATTTTCACATTTGGGTTGATATTGGGGAGTGGTCATACTTTTACGTTGGAAAAATCAAATAATGCTTTCTTAACATTCTCACAATTAAAGTAGGAATTCCACCGCACTCAATCGGCTAGGAATTCCACCACATGTGCCAGAGGCTACGCTCTAGATTTTTTATAGTGGTTTCGGAGCCAAGCCTCCTTAATCCACTTTCACGGGACAAAGGTTTTAGCAACAAAATTAATACCAAGAAGCACTTGCATTTTAGATCTTTCTCGAAGATGTGTGCTTCTCAAAGATCCACCCAATCTGTGCCCGAGTTAAACCCGACGCTCTGTTTTGGTGTCGTCGTTGAGCAATCACAATTTCAGGATGACTAGGAAACTGATTCTACAAATATCTTTCCTAGTTTGTATCTTTTCTTTTCTCCTCTCTTTTTCTCTTTCACTAACTTAATCAATGGATTGGTTGTATTTGATTTTCAGGTGTAGGCACAAGAGAGTTGATCTTTTCTTAGAGTGTGTGAATTTTCTTAGTTCAAGAAATATCATTAAATGATCACACAACACTCATACAAATAGAGGAGTCATCACAGTTTTTCAAACTGTTAAGTACCAACAGGTCGGGGGCACCAATGGGTCGGTGTTCATATTTATTACCGTCCAACCACCTGACCGTTGCACATTAAATGCACTCCCAACGGAATTATTAATTCCCGGTCGACAAGTCGTGTCGCCGATGGCTCAACAGTCATAGCACCGAGAGGTCGCTCCATACGAGGGTCTCGATATGGGGCAACACCATACAAACCGAGTTTCATGTCCCGAAACTTGTCCTGCCCAGAACGACATGTCGCCCTTTACCGAGGGGTCGGTCCTGGTACTCTCGATCGGTCTTAAATTACCGAGATGTCTGATTTCTCAAGAGTCCACTTGAGTTCTAAGTTCCAGAACTCATAAGTTATCATCGACAAGTCGTTGACCCAGAGGGGTCGTTAAGTTCATCATTGAGGGGTCGGTGCATACGAGACTCTCGATCAGAGGCATACCCAGAATAACAGTTCTATGATCCAGAACCTTTGTCAATCTGGCCGACCAGTTTTTGACCACGATGGGTCGATCCTGTCTCCACTGAAGGGTCGGTGAGAATGAGTAGTCGAGCTGATAGTGAACTTAATTCATATTTCCAAGTTCGCTTTCAATTCACTGTCCAGCTTCCGTTCTAGGCTTTTTATGATTTTACCATTTGTTCAACTGAGCCTAGGAATGGTCCTCCTAAGGTGTGTGTACCACCTAAAGTCATTTATGGCCAAATACCTATTTTGTAATTGTCATAACGATGAACTTCAATCCGGTGGAGCATGATCTTAACTCTTACACCTTAAGTCTTCAAGTTTCTACCAAGTGCTTCTTTCCGAGTCATGGAATTGACAAACATAGGAATTCGGCAAAGCCGGGGCACTAACAATCTTCCCTTTGTTAATTTCGACAAAAACCTAGAAGTTAAGCCAATTACAAGCTACCCTTATTACATCACATTTGAATATTACACAGATTACATGTACATATTCAAATGGGAAACCAAGACTATAATCTTCACATATTCTTGTTCAGCTTGTTTCATTTCATGTTTTCATGCTCAAGCATATAAGCAGTACTTACTAGAAAATTATTAGAGGGATTAGTCCAAAACATACATATGCATCCATCGTCTAAACTAAATTTGTATTCATGCTCCCCCATACACCATGATTTCCTAGAAACCAACACTTTCCTATTGCATATCCAAGCTATTTCTCCTTTATTCTCCAAGGGGTCCAAGCACTTAGGTTTACCAATTACTCCTCCACAATTGGCTTTCTTTGATGTCTAATAGCTTCTACTAATTTCTCCCCCATTTTGTCATAAAATTGACAACGGCAAGTAGGCTGACCGTTTCAGCACTCCCTCATGCTTCCCTTACCGAGTATATTTTTGTCTTAAATATACAAGAAATAGTAAGTATGTACAAGAAATGAAATGTGCACATGTATGAGTATGAGAAGTTATGGCGATGCACACAAACCAATGGCCTTTCGTAGAGATAGAAATCGTGATGAATCCAAAGGTTTGGTCATGATATCTGCCATTTGGTTTTTCGTACAGATGTGTACAAACTCGATAGTTTTCTCTTCCACCAATTCTTTTATGAAATGATGCCTTATGTCTATGTGCTTGATCCTAGAATGTTGCACTGGATTCTTCAAAATATTTATTGCGCTAGTGTTGTCACAGTACAATGTCATAGATTCTTACTTAAGTCCATAATCAACATTTGTTTCATCCAGATCAGCTGGATACAACAGCTTGTAGCTGCAATGTAATCTGCTTCGGCTGTGGAGAGAGAGACTGAGGACTGTTTGTGGCTATGCCATGCCACTAAACAATTTCTGATGTAGAAGCAACCTCCATTGGTGGATTTTCTGTCATCAATATTTTCATCCCAGTCTGCATCTGTGTATCCACCTATCAAGAAGAAAGTATCATATGGAAACCAAATTCCATGCAAGGTAGTACTGGCCACATATTTTATAATCTCTCTAAAGCTTTGAGGCGTGACTCTTTAGGTTTGGATTGAAATCTAGCACACGCTCCTACACTAAATGAGATGTCTGGTCGACTTGCTGTGAGGTACAAGAGACTTCCTATCATGCTTCTATACAAGTTGGGGTCCACATCTATCCCATTCTCATCTTTGAACAATTTGATGGTTGGGCTCATAGGGGTGGTCGCATGTTTACATCCTTCTAAACCAAATTTCTTTACAAGTTTTTTTGCATATTTCGATTGGGAGATAAAAAGTCATTCATGACTTTTCTTGATTTGAAGACCAAGGAAATAGTTTAGTTCTCCCACCATACTCATTTCAAATTCAGATTTCATGAGTTTGGAGAAATTCAATGCATCATTTTCACATGTAGACCTAAACGCTATGTCATCCACATAGATTTGGGCAATAATGATAGACTCCTTAGTCTTTTGGACAAACAGAGTCTTGTCTACACTCCCCCTTTGAAAATTGTGACCAAATAGGAATTGGGTTAATCTCTCATACCAGGCTCTTGGCGCTTGTTTGAGGCCATAAAGAGCTTTATTGAGTTTGAACACATGCTTTGGAAATGTTGGATCAATGAATCTTTTGGGCTATTCTACGAACACTTTCTCATTTAAAAAGCCATTCAAGAAGGCACTTATCACATCCATTTGGTAGAGTTTGAACTTAAGATGACATGCAATGGAGAGCAAAATTCTATTGGATTATAATCTTGCTACGGGTCAGAGGTTTCATCAAAATCTAAACCTTCAATTTGAGTGTATCCCTGAGCTACTAGTCTTGTTTTATTTCTCACAATGGTTCCATGTTCATCCAGCTTGTTTTTGAAAATCCATTTTGTTCCAATTATGTGTGTTTCCTTGGGTCTAAGAACCAAATCCCATACATCATTTCTTGTGAATTGTCCTAGTTCCTCTTGTACAGCATTAACCCAATCTTCATCAGCTATGGCTTCTTTTATCCTTTTGGGTTCCAGTTGTGAAGTAAAACATGCATAATTAACCAAGTTCTCAAGTTGTCTTCTTGTCCTTACTCCAGTAGTGGGTTCTCCTATGATTTGTTTGAGAGGGTGTTCCTTTATATTTTTTAGGGGTTTTGGTTCAGGTGGGGTATCTTGTGGTTCATCTTTGTTCTCTAGATTTTCTTCTTCTTGAGATAACCTGATGATTTCCTCATTTTTTTAACTCTTTATCTGGTGTATTTACTTGGTCATCTACTTCGACATTCATTGATTCTTAGATGGCACTAGTTTTAAGATTTTTTACCCTATATGCATGACTATTTGTGGAATATCCTAGGAGATGCCATCATCGCTTTTGGATTCAAATTTTCCTAAATGCTCGCTGTTAACCTCAAGGTTTCAACCCAATGATATATGGGTATTTTGATGACCACAAACCATTAAAGTGTGATATTTAATATTTCAAATGATATTATTCAATGAGACAGGTATCACATTTACAAAGAAGAAAGAAGGGCAAGATTATTGAAGATCAATGCAAGAGATGGGATGACTTATCAATCTTTGAAGTTCAAATGGCAAATGATACAAGTATTGAAGATTGAAGATCAAACTTGTATTCTTAGTTTTGGTCATGAGTGTTAAGAACAAAATGTAAAGTTACTCAATTGTTGAACAACATGGCTCAAGTCACCCTTTAGTGGACCCTAGGAAAACCAAGCTTTATCTTATGCTTAAGTCCCTAAGACCTATGTGTTTGAAATGACCAAAATGAAGCCAAAACTACACAAAACATTTTTAAGGTCATTTCAGTCGACTGAACTTGAAGTTTCAGTTGACTGAATCAATGGATTATGGGGAGACGAGATTTCAGTCAACTGAATCAAGATTTCAGCCTACTGAAATACTGTATTTTCAGCGGAGAGTGATTTCAGTCGACTGAAATGAAGGTTCAGCCGACTGAAATACTGGATGATCACAATATAGGGATTTCAGTTGACTGAAATTATGTTTCAGCCGACTGAAAATCAAAGTTTTCATGAATTGCAAATTCAGTTTACTGAATTCTCAGATTCAGCCGACTGAATTATTCACAGATAAACTGTTTGTATCTCGGGGCATTTTCAGTCGACTGAATACTCACTTCAGTCGACTGAATCGCGAAACGGTAATATTTTTTGAACATTAAATGCTCTTTCCAACAGCCCCTTGCTTCATTTAATGCTTGCCAACGGTTCTAAATATGACAAAATTATAAAACGAAGCTTCCATGAGTAAATGGGTTGTTGAATCATTTGAAATTAAGAGGAATCAATTGAAATCAAATCTCAAGCATACTCTAGCTCAAAACCCATCTCTTACAATCTTACCTTGAGCCATTTCAGTTCAACTCTTTGAGCAACTCTTAGAAAACTAGATTTGTAAACATTTGAGAGTTACTCCTAAGCTTACATTGTAATCTTCTACATTTTCTTGAAAGATAAAGTTTGAGAAGGGTTGGTGTAACCCTTGTGAAGGAGAAGGGTGTCTTCACCTTCAAGCATTGTAATAGGTTTCTTCTCCACCCTTGAAGGAGAAGTTTAGTGCATTCAATCCTTAAGTGGTGTACTTGAGGCGAGGACGTAGGCAAGAACGCCGAACCTCGTAAAAATCTCGGGTTCAATCTCTCCATCTCTTCTCATCTCCTCTTTTATATTTTGGCATTTACTTACTACTTGTTTGAATCTTATTTTTCTTAAATTGTGAAATTAAAGAAAACCCAAAAAGTTTGCATTGACCCAATTCACCCCCCCTCTAGGGTCAATTTCTGGGCAACAATTATCCCGCAGTATGTGACACTTGTTTCCAAAGACTTTAAAGTACTTAGATTGGGTTTCCTACCAGTCCAAAGTTCATACGCAGTTTTGTTTAGCTCAGCTCTCAAATACACTCGATTAATGATATAGCATACAGTGTTAACATATTTTTTGGAACAGCCATACTTTCAAGTAGGGTGTTGGCCATTTCTTGAAGGAACCTATTTATCGTCTCGGCAACTCCATTTTGGTGAGGTTTTTTAGGGGCAGAATATTCATGATGGATGCCTCGTTTTTCACAAAATCTATTAAATGACTGATTTTAGAATTTGCTCCCATGGTCAATCTTTATTTTGTGAATATTTGACTTTTTTGAACTCATAATCCGTTTTGCAATGATTTTGATTCTATGAAATACATCAGATTATTCCCTCAAGAAGGCCACCCAAGTATATCTAGTATAGTCATCAACTACTACCAGAAAATATCTCTTTCCACCAGCACTTTCGTGTTGAGTGGGTCCAACTAAGTTCATGTGAAGCAGTTCTAAGGGTCTAGAAGTTGCGATCAAATTTGTATATTTATGAGTTGCCCTAATTTGTTTTCCCTTTTGGCAGTCACCACAAATGGTTTTTTCAGATCGATTAACTTTAGGTAACTCTTTTATATGTTTACTTAGTTTGGACAAGTCCTTGAAGTTCACATGACCGAGCCTTTGATGCCAAAGTTCAGCTTCACTGATTTTGGACACTAGGCACTCATGTGTGATAGGAGTTGAAGTACAGTCCAAAACATAACAATCATCAAAAGTAAGGATGCCACTCAAAATAACTTCACCTTCTTGTGAATAAACATGATAGATGTTCTTAGTAAAGGTGACTTTACTATCATTAGCACAGTCGAGATATACTAAGTAAATTGTGCTTAAGTTGATCAACAAGATATACATCTTTGATAACCCTAGAGGATGGCAGATTTAGTGACCCTTTACCAATTTTATTTGCCAGGTTTCCATCACAAAAAACGACAGATCCTCCTTTAAAATTAACGAAATCAGACATGTAAAAATTGTTTCCCTTCATATGACGTGAGAATCCACTATCCAAGTACCACTTGGATTGCCTTTCAATATTTAAGGCTGTATGAATAATAAAACTCTTATTGTTTGGAGAACAAATAGACGAAGGGGCAATGGTAGAGTTTATCTCCTTTTGATGTATAATCTGTCTAGATTTGAAATAGGGTTTCCCATCAAAGAATCTAATCCTTGGATTCCCCAATATATCCAGGATGGTTTGTAAATTTTGATTTAGTGCATTACGACTTTCATTTCCCAGTGGACACTTCATCAGAAGATTTTTCTTGAGATAGCAATTAGATTAAGGATGACCTCGTTTTCCACAATAAGTGCATTGTATCTTAGAGAGTTTGGACGTCTGGTTTTTACCAAATATGGCAATTTGCCTCGGGGTAACTTCCACGTTTTTATAATGCTTTATCCCAGACTTATCCTTGTAATTCTTTATATAACTAAGGATCTTTCCCAATTTCTCATTTCCACGATCAACCTTGTCTTGAGATTGAGATAACCTTTCTAAGTCAACCATTAACAAAGTAATCTTGTTTTTAAGACACCTTTTCATTTTTGCCAAGTGGTTGTGATCTTTCTTGCACAGATCCACTTGAGATTGAAGGTCAGTTTGACTTTTTCTCAATACTAATATCTCATCAATTGATTTTTCAAATTTTGTTGAGAGAGTTTCTTTTTCAATTCTTTCAATTTCAAGGGGTTTGGTCAGGTAAGTATTCTCACTTCTAAGTTTGTGAGATTTCTTGGTCAATTCCATACTCTGAAGATACAGAGCACTGTATGATTCTTGGAGATCATCCAGTCTCTTCATTTTCAGATTCACTAAAATGTTCTTGTTTATCACACGGAAACGAAGTAACAAGACCAAGAATTTTACATTTACTTTCTTTATTCAAGATTGATGTAGACTCAGATTCTTCTACGTTATTTCTTTTCATTTTGTTTGACTCTTCTTCCTTTTGATGATGAGTTAGCCTTCCTGTCACAAAGATCGCAAGTGCCAAGACCTACTACAGAATTGTATGCACAATATTGTGTATGTAGGTCTTCTAGGCATATTTTTTTAATAACTTCGACTAGATGTTTACCCTAGTTATTTTCATCTACAGATATCGACATACAAGTATTCATGACAGTTGTTCAAGCAACCAGATCTCACTTGGACGATTAAATCCAAATATATAGAGCACGAGACTCTGATACCAATTGAAAGTTCTCCCTTGGTGCTATAACATGATTGACCCTAGAAGGGGGGTGAATAGGTCAATCTAAAATCGTTGGTCCTTTTAAAATTTACTTGATTGATTAATTACATACAGCGGATATAACAATCAAGTGTGTCGTGTTTACGAATACGATTAAGCAATCAACACAAGAAACTAGCTCTAACAGCACAAGTACAAGGACACAAGATATATAGTGGTTTGGCTAACCAACCTACATCCACTGTTAAGAATTGTTCAACCTTGAGCTATCCCCAAATTCACTAAGTGGGGACTTCCTTGAGCTACACCCTAACAATTAGAGTAAGAATTTCACCTCACTCAATCGGCTGGGAATTCCACCCACCACGTGTGACAAAGACTACGCTCTAGATTTTTTATAGTGGTTCCGGAACCAAGCCTCCTTAATCCACTTTCACAGGACAAAGGTTTTACCAACAAAATTAAAACCAAGAAGCATTTACCTTTTAAATCTTTCTCGAATATGTGTGCCCAAGTTAAAACCGACGCTCTTTCTTATAGTTGTCGTTGAGCAATCACAATTTCAGAGTGATTAAGAAACTGGTTTTACAAATATCTTTCATAGTTTGTATCATTTCTTTTCTCCTCTCTTTCTCTCTTTCACTAACTCAACCAATGGATTGGTTGTATTTGATTTTCAGGTGTAGGCACAAGAGAGTTGATCGTTCCTTAAAGTGTGTGAATTTTCTTAGTTCAAAGAAGATCATTAAACGATCACACAATACTCATATATATAGAGGATTCATCACAGATTTCTTGTCCAGTACCTACAGGTTGGGGCCATCGGATGGGTTAGTGTTCATATTTATTACCGTTCAACCACCTGGCTGTTGCACATTAAATACACTCCCAACGGCATTATTAATTCTTGGTCGACAGGTCGGTGTCGTCGATGGGTCAACAGTCATGGCATCGAGAGGTCGTTCCATACGAGGGTCTCAATCTGGGGAAAGACCATGCAGACAGAGTTTCATGTCCCGAAACTTGTCCTGTCCAGAACGACCTGTCGCCCTTTACAGAGGGGCCGGTCCTGGTACTCTATATCGGTCTTGAATTACCGAGATGTCTGATTTCTCAAGAGGTCACTTGAGTTCTAAGCTCCAGAACTCATAAGTTATCATCGATGAGTAGTTGACCACGAGGGGTCGTTAAGTTCATCACCGAGGGGTCGATGCATACGAGACTCTCGATCAGAGACATACCTAGAATGACAGTTCTATGATCCAGAACCTTTGTCAATCTGGCCGACCAGTCTTTGACCACGATGTGTTGATCCTGTCTCCACCGATGGGTCGGTGAGAACGACTGGTCGAACTGACAAGGAACTTAATTCATATTTCCAAGTTCACTTTCAATTCACTGTCCAGCTTCCTCTCTAGGCTTTTTATGATTTTACCATTTGTTCAACTGAGACTAGGAATGGTCATCTTAAGGTGTGGGTAGCACCTAAAGTCATCTAAGGACAAATACTTGTTTTGTGATTGCCATCACGATGAGATTCAATCTGGTGGAGAATGATCTTCACTCTTGATCACTTTGTGTCTTCAAGCTTCAGCAAGTGCTCTTCCTGAGTCATAGAATTGACAAACATAAGGACTCAAAAAAGCCGAGGCACTAACAACTATAATTCAAATCCACTTATGAGAATTTGAATTATGATAATATTATTTTTAGATTTTAAATTGTAAAAGTGGTAAAATTGACAACACACTAATGGGCCAACTGTTTTAACCAGAAGACCAAGCCTGCCTTTGAAGCTTATGAGCCAAAGTCCATGTCAAATTTGAGTCCAAGCCCAACTAAAGTCCAATTGAAATTCAAGAGTCCAAATATGGAACACTGCTTATGGGAAAAGCCTCTTTTCAGGTTAATCTTTCAAACTCATGTAAGCCAAGAGGAGACAGTGCCAAATTCGCATATGGTAATGTAACACACATTGAATTTTTCTCTCCATTTTGTTTTCATTTCAAAACTCGACAATTTTTTCCTAGGTAATCAACCTTCTGACAATGGAAACATTTTCTGTTTCTTTGAACCGTGACTTGCCTCTGGAGTTTCTGTTTTGGCTACGACCTTTAAATTCTCTATCGTGCCCTCTACTTATGTTTCTACCCCTATTTTGTGTTACAAGAGATTGTGCCTGACCGATACCCATATCCTTTTGTCGGGCGGCTTCATTGAATAAGCTTTCTTTCACAACATTCATATACAACTTGTCCTTTGGTGCAAAATTACTCAATGATACAACCAATATTTCATAGCTGTCAGGTAAAGAACTCAAAAGCGATAGTTCCTGCAACCCATCATCCAATGTCATCTGTGCAATAGCTAACTGATTCACCAAACTCTAAAAAGTGCTAGGTTTTCGGCAACAGACAATATCATGCTAGCGGGATGGGTCGTTACAAATGGTAACAGAGAATGGTTCAACTCTCTGCGTGAGGGTGTGAGCTTGGTTGTTGTGTGTGAAGAGTTGAGGACGGCTCTGACTTTAAGGGGGGTAGGTTGTAATACCCCGCTCCAGAGGGTGCCAAAGTCTCACATTGCCAGTTGTATTAGAAATTCCCTTGTATATAAGTAGTAGCCTTCCTCCTTCTAGCATGAGGCCTTTTGGGTGCAACAGTGTGTTGGCTTGCCAATTGAAAGTTGTCTGTAAGGCCTAGAGTGGACAATATCATGCTAGCGGGACGGGTCGTTACATTGTCTCTAATTTTTTCCATAAGTTGTGGGCATTAATCTCCTAAGCGACATGGTGAAACACACAGTGATCGATCTACTGCCTTGTCATTCTTACGGCTTCCTGTTTATCTTTTTCCACTCATGATCAGACTTATCAGTGAGTTTGACATCATCATCCACAATAGGGTCATACAAATCCTTACAATAAAGGATGTGCTCCATTCTTGGCTTCTAAATATCATAATTAGATGACATCAATTTAATCATGTCACCCTGAGAATCTTCCATTCTCACAATAATTATAATAGAGTAAGTTGTCTCTGATACCACATGTTAGGATTTAAGCCCCAATTCAATCAGACAGAAGCGATAAATCATAACCAAATCAAAGGGTACAAATACAAATCTCTCTCTCAATCATCAAACGGTACAAATACAAATCTCTCTATCAATCTTTGTTCCTCATTGATTTCTCTCCCTCTACAAAAATCTCTCTGCAAACCCATACTTTTAGTGGTGCCAAAGAGGGCCACACACCCCCATAAAAAGAGAAGGTTTCTTAATGCAAATAGGTTCTCTAAAGTAGAGTCCCACTACGTTTTTGCAAACCTATCCCGAAACAAAAATAAAAAGACAATCAGAGAATAAGTAGGAGAAGAGAGAAACATTAGGACACCTAATTAAACGTGGCTCCAAATCATGCCACAACCCAACAATCGATACATATACTAAGAGTCGGAGAAGACTTTAGGAACAATTTTGGGTCATTCCAATGGTTTGTCGTGATGCAACGAGAGTGTTAGATTTCCAATCCCATCCCTAAAAATTTCAATGGACGAGCCTAAATAGTGTGGGTCATTGGCTATTTTTGCACAAAATTTGATGGAACATATTTAGGCTTTTCATTGCGAAAATAGATCTTAGAAGAGATAAGAGACAAGAAGCCTCCATCTACTAAGTCGATGGTTTCTTGATTATGCTAGTCACACCACCCGAGCTATTGTTTGCAGCAATAAAGAGAGAAATGGAGAACGACATTCCAAATTTTCTTAATGGTTTTTTTTTTTTTTTGCATTCTTTTCTTTTAGGAATAGGAAATGGTCATTTACCACTAAAGCATTTTCTATAGAGTTTTTGGGATCCTAATCTTATTCCACTTTTAATGCAAATGATAGAAATCCATGTTGTTATTCCCAAATGGCATGTTCAACACGATAAGATGTGTCCAACTGCAACTGAAATCAAATTGAGTTTTAGCAATTTGGTTTTGTCAATAGTAAATCATTTAACTGTATCACCATTATAACAAATATTGATCGAAATATTAACAGTGATTGATAATATTGAGATATTTTTAAATTATCAGAATTTTATCGAGAAAATAATAGAAAATTTTCATAGAAAATATAAAATTTAACCATAATAAAAATATAATAAATGAAAATATTAATAAAATAAAAATCTTAATAAAAAATTTATCTGTAATTTATCAGGATATTATCGTGATATTAACATTTATCGTGTTTTTAATGCAATTTTATCGGTAACTTACTGTAATGGTGATAAATAAGCGTTATTAAAGCGATAATGATATTTTGCCAATAAAAACGTGGTAAATTTGAAAATATCACGGATATTTGTGACATTGCTTATGACGTGCTCATCACAACTTAGCTCATTAGATCCAGAGAAGGTTTGCTTGGACCAATGAGATAAAAATGTTAAACATACATAATTTTGATATAAAAATGGTAAACATATATTAATTGTGATTACATGTATTGGACCTATTGATTTTTTGTATTTTTATCCTTTTGAATTGAAACTCACACGTTCTCATGTAACTTTTTGAGAGACCATGGTCTTTTTTTCTAAGACCAAGGTATCTACGCCTCTTAGAGAGCATTTGAATAATCTTTGGGACATGTGCAAATCTTCATATCCACACACACCGGATAACATTATGGAAAGTGACCCTTTTGCGTTGATAGTGATTTGAACCCAAACCTCTCATATCTCAAACATGGATGGAGAGCAGTGTTATCAGAACTGGACCAGACCGCCATCAAACCGGAGGTTTGACCGCAACCTGCATCTCCACGATCTGACTCTGTTAGAAAACCTGAGAAGAAGATGAACCGTAAAAAGCTGTTACAGACCGCGGTCCAACAAGGTTTACTCAATAAACCGTGAGCCATGAGTCGCGGTTCACGCCGTTTGGAAGGAAGAAAGTCTAGAAGAAGAAAGAAAATGTAAAAAAAAATAAAAAAATTGAAATCACCGGAGGGACTTCCTTTCTTCAGATTCGCTCCTCTTCTCCCTTGTTCTCGACGGTTGGGGTCCTTTTCTCCTTCTCACTGCGGCGGCATTAGGGTTAGGGCTCTTCTAGTTTTCTTTGGGAGGGCAGTTGGGTAAAGAGATGAAAGGAAAGGAAAGTATCGATGGGATGGGATGGGCTACGGGAAGGAGATAAAAGGGATGGTATCCATCGAGGGTTGAGTGTTGAGAGTTTAGAGGGTTAGGGTTTTCACTTAAAAAGTCTTTCTATATGAAAAGTTTATTTTTTATTTAAAATCAGTTCTCTTTCAAACATTATTAAATAAATAAAAATCAAGTTAAAAAAAAAAAAAAATTAAAATACTAACTTGACATCTAACTTGATTTTTATTACATTGTTATTTTATATTTTATTATTTTTCTTCAGTTAAGTGGTAAAAAAATTTAAAAAGAAAAATAAATATAAAAATAACAACTTAATAGAAATCAAGTTAGATGTCAATAAATTGTTTACAAGTAAAATAGATAATATTTATAATAAAGGTTTTTTTTTTTGAATAATTGAATTTTTTTATGATTAAAGGTATATTAACAAAATATCATATTTATATATTAATAGCATTATAATATTGTTAAACAACTACAAAATGAGTTTTAAACTTTAAACATTGTTTTAAGAAATGAGATTATTTTTTTTAGTATTTATAATTGTGTTAATGGTAACAAGAATATTTTTTATGAAAATATAATCTTTTTTTTATTATGAAAATATATTTTAAAGTATTTATATTAATGACACAAGTTTGACCGAGTTTGACCAAGTTTTATTACAATTCAACCCGGTTGAACCTTATTTAACCCAACCTTTCTCTAGACAATTCATTAGACGGTCCGGTTCATAGTATTTATGAGCATTTCAAATTACGAGGAGCATTCATCAATTGGCTCCTCAACGAAGCTATTGTGGAGAGGTGGTTTGCAATTTTAAACACATTCCTTTTCTCAAAAAGAGAGATGACTTTGCTATTTAAGCTACCTACTGCAATTCTTGGCTTGCCATTGAAAAAAATCTAGACTATATTTTTTCTAAATTTATAAAATATTTGTAGATAGAATAATAACATGCATTAAGGTTTTATTCATCCATTCAAAGCTCCATTTACCCATACAAGTTGGGCCAGTGATTGAATGACATTACTTTGACGAAGTAGATCCGATAATCTCCTTAGAGAATTGAATTTTTTTGAATTTGGATTTTCTTTGATCTATATCGAGTTTGACCCAGATCTTATGGAATTCCTTATATTCTACTTTATTTTAGTATAAAGGCATAAGAAGGCATCAAAACCAATCCTACCCTTCATCAAATCTTCACCTAATCTAACCATCCACATAATTTTTATGATCATTGAATGGAACCCACTACCTGACACAGCCCATCAGAACACCTTAATTTTTCAGCAGAGTATACGATCCCTTGGGAGTGATTTTTTAATATTTATTCAAACTTCAAAGATCATATAGAACTCTCAAATGTTGAAAGGGTAGATAAATAACTGTAAAGATCAGAGACCTGCATTCCATTTCAAGATGGATGCATCATCTACCAATACCTTGATATTGAATGGGATAAAGACAATAGCTAGTTCTCACCAGCAATCCATCTCAAATCTATGACGAGAAAAGGGGAAAATGAAGACTAATTAAGCATAAATTATCTGGCCCTAAACAACCAATTCACCAATGTCATCTCAGCACTCAAAGCCTGCTTCTCTCAATCAATAAAGTCAGCATCGAACAGGGCATGATCCTGCAACTAGCTCCACCTTCGTCGATCTTCCTCTTCATCAACAGGTGTATACCATGCAGGCCAACGCTTTGAATTGCTCAACCTGTAGTTCAAGAAGATTTCTTCATCACATAATGCCCTTGTTGCCACCAGAACAAGTGTTTTCATCACTGGAATGTGCCCTCCAGCATCATTAGAACCACCGGACCTAAACCAGAAGCTGCCAAACCTTCTCATCTTCTCTTCAGTTCCAAACAACATATTTGGAATGTATGATCTCATTTCCATCTCAGTTAGAGGAAAATCGTATGGGCAAACCATGACATTTGGCTCAGTACCCTTTGGTGGGTGGTTCGCATAGTGACCAAAAGCAAGTGGATTGCGCCGCTCCAACACCTCAATGCCAATTTCCCCCAACCTCCTTTCCAGTGGCTTACTAAGCAATCTCCAGAATCGATCAGAACTTTTGTCAACACCATTTAATGGAGTAGATTGGAGTTCTGGCACAGAAGCACCATTCCATACTTCACGGGTTTCTCCACCAGCACCCCATGGTTGGGCATTGATGACAATCCCATCATATCTTGTAATCAGATAAGGGTTGTTTGCATCGACCCTAGGGTACCCAGGAATGTTGCGATAATAAGCAGGTGAGTATATTATGCCAGGGTAGAACGCTATTACAGCTCCTACATTAGCTTCCCCGTTGACAAATAAACCTTGTCCTGCTTCCTTGTGAGGAATTTGAGATGGCTTTAGATCCAAGGTGTAGCTAATGTGATCTTTGAAACTGTGGGATAATTCTTTACGAGTTAACGGCTGTGTTTCAGGTACCGCTGTTCTGAATAACACCACAAATCAGATTATAAATGTGTATTGTTGAATGAATTTTTGGTATCTGCTAAAACACAAAAAGCTTTCCATCAAATCTGATTTGCATGAATCTTATATACAGAACGGAAGAAGTTCAACATGCAAATACACATATATAACACATCTCCCATATATATTGGATGATATAAAGGGTTAAGAAGGATGAATCAATTTAAGATTTGACCTTGAAATAATAATAATAATTTTGTAAACAATAGAAGAGCGTGTCTCATAGACAACTCCCAATGGTTTCAAATCATTGCAACACCTCTGAAGTACTTATTTATCAAGTGATTAAATTAAAAGTTATAAGGCTAGTCACAAAAAAATTAGGGAAAAAGCATGCAAAAGCATCTAAAATATGAATATAGGTAGGACTGCAGGAGTCAAGGATTTGTGAATGAAAAGGAGAGTATGCCACGAGTTGACCCCAGGTGGCCTGCAGGTCAGGAGTTGGATTGGGGTCCATTTGAAAAGTATTTTCCAAATGATACTTCTTGAAAAGAAATAAGGTCCATTGGATATCAAAGCTATGATTTTTAAGTGTCCAAAGGCCAACAGTAAAAATGGAGAGTTTTGAATGGATTTCTATTCAAACACGGAATGGAAACGTCAAGGACCCATCATCGAAAGATCAGGAACATGGATTTTATACATAAAACTGAAGTGTCCAACGTGGAAGAAATATATATATATATATATCATTGGGGCCTGCACAATATGCAAGGCACCTTCACCATCATGTATTTGTCATGTTTCTCCTCTTGATGCCCATACAATCATTACATCCCCTTAGGTTGAGTAGAAATAAATAAGCTAGCTCTAACCAATCATCTTTGAGTTCAACATTATCAAATAAATAATTTTAAAAATACCATAAGGTTGACCACCTAAAAATTAACTAAAAATAGAAAAAGTGGTTCTACATTGTGTTTCAGTTATTCCGAAGAATTTGTCCACACTCATTAAATAAAATTGCCTTATCACATTACATCGGTGCACCACATGTTGGCTTCTCAATGCTACTACAGGACCCCATAGCCTGATAAAGTCAAATGCGGTAGTAAGCCACAGAATATGAGAGAAGAAATTTAATAAGTAAAAAGTTAAAACCAAAAAAGAAAGACAATTTAATAACTCATAAAAGAGAGTTTAAAAAGTAATAAATGGCTCAAATAATATTAAAAATGACTAAACAATTTGAAACTTAAAATTAACTTGGCACCCTACCTATAGTGTACTGTTGATTTATTCACTTCAACACCTATGCAAACATGACATGTGATGTAGGACACGCAGCTCATAGACCCAATTTTAGTACTCATTATTTTTGTATTTTTGCATTATTTTATTCTTGTTAAGCAAGAAAGCCAGGTCGGTGGCTTTCCTTATTAGTTTAGGACTATAAGATAATCTTAAAAGTTATTATTTTCGTTTTAGAATAATTAAGAAGTTTCCTAGTTTGTTTAGGAGTCCTCTTCTATTTTTATTTCTTTGTTTTCTTATATAACGCATGGTTGTAAGTAGAGGGACATCCCTCATACGAATTTATGAATTGAATCAAGATTATTCCAAGGAATTTTACCTTTTATCTCTACTTTTCCCTTTCTGCCTAAGTTGCAGACTATTCTTCTTCCTGCCTTGTTGCAGGCATTGAATTAATCAATTTGTCACCACCGCTCAGATCGATACATTTAAAGCTGAGATGAACGAATTGTTCACAGAGTTCTGCGCAATCATGATTAAAGATTTCGCTGACAGAGACGCTGCCAAGAAACAAAAAGAAGAGCCATCACATCGAGAAGATTGAGATGATGAGGTAGTCGAGCAACTGGTTCTCAACAACCACCCACCCAATCCTAATCAACAGAATACTCGAGATTCTCGTCGATCTTCTAATAACAATGATTATCGACCCAAGGTTGAACTTCCGTCCTTCAATAGCCTTCTCCACATTGAAGAGTTTATGGAATGGATCACAAAGGTCAAGCGTTTCTTTGAATACATGGGAATACCTGAACCCAAACAAGTTCCGTTGGTTGCTTTCAAACTCACCGGAGATGCTTCTTCTTGAAGGGAGCAAACTCAACAGAATAGATCTCGAAAAAATTTGGCCCCTGCTCATACATGGTTCCGCATGACGCAGCTTTTGAAAAGTCGGTATTTGTCTCCCCATTACTCTCAGGTCTTATTCAACAAACTAAAGGACTACTACCCAGGTCAACGTTCTGTTCAGAAATATGTTGATGACTTCTATCTCTTGCTCTCTCTCAACGATCTTCATGAGACAGAAGAGCAAAAGATTGCCCACTTTCTACGTGGTCTGAGATGGGATATTCGTAGAGCACTTACTTCTCATTGTCACTACGCCTTAACTGCCGCCATCAGTGCCGTTTTAAACTTACCATAAGGTTGACAACCTAAAAATTAACTAAAAATAGAAAAAGTGGTTCTACATTGTGTTTCAGTTTTTCCAAAGAATTTGCCCAAACTCATTAAATAAAATTGCCATATCACCGTACATCGGTGCACCACATGTTGGCTTCTCAATGCTACTAGAGGACCCCATAGCCTGATAAAGTTGAATGCGGTAGTAAACCATAGAATATGAGACGTTTCAAAAAAAAGCCATAGAATATGAGAGAAGTCCTTATTAAAAAATGATAAGAAATTTAATAAGTAAAAAGTTAAAACCAAAAAAGAAAGACAATTTAATAACTCATAAAAGAGAGTTTAAAAAGTAATAAATGGCTCAAATAATATTAAAAATGACTAAACAATTTGAAACTTAAAATTAACTTGGCACCCTACCTATAGTGTACTGTTGATTTATTCACTTCAACACCTATGCAAACATGACATGTGATGTAGGACACGCAGCTCATAGACCCAATTTTAGTACTCATTATTTTTGTATTTTTGCATTATTTTATTCTTGTTAAGCAAGAAAGCCAGGTCGGTGGCTTTCCTTATTAGTTTAGGACTATAAGATAATCTTAAAAGTTATTATTTTCGTTTTAGAATAATTAAGAAGTTTCCTAGTTTGTTTAGGAGTCCTCTTCTATTTTTATTTCTTTGTTTTCTTATATAACGCATGGTTGTAAGTAGAGGGACATCCCTCATACGAATTTATGAATTGAATCAAGATTATTCCAAGGAATTTTACCTTTTATCTCTACTTTTCCCTTTCTGCCTAAGTTGCAGACTATTCTTCTTCCTGCCTTGTTGCAGGCATTGAATTAATCAATTTGTCACCACCGCTCAGATCGATACATTTAAAGCTGAGATGAACGAATTGTTCACAGAGTTCTGCGCAATCATGATTAAAGATTTCGCTGACAGAGACGCTGCCAAGAAACAAAAGAAGAGCCATCACATCGAGAAGATTGAGATGATGAGGTAGTCGAGCAACTGGTTCTCAACAACCACCCACCCAATCCTAATCAACAGAATACTCGAGATTCTCGTCGATCTTCTAATAACAATGATTATCGACCCAAGGTTGAACTTCCGTCCTTCAATAGCCTTCTCCACATTGAAGAGTTTATGGAATGGATCACAAAGGTCAAGCGTTTCTTTGAATACATGGGAGTACCTGAACCCAAACAAGTTCCGTTGGTTGCTTTCAAACTCACCGGAGATGCTTCTTCTTGAAGGGAGCAAACTCAACAGAATAGATCTCGAAAAAATTTGGCCCCTGCTCATACATGGTTCCGCATGACGCAGCTTTTGAAAAGTCGGTATTTGTCTCCCCATTACTCTCAGGTCTTATTCAACAAACTAAAGGACTACTACCCAGGTCAACGTTCTGTTCAGAAATATGTTGATGACTTCTATCGCTTGCTCTCTCTCAACGATCTTCATGAGACAGAAGAGCAAAAGATTGCCCACTTTCTACGTGGTCTGAGATGGGATATTCGTAGAGCACTTACTTCTCATTGTCACTACGCCTTAACTGCCATCAGTGCCGTTTTAAACTTACCATAAGGTTGACAACCTAAAAATTAACTAAAAATAGAAAAAGTGGTTCTACATTGTGTTTCAGTTTTTCCAAAGAATTTGTCCAAACTCATTAAATAAAATTGCCTTATCACCGTACATCGGTGCACCACATGTTGGCTTCTCAATGCTACTAGAGGACCCCATAGCCTGATAAAGTTGAATGCGGTGGTAAACCATAGAATATGAGACGTTTCAAAAAAAAGCCATAGAATATGAGAGAAGTCCTTATTAAAAAATGATAAGAAATTTAATAAGTAAAAAGTTAAAACCAAAAAAGAAAGACAATTTAATAACTCATAAAAGAGAGTTTAAAAAGTAATAAATGGCTCAAATAATATTAAAAATGACTAAACAATTTGAAACTTAAAATTATGTTGGCACCCTACCCATAGTGTATTGTTGATTTATTCATTTCAACACCTATGCAAACATGACATGTGATGCAGGACACGCAGCTCACAGACCCAATTTTAGTACTCATTATTTTTGTATTTTAGCATTATTTTATTCTTGTTAAGCAAGAAAGCCAGGTCGGTGGCTTTCCTTATTAGTTTAGGACTATAAGATAAGCTTATAGGTTATTATTTTCGTTTTAGAATAATTAGGAAGTTCCCTATTTTGTTTCGGGGTCCTCTTCTATTTTTATTTCTTTGTTTTCTTATATAACGCATGGTTGTAAGTAGAGGGGCATCCCTCATGCGAATTTATGAATTGAATCAGGATTATTCCAAGGAATTTTACCTTTTATCCCTACTTTTCCCTTTCTGCCTAAGTTGCACTCGATTATTCTTCTTCCTGCCTTGTTGCAGGCATTGAATTAATCAATTTGTCACCACCGCTCAGATCGATACATTTAAGCTGAGATGAACGAATTGTTCACAGAGTTCTGCGCAATCATGATTAAAGATTTCGCTGACAGAGACGCTGCCAAGAAACAAAAAGAAGAGCCATCACATCGAGAAGATTGAGATGACGAGGTAGTCGAGCAACTAGTTCTCAACAACCACCCACCCGATCCTAATCAACAGAATACTCGAGATTCTCGTCGATCTTCTAATAACAATGATTATCGACCCAAGGTTGAACTTCCGTCCTTCAATAGCCTTCTCCACATTGAAGAGTTTATGGAATGGATCACAAAGGTCAAGCGTTTCTTTGAATACATGGGAGCACTTGAAGCCAAGCAAGTTCCGTTGGTTGCTTTCAAACTCACCAGAGTCGCTTCTTCTTGGTGGGAGCAAACTCAACAGAATAGATCTCGATAAAAATTGGCTCATGTTCGTACATGGTTCTGCATGAAGCAGCTTTTGAAAAGTCGGTATATGTCTCCTCATTACTCTCAGGTCTTATTTAACAAACTTTAGGATTGCTACCAAGGTCCACGTTCTGGTCAGGAATATGTTGATGACTTCTATCGCCTGCTCTCTCTCAACGATCTTCATGAGACAAAAGAGCAAAAGATTGCCCACTTTCTAGGTAGTCTGAGATGGAATATTCGTAGAGCACTTACTTCTCATTGTCAGTACGCCTTAACTGCCGCCATCATTGCCGTTTTAAACGTCGAAGAATTCACTGATGACCCACCCCTCTCATCCCGCCCCTCATACACCTACAGACCCCTTTTTGTCCAAACCCTATTCGTATTACCCTTTCCTTTTCCCATAACCTTTTCCCAAACCCAAGGCTTACTTCCCCGTGGAGAAAACACCTTTAGCCTCCATCTTTGTCACCTTTTTCCCAAGCCATTCCACCGTACCCACCTTATTTCATTTTTTTTATTTCCATCCTTCCATGTCATAAATGCCTTTGTCCCCTCTACTTTTCAAACACAATAATACCCCTCACTTTATATCTTTTACCCAACACCACTGCATTCACTTATTTACCAGATCACCCTATTCCCAATTTCTTTATCACCTTTGTCAACAGTCCAATATGAGAACCATCCATATTTGACTTGAGTTGACCAGTTGACGAACTTTGACTGTTTGACCAACTATGTGTCCACTTTGACCGATCTAATTTCCATGTCTTCCCATTGGATCCCACCTCACCTATCTAACTGACATAGAACCCTATACCTATCACTCTGATCCTTCCTATTCCCATTCACCTAAACCACCCAATTATTTACCACCCCCGAACCGCTCCAACCGTCATGTCTTGGACTCTGTGGCACCCCGATCTGCTTACCAACATCAAGTCGACCGGATATCATCCAACAACTATGGAGGTCAATCTCTCAGCGACTCTGAGTTCAATGAATTTAAATCCAAATTTATCTCTGAAGTTATCTCTGACATGCAATCTGAATTTCATGAATTTTTCCAAGAATTTAGAGAACTATTGCTCGGCCGAAAATACACAGCCACGACGAAGGTGAGCAAACCCTCAAAATATGTACAAGTTTCCTCTCGATGCGTGCCAACTTCTCCAGAGTCACCATCGAAGTTCATCTCTGCTACCCTGGAGTCAGACTCAGAGTTCTCGTATACTCCAGAAGTCGTGACCCTACAGCCATTGCCTATGTTGGAGAAAGAGCCAGTTGTGTTGCCAGTGCAGAGTCGATGCAACCGACATGTGTCGATCCCTCTCCACTACCACCTATACCACCACCACCTGCACCACCACCGTCAATTACCCAACGCTCTCCTATGCCCCAACCCGAGCCCGTTACGGTTCCTCAGGGTTCATCTATGGTTCTCCATACTATATCATGCTCACCTCCTATCCTCTCATTGGAGCCTCGTCTCACCGACCATCAACACCGTGTGCTTACTCCTGTGCCATATGCAGACCCCTTTGCCATCAGCTTGGTTCATCCAGCCACGACGAAGGTGAACAAACCCTCGAAATACATACCCGCTTCCTCGCGATGCGTGCCAACTTCTCCAGAGTCTCCATCGAAGTTCATCTCTGCTACCCCAGAGTCGGACTCAGAGTTCTTGTATACTCTTCCAAAAGTCGTGACCCTACAGCTATTGCCTGTGTTGAAGAAAGAGCCAGTTGTGTTGCCGGTGCACAGTCGATGCAACCGACATGTGTCGATCCCTCTCCACTACCACCTATACCACCACCACCCGCACCACCACCGTCAATTACCCAACCCTCTCCTATGCCCCAACCCGAGCCCATTACGGTTCCTCAGGATTCATCTATGGTTCTCCGTACTGTATCATGCTCACCTCCTATCCTTTCATTGGAGCCTCGTCCCACCGACCATCAAGACCATGTGCTTACTCCTGTGCCATATGCAGACCTCTTTGCCATCAGCTTGGTTCATCCATGCTTGAGACTGATTGCGGTCCTTGGCTTCATCGTCTCACAAAAGGAACTCTCTCATCATCCGTGAGTTGAAGATTGTGCCGTTTCACGCTTCGTGATTCGCATCTTCGGACTTAGTCTTCATCTTTGTTTGGTGCCTTCTGTTTTTGGCTGATTTTAACTCGAGGACGAGTTCTTTTAAAGGCCGGTGAATGATCTAGGACTCACAGCTCCTAGGCCCAATTTTAGTACTTTGTTATTTTTGTATTTTTGCATTATTTTATTCTTGTTAAGCAAGAAAGCCAGATCGGTGGCTTTCATTGTTAGTTTAGGACTATAAGATAAGCTTAGAAGTTATTATTTTCATTTTAGAATAATTAGGAAGTTTCCTAGTTTGTTTAGGAGTCCTCTTCTATTTTTATTTCTTTGTTTTCTTATAAAAAGCATGGTTGAAAGTAGAGGGACATTCCTCATACGAATTTATGAATTGAATCAGGATTATTGCAAGGTATTTTACCTTTTATCCCTATTTTCCCTTTATGCCTAAGTTGCAGACTATTCTTCTTCTTCCTGCCTTGTTGCAGACGTTGCTCCCGCATCAACATGCCCCTATGTTGAATAGAAAATATAGATATGCGTAATAGGACACACTCATTTTAGATTCCTTAGTTTATCAAATAAATCATTTCAAAACGCTATAAAGTTGAACACCTAAAACTTAGAAAAGTTTTGAGGGAAAGAAAAGAAAAGCTAAACAATGGGAAAAGGGGGATGTAAGGAAGCATATGGTGATTAGGAAGGATAGGGATTCCCACATTGGATCAGACTGTCAAGTCACCTTTCTTGCACTAGAGCATATCCCGTGTTGGATCCACACCGCCCCTCAAGCACCTCATCTCCTTATATAATACGTAAGACTAGCATTGATAAGACTGTAGCATCACCTTTCCCACACGGGTGCATGTCATATGTCAGATCCACATAGGCCCTCAAATACCCCATATCCTCATATAAGACTAGCATTAAGACCAATGCAATGCACAGGGAGGCATGAAATTTCCAAGTCTAGATGAAATTTGGCATGTTTTTATCATTAAAAGAAGGGAATATAACTATCTCTTGTTCAAAACTTTTTTCCAAACTGCTCATTTACCACCTAAAACAAACCATACTTGCATTGTTGTTACCCCTAAACAGGATGGAGCATCTTACTTTAAACAAATTCAGAAATTTTGGCCATCAGTATATGCAATACAATATATGAAGTTACAACAAAAATCATGGTAACAACTGTGACCGCTTTATCTTCTGATTTCTGAGGAATAAGCAGCATTTGTTCCTCAAGGACAACCTAGTAATCATGTTGTATTTTTTTTTCCTTAATAACATAGGTATTCCAACTCCACATGGAGGTAAGACTAATCCTATAGAAACAAGAAGAATCATGTTATTATTTCTAAAGTACCCATCATATGAAACACCTTGCATAAAATCTAAATATTTTGTTTTTAAAATAGATGCAACAAAATCTTTTGTTTTGAGAGGTAAAATAGATGCAACAAAAACTTATGGCACAGTAGATAGAAAGTTCCTTAGAGTTCGTTGAATCCAAAATGGGTTTTCCACTCAATTGATCACAGCTTGTGTTAGTTCACCAACCTACCAATTTCTAGTCGTCCAAATTGAATTTCCTACCTTATTCAGGGTGACCACTTTCTCTGTATCTCTATCATATGTGTGGAAGCTCTACTCAGATCTTTTTAGTTTGGTCTATATACGAATAAATTTATGTTATGAGATTAGCAAGAGAGGGTATCCCAATATCTGTATTACAATTGGTAGACAACATATTTAAGAAAAAAAAACTAATAAGAATGTTTAATGGATCAATCAGCAATCACTACAAACTATTTAGCACAGAAGCCAGTAACATATTAACATAAGCAAATGTAGTCTATTTCTTAACATAAATAGCCAAGTATGTGCAATTGGAAATTGACAGCAAACTGACATTTTTAGGGATCAAAAGACTCCGTACTTGAAAACAAAGGATGGTAAGCTATGTTTACGCCACCCTGAGAAAGAATTGCATCACTTACTAACCTCATGCACAGCCCCATTGGGATGTTGAATTAATCACCCGGCCATTGACTAGAGAAATTTCTATTCTCATCCAACACATTTCCCTAGGTGAAGTTTGATACTGAATTTTGGCCTTCTGATACAACCAGTAAATGTGCCGTTAAACCTGCGTACACCTAAATCTTACGCAAAACTATTGGCTCATATTTACCTAGGACATGATTTTGGAGACTTGCTCGCCCAATGTGTGTAATAGCCCATGTCAACAAAATGGTTATGGGAATAAGAGGATATATGAATCGTACGATTTTACGATTTTTGATTCACGATTCACACCCCTCGACCAATTTCAATACGATTCGAGTTTGATAACATTGGGTAAAATTGGATAATGCCACATACTTGAACATTGGGAATTTTTGTAAAATTTCATGCTCACAAGGTGTGTGATAATATGTTTGAGTGAATATTGCCTTATGCACATTCCAATGAATAGTTGGGTAAGGTTATAGTTTGACCTCCTTATGCCTATGTGTGATTAGTGTGAATATATTGTATCAGATACATATGTATGAGTTTCCCAAGCTCCCTATGATTAGATGTTTACTATAATTGAGAATTAATAGATTTGTAACGTGTTGAACTATGATAGAATGCATGAAAAATCAAAATTGCCCAAGATATGTAATGTAGGAACTTGATAATTGTGTATGGTTATGAGTAATGTATGTATCAAATGAATTCTCATGATTGTGATTGGAATTTTTAGATGGGTAACTCATATAATAAGCATGATGAATGTGTTTTAATGCCACGCTTGGATTTTGTGATGATGTGTATATCACTAGTGAGTACCTATGTTGATAATGGTTGTGGTGGATCGACCTAACCATGTGTAGAATGAATTTCCATGATTTGAAGATGAACTTAATAAAGGGTTAGACTAAATGATATGGGTGAGTTAAGGTCAAGTATCTTACAACCCAAGGGGGTTAACTTGTGCTACAATGGGGATGGGCTAGCATGATTGAGAATGCTAGGAATGCAATGTAAATGCTAAGAAAGCCTTGTTTGATTTCCCCAAAGTAAAACTATAACCACTCCCAAATGTAAAAATAATGAACTACGGTTGATCTAATCCACTATGTGGTACGTAGGCAACTGAGAGCATTGTGTCTCAACTCGATCAAAATATGCATTGTTCCGTCCATTTATATTGAGGATAATATAAGATGATGAGCAAATGTGAAGGATAGAAAGGGATTGGTGGGATATACCTTCCCTAATATAGACCCTAATGCTAGACATTGGATCCCTTGAAGGGGCCCTAAGAGGTCATGATGCCTTGGGAGTCTCGATATGGTGAGACATATATGTTTGTTACACGAGTAAAGCTTAGAGTGGCTAGAGAACTGTGAAAATTCTTAAGATGGACAAATAAGGACTTTGGCACTGAGATATATGTGACTAAGTCACTTGATTATATTGAGACGTGATATGGATGTGTCCCTCACGTGATGATATATATTGAGACGTGATATGGGTGTGTCCCTCACGTGATGATGATTGAGACGTGACATGGGTGCGTCCCTCACATGATATTGATGATGATAGAGACGTGATATGGGTATGTCCCTCACGTGATGATAACATTATGGCTCAGTCCGTTGGAAAAAAAAAAGAGAGAAACTGTCCTATCAGTAGATCATTGCGTCTCACCTTTGTATAGTTAAAAGGATGAGATAACTATATAAATTCCATGAGTAAGGCCTAGAGTAGCCGCGAGACCGCGGGAGCTTCGATATGAACATACGGATATTGTGGCATTGAGATATTTATGCGACTTGGCCACTTGACATTGAGACGTGGTATGGGTACGCCCCTCACGTGATTGTGATGTTTGATTTCCTATCCCAGAGAGGTATTCGGGATAGTGGTGCTTTTCCACGGAGACTTGGTTCCGTGTGGTTGCAATTGCAGGGTGAGTCCCTTACATGTTATATACTGTAGGGCGCCCTTACGACTATTCCGCACACTTGTTGTGCGTGGTGGTGCAGAGCTAGGTACTATTTTACCCCATGAGGTGGTGCTTGCTTCGTTAGATGTGGTCTAACCACCTTGGAGCTTGACTGAATCACCCACATGGTGAAGGGACGCAGGGCAAGGTAGAATACAGCACGCTATGCGTAAGTCACCCGCTTAGTAAGTTGTTGGACCCTAAGTCTTACCAGTGGTATGTTTATGATATGATATGATGATTTGATGTTGTTGCCATAGTCACGTAGTGATTCATTCGAATGTTGTTCCTACAGATAGAAGATCTCATGGTAGATAATGTGCTCTTGTATTAGTTATGCCCATTGATGGATTATACCCATGGAGGGATTATATTCATAGAGGGTTTTATACCCATGAATAGATTATACTCACAAATAGAGTGTTACCAGGGATGGATGTGTATACCCATGGATGATGGTTCCAATGGTGGTGCTCGGATGTTGGCCTTAGGGTAAACCTGTTGGTCCCATGGTAGACGTATCGGTCTTATGTTAGACATGTTGGTCACATGGTAGACGTATTGGTATTATGGTGGACATGTTGGTCCCATAGTAGACGTATTGGTCTTATGTTAGACATGTTGGTCCTGTGCTAGATGTATTGGCATTATGGTGGACATGTTGGTCCTATAGTAGACGTATTGGTATTATATTGGACATGTTGGTCCCATAGTAGACATATTGGTTCTACGAATGTATGAGTTATGCCCATGGATGGATTATATCCATGGAGTAATTATATTCATGGATGGTTATTACCCATGGATAGATGATACTCGATGATGGAGAGTTACCAGGGATAGATGATGAATTCCATGAATGTTGTTCCCATGGTAGACAGATTGGATTCATGGCTAGATATTGATTATATGGTGGGCATATTAACCCTAAGATAGATATAGTGGTCCCATGGTAGACGTATTGGTCTCATGGTGGACGTGACGGTTTTACGGATAGATATTATTTCCCATTGATGGTTATTCCCATGGAGGGCTTTATGACCTTGGATAAGTATTTTATATCGTGGATGGATATTCCCACGGAAGGCATTAATTCCATAGAGGATTTGACCCATATTTAAAGTATTGTCTCTGAGAAAGGATGTACTTATGTTCTGATATAGGTCCCATGACTGAGGTTTATCCCATGTGTGACACTAATCCCATGGTTGACGGTGTTCCCATGGTTGGTATAGACCCGTGATTGGCTAGACCCGTGATAGATGAGATCTATTGTACTGATGAAGCCCACGATTGGATAACTAGAATGTCTTGATGTGACATCATGAATAGCACGGAGTTAGTGACATGAAATAAATGATTAAGAACTACGCAAGATCTGATCTCCATTGGAGTACGTAGGCAGCTGATAATCTAGTTCAATCAAATCAAGAGTCCAATAAGTCCTATGATCCGTAGGGATCTCGCAACAAGTGTAGGTGTCACGCGTTTGGACTATGAGTTGTGCATGCTTCAGAGTTAAAAAAAATACTATTGTTTCTCATGTGTCCTTTTGGGTCGTGTTGTGACAATGTGACAAATATTGTTCTCAGAATATCAAGGGCTACTGGAAATATTGGGATATTTTCGAATTCTCAGGTTTTACAGGGAAATTAATGAGAAAATCTCACGAAAATTATAAATATTTGAAAATAATATAATATTAATAAAATAGTATTGAAACTTGAAATAATTATTAATAATTTGTGCTTTAAGTGCAAATATGCTATGAGAAATCATTTACCTTAGGACGGGTTCCTACTAAGAGGATTTAACATTTTGTGATTTGAATTAATCAAAAGAGAGGAGGAAAAGAGAGGAGGAGAGAGAGAGAGAGAGAGAGAGAGAGAGAGAGAAAAAAATATTTGTGGGAGAAGAAGAAGACTAGCATTTAAATTAAATAACAGAATAGAAGAGAAGAAAAAGTGCGGGTCAAAAAAAGAATCTGGGTGGTAGCATATTGATGGGCGAGTTGGGTGGCGGAACTGGACAGACAATAAACGGATCTGCGCCTCTTTGCCTTTGCACTTCTGCAGAACAACAAAAGAGGAAGAGGAAGAGAGAAAGAAGGGACAAAACTAGATGCACTTTTGCGAGACAACAGGAGGAAAAAGAAAAGGAAGAGAGAAAGAAGGGAAAGAAAAAGAACGGAGGACTTCCGAACATTGGGCACTCATGCCGCTATGAAAGCAAATACTAGGAAGGGGAAACGATGACTGAGGCGAACTGGGGAAGATTTTAATTAAAAAAATTGATAAAAATCCAGTAAAATGCGATAATATCCTAATATCACGATATTATCGCATTTTTATCGAATTTTTACTGGTAAAAATGAATATGCGGTAAAAACCCAATATTATCACGAAAACGGTATTTTTCCCATAATTTCTTGGGAAAAATGAAAACATTGTCGGTTGTGACAGTGCTACCAACAGAATTAAAATTATTCCATCAACAATGTCTTCAAGAGCGTTTACCAACCAAAATGCATCTCAATAAACACTATCGACAAATAGCTCTATTTTATCCTCCCTATATATCCACATCAATGTTGTCAAACTTAAATCATATCGTGAATCGGTGTAGGGGTGTGAATCGTTAATCGTAAATCGAAAAATCGTAAGATTCGTAATATTTTTTCAATTCACAGAAATTTCTAAAGTCACATCCACAAATTTGACATTTATCATCCATCATAAATAACCATCCACAAAAAAGATACAAAAATATATTAATGTGAGATTTAATTTAAATATTATGTATAGATAAATATAAGAAATCAACAATATTTAAAATTTTAAATAACCATTAATAACATCCATCAAATATTTAAAAAAAAAAATAGAACTATTTTTTTTTTTTAAATAGATGCAAAAGATTGAGCCAAAAAAAAAAGAAATTAGTTTATTGCTAAAAACTAAAAAGAAATTAGTAAGAACAAAAAAAATAGTAAAAAACTAGAAAGAATACTTCTCATATTATTAAATAATCCTTAATAAGAAAAAAAAATCAGAAACATGGCCTCTATTAAGAGATTTTATATTTAAAATCACCGAAAGAGGGCCTAGAATAGTTCTCGTGCGAATTTAAGTTATAGTAAAGGGCATATGTGATGGGATATTCTTAGTGCCTAGGGTTTATGAATGAAAAAAAAAAATGAAAGTGGAAGCAGGAAAGGGAAAGCGAGAACAGAGTAGACGGCGAAAACAAAAAAGAGCAACAAAAAACGAAGACGAAGAAGAAGAAATAGGAAAGAGGAAGATGAAAAAGAGAAGAAGGCATGGAAGATGAAAACAGTTACTTCGCCTTCGCATGTACGTCTTCCCTTCTTTCATTTTCTTCTTCCATTCGAATCGTATGAGACAACAAGTCGTTGGGTTGACTCGCAGATCTTGCATCAATCCAAGACTCGTACGATTTTTTATAACTACTGATTCTTTATGCTGTTCAAATCGCTGGACCCTCCGATTCTAATCGAATCATACGAGTTGACTCGCGACTCGTACGATTTTGACAACATTAATCCACATTGAAACAATATCAAAATAGAGACTTGTGGATTGATTAGAACTTTTAGGCACCTAGTTCAAGTAGATTCTTCCCATGGGAAAGCCAATCTATTCACACTTGGTCTCTCAATGAGGATTGTCATAACAATGATTCACACCTTAAGCCTTAGGCTTATATGGAAAACTAGAACTAGAAATCAGTTAGCATTTACCAATGCTGATTTTGACCTTCAAAGGGTGTATAGAATGCGCACAAGTGGAACTCTCATCATATATTAGCACAAATAACAGCCGAAATTGGCCGAGACCAGAAAAAGGGAATCCAATTGACATAGGACGAGGAAGATGAGAGGGTGGTATTTTCAGGAATCATCTCAGACAAGTGTTCCCCATACTCTTTTCCTCTACCACATGCATTTCCTCTTCATTCTGAATTATCAGCACATTTAATGGGACTATATTGGCAAGCATCATAAATTATCAGAGACTAACTTGCGAAGGAGATCTATCAACTATACCATTGATTGTACACTCAAGCTTATCAGAAACACGATAATTTGGTGCTTCCTCAGCTTCAGATGCAACACATCCCACAACAAGCCAAACAAGTTTCCCATCTCCTAGTAAAATAGCGACCATCAATATGTGCCGCGGCTGCGACTTGGAGGAACTACCTCAACGTATTAAGGACCAAATTGGTCATAAGACCTCTGATTTTTTATTTTGTAAGGAGGCTTCACTTAAACTTTTGTTTGTCTAATATTTTGAATGAGCTTCATAGAGAAACTATACAGCTGTGTAGTGGGCTCCTACTTACTTTTTGTATTTAAACATTCCTAATATAATATAAATATTAATATATAGTTTAACAAAAACAAGTAAGAAATATTATTCACAACTTATTTACCAGGATGATTGTTGGGTGCAGAATTTCTGACAATGGCAAAACTCAAGCCACTCCCACGCGGAAAACCATTTGATTCAAGAGATGAAATGGCTGAAGCATGGACATTCTTGAAATTGGGGAGAAGAATGTTGTCCATAGATGAGCAACAGGTTTTAATTTGTGAATGAATGTTTTCTTGGACTTGTTTCTGCTGGTCAGACAGAGATGCCTTGCTTGCCAGGTCAATTATCTCTTCTGCATCAGCTTCATCAGCATTCCATCCTAATCGATTGTAACTGAAAAATAATTCAGGCAAACATGGATATAACCGTTCAGTGTAAGATCAATGAAATAATAAAATGATAGGCAAACATGATGGTATGCCATACAGATAGAACGATGTTATAATATGTATGATCAAAACATGAAATAATTGTAAATGGAAACTCCGGCTACAAGCTACCCCATAGGCAAGGACAGCTCAAAAAAAAATGTTTCTTACAAGTAAACCAATTAAATGGTTTCTTTGTTCTGCACCTGGATGGAGAACATAGGCATAGGTACTAACATGTGTCCAGAATATAGTACAAGGATATAACAAAAAATTCAGCGTCTATGTTACACGGATACTACAAAATGTGCAACGTACCTGTGTCGGACACTTGCAAACACTTGTTCCAGTTCTTCATGGACTATTTTGGTGCCTTCACCTTGGTTTCTAAGATAACCTAAAATATTACACCACCTTTACTGATGTAGGACAAGCAGCTCATAGGCCCAATTTAGTATTTATTATTTTTGTATTTTCACATTATTTTATTTTCAGAATTTTTGTTAAGCAAGTAAGCCAGGTCGGTGGCTTTCCTTATTAGTTTAGAAGTATAATCTAAGATTAGAAGTGTTATTTTCGTTTTAGAATAATTAGGAAGTTCCTATTTTCTTTAGGATTCCTCTTCTATTTTTATTTTTTTGTTTTCTTATAAATACCATGGTTGTAAGTAGAAGGACATCCTCAGACGAATTTATGAATTGAATCAGAGTTATTCCAAGGTATTTTACCTGTTATCCCTATTTTCCCTTTCTGCCTAAGTTGCAGACAATTCTATCTCTTCCTGCCTAGTTGCAGGCGTTGCTCCCGCATCAATTGGTATCAGAAAGCTTTTCACTGTAATATGCAATAAGGCGGCCTTCTTGAGAGAGCACAACAACATTGTTTTGTTGTCCCGATTTATGTTTCAAAATGAATGTGAATTCTTGGAGAGTAGTGATGCAACCAACGCGTGTCGATCCACCACCACCACCAATTTACTGAACCTTCTCCATTACCCAAACCTGATCCCATTACGGATACCAAGAACTCATCTCTGGTTATTCGTACCTTCTCATGCTCACCTCCTATCCTCTCATTGGAGCTTCATAAGACACACCATCAGGGTCGTGTGATCACTCCAGTGCCATATGACGACTCCTTCGCGATCAGCTTAATTCGTCCATGCTTGCACTCATTTGCGGTTTTTCACCTTATCGTCCCACAGAAGGAAAGCTCTCCTCGTCCGTGCTTTGAAGATTGTGTAGTTAACAGCCTCGTCATTCACATCTTCGGACTTAGTCTTCATCTCTGTTTGGTGCCTTGTGATTTTGATGATTTCAACTCGAGGACGAGTTCTTTTCAAGAGAGGGGGAATGATGTAGGACACGCAGCTCATAGGCCCAATTTTAATATTTATTATTTGTGCATTATTTTATTTTTAGAATTTTTGTTTAGCAAAGAAGCCAGGTCGATGGCTTTCCTTATTAGTTTAGAAGTATAATCTAAGATTAGAAGTGTTATTTTCGTTTTAGAAAAATTAGGAAGTTTCCTAGTTTGTTTAGGATTCCTCTTCTATTTTTATTTCTTTGTTTTCTTATAAATACCATGATTGTAAGTAGAGGAATATCCTCATACGAATTTATGAGTTGAATCAGAGTTATTCCAAGGTATTCTACCTTTTATCCCTATACCCCCTTTCTACCAAGTTGCAGACGATTCTATCTCTTCTTGCCTAGTTGCAGGTGTTGCTTCCGCATCATTTACCCTCTTAAAACCTAATTAAAATATCATATTTTTGTCACCTAAATGTTTAGAGCAAAACTAGCATATCATTTTCTCACCTTATTTTTTTTCATTTAAAATAAATTTAGATTTATTTTTATTTAAATATGGTATCGTGCCCCCATGTCCTAATTGTTTCAAGTCACCATATCCGACACCTCGTATCCTATTTCAGACACCAAAACTCATACCGGTACTTATAAAACCTTAGTTCAGTATTATATCACAGAATTGTTTTATGGGACTGATACTCCAAATTCAAAGAACCAGTGCACATCCAGTTCAAATTTAATTGGGGAATTAAACAAGTTGGAGTGGCTTTGTTAGCTAGAGATGCATGGTAGTCCATCATCCATGATGGATACAATTTCTGATAAACAGCGATGCAAGCCTTCAAACCGAAGACCGTAAAATGGATAGCCAGAATAAAATCAATAAGGACTATCAGTCATGGCCTTATATCCATGCAATAGCAAAGTTAGATAGAGTTGATTTTCTAATTGGTATAAAGATCAAATCCTCCCTCTGATAGGGCTGTTGGTAGCAACTTTTGTATTTAAGCATTTTGGAATGGCTTATCATGTAAGTATGTTACTAAAATTAAGGTTGGTTGCAATAAAGGAGTGTCAGGTGTTTACCCTTATCAATTTATTTATTTCCTTTGTAGAGCATATTCATTTTATCATTAATGAAAGGCGTGTGACACTTTTTCCAATTCGGATCAGGGTAAGAGGTTTGGATTTCTCCTTGAAATGAAACCTACTTGGAAGTATGATTTCTCCTTTAAGTGAAATCCCCATCCTCATTTTACCATTAGCTCCCTATCATCTATATGTTAAACTCCACCAATTTTTTTTACAAGGAATGAAGGAATCACAGTTGTAAGATCCGTTTCGGAACCCATTCCGGTTTGCCTAAAAAATGGAATGTTCCAGCATTCTGGCCATTTCGGTGTTTCATTTTAGAGAAGACCGCATAAAATTTTAAAAAGTAATAAGAAAGTATAATAAAACTAGAATTGCTTTCCTTCCAAATGGACCACAAGATAGCCGTTGGAGTGAAAATGCAAGCCACCTTTTTCCTCCTCTTGGAAAAAAAAACCCAACCCTCCAACACATCCAACAAGGAGCAACCAAAAACTCAAGAGCACCCAACCAGCCCTAAGAACCAACTTCATAACACCTTCGCCAAAGCAGACTCACAAAAGATGATCTACTCTTCTTTACTGAGACCACATAAGACACATGATAAGTTCTCATTAACAATAGGCCTATTTTACATAATTCCTTCTAGTTAATATTCGACCTTTCAATGCACACCAAACAAAAACCTAAACCCTCAGTGGTGCTACCCCTCTCCAGATAATGGAACCCAATGAATTATTACCCTTCAAATCAGAGAATGCCAACCTAACTCTTGCACTTATTGTGCAGCATCCGAAGGAGACCACAATTTAGATGCACTTGTCGCCCTTTCCTCACATACCCATAGTTCCCTAAGCAACTCTACCAATTCCTTTCAAACATTTTTGTTCCAATGACCTAACCTAACTCTTGCACTTATTGTGCAGCATCCGAAGGAGACCACGATTCAGATGCACTTGTCGCCCTTTCCTCACATACCCATAGTTCCCTAAGTAACTCTACCAATTCCTTTCAAACATTTTTGTTCCAATGACCTAAGCTCCCTCCTGAACTGAATCAACCTGGTCAACCTACTCTCTACCACATAGTAATATTCTTGAACTCTAGCCCTCCCATTCCTAGCACTCCGATCCAATGTGACCCAGACCTGGACCTTGCATGCCGCCACGAAACGAACCCCACCCGGCCGTACAACCATACGGACAGCCGTACAGACATGTACGTTTTTGTCCCTTTCTGACTAATTTTGCTTCCTGTTTTGATTTCCTACTCTGCAACGAACAATTTTTGTGCAAAAAATCCCTTAAACAACCCATTTCTTAGACCTATTTCAAGTGTTTTTGGGTTTGGACTCAAGTAAGACTTGATTTTTCATTGAAAATCTTCTCATTTATAATTTTTTGGGAAATTTTAGATGTCTTGAATCTGATCTTAGAATATTTGAGGCCCAACTCTCAATTTGTGATTACTTCTAGGGTTTAATATTCTTGCATATTATGGATCTCTTCAGTACATCTGATTTTGTGATGCTATTTGATTAAGATCTTGTTTTAATCATTGATTACAGAACATTATCTTCTTCAAAAAAAAAAGAATATTATCTTCTTAAATCAACGCCTTTATTGCATATTATGAGCATATAGCAATAGTTATAGTTCAAATTTTCTATTTTCCTTCATTACATTCTTAGATCTAGGGTTTTGAATGTCATAACCTTATTTTATGGCACACTTCGTTTCTGTCATACGTCATATTTGGCATCAGAGCTTAGTGTCAAGGCGAGACACCAAAATGTAATACAAGAATGGTTTAGAGACATCATAGAACATTCACAAGTGTAAAATATGGATACATCAAGCATATAATCTCAATATATATATATACTTTTCAAGCCTAGGATTTACAATATGATGATGGTATGGCCTCCAAAAATCCATCACAATCGGTATACATAATTTCGACACAAACAAAAGTCTTCCCCTTTTGTCCTTGTATTATTTATGAATAAGTTGTTCTTAACATATATAAGAAAGTAAATATCTGCTAATCCAAATAAGACCAAAATTAGTAATTACTAAGACTCATAATCCAGATAGTCATGCCTTTCTAAAAGCCAAAAAAAAAAAGGGCTAGACCTAACCATTTTCTTAAAAATGTTACATTCAAATAAAGAACAAAAATAAAGGAAAATTGTCACAATATGATATGCTATTGCAAAAGAGGGCATAATTTCTTCAATTAGTGTCACAATTGCATAAACTTGGCTCGTTGGAACCGTAATCCAATGACAGCATATTGGACCCAAATACAACAATTATTGGCAATCATGAAAACTAACTCAAAATTAATCTAAACCTAAAAATAAAACTAATAGCTCCCGCATCGTTCTTCCGTAGTTGAAAATACTTGACCTTGAGTTTGTTTCCTCATACATCTTGCACTTCTTTTTTTCATACTTCTTGTGCCTTTAGTTTCTACTAGCATTGATTGATTGATGTTTGTAATGAATGACTTCACTAGGAAGCATCTTTGAGGTCATGAATCAGCTAAGAAGATTTCTTATCGAACCTCTAATTACATACATTAATCATGCAATAGTTGTGGTCAACAATCTTGAGTGTGAAAAAAGCCAAAGAGAAAATGCACAAAAATGAATAAAGAAGAAGGGTCTAATTTTTTTGCTACCAAAGGCAAAAGACATAAGAGCTATTAGTTTATTTTTAGATTTAAATTGACTTTGAGTTAATTTTCTTGATTTTCATTAATGATCATATTTTGGGTCCCAATCAAATGAAATTGGATAATTGGATAGGTTATTATATTACCTTTCCAATGAGATCAAGTTTATACAATTCCGACACTAATTAAAGAAGCTGTTTTTTAATGATAATTAAAGAAGTTATGACCTCTTTTGGAATAGAATATCATATTGTGGTGAATTTCCTATTTCTTTTTTCTTTCTTTCCTTTTTCTTCGAGTTGTAATTCTTTTTAGCAAAATTAGGTTTAGCAAGTTTATGTTGTTAGAAAGGTAAAATGTATAAGGATTACAGAATCTTTATAACAAGTTTGGTTGTATGAAGATCAACAAATATTTTACTTTCGTATTTGTATCAAAACAAATTATTTATAAATGATAAAAACAGGTGAAAAAAGAGACTTTTGTTATACCAAATTCACATGTTGGACTATCCTAGTTGTCACTGTTTGGGAGTCCCCTACCCCACTTTGGAAATAAGAACTTATTGCTTTCCACAACAAGGTCTTTTTCCACTTAAAAGCGATATTGTAAGCCACCAAATGGGTAAATCTATCTTCATGTATGGTAAAAGAACAAAAATCATGGTCATTGTATTCAAAATTTAGGTTGCTTTGATAGATGACATATTTTCTCTCCATGCAAACAATTTTATGAACAAAATCAAGAAATTGTGAAGTCACTACTATTACAAGAAGGAAATGATCTCAAATAGAGAAATCACACCAACCTGGTATAAAGAAACAAACGATTAATATCAGCTTCAAATTGAATATGCCTTGGATCTCTAGCAAACATTCGATTCTTTGAAAGAGTCTTCACAGCCTGAAGAAACAATGGAGAAATTGTCACATTAGTACAAATTGATGTAGTACCATGAATTCATGAAATTCAAGGTGCATACTCCATATGACTTCAATATTTAGTATTTGAGTACTCCTATGAGATCATATCATATATAAACCATATGTGAGCAACTGGGATCAGCTAGGCCCATTTTTCCACCCATTCTCAACCCTCTTCACCCAGTTACACCCGCACTATATTGAAAACTATTTCTTGCTTACCATTGACCTTCATATCTAAACAGGGGAAACATCCAATTAAGTTGACTCTTGCCCACTTTCTATCCACCACCTACCCAATTCGTAATGAGAAAACCATATTAAACACAACTGGAAGCAAAGTTCATCATCACAGCCAATTTAATAGATAGCAGTCTTTTTCATCCATACCTAAGGATAAATGTTGCAAAAGATAAAAAACAAAGGAACTATTAGTTTGTAATTCAAAATTGGTGAAAGGCATTGTAAGAACCAAGCAATGACAAGAAGCGAGAACAAAGTCAGCAAGTTATTCGGAGTACAATCAAGAAGGTTCCAATCTTAAGTCAATCTTAATTTATATGGTTAATTTTGATGGTAGTAAGTTTGAGGGGGAAAAAAAGCCATGACAAGAACCAAGAACAAGGTTAGCCAGTCATTTATACTACAATCACAAAGCTTCCAATCTTGAGTCACATTACCCCCCACCCCCAAGGCATTGTAAGGGATGTTATAAGCTTAATTTTATGGTAGTATATTTAAGGAAAAGAAAAAAAAAAAAGAGGAACCAAGACATGACAAGAACTGAGAACAAGGTTAGCAAGTCATTTATAGGACAATCACAAAAGTTTCAATCTTGAGTCACGTTAGCCTCCCCTCTCCCCTACCAAAGGCGGGGATTGTAAGGGATGTTCTAAGCTTAATTTTGATGGAAGTAAATTTAAGGGGAGAAAAAAAGGAAACACCCCCACAACCTTCCCCCTCCACACAAAAAAAAAAAGAGGCATTGTAAGGGAGGATGTAATAAGCTTAATTTGATCGTAGTAAATATAAAGGGGGAAAAAAAAAGAACCAAGTGATGCATGCCTAAGGTCAAATTCAATGAAAACGTGCCAGTAGGCTTGCAGTTTTAGAGTATGGTCTCTAAAAGACCCACGCAGCCAATTACGAATCATAAAAGGATTTTGCCTTGATAAGGAATTGCTCAAACAATATCCGAACCAATTGCACAAGTTTCCTAAAAATTCGAATTAGTCTTTGGAATTTTATAGATTAGGTCTCTTCTATTGAACGTGATTAAGAATTGCGGAACCATAATTAAAAGGGAACAATGGTAAATTCGAACAAGGTGTAACCTAATCGATGAAAAAACAAAGTGACTAATTGAATTAAAATAAACTGGTACTTGCAAGATAGAATTTGTCTCAGTCCAAGGACCTGGCTTTCGCCGAAGGGCCGAAACCCGGTGTGAAAAACACCCAACTCCAAGAGTCTTCTATTTTCAATTCAACCATATTATATGTATTTATAGAGAAAAAAAGTGTGAAAAGACTAAAACACCCCTCCTAAGAAAAGAAAACTACTAAAGATAGAATGTACTTTAATTTTGACCATTCCATCTCATCCCTTAAAAATGCCACATGACTTATTGGATGAACAAGATTAAATCCTAAAAATACAAACATAAAAATAGAATTCCTAAAATATGGAGTTGCCCATGTGGAGAGAGTCCACTTGCAAAATTCGTCCCCCTCCTTTTTATTCACGAATTTGAGATTTTGGTTCACTTGCATCTCGATTTTGACCTCGTAAATGTCCGAATCACGAAAATTTCATGAAATATAAAGTTGAAGCCCTTGAAGTCTTCTTTCTAAGAAAAAAAAAAGAATCAAGCCATTAGGATATCGGAGTGAAAAGTTATGACCAAAATACTAAAATTGTGTCAAAACCTTCTTCCTTCCAAATTCAATTTGAACTAGCATAGCTGGATTTGTGCCAAGTGTTAATGTAGGAGAGGCTTTAGGAATTGGACTTTATGGAGTGGGCTTGAATATGAGTGGCATGTTTAATGTATGGACTTGGACTTACAGGCATGTCTGGATTATTTGGGCCTAATTGGTAATTAGGCTCAGACTAACAAAGTGATCGGGTTTATTAGACGAAATCCAATAATATCTACCTTAGAAAATTTAGATCATGGAAGCCTAATCAATTTGCACCAATGTGATTAAGGTCCATTAGGCCTGATGCCTCCATCATTCTCTCCCTCCCTGAAGAAACTCGTCCTCGAGTTAATATCTGAAGTACAACACTGAACAACCTTCTCTTGTGGTGTGGAGTTGAGCCCCACTATCAAGGAGTCCACCAAGGATACTAGCGAGCAGAAGGAGTGCATCAACGGCTTGGGTAATATACACCCGCATCACTCCCTCATGACAAGAGCTGGAGGTGTTGCAACTGCAATCATCTGAATGGAGTGAGGAGGTGTTGCATCTGCTACAGCAAATCATATCCAATTGATATATTGCAAGGCCTGGATGGTGGCCGTTGTCATAGGTGGGGTCGTGTGTCTGAAATCCAGAGAACTTAATATGCTACTCCTACAAACATTAGCTCACTTCTGCTCCAATGCCTGCATGTGTGCAAGGTATCACAGTTCATAACAAACTGTGTGGAGAAACCTAAACTGTTGACGGATCCACCTAAATACCATCTGCAGAGAGAATAATCCAAGAGTCTACACTGTTAGTACAATAGTGTATTTCCTAGTGTTTAGAATCATATCACAGACACGTGCAATGTAATGCCAGCCCGATGACATTCAAGACTATTGTGGGACCCACGTCAGAGCACGTAAGGTGTTGTGGGACCCATGCCAGAGCACATAAAGTGTTGTGGGACCCACGTCAGAGCACGTAAGGTGTTGTGGGACCCACAATGGAGCAGAGTTGACCAAAATCTCATTAATTGTGTCATTGATTGTAGATAATCAACCATTGTGTTATTCTTTTCCTAATATAGATCTCTAGATTAACTTTCATTCTTCTATTTATACATGTATCCATTCAGTGTAAAGATACAGATCAATACAATATTCAGAGACTTTCTTCTCCAATCTCCTTTCTTTATTCTCTTTTTCAACATGGTATCAGCCAAGGACGGATCCTGACCTGCCTCTACAGTGTGCTCCATGTTCTCCTTCTTTTCACTATTTACTGGCATCACTTTCTGCAACAGTTTTGTTTTCCAACGAAGATCACCTTTTTCGGCGAAGGTTCTACGGGCGGGGACCCATCTACCCATGCCGTTTTTCCCAGCCCTTTCCATAGGGTTGGATTTTTTATCTGTAGGCTCGAGCTCTGCCTTCTGCCCTACCTTCTTCGGGTTTTTCGCTTCGATCTGCTGTCTTGGGGCTGGTTTGCCTTCCAGTCCTCCACACCTACTGTCGCCCAAGCTTCTACCTTCCATCCCACTTGGGTATCTTCCCATCCCTCACCGGTGGAACCCACGTCATAGCAGTTTTCTATCGACTATTTGGGACGACTGCACACCTCGTTTTTGGTGTTTATTCACTGGATCTGTAAGGAAACTCCACTGGAGACCCTTTTATTGGACTCCCATCATCTCCCAGCCCTTCAAATTCTATCTATGTAGCTTTTCCTTCTGATTGTGCTGTGTGGGGTCCATGTTCACCTCTTCATCTACGATCTGCTGTTGAATCTTCTTTTCGGAGCAGTTTTGTATGCCCTTATTGATGCGGTGCATCTCCAACACCTTCCATTTTAATGTTTTGCTATTTCCGTGTGTTTTATTTTTAGCTAGGGTAGTTTGGTAAGTGTTTTATTTTATTTAAAGTAAGAAAGACTCTATATAAGCTTTGTAAGCCTCATTAATGCCTCATACGATTGATTGATGAATAAGAATTGAGAGTTTTTGCAAATACCAGTGAATGGCGCGATTCCTTGTGGCGTGAGGCCCTTTTGGCGTGAGGCCCTTTTGGCGTGAAGCCTTGGCGTGAGGTGTAACACCCCGGATTTCCTTAGATTATAAATATATTGGGTTGGCCTATTTGAATTGTGATTTAATGGAATTTGAAATTAAAAGTTGAATTTGACACTAAATGGGTCAATTACCCAATTAAGACCTAATGGATCATGGATGAGTTTGATTTTAAAGTAATTAGGTAAGTTTAATTAAATTAGTTAGAAATGGATAAATTAGTGCATTTAATACATTAAAGTCCACCTCATCAAGTGAGGTAGCATGTGAGTGATGTGACATTGCCATGTGGCATATATTTCATCACATGAGAGCCAACAAAACAAGGTTGCCACATCATCAAGTGACATGGCCAAGTGGGACCCAAGTGCCATGCATGGCCGACCATGTCATGGGTTGACTTGGTCAACCACTAGTGAGTCAAGTCTTGAGTTAAGGATTTATTTGCTTGAGTTGAGTTGAGAAGCTGAAGGGTTCAGATGAATGGCTTGTCTAAGTACGGACATGGTACTTAGACAATAGGGAAGCCAAAAGGACTCATTGGGAAGCCAAGGGGTCTCTTTGGTTTAAGCCAAAGGTCTCCTTAGTTAAGCCAAGAGCCTCATTGGTTAAGACAAACCATAATGAGAGGAAAAGGAATAGTTTTAGTCTTAAACATAAAAACCCAAACCAAGGGGCACTCCAAACCCCTTGGTCGATCCCTCCTCTCTTGAACAAGAGATCTCCCCACTCCTCTCCTCTCTCTCTCCCATCTCTACCTCCATATACCTAAAGCTTTTGAAGAACAAAGAAATGAGAAGAAGAAATAAAGAAGAAGGGGAAAATCAAAAGAAAAGAGGAAGAGCAAGTTATTGGAAGAAAGGTATGCCTAAACTTAATAAAGAATCAAGGGCGATTAATTTTAAGGTTTCAAAATCACTAAATTTAGGACTGGTTATTGACTGATCTTAAGACCAGTTACTGGCTGATTTTGGATCAGTTGCTGAGTTAGCTTTAGGACCAATTGATGGTTGGTTTTTGGGGCTGATTTTCAGTCTTCAAATTGTTGAATTTGGGGACTGTTTGGGCTAGTAAAAACCTACCACAGTTGGGACTGATTTTCAGTCTTCAAATTGTTGAATTTAGAGACAGTTTGGGCTAGTAAAAATCTGCCACAGTTGGGACTATTAAAGAAAAGAGGAGGAGCAACTTATTGGAAAAAAGGCATACTTAAAACTTAATAAAGAATCAATGGGGATTAATCTAAGGAAACCATAGGTTCGGCCATGGTGTAGCCAAGCCCATAGGTTCCATGTTGGTTGGATTGAGTGGCCAAAAATGTTACGAGGCCATGGAGTTGGAAAATCCATCCAAAGGATGATTATGGGATTAAAACAAAAGAACCCATGCTATGAGTATTGATTGAATGGATCATGAAAAACCCACCATGGTGGTTCGGCCATGTTGTATGGCCGAACCCTAGCCTTAGCTAGTGGGTAGGATAAATTCATAAGGTTAAGTACTAAAGATGGAATCCATGTTTTAATGTGGTTAAGGATGGATTTCAAGGAGAAAGAATCAAAGAACCAACATGACCGAACCCTAATTTTATATGGAAACCATTTGAGGACTAAAAATGGTACTAAATGAGGTTCAGCCACGTTATATGGCCGAACTCAATCAAGTGACCTAAAGTATGGTT